>OZ014519.1:309054004-310410004 GCA_963966055.1 Lathyrus aphaca
AAGAGATTTCATATCATCAAGAATCAGGAGTTTCTAAATTAGGGTTTTCATAGGAAAAGTCAACTGAACTTTGACCAGCCATAACTTTCACATGCTTCATCAAATTTTTTCCATCCAAAGCTCATTTTGAAGGAAATTTAATTCTCTACAACTTTGTGTCTCACAAGCCAAGTCTAAAAATGCTTCATTTGAAAGGTATGAGCCAAAACATTACAGGTCATTTCAAAAGTCAACAAAAAGTCAACATCTTCCAAAGTGCATAACTTGAAAATGGTAAAAGATATGGAAATGAGAACAAAGAGGTTTGTTATAAGACTCTTTAAGATTTCCAAAATGTCCAAGAACACCTTCATATCCTTAAAATTGAGGGATTTATTCCTTGTCAAAGTTGGGAGAGTTTCAAGGGGTGTATGAAGAAAATAAGGGCTTAAATCTAATTTTTTCCAAATGGGCCTATCATTTTGCAACCCAATCTTCATGATGACATCAAGTACGACCCAATTCAAATATTTTCTGATTTTTATAATTTATTTATAATTTATTTGGATTTTATTCATTAAAATTCATTTTAAATCAAAATAAAATATGAAAATACAAATATTTGATTTGATTCTTCTTCTAAAAGCTCTTAAACATCATTTAAGTTGATTTGATACTCTCCAATTTTGTGCACAACCAATTTGGAAACATATCATTTGATTTTTTTGATATTTTTGACCATAGCTTTCTTCACCTTTAAGCAACCCATACAACTCCAACCAAGGCCCAAATTCTTAACCTAATTACATTACTATATAACCACAACAATATCACAAGACAAAAAAGGAGGAGGGAGAGCAAGAGGATGATATTCGTACTTTAAAATTTCACATAATTCAAAATTATGTTTCCATAATACACCACTTTTATAAGTTGATTAAAGGCTGCAAATGAATCCTGGAGGTTTGTTGAACTTATTCCAATCATCCTCATCATCAAATGCCAAATTATACAAACCAAATTCATATTCTTGCTTTTCTTTTGATTTTTTTCAATTTCAATGATTTATGCATGATTAATTGATTTTGATTACATAATATGTTTGTTTGATTGTGTAGATGGTTTTTGGATAGTTGGATTTAAGTTTCGAGGCAGGAATCATAGGGCACCATGGAGAACTAAACTATTGGTTAATCTGCGGTAATCTGTTTTCGTCGATACTTCGAAGGCTGCAGTAGTGATAGGAATTCCAGGCTGACAGGTAAGTCAGGTAAGTACCACTGTTTCGATTTACTCCGAATTTATTCCAGAAGTTCAGAAAAAAATCGACGAACAATACTCTTTTAGAATAAAATTCTAAAAGATTTTGACCCTCAAAATCGCAAATTCCTCTTTTTTTCTATTTTATTTGATTTATTTTCTATTTTCATATTCTCAAAAAAATCTAAAAAAAATTGTGCGTTCTTTATTTGATTTTATTAGATTTTTAGCATCGTTTTAATATTTTTTAGATTTTATTTTAATCGCTTTTCTTATTTTTCATTATTTTAAAATCTGCAGCGATTTTATTTGATCCTGTTTATTTCTTTTTTTATTCTTCCAATAGTATATACCAAAAATATGCAGGTGGGAGGAAGAAGATGGTGTGTGGCGTGCGCTGATTCGCCTAGTGACAAAGACCTAAGGTTGATAGTCTGAGGGTGTGGGTTCAACACTCATTCCCAACATTTTGGCAAAGAAACGTGGGTGCAACACTCATTCCCAATATTTTGACAAAGAAACGTGGCATAGCGTAGTGGCTGGAGGTTTTTGTTGGCAAAGGCAAAGTCAGGGGTTCAACACCAACCCCCAATATTTTGGGTATCTCTAACTTTATTTTTTCCTTTTTCATCAAATTATTAATTTTCTTTGAATTTCCTTATTATTATTATTAAAATAATTTCTAAAAGATAAAATAAAAATCTTTTTTTTTTAAAACTTATATTTTTTATTATAAACCTTAATTTTTTTCATAAACCTTAAAATTTTCCCTAAACCTTCATTTTAAACCTAAGTCTTAATTTTTTTCATAAACTTTAAACCCTAAAAATTTAGCCCTAATCTTTATCTTAAAACCCAGATTTCGCCCTAATTTTTACCCTAAAATTTTTCCTAAACCTTAAAATTTTTCTCAAACTCTAACCCTAATTGTTTTCTTAACCTAGTTTGCAAACTTTTTTTTTCTAATTTATTCACTCATTTTTATGTTATTCATTCATTGTTTGCCTGATTATGTAACTGCTTCGCCTTTGTAATAATTGGTTTTTTTACTATTTTCCGCCATTATTATTATTATGTAACTGCCTCTAAGCCATGTAATAGTGTAGGAATTTTATTTTCTGCCTTTTAATTTCTGCCATTTATTTTTCATATTAACTGCGTGGTTAGTAAATAGGGTGTGGAAACTATTTGTAATTAAAATTAATTTAGATAATTAACTTTAAAAGATAAATATTTGAAAATAAACACTCACACACGTAAGTCGATCTTTGATCGCCATCTTGCACTTCCTAGGGTATTCCTCTTGGTTGCCTTAAAATAAAATGGTCAAGTCCCTCGAATATAGGGGTGTCTTAAGCAAAGTCCCTTCACTTATAAAATCATCAAGTCCCTATAAATTTAAAAGATCAAGTCCCTTCGAGGTTGCCTACAGAATAATGATCTTGTTCCTTCGAATAAATGATGATAGTCCTTACGAATTGCTAAAGACACCCCTTAAGTTGCCTTCATTGACCATATGATGACCCTACGCCCATCCCTTACACATCCAAGGTAATGACTACCTATTCCTTAATATTAGGGATAGTCTTACCCTTGAAAGAACATATAAGAACAGGAATGACTTAGTCTAGGGTAGGTGCCTCTTAGTTGCTTGCTTACATTTCAAAATACTTTTCACACCTCACAATATTTTCAAAACATTTTCAAACAAGGCTTTCTAATCACACACTACACTCTTCAAAAACAATTTAAGTGAGCTAAGTAACTAAGTGCCCATGGATAACCATGGATATAAAGGGTGCTAACACCTTCCCTTTGTATAACCTACCCCCCGAACCCAAGTCTTTTCAAAACGGTCTTTCCTGTTCTTTTATGTCCCTTCCTTATGGATAAAATAAAAGTCGGTGGCGACTCTTGCTATCCGCAACATGACTAAAAGTCAGTTCTCCCACCGTGTTACAGAACTGGCGACTCTGCTGGGGATAATATTAAAGAGGGGTACCCTTAGGAATTAGATCACTTTAAATTGTTTGTTTTGTTTGCTTTATATTTATCTGTTGGGCTTTATGTGTGAAAGATCCTAACCCGGATCTAGTGTACCTTAGGTAAATTGCAATAGACCAAGGAAACTGTACGGCGTATACCGATATGGTTGATCTGGTGGACATAGTTAGTGTGACTTCTTGGTGGGTGCTTATGTTCCTTAAGTAAGTTAAGGATAATATGAGGCTGCCATATGTTGTCAATACACTAACTGGCTTTTAGAATCCTCGTCATCCCATCTTGGCCTTTAGAAAGTAGTGAGATAACCGGCTTTGGTAAAGACTGAAGTTGGTTGATACTCGATGCTACACTCATTGAGATCCTAAACTTGGAGGGTTTTGGTTGGCAAGTAAATTGCCTACTGAATAATCACCCTTGGGAAGGATCAATGATATTGAGATCCCTTAGAACTCGATTACTTTTGTAGGACAAGATGAACCAACTAACTTCAGGGGACGGTACTTACCTTTAAACCTCATGCAAGCCTCTAAACCTAGGGCTATAGTGTGACTTGTTTGTGTATGCCACATGTTTGTGATTGAACATAACATCATAACATCATGACATCAATGCATCATAAGCATAACATTTTCACTAACCATTTCAAGGACCAAAGGATTTATCTTTGTTCTTTGTTGCAGGTCATGGCTTCTGTTCATAGGAATACTATCTGGATCAACTTTGTAGGGATACCTCCTAAGCTTAAGGAATTGGTTTCTCAAGTTTCTGAAAGATCCCAGTTCATCAAGAAGCATGGTCACCTACTTGACTTGGTTACCTCAGGATTTGATGAAGACATGATGATTGTCCTGTTTCAGTTCTTTGACCCTAAACATCATTGTTTCACATTCCCCAACTATCACCTGGTTCCTACAATAGAGGAGTTCTCCAAACTGTTGGGTATACCTATCCTCAATCAGAGACCTTTCACAGGCTTAGAGAAAGAGCCTAAACCTGAAGTCATTGCTGCAACCCTACATTTGAAGAAATCAGGCATTGTTCTAGAAACAAGAAGTGGAGTTAAGGGTATTCTTGCTAAGGTATTGATGGAGAAAGCTCAGATATTCTTGGATGCTATGAGCTATGATGCTTTTGAGGAGATATTAGCCTTATTAATCTATGGCTTAGTGTTGTTCCCTAATCCATACCAGTTCATAGACGTACACGCCATTAACATATTTCTGGCTCATAATCCAGTGCGTATATTACTTGGAGACATCTTACACTCTCTTCATACCCGTACTACGAAGGCACGAGGAACTCTGATGTGTTGTATACCTCTATTGTCTAGGTGGTTTATTTCTCACCTTCCTCGATCAGTGATGAAGAATGAACAAAGGTTAAGGTGGTCTAAGAGAATCATGTCACTTTCTCATTCAAATATTCATTGGTGCTCTAGATCTATGGAGAATATTACCATCATTGACTGTTGTGGGAAATTCCCTAATGTGCCACTCCTTAGCATAAGAGGGGGCATTACCTACAATCCTCCTTTAGCTTGTTAGACGTTGTGGCTAGTGATCTAGAGGGGGGGTGAATGGATCACCTCCTTGTTTACAAGGATTTAAAAGATTTTTTTAGAGTTTTTAAAGATTAGCGGAAACCACGGTCCCTAATATACTTGCGTCTATTCTGGACCAGCCACTAGAAGACCGGACATGTGATAAAGTGTTGGATTTGTAATTGAGATGATAAAGGTTTAAACACACAAACTGTAAAAGTGTTGAATGCACCTATCACAAAAACTATTTCCAATGAATCAAAAACGATTAAAAACGTAAATAGAGATGGAGAAGGAATACAATACGCAGAGATTTGGTAAGGAAGTTCCCCACGTTCGTCCTCGCGTGTGGGTACGTCTCCCTCTCAAATTCAAACCAAAATTGAGAACTTTTATATCAATATTGTTGAAATCGTCGTTAACAAGGTTGCTATACAAACACCAGAAATCTATACACCTAGATCTTCCTATTGTATCAACCTTCACTTGATCTGAGCCAAATCAAGATTCCCTGCAAGTAATACAAACAATTCACTGGTTCCACGATCTATTTGTGAAATCTCCAAATTTCCAAACCTTACGCTACGGCTGAATCTGTTTTGTAAACGTGACTGAAAAACCCTCAAGACACACGCCCGTTCTTGAAGGAAAACCCAGATGGTTTTTCCTTGAAACCTTCTTTCACTCTTCAACTCAGCTGGATCATCGATCGTACCACTGAACGTTATCTCATAAACCTCTAATTCACAGAAAAACACTAATTCATTGTTGATGTTCTTGAATCAAGGTATTTGAGAAGATGATGAAGATGAATTTGATTCTTAGGTTTCAATCCTGCTCAACCTTGAATTGTACACCCTGAAATTACTTTTCTTGATGTGTTCTTCAATATACTTGACTTTGAATTTCGTCTGCAATTCCTGTCACTACTTCCTGCACTAACAGAAAACCAAACATATACTTGACAAATTCTGTTAGAAGTTAAATAGAAAAATGAATCGATACAATATACGAATGAATCGATACATGATGGTATTTATACTGTTATGTATCAATGCATAATATCTTGAATCGATACATACTGAACAAATGAAGAAAAACAGAGAAATGAAAATACAATGAATCGATGCATGTTGCGTATGTATTGATTCATAGAAGAAATTCCAGAATCATTCTTACAGCATGAATCGATGCATGTTGCGAATGTATCGATTCATAGCAGAATTTCCAGAATCATTTCTACAGCATGAATCGATGCATGATGCGAATGAATCGATTCATTTTACGAATTTCAGAAATTCAAGGAAATTATTTGTTTAAAATAAGACATGTGTATAAAGGCTAGCAATGCATACAAAGCATATGATAAAGCATATGATAAAAGCACAAACGCATAAAATTTATTATCATACAAAACTAAAGAGTTTCTCACATAGCTCTATGCCAGTTTGGTTATGCTTGGAGTAATGGTCCTCATGACATGCTCATTCAAGGTATTATGTTCGACTACGACAACGATCTTCAAGCTTAACGTCAAAGGTTCATTCGAGCTTGGGGTAAGGTGAACAAGGTTGACAGTAAGACTCTGGAACCAAAGTACTCCATTCCTATGGAACCTTACCTCAGATTGGTACGTTCTCGTGCTCAGACTCTTATGATGCCATATCCTGCTATCCTGCCAGTTACCATGGAGCCTGTTGCTGAAGGAGATACTCCTTATACCATCCTTCATCCAGACATGCCCACTGACATGGAGGAATTGCAGAGGTCCTGGATCCAGTTGAAGGAGCAAAGGTATACTTTTGAGACTCATTTCAAAGCTAGTCAAGAAAGAATTCTGGAGCTGACAAGACAACTTCACGAGGAGCGGAATCTCAACACATACCTCCATATAAAGAGGAAATGTCCATGGGAGATCTAAAACCCCATTTTTATTTTTATTTCCCTTCATTGTAAGCCCAATAGGAAAATGAGTTTAATGCTTACTAATAAAAATTTTCATTTCTGTTTGTTTAAACAAATTTAAATCTTGCGGTCCTTGAAAACATTGCATATGCATCTACATACCATATCATTGCATGACAGGTTTTCACAACAGGTTTCTCATCTTCTCGCTGTTTATTTCAGCAGAAATGGCTCTCGAACAATCTATCAAAGATCTTCAAGCTCAGAATGCTCAGTTTCAAGAAGTGATCCTGAATTTGTCCAAGGGGAAAGAAGATTTAAATGCACTCCTCTCTAAGGACATGAAGAAGAAGAATCCTGAAGACAACAAGGATGATCAGTTGAAACAATTGCAAGTTGAGATGGCAGAGATAAGGATTCAGACGCGTGGCCAAATGGTTGTTATCCAAAGTTTAGCTCAGGGGAAAGAAGAGATGAGAACCTTTGTCCACAAACTTCAAAGTAACAGAGACGTGGATCTAATCATCAGTCAACCTTCGTTGAAACAAACTGACTTGGTTGAAAGGAAGATAATGATAAAAGAAGAAAAGAGACAGGCTACTATTGATCATCCTTCAATGGAAGAAAGAAGGCCTTGTAAGGTTAATCCACTTCGATACAAGGAATGTAGAAGACAGTTCATCCGGTTCAGCACACCAATGTCACAAGTTTTGCAATGCCTGTTGGAGATGAAGTTGATTTCCTTGGAAAATTCTCCTAAAAATCCTAATACCTCCTCTCCTCGCTATAATCCCAAGGCAAGGTGTATGTATCACTCCGACTGTCCTGGACATGACACTAATAATTGTTGGGCATTGAAGAATAAGATTCAAGACCTGATTGACGAAGGAATACTCGAGGTTACGCCAGAAGGCCAGGTTGAGTTCTTCTATTGTCCATCAAGCATCAAAGTTTCCAGATAACTGGAGTGACGAGTTTAGAGGAAGAGGCTTTGAGAACATTTGAATTTTCATTTGTAATTTCTTTTGTTTGTTTAAACACTTACTATTATGTTAAACTTTTGTTTTCATTAATGCATTTCATATGTTTGTCTTGAATTAATCCATTCATTTCACTATATTTTAAACTATGCTTCATATTTCTATTTTGTGATATTTAACTCCTGATAAAGCTATAATCATGTAGAGGGAGGATGACGAAAACAATACCATAATCTTATGCAATATGCTTTTGAACAGACTATGCTGACGATGTACAGGCATTGTTTCAATTCCTAAACAGTGGAGATATAAGGAAGTTAATCCCTAGTCAACCCTTTTGAGCCTATGAAGTAGGAGTTTTCATTCTCATGCAAATTAAAACCCTTATTCATAACCTGGGGCAGGGTAGTTACTCGGTTAACTCAATTATGACAATTGTTTGTGTTGTACACAACTAATGATGTTTCCCTATAATCACTAAAGCCTGCAAGTCAATATCTAGCAAAAGAAAAAGCTCACTAAGTCAAAACCTATGAAGGAGACTTAGTAAAAAATTAAGACATCCCGCTGACTGTAACCTTGAAATAAATAGTTCAGACAAAAAGAAGGGATAACAAAGTCAAAAGAAAAAAGGAGGTCACTATAGATCCTAAATAAAGAAAGATAACTAAATTTTCAAATATTTTTTTATTTATTCCTGAATCATCACAAATGTCAGTGTTACAATTCCAAACTACTTTGGAACCTCAATGCATAAGTTAACCGAACATAGGACTGAAGAACATCACGAAGAATGGGTTGGGTACAAATAAATTTGAGCCTTTATCTTTTGTTTCTTAAACCATGAACCAGGCCACGTTATAACCCTTTAAAAGTCCTAACTGAAGCATGGTTAGTTTGAAAGCATATTGCCACAAAAAGGTATCCTGACTCCTTTAGGGCTTATTATAAGACTTGAGTTAATATCACAGTTTTCATAAAAATTGTTTTTCTAAAATAACTCTTTTTCAAAACATCAAGACAGACATAAGCATTGCATTTTTGAATATATTTGTTTGAATATAACTGAGTGTTTAACACACAGAGGAGCTTACAAGATGAGTTTTCAATAAACCAGAGTCCTTCCAACAAACAAAGTTGCTTTCTGGATTAAAGTCAATGTATACTAAGGGGCATAGTCATTATTTCCCAATCAAGGGGGCATGCCATGATACTGCCTAACTCATTTGGGGCAATCAGGTTAAGATTCAACTATGTTTAAGTAGCCAGGGGCAGATATCCTCATCTATCTGAATTACCAAGGATAAAATTATAGAGTTCATGATGCCAGGTGTAAACACCCCAAATTTTCCCTCACTAAGTTCACACCATGGCTTATGATCTTCCATATTTTCATAAGTTCAATCATATCATATCATGTGGCATTTTTGTTTCATTGCATTGGTTAAAAGTCATCTGCATCTAGGGTTTGTGATCGGAGCAATCCATGAGCCATCTGAGCCACTCCAAAGGTCTTCAATCATCTCAAGAGGGTCCATGTATGTTCAATCATCATATATCCTCCTAATATCAAGGAATTCAAAAAATCACAAGAACTGAGAAAGCATGGAAGCAGTGCCAGGTTTAACTACACAGATGACCTAAAATTAGGGTTTTGGTTTCAGAGGCCATAACTCTAAATTTTTTGGTCATTCTTGTTTCTATTGGTCTCAATATGATATAAGGATCACGTGTACCAAGTTTGATGAAAAAATTCATTGTGGAAGTCATCTGATCACTGGGTAACTTCCTGAGCAATTCAGAGCAAAATCAGGGCATCTGAGGCCCCCATCAATGGACCCAAGGTGGATTTTTCATCAAAATAAAGTTATATGGTCTTTATTTGATCATTGAAGTGTTTAGAAGTTCACAAACTTGAAGAAAAATGAGCTAAACCAAAAGTTGCCAAAAATGGAAATGACTTGTAATGTAAACTTTCCATTTTTGGAAAGTTTTTCAACCTCCTCTTTTTTAACCAAAAATGTTTCAAATGAAAAATTATTGGTCATGAAAGTTGTAGATTGGATCATTCCCTTTTCAAAAAGTACAAGAACAAGATCTAATTCATTTTGGAACTTAAGTTATGGCTTTCCAAAGTTGGCAAAAATCACATAATTTCATGTTTCATGCCAAAAGGGATTTTTTGCAAAACCTCATGCCAAACCATTTTGTGACTTCAAATTGACTTCTAACCATCATACAAACATAACACATGACTTGAAACTCAGAATTGGCCCAAGAATCCCAAGATTTCTTGACTTGCATATGAAGAAATTCCAAAAGGGCCGGAAGTTCACAAAATTGCAAAACCTCCCATAACTTTGTCACAACTTGCCAAATTGCCTCAAACTTATTTCTATGGACATCCTTGAATCAAGTTGCGCCAGACACCCCCTTGTCCTTGGCCTGAAACAACCCATACCTCAAAGGACACATAACCTTGACTTTGTGCATTTTCACCCATACCAATCACACTATGCCACAACCACTCTTTGAACCAATTGCATTTGTTTATACTAATCCAAAGCAAGCCAAACACAACAAGAAGCAAGCCTGAACTCTCCCATAACAGAGCATTCATAAAAACCTCCCTCTTTGCATTTTCTATCGAAACACACAACTCAACCATTCATTCTTCAAACCAACACCACCATTCATCTCAGCATCAATCACTGAGCATTTCCCACCCTTCACTTTGCCCTAAAAACCACCATACACAAAACAGAATTTTCTCCCCCTTTGAACTGAACTTCACTGAACTTCAAGGAGAAGCCACATACACTTCAGCAAAGCATTCCAGAAGCAAAAAGGGGGTCAAAAGGAGTGGAAAAGCACCAAAGAAGAGCCCAGATAGTGCCCTTTTCGAAAGCTCCATTTCAAGTAACCTCAAGAACAAATTTTCCAGAAGTTTGAATTTAGGTTATAGAATTGTTCCTCATGTTATGTTGGTCATGTTGATGCTTTTCTTTTTGAAAATGGTTGAGTTTTAAGGATTTGATGAACCTCTGAAACTTTGCCCGTGAAATGTGTTTTGATTCGATTTGCATGATTTACGAAAAATAAATGAGTTTTGTTGTTTGGTTTGTGTTTAGTGATGTTCAAGGATTGATTCTGGAGAGTTTAAAGAGTTTTAGTGGCGTTTTGAGAGAGATTGAGTGAGAGAGCTGCCGGAGAAGATGACTGGAACACTGTTCCGGTCATCTGAAAGTCATTAGGGTTTAATTACGTAATTAGGGCAAGTTTGAATTTTAGCCGTCCAGATGCGTGCGAGGTCTTTCCCTCCCTTTCCAGATTTGAATTCCAGCCCTTAGATCAACATACTTCTCCTTTTATTAATTTTTATTTCATTTTCTTTATTTAAATCTTGCACGAATTTTTAAAAATAGGAAAAATACATCAAAAAATTCTGAAATTTTTTATCAAACATTTTATTAATTTTCAGAACCCAAAAATATTTTTATTTTTATTTTTAACTTTAAAAAAATATTTTTAAATCATTTAAATGTTACTTTTAATTAGTTAATGAGAATTAATTAATTAAAAATACATTTAGGTATTTAAAAATCACAAAAAATTCAGAGAACGTTATTAGGCATTTAGAAACATTTACAAACTCACCACACAAATTTCTTTTTGGTTTTGATCATACTTTGACATTTTTCAATTGAATTAGGGTTCTTAAACTTGAATATTTTTAACCCTAACTTCAAAAATTCATAACTTTTGAACCAAAGTGAGTTTGTGAATGATTCTTTTTGCATTGTGCTAAGCATGGTTTCAAGCATCTAAAAACATTTTTGTTTAATTTTTATAATGCATTTTCAATTTTTTTGGCATTTTATCTTTAGGATCACCCTTTAAACCCTAAAAACTTAGAAAAATCATAAGTCCTTCTAGGTTGAGCTTCTGACCTTCCCCTTTGGATGGTGAACTAGTATAGGTTTAAGGTTCCTTTGAGTGCAATTTTCAATTTTTTATCTTATGATTTGCTTCTGTTTTTGAGTTTTGCATCTCACATGTTCATGTAACCCTAATTTGCATCTTCACTTGCATTCATGTTGTATAAGCTTGCATCCATGAACTTGCCATGACATTTTGTGCATCCACATGACATACAAGACATCTTAGGACACATTAGACTCATGTTTGATCATTGCATCATCCATTTTCCATATTATGCATTCATTTCATTTCATGTACATTCATGGACTTTCATGCTTCCTTTATGCTTCATTTGCATTCCCATCCTTTGTATGATCATCTTCATCTCATGATATACATTTATATTATCTCTTTACATCATTAGCATCATGAACATGCTTCTGGTTTTGGTTTTCATCTTTGCATTTCATTTCATTTTCATTTCATTTCCTTTTGCTAACTTTTCAGGTGGTAAGTCTTTGAGAAGTGAATTTGCCTTTACTTCTCACAATCTCTTCTCATCTCTCTTATGCATTCATTGCTGCATTTTACCTTTATATTAGAGTGAGCTTGCTCATTCATGCTCCCTATTCACTTTCTTCCTTAAAGCAACTTATCTTCTTAAGTGAAGTAAGTTGACTTGTTTCTTCTGCTTCTCCTCCTTTCATCTGCTCCTTCCTTGGTGGCTCTTCTTGAAGATCTTCTTGCAAGCCTCATAAACCCTAGGAACACCCAAGCATGATCACAAGTAGGGTTTGATTAGTCTCCCCACTAGTTTTACCTTTGTGTCATCTTTTGTGTCTTCTCTTCTCATCTCATAATCAAGGGCTAAACCCTTAAGGTTTTAAGACTTTGTGATTAGGGTTATGCCTGTATCCTTCTATTAGGATGGAGTGTATAACTTTAATCCTAAGTGTTAAACCCTTAATGTGTTTAAATCCTTTAATCAATCCATCTTAATAATCACTAAGACATCAAGCTTGTAACTTGGGCCTTGCATTAGGGTTCTAATTCTTCCTTAACTGGTTAAGAAGGACTAACCCTAGTGTTAATGGAAAATTCCCCTCAAGTTGTCTTACAAACCATAAAACTAACTTCTTAATCTTATCATTAACTAAAATACACTTTAATAAAGTCTTTGTTTTGTCATGAGGTTAATCCCTAATCATGGATTAAGTTGAGGAGCCTTCTTCAGCTTAAATGTTCTCATCTATTATCCTTCTATTAGGATGGTGTAATGGGTCCATTAAATCTTTGATTATGGCTTAAACTAATTAATTAACACTAAACAAAAACTCCAAAAACATCTAAATAAATACAAGTAGATTAATGATCTTAATTCTACATCATGGTGATTAAGTGTGAGGTGTTTACTTCATACTTAAGGTATTCTCATTACCCTAATCAAAGGGAAGATGTGATGAGTTTACTAACCCTTGGTTTAGGCTTAAGCTCATTTTCTTATGACAAACACCAAAAGCAATAAAAGATTGAAAATACCAAAAACAAACAATAATCGTCTCCTCCGGGATTCTTTTCTCATATCATTCACTCACAAACGAGAACTCGCTTCTTCCGTCTAATGCAAGACAGTTTGCACCTGAGCCAGACAGGTCATACACTTGAGCATAGACAAGCAAACAGTTCATCAGTTAATTTATCTTTCAGTCTCTTTGAGTCAAACTACGGTGTTCTGACTTCCTCGTTGCACGAGAGGATACGTAGGCATAACTTAACGGTTAATGAACAAAATTCTCTGTACACCCCCCCCCCTCTTCCAGCATCTTTCTTTAAGCCTCATAGTCTTGAGCTTTGCACTTTTTCCTTACATTGACACTCATTTTATTCACTTCACACTTCTTTTGCACTAACACTTGCTTTCTTTACAAGCTTTTGCACACAGAATAGCACTGACACCACCCCTTTAAACACAAACTTTCAAGCGTGGATCCCGTCAAGTACAACGGACAATCTGGGTGCTAATACCTTCCCAGGTTGTAACCAACCCCCTTTCTCAGTTTCTCTGGTTCGTGACCGTCTTATCCATCTTTTATTAGGTTTATGCAGCATTACCTTTCCTTTGGGATAAAAATGCCTAGCTGGTGACTCTTTTCAGTTCATCCTCGTGTTCTCCTTTCGCCGACCGTTCGCGTCTGTACCCTTCTTGGCCATGTGTCATTTTGTGGGAGCGACAACATGGCAACTCTGCTGGGGACCCTTATACTACAACCAGGGCTTCTGGTTCTTTTTGTGGGTTCCTCCTAGCGCTTGTTTAATTTGTGTTTACTGGGGTGTTATCTGCTATGTGTGTTTATTTATTTTTCTTTATTTATTGCTTTATGTACAACTTTATTTATTGCCTTCTTTACAGTCTTATGCATATTTCATACTGTCATTGCTGGATCTGGTTTTTTGTTTTGGTGGGTGGGGTTGCATTGAGAGATTAAGGTCCTATACCTGGAACCTGAGTGATACCTAGGCTAGAGTGGTTCATATTCTTTCCCATTCCATTTCGATCTGGTGCGGGAATATGAAACACGGTTCAGATGTGGGTTTCTTCTTGAGAACTCTGTGCTACAGATTTCCTATAGTGCTAGGGCTATCTGGGAAGCCTGTTAAGTCTGGATGACCTTTATTATGACCTTCATAATCTGGGGTGAATTGGAGGAGGATCCTTTATGGTTATTGTAAACACTGTACCTCCGGGTTAAAAGTGTTTACACTTCTCATAACTGATCCAAGTCTGAGGATCCTTGTTCTAGAACATTACATGTGAGTGGGTTGGGTTGTTTACAGGTTTGCAGGAACCCTTGGCCACATCATACCCTGTTACGTTTTTGTTTAAGAGTACTCCACTTTGGACAGTTCTTGTGGTTAACCATGGACAAGTGACTCTTTATTTGAGTCCCCCACCCTGGTTATTGGATTTCTGAACCTCCATCCGGACCTTTGAACATACATGGACCTTATATCAAGACAGATAATCAGATCCAGCTCTTGATCACAAACCCTTGCATATCATTTGCATATATCATCATTGCATCATTTAACATTTGTTTATTTGCTTTTCAGGATATCCACCTCATTATCTTGGTTTTGGTTTTGACCCCTTCTATTGTTTAGACCTCTGCTTCAACTGTCTTCTTCAGTTATCTGCTTCAGTTATCTCCATCCTCACCAGCATCAGTCTGTTAGAGACTTACTTCCAGCTTCTCAGTTTGTGATCTTCATCATCATTTGTCTTTAGATTCTCCAGCAACACTCATGGCTACCCCCAGGAAGAGTAACATATTTTATCACTTTTTTTGAGCCTGTATTGACTGTTATCAGGAAGGTCCAGTCACTCATCACACCTGACCACATCTCACTGTTCAGAGAACACTATGGGGGTATCTTGGATATGGTTATGGATCTTGATTCTTCTTAGAGAAGCATGATCCACACATGCTTGCAGTTCTATAACCCTCCACTCAGGGGCATCACCTTTCCTGACTTTCAGATGGGGCCCTTGTTGGAAGAGTTTTCTTTGTTGACTAGAGTACCTATCAGAGGAGGGATCCCCTTCAACCCAAAGATGACTGCTCCCAGGAGTGAAGAGATAGCAAAGGCATTGCACTTGGAGCCTGCCCTTGTTGAGCAAAACATGGCAACAAAAGCTGGGATTCCTGGTCTACATTTGGATTTCTTGATTTCTCAGGTCATCCTGAAGGCTGCAGTGGGAGAATGGAGGACAGTCTGTGCATTATTAACCCTCAGCATATATGGGGCTATATTGTTTGCAGATGAGCCTAATTTGTCAGTAAGAATGCCATGCATTTGTTTCTTCTGAGGAACCCAATACCTACACTGCTAGGGGATTTTTACTATTCTATTCATCAGAGGAATGAAAAACAAAGGGGGAAGTTGGTCAGATGTTGTGCTCCCTTGTTCTACTCTTGGCTACTCAGACACCTGCCTAAATCAGATGCTTTCTTGAACCCACACCAGCAGAAGAATTGGGCCAAGAGGTTCATTGCCTTAACTTCAGATGATATCAGATGGTGTATCCAGAGCACCAAAGGCAAGGACATAATCACCAGCTGTGGGCAATACCCAAATGTGCCTCTGATAGGAGTAAAAGGTTGCATCAACTACAACCCTTTACTGTTTAAGAGACAATTAGGCTATGCCTTAGTTCACCCTCCCAGAGGACATGATCTAGCTGAGACCCTATACTGTGAAGTTCAACCTAATTCAGCTATTGTCAGGCAAGCTACCTGGGCTTGGGACAACATCCAGACCAAAGGAATAGCCATCCTTGGAAGATGTAACAATGTTGCTTCAGCTCAGTACTATGACTGGTCCCGTACTAGAGCTCATATCACCAGAATGCCTTTCATCTTGGAAGATACACCTGGACCATCTACAATACAACCTGTAGTAACTGTTAGCCTGGAGGAATTTGAAAAGTTGAAGGAAAGGAATGAGAAGCTATCTCAGCCCTTGAAGAAGACTCTTTGGGAAAGAAGTGACGGTTGTATGGACATTGAGAGATTGGAAAAGCTCAAGATTGAGCATCTGACCAAGATTGAAAAGACAAAGGACTACATAAGGAAAGCAAGAGCCGGGGAACAAATATTGAAGAATGCCTGCAAGGAGGCCAAGATTCAGAAAGCTAGGGCTGAGCACTATCTGCAAGAGAGCCAGACTAGGTGGGTCAGGATCACCGAAGCCCGTGCACAAGAAGACCAGAAAACTCAAGCCAATATTGAACAGCTGGAGGCCAATGAGAAGAAGACGCAGGAAGCTTTGTTGGCTGTACAGAAGGAGATATCAGAATTGAAGCTCCGAGCGGGGCTAAAGAGATCCAAAGATCAGGACAGGCATAAGAAGATGACTACTGCCATTGATACTAGGAACCTCCTCATTAGGACCATTACAGAGCACCCAGCTGGTCCGGTGACTGAGGCACTTATGAAGGAGGTCAGGGAAGATGATTATGGATTGGATGTCTGATTCCTCTTTGCTTGTCGTTCTTTCCTTTTGATGTACTTTTCCTTTTGTTGTATTTTTGACCCACCATAGGCATGTATTGTAAAACAGACTATGTATTGTTCATCATTTGTAATATATTTAGTTTGTTTCCACTGGGCTTATTTTCTCAACACCATCAAGCATCTTCCTCGAGGTCTGGAAAGGTCAAAACCAAGAACCAAACCGGATACCTTGGAAAACAAATAAGAATATTGTATTGCATACTAACATTTTTCTTTGTTTTGTAGGTTTTTGTTTATTATTTTTTTATTTCTAACTTTGTTATGCTCTCAGGAAACATTGCTCGTCACTGAGTGTTCCCTGTCAACCGCACACACCAGTACCCTACACGTAACAACCTTCCAGGCATTCAAATGGAGCAGGTACAACAGGACCTGAATGAGGTCAGAAATCAGATGGCAAACGAAAGGGTCGAGATGAGAAACCAAATGTCTTAGTTTATGGCTGTCATGACTGGCTTAGCCTAGAGCCAAGAAAGGTTGAGAGAGCTGGTAGAAAGACAGACACCTGAAGAGCCTCACCTTGGGACAGGAGGAACCAGCAATAATGAACGGGGGCAACCTCGTATTGACCCACCAGAGTATGGGCCCCATTGGAATCCAGATGTTAACATCCCAAGGAATGTTCAAGGTAATACTGCTGGGGGAAGAATCCTGCAAGAGGATCCCCAAGAAGAACAATTTACTGTTATTGGGGCTGGAGATGAGGTATATGAGCGAAGGTTGGATGAGATTGCTGAAAAGTTAAGATCTTTGGAATCTCAGAATTCTTTGGGCTTCGACATAATGGATATGGGACTGGTAGATGGGTGAGGATTCCCCACAAATTCAAACCCCTTGCTTTGAGAAGTATAATGGTACCTCCTGCCCGCGTACTCATCTGCAATCTTTCCTAGGAAGACTCAATGCTTATACCATGGATGAGAAGTTATGGATGTTCTATTTTGAGGACAGTCTGACTGGAGCTTCAAGAGAATGGTATTCGCATCTAACAAGGGCCACCATAAGATGTTGGAAGTACTTGGCTGAGGCTTTTATCCGGAAATACCAGTACAACCTAGATATGGCCCCCAATAGAACTCTTCTAATGGGCATGTCTCAGTCTTCAAGGGAGAGCTTCCGGGATTATGCTCAGAGGTGGAGACAGTTTGCTGCTGCTGTCCAGCCACCCATGTCAGAAAGGGAGATGGCTGACATGTTTATGAACACCTTGCAGGGAACTTATATTGATAGACTTACTGTTTTCTCCTCTACCAGTTTTGCTGATGTAGTTATAGCTGGTGAGAGAATTGAAAGTCTTTTGAAGATGGGAAAAATCTCTGACAATGGTGCAAGTTCCTCCAGCAACCCCAAAAAACCTTTTGCAGGACCCCAGAGGGCGGGTGAAACAAATGCTATTCACGCAAGCAGGGGCAGAACCCAATATTCTCACAGATCAGTAGCAGATGTTACCATCCCAGCTCCAGTTCCACAACAACCATTATATCCTCAACAACAACAACATCACTATCAGCAACCATCTCATTTTCCGCAACAAAGAACCTACAACAACAACAATAGCAACCAACAACATCGTCCCATTCAGCAGAGACCATCTCAGGCAAATAAGGTGATTGACCCAATCCCTATGCCTTATGCTGCTTTATTGCCACAACTACTGAAGCTTAACCTGGTTGAGTTAAGGACGTTGGCACCACCGAATCCTCTTAATCTCCTGAAGAATTATGATGTTAATGTCAGGTGTGCCTTTCACTCCAACGCACCTGGTCACAATACTGAGAAATGCAGAGCCTTACATATGAAGGTTCAGGATTTGGTCGATTCCAAAGCTCTCAATTTCGCACCTTCTCTGAATGTTAACAAAAATCCTATGCCTAATCATGGTGGGCCCATGATTAATGCCATTGAAGAGGACCAACCATCTACACTTATTGATAATGTTGCACAGATTCAAACACCACTAGCTGAAGTCAAAGTTCAACTTTTAAGATGCCAAGTGTTCCCGGGATGTGGGGCCTGCTGTGAATTGTGCAAGACAGCTAGTAATGGTTGTGAGAAGCTAAGGTTTGGCATAAATGACCTCATCAAAGACGGAATCTTGAAAATTACTTCAATAGCTCCTTCAACAACTTGTTTCAACAACAATGGATCCTCCTACAACACCAACAATTCTTCCTTCAACAATTTCTGCTACAACCGCAACAACTATCATTCCTACTGATTCTTCAACAACTCCAGAAGTTCTTCCATCCATTATTTCAACAGATCTGAGTTCAACAACTTTTTCTTCTACAACATCAGCACCCATTGTATCAACGGAATCTTCTACAATGCCAACAAACATTAATGAAGATGTCTCAACGGTCACAATCTACTATGACCCAGCAAATGTTCACAACAGCAACAATTCCCAACAACAAACTGCAACACCTCCTGTCAGATCTCCAGTCACGATCTACTATGATCCGCACACCATCACAGTTCCTTCTGTTGCAGCGATCAGTCCAGTTACCATTACGGTACCTGGGCCTGTTCCTTATGAAAGCAGTAATGCCATACCTTGGCACTACGACTCTGATATCTACTGCAATGGGGAGAAAATCACTCTGGATTCATCAACCTCTTCACCACAAGTTGACAATGTTGGGGGAGGCGGAGGCTTCACCAGAAGCGAACGCCTTTTTGCCTCACAAACACAAAGACCTAATGCTGAAGCAGAAGCTGCTGCTAAGGCAAAAGGAAAGAATGTGGTATCCGAAGAGCCAACTGGCAAAGAAACTCAGAAGACATCTTTTGAACAAGATGTAGACGAATTCATGAGAATAATAAAAAGGAGTGATTACAAGGTGGTGGACCAACTTCACCAAACACCCTCCAAAATCTCCATATTATCACTGCTAATGTGTTCTGAAGCTCACAGGAACGCATTGTTGAAAGTCCTGCATGCAACATACGTGCCGGAGGAGATTACTGTTAATCAGCTAGAAACTGTGGTTGCAAATGTTAACACCAGTCATGGACTGGGCTTTACAAATGTTGATTTAACAACAGAGGGGCACAACCATAACAAGGCTTTGCACATCACCTTGGAATGCAAGGATGTTGTCCTTTCTCACGTACTGGTGGACACTGGGTCTTCACTCAATGTACTCCCAAAGAAAGCCCTGGTAAAGTTGGAGTATGATGGCTTGGCATTACGTCCAAGTAATTTGGTAGTGAGAGCATTTGATGGCTCTAAGAGATCGGTGCTTGGAGAGATCGATTTACCTGTGCTGATTGGCCCGCAGACCTTTAAAACTATCTTCTTTATGATGGACATACAGCCGGCCTACAGCTGTCTGTTGGGTAGACCCTGGATCCACGCCGCTGGAGCTGTTATGTCTACCCTTCACCAGAAGTTAAAATTCGAGTGGGAGGGCCAAATCATCACCATCTGTGGGGAGGAGGATATTTTTGTTAGCCAGCTGGCTACGTACAAATACATAGAAATGGATGGGGAGATCCATGAGACCATGAGTCAGGGGTTTTAGGCCCTTAACATCAATGAAGCATCTGTTGTGTCTGGGACCTCCATCACTTCATATCAACAGGCCCGAAAGGTTGTTGAAAAGGGTACCGCTCAAGGCTGGGGCAAGCTGCTGCCAGTTGAAAAGAAAGAAGACAGATTCGGGTTGGGTTACAGACCAACTCGACAAGATCAACCAGAGGCGGCAACGGAGCCCAAATTTGTCAGCGGGGGAATGCTAACCCCGGATGCTATGAACAGTCTGGAAGACGAGGAAGAAGACGAACGCAACCTGGAAAACTGGATACGTCCAAGAATCCCGGGGAACCAAGTCTCAAACTGGTCTTCCCAGGAAATTATAAGAGTTACTCCGGCAGAGTAATTATTATTTCCTGTCTTTAAGCATGCATCAAGTCCTGCATCTTGCCCAAGATGTCAGGGCTCATTTTGTAATCGGGTCATCTTGTATTTTGTGCAAACGATCAATTATTTAATATCAGGACATCTTTTGCAAATGAGTCTCTTTTTTCTCGCTCACTGTTTTTCATTTTTCATTTTTTGTACAAAATTAAAATGGCAATGTTTTTCAAAATAATAACTTCATTTTCACTTTTTTCTAAACAAGATAAAATTGATCACTAAAATGAACGAATCTAAACCCTTGCAGAGAGTGCCCTCCAGACTGCACCGACAACAACACCACTATGACTTCGTATGACTTTGAAAATCCGATTAATCAAGCCGATGAAGGGGTTGAAGAAGATTATGAGCTACCTGAAGAGCTAGCCAGGTTGTTGAGACAAGAGGAGAAGGTTACCACTCCTCACCGGGAGGATGTTGAGACAGTTAATCTTGGTACAGAAGAAGACTTGAAAGAAGTGAAGATCGGGGCCCGTTTGCCAGATTCAGTGAAAGAACAACTTATTGACATGCTTCGGGAGTATGTGGATGTTTTTTCTTGGTCTTACCAAGACATTCCAGGTCTGGACACCGACATTGTTATGCACAAGCTGCCACTAAAGGAAGACTGTCCTCCAGTAAAACAGAAGTTGCGCCATACTCGTCCGGATATGGCCATGAAGATAAAAGAAGAGGTACAAAAACAGTGGGACGCCGGTTTCCTTGCTGTAACTAGTTACCCGCCGTGGGTTGCTAACATTGTACATGTGCCTAAGAAGGATGGCAAAGTACGAATGTGTGTGGATTACCGGGATCTGAACAGAGCCAGACCGAAAGATGACTTCCCATTACCTCACATTGATGTATTGGTCGACAACACGGCTCAGTTCTCGGTGTTCTCCTTCATGGATGGATTTTCAGGATATAATCAGATCAAGATGTCACCTGAAGACATGGAGAAGACAACTTTCATCACACCCTAGGGCACATTCTGTTATAAAGTAATGTCATTCGGACTGAAGAATGCTGGTGCCACTTATCAACGGGCTATGGTGACATTATTCCACGACATGATCCACAAAGAAATTGAATTTTATGTGGATGACATGATTGCCAAGTCCCTCACTGAAGAAGACCACCTGGTGAATTTGTTGAAGCTATTCAAGCGTCTGAGGAAGTACCGATTGAAGCTGAACCCCAACAAATGTACATTCAAGGTGCGATCTGGTAAACTGCTGGGTTTTATTGTAAGTGAAAAGGGAATTGAAGTTGACCCTGACAAAGTCAAAGCCATTCAAGAGATGCCTGCACCTAGGACTGAAAAAGAAGTCTGGGGGTTTCTAGGTAGATTGAACTACATTTCACGGTTCATATCTCATCTTAGAGCAACCTGTGAGCCCTTATTCAAGTTGTTAAGGAAAGAACAAACGGTCAGGTGGAATGGAGACTGCCAAAGGGTTTTTGACAAAATCAAGGAATACTTACAAGAGCCTCCAATCCTTATGCCTCAAGTTGAAGGAAGACCTCTAATCCTTGACAGTATTAGAAGAGTCAATGGGGTGTGTGCTAGGCCAACATGACGAGTCTGGTCGAAAAGAGTATGCAATATACTACATAAGCAAAAAGTTTAAGGACTGTGAACAATGTTATTCACTGCTCGAGAAAACTTGACGTGCTTTAGCGTGGGCTGCTCGCCGACTAAGGCAGTATATGTTGACCCACAATACCTTATTGATCTCAAAAATGGATCCAGTCAAGTACATATTCGAGAAGTCAGCACTTACCGGACGGGTTGCAATATGGCAAATGATTCTCACAGAATATGACATTCAGTACACATCCCAAAAAGCTATCAAAGGCAGTGTATTGTCTGATTATCTAGCTGAGCAACCCATTGACAATTACCAGCCTATGAGATTTGACTTCCCTGATGAAGACATCATGTTCATAAAAGCAAAAGATCATGAAGAGCCTATTCACACTGAAGGGCCTGACCCAGAAGAAGAATGTACAATGATGTTTGATGGGGCTGTTAATATGAATGGTCGTGGAGTTGGTGCAGTACTCATCAAACATAAAGGAGTTCACATGCCTTTCTCGGCAAAACTCACTTTTAACTGCACTAACAACGAAGTTGAATACGAAGCTTGCATCATGGGTCTTGAGGAAGCCATTGACCTTAGGATCAAGACATTAACTGTATTCGGAGATTCAGCTCTGGTAATCAATCAAACCAACGACAAATGGTACACTCGTCAGGAGCATCTGATTCCATACCGGGATTATACGAGGAGATTAATGACTTTCTTCACCACAGTCAAACTTGAGTACATCCCTCGAGATGGAAATCAGTTTGTAGATGCTCTGGCTACCATTTCATATATGATCAAAGTTCAAACTGCCAACTTTGTAACTCGAATTTCAGTATCCAGACTTGACAGACCAGCATACATATTCTCAGCAGACCTCGCTAAAGATGATAAGCCTTGGTTCTATGACATCAAATGCTTCTTAGAGGATCAAACATACCCATCTGGGGCATCATCCAATGATAAGAAGACATTAAGAAGGTTGGCTGGTAGTTTCTTCCTGAATGCCGATGGTTCCTTGTACAAGCAAAACTTTGATATGGCACTTCTCAGATGTGTTGATAAGGCAGAGACAGACTTGTTGATGCACGAGGTGCATGAAGGATCCTTCGGTACCCATGCTGGAGGACATGCTATGGCTAAGAAATTGCTAAGATCGGGTTACTACTAGATCACAATGGATGCAGACTGTTGTGCTTATGCCAGGAAGTGCCACAAATTCCATATTTATGCAGACAAGATGCATGTGCCTCCGAATCCTTTGAATTTGATGTCTTCGCCTTGGCCCTTTGCCATGTGGGGCATATATATGATTGGAAAAATTGAGCCGACCGCTTCAAATGGCCACAGATTCATCCTGGTAGCCATTGACTATTTTACCAAGTGGGTTGAAGCAGCTTCGTATGCAAATGTCACCAGGCAGGTGGTAGTCAGATTCCTGAAAAGAGATATCATCTGTCGTTATGGAGTGCCCGAGCGAATCATTACTGATAATGGTTCCAATTTGAACAATAAAATGATGGAAGAACTGTGTCGGGACTTCAAGATTCAACATCACAACTCTTCTCCTTACAGGACAAAGATGAATGGCGCTGTTGAGGCAACTAAGAGAAATGTCAAGAAGATTGTGCAAAAGATGGTGGTTACATATAAAGACTGGCATTAATTGCTACCATTTTCCTTGCATGGGTACCGTACCTCTATCAGAACATCCACTGGGGCAACACCGTATCAGCTTGTGTATGGTATGGAGGCAGTCCTACCTGTTGAAGTTGAGTTACCCTCGTTGCAGGTACTAATGGATGTCAAGTTGAATGAAGCGGAATGGGTCCGTTCTCGGTACAATACACTCAGTCTGATCGAAGAAAAGAGATTAGCTGCAATCTGTCATGGGCAGTTATATCAGAAAAGAATGAAGAAAGCCTTTGATCAGAAAGTCAGGCTTCGGGAATACCAAGTAGGAGATCTTGTGCTGAAAAGACTCCTCCCTCCTCATAGAGACCACAGGGGCAAGTGGACCCCGAATTACGATGGCCCGTTCATAGTAAAGAAGGTTTTCTTTGCTGGAGCATTGATGCTCACTACTATGGATGGTGAATATTTCCTGTCCCCTGTGAATTCAAATGCAGTTAAAAAATACTTCGCATAAAATGACCCGCTTGACATAAAAACAGAATGTAAGTCCAGGCAAAAATAGGGCATCCCGGCGAGTCAAAAACAGGATAAAAGACTCGGGCAAAAATAAGGGAAAAAAAATGTACACCCGCTGAGTTGAAAAGACGCATCGGACAACTCAGGCTAAAATGGCTATCCCGGTGGATTGAAAACCCGAAAGGGCGATCCACGCAAAATAACGGAATAAGCGAATAACTGCATTCTGAATTCGTCTGTATCACTCACAATATGGCAAGCTTCGAGGGGTTAAAGCGTCGGTCAGAATCAGCCTTCTTCAGAAAGCAAGATGAGAAGAACGTCAATGTCATACGAGTCATAGCAAAAGGGGAGCTCACTGAAGCATCATCAACATTGTCAGCACCTTTTTGTTTCTCAATTTGTAACAATCTCCTCATTTCAGGGGATTTGTTTCTTTGACTGTATTTGCCAATTCAGGGCACCCAAATTAATAAAATCAGATTTTCAGTCACACTTCGCCTTGTACATTTTTATTTCATTTGCAAAAATGTTTGATATCCTTGATATAATGGTTGCATAGATACAGATGCGCTTTTCCTAAATCATATGCTTACGGGAAATATATTTCTTACTCCCGGGAGTGTCTAAACTCCTATGACGGAATCCAGTAAGGGACACCTCGGGATACTTGCGCGTTTCTTTGTCTTGACCGGATTGCAGGTGTTCAACACACAACATGGAACTTGGAAGTTTTTCCCCAACAAGCTGCCAAATCATTATTTCCTCGGCACATCTTTCAAACAGCACCAGGGCTGCTATCTCCCCATCAGAACTGCCGGGCATCACTTCTCCAGCACTTTCTTCAGAGCAGCATTAGAAGGTGTTCATTCCCCAGCTGAGTTGTCAGATATTATCATCCTCAGCAGGATCCCCACAGAAATCTCTAGGAAGATCATTTAGTGATTATTCCTCCCCAGCCGAGTGCTAGACAGGGAACCATCTCCCCACAGAACTCCAGCCTCTCCAGAAGAGCAATGGCTGAAATCTCACAACAAAGTGACGAAAGCTTCAACAGCCCCCAGCTGGGCCCCTCATTACCAAGGTTGGTCTATCAGTGACTTATCTTCCCAAACAAATTCATTTGTATCAGATCTACCAATGGTCTCATCCCCAGCTGGGATATTCTTTCAAGCAGATCGATCAGAGATCTCCGCAGGCAACGGGATCCGAATCCTGGATCGCTATCTTTGCATAATCATAGCATTTACATCATATTTCCCCTCAGAAGCGTAGCATTTCGTCTAATACGTAGCATTACGGCAAAAATCAAACATATTGCATAATCACAAGTCATGTTTTGAATCAAACACCTGTATATACCAACATTCCGTCAACAATGTATACAAGGACTCACAGTCCCAGCAGAAAGCCAAAGCGTTCCCTTTGCACTCACTAATACATATTAATGTATACTTACCCGACACTCGTCCACGTCATATCATTCCCTTGCAAATATAAACTACAAACAGATATACTTATACACACTCCATTAACACCCGTCCGTGTCCCCATTCCCCAGCATGGTTGCCTAAACACTTACTGTAAATCAAAACACTTGTTTATAATACACATCTTCCGACACCCGTCTGTGTCACCTTATCCCCACAGATCATCAGAATATCTTTCACACTTATAAGTTCATGACTTATACATCTTCTCTATGATACTCGTCTGTGTCATACTCTCTCCAGCAAGTTGAACACTCGTCTGTGTCTCACCAATGCTTATTTTTACTCATACAAATACTCTTCTGTATCTTGTATACACCACTTACCTCCCCTCAGATTCAACACTCGTCCGTGTTCTTTGTTAACCAGTTGGTACTCGTCCGTATCATCATCTCTGAACATGCGTCAGCGTTTGTTTCTACTGATACTCGTCCGTATCATAGTCTTAAGGATGCTCGTCCGCATCTTTAATCTATACAAACCGTCAAACACTTATACCTTTCCTTTCTTGAATGTAGACACTCGTCTGTATCTACCATTCCCTAGAAGAGTCCCCAACAAATCCCCAGTAAAAAGCAAAATTTCTTTTTTCTATCTGATATTCGTCCTATGTCATGATACTTTCGGCAGCCGTACCCTGCCAGGTGATCGTCCTTCACCCTTTGATGATCGTCCCTCGTCATTCCCCCAACGGAGTCTCCATTATTGGAACCCTTTTCTATCCGACATTCGTCGTATGTCGTGATATTTTTAGCAGCCGTACCCTGCTAGGTGATCGTCCTTCACCGTCCTGATGATCGTCCTTCATCACTTTATCCGATGGTCGTCCCCATCGTTTATATTGTTATCTGACATTTCGTCCTATGTCATGATAAACCCCGAGAGCAGCCGTACCCTGCTGATCGTCCTTCACCTCTTGATGATCGTCCTTCATCATGCTTATCTGATGGTCGTCCCCATTGTCGACCTTTTCTATCCGACATTCATCCTATGTCATGATATTTTCGGCAGTCATACCTTGCCAGGTGATCGTCCTTCACCTTGGATGACCGTCCCTCATCCTTATCCCCAACAGAGAAGCCGTCCCCTGCTAGGTGATCGTCCTTCACCTTTGATGATCGTCCCTCATCGTTTTATCTCTTCAACCTGATGGTCGTCCCCAACATTGGCTTAACCTTTAAACCCCAGAAAATTTTGTTACTATATTTGATGGTTGTCCCCATCATAGATTCTTTATTTCCCCAGCATGTCGACCATCCCCTTCATTGCCTTATCCACAGCAGTCGTCCTCTGCTCGATGGTCGTCCTCCATCGCCCGCATTTTTATAATCATACTTTACTACCTTTTACAATTTATATCCCTTTTCTTCTTCACCCAGTGAGTGCAAATTTTGGATTGTCTTTGGTATTCAACCACAAGTTATCTTGTTTTCCTGTTAAGCCGTCGCTTACATCCTACACCATGGCTTGTGATCTTCCATATTTGCATAAGTTCAATCATATCATATCATGTGGCATTTTTGTTTCATTGCATTGGTTAAAAGTCATCTGCATCTAGGGTTTGTGATCTGAGCAATCCATGAGCCATCTGAGCCATTCCAAAGGTCTTCAATCATCTCAAGAGGGTCCATGTATGTTCAATCATCATATATCCTCCCAAGATCAAGGAAGTCAAAAAATCACAAGAACTGAGAAAGCATGGAAACAGAGTTAGGTTTAACTGCACAGATGACCTAAAATTAGGGTTTTGGTTTCAGAGGCCATAACTATAAATTTTTTGGTCATTATTGTTTCTATTGGTCTCAAAATGATATAAGGATCATGTGTACCAAGTTTGATGAAAAAATTCATTGTGGAAGTCATCTGATCACTAGGTAACTTCCTAAGCAAGTCAGAGCAAAATCAGGGCATCTGAGGCCCCCATCAATGGACCCGAGGTGGATTTTTCATCAAAATGAAGTTATATGGTCTTTATTTGATCAATGAAGTGTTTATAAGTTCACAAATTTGAAGAAAAATGAGCTAAACCAAAAGTTGCCAAAAATGGAAATGACTTGTAATGTAAACTTTCCATTTTGGGAAAGTTTTTCAACCTCCTCTTTCTTAACCAAAATTGCTTCAACTGAAAAATTATTGGTCATGAAAGTTGTAGATTGGATCATTCCCTTTTCAAAAAGTACAAGAACAAGATCTAATTCATTTTGGAACTTAAGTTATGGCTTTCCAAAGTTGGCAAAAATCACATAATATCATGTTTCATGCCAAAAGGGATTTTTTTGCAAAACGTCATGCCAAACCATTTTGTGACTTCAAATTGACTTCTAACCATCATACAAACATAACACATGACTTGAAACTCATAATTGGCCCAAGAATCCCAAGATTTCATGACTTGCATATGAAGAAATTCCAAAAGGGCCGGAAGTTCACAAAATTGCAAAACCTCTCATAACTTTGTCACAACTTGCCAAATTGCCTCAAACTGATTTCTATGGACATCCTTGAATCAAGTTGCGCTAGACACCCCCTTGTCCTTGGCATGAAACAACCCATACCTCAAAGGACACATAACCTTGACTTTGTGCATTTTCACCCATACCAATCACACTATGCCACAACCACTCTCTGAACCAATTGCATTTGTTTATACTAATCCAAAGCAAGCCAAACACAACAAGAAGCAAGCCTGAACTCTCCCATAACAGAGCATTCATAAAAACCTCCCTCTTTGCATTTTCTATCGAAACACACAACTCAACCATTCATTCTTCAAACCAACACCACCATTCATCTCAGCATCAATCACTGAGCATTTCCCACCCTTCACTTTGCCCTAAAAACCACCATACACAAAAAACCATTTTCTCCCCCTTTGAACTGAACTTCACTGAACTTCAAGGAGAAGCCACATACACTTCAGCAAAGCATTCCAGAAGCAAAAGGGGGTCAAGAGGAGTGGAAAAGCACCAAAGAAGAGCCCAAATAGTGCCATTTTCGAAAGCTCCATTTCAGGTAACCTCAAGAACAAATTTTCCAGAAGTTTGATTTTAGGTTATAGAATTGTTCCTCATGTTATGCTGGTCATGCTGATGCTTTTCTTTTTGAAAATGGTTGAGTTTTAAGGATTTTATGAACCTCTGAAACTTTGCCCGTGAAATGTGTTTTGATTCGATTTGCATGATTTACGAAAAATAAATGAGTTTTGTTGCGTGGTTTGTGTTTAGTGATGTTCAAGGATTGATTATGGAGAGTTTAGAGAGTTTTAGTGGCGTTTTGAGAGAGATTGAGTGAGAGAGCTGCCGGAGAAGATGACCGGAACACTGTTCCGGTCATCTGAAAGTCATTAGGGTTCAGATTAGGGTTTAATTACGTAATTTGGGCAAGTTTGAATTTCAGCCGTCCAGATGCGCGCGTGGTCTTTCCCTCCCTTTCCAGATTTGAATTCCAACCCTTAGATCAACATACTTCTCCTTTTATTAATTTTTATTTCATTTTCTTTATTTAAATCTTGCACTATTTTTTAAAAATAGGAAAAATACATCAAAAAATTCTGAAATTTTTTATCAAACATTTTATTAATTTTCAGAACCCAAAAATATTTTTATTTTTATTTTTAACATTAAAAAAATATTTTTAAATCATTTAAATGTTATTTTTAATTAGTTAATGAGAATTAATTAATTAAAAATACATTTAGGTATTTAAAAATCACAAAAAATTCAGAGAACATTCTTAGCCATTTAGAAACATTTACAAACTCACCACACAAATTTCTTTTTGGTTTTGATCATACTTTGACATTTTTCAATTGAATTAGGGTTCTTAAACTTGAATATTTTTAACCCTAACTTCAAAAATTCATAACTTTTGAACCAAAGTGAGTTTGTGAATGATTCTTTTTGCATTGTGCTATGCATGGTTGCAAGCATCTAAAAACATTTTTGTTTCATTTTTATAATGCATTTTCAACTTGTTTGGCATTTTATCTTTAAGATCACCCTTTAAACCCTAGAAACTTAGAAAAATCATAAGTCCTTCTAGGTTAAGCTTCTTACCTCCCCCTTTGGATGGTGAACTAGTATAGGTTTAAGGTTCCTTTGAGTGCAATTTTCAATTTTTTATCTTATGATTTGCTTCTGTTTTTGAGTTTTGCATCTCACATGTTCATGTAACCCTAATTTGCATCTTCACTTGCATTCATCTTGTATAAGCATGTATCCATGAACTTTCCATGACATTTTGTGCATCCACATGACATACAAGACATCTTAGGACACATTAGACTCATGTTTGATCATTGCATCATCCATTTGCCATATTATGCATTCATTTCATTTCATGTACATTCATGGACTTTCATGCTTCCTTTATGCTTCATTTGCATTCCCATCCTTTGTATGATCATCTTCATCTCATGACATACATTTATATTATCTCTTTGCATCATTAGCATCATGAACATGCTTCTGGTTTTGGTTTTCATCTTTGCATTTCATTTCATTTTCATTTCATTTCCTTTTGCTAACTTTTCAGGTTGTAAGTCTTTGAGAAGTGAATTTGCCTTCACTTCTCACAATCTCTTATCATCTCTATTATGCATTTCATTGCTGTACTTTACCTTTATATTAGAGTGAGCTTGCTCATTCATGCTCCCTCTTCACTTTCTTCCTTCAAGCAACTTATCTTCTAAAGTGAAGTAAGTTGACTTGTTTCTTCTGCTTCTCCTCCTTTCATCTACTCCTTCCTTGGTGGCTCTTCTTGAAGATCTTCTTGCAAGCCTCAAAAACCCTAAGAACACCCAAGCATGATCACAAGTAGGGTTTGATTAGTCCCCCCATTAGTTTTACCTTTGTGTCATCTTTTGTGTCTTCTATTCTCATCTCATAATCAAGGGCTAAACCCTTAAGGTTTTAAGACTTTGTGATTAGTGTTATGCCTGTATCCTTCTATTAGGATGGAGTGTATAACTTTAATCCTAAGTGTTAAACCCTTAATGTGTTTAAATCCTTTAATCAATCCATCTTAATAATCACTAAGACATCAAGCTTGTAACTTGGGCCTTGCATTAGGGTTCTAATTCTTCCTTAACTGGTTAAGAATGACTAACCCTAGTGTTAATGGACAAGTCCCCCTCAAGTTGTATTACAAACCATAAAAATAACTTCTTAATATTATCATTAACTAAAATACACTTTAATAAAGGCTTTGTTTTGTCATGAGGTTAATCCCTAATCATGGATTAAGTTGAGGAGCCTTCTTCAGCTTAAATGTTCTCATCTATTATCCTTCTATTAGGATGGTGTAACGGGTCCATTAAATCTTTGATTATGGCTTAAACTCATTAATTAACACTAAACAAAAACTCCAAAAACATCTAAATAAATACAAGTAGGTTAATGATCTTAATCCTACATCATGGTGATTAAGTGTGAGGTGTTTACTTCATACTTAAGGTATTCTCATTACCCCTAATCAAAGGGAAGATGTGATGAGTTTACTAACCCTTGGTTTAGGATTAAGCTAATTTTCTTATGACAAACACCAAAAGCAATAAAAGATTGAAAATACCAAAAACAAACAATAATCGTCTCCTCCGGGATTCTTTTCTCATCTCATTCACTCACAAACGAGAACTCGCTTCTTCCGTCTAATGCAAGACAGTTTGCACCTGAGCCAGACATGTCATACACTTGAGCATAGACAAGCAAGCAGTTCATCAGTTAATTTATCTTTCAGTCTCTTTGAGTCGAACTACGGTGTTCTGACTTCCTCATTGCACGAGAGGATACGTAGGCATAACTTAACGGTTATCGAACAAAAGTCTCTGTACATCCCCCCTCTTCCAGCATCTTTCTTTAAGCCTCATAGTCTTGAGCTTTGCACTTTTTCCTTACACTAACACTCATTTTATTCACTTCACACTTCTTTTGCACTAACACTTGCTTTCTTTTCCAGCTTTTGCACATAGAATAGCACAGACACCAGGTTGTAACCAACCCCCTTTCTCAGTTTCTTTTGTTCGCGACCGTCTTATCCATCTTTTCTTAGGTTTATGTAGCATTACCTTTCCTTCTGGATAAAAATGCCTAGTTGGCGACTCTTTTCAGTTCATCCTTGTGTTCTCCTTTCGCCGACCATTCGCTTCTGTACCCCTCTTGGCCATGTGTCATTTGGTGGGAGCGACATCTTGGCGACTCTGCTGGGGACCCTTATACTGCAACCAGGGCTTCTGGTTCTTTTTGTGGGTTCCTCCTAGCGCTTGTTTTATTTGTGTTTACTGGGGTGTTATGTTCTATGTGTGTTTATTTATTTTTCTTTATTTATTGCTTTATGTACAACATTATTTATTGCCTTCTTTACAGTCTTATGCATATTACATACTGTCATTGCTGGATCTGGTTTTTTGTTTTGGTGGGTGGGGTTCCATTGAGAGATTAAGGTCCTATACCTGGGACCTGAGTGACACCTAGGCTAGAGTGGTTCATATTCTTTCCTATTCCATTTCGGTCTGGTGCGGGAATATGAAACACGGTTCAGATGTGGGTTTCTTCTTGAGAACTCTGTGCTACAGATTTCCTGTAGTGCTAGGGCTATCTGGGAAGCCTGTTAAGTCTGGATGACCTTTATTATGACCTTCAGAATCTGGGGTGAATTGGAGGAGGATCCTTTATGGTTATTGTAAACATTGTACCTCCGGGTTAGAAGTGTTTACACTTCTCATAACTGATCCAAGTCTGAGGATCCTTGTTCTAGAACATTACATGTGAGGGGGTTGGGTTGTTTACAGGTTTGCAGGAACCCTTGGCCACATCATACCCTGTTACTGTTTTGTTTAAGAGTAATCCACTGTGGACAGTTCTTGTGATTAACCATGGACAAGTGACTCTTTATTTGAGTCCCCCACCCTGGTTATTGGATTTCTGAACCTCCATCCGGACCTTTGAACATACATGGACCTTATATCAAGACAGATAATCAGATCCAGCTCTTGATCACAAACCCTTGCATATCATTTGCATATATCATTCATTGCATCATTTAACATTTGTTTATTTACTTTTCAGGGTATCCACCTCATTATCTTGGTTTTGGTTTTGACCCCTTCTATTGCTTAGACCTCTGCTTCAACTGTCTTCTTCAGTTATCTGCTACAGTTATCTCCATCCTCACCAGCATCAGTCTGTCAAAGACTTACTTCCAGCTTCTCAGTTTGTGATCTTCATCAGCATTTGTCTTCAGATTCTCCAGCAGCACTCATGGCTACCCCCAGGAAGAGCAACATATTTTATCACTTTTTTTGAGCCTGTATTGACTGGTATCAGGCAGGTCCAGTCACTCATCACACCTGACCACATCTCACTATTTAGAGAACACTATGGGGGTATCTTGGATATGGTTATGGATCTTGATTCTTCTCAGAGAAGCATGATCCACACATGCTTGCAGTTCTATGACCCTCCACTCAGGTGCTTCACCTTTCCTGACTTTTAGATGGGGCCCCTTTTGGAAGAGTTTTCTTTGTTGACTGGAGTACCTATCAGAGGAGGGATCCCCTTCAACCCAGAGATGACTGCTCCCAAGAGTGAAGAGATAGCAAAGGCATTGCACTTGGAGCCTGCCCTTGTTGAGAAAAACATGGCAACAAAAGCTGGGATTCCTGGTCTACATTTGGATTTCTTGATTTCTCAGGCCATCCTGAAGGCTGTAGTGGGAGAATGGAGGGCAGTCTGTGCATTATTAGCCCTCAGCATATATGGGGCTATATTGTTTGCAGATGAGCCTAAATTTGTCAGTAATAATTGCCATCCATTTGTTTCTTCTGAGGAACCCAGTACCTACACTGCTAGGGGATTTTTACTATTCTATTCATCAAAGGAATGAAAAACAAAGGGGGAAGTTGGTCAGATGCAGTGCTCCCTTTTTCTACTCTTGGCTACTCAGACACCTGCCTAAATCAGATGCTTTCTTGAACCCACACCAGCAGAAGAATTGGGCCAAGAGGTTCATTGCCTTAACTTCAGATGATATCAGATGGTGTACCCAGAGCACTAAAGGCAAGGACATAATTACTAGCTGTGGACAATACCCAAATGTGCCTCTGATAGGAGTAAAAGGTTTCATCAACTATAACCCTTTAACTGTTTAAGAGACAATTGGGCTATGCCTTAGTTCACCCTCCTAGAGGACAGGATCTAGCTGAGACCCTATACTGTGAAGTTCAACCTAATTCAGCTATTGTCAGGCAAGCTGCCTGGGCTTGGGACAACATCCAGACCAAAGGAATAACCATCCTTGGAAGATGTAACAATGTTGCTTCAGCTCAGTACTATGACCGGTCCCGTACTAGAGCTCATATCACCAAAATGCCTTTCATCTTGGAAGACACACCTGGACCATCTACAGTACAGCCTGTAGCAACTGTTAGCTTGGAGGAATTTGAAAAGTTGAAGGAAAGGAATGAGCAGCTATCTCAGGCCTTGAAGAAGACTCATTGGGAAAGAAGTGACGGTCGTCTGGACATTGAGAGATTGGAAAAGCTAAAGATTGAGCATCTGACCAAGATTGAAAAGACAGAGGACTACATAAGGAAAGCAAGAGCCGGGGAACAAATATTGAAGAATGCCTGCAAGGAGGCCAAGATTCAGAAAGCTAGGGCTGAGCACTATCTACAAGAGAGCCGGGCTTGGTGGGTCAGGATCACCAAAGCTCGTGCACAAGAAGACCAGAAGACTCAAGCCATGATTGAACAGCTGGAGGCCAATGAGAAGAAGTCGCATGAAGCTTTGTTGGCTCCACAAAAGGAGATATCAGAATTGAAGCTCCAAGCGGGGCTAAAGAGATCCAAAGATCAGGACAGGCATAAGATGCTGACTACTGCCATTGCTACTAGGAACCTCATCATTAGGACCATTACAGAGCACCCAGCTGGTCCGGTGACTGAGGCACTCCTGAAGGAGGCCAGGGAAGATGATTATGGATTGGATGTCTGATTCCTCTTTGCTTGTCGTTCTTTCCTTTTGATGTACTTTTCCCTTTGTTGTATTTTTGACCCACCATAGGCATGTATTGTAAAACAAACTATGTATTGTTCATCATTTGTAATATATTTAGTTTGTTTCCACTGGGCTTCTTTTCTCAACACCATCAAGCATCTTCCTCGAGGTCTGGAAAGGTCAAAACCAAGAACCAAACCGGATACCTTGGAAAACAAATAAGCATACTGCATTGCATACTAACATTTTTCTTTGTTTTGTAGGTTTTTGTTTATTTTATTTTTGTTTCTATTTTTGTTGTGCTCTCAGGAAACATTGCTCGTCGCCGAGTGTTCCCTGTTAACCGCACACACCAGTACCCTACACGTAACAACCTTCCAGGCATTCAGATGGAGCAGGTACATCAGGACCTGAATGAGGTCAGAAATCAGATGGCAAACGAAAGGGTCAAGATGAGAAACCAAATGTCTCGGTTTATGGCTATCATGACTGGATTAGCCCAAAGCCAAGAAAGGTTGAGAGAGCTGGTAGAAAGACAGATACCTAAAGAGCCTCACCTTAGGATAGGAGGAACCAACAATAATGAACGGGGGCAGCTTCGTATTGACCCACCAGAGTATGGGCCCCATTTGAATCCAGATGTTAACATACCAAGGAATGTTCAAGGTAATACTGTTGGGGGCAGAATCCTGCAAGAGGATCCCCAAGAAGACCAATTTACTGTTATTGGGGCTGGAGATGAGGTGTATGACCGAAGGTTGGATGAGATTGCTGAAAAGTTAAGGTCTTTGGAATCTCAGAATTCTTTGGGCTTCGACGTAATGGATATGGGACTGGTAGATGGGGTGAGGATTCCCCACAAATTCAAACCCCCTTTCTTTGAGAAGTATAATGGTACCTCCTACCCATGTACTCATCTGTAATATTTCCTAGGAAGACTCAAGGCTTATACCATGGATGAGAAGTTATGGATGTTCTATTTTGAGGACAGTCTGACTGGAGCTTCAAGAGAATGGTATTCACATCTAACAAGGGCCACCATAAGATGTTGGAAGGACTTGGCCAAGGCTTTCATCTGGCAATACCAGTACAACCTAGATATGGCCCCCAATAGAACTCTTCTAATGGGCATGTCTCAGTCTTCAAGGGAGAGCTTTCAGGATTATGCTCAGAGGTGGAGACAGCTTGCTGCTGCTGTCCAGCCACCCATGTCAGAAAGGGAGATGGCTGACATGTTTATGAACACCTTGCAGGGAACTTATATTGATAGACTTGATGCTTTCTCCTCTACCAGTTTTGTTGATGTAGTTATAGCTGGTGAGAGAATTGAAACTCTTTTGAAGATGGGAAAAATCTCTGACAATGGTGCAAGTTCCTCCAGCAACCCCAGAAAACCTTTTGCAGGACCCCGGAGGGCGGGTGAAACAAATGCTATTCACTCAAGCAAGGGCAGACCCCAATATTCTCACAGATCAGTAGCAGCTATTACCATCCCAGCTCCAGTTCCACAACAACAATTATATCCTCAACAACAACAACAAAAACAACATCACTATCAATAACCATCTCATTTTCCTCAACAAAGAACCTACAACAACAACAATAGCAACCAACAACATCGTCCCTTTCAGCAGAGACCATCTCAGGCAAATAGGGTGATTGACCCAATCCCTATGCCTTATGTTACTTTATTGTCCGAGCTCCTGAAGCTTAACCTGGTTGAGTTAAGGACGTTGGCACCACCGGATCCTCTTAATCTCCCGAAGAATTATGATGTTAATGCCAGGTGTGCCTTTCACTCCAACACACCTGGTCACAATACTGAGAAATGTAGAGCCTTACAGATGAAGGTTCAGGATTTGGTCGATTCCAAAGCTCTCAATTTCGCACCTTCTCCGAACGTTAACAGAAATCCTATGCCTAATCATGGTAGGCCCAGGATTAATGCCATTGAAGAGGACCAACCATCTATACTAATTGATAATGTTGCACAGATTCAAACACCACTGGCTGAAGTCAAATTTCAACTTTTAAGATGCCAAGTGTTCCCGGGCTGTGGGGCCTGCTGTGAATTGTGCAAGACAGCTAGTAATGGTTGTGAAAAGCTAAGGTTTGGCATATTTGGCCTCATCAAAAACGGAATCTTGCAAATTACTTCAACAGCTCCTTTAGCAACTCTTGTTTCAACAACAATGGATCCTCCTACAACACCAACAATTCTTCCTTCAACAGTTTCTCCTACAACCGCAACAACTATCGTTCCTACTGATCCTTCAACAACTCCAGAAGTTCTTCCATCCATTATTTCAACAGATCTGAGTTCAACAACTTTTTCTTCTACAACATCAGCATTCATTGTATCAACGGAATCTTCTACAACGCCAACAAACATTAATGAAGATGTCTCAACGGTCACAATCTACTATGACCCAGCAAAGGTTCACAACAACAACAATTTCCAACAACAAACTGCAACACCTCCTATCAGATCTCCAGTCACGATCTACTACGATCCGCACACCATCACAGTTCCTTCCGCTGCAGCGATCAGTCCAGTTACCATTACGGTACCTGGGCCTGTTCCTTATGAAAGCAGTAATGCCATACCTTGGCACTACGACTCTGATCTCTACTGCAATGGGGAGAAAATCACTCTAGATTCATCAACCTCTTCACCACAAGTTAACAATGTTGGGGGAGGCGGAGGCTTCACCAGAAACGGACGCCTTTTTGCCTCACAAACACAAATGCTGAAGCAGAAGCTGCTGCTAAGGCAAAAGGAAAGAATGTGGTATCCGAAGAGCCAACTACCAAACAAACTCAGAAGACATCTTTTGAACAAGATGTAGACGAATTCATGAGAATAATATAAAGGAGTGATTACAAGGTGGTGGACCAACTTCACCAAACACCCTCCAAAATCTCCATATTATCACTGCTAATGTGTTCCGAAGCTCACAAGAACGCATTGTTGAAAGTCTTGCATGCAGCATACGTGCCGGAGGAGATTACTGTTAATCAGTTAGAAACTGTGGTTGCAAATGTCAACACCAGTCATGGACTGGGATTTACAAATGTTGATTTAACAACAGAGGGGCGCAACCATAACAAGGCTTTGCACATCACCTTGGTATGCAAGGGTGCTGTCCTTTCTCACGTACTGGTGGACACTAGGTCTTCACTCAATGTTCTCCCAAAGAAAGCCCTGGTAAAGTTGGAGTATGATGGATTGGCATTACGTCCAAGTAATTTGGTAGTGAGAGCATTTGATGGCTCTAAGAGATCGGTGCTTGGAGAGATCGATTTACCTATGCTGATTGGCCCGCAGACCTTTAAAACTACCTTCTTTGTGATGGACATACAGTCGGCCTATAGTTGTCTGTTGGGTAGACCCTGGATCTACGCCGCTGGCGCTGTTACGTCTACCCTTCACCAAAAGTTAAAATTCGAGTGGGAGGGCCAAATCATCACCATCTGCGGGGAGGAGGATATTTTTGTTAGCCAGCTGGCTACGTACAAATACATAGAAATGGATGGGGAGATCCATGAGACCATGAGTCAGGGGTTTGAGGCCCTTAACATCAATGAAGCATCTGCTGTGTCTAGGAACTCCATCACTTCATATCAACAGGCCCGGAAGGTTGTTGAAGAGGGTACCGCTTAAGGCTGGGGCAAGCTGCTGCCAGTTGAAAAGAAAGAAGATAGATTCGGGTTGGGTTACAGACCAACTCGACAAGATCAACCAGAGGCTACAACGGAGCTCAAATTTGTCAGCGGGGGAATGCTAACCCCGGATGCTATGAACAGTCTGGAAGACGAGGAAGAAGACGAACGCAACCTGGAAAACTGGATACGTCCAAGAATCCCGGGGAACCAAGTCTCAAACTGGTCTTCCCAGGAAATTATAAGAGTTACTCCGGCAGAGTAATTATTATTTCCTGCATCTTGCCCAAGATGTCAGGGCTCATTTTGTAATCGGGCCATCTTGTATTTTGTGCAAACGATCAATTAATGAATATCAGGATATCTTTTGCAAATGAGTCTCTTTTTTCTCGCTCACTGTTTTTCATTTTTCATTTTTTGTACAAAAATAAAATGGCAATGTTTTTCAAAATAATAACTTCATTTTCACTTTTTTTCTAAACAAGATAAAATTGATCACTAAAATGAACGAATCTAAACCCTTGCAGAGTGTGCCCTCTAGACAAGAGGAGAAGATTATCACTCCTCACCAGGAGGAAGTTGAGACGATTAATCTTGGTACAGAAGAAGACTTGAAAGAAGTGAAGATCGGGGCCCGTCTGCAAGATTCAGTGAAAGAACAACTTATTGACATGCTTCGGGAGTATGTGGATGTTTTTGCTTGGTCTTACCAAGACATGCCAGGTCTGGACACCGACATTGTTATGCACAAGCTTCCACTAAAAGAAGACTGTCCTCCAGTAAAACAGAAGTTACGCCGTACTCGTCCGGATATGGCCATGAAGATAAAAGAAGAGGTACAAAAACAGTGGGACGCCGGTTTCCTTGCTGTAACTAGTTACCCGCCGTGGGTTGCTAACATTGTACATGTGCCTAAGAAGGATGGAAAAGTACGGATGTGTGTGGATTACCGGGATCTGAACAGAGCCAGCCCGAAAGATGACTTCCCATTACCTCACATTGATGTATTGGTCGACAACACAACTCAGTTCTCGGTGTTCTCCTTCATGGATGGATTTTCAGGATATAATCAGATCAAGATGTCACCTGAAGACATGGAGAAGACAACTTTCATCACACCCTGGGGCATATTCTGTTATAAAGTAATGCCATTCGGACTGAAGAATGCTGGTGCCACTTATCAACAGGCTTTGGTGACATTATTCCACGACATGATCCACAAAGAAATTGAATGTTATATGGATTACATGATTTCCAAGTCCCTCACTGAAGAAGACCACCTGGTGAATTTGTTGAAGCTATTCAAGCGTCTGAGGAAGTACCAATTGAAGGTGAACCCCAACAAATGTACATTCGAGGTGCGATCTGGTAAACTGCTGGGATTTATTATAAGTGAAAAGGGAATTGAAGTTGACCCTGACAAAGTCAAAGCCATTCAAGAGATGCCTGCACCTAGGACTGAAAAAGAAGTTCGGGGGTTTCTAGGTAGATTGAACTACATTTCACGGTTCATATCTCATCTTACAGCAACTTGTGAGCCCTTATTCAAGTTGTTAAGGAAAGAACAAACAGTCAGGTGGAATGGAAACTGCCAAAGGGCTTTTGACAAAATCAAGGAATACTTACAAGAGCTTCCAATCCTTATGCCTCCAGTTGAAGGAAGACCTCTAATAATGTACTTGACAGTATTAGAAGAGTCAATGAGGTGTGTGCTGGGCCAACATGACGAGTCTGGTCGAAAAGAGTATGCAATATACTACCTAAGCAAAAAGTTTACCGACTGTGAACAACGTTATTCACTGCTCGAGAAAACTTGATGTGCTTTAGCGTGGGCTGCTCGCTGACTAAGGCAGTATATGTTGACCCACACTACCTTATTGACTCAAAAGTGGATCCAGTCAAGTACATATTCGAAAAGCCAGTACTTACCGGAAGGGTTGCAAGATGGCAAATGATTCTCACAGAATATGACATTCAGTACACATTCCAAAAAGCTATCAAAGGCAGTGTATTGTCTGATTATCTAGCTGAGTAACCCATTGACGATTACTAGCCTATGAGATTTGACTTCCCTGATGAAGACATCATGTTCATAAATGCAAAAGATCATGAAGAGCCTATTCACACTGAAGGGCCTGACCCAGAAGAAGAATGGACAATGATGTTTGATGGGGCTGTTAATATGAATGGTCGTGGAGTTGGTGCAGTACTCATCACACCTAAAGGAGTTCACATGCCTTTCTCGGCAAAACTCACTTTTAACTGCACTAACAACGAAGCTGAATATGGAGCTTGCATCCTGGGTCTTGAGGAAGCCATTGACCTCAGGATCAAGACATTAATTGTATTCGGAGATTCAGCTTTGGTAATCAATCAAACCAACGGCAAATGGTACACTCATCAGGAGCATCTGATTCCATACCGGGATTATACGAGGAGATTACTGACTCTCTTCACCACAGTCAAACTTAAATACATCCCTCAAGATGAAAATCAGTTTGCAGATGGTCTGACTACCATTTCATCCATGATCAAAGTTAAAACTGCCAACTTTGTACCTCGAATTTCATCATCCAGACTTGACAGACCAGCATACGTATTCTCAGCAGACCTCGCTAAAGATGATAAGCCTTGGTTCTATGACATCAAATGCTTCTTGGGGGATCAAACATACCCACCCGGGGCATCATCCAATGATAAGAAGACATTAAGAAGGTTGGCTGGTAGTTTCTTCCTGAATGCCGATGGTTCCTTGTACAAGCGAAACTTTGATATGGTACTTCTCAGATGTGTTGATAAGGTAGAGGCAGACTTGTTGATGCACGAGGTGCATGAAGGATCCTTCGGTACCATGCTGGAGGACATGCTATGCCTAAGAAATTACTAAGACCAGGTTACTACTGGATCACAATGGATGCAGACTGTTGTGCTTATGCCAGCAAGTGCCACAAATGCCAGATTTATGCAGACAAAGTGCATGTGCCTCCGAATCCTTTGAATGTGATGTCTTCGCCTTGGCCCTTTGCCATGTGGGGCATAGATATGATTGGAAAAATTGAGTCGACTGCTTCAAATGGCCATAGATTCATCCTGGTAGCCATTGACTATTTTACCAAGTGGGTTGAAGCAGCTTCGTATGCAAATGTCACCAAGCAGGTGGTAGCCTGATTCCTGAAAAGAGACATCATCTGTTGTTATGGAGTGCCCGAGTGAATCATTACTGATAATGGTTCCAATTTGAACAATAAAATGATGGCAGAACTATGTCGGGACTTCAAGATCCAACATCACAACTCTTCTCCTTACAGGCCAAAGATGAATGGCGCTGTTGAGGCAGCTAACAAAAATGTCAAGAAGATTGTGCAAATGATGGTGGTTACATATAAAGACTGGCATGAAATGCTACCATTTGCCTTGCATGGGTATCGTACCTCTATCAGAACATCCACTGGGGCAACACCGTATCAGCTTGTGTATGGTATGGAGGCAGTCCTACCTATTGAAGTTGAGTTACCCTCGTTGCGGGTACTGATGGATGTCAAGTTGAATGAAGCGGAATGGGTCCGTTCTCGGTACAATACACGAAGTCTGATCGAAGAAAAGAGATTAGCTGCAATCTGTCATGGGCAGTTATATCAGAAAAGAATGAAGAAAGCCTTCGATCAGAAAGTCAGGCTTCGGGAATACCAAGTAGGAGATCTTGTGCTGAAAAGACTCCTCCCTCCTCATACAGACCACAGGGGCAAGTGGACCCCGAATTACGATGGCCCGTTCATAGTAAAGAAGGTTTTCTCTGGTGGAGCACTGATGCTCACTACTATGGATGGTGAAGATTTCCTTTCCCCTGTGAATTCAGATGCAGTTAAAAAATACTTCGCATAAAACGATCCGCTGGACATAAAAACAGAATGTAAGTCCAGGCAAAAATAAGGCATCCCGGCGATTCAAAAAATGAATAAAAGACTCGGGCAAAAATAAAGGAAAATAAAAAAAATGTACACTCGCTGAGTTGAAAAGCCGCATCGGACAATTCAGGCAAAATTGGGTATCCCGGTGGATTGAAAACCCGAAAGGGAAATCCATGCAAAATAAGGGAATAAGCGAATAACTGCATTCTGAATTCGTCTGTATCACTCACAATATGGAAAGCTTCGAGGGGTTAAAGCGTCGGTCAGAATCAACCTTCTTCAGAAAGCAAGATGAGAAGAACGTCAATGTCATACGAGTCATAGCAAAATGGGAGCTCACTAAAGCGTCATCAACATTGTCAGCACCTTTTTGTTTCTCAATTTGTAACAATCTCCTCATTTCAGGGGATTTGTTTCTTTGACTGTATTTGCCAATTCAGGGCACCCAAATTAATAAAATCAGATTTTTAGTCACACTTCGCCTTGTACATTTTTATTTCATTTGCAAAAATGTCTGATATCCTTGATATAATGGTTGCATAGATACATATGCGCTTTTCCTAAATCACATGCTTACGGGAAATATATTTCTTACTCCTGGGAGTGTCTAAACTCCTATGACGGAATCCAGTAAGGGACACCTCGGGGTACTTGCGCGTTTCTTTGTCTTGACCGGATTGTAGGTGTTCAACACACAACATGGGGCATGAATGGTTTTCCCCAACAAGCTGTCAAATCATTATTTCCTCGGCACGTCTTTCAAACAGCACCAGGGCTGCTCTCTCCCCATTAGAGCTGCCGGACATCACTTCTCCAGCACTTTCTTCAGAGCAGCATTAGAAGGTGTTCATTCCCCAGCTGAGTTGTCAGATATTATCATCTTCAGCAGGATCCCCACAGAAATCTCTAGGAAGATCATTTAGTGATTATTCCTCCCCAGCCGAGTGCTAGATAGGGAACCATCTCCCCACAGAGCTCTAGCCTCTCCAGAAGAGCAATGTCTGAAATCTCACAATAAAGTGACGAAAGCTTCCACAGCCCCCAATTGGGCCCCTCATTACCAAGGTTGGTCTATCAGTGACTTATCTTCCCAAGCAGATTCATCTGTATCAGATCTACCAATGGTCTCATCCCCAGCTGGGATATTCTTACAAGCAGATCGGTCAGAGATCTCCGCAGGCAACGGGATCCGAATCCTGGATCGGTATCTTTGCATAATCATAGCATTTACATCATATTTCCCCTCAGAAGCGTAGCATTTCGTCTAATACGGAGAATTACGACAAAAATCAAACATATTGCATAATCATAAGTCATGTTTTGAATCAAACACCTGTATATACCAACATTCCGTCAGCAATGTATACAAGGACTCACAGTCCCAGCAGAAAGCCAAAGCGTTCCCTTTGCACTCACTAATATATATTAATGTATACTTACCCGACACTCGTCCACGTCATATCATTCCCCTGCAACTAGAAACTACAAACAGATATACTTATACAAACTCCATTAACATCCGTCCGTGTCACCATTCCCCAACATGGTTGCCTAAACACTTACTGTAAATCAAAACACTTGTTTATAATACACATCTTCCGACACCCGTCCGTGTCACCTTATCCCCACAAATCGTCAGAATATCTTTCACACTTATAAGTTCATGACTTATACATCTTCTCTATGATACTCGTCCGTGTCATACTCTCTCCAGCAAGTTGAACACTCGTCTGTGTCTCACCAATGCTTATTTTTACTCATACAGATACTCGTCCGTATCTTGTATACACCACTTACCTCCCCTCAGATTCAACACTCGTTTGTGTTCTTTGTTAACCAGTTGGTACTCGTCCGTATCATCATCTCTGAAAATGCGTCAGCGTTTGTTTCTACTGATACTCGTCTGTATCATAGTCTTAAGGATGCTCGTCCGCATCTTTAATCTATACACAGCGTCAAACACTTATACCTTTCCTTTCTTGAATGTAGACACTCGTCTGTGTCTACCATTCCCCAGAAGAGTCCCCAGCAAATCCCCAGTAAAAAGCAAAATTTCTTTTTTCTATCTGACATTCGTCCTATGTCATGATACTTTCGGCAGTCGTACCCTGCCAGGTGATCGTCCTTCACCCTTTGATGATCGTCCCTCGTCATTCCCCCAGCGGAGTCTCCATTATTGGAACCCTTTTCTATCCGACATTCGTCCTATGTCGTGATATTTTTAGCAGTCGTACCCTGCTAGGTGATTGTCCTTCACTGTCCTGATGATCGTCCTTCATCACTTTATCCGATGGACGTCCCCATCGTTGATATTGTTATCTGACATTTCATCCTATGTCATGAGAAACCCCGAGAGCAGTCGTACCCTGCTAGGTGATCGTCCTTCACCTCTTAATGATCTTCATTCATCATGCTTATCCGATGGTCGTCCCCATCGTCGACCTTTTCTATCCGACATTCGTCCTATGTCATGATATTTTCGGCAGCCATACTTTGCCAGGTGATCGTCCTTCACCTTGGATGACCGTCCCTCATCCTTATCCCCAACAGAGCAGCCGTCCCCTGCTAGGTGATCGTCCTTCATCTTTGATGATCGTCACTCATCGTTTTATCTCTTCAACCTGATGGTCGTCCCCATCATTGGCTTAACCTTTAAACCCCAGAAAATTTTGTTACTATATTTGATGGTCGTCCCCATCATAGATTCTTTATTTCCCCAGCATGTCGACCATCCCTGTCATTGCCTTATCCCTAGCAGTCGTCCTCTGCTCGATGGTCGTCCTCCATCGCCTGCATTTTTATAATCATACTTTACTACCTTTTACAATCTATATCCCTTTTCTTCTTCGCCCAGTGAGTGCAAATTTTGGACTGTCTTTGGTATTCAACCACAAGTTATCTCGTTTGCCTGTTAAGCCGTCGCTTACATCCTACATAGATAACTCGTGCTTGAATAGGGGACGTTGTAAACACCCCAAATTTTCCCTCACTAAGTTCACACCATGGATTGTGATCTTCCATATTTGCATAAGTTCAAACATATCATATCATGTGGCATTTTTGTTTCATTGCATTGGTTAAAAGTCATCTGCATCTAGGGTTTGTGATCTGAGCAATCCATGAGCCATCTGAGCCACTCCAAAGGTATTCAATCATCTCAAGAGGGTCCATGTATGTTCAATCAACATATCTCCTCCCAAGATCAAGGAAGTCAAAAAATCACAAGAACTGAGAAAGCATGGAAGCAGAGCCAGGTTTAACTACACAGATGACCTAAAATTAGGGTTTTGGTTTCAGAGGCCATAACTCTAAATTTTTTGGTCATTATTGTTTCTATTGGTCTCAATATGATATAAGGATCATGTGTACCAAGTTTGATGAAAAAATTCATTGTGGAAGTCATCTGATCACTGTGTAACTTCTTGAGCAAGTCAGAGCAAAATCAGGGCATCTGAGGCCCCCATCAATGGACCCAAGGTGGATTTTTCATCAAAATGAAGTTATATGGTCTTTATTTGATCATTTAAGTGTTTATAAGTTCACAAATTTGAAGAAAAATGAGCTAAACCAAAAGTTGCCAAAAATGGAAATGACTTGTAATGTAAACTTTCCATTTTGGGAATGTTTTTCAACCTCCTCTTTCTTAACCAAAAATGCTTCAAATGAAAAATTCTTTGTCGTGAAAGTTGTAGATTGGATCATTCCCTTTTCAAAAAGTAAAATAACAAGATCTAATTCATTTTGGAACTCAAGTTATTGATTTCCAAAGTTGGCAAAAATCACATAATTTCATGTTTCATGCCAAAAGGGATTTTTTGCAAAACCTCATGCCAAACCATTTTGTGACTTCAAATTGACTTCTAACCATCATACAAACATAATACATGACTTGAAACTCATAATTGGTCAAAGAATCCCAAGATTTCATGACTTGCATATGAAGAAATTCCAAAAGGGTCGGAAGTTCACAAAATTGCAAAACCTCTCATAACTTTGTCACAACTTGCCAAATTGCCTCAAACTGATTTCTATGGACATCCTTGAATCAAGCTGCGCTAGACACCCCCTTGTCCTTGGCATGAAAAAGCCCATACCTCAAAGGACACATAACCTTGACTTTGTGCATTTTCACCCATACCAATCACACTATGCCACAACCACTTTCTGAACCAATTGCATTTGTTTATACTAATCCAAAGCAAGCCAAACACAACAAGAAGCAAGCCTGAACTCTCCCATAACAGAGCATTCACAAAAACCTCCCTCTTTGCATTTTCTATCGAAACACACAACTCAGCCATTCATTCTTCAAACCAACACCATCATTCATCTCAACATCAATCACTGAGCATTTCCCACCCTTCACTTTGCCCTAAAAACCACCATACACAAAACACGATTTTCTCCCCCTTTGAACTGAACTTCACTGAACTTCAAAGAGAAGCCACATACACTTCAACAAAGCATTCCAGAAGCAAAAGCGGGTCAAGAGGAGTGGAAAAGCACCAAAGAAGAGCCCAGATAGTGCCATTTTCGAAAGCTCCATTTCAGGTAACCTCAAGAACAAATTTTCCAGAAGTTTGAATTTAGGTTATAGAATTGTTCCTCATGTTATGCTGGTCATGCTGATGCTTTTCTTTTTGAAAATGGTTGAGTTTTAAGGATTTTATGAACCTCTGAAACTTTGCCCGTGAAATGTGTTTTGATTCGATTTGCATGATTTACGAAAAATAAATGAGTTTTGTTGTGTGGTTTGTGTTTAGTGATGTTCAAGGATTGATTATGGAGAGTTTAGAGAGTTTTAGTGGCGTTTTGAGAGAGATTGAGTGAGAGAGCTGCCGGAGAAGATGACCGGAACACTGTTCCGGTCATCTGAAAGTCATTAGGGTTCAGATTAGGGTTTAATTACGTAATTAGGGCAAGTTTGACTTTCAGCCGTCCAGATGCGCGCGTGGTCTTTCCCTCCCTTTCCAGATTTGAATTCCAGCCCTTAGATCAGCATACTTCTCCTTTTATTAATTTTTATTTCATTTTCTTTATTTAAATCTTACACAAATTTTTAAAAATAAGAAAAATACATCAAATATTTTTCAGAACCCAAAAATATTTTTATTTTTATTTTTAACATTAAAAAAATATTTGTAAATCATTTAAATGTTAATTTTAATTAGTTAATGAGAATTAATTAATTAAAAATACATTTAGGTATTTAAAAATCACAAAAAATTCAGAGAACATTCTTAGCCATTTAGAAACATTTACAAACTCACCACACAAATTTCTTTTTGGTTTTGATCATACTTTGACATTTTTCAATTGAATTAGGGTTCTTAAACTTGAATATTTTTAACCCTAACTTCAAAAATTCATAACTTTTGAACCAAAGTGAGTTTGTGAATGATTCTTTTTGCATTGTGTTATGCATGGTTTCAAGCATCTAAAATCATTTTTGTTTCATTTTTATAATGCATTTTCAATTTGTTTGGCATTTTATCTTTAGGATCACCCTTTAAACCCTAGAAACTTAGAAAAATCATAAGTCCTTCTAGGTTAAGCTTCTGACCTCCCCCTTTGGATGGTGAACTAGTATAGGTTTAAGGTTCCTTTGAGTGAAATTTTCAATTTTTTATCTTATGATTTGCTTCTTTTTTTGAGTTTTGCATCTCACATGTTCATGTAACCCTAATTTGCATCTTCACTTGCATTCATCTTGTATAAGCTTGCATCCATGAACTTGCCATGACATTTTGTGCATCCACATGACATACAAGACATCTTAGGACACATTAGACTCATGTTTGATCATTGCATCATCCATTTTCCATATTATGCATTCATTTCATTTCATGTACATTCATGGACTTTCATGCTTCCTTTATGCTTCATTTGCATTCCCATCCTTTGTATGATCATCTTCATGAACATGCTTCTGGTTTTGGTTTTCATCTTTGCATTTCATTTCATTTTCATTTCATTTCCTTTTGCTAACTTTTCAGGTGGTAAGTCTTTGAGAAGTGAATTTGCCTTCACTTCTCACAATCTCTTATCATCTCTCTTATGCATTCATTGCTGCATTTTAACTTTATATTAGAGTGAGATTGCTCATTCATGCTCCCTCTTCACTTTCTTCCTTCAAGCAACTTATCTTCTTAAGTGAAGTAAGTTGACTTATTTCTTCTGCTTCTCCTCCTTTCATCTGCTCCTTCCTTGGTGGCTCTTCTTGAAGATCTTCTTGCAAGCCTCATACACCCTAGTAACACCCAAGTATGATCACAAGTAGGGTTTGATTAGTCCCCCCATTAGTTTTACCTTTGTGTCATCTTTTGTGTCTTCTCTTCTCATCTCATAATCAAGGGCTAAACCCTTAAGGTTTTAAGACTTTGTGATTAGGGTTATGCATGTATCCTTCTATTAGGATGGAGTGTATAACTTTAATCCTAAGTGTTAAACCCTTAATGTGTTTAAATCCTTTAATCAATCCATCTTAATAATCACTAATACATCAAGCTTGTAACTTGGGCCTTGCATTAGGGTTCTAATTCTTCTTTAACTGGTTAAGAAGGACTAACCCTAGTGTTAATGGACAAGTCCCCCTCAAGTTGTCTTACAAACCATAAAACTCACTTCTTAATCTTATAATTAACTAAAATCCACTTTAATAAAGGATTTGTTTTGTCATGAGGTTAATCCCTAATCATGGATTAAGTTGAGGAGTCTTCTTCAACTTAAATGTTCTCATCTATTATCCTTCTATTAGGATGGTGTAATGGGTCCATTAAATCTTTTATCATGGCTTAAACTCATTACTTAACACTAAACAAAAACTCCAAAAACATCTAAATAAATACAAGTAGGTTAATGATCTTAATCCTACATCATGGTGATTAAGTGTGAGGTGTTTACTTCATACTTAAGGTATTCTCATTACCCCTAATCAAAGGGAATATGTGATGAGTTTACTAACCCTTGGCTTAGGCTTAAGCTCATTTTCTTATGACAAACACCAAAAGCAATAAAAGATTGAAAATACCAAAACCAAACAATAATCGTCTCATCCGGGATTCTTTTCTCATCTCATTCACTTACAAACGAGAACTCGCTTCTTCCATCTAATGCAAGACAGTTTGCACCTGAGCCAGACAGGTCATACACTTGAGCATATACAAGCAAGCAGTTCATCAGTTAATTTATCTTTCATTCTCTTTGAGTCGAACTACGGTGTTCTGACTTCCTCATTGCACGAGAGGATACGTAGGCATAACTTAACGGTTATCGAACAAAAGTCTCTGTACATCCCCCCTCTTCCAGCATCTTTCTTTAAGCCTCATAGTCTTGAGCTTTGCACTTTTTCCTTACACTGACACTCCTTTTATTCACTTCACACTTCTTTTGCACTAACACTTGCTTTCTTTTCCAGCTTTTGTACACAGAATAGCACTGACACCACCCCTTTAAACACAAACTTTCAAGCGTGGATCCCGTCGAGTACGACGGACAATCTGGGTGCTAATACCTTCCCAGGTTGTAATCAACCCCCTTTCTCAGTTTCTCTGGTCCACGACCGTCTTATCCATCTTTTCTTAGGTTTATGCAGCATTACCTTTCCTTCGGGATAAAAATGCCTAGCTGGCGACTCTTTTCAGTTCATCCTCGTGTTCTCCTTTCGCCGACCGTTCGCGTCTGTACCCCTCTTGGCCATGTGTCATTTGGTGAGAGCGACACCAGGGGCATATTATTGTGGGGCATTCTGTTTGAGGTAGCTCCTTTCAGTTACTTCCATTATGGAACAATTCATCCTCAACCAAGGGGCAACACTCTCTTTCCAAATCTAATATTCGGAGCATATATGGTCCATCACAATTTGAAGGCACGTTCCTCTCATTGTATTACCTTGATATTTAATTCTCAGCAGAAGCCATTGTGGAAATTAACTTTCTATGCCAGTAGTATCAGATGGTGTCAGTATCATGTCTTCGGATCTAGCCATGAGAAATCTTGGGAAATTATTCAGGAAAGTTAAGAACCTCAGAAGTTCCAAATCCAATTGGTTATACACTCTCAAAGTTGAAACGATTATGTTTTTGAGTTCAGCTTTACTTTTCCCTCTTTATCCAGGATTACTTTTCCCCTTTTACTAAAGCGAGAAACGTCCATTAATTATGTTGAATGTATATATGCCTTTGAATATGATTGATGTTTACCAGAAATGCATAAAATACAATAATAGCATTTACTAAGAACGAAGGGAGATAGGAATTCAACGAAGCTTCGCCGGTTCATCCCCACTGAGTAATCTTTACGGATATCCATACAGAATACTTCAAGTAATATCGTATACTTCCCACTCTACGAAGTCTTCAAGCAGTTTCATATTCTCCGAAGAATTAAGTCTCCCAGATCTATGTCCATCTCTTTTATCCTCAGTCAGGATATTCAGGAACTTTTTCCTTCAATAAGAAGTACGGCGAACGAAAACGAGAAGGTTCTAAGTACAATGTTCTTAAGTAAGATGAGAACGAAGTCTTCATACTCCTCAACAACAAATCGGGATTTATTTTCCCCAGCCAGCAGTTGTTATACAGAGATACCCAGACACTTCAGGCTACATGATTCATACATACATCATTTACATTATATCATGGCATACGCATCCATAACCCATATGACATTCTTACTTAAGAGCATCATGCTATACATGCATACATCAAATAATCTTGCATAAACTAACTTTTCTTTTCAGGATAGTTGCAGGCAGATAATCACTATCAAAAAATTCAGAGATAATCGCTACGAAGATTCATTTATGATGATCAATACAAGTTGTCCTTGAGATAGCACATAAATGGTCTATACGAAGACCGAGTGTTCAGTCCAGGATATTACTAGAAGCAATTCAGGAGTAATCGCCACGAAGATTTAATCCTGATGCTCAAGTTGTCCTTGGAAGGGTACGTAAATGATCTATACAAAGATCTAGTGCTTAATCCAGGATATTTCCAGAGGAGATAATTGTTACGAATATTTATTTATGATGGTAAACTATCTTTGGGATAGTGTGTAAATGATTTATACGAAGATCTAGCACTTAATCCAAGAGATTCTTTCAGAAGAAGTTCAGGGATAATCGCCACGAAGATTTAATACTGATATTCTTTTTGTCCTTGGGAAGGTATGTAAATGGTTTATACGAAGATATATTACCTAATCCGGGATATTTCCAGAAGAGATAATCGCTACGAAGATTTATTTCTAATGGTCTATGCAATAGTTTATGTGTGGGATGGTACATAAATGATCGATATGAAGATCTTGTACTTAGCCCAGGATATTACCAGAAGAAATTTAGAGATGATCGCCACGAAGATTTGATTCTGATGCTTAACTTAAAGTGTGTTCCTAAAGACGGTTCAGAGACGATCTATACGTAGATCTAAGTACTGGCACTTAATGAAGGATATTCTTTTTCCCCAGAGATAATTCAGAGACGATCTATACGAAGATCTAGTGCTGAAATTCAACTCAAACCATGTTACAGAAATGATTCAGAGACAGCCTATACGAAGACCTAGTACTGATATCCAGTGACAACATAAAGATACTATCACCTTCTGATATTATGGATGGCATCTATAAATCCATCTCCAGTTCCTCGGAGTGGCATCTTTAATCCCATTCAAGCATATACAACCAATCAGCAGTGTTACTTTACGCACCGGCGAGTGCAAATTTTTGGGCTTTTGTGTTAATCCCATTCAACCTTCCAAGTCAAGAATGGCACACATGCCAATCTAACTCCTCAGGTTTCAGAAAATTGAATAGGGGCAGCTGTTGCACCCCAAAATTTGCCCTCCCCTAGTCAAGGAATTGTGTACCAAGGTGTCCCAAGAGGTTCACAAGGTTCACAAGGTATCCCAAGAGGTTCACAAGGTTCGCAAGGTTCACAATTAGTCAGAAAGCTTAGAAGTTCCCTCAGACAAAGCCTCCTCATAAGCAATGCACCCTAAACTAGGGTTTTGGATTTCATCAGGATAAATGGACTTCCAAGGCCTCAAGTTAACTTCATAACATCCCACATGTCTTCAAGAATCCCTATGTCAAGTTTCAAGGCTTTCCCAAAAGGTTTGCTCAGTCAGATGATCAAATATGCAAAAATCAGTCAAAGTTGTTAAAAAGTCAAACTGAGGTCAACTATGGTCAAACCAAAGTCAAACTTCATGATTTTTTGCCAACATCAAGTTTATGAAGTAAAATGCATCATTTTATCAAGGGTTGATCATGATTCATCAAAGAGATTTCAGATCATCAAGAATCAGGAGTTTCTAAATTAGGGTTTTCATAGGAAAAGTCAACTGAACTTTGACCAGCCATAACTTTCATAGGCTTCATAAAAAATTTCTCATCCAAATCTCATTTTGAAGGAAATTGAATTCTCTACAACTTTGTGTCTCACAAGCCAAGCCTAAAAATGCTTCATTTGAAAGGTATGAGCCAAAACATTACAGGTCATTTCAAAAGTCAACAAAAAGTCAACATCTTCCAAAGTGCATAACTTGAAAATGGTAAACGATATGGACATGATACCAAAGAGGTTTGTTAGAATACTCTTTAAGCTTTCCAAAATGTCCAAGAACACCTTCATAGCCTTAAAATTGAGGGATTTATGCCTTGTCAAAGTTGGGAGATTTTCAAGGGGTGTATGAAGAAAATAAGGGCTTAAATCTAGTTTTTTTCCAAATGGGCCTATCATTTTGCAACCCAATCTTCATGATAACATCAAGCACGACCCAATTCAAATATATTCTGTTTTTTATAATTTATTTATTATTTATTTGGATTTTATTCATTAAAATTCATTTTAAATCAAAATAAAATATGAAAATACAAATATTTGATTTGATTCTTCTTCTAGAAGCTCTTAAACATCATTTAAGTTGATTTGATACTCTCCAATTTTGTGCACAACCAATTTGGAAACTATCATTTGATTTTTTTTGATATTTTTGACCATAGCTTTCTTCACCTTCAAGTAACCCATACAACTCCAACCAAGGCCCAAATTCTTAACTTAATTACATTACTATATAACCACAACAATATCACAAGACAAAAAAGGAGGAGGGAGAGCAAGAGTATGATATTCGTACTTTAAAATTTCACATAATTCAAAATTAGGTTTCCACAATACACCACTTTTATAAGTTGATTAAAGGCTGCAAATGAATCCTGGAGGTTTCCTGAACCTATTCCAATCATCCTCATCATCAAATTCATGCCAAATCATACAAACCAAATTCATATTCTTGCTTTTCTTTTGATTTTTTTTCAATTTCAATGATTTATGCATGATTAATTGATTTTGATTACATAATATGTTTGTTTGATTGTGTAGATGGTTTTTGGATAGTTGGATTTAAGTTTCGAGGCAGGAATCATAGGGCACCATGGAGAACTAAACTATTGGGTAATATGCGGTAATCTGTTTTCGTCGAACTTCGAAGATTGCAGTAGTGATAAGAATTCCAGGCTGACAGGTAAGTCAGGTAAGTACTACTGTTTTGATTTACTCCGAATTTTTTCCAGAAGTTCAGAAAAAAATCGACGAACAATACTCTCTTAGAATAGAATTCTAAAAGATTTCGACCGTCAAAATCGCAAATTCCTCTTTTTTTCTATTTTATTTGATTTATTTTCTATTTCCATATTCTCAAAAAAATCTAAAAAAAATTGTGCGTTCTTTATTTGATTTTATTAGATTTTTAGCATCGTTTTAATATTTTTTAGATTTTATTTTAATAGCTTTTCTTATTTTTCATTATTTTAAAATCTGCAGCGATTTTATTTGATCCTGTTTATTTTTTTTTTTATTCTTCCAATAGTATATACCAAAAATATGCAGGTGAGAGGAAGAAGACGGTGTGTGGCGTGCGCTGATTGGCCTAGTGACAAAGACCTAAGGTTGAAAGTCTGAGGGTGTGGGTTCAACACTCATTCCCAACATTTTGGCAAAGAAACGTGGGTTCAACACTCATTCACAACATTTTGACAAAGAAACGTGGCGTAGCGTAGTGGCTGAAAGGCAAAGTCAAGGGTTTAACACCAACCCCCAATATTTTGGGTATCTCTAACTTTATTTTTCCCTTTTTCATCAAATTATGTATTTTCTTTGAATTTCCTTATTATTATTATTATTAAACTAATTTCTAAAAGATAAAACAAAATCTTTTTTTTAAAACTTATATTTTTTATTATAAACCTTAATTTTTTTCATAAACCTTAATTTTTTCCCTAAACCTTAATTTTAAACCTAAGTCTTAATTTTTTTCATAAACTTTAAACCCTAAAAATTTAGCCCTAATCTTTATCTTAAAACCCAGATTTCGCCCTAATTTTTACCCTAAAATTTTTCCTAAACCTTAAATTTTCTTATACCTTAAAATTTTTCTCAAACCCTAACCCTAATTGTTTTCTTAACTTAGTTTGCAAACTTTTTTTTTCTAATTTATTCACTCATTTTTATGTTATTCATTCATTGTTTGCCTGATTATGTAACTGCTTCGCCTTTGTAATAATTGGTTTTTTATATATTATTTTCCGCCATTATTATTATTATTATGTAACTGCCCCTAAGCCATGTAATAGTGTAGGAATTTTATTTTCTGCCTTTTAATTTCTGCCATTTATTTTTCATATTAACTGCGTGGTTAGTAAATAGGGCGTGGAAACTATTTGTAATTAAAATTAATATAGATAATTAACTTTAAAAGATAAATATTTGAAAATAAACACTCACACACGTAAGTCGATCTTTGATCGCCATCTTGCACTTCCTAGGGTATTCCTCTTGGTTGCCTTAAAATAAAATGGTCAAGTCCCTCGAATATAGGGGTCCTTAAGCAAAGTCCCTTCACTTATTAAATCATCAAGTCCCTATAAATTTAAAAGATCAAGTCCCTTCGAGGTTGCCTACAGAATAATGATCTTGTCCCTTCGAATAAATGATGATATTCCCTACGAATTGCTAAAGACACCCCTTAAGTTGCCTTCATTGACCATACGATGAGCCTACGCCCGTCCCTTACACATCCAAGGTAATGACTACCCATTCCTTAATAATAGGGATAGTCTTACCCTTGAAAGAACATATAAGAACATGAATGACTTAGTCTAGGATAGGTACCTCTTAGTTGCTTGCTCGCATTTCGAAACACTTTTCACACCTCACAATATTTTCAAAACATTTTCAAACAAGGCTTTGTATACATCCATACGAGGATCATTACAAAGTACTTAGAAAATTTCTAATCACACACTACACTCTTCAAAAACAATTTAAGTGAGCTAAGTAACTAAGAGCCCGTGGATAACCATGGATATAAAGGGTGCTAACACCTTCCCTTTGTATAACCTACCCCCCGAACCCAAGTCTTTTCAAAACGGTCTTTCCTGTTCTTTTATGTCCCTTCCTTATGGATAAAATAAAAGTCGGTGGCGACTCTTGCTATCCGCAACATGACTAAAAGTCAGTTCTCCCACCGTGTTACATAAACAAATAAAGAAACTAGCTTAAACCATGATTCCATGATTCCAAGAATGTACCAAAGGCTATAGCCTATACCAAACTCGTGTCATTAATTGATAGATTTCATAACAATATCATTATAATGATACAAATAAAAAAATTATGTCGTACAATATCAGTCATCTATGAAATATTCACACATGCTAATATGTTATTATACATTTATAACACAAAAACGATTTTGAAACAACTCAGATGAATTACCATAGATACAAACAATTGTACACACAAATTTTTAGCACACAAATATAAACTTGTTATTTTCCTTAACTATGAATTCTGTTTCGATACCTTGATACCCTAAATTTATAAGCCAACAGCTGCAATACCTTCTTGAATTGTTCTAATATTAGCAGGATCTACCTACAATAAACAACATATGATGAAACTATTAAGTCCATAACCAATAATGCTTGTTTCATTTTAGAATTAACAATTCACCATATCAAAATTTCATACCATAAATTCTAGGTAGTATTTGAAAAAGAATGCGTTAAAATAGTTTTGACATGCTAATACTAATACAGTTATCACTGTTTCTATATTAAAGAACAAATTATGATTAATTCACACCGTGATGACAACCACAAGCGTTTTTGAAAACCCTGATTTTTAAAGCCTAGAAATTAATTATTCTTCCTCTTGGATACTTATTGTCAGATCGCTTAATTTCCTATTTATAAATACATGTAACCTCATAAAATCCTACCAAAGGATTCTAAAGACACTCATACATAAATTGGTTGTGTTAAAAGATGTACTACAATAATAACAACATATCCCAGAACAAATGGCATTGAGAACAAAAATCTGCACAACTCAAAAACTATATGATTTACTCGTTACACTGTCCATACACACAATGCACATGAGCTTGAGGATAATATAATGATATGATGGTGTGCTACTGAAGACCATGACAAAAGTATGTCGAGAAACAAAAAAAAATTGAAAACAGGACATGCACGATCGAAATCAAGCAGTATAGTTTTCAACATTATAGTACCGTTACCGAAACAAGCAGTCAAAACAACAGACGTTAATATCAAAATAAGTTTAAGTCGAACTATTAACGAAACATACAATAGTTGACAAGAGAGCAGTAGACCTCAATATCAAAACAAGTTTAAGATTCAGATTGCACAAGGAAGATTAAAAAATGCTATGGAGACATACACTTGATGCTTAATATCAAAACAAGTTTAAGATTCAGATTGCACAAGGAAGATTAAAAAATGCTATTGAGACATACACTTTTCTTCTTACTATCCTTCAAGTCCAAAACAAAAATCTTGGAAATGAAAATAAAGCTATGAAGGTAAAATACACACACACGCATAAAATAAGGCTTGAATACCAATAATCAAATAACACAATGTTACTTCTCTTTTGTACTGTGTAAGTGAAATCGCGACAAAAGACTAGAAATGGAAATGTGGCATGATTTAACAGATGTATACACAACCTTGTCGCAATGGCGTGATGCTGAAATTTGTCTGGCCAAATCTGAGGCCATTGATCCCTATTCAGCTATTCTGCTTCTAGATGACACTCTACAGGTATTTAAAAAGAAACTCTAAGGTTATGAGCAGGAAATTAGTTGACATGGTTAATAGGGAAGGAAAGGTAAATAGGAAATAATTGGGTATTAAATTAAGGATTAAATTGTCAGTGAAGTATCTTTTCTATAATCAATATACTAAACTAATGATGTTAATCATACAATGAGAAAGGATATTTGTTTGAGTATTATAATGTAAATTAGACTAAACTAAACTAAACTAAGGATGTTTTGTTTGGAACAGGTGGACACATAAATCCAACTGTGACATTTGGTTTGTTTTTGGCTAGGAATCTGTCCTTGAGAAGAGCAGTGTTTTACATAATAATGCAGTGTCTTGGAGCTATCTGTGGTGCTGGTGTGGTGAAGGGTTTTGAGGGTAATGCTCGTTATGAGTTATTCAAAGGTGGAGAAAATGTTGTGAATCCTAGTTACATTAAGGGGGATGGTTTTGGAGTTGAGATTGTTGGTACTTTTGTTCTTATTTACAATGTTTTCTCTGCCACTGATGCCAAGAGAAATGCTAGGGATTCTCATGTTCCAGTATGATATGATATGATAGTGTCTCTTATATGTTTCATTTTTTGTGGACTATATATGGAGTAATGTGATGTTTGTGTATTTGTAGATTTTAGTTATTTACTAATATTTGTGTAAATGGATCGAAACAACACAAATTTATGTAAATGGATCGAAACCGGCATAACAATTTTATTAATGCGAATCAATATGTTCATGATACAAGCAGCAACCAATATGTTAACAGTCGACATAACAATTTTATTAATGCGAATCATCGCAAACTAAACATTAGCAGAAACAACACAAATTATCACAACACTCAAAATCCGACATAACAATTTAGTCAAATCATGTATTATGCATATAATCGAAACAAAATAGATTTTGACAGAGTCATCCCACAATAGGGCTAAGATTCACTTCCTAATCTCAACCCCATTAAATGACACATTCCTTAGGATACAAGAGATTGATAAAACCAAGTTATCAAAACACATACCTTATTAATGAATCAAGATGCATACCTCACTTCTTCACGAGATGGATGTAGGAACTCCAACTCAAGATGAGATTTTCCTGTAAAATAATAACAAGTCAAAACACAAAAGAAAAACAATTTCACGCTATACTTATTCTTATTCAAATTACTTCTTTTCTAGACATGATATCAACCTGTATAGTTATACTTCTAACCAAAACGAAAACAAACAAAAAAATCATCCAGGGATATTTAATGTTGAGACTCTTAGAGCATATCGTAAATGTAGTTAGTTATTAGGAAGGTGATCCAGCCACAGATGGTCGGTCACACTATAATACCAGTATGGGTGGAAAGGATTATTAGGAAGTCCCTGGTTCCGTAAAATTAGACTCGGGAGTAAGGAGTACTAGTAGGAAATAGATGTTTCGTGATGTTAATTGTTTCCTAAATTCTATATACATGTGTAATACCTCAAAATTTCCCCTCATATTTGTTTCCTCATTCGGCTTTATGCTTCGCATTCATCTGCATTCTCCCACTAGGTCGTAACATCATAATCATGCATTTCATTGTTTCCTAAGGCATGTGATTAAGGACATACGAGATTAGGGTTTCGTACCTTATCTGTATATATCAGGGGTTGAACTTGTGGATAATATTTACTGGTGAATCTAGCCCGTTATCGAGGGGTTCAATCAGATTTGCTTTGAATAAGAGTGTGGGCTTTTCTTAGCGTCTCAAGTTCTATCCCTCATCATTGAATATCTCAAGGAGAATTTGGAGTTCTAGTTCATGGTTCGATTCGAAGGGAACGTCACCAAGGGAGGTCCATTGTATCAGAGATTGGTTTGGATCCTTTTGTTTATGGAATAATAATTCGAGATTGTGTGGATTTTAGTGTGGCATAGAAGTTCCTAAAGGTGGATTGTGTTGAAGGATTCGATTCAGATTAAAGGAGAGTGCACGATTATTGGTTTATTTGGAAGGCATCATTCAAGTTCGAATTCAAGCACGCAATGCTTATTTGGGATAAGAGCCATTACCATTTGCCATTCTTATCAGTCAATTTAAACCATTCCTTAAAATCCATATTCGAATCCCAATATTTAGTCTTAATCCATATCCTTTTATAATGTCACACATTGTTCAATAACCAATTTCCACCTACTTTAACCCAATCATCATTTTGGGCCCATGTCCAAATATCCAATTGACCATTTCTTTTTTTCCATTTTCTTAAATTCTATCTTTAACCAAATTCATATTGTCTTTTTGTTTCTAACCATGTTTTAGTTCTATTAGTCATAATTCTATCAAAGTTGAACATCCATTTTAAGTTACAATTTGAAACTAATATCCCTCTTCTTTTAAACCATTTGGATCTAATACCATCTTATAAAAAATAAAAAAAACTTGGCCCATGTTTTCGTCTCAAGCCCAATTACCCAAATTATCCATTAGTTCTAGTTCCTTTTCATTATTAAACCAACCATTTTCATTTCCTTCCCTTTTCTAACTTCTCAATTTCATTCTTTTTTTTTCTTTTAGAATGTTGTGATGGAGTTCATTATGAAGCATGGTAAAAATGAAAAAAGATATTCACAATTTGAGACAAGGAATTGAGATGTTAAGGAAGTTGAAGCATGAAAATACTATTTAATTGCTTGATTCTTTTGAAAGCCCACAAGAGTTTTGGGTTGTCATGGAATTCGCACAAGGTGAGTTATTTGAGATAGTTGAGGATGACAAATGCCTTCCATAAGAACAAGTTCTAGAAATTTCAAAAAAAACAATTGGTAAGAGTGTTACATTATTTACATTCCAACTATCAAAATTACTTAGAATTACACATCTGAAGAAAACCACAGTCCAGTAGTACAATTCTCAAATTTCTGAAATCATGTGTGGATTTTACTACGACTACATCATTGAGTTCATAAAATAAGGGAGGGCATTCAAATCTATTTCTTGTTCTTGGAATTGCTATTGGCATGCTCTTCATTGCAATTGTATCTTGTGCACACTGTTGTCAAAGAAAAAAAAACAGTTACAAAATGAACATCAACCAACACTTCATAAATAGTAGTTTGAAATCACACAGAAAAATTCAGTTAGAAGAGACTAAAAGAACAAGATTTTTTGGGAAAATATTCTCAGATATCTTCTGTGGATTTCCTGCAACCTCGATCTGTGTCCACGGGAATGGGATTGTCCATTGATAATAATCGTACATCAGCAGATTTCTCAAACTGCAGGGTGAGCAATTGCGACAAGCAGTTTTTGAGAAAATTCAAACAACAACAACAACAAAAAGAGAGAATTTATCAAAGAAGAAAAGGAAAAGAAAACTGATAACAGAATTACTTATGAAAATTCGAAAATAGAAAAAACTCACTGAAAATGCTTCAAGCTTGGTTCATCATCAGCATTCACTCACAACCTGCTAGCAGAAAAATCATAACTAACAAATTCATAACAGAATGTAACTAACCTATAACTAATTCTTCACAATTCAAAAGCAAAAAATGAAATCAATAATAGAAATAACCAGCTCCTAACTGTTTTTTGTTCTGGAAACTTCACCTGAAAAAAGCTTCACAGCCCTTGATCTTCACCTCTATAAAAATCAGAGTCTTCACCATCTTCAATTTCGGCTCTCCAAAAAATCCACATCATTCTCCTCCTTCATCCATTTCTTCTTCTCCATTCTCCACCTACTTCTCAACCGGCATCCCTCTCAATCTCCACCGCCTTCAACCTACAGAATCTCAATAACCTTCACGCAACTTCACTCTTCACCCATCTCGAGGAATTAACACCTCGACTCCGCGAGAAATCATCAACACACGGACTCGACAACTGCAATTTTCATTCAATCTTCAACAACAATTTCCGCCAAGCCACCTTAAACAGATCAAAAACGTATCATTCATCAACACCAATATTCATCAAGAATCATCACATTAAAGAAGAGTAAAAGAAGATATTGCAGAATCAAGAAGAAATCGAAACTCTCATCAATACCTTTGTAGCGGCTTCATTCTTCAAGTAGAAGTGCAACTAACATCGCCGCTGCATCGAACTACTGAATCGTCGCCCGCCTTTGTGACATCGTCAATACAACGTCGAACACAAGGTACAAACTCTCCATTATTGGTAGAGGTGTTTCTGTGATGATTACTTAGGATCTTCATCAGTTTGTTTCTTGAGTTTGTATCTTTGTTTAGAATGGAGAGCAACAATTAGGTAGTGGTGATGTTTTGTTGTTACGATTCATGTTAGGGTTTCCGCTTAGATTATCGTTTAGAGGAGGGTGAGAAAAAGGAAGACGATAGGATAAGGGATGGCGGCGAAGGGTAGACAAAGAAGGAAGAAGTTGAAGGTGGTGGCGGAAAAAGCATGGCGAAGAAGAAGAAGAAGAAAGGACGGGGACAACGGCGGGAGGAAGATGAGAGGAGTGGTTTAGGGTTCGGATCCTTTTCCAGCCCTTTTATTTTAGTTTTGTTTTTTTTTCAATTTTTGTATTAATCATAAAAAGACATTTAGTATGATTTAATTATGAAAATTATCTTGGAAATTAAAGGTAATCAAGGAATTGTTTTTGTTTTAATCCACATTATTGCTCATAATATTGTACCGTTAGAAGATAAGGATGGTTTGTGAGATTCCGGCCACACCGGCGGTGACACTTGTCACCGTCTGGTTGGCATTTTATGAGGCTAATCCCATGTGTATGTTCCATCGTAGTTTCCATAGGCATCATTCATAAACCACAAGATGTGCTTACCGTGCGAAGACCTTTTGATAACACGGCCCTGGTTGAGTCAACCGAATTGACTGAAGCCCATGTTATGCTCCTCATTTAATCCTACGTGTGGGCCTTGTTCATTTTGCTTTCTGAACCTTATTTTTGAGCCCATTAAAGAAAAACAACTTAAAAAATACTTCCTGAACCCCGCACCCTATTTCTTTTAGATTTTATTTTGTTTACTATAGTTTCAAAATAATTCATTTAAAAATAGAAAAATTCACAATAAAATTCCACAAAAATTTAAGTAGATTAATAATTCCAATTAGAAATTTTGGGCAATTTTTATTTTCTGAATTTTGGGTATTTTTCGATTTAATTCTGATTTTTCTTTTAATTAGCTTATAATGAATTTCTTTTAACTGTACATGATTTTGTTCATTTTATTTTTTAACCTTACAGTAGGATTTTTGACCCATTCTTTTTTCCATGGTTAGAGGACTCATAATAGGTCCTAAAATAATTTTGGTAGATGTTTTAGGCCATTTTATCCCATGTTTTAGTGGCTTAATCCTTAGAAAATCATAGTTAATCCTTAGGTAGAATTAAGTGATTTTTATACATAGTTAACTTCTGATTTTTTATGATATTTTTTAACACAATATTATGGGTAGTTTTAGGACCCTATAGGATTAATCCCATAATTTTTCCAGGACCTTTACTATTTCTTTAGTGCATTAATCTTTAGGCCTTTATACATGTAAAATTCAATTTAGTTTAGGCTAGAATATTAAGATTCATTAAGGGCTAGTTTGTTTAGGTTTAATCTTAGGATTTAATAATGACTTAGCTTAGTTTAATTTCTGATTTTTAGAATGATAATATTGGATAGCTCCCTTAGGTTTAGAACTTAGGCTTAGAATTCATAATAAATGAACTTAGAATAAATTTAGGCTTACTTTTTGGTTATACATTTAAATGTTTTGTTTTAGAATTCATTTCTTATATTCAATTTTAATGCTTGCCATATTATTTGATTGTTCACTTGTATATGTTTCCCTCTTTCTTTAGAATCAACTTACCTTCCTTAGAAAGTAAGTTGCATTCTAGTAGTTTCTAGTTCCTTTCTTCATTAGGTTTAGAAACCATTAGGACCACTTGTAAATAAATCAACAAAATAAGGATTGAGTCTTAGTCCCTTAGATTTTGCCGTTTCTCAACTTGAGTCCTTCTTTCTCATCTTCAAACAAAATCCAAAACACTTAACAAATAAATGAAAGGATCCCCTGTGTATAGCCTTATTCCATGAGGCACTTGCACTCATTCCATCTTGGAGTGGTGTAAGCTTGTCTAGCATGATGTACAAGTCTCATCAAGGGGTTGTTTCACAAAGAAAACATAAAAGATACTTCTTCACAAAAGCAACAAAAAACACTTAATAAAGTTCAACAAGCTAGTGAACTTAAACCCTAATCCTAGGAAACCAGTCTTGGATAAATTCTCCTTGCTGGGTGTGCTTGTTCTATTATTCCATCTTGGAATGTAGTAGCAAGTATACATTCCATGGAAAAGAGTTTGAATTCACTTCCTTGTGCCAAATTCATACAAAAAACTCTTAAAAGGCAAAAACAAATAATAAGCGACTATGCTGCGGGAACTTCTTTTCTCATCTCATTCATTCTGAATGCGAACTTGCGACAACTTGTCTCGCATGCAAGACGGTAAACGCACTCGTACCAGACGAGCCTGCAATACCTTAGCATAGACATACGCAGTTCCAGCCATAAAAAAACACAAACAAATAGTTCCCGCCTAGTTAGGCGAACTACGTCGACTTTGATCCTCATTTTCCCGATGAGGTACGTAGGCAGCAGGGTAGGGCCTGTTCGAGCACATTCTTTATTTTCCCTACATTTCCCTCTTTCTTTCCATTCTCTTTTCCAATTCCCTTTCTCATTTCCATTCACATTCTAGTTAGTAGTTCATTTGTTCAACAACACTCTATTTTCTCACCCTTTGAAGAAAAACAAACAACCGTGGATCCCGTCGGGTACGGCGGACGGTCTGGGGTGCTAATACCTTCCCAGGTCATAACCGACTCCCGAACCCAGATCTTAGGTTCGCAGGACCTTGTCCTTTCCTTCTTCCTCAAGTTTCTGTAGCATTACCTTTCCCGTTCTTTCGGGATAAAAATGTCTGGCTGGCGACTCTACCTTTTCCGCACCACTTTCGCGTTTGTACTAGGATGAAAATCTCGGAAGCGACAGCTGATGACTCTACTGGGGATCGAACCCAGAATCTCTGGTTTCCCTTATAGAGTCAATCCTAGCGCCTGTTTGTTTTGTTTCTTTGGGTGTTTATATGTGTGTGCGCTGTTGTGTTTATTTACTGTTTTCGTTTACAGTTTACTTTACCGCATTTATTTACTACTTTCAGTATTTATTTTCCATGCATCGTATTATACTGGACTGCCTGGCTGTGCTGGTTTTCATTTTTTTTGCAGGATGGGAGTTACTGTGAGATAAGCCAAGTACCCGGCTTGAGTGCACCAAGGACTTAGAGTGGTTCCACTTTGGCTTCATGGCATCTTGCTATGTTGGTATTTGTGAGTTCCACGCCTTGACTTGCGACCTTCTCGGGAATGTATTGATACCAGAATCTTTCTTGGTTAATACGCTACCTTGATAGTTATGTGCAGTCAAGGGACCGATCATTGAGAACCTTTGTGGAAACATCCCTCTCCAGTGATGACAGTGGCAGACCACATTTGTTGGCAAACCCACTCACATCCGAGGGCCCACTGGGAACTCACATAGGATGGCCTGGTTCTCTCATAGGAATCCAGTCAAGGCAAACTGTTCGTATGACGATAGTATTGTAACCTTCGAGATGAATGTACTATTGTTTCTTGATTCAGTGCTTGAAGTTGAGGACTTATAAAGGATGCTTGTTTTTCTGGACTCAGTTGAGACCTCCCTGAGTAGTACATAATGCCAAACCGATTCCCTGATTTGGTCATGAGCCATTTCTCGGAAATGGTGAATGTATTATTGTTATTCGGCCTCGAGAGTCCGTGATGTTTGACCCGAGTAGAACACCCGTGAGATTGGGAGGGGTTTACAGGTTTGCAGGAACCCTAAACTTCAACATACCCTCGTATGCCAGTACACTTCAGTGATATGATCTTGTTCTGTTAATTATGGATTCTGAAGTCATGAACTCCTGATCAGAGATACTTGTGATGATATTGTGGCCTTGTACAAACACTTGATTACCTGATTCACTACACAGACACGTCACTAATCACATGCTTTGCCTTGCATAACATCATGACATCATTAATCATTTTGTGTTTTTTTTATTCTCAGGGTTCATTACCTCCTAGGTCCTGGTCATATTTACTGCCTCAACATGGAGATTCCAAGGAAGAGAAATGTCCATTATACGTTCCCGCATCCAGAAACAGACGGTATTCATAGGTTAATTGGCTTGATGGGGGACAAAGTGCTTGATGATTTCAGAAGAGAGTTTGGAAAGACCTCAGACTATGTGAATAAGCCAACCACTGATCAGAGGGATAGCTTGCATTCTCTACTGCAGTTCTATGATCCACAATTGAGGGTTTTTGTTTTCCCTAACTACATCTTGGCCCCCACATTAGAAGAGATATCCAGCATCCTCAAAATCCCTATAAAAAATGGTGCTCCTTACTATGGCTTAGAGAAGATGCCTTCATCCAAAGATATAGTTGAGTCCTTCTTTCTGGATTTATCTAAAGTTAACAGAGAAGTGGATGCCACCAAGGCTAAAGGACTTTTCTTAGATTTTCTTATCAAGGAAGCTCAAGACCTGGCCTCTGAGAACAAATGGGCTAAGTTCAGCACCTTGCTTGCTTTGATAGTGTATGGGGCCAGTTTGTTTCCAGGAGAGAAGGGTTTAATTAACATGGAATCTATCACTATATTTGCAAGAAGAAATCCAATACCCACTTTGCTTGGTGACTTTTACTACAGGGTTCACCATAGAAATGAAAAAAGGAAAGGACATGTAAATTGTTGTGCTCCCCTATTTGCTGATTGGTTTGTAAGGCAACTCCCTAAATCAGGACCTTTTTAGGATTTGAAACAATCGTGGAAGTGGTCCAAAAGATTAATGGGCTTAACCTCAGCTGACATTGCATAGGGATGCAACAGAGATATTTTGGGCAAAGGATTATTGGTCAATTGTGGTAACTTCCCAAATATGCCTTTGATAGGAAGGAAAGGTGGGATCAGTTACAACCCTATCTTGTCCAGGAAGCAGTTTGGTTATCCATTAAGAGAGTTGCCTTTGATTGAAGAGGCAAAGGAATCTTTGTACTTTCCAGCAGAAGGAAATCTCAAGAAGAGCATGCTTTTATCCCAAGCTTGGGAAGTTAGAGTGATAAAAGGGAAGAAACACTTTGGAAGAGTGGATCCTGACACTTATGATCCTTTCATCAGCTGGTTGGAGGATCGTGTGAAGACCCAATTGCTCCCATTTTCTAGAGAGACACCTCTCTACCCTAAGGAGGTAGCACCCACGACTTCAGTGCCTCTGCAAGATTATCAAAAGTTGGATGCTTTGGTTCAACAACTCAGGTTAGAGAATCAAGAAGCTTACAATTCATGTCAAAAGCTGAAGATGCATAATCAAAAGTTTGAGGAAAGAGCTCACAAAGATGAAGAGATGGTTAGGCTCAAGCAGCAAGATTTTCGAGAGAGAGAGCTTTACTTCAAGAAAAAGGGATTATCTGAAACTCACAAGGCGGCTCAGCGCCGGAAGGCGAGGAAGGACCTGAATGAAGCCAATGAAGCTGTTACCTTATGGCAAAAAAAATGGGAAGATAATTTGAGAAAGCAAAAAGAGCTGGACGTCAAGCATAAGCTGGAAATCAAGAGTCTTCAAGATTCTTTGGATGGACAGAGAGTGCTCCTTCAGAAGGCTTATCATCAAGAGAAGGGTCATCTCCAAAGTCTAGCAGAAAGCCAACAAGCAGTAAAGGAAGCTCAGAAAGAAATAGAAGACTTGAAATTGAAAGCTGATGTGAAGAAGTTAAAGGCTGAGCCGGGTCCGAGCAAAGAGAGTGAGATGGCTTTCCTGCAGCAGATTGAAGAGTTACATGCTTCCTTTGATCTAAGGGATCTCCTTATCCAGAGACTCATCCAGGAGCCTGATCATCTGGATATCATTCAGTTGTTCCAGAATGTCAAGCGTCTTAGCTGGAGGCTGCAAGACTTAGAACTCCCTAGGGTTTAGTTTCATGCTATTGTACTTGGATTACCCACAGGCTTGTTGTGGGATTCCTATTATTTGATGTACTTTGTTGTTCTTTTGATTGGCACCCTTCGGGGACTTTGTTGTTTCAAACTTCGGTTTATGTGATTGACTTGTTTTGAATCTCTTTTTCGTTATTTGTTGCACCGACACAGGGTAATGAGCATCAATTCTCCACAGCCGTCACTGTATTTGAATATCACTTAGGTCTTCTTCCCAATTATTATTCTCTTAATACTAGGATCGGAAACAGGGAAAGACTTGGGAATAAAAGGAACACATTGCATTGCATTGCATACGCATCATTTGCATTTCTGCATTGTTTTTGCAGGTTTTTTTTACATGATGCTTAATTTATCTGTGTTACAGGCAAAGATTGCGAGAGCTGCCAAGACCCGGCATCTCCGACAAGATATCCCGCATTGCTACGCAACTCGCACCAACCAGAGGACAGTCATGGACGCTATGCAAACAAAGCTTAATGAGTTTCGCACCAGAATGGGAGAATTCATGGTCATGATGCAAGGGATGGCTCAGGAACAACAAGAGTTAAGGAATGCAATTCAATGACTCAACCCTCCTCAGACTAATACTCCTGTGACCAATCCTGACGTGCAAGGGGCTCCTCCCAACACCAGCAATGGCCCAGGAGGACCTCAGATTCCAGAACAAGGCACGACAACTTTTATTCCAATACAAGACAGGCAGGAGGATCAGTTCCATTCTTTCGACAACGACATGGGGTTCGCTGGAGAAGGAAATCTTCATGATTTTTTGATGCTTGCTGAGAAAGTCAAAGCCCTCGAGTGTAGAGACACTTTGGGGATAAATGTTTCTGACACGGGCCTAGTCCCCGGGCTGCATTCTATCGGAAAATCGCTTCCCATACTCGGGATGAAAAGCTTTGTATGTACTACTTCCAGGATAGTCTCTCCGGAGGGTCCTTGGAATGGTATATGAAGCTAGAGAGAAGTTCTGTAAGAAACTGGAAGGAATTGGGAGAAGCATTCCTCAAGCAGTATTAGTATAATATTGACATGGCACCCAGTCGCACCCAACTTCAGAGTCTGACTCAGAGGAGCTCAGAGAGTTTCAAAGATTACGCATAAAGGTGGCGTGAAGTCGCCGCTCAAGTGCAACCGCCTTTGTTGGAGAGAGAAATGGTAGACCTATTCCTGGATACCCTCCCTGGGCATTTCATGAAAAGGCTAGCTGGATGTTCTTCAAGTGGATTCTCGGATATCATCTTGACTGGCAAGAGGATAGAAAGTTGGATCAAGCAAGGGAAAATTCAGAACGGAGGCGCTTCAAGTTCTGGTATTAAGAAACCCTTCGTGAAAAGAAGAGAAGGAGAGACGGGTGTAGTGTATGCGCAGAGGGGAGGAAGTAGCAGAGGTTTTTAATAGCAAGTGTCCCCTGTCACTATCTCAACTCCGCCTGTTCAACAGCAAGTCCAACCACCGCAGTCGCAACACCAACAAGGGTATCAACAAAGGGCTCCTCGTCCATACTACCCCCAAAATAACAGAGAGAGACATTTCGATGTTCCGCTGATGTCCTATTCACAGCTTTTGAAGAATCTCCTACAACTCCAGATGATTCAACTCCGAACTCTACAACCCCCGAAACCAGGCCAAATCCCCGAGGGTTATGATACAAACGCCAGATGCGAATTTCATTCTGGAGCTCCCGGGCATACCACAGAGAACTGCAAAGCACTGAAGCATGTTGTTCAAGACCTATTGGATTCTAAGGCGATTAACTTCGCTCCTACTCCTAATGTAATACATAACCCTATGCCTTCTCACGGAGGTACGGTTGGGACAGTTGATGAAGGGGAGAATTTAGACTTGGTGTGTGATGTCAACGATCTGCAGACTCCGCTGAATGTTGTTAAAGTCTGCTTGTCAAAGAAAGGTATATTTCCTAGGTGTGAAGTTGATTGTCCAGGATGTGTTGAAGCTACAAATAGATGTGAGCAATTGAAAGCAGGGATCCAAAGTATGATTGATGAGGGAATGTTGCAGTTTGACAAGATTGTAAAAAAAAGCGAAGTCTCCACAGTAACTATCTTCTACGATCTATCTCAAGTTCCTTCACGGGCCAGAGCGGCACCGATAACCATCACCACTGCAGGACCAATAATGTATCAAAGCGATAAAGCTATTCCTTGGAATTATGGTGGTGAAGTATACTGTAACGGCCAGAAGCAAGGGTTGGCCACGTCTAGTACAACCCCGGCTCAAGTAGAAAATGTCGGAGTAGGGGGCTTTACTAGAAGTGGGAGGTTATTTGCGCCAGAAACACTAGGAAATAGTGTGATACCACCTAGAGACACCGCAGAAGCCCATGCTAGAGCAAGAGGGAAGCAGCCAATGGTTGTCAACGATCCCACACCAGTAACTGATCCAGACCTTACTTTCGATAAAGAAGCTGAAGAATTTCTGAGGATTATTAAAAAGAGCGACTACAAGATTGTGGACCATCTGCAGCAGACTCCGTCGAAGATTTCCATCTTGTCCTTGCTCATGTGTTCTGATTCCCACAGGAAGGCTCTCCTGAATATTCTGAACAAGGCGTACGTGCCTCAGGATATTTCAGTAAATCAGTTGGAAGCAGTGGTATCTAGTGTCAATGCCAGTCACAGATTGGGTTTCATAGACTTGGATCTGACTTCTGAAGGGCGTGCTCATAATCGGGCACTACATATCTCTTTAGAATGTAAAGGTGCAGTACTCTCTCACGTGTTGGTAGATACCGGGTCGTCGTTGAATGTCTTGCCTAAAAAAGCACTGATGAAGTTGGATTGTGATGGAGTAGTTCTGAAGCCAAGTGACCTAGTAGTTCGAGCATTTGATGGATCGAGGAGATCGGTGTTCGGGGAGGCGGAGTTACCAATTAAAGTAGGTCCACAAATCTTCAATACCACGTTTTATGTAATGGATATACAGCCTGCACACAGTTGTTTGCTCGGAAGACCTTGGTAACTCCATCAAAAGCTAAAGTTCGTCTGGGAGGGTCAAATTGTAATTGTCAGTGGGGAAGAAGACATTTTTGTTAGTCATCTGGCTTCATTCAAGTATGTGGAGATGGATGGCGAAATAGTTGAAACTCCATGTCAAGCTTTTGAGCCCTTGAAGACTGAACAAGCATCTGCAGTGGCGACTTCTCCTGAAGAACTGAAGAAAGGGGTTTTTATGGACTCTTATAAGCAAGCCCTTGAGTTGGTAGAATCTGGGGTACGAGAAGGCTGGGGCAGTCCAATAGAAGTGCTAGAAAAGAAAGATATGTTCGGAATTGGTTACCATCCTGGGAAGTCATCGTCTGGACCAAGAGCTAAAGGTTGTCAAAGTCCGATTACTTTCACGAGTGTGGGAGTGGTGGGTTATGGAAACATCAGTGTCGTGCAGGATGACGCAGTTGATAGTGACTGTGACCTAGATGAGTGGATCAGGCCTGCTGTTCCAGGGACTCAGCTTAGCAATTGGACATCAGAATGGCTTATTTCAGTCACCTCTTTCAAAAAGTAATAATTTTTGTTTCTATTTTTCCTGTATTCAAGCACTATGTCTTGCCTGGGGCATAGTAGCTCTTTGTAAGGGTTCTTTTGTTCTTAACACAATTCATAATCATAAATAAAGCTGACGTTTCACATTCATTCATGTTGTTCTTTGTCTTTCATTTTTTGCTTTTGTTTTTCAAAAAAAGAAAGAAAAGTTTTAAAATGGAAATGTTTCTCATTTTCTCAAGTTTTTGCTAAAGCCTTGCATGAATCACCATTCATGCAGGTGCTCGTCACCGGATCTTATCAATGACGACCCTGTTATGGCTGAGTATGACTTCGACAATCCAATTTATCAAGCCGATGAGGAAGGTGAAGAGGATTGCGAACAACCTGAAGAATTGGCCAGACTGCTTAAACAGGAAGAGAAGATGATTCAACCACACGAAGAAGCTGTCAAAGTAATAAACCTGGGTACTGAAGAAGACAAGAAAGAAGTCAAGGTCGGGGCTGCATTAGAAGAATCTGTCAAGACTCGTTTGATTGCTATGCTTCGAGAGTATGTTGATGTCTTCGCATGGTCCTACCAAGATATGCCTGGTTTAGACACTGACATTGTGGTACACAAGCTGCCTCTCAGAGAAGACTGTCCTCCAGTGAAGCAGAAGTTGAGGCGCACACGTCCTGATATGGCAATTAAAATAAAAGAAGAAGTACAAAAACAGTTTGATGCTGGCTTCTTGGCCGTGACCAGTTACCCTCTGTAGGTTGCTAACATTGTGCCGGTTCCTAAGAAAGACGGTAAAGTCAGGATGTGTGTAGACTACAGGGACTTGAATAGGGCCAGCCCCAAAGATGACTTCCCTCTACCTCACATAGATGTGCTCGTCGATAATACTGCTCAGTTTTCAGTGTTCTCCTTCATGGACGGATTTTCCGGTTATAACCAGATTAAGATGTCTCCCGATGACATGGAAAAGACTACCTTCATCACGCCTTGGGGCACTTTCTGTTACAAGGTTATGCCATTTGGTTTGAAGAATGCTGGAGCCACTTATCAACGAGCGATGGTGATGCTATTTCACGACATGATCCATCATGAAATTGAGGTTTATGTTTATGATATGATAGCAAAATCCCAAACGGAGGAAGAGCACTTGGTTAATCTAGCAAAGTTGTTTGACAGACTCCGGAAGTTTAGACTGAGGTTGAATCCGAATAAGTGTACCTTCGGGGTCCGTTCTGGCAAGCTACTCGGCTTCATTGTTAGTGAGCGAGGAATTGAGGTCGATCCGGCAAAAGTGAAAGCCATCCAAGAGATGCCTGAGCCGAAGACTGAAAATCAAGTGCGTGGCTTCTTAGGGAGACTAAACTACATTTCGCGGTTTATCTCTCATCTAACGGCCACGTGTGAGCCCATCTTTAAGCTTATGAGGAAGAATCAGGCCATCAAATGGAATGAAGACTGCCAGCAAGCCTTCGACCGAATCAAAGAATACCTGTTGGAACCTCCAATTCTTATGCCTCTAGTGCCAGGGAGACCTTTGATTATGTATCTTACCGTGCTTGAAGGATCGATGGTATTGGGCTGGGTCAGCAGGCGAGTCTGGTCGAAAAGAGCACGCCATTTATTACCTTAGCAAAAAGTTTACCGATTGTGAGACACGCTACTCATTACTCGAGAAAACTTGATGCGCTTTGGCATGGGCTGCTCGCCGACTAAGACAGTACATGTTGACTCACACTACTCTCTTAATTTCCAAGATGGATCCTGTGAAATACATTTTTGAAAAGCCAACTCTGACAGGAAGAGTAGCCCGGTGGCAGATGATACTAACAGAGTATGATATACATTACACTTTGCAAAAGGCAATCAAAGGAAGTGTGTTATCAGAATACTTGGCTCAGCAACCGATCAATGATTATCAACCCATGAGGTTCGAGTTTCCGGATGAGGACATCATGTTCCTAAAGTCGAAAGACTATGAAGAACCACTTCCGGAGGAGGGGCCAGACCCTGAATCCAAATGGAAGTTGATGTTTGACGGAGCTGTGAACATGAATGGAAGTAGAGTAGGTGTTGTTATCATCTCGCCAGAAGGGGTCCATACACCTTTAGCTGCTCGGTTGACTTTCGAATGCACTAACAATGAGGCAGAGTATGAAGCTTGTATCATGGGGATTGAAGAGGCAATCGATTTGCGAGTCAAAAACCTCGAGATCTTCGGAGATTCTGCTATGGTGGTGAATCAAGTCAATGGCAAATGGCTGGTTCATCAACCTCATTTGATTCCTTACATAGATTATGTCAGGAGGCTGTTAACTTTCTTCACCAAAGTCAAGCTGAATTATATTCCTCGAGATGAAAACCAATTCGCCGATGCTCTAACAACTTTGTCGTCCATGATTAAAGTTTGTCAAGAGAATTTCGTGCCTTGAATTACGGTCTCCCGTCTTGAAAGACCTGCTTATGTCTTTGCAGTCGACGATGGTGAAGATAACAAGCCTTGGTATCATGATATCAAGCAATTCCTGAAGGCTCAAGAATACCCGGCTGGGGCATCCAGTAAGGACAAGAAGACCCTTAGAAGACTGGCAGGAGGTTTCTTCTTGAATCAAAATGGCGTGTTGTACAAGCGAAACTTCAACATGGTTCTACTCAGATGCGTGGATAGACACGAAGCAGACCTGTTGATGCAGGAGGTTCACAAAGGCTCCTTTGGTACCCATGCTAGAGGACATGCTATGGCCAAGAAATTGTTGAGATCGGGATATATTGGATCACCATGGAATCCAATTGCTGTAAGTACTCCCGTAAATGCCACAAGTGTCAAATTTATGCTGATAAGGTCCATGTGCCTCCGAATCCGTTAAGTGTCATGTCTTCACCATGGTCGTTCGCTATGTGGGGCATTGATATGATTGGCAAGATCGAGCCGACAACTTCTAATGGTCATCGCTTCATCCTGGTTGCTATAGATTATTTCACGAAGTGGGTTGAAGCGACATCTTACGCCAATCTCACTAAACAAGTGCTAGCCCGGTTTATTAAAAGAGACATCATTTGCCGGTACAGAATTCCTGAAAGGATCATTACTGATAATGGTTCTAATCTCAACAACAAGATGATGGATGACTTGTGTCGAGATTTCAAAATAGAGCATCACAACTCTTCTCCATATCGCCCGAAGATGAATGGCGCCGTCGAGGCGGCCAATAAGAATATCAAGAAGATTGTGCAGAAGATGGTTGTAACATACAAAGATTGGCATGAGATGCTACCATTTGCGTTGCATGGGTATAGAACGTCAGTACGTACTTCAACAGGGGCAACCCCGTTCTCACTGGTGTATGGTATGGAGGCAGTCCTACCAATTGATGTGGAAATCCCCTCGTTGAGGTTAATGATGGACATTAAGCTAGATGAAGCTGAGTGGCTCTGATCCAGATATAATCAATTGAGCCTCATCGAAGAGAAACGCCTAGCAGCTGTATGCCATGGACAGTTGTATCAACGGAGGATGAAGTAGGCTTTTGACAACAAGGTGCGACCACAGAGGTACATGCCAGGTGACTTGGTGCTGAAAAGGATTCTTCCTCCTCTCAGCGATCACAGGGGCAAGTGGACACCCAACTATGAAGGACCGTTCGTGGTTAAAAAGGTTTTCTCAGGTGGAGCCTTGATGCTGACAACCATGGACGGAGAAGACTTCCAACCCCCCATTAACGCAGACGCAATAAGAAAATACTTCGTGTAAAAAGGACCCGCTGGATAAAAATAGAATAAAGATCCAGGAAAAAATGGGCATCCCGGCGAGCCAAAAACAGAATAAAAGGCTCGGGCAAAAGTTAGGGAAATCTTGAAAAAAAAATGTACACCCGCTGAGTTGAAAAGCCACATCGGACAACTCAGGCAAAAAAGGGTATCCTAGTGGATTGAAAACCTGAAAAGGCGATCCACACAAAAGAGGGATTAACACGAACGACTGCGATCTGCGAGATCCGTAACCTATCTACAGTTGAAGCTATCCTAGGGGTTGAAGATCAGTTCAATTACTTTTTCTCAAGAGGCAGAGCGAGCGGAGCGTCTTGAAGATATACGAGTCATAACCGGGTTGAAACTTGATGAGATCCACTTCTCACGTTGCCAATAGGATAGTTTGTTTTCTTTTTGCCTGTTTCCTCTTTCCAGAGAACTGCTTCCTTTGTATTGCCTATTCATGGCCATTTTTTTTCCGAATCAAATAAAATTCAATTTCGTTAACTTGTGACTATTCACTTCTTGTTTTTGTTTTTCATCTAGCATTGATTGTTTGTGAAAACGTCTAGCAAGTTGTGATTTACATTGTGTTGTGAACATTTGAATGCTTTCTAACTCATGCAGGAGGACAGAAACATTTAATACAACTCTGAGAGGGTGTCGAGATACCCAGATAATGATTCATACTATGAGCCTGGGGCAGGCAGGTCCCAAACTAACTCTCCATATTGCAGGTACTATCGATTGTGTTCATGCAGGTACAGGTACCGGTGTTGCCAACAGAACTAAAAGCAAATTCCCAAGAGGAGCATTTCTTTAAGGTTGAACATCATCAGGTGTCTCCCAGGGTGTCTCCAATCACCCCCAGTAAAGTGGAAGTTGAAATTTCTCCCAGCAAGGTAGCAGAATGTGGGTGTCATCCCCAAGCAAAAGTTTCCCTTCAGACAGGGGCAATTCCCAGCAGTATAAGGAGTGTCTTTCCTCCCTAGAAATTGCTTCCTTTACAGTGTTATGCCTTTGGTTCCCAGCCAAGTCAGGAGGTCCTCACTTCCCCCATCAGAGTTCAAGAAGGGTCCATCTCCAGCAGGGTCTTGGTGCTCCAATCTTAAAAGTCCAATTTATTTTTGGCATTGGCGGTTGTTCAGAGCTGGTATATCATTGACAACTTTCCCCGCATAGTTATCTTCTCCTCATCAGGATGGATCAGATCAGTGCAGTGATCATCGTTTCTACCCAGTCAAGCCATCTGGGATACTTGCAGTCTCCTTATCAGGGGATCTCTTTGCATTCGCATACGCATAATCATCATTACATTTGCATCCTCCAAAGCGTAGCATTTCCATCATCATGGAGCATTACGCCATAAATTCAAACATATGCATGCCAGCATGGGCCAGTTTTGAGGTATGTTACGTATGACCTATTAATATCTTCTCAATCTGAAGTACTCCGCACAAAGGATACCAACATCATTTTTCAGACATCCTTGTCTTTTCAAGTCAATGTTTGTCACTTATTTCGCGTCTTGTTTGGTGCAAGAGTCGCGTCGCAGGTTCCCGTTTTGTACAACGACCCTATTTGCATGGGCTCTCGTTTATGTATAACGATCCCGTTCCATCTTATCCTATTTCCATTGTGTTTCTGGTTACCGCCTGAGGCCGGTATACCATTGTGTCTCCATTCGAGGATGGTTTCATGTTAGATCCGAGGATCTTTTGAGAGTTGTCATTCGAGGATGGCCTTCTTTTCTTCAAGTCCTTCCGAGGTTGGTCTTGTTTGTGTTTGTTGTGGTTATCATTTGAGGATGATAGTCCATTTTTGAGCTTATTGATCGAGGTCAGTTTGTCTCTTTTGCAATGTCTGTCTGAGGTCAGTCTTTGTGTTTCTAGTTACCATCTGAGGCCGGTATACCAGTCCGTCTCCATTTGAGGATGGTTTCGTGTTAGATCTGAGGATCTTTTGAGAATTGTCATTCGAGGATGGCATTCTTTTCTTCAAGTCCTTCTGAGGTTGGTCTTGTTTGTTGTGGCTATCATTCGAGGATGATAGGCCATTTTGAGCTAATTGATTGAGGTCAGTTTGTCTCTTTTGCAAAGTCTGTCTGAGGTCAGTCTTTGTGTTTTTGGTTATCACCTGAGGCCCGTATACCAGTGTGTCTCCATTCGAGGATGGTTTCGTGTTAGATCTGAGGATATTCTGAGAATTGTCATTCGAGGATGGCATTCTTTTCTTCAAGTCCTTCCGAGGTTGGTCTTGTTTGTGTTTGTTGTGGCTATCATTCGAGGATGTAAGACCATTTTGAGCTTATTGATTGAGGTCAGTTTGTCTCTTTTGCAAAGTCTGTCTGAGGTCAGTCTTTGTGTTTCTGGTTGCCGCCTGAGGCCGGTATACCAGTGCGTCTCAATTCGAGGATGGTTTCGTGTTATATCCGAGGATCTTTTGAGAATTGTCATTCGAGGATGGCATTCTTTTCTTCAAGTCCTTATGAGGTTGGTCTTGTTTGTGTTGTTATGGCAATCATTCGAGGATGATAGACCATTTTGAGCTTATTGATCGAGGTCAGTTTGTCTCTTTTGCAAAGTCTGTCTGAGGTCAGTCTTTGTGTTTCTGGTTATCGCCAGAGGCCGGTATACCATTGTGTTTTCGTTCGAGGATGGTTTTAGTGCTTGATCTGAGGATCTTGTGTGAGTTTTCATTTGAGGATGGCATTCTTCCCAGCATATTTTATTACCCACAGTGCGAAAATTTCCAGGTTTTATTCGAGTATCCAATCACTGCATGCCTTGAACGTCCAAAAGCTGTTGCAATTATTCGTTCAGGCTGGCAGATGATTGAATAGGGGCAGCTGTAATACCTAGAAATCCGCCCTCATATTTGTTTCCTCAATCGGCTTTACGCTTCGCATTCATCTACATTCTCCCACTAGGTCGTAACATCATAATCATGCATTTCATTGTTTCCTAAGGCATGTGATTAAGGACATACGAGATTAGGGTTTCGTACCTTATCTGTATATATCAGGGACTAAACTTGTGTATAATATTTACTGGTGCATCTAGCCCGTTATCGAGGGGTTCAATCAGATTTGCTTTGAATAAGAGTGTGGGCTTTTCTTAGCGTCTCAAGTTCTATCCCTCATCATTTAATATCTCAAGGAGAATTTGGAGTTCTAGTTCATGGTTCGATTCGAAGGGAACGTCACCAAGGGAGGTCCATTTTATCAGAGATTGGTTTGGATCCTTTTGTTTATGGAATAATAATTCGAGATTGTGTGGATTTTAGTGTGGCATCGAAGTTCCTAAAGGTGGATTGTGTTGAAGGATTCGATTCAGATTAAAGGAGAGTGCACAATTATTGGTTTATTTGGAAGGCACCATTCATGTTCGAATTCAAGCACGTAATGCCTATTTGGGATAAGAGCCATTACCATTTACCATTCTTATGAGTCAATTTAAACCATTCCTTAAAATCCATATTTGAATCCCAATTTTCAGTCTCAATCCATATCCTTTTATAATGCCACACTTTGTTTAATAACCAATTTCCACCTACTTTAACCCAATCATCATTTTGGACCCATGTCCAAATATCCAATTGACCATTTCTTTTTGTCCATTTTCTTAAATTCTATCTTTAACCAAATTCATATTGTCTTTTTGTTTCTAACCAAGTTTTAGTTCTATTAGTCATAATTCTATCAAAGTTGAACATCCATTTTAAGTTACAATCTGAAACTAATATGCCTATTCTTTTAAACCATTTGGATCTACTACCATCTTATAAAAATAAAATAAAAACTTGGCCCATGTTTTCTTCTCAAGCCCAATTACCCAAATTATCCATTAGTTCTAGTTCCTTTTCATTATTAAACCAACCATTTTCATTTCCTTCCCTTTTCTAACTTCTCATTTTCATTCTTTTTTTTCTTTCTTTTAGAATGTTGTGATGGAGTTCATTATGAAGCATGGTAAAAAAAATATATTCACAATTTGAGACAAGGAATTGAGATGTTAAGGAAGTTGAAGCATGAAAATACTATTTAATTGCTTGATTCTTTTGAAAGCCCACAAGAGTTTTGGGTTGTCATGGAATCCGCACAAGGTGAGTTATTTGAGATAGTTGAGGATGACAAATGCCTTCCATGAGAACAAGTTCTAGAAATTGCAAAAAAAACAATTGGTAAGAGTGTTACATTATTTACATTCCAACTATCGAAATTACTTAGAATTACACATCTGAAGAAAACCACATTCCAGTAGTACAATTCTCAAATTTCTGAAATCATGTGTGGATTTTCCTACGACTACATCATTGAGTTCTTCAAATAAGGGAGGGCGTTCAAATCTATTTCTTGTTCTTGGAATTGCTATTGGCATGCTATTAATTTCAATTGTATCTTGTGCACACTCCTGTCCAAGAAAAAAAAACAGTTGCAAAATGAACATCAACCAACACTTCATAAATAGTAGTTTGAAATCACACCGAAAAATTCAGTTAGAAGAGACTAAAAGAACATGATTTTTTGGAGAACAATTCTCAGATATCTTCTGTGGATTTCCTGCAACCTCGATCTGTGTCCATGGGATTGGGATTGTCCATTGATAATAATCGTACAATAGCAGATTTCTCAAACTGCAGGGTGAGCAATTGCGACAAGCAGTTTTAGAGAAAGTTCAAACAACAACAACAACAAAAAGAGAGAATTTGTCAAAGAATAAAAGGAAAAGAAAACTGATAACATAATTACTTATGAAAATTCGAAAATAGAAAAAACTCACTGAAAATGCTTCAAGCTTGGTTCATCATCAGCATTCACTCACAACTTGCTAGCAGAAAAATCATAACTAACAAATTCATAACAGAATGTAACTAACCTATAACTAATTCTTCACAATTCAAAAGCAAAAAATGAAATCAATAACAGAAATAACCAACTCTTAATTGTTTTTTGTTCTGGAAACTTCACCTGAAAAAAGCTTCACAACCCTTGATCTTCACCTCTATAAAAATCAGAGTCTTCACCATCTTCAATTTCGGCTCTCCAAAAAATCCACATCATTCTCCTCCTTCATCCATTTCTTCTTCTCCATTCTCCCCCTACTTCTCAACCGGCATCCCTCTCAATCTCAACCGCCTTCAACCTGCAGAATCCAATAACCTTCACGCAACTTCACTCTTCATCCATCTCCAAGAATTAACACCTCGACTCCACGAGAAATCATCAACACACGGACTCGACAACTGCAATTTTCATTCAATCTTCAACAACAATTTCCTCCAAGCCACCTGAAACAGATCAAGAACATATCATTCATCAACACCAATATTCATCAAGAATCATCACATCAAAGAAGAGTAGAAGAAGAGATTGCAGAATCAAGAAGAAATCGAAACTTTCATCAATACCTTCGTAGCGGCTTCATTCTTCAAGTAAAAGTGCAACTAACATCGCCGCGGCATCGAACTACTGAATCGTCGCCTGCCTTTGTGACATCGTCAATACGACGTCGAACACAAGGTACAAACTCTCCGTTCTTGGTAGAGGTGTTTCTGTGATGATTACTTAGGATCTTCATCGGTTTGTTTCTTGAGTTTGTATCTTGGTTTAAAATGGAGAGCAACAGTTAGGTAGTGGTGATGTTTTTTTATTAAGATTCATGTTAGGGTTTCCGCTTAGATTATCGTTTAGAGGAGGGTGAGAAGAAGGAAGACGATAGGATAGGGGATGGCGGCGAAGGGTAGACGAAGAAGGAAGAAGTTGAAGGTGGTGGCGGAAAAAGCATGGCGAAGAAGAAGAAGAAGATGAAAGGATGGGGACGGCGGCAGGAGGAAGATGAGAGGAGTGGTTTAGGGTTCGGATCCTTTTCCAGCCCCTTTTATTTCAGTTTAGGTTTTTTTTCAAATTTTTGTATTAACCATAAGAAGACATTTAGTATGATTTAATTAGGAAAATTATCTTGGCAATTAAAGGTATTTAAGGAATTGTTTTTGTTTTAATCCACATTATTGCTCATAATATTGTACTGTTAGAAGATAAGGATGGTTTGTGAGATTCCGGCCACACCGGCGGTGACACTTGTCACCGTCCGGTTGGCATTTTCTGAGGCTAATCCCATGTGTATGTTCCATCGTAGTTTCCATAGGCATCATTCATAAACCACAAGATGTGCTTACCGTGGGAAGACCTTTTGATCACACGGCCCTGGTTGAGTCAACAGAATTGACTGAAGCCCATGTTATGCTCCTCATTTAATCCTGCGTGTGGGCTTGTTCATTTTGCTTTCTGAACCTTCTTTTTGAGCCCATTAAAGAAAAACAACTTAAAAAATACTTCCTGAACCCCCCTCCCTATTTCTTTTAGATTTTATTTAGTTTACTATAGTTTCAAAATAATTCATTTAAAAATAGAAAAATTCACAAGAAAATTCCACAAAAATTTAAGTAGATTAATAATTCCAATTAGAAATTTTGGGCAATTTTTATTTTCTGAATTTTGGGTATTTTTCGATTTAATTCTGATTTTTCTTTTAATTAGCTTATATTGAATTTCTTATAACTGTACATGATTGTTTTCATTTTATTTTTTAACCTTCCAGTAGGATTTTTTACCCATTCTTTTTGCCATGGTTAGAGGACTCATAATAGGACCTAGAATAATTTAGGTATATTTTTTAGGCTATTTTATCCCCTGCTTTAGTGGCTTAATCCTTAGAAAATAATAGTTAATGCTTAGGTAGAATTAAGTGATTTTTAGACATAGTTAACTTCTGATTTTTTATGATATTTTTTAACACAATATTATAGGTAGTTTTAAGACCCTATAGGATTAATCCCATAATTTGTCCGGGACCTTTACTATTTTTTTAGTGCATTAATCTTTAGGCCTTTATACATGTAAAATTCAATCTAGTTTAGGCTAGAATATTAAGATTCATTAAGGGCAAGTTTGTTTAGGTTTAATCTTAGGATTTAATAATGACTTAGCTTAGTTTAATTTCTGATTTTTAGAATGATAATATTGGATAGCTCCCTTAGTTTTAGAACTTAGGCTTAGAATTCATAAAAAATGAACTTAGAATAAATTTAGACTTACTTTTTGGTTATACCTTTAAATGTTTTGTTTTAGAATTCATTTCTTATATTCAATTTTAATGCTTGCCATATTATTTGATTGCTCACTTGTATAGGTTTCCCTCTTGCTTTAGAATCAACTTACCTTCCTTAGGAAGTAAGTTGCATTCTAGTAGTTTCTAGTTCCTTTCTTCATTAGGTTTAGAAACCTCACAAACCATTAGGACCACTTGTAAATAAATGACCAAAATTAGGATTGAGTCTTAGTCCCTTAGATTTTGCTGTTTCTCAACTTGAGTCCTTCTTTCTCATCTTCAAACAAAATCCAAAAACACTTAACAAATAAACGAAAGGATCCCTTGTGTATAGCCTTATTCCATGAGGCACTTGCACTCATTCAAACTTGGAATGGTGTAAGCTTGTCTAGCATGATGTACAAGTCTCATCAAGGGGTTGTTTCACAAAGAAAACATAAAAGATACTTCTTCATAAAAGCAACAAAAAACACTTAATAAAGTTCAACAAGCTAGTGAACTTAAACCTTAATCCTAGGAAATCAGTCTTGGATAAATTCTCCTTGTTGGGTGTGCTTGTTCTATTATTCCATCATGGAATGTAGTAGCAAGTATACATTCCATGGAAAAGAGTTTGAATTCACTTCCTTGTGCCAAATTCATACAAAAAACTCTTAAAAGACAAAAACAAATAATAAGCGACTATCCTGCGGGAACTTCTTTTCTCATTTCATTCATTCTGAACGCGAACTTGCGACGACTTGTCTCGCATGCAAGACGGTAAACGCACTCGTACCAGACGAGCTTGCAATACCTAAGCATAGACATACGCAGTTCCAGCCATTAAAAAACACAAACAAATAGTTCCCGCCTAGTTAGGCGAACTACGTCGACTCTGATCCTCATTTTCCCGATGAGGTACGTAGGCAGTGGGGTAGGGCCTGTTCGAGCAAATTCTTTATTTTCCCTATATTTCCCTCTTTCTTTCCATTCTCTTTTCCAATTCCCTTTCTCATTTCCATTCACATTCCAGTTAGCAGTTCATTTGTTCAGCAACACTCTATTTTCTCACCCTTTGAAAAAAAACAAACAAGCGTGGATCACGTCGGGTACGACGGACAATCTGGGGTGTTAATACCTTCCCAGGTCGTAACCGACTCCCGAACCCAGATCTTTGGTTCGCAGGACCTTGTCTTTTCCTTCTTCCTCAAGTTTGTGCAGCATTACCTTTCCCGTTCTTTCGGGATAAAAATGCCTGGCTGGTGACTCTACCTTTTCCGCGCCACTTTCGCGTTTGTACTAGGATGAAAATCCCGGGAGCGACAACATGTCATATAAATATGCCCTATGATGTAAACATTGTTCTTAACATGTATTGTATGTCATTTAAACCGTTTTGAATGTAGCAGTACCAATGTATAACCTTCCGGATATAATAATTCTAGCCATATCATATTCAGTGTAACTTGTCTGCTTGCTAGAACCACATAACGTGTTGCTGCGGTTGGTTAACCACCAGCTAGTACAAAGCACTACGAATATTATTTTCAGCAACAATTAGCAGAGTGTTTCATAGTGTCTAGGATATAACATCCTCCTTTAAGAAAAGCTGATACCCAATACATGGTGCCAATGTGTTCTAAAATAAAGCATTCAGGAAAATCACCAATAATTCTCATTGAAATTAGATTCACAAACAATATTCTCCAATTTCATAGAAATCCAAAATCAAATGACACAAACTATTATTCTTGTGAACATTAGAAGTCAGATAATTATACAACGATGCCAAACACAAATTGCCGAAGAATACTCGTATTTCAGATAGGAAAAATACAACGATGTTGCCGAAGAACGCGGAAATCATATAAACACAAAGCAAACATAAAATCATACAAACAAAAATCATACAACGATTCCAAAACAAATTGATTTTGAGAAACATTACTGAATACATCTCAGATTGCTGACAATTTTGAGAAACAAATTGAGAACGCGTTGAGTTGATTTTGAGAAACTAGGGATTTTGAGAAAAACGCGTTGATTTTGAGAAACAAATTGAGAACGTGTTATTGTATGTTGTTGAGAAACTAGTTGATTTTGTGGTGTTGTAACGCGACGGTGGAATAGTAAGGTCTGGTGGATTTGTGGTGGAAAAAAAAGGAGGTGATTGAAATTTTGAGACACTAGGGAAGAACACAACTCAAATTCTAAAATTGATTTAATTAATATACTTAGTTTATAATTATAATACTTAGTTTATAAAATTGATTTTATAAAATTGATTTAATTAATATAAATAGTTTATAATTTTAATTGATTTTATCTTAATATATAATTTAAAATTATATTTACTTTAAAATATATTTTCTAATTAAAATGATAGAATAAATTTATCTTATTTATAAATTTAAACTTTATTATTTAAAATAAGTTTAAATTTATATGTTTAGGTTTATTATTTTATTATTTTATTTTATAAATTTTAATTCAATTATGTTTAAGTTTATTGAATAAATTAAGAATTCTATGTCAAAACAAATTTTAAAATTCATAAAAAAATTCTAAACCCTATTTTATTTTTAGTTTGTATTTTATTTCATTTTTATTTTATTTAAGTATATGTTATACATTTGATTTTCTATATCACGAAAAACATAGTGTCGGCCATTATGCAACACTATTGTTTTATAAAATAATAAATAAAATAATAAATAAAATGCGGGGAAAAGAGAAAAGAGGAGACAAGTGAAAGTTATTTCGCTCAAATGTAGTGTCGGCCAAAATGTGACGCTAATGTCTCTATAAAATAATATAAATAAATAAAATAAATTAACTAATAGGACGGGAAACCAAAAAAGTGGTGGGAAACAAAATTTATTTCACCTTAATATTTAGCGTCGACCTAAATGCGACGCTAGTTTTTTATAAAATAGTAAATAAATAAATAAATAAAAACTTTATTTGGAAATTCACTAGCGACGACTATAACTGACGCTAATACGTAAGACATTAAAAATTAAATATTAAATTTGAAAACGTGTTAGCATCGGCTTATGGGGACGCAAAATAGTCATTAATAGCGTCGGAGTCGTGGCCGACACTAATATATTTATGCTAAATTGCATTTTTCTTGTAGTGAAAGTGATGGAACCAAACCTCCCCACGGGGAGTCTGATCGTTTCCAGGAAGGACGGACTGCCTCCCTATTACTAGAAACGCCCATGAAACTTGAGATCACGCTGTAACACCCCAAATTTTCTCTTCTTTTTCATATCATATCACATGCATAACATGTGGTTAGCATACTCTAGCATTTGGCATATAAAAATGAAACATCACATCCATAGGTGCTAGCATAAGGGATTGATCAATCATCTAGAAATTCATGATCCTCCAAGTCAAGATAAGAGTCAAGTGACATTGCAAGAAACTCACAAAGCCTTCTCATATCTTATATAAGCTCAAAGTCATCCCTACAGTTCTAGAAGAGTGAAGCATCATCAGGGACTCAACAATGCAACATCCTCCTATGCACAAATAAACCCTAATTAGGGTTTTGCCTCAAATCAAGGAATTCTTATATCTTTGACCAATTCTTGTGGTCAAAGGCTTTCATATTATATAAAAGGCTTATGTATGAAGTTTGAGGCAAAAATTCACTGAGGAAGTCAGTTGTTTGAGAAGTTACTTGAGAATGAAAAAAGAAAGTCAACTGAGCTGAGCAAAAGTCAATTGAGGAATTTCTAGGATTTTGATCATGATCATCAATCTTTTGAAGTCATATTTGGTCAAGAAATAGTTGAATGTGTTAAAATGTCAAAACTCAAGAATGTGCAAAAAGTTGCTAAATTTGGAAGTTTAGAAATTTCTATTTTTGGAAACATTTGCCCTAAACCTTTAGATATTATTTCATGTGCAAAAAAGATCCAAATGATTTTTCATGAGAGTGGGAACTTCTATATCTTCCTACAAGAAAGCCAGGGAAGTGGTTGAAGTTGGAAATACCCAAGGTTGGGGAAAACTGGTCCAGGTTGATAAGAAGGAAGACAAGTTTGGGATAGGCTACATTCCAGGGCAAGCAGCATGATCTCAAAGAAGATCATTAGTTTCTCAAGTGGGGGGGGGGGGTGATTGGCCCAAATCAAGTCTGTAGTGTTGAAGATGAAGCTGATAGTGATTGTGTTCTTGACAACTGGGTACGCCCGTGTGTCCCAGGGGAAGTGCTAAAGAACTAGTTCGCAGAAGAGTTCTTCCAAGTCACTTGCCTGCCAGAGTAATTTTCTTTGTTTTCTCATTATCATACGCATGTTAAGTCATGCACTATGCCCAAGGTGTATGGATCCATTGTAGGGCCACCTTGCATGTTATGCGATTCATTTTATCATGAATAATGGACATTTTTCATTCAAATTATGTTCCCTTTCTTTCTTTTTTAAATTTTTTCACAAAAAACAATAAAAAAGGCAATGTTTTTCTTTCTTTTGTTATATTTTCTTTTCATAAAAGCAAATTTTGAAATAAGTACATCTCTTGTGCATAACCAATCATCCGGATTTCTTTGATAACTCTTCTGCTATGAATGAGTATGATTTCAATAATCCAATCTACCAAGTTGATGAAGGGGTTAAGGAGGACTGTGAACTCCCTGAAGAATTGACCAGGTTATTGAGACATGAGGAAAGAATGATCTAGCCTCACAAAGAAGAGATTGAGGTCATCAACATCGAAACGAAAGACGCAAAAAAGGAAATTAAGATCGGGGTCAGTCTGCAGGCCAGAGTAAAAGAAGAGTTAATTGGCATGCTTCAAGAATATGTGGATATATTTGCTTGGTCATATCAAGATATGCCAGGTTTAGATACATACATTGTGATGCATAAGCTGCCACTTAGGGAAGACTGTACTCCTATCAAGTAAAAGCTTAGAAGAACTCGTCCTGACATGGCAATGAAGATTAAAGAAGAGGTTCAAAAGAAATGGGACGCCAGATTCATTGTCGTGACTAGTTATCCACCCTGGGTAGCTAATATTGTGCCATTACCGAAGAAGGACGACAAGGTCCGGATGTGCGTTGACTACCAAGATTTAAATAGAGCGAGCCCAAAAGATGATTTCCCATTACTTCACATTGATGTATTGGTTGATAATACGACTAAATTCTCGGTATTCTCCTTCATGGATGGCTTATCCGGTTATAACCAGATTAAGATGGCTCCGGAAGACATGGAGAAGACAATGTTCATTACTCCTTGGGGTATGTTTTGCTACAAGGTCATGCCTTTTGGTCTGAAGAACACCGGGACAACCTATCATCGGGCAATGGTGACTCTGTTTCATGATATGATCCACAAAGAGATCAAATGTTATGTGGATGACATGATCTCCAAGTCCCAAAAAAAAGAAGAGTAGTTAGTTAATCTCAAGAAGTTGTTTGAATGACTGAGAAAGTATCGTCTAAGGTTAAATCCTAACAAGTGCACCTTTGGGGTGCGTTCTGGAAAACTGTTGGGTTTCATTGTGAGTCAAAGAGGGATTGAGGTAGATCCTGAAAATGTCAAAGCATTACAAGAAATGCCTGCACCGTGAACAGAAAAAGAAGTGTGTGGCTTAATGGGTAGATTGAACTACATCGCACGGTTCATATCTCACCTTACAGCTACATGTGAACAATTATTCAAACTGCTAAGAAAAGAGCAGGCGGTCAGTTGGAATGAATATTGTCAAAGGGATTTTGAAATGATTAAAGAATACTTGTAGGAGCCTCCAATCCTGATGCCTCCGGTTCTGGGGAGGCCACTCATCATGTACTTGATTGTGCTAGAAGGATCAATGAGGTGTGTTCTAGGCCAACATGACGAGTCTGGTCAAAAAGAGCATGCAATATACTTGTAAACACCCCAAATTTATCCTCACTTTTCCTCACACCATGGCTTGTGATCTTTCATTTTTACATTTACATAAGCATTGCACCTCACTGCGTAGTTTCATTTCATTTGCATCTAGGGTTTGTGATCTGAGCAGTCCAAGAAGTGATCTGAGCCACCCCAATGGTCTTGAAGCTTTCCAAGAGGGTCACTGTGTGTTCCATGATCATAATATGCTCCCCAAAGTTCATGAAAGTCAAGAGATCACAAATAATGGCAAAGGCATAGATACAAAGCTAGGGTTTTCCTGCACATATGACCGAAAATTAGGGTTTTGGTTTCAGAGGCCTTAATCCTAAATTTTTTGGTCATTCTTGTTTCTAATGGTCTTAATATGTTATAAGGATCACGTGTACCAAATTTGATGAAGAAATTTACTGTGGAAGTCATCTGATTATTGGGTAACTTCATGAGCAAGTAAAGTCAAAATCAGGGCATCTGAGGTCTCCAACAAGGGTACCAAAGGGTCATCATCATCATTTTGAGGTTATATGATCTTTATTTGATCTTAGAAGTGTTTGGAAGTTCACAAAGTTGAAGAATTTTGAGCCAAATGCAAACTTGCTATTTTTGGAAATGACTTGTAATGGAAACTTTCCATTTTGGGAAAGATTTTCAACCTATTCTTTCATGACCAAAAATTCTTCAAATGAAAAATTCTTGGGAGTTGTAGATTATGTCTTCCCATTTTCAAAAAGTACTAGAACATGTCTTGATTCATCCTAGAACTGAAGATATGGCCTTCCAAAGTTGGCAAAAATCCTATTTTTCAAGTTCATGCCAAAGAGGATTTTTTGCAAATTCAAGTTTCAAGCCATTTCTTGACCTCTAATTGATTGCTAAACATCATACAAACATAGTGCAATGCATTTGAACCAAAATTGTGCTTTGGATTACAAGATTCATCAAGACATTTTCACAAAATTCTCAAAGAGGGAAAGTTGCAAAAACCTTGGAAACCTTTCATCCACTTGTGCCATCTAATGTAATCTGATACTATGGCCATCCTTGATGCAAGCTGAGGCCAAGACACCCCTTTGAGCAGCTCTGACCCGTGCCATACCTCCAAGTACACAAAATTAACTTTTTTCAACTTGCCCATACCAATCACACTAGGCCACACCAACTCTTCTGATCACTCCTATTTGCTAATGAAAACCCTAAGGAACACATTACATACAACACATTGGCCTGAATGCTCCAAGAACTCAGCTTTCACAAAATCCACCAAAAACTTCCTTTCTTCGATTCTGAAAAACCAGCCATCAAACCTCAAAACAAACTTCACCAATCATCTCAATATCACTCATAGAACACAAAGCAACCCTTAAATTGGCCTGAAAGCACAAAAAACCAAAACACGATTTCTGGTGCAGCAGAACTGAATCATCAAAATCAGCCATCACAAACTTGTTTCAAGCATTCCAGAAGCCTGAGGGAATCCATTGGAGTGATTTTGCATCAAGGAAAGGTCCACAAAGCCCATAATCAGAAAGCTCCATCTCAGGTATACCTCAAGAAATTTTTTTCCAGAAGCTTTGTTTTAAGTTCCTAAATGATTATATGTGTTCCCCTGAGCATGCTGATGTAATTTATTTTGAAAATGGTTGAGAAATGGCCATGTATGCTTGCTCTGAAATTTTGCTCGTAAATTTTTTTTGCTTCGATTCTTGTTATTGATGCAATATAAATGGATTCCATGTCTGGATTCTTGTTTAATGTTGTTCATTGATCATTTCTGGAGAGTTTGATGCATTGATATGAGGTTTTGAGTGAGTTTAGGGAAGGGTGTCACCGGAGAAGATGATCGGAACACTATTCCGATCACCTGATGGTCATTAGGGTTTAATTAGGGTTTAGTTCTCAGTTTGAATGTAGGCCGTAGGATGAGTGTTTCCTGCGTGCATTGGAGGGTCCAGATTAGCCCATTAGCCCTAATTATAATAATTTAGTTTAATTAATTCAGATTAGACCAGATTGAATCCAGGCCATCCAAACACGCTCCAGTCAACATCTCCCTCTCCAGTTCAAATCCTGGCCCTTGGATGCTTTGACTTTGCATTTTATTTATTTTTATTTCATTTTTATTCATTTCTTTTGTGCATTTTATTTAAAATAGAAAAACTCATTAAAAACTTCTCATATTTTGCATTTCTGATCCAAATAATTTTCTTAACCCAAAAATAATTTATTTTTTATTTTTTGCATTTAAAAAGTATTTTTAAAATATTTAAATGTTATTTTTAATTAATTAATGGATTTTAATTAATTAAAAATGCATTTAGGTTTCTAAAAATCAACAAAAAATTCATGAACCATTCCAATACATTTAGAAACATTTTCAAACTCATCATACAAATTTCTTTTTAGGTTTGATCATAATTTCACAATTTTCTTTGAATTAGGGTTCCTAAAAATCACATTTTTCTAACCCTAACTTGAAAAATTCATTTCTGCCTAACCATGATGAGTTTGAACTTGATTCTTTTTGCATTGTTTCACATATTGCATATAGTTTCTAGGTTATTTTTCTCATGGTTTTATCTTGCATTTTTAATTTGATTTGCATTTTCCCTTAAGAATCACCCAAAAACCCTAAATAACTTAGAAATTTCATAACTTTCAATAGGATTTGCTTCTGACTTTCGCCTTTGGGTGTGATCTTATATAGGATTAGGGTTTGTTTGAGTCCAATTTCAATTTTTTACCATAATGTATGCTTCAGTTTTGGTCATTTGAATCTCATACATTCGTAAAACCCTAATTTCTCATGTTCATTTGTATTCATCTTTGCATATCATCATCATGTGAACTTTCCATGACATTTAAAGCATTTGTATGACATATTAGACATGCTTGAACATTGCTTGATCATTTCTTCGTTCATTTTCTATGTTTTGCATCCATTACACTTCATGGACATTCATGTGTTTTCATGCTTCTAAACATGCTTTCATTGCATCTCATATTTGTATGATCATTCATATGCACCTTGTATGACTTTACATCATCTCATATGCCTTTTATATTGCATTTTCAATTCTGACTTTGGTCTTCATATCTCCTTTCATTTCATTTCCTTTTACTTTATGTCAAATGCATTCATACTAACATTTTCAGGAACTTTTGGTAAGTTATTTGGGAGGTGGATTTGCCTTCACTTCCCATCTCTTCTCATATTTCATATGCATATTTACATGTCTTTGAAGTGAACTTGTTTCACTTATGCTCCCTCCTTCTTACTTTCCCTCTTTTAAGTTACTTATCTTCTTCAGGAAGTAAGTAACGTATTATTCTTCTTCTTCCTCCTATCATCTGCTTCTTCCATTGGTGGCCTTGAAGATCTTTCATTTTAAGTCTTACAAACCATAGTGTAAACACCCCAAATTTGCCCTCACCCATTCACACCATGGCTTGTGATCATTCTCATATGCATAAACACAATCATATCATCTCACATTTCATTTTTGATTCACTGCATAGTTTTCAAGGCATCTGCACCTAGGGTTTGTGATCTGAGCAATCCCAAAGCATCTTGAGCCATTCCAAAGGCAACCAATCAACTCAAAGGGGTCCATGTGTGTTCTTATATCATATTTCATCTCCTCAAAGTCAAAATTGCAGAGGGATCACAAGAACTAGGGTTTGAGTGGATGCAGAGCCAGGATGAACTGCACAGTTGACTGAAAATTAGGGTTTTGGTTTCAGAGGCCATAACTCCAATTTTTTTGGTCATTCTTGTTTCCATTGATCTCCATATGGTATAAGGAGTATGCATATCAATTTTCATGAAGAAATTCCATGGGGAAGTCATCTGATCAAGAGTTGACTTTTCAGGCAAGTCAGTGTAAAATCAGGGCATCTGAGGCCCCCAATGACCCAACCAATGGGTGATCTTCATCATTTTGAGTGTATATGATCTTTATTTGATCATGGAAGAAGGTTGAAGTTCACAAAAATCAAGAATTTGAAGTTTTTGCAAAGTTGACTTTTTAGGGCATAGTTGACTTTTCAAGGATATGTCATTTTAGGTCATTTTTCAAGCCTTGATTCATGATTCAAAAAGGCTTCAAATGGAAAAACTTTGGTCATGAAAGTTGTAGACCTCATCTTTCCCTTTTCAAAAAGTACAAGAACATGATCAAACTCTTCTTGGATCAAAAGTTATGGCAAGGCAAAGTTGGCAAAAATCATTGTTTTTCAAGTTATGCACTAAATGGAAATTTTGCAAAGTCATGAACCAAAGCCAAATGTAGCCTCTAATTCATTTCAAACCAACACATAAACATTCTCTAAGTCCCAAAAATCAGATTTGAACCAAAGATCACATGTGCTTAGTTCATGTAACAAGGCATTTTTCATGAAAATCCATAAAGTAACCAAGTTGCAAAACTCATGATCATGCTTCACCAACTTGCTGCATTGGTCCTTGAATCAAGCCAGCCTCACACACTCACCATGCTGCGCCAGCCCTAGCCCTTGTACTTGCCTAGAGTCAAGCCATGCCTCACTTACACAAAAGGTGGACTTTATGCAAAAGCAAACATCCCAATCACCACAGCACAAGTCACATCCTCTGGCCACTTGGATTAAAATATGTTATCAATTTGCAAGCTAGCCATAACAAGAAGCAAGGCTGAAACCACCTCATTCACCACATACACCAAAACCTTCCATTTTGCATAAGCCTTCGAATTTCTTTACACAACCACAAAACACTAAAACTTTCTTCATCATCCAACTCAACACACTTCATAGACAAGAAACCACCAAAGCTCAAGCCTGAAACAAGCCTGAACACTCCATAACCATTCTTCACCTCAGCCTGCATTTTCTATCGAATCTCTCTCCACAAGCCACAAACATCCAAACAAACACCATAGACCTTCTCCATTAACCCTCAGGATCACAAACAACACCTCATCATGGCCTGAAACCTCCAGAAACTCCATTGCCATTTCTGACCAAGCTTGAGCAGGAGCTTTCGAATCTCACTATCCAGCCAACTTAAACTCCTTTTGAGCATTCAAACATCATCAAGAGGTTCTAAGGAGTAGATTGCACAAAGAGAGGTGGCCAGAAAGTTCCAAAACTGAAAGCTCCAAATCTCAGGTAGCTCGAAAATAATTTTTCCAGAAATCATTTCTTTTGTTCCAAACTTGTTCTTTGTGTTATCCTGATCATTCTGGTACCATTAGTTTTTGAAATGGTTGTGATTTGAGCATTTAATTTGTTTCTGAAGCTTGCGTGACCTAGAACTTGTTCTCTTCGATTCAGCTTGTTTAGGGAAAATAAATTTGTTTTGAGAGAGGGGTTTGATTCGTGAGAGTGTAAGGATCATTTCCCAGTTTCTATTTTTCATTTTTATGCGTTTTTAGGAAGTTTGAGGTTTCTCAGGTGAGAGCTGGCCGGAGAAGACGACCGGAAGTCTTCTCCGGCAGCCTGAAAGTGATTAGGGTTAAGTGTAATTAATTAGGGCAAGGTTTGAATTTGAGCCCTTGGATTGTGTTTCCCGCGCGCATATGAGTGGTTCAGATCATTTCATTAAGGTTTAATTATGGATTAATAATTAATTAATTAGAATTAGGGAGGTTTGAATCTGGGCCGTCCAGATGCGCGCCCAGTCAAACCCTTTGAGCCCAGAATCAATCTCAACCTCTCCTTCTGATTACTTCCATTTAATTTAATTTTTATTTTCATTTCTTTTCATTTAAATTGCATAATTATTTTAAAATAGCAAAAAAAATCTTAAAAATTATGAAACTTTTTCTTAAGAGTTTTATTAATTTTTAAGACCCAAAAATATTTTTATTTTATTTTTCATCATTAAAAAAGTATTTTTAAATATTTAAAAGATTATTTTTAATTGATTAATGGGGATTAATTAATTAAAAATACTTTTAGGTATTTAAAAATTACAAAAAAATTCATGAAATGTTCTAAGACATTTAGAAACATTGTCCAACCTTCAAACCAAATTTCTTTTTTGATCTTGATGCATTTTAAGAATTTTTCATTGAATTAAATCAATTTTTATGCATTATTTTGATCATAAGTTCAAAAAATCATTTCTGCCTATTGGAGAAGGTTGAGACATTGATTCTTCTTGCATTGTGTTATGTCTAGCATGTATTTTCAAAGATAAAAAGGCCATGATTTGATCTTGCATTTTCTAATTGTTTGGCATTTCTTTTGTTAAGAACCCTAAAAAACCCTAGTAACTTAGAAAATTCATATCTTGAGTTTGGTTGAGAGTTGAGAGCTCCCCTTTGGGCAGTGGTTCATTATAGGTTTAGGGTTTCTTTGGTTAGCATTTTCCATTTTTTATCATGAGGTTTGCTTCTGTTTTGGGTTTTTGTTTGATGTTTGATCCATGAACCCTAATTTGGGCTTCCATTTGCATCCTTCTTGCATTTCCTTGCATAACTTGACTTGTCATTGCATTTTGTGCATTCTTGTGATTCATTTGACATCTTAAGACATATAGAAAGCATGTTTGATCATTGCATTGCATATTTGCCATGTCATTTGTCTTGTATGCTTCATAACTTTCCATGCTTGTTCATGCTCTTTAGCTTGCATCATTTGCATTCATGATCTTGTATGAACATCTCCATGCCTTGCCTCATGTTTGCAGCACCTCATAACATCATTATCATCATCAATATGCTTCTGGTTTGGTCTAGCATCATGTCATTTCATTTCATTTGGCATTGCATGGCATTTCTTTCTAACATTTCAGGTGGTAAGTAAACTTGAGAAGTGAATTTGCCTTCACTTCTCATAACTTTTCTTCTCATCTCCCTTGCATCCTTTGCTGCATTTCTATTTGTGTTTGAGTTTGAGCTTGCTCATTCTTCTTCCTCCCACCTTCTTTCTTCAGGTGACTTGACTTCTTGAATGAAGCAAGTCACTTTGCTTCTCTTGATCTTATTCATCTGCTTCCTGTTGGTTCCATTGAAGATCTTCTTGGTGAAACCTCACAAACCTTAGGAACAACCAAGCATGACAATGAATTAGGGTTTTGATTAGTTTCCCCTCATAGTTTTTACCTTTGGGTCTCTCTTTGAGTCTTCTCTTCTCATCTCATAATCAGAGACTAAACCCTAAAGGCTTTAAGACTTTGTGATTAAGCTTATGCCTACATCCTTCTCTTAGGATGGAGTGTATAACTTTAATCCTAAGTATTAAACCCTTAAGGTGTTTAAATCTCTTAATCAATTCACTTAATAAATATCAAGACATTACACTTGTAACTTGGGCCTTGCATTAGGGTTCTAATTCTTCCTTAAGTGGTTAAGAAGGACTAACCCTAGTGTTAATGGACAAGTCCCCCTCAAGTTGTCTTACAAATCATAAAACTCACTTCATCATCATACCATTAAATAAAATTCACTTAATCAAAGGCTTGTTTTGTCATGAGTTTAATCCCTAATCATGGATTAAGTTGAGGAGCTTTCCTCAGCTTAAACATTCTCATCTATTATCCTTCTATTAGGATGGTGTAATGAGTCTGTTTAATTCTTGATTATGGCTTAACCTCATTACTCAACACTAAACAAAAACCACAAAAACATCTAAATAATCACAAGTAGGTTAATGATCTTAATCCTACATCAAAGGTGATTAAGTGTGAGAATCTGACTTCACACTTAAGGTATTCTCATTACCCCTAATCAGAGGGAAGATGTGATGAGTTTGCTAAACCCATTGGTTTAGGCTTAAGCTCATTAACTTATGACAAACTTTCAAAAACAATAAAAGACTGAAAACACAAAAACAAACAATAATCGTCTCCTCCGGGATTCTTTTCTCATCATCTTCACTCACAATCGAGAACTTGCTTCTTCCGTCCAATGCAAGACAGTTAGCACCTGAGCCAGACAGGTCATACACTTGAGCATAGGCAAGCAAGCAGTTCACAAGTCAATTCATCTTTCAGTCTCTTTGGGTCGAACTACGGTGTTCTGACTTCCTCATTGCACGAGAGGATACGTAGGCATAACTTAACAGTTATCGAACAAAAGTCTCTGTATATTCCCCCTCCTTCCAGCATTATTCTTTGAGCCTCATGGTCATGAGCATTTCATTCCTGATCTCACACTGACACTGTACATTTATACACATCACATTTCTTTACACTGACACCTGTACATCTCTTCTAGCTATTTCATACACAGATTGCACTGACACTACCCCTTTAAAACACAGATCTTTAAGCGTGGATCCCGTCGAGTACGACGGACAATCTGGGTGCTAATACCTTCCCAGGTTGTAACCAACCCCCTTTCTCAGTCTCTCTGGTTCGCAAACCGTCTTATCCGTCTTTTTCTAGGTCTATGCAGCATTACCTTTCCTCCGGGATAAAAATGCCTAGCTGGCGACTCTATTCATCTCCAGTGAGTTCACGGCTGTGTGTTCTCACTGTCCCTTTCGCCGACCGTTCGCGCTTGTACCTGGATGCAAATCTTCGGGAGCGACAGCTTGGCGACTCTGCTGGGGATCCTTATACTGCAACCAGGGCTTCTGGTTCTTTTTGTGGGTTCCTCCTAGCGCTTGTTTGATTTGTGTTTACTGGGGTGTTATGTGCTTGTTTGTGCTTGTATTTATTTTTGTTTATTGCCTTATGTACAGTTACTTTAATGCTTTCTTTATTGCATTTGTATATATCATACTGTCATTGTTGCTGGCTGGATCTGTTGTTTGCTTTGGTGGGTGGGTGATTCATTGAGAGTTAAGGTCCTATACCTGGGACCTGAGTGACACCTAGGCTAGAGTGAATCATATTCTTTCCCATTCCATCTCGGTCTGGTGCGGGAATATGAAACACGGTTCAGATATGGGTTTCTTCTTGAGAACTCTGTGTTGCAGATTTCCTGCAATGCTAGGGCTATCTGGGAAGCCTGCTAAGTCTGGATGACCTTTTAGTATTGACCTTCAGAAACTGAGGTGAATTAGAGGAGGAATTGTTATGGTTATTGTAAACACTGTACCTCCGGGTTAGAAGTGTTTACACTTCTCATAACTGATCCAAGTCTGAGGATCCTTGTTCTAGATCACCACCTGTGAGGGGGTTGGGCTGTTTACAGGTTTGCAGGTACCTTGACCTCAGAATACCCTGCTACTTTGACTTTGTTAAGAATACTCCATGTTGGATAGTTCTTGTGATTCTAAAACCCTGGACATGTGGCTCTTTATTTGAGCCCCCCACCTTGGTTACTGGATTTATAGACCTCCATCCGGAATTCTTGAACACACATGGATCTATACCAAGGCATTTTGATCAGATCCAGCTCAGTCACAAACCCTTGCATATCATTTGCATACATACTCATTGCATCATATTAACATGTGCTTATTTGTGTTTCAGGGTATCCATTTTCACCTGGTTTTGGTTTTGACCCCATCTGCAGTTTTGACCTATCTCCACCAGCACTTGCTTCAGTTTGTCAGCCATACTTCAGATACTTGCACTAGCCAGCCAGTGGCCCACTCCTCAGCACCTTCATCAGCACTCTACTCAGTCCTCAGCATCATGGCTCCAAAGAAAAGCAACATCACTTATCATTTCTTCCAACCAGACTTATCAGACATCAGGAGGATCCAAACCCTGATCACTCCAGATCACATACCCTTGTTTAGGGAGAGTTATGGAGATATACTGGACATGGTTATGGATCTGGACCCTTCACAGAGGAGCCTCATCCACACCTGTATTCAGTTTTATGACCCCCCATTGAGATGTTTCACCTTTCAAGACTTTCAGTTGGGGCCTCTTCTGGAAGAATACTCATCATTGACTGGTCTGCCCATCAAAAGAGAAATCCCATTCAACCCTGAAATGGTCTTTCCTAGCAATGGAGAGGTAGCAAAAGCTTTGTATCTGGAGCCTGTTTTGATTGAACAACATATGACCTCTAAAGCTGGAATCCCTGGTTTTCATCTTGACTTCCTGATTTCTCAAGCTAGTCTGAAGGCCTCCTCGGGGGAGTGGAAAGCTGTTTGTGCTCTATTGGCCTTGAGTGTATATGGAATTGTATTGTTTGCAGATTAGCCTCGATTCATTAGCAAAAATGCAATCCATTTGTTCATCCTGAAGAACCCAGTGCCAACTTTACTGGGTGATCTCTATTACTCAGTCCATCAGAGAAATGAGAAGCAGAGGGGAAGATTAGTGAGGATTTGTGCTCCATTATTCCATGCTTGGCTTCTTAAGCATCTACCCAGGACAGATGCATTCCTAAATCCTCATCAGCAAAGCAACTGGGCTAAGAGGCTCACTGTTCTAACTTCAGCAGACATCAGATGGTGTACTCAAGGCACCAAGGGCAGAGATATAATCACAAGCTGTGGGCACTTTCCCAATGTGCCCTTAATAGGAGTTAAGGGAAGTATCAATTACAACCCTCTGCTGTTCAGGAGGCAATTAGGCTATGCACTGGTCCATACTCCCAGGGAACAAGACTTGGTTGAGACCCTCTACTGTGAGAACAAGATTAGTCTGGCAACTGTTAGGCAGGCTGCCTGGGCCTGGGATCATGTTCAAACCAAGGGAATCACCATTCTGGGGAAGTGCAATAATGTGGCATCAGTCCAATATTATGAGTGGTCCCATGCTAGGGCCCAGTTCTCTGGAATGCCCTTTACCATAGAAGACATGCCTGAGTCATCTTCAGCACCACCCCCTGCCACCATCAGTTTGGAGGAGTTTGAGAGCTTGAAGGAAAGAAATGAGAAGTTAACCCAAGCCTTGCAGAAGACCCTCCGGGAGAGGAGTGAAGATGTAAGGGAGATTGAGAGATTGGAGAAATTGAAAGTGGAACACTTGACCAAGATTGAGAAGTCTGGAGATTATATCAACAAGTCTAAAGCTGGTGAACAGATTCTGAAGAATGCTTGTAAAGAAGCCCAGTTCCAGAGAGCAAGGACAGACTTGTATTTGAAAGAGAGTCAGGCCAGGTGGGTCCGGATCACTGAGGCCCGTACTCTGGAAGACAAGAGAGTTCAAGACAAGATGGAACAGATGGAAAAAGCCCTGGCAGCAGCCCAGAAGGAAATATCAGAGCTAGAAATCAGAGCTGGAGTGAAGAGGTCTAAGGACCAAAGTCAGAACAGGAAGTTGACTGCAGCAGTTGCAACAAGGAACCTTCTCATCAGAGGTCTCACGGAGCGTCCGGCTGATCCTGTGACCGAAGCACTTCTCAAGGAAGTTCGTGAGGATGAGTTTGGCCTTGGAGTTTGATCATTTGCTTGTTGTTGTTCCTTTTCCATGTATTTTTGTTTTTTGTGATGTATTTTGACCCCTTAGGGGGCCGGTGTTGTAAAATGAACAAATTGTATTATTTCACCTTTGTAATATATTTGTGTTGGTTTCTATCTGGGTTCACATCAAAAGCAACTTCAACAGCAGCATCTTCAAGGGTTTGGAAGGGTCAAAACTGAAGGCCAAACCGGATACCTTGAGAGCGAATAAGCATAACTGCATTGCATGCTAACCCTTTTGTTTGTTTTGTAGGTTTTTGTTTTGTTGTTGCTAACCTCTGTTGTGATGTTCAGGAATTATTGCTCGCCGCCGGGTATTTCCTCTCAACAGGCCACACAGGTACCCAACTAGAAACAACCTTCCGGGAATTCAGATGGATCAGATGCAGCAGGACCTTACGGAGGTCAGAAACCAGATGGCCAACGAAAGGTTGGAGATGAGAACCCAGATAACACAGTTCATGGAAGTGATGAACAATTTAGCTCAAAGCAAGGAGAGGCTCGGGGTTTTGGTAGAAGGGAGGAATCAAGAGGAATCCCATGTGGGGACTGCTGGCACAAGTAACAATGAACGGGTACAACCCCATGTTAATCCTCCTGTGTTTGGCCCACATCTACATCCTGAGATTAACATTCCTGCAAATGTTCAAGGAACAGCCACTGCAGCCAGAGTACTTCAAGAAGATCCTCAGGAAGACCAGTATACAGTAATGGGTGCCGGAGAGGAAACTTATGATAGACGGTTGGAAGAAATAGCTGAGAAGTTGAGGTCCTTAGAGTCTCAAAATTCTTTGGGTTTCGACGTTATGGACATGGGTTTGGTAGAAGGGGTCAGGATCCCCCATAAGTTCAAGCCTCCTTGCTTCGAAAAGTATAATGGGACTTCATGCCCCCGGACTCATCTACAATCATTTCTGGGAAGGCTGAAGGCCTATACAATGGATGAGAAATTGTGGATGTTCTATTTTGAAGATAGCTTGACTGGAGCTTCGAGGGAGTGGTATTCCCATCTGACAAGAGCAACAATTAGATGCTGGAAGGACCTGGCAGAGGCCTTCATCAGACAGTATCAGTATAATCTAGATATGGCACCCAACAGGACCCTCCTAATGGGAATGTCACAGTCGTCCAGGGAGAGCTTCAGAGAATATGCTCAGAGATGGAGGCAATTGGCTGTTGCCGTTCAACCACCAATGTCTGAGAGAGAAATGGCAGACATGTTTATGAACACTCTCCAGGGAACGTATATTGACAGGTTAGCTGCTTTCTCTTCCACTAGCTTTGCGGATGTTGTTATAGCTGGGGAGAGAATTGAAAGCCTGTTAAAGATGGGAAAGATCTCAGACAACGGTGCAAGCTCGTCCAGTAGTACAATAAAGCCTTTTGCAGGCCCGAGAAGAACTGGCGAGACCAATGCCATTCACACCAACAGGGGTAGGCCCCAATATGTTCAAAGGTCAATAGCGGCAGTCACTATCCCTGCTCCAGCTCATCCTCAGCCAGTCTATCAACCTCCGCAACAAAACTTCCAACAACAACCTCAGTATCAGCAGAATCAGTATCCTCCAAGGAACTTCAACAACAGCAACTCCAACAACAACAATCAACAGAGGCCATTCCAACAGAGGCCATCCCAAGCTAACAGAGTGATCGACCCGATCCCAATGCCGTATGCTGCCACAACTTCTGAAACTCAACCTGGTTGAGCTAAGAACGTTGGCACCTCCGGATCCCAACAGTCTACCAAGAAACTATGACTCCAATGCTAGGTGTGCTTTTCATTCGAACGCACCTGGTCACAGTACAGAAAAATGCAGAGCTCTGCATATGAAGGTACAAGACTTGGTAGATTCCAAGGCTCTGAACTTTGCACCTCCTCCCAATGTCAATAAAAACCCTATGCCAAACCATGGTGGTCCTCGAATTAACGCTATTGAAGAAGACCAACCGTCTTATTTGATAACTAGTGTGGATCAGATCAGGACACCATTGGTGGAAATCAAAGCTCAACTCCGTGAAAACCAAATATTTCCGGTGTGTGAACTAGGGTGTCCCTATTGCAATATTTCATGGAATGGGTGTGAGGACTTGAGGAATGGCATTGACAGCCTTATTCAGAGTGGCCTGCTACAGATCACTACATCATTCCCAACAAATCCGGCAACGTCATCAGCAACGGTTTCAGACTCTCCTACGACTGCAGCAACTAATGTTCCCGACAATTCATCAGCAACATCAACAAGTGCTTCACCTGTCCTTCCAAATGATCAGTTTTCAACAGTTTCTCCTGCTACAACTTCAGCTTCAGTCCATTTCGACTCTCCATCAACAACAACAACAGTCCTTCCAACAATACCTCCTACAACACCAGCAATCAATCATGAAGATGTCTCTACCGTCACCATATTCTACGATCCTGAAAATAATTCCGCCTACCATTCAGAAGGTTCTGCTCCCGCCAGAGCACCAGTTACAATCTTTTATGATCCACAAACAATTACAGTCCCTTCAGCAGCAGCAATCAGTCCAGTCACTGTCACGGTGCCTGGACCAGTACCATATGAAAGCAATAGGGCCATCCCTTGGCACTATGGCTCTGACGTGTACTGCGAAGGAAAAAGAATCACTCTTGAAACATCAGCACCTGCACCACAAGTAGATAATGTGGGGGGAGGCGGAGGCTTCACCCGAAGCGGACGTCTCTTTGCTCCACCAATTCAAAGACCTACTGCCGAAGCAGAAGCTGCTGCCAAGGCAAAAGGAAAAGGCCCGGTGCAGGAAGACCAAGTTGCCAAAGAAGCCCTGAAAACTCCATTTGATCAGGAAGTTGATGAGTTTATGCGAATCATCAAAAAGAGTGATTATAAAATTGTGGATCAGCTTCACCAGACGCCATCCAAAATCTCTATCCTCTCACTGCTTATGTGCTCCGAAGCCCATCGGAATGCACTACTTAAAGTCTTGCACGCAGCTTACGTGCCTGAGGAGATTACTGTCAACCAATTGGAAACCGTGGTTGGAAATGTTACTGCTAGCAATGGGCTAGGGTTTACCAATTCTGACTTGACAGCGGATGGCCGCAATCACAACAAAGCCTTGCACATAACCATGGAATGCAAAGGAGCTGTCCTTTCTCATGTGCTGGTGGACACAGGTTCTTCCCTGAATGTCTTACCAAAGAAGGCTCTGGTGAAGTTAGAATACGATGGATTGGCATTGAGACCCAGCAACCTGGTAGTAAGAGCCTTTGATGGTTCTAAGAGGTCGGTTCTGGGAGAGATTGAGCTACCTGTGACAATTGGCCCACAGACCTTTAAAACTATCTTTTATGTGATGGACATTCAGCCCGCCTACAGCTGTTTGTTGGGTAGACCCTGGATCCACGCCGCCGGCGCAATAACGTCTACCCTTCACCAAAAGTTAAAATTTGAGTGGGAAGGTCAAGTTGTCACAATCTGTGGGGAAGAGGATATTTTCGTTAGCCATCTGGCTACCTACAAATACATTGAGATGGATGGAGAGATCCATGAGACAATGAGCCAAGGTTTTGAAGCCTTGAATGTCAATGAAGCATCTGCTGTGTCGGGGATCTCCATGTCGTCTTATCAACAAGCCCGGAAGGTTGTTGAAGAAGGAACTGCCCTAGGCTGGGGCAAGGTCTTAGCTGTGGAGGAGAAGAAGGACAAGTTTGGGTTGGGTTACAGACCAACTCAACATCAAGCAAAGGCTGCTGCAGAGCCTGGATTTGTCAGTGGGGGGATGCTTACCCCCGATGCTATCAACTGCCTGGAAGACGAGCTGGAAGAGGAGCGCAATCTGGAGATTTGGATCCGTCCAAAGATCCCGGGGAGCAGTATCTCCAACTGGTCTTCCCAGGAAATTATAAGAGTTACTCATGCAGAGTAATTATTATTTCCTGTATTTTTATAGCATGCATCAAAGTCTTGCATCTTGCCCAAGATGACAAGACTCATTTTGTAATCAGGGCCATCTGTACTTTTGTGCAAACAAGATTAAATTAATGAAATATCAGACAATCTTTTGCAAACGAGTCTTTTTCTTTTCTGCTCACTGTTTTTCCACTTTTCTTTTTGTACAAAAATAAATGGCGGTGTTTTCAAAATGATAACTTCATTTCACTTTTTCTAAAGCAAGATTAAAATCAATCACTAAAATGAACAAACTTAACCCTTGCAGAGAGTGCCTTCCTGACAGCACCGACAACAGCACGGCTATGACATCGTATGACTTTGACAATCCGATCAATCAAGCTGATGAAGGGGTTGATGAAGAATATGAGCTTCCTGAAGAGCTAGCCAGGTTGTTGAGACAGGAGGAAAAGGTTATTGCTCCTCATCAGGAGGAGATTGAAGTGATTAATCTTGGTACTGACGAAGACGTGAAAGAAGTTAAAATCGGGGCCTGCCTGCAAGACTCAGTGAAGAGGCAACTGATAGATCTGCTTCAAGAGTATGTTGATGTGTTTGCTTGGTCGTATCAAGACATGCCAGGGTTGGATACCGACATTGTTGTGCACAAGCTGCCTTTGAGGGAAGAATGCCCACCAGTTAAACAGAAGCTGCGCCGAACTCGCCCAGACATGGCTATGAAAATCAAGGAAGAGGTACAAAAGCAATGGGACGCCGGGTTCCTTGCTGTGACTAGCTATCCGCCGTGGGTTGCTAACATAGTACCTGTGCCTAAGAAGGACGGCAAAGTAAGAATGTGTGTTGACTACCGGGATCTGAACAGAGCCAGCCCGAAAGATGACTTCCCATTACCTCACATTGATGTATTGGTGGATAACACGGCTCAGTTCTCGGTATTCTCCTTCATGGATGGATTTTCAGGATATAATCAGATCAAGATGTCACCTGAAGACATGGAGAAGACAACATTCATCACACCTTGGGGCACGTTCTGTTACAAAGTGATGCCATTTGGACTGAAGAATGCTGGTGCCACATATCAACGGGCTATGGTGACATTATTCCACGATATGATCCACAAAGAAATAGAATGTTATGTGGATGATATGATCGCCAAGTCCCTTACAGAGGAGGATCACCTGGTGAATCTGCTGAAGTTGTTCAAGCGTCTGAGGAAGTACCAATTGAAGCTGAACCCCAACAAATGCACATTCGGGGTGCGATCTGGTAAGTTGCTGGGCTTTATCGTAAGCGAGAAAGGGATTGAAGTGGACCCTGATAAAGTCAAAGCCATCCAAGAGATGCCTGCACCGAAAACTGAGAAAGAAGTTCGAGGGTTCTTAGGTCGATTGAACTATATCTCACGGTTCATATCTCACCTCACAGCAACCTGTGAGCCCTTGTTCAAGCTGTTAAGAAAAGAACAAACGGTCAGGTGGAACGAAGACTGCCAGAAGGCTTTTGACAAGATCAAGGAATATTTACAAGAACCTCCAATCCTCATGCCTCCAGTCGAAGGAAGACCTCTGATCATGTACTTGACAGTGCTAGAAGAGTCAATGGGGTGTGTGTTGGGCCAGCATGACGAGTCTGGTCGAAAAGAGTATGCAATATACTACCTAAGCAAAAAGTTTACCGACTGTGAACAACGTTATTCACTGCTCGAGAAAACTTGCTGTGCTTTAGCGTGGGCTGCTCGCCGACTGAGACAGTATATGTTGACCCACACTACTTTATTAATCTCAAAGATGGATCCAGTTAAGTACATTTTCGAGAAGCCAGCTCTTACCGGACGGGTTGCAAGATGGCAGATGATTCTTACAGAATACGACATACAGTACACATCTCAGAAAGCCATCAAAGGCAGTGTACTATCTGAATATCTTGCTGAGCAACCCATTGATGACTACCAGCCTATGAGGTTTGACTTCCCTGATGAAGACATCATGTTCATTCAAGCAAAAGATCACGAAGAGCCTGTTCACACTGAAGGGCCTGACCCAGAAGAAGAATGGACTATGATGTTTGATGGGGCTGTTAACATGAATGGTCGTGGTGTTGGTGCAGTACTCATTACACCAAAAGGAGTTCATATGCCTTTCTCGGCAAAACTCACTTTCAACTGCACTAACAACGAAGCTGAATACGAAGCTTGCATTATGGGTCTTGAGGAAGCCATTGACCTCAGGATCAAGACGTTGACCGTATTCGGAGATTCGGCTTTGGTAGTCAATCAGACCAACGGGAAATGGTACACACACCAGGATCATCTGATACCTTACAGGGATTATACAAGGAGGTTATTGACTTTCTTCACAACAGTCAAGCTTGAGTATATCCCTCGGGACGAGAATCAGTTTGCAGATGCCTTGGCTACCATTTCATCCATGATCAAAGTTCAAGCTGCTAACTTTGTACCTCAGATTTCAGTATCAAGACTTGATAGACCAGCATATGTATTTGCAGCGGATGTTGTCAAGGATGATAAGCCCTGGTTTCATGACATTAAGTGCTTCTTGGAGGACCAAACATACCCACCCGGGGCATCTGCCAATGATAAGAAGACTTTGAGAAGGCTTGCTGGTAGTTTCTTCCTGAACACTGATGGGTCTTTATACAAAAGGAACTTCGATATGGTACTCCTCAGATGTGTTGACAAGACGGAAGCATATTTGTTGATGCATGAAGTGCATGAAGGATCCTTTGGCACCCATGCAGGAGGGCATGCCATGGCTAAAAAGTTGTTAAGATCAGGCTATTATTGGATCACAATGGATGCAGACTGTTGTGCTCATGCCAGAAAGTGCCACAAATGCCAGATTTACGCAGATAAGGTGCATGTACCTCCCAATCCTTTGAACATCATGTCTTCACCTTGGCCCTTTGCTATGTGGGGCATTGATATGATTGGCAAAATTGAGCCAACTGCTTCAAACGGCCACAGATTCATCCTGGTTGCCATTGATTATTTCACCAAGTGGGTTGAAGCAGCCTCATATGCAAACGTTACAAGACAAGTGGTAGCCAGATTCCTGAAGAGAGATATCATCTGTCGATATGGAGTTCCCGAGCGAATCATTACTGATAATGGTTCCAATCTCAACAACAAAATGATGGCAGAGCTGTGCCGGGACTTCAAAATCCAACATCACAATTCTTCTCCTTACAGGCCAAAGATGAATGGCGCTGTTGAGGCAGCAAATAAGAATATCAAGAAGATTGTGCAGAAGATGGTAGTCACTTACAAAGACTGGCATGAAATGCTACCGTTTGCCTTGCATGGGTACCGCACGTCAATCAGAACATCCACTGGGGCAACACCGTATCAGCTTGTGTATGGTATGGAAGCAGTCCTACCTGTTGAAGTTGAATTACCCTCCCTACGGGTATTAATGGATGTTAAACTGAGTGAAGCAGAATGGGTTCGGTCCCGATTCGAACAACTGAGTTTGATCGAAGAGAAAAGATTGGCTGCAATCTGTCATGGACAGCTATATCAGAAAAGAATGAAGAAAGCCTTCGATCAGAAAGTCAGGCATCGAGAGTACCAAGTGGGAGATCTTGTGCTGAAAAGAATCCTCCCTCCTCATACAGACCACAGGGGCAAATGGACTCCAAACTATGAAGGACCATTCGTGGTAAAGAAAGTTTTCTCCGGTGGAGCACTGATGCTCAGCACCATGGATGGTGAAGATTTCCCATCCCCTGTGAATTCAGATGCAGTTAAAAAATACTTCGCATAAAATGACCCGCTGGACATAAAAACAGAATGTAAGTCCAGGCAAAAATAGGGTATCCCGGCGAGTCAAAAACAGAATAAAAGACTCGGGCAAAAGTAAGGGAAAATGAATAAAAAATGTACACCCGCTGAGTTGAAAAGCCGCATTGGACAGCTCAGGCAAAAATGGGTATCCCGATGGATTGAAAACCCGAAAGGGCGATCCATGCAAAATAAGGGAATAAGCGAACAACTGCATTCTGAATTCGTCTGTATCACCTACAACTTGGTAAGCTTCAAAGGATCAAGCTTCAATCAGAATCAACTCTCTCCAGAAAGCAAGACGAGAAGAACGTCATTGTCATACGAGTCATAGCAGAAGAGGAAGCTCCTTGAAAACGTCGTCAGCATCGCCAGCATTTTGTTTCTCAATTTGTAACAATCTCTTCATTTCAGGAGATATGTTTCCTTGACTGTATCTTGCCAATTCAGGGCACATGAATTAATAAAATCAGATTTTCGGTCATGTTTCTTTTTTTACATTTATGTTTTGCAAAGAGTTGTCTGATATCTCTAAAAATACAATTGCATAAGTACAGATGCCTTTCTCTAAAAATAAAAAGAAAAAAACACATGCTTACAGGGAATGTGATTATTCTCGAAAGTACTTAACTCCTATGACGGAATCCAGTGAGGGATACCTCGGGACCTTTTGTACGTTTCCTTACCTTTGCAGGATTGCAGGTATCCAGAACGCAACCTGGGGCATGCAGGTTATGTCTCAGCAAGTAGGCGAATCATTATCAACTCGGTCTATCTTCCACATGGCACTAGAAGGTGCCCATTTCCCCAGCGGAGCTGCCAAATCAGCATACACTCAATCTCAGCATCCGAAATGCTCTATCCCCAGCTGAGTTGCTCCCCATTGCTTTCCCCAGCAAAGTTGCCAAATCAACTAACAGGTTTAACACTCAGGATGTTTTCTCGCCAGCCGAGTTGCCTCTCATTACTCTCCCCAGCTGAGTTATCAACAGCATTCCCCAGCTGTAGCACCAACCATTCTTCATCAGCAAAATGCAGAAATCAGGGAATCATCTCCCCACAGAGCTTCAAGCCTTTATTCAGAAGAGCAACGCACGGAGAAGTCACAACAGAGTACAGAAAGCTTCTGCAAACCCCAGCTGGGTCCCATATTATAAGGATATGTCAATCAGTGACCTATATCCCCAAGCAGATACATCATTAGATCTACCAATGATCTCATCCCCAGCTGGGATGTTCACTTCAAGCAGATCGACCAGAGATCTTCGCAACAACGGGATCCGGGTCCCGAATCTTCGCCTCTTTGCATAATCATGGCATTCGCATCATATTATACCCTCAGAGCGTAGCATTCCGTCTAATACGGAGCATTACGGCAAAAATCAAATGCATAGCATAATCATAAGTCATGTCGTGAATCGAACGCTTGTGGTTAGTAACCATTCATCAAAATACAGATTACTTTCCCCCAGAGTCCCCACCAGAGTCCCAGCAAAAAAACAGTTGCCTCATATTCACAAATACCAGCATATCACCTTTTGGCACCCGTCCGTGTCATCACTCCCCAGTAAAGTCGCCAGAACACTCTTTACAAACAAATCACCCATATCACGGATACTTCATGACACCCGTCCGTGTCAAATCACCAGCAGAAAGCCGAAGACGTCCTCTTTGCACTCACATATACTTGTATATGCACTTTTCTTGACACCCGTCCGTGTCATATCCCCAGCGCAGTCGCTTACACCTTTATCACTCATATACTTGTTAATATTACACTTTTCTCTATTGACACCCGTCCGCGTCACTCTCCCCAGCAGTTAAAAACACTCATCTATACAATACAATAATCACTACTCATGGTACACTTATACAGATACTCGTCCGCATCTTGTATACATCACCACTCATATCCCCACAGATTCGACAGTAGTCCTTGTTCTTTGTTAACCAGTTGGTACTCGTCCGTACCATCATCTCAGAACAGTGCGTCTAATGTTTGTTTCTACGTGATACTCGTCCGTATCATAGTCTTAAGGATGCTCGTCCACATCCTTAATCCATACACCGTGTCAAGCACTTGTGTCTTCTTGAATATAGATACTCGTCTGTGTCTGTTATTCCCCAGAAGAATTCTTTCAGATTCAACACTCGTCCGTGTTCTCTGTTAACCAGTTGATACTCGTCCGTATCATCATCTCTGAACATGTGTCAGTTTGTTTCTACAGGATACTCGTCCGTATCATAGTCTTAAGGATGCTCGTCCGCATCTTTAATCTATACACAATACCAAACACTTATACCTTTTGTTTCTTGGATGTAAACGCTCGTCCGTGTAAATCACCAACAAAGTTTCTTTTTATCTAACACTCGTCCTGTGTTATGATACCTTTGAGAGCAGCCGTACCCTGCTGAGTGGTCGTCCTCCACTTCTTGATGGTCGTCCTCCATCATGCTCATCCGATGGCCGTCCCCATCGTTGATATTTAGCAGCCGTCCCCTGCTAAGTGGTCGTCCTCCACCTCTTGATGATCGTCCTTCATCAGCTTTATCCAATGGCCGTCCCCATTGTTGATTTTTGGTTATCTGACATTCTTCCTATGTCATGATAAACCTTGAGAGCAGCCGTCCCCTGCTGAGTGGTCGTCCTCCACTTCTTGATGGTCGTCCTCCATCATGCTCGTCCGATGGCCGTCCCCATCGTTGACCTTTTCTATCCGATGGCCGTCCCCATCGTTGATATTTTCGGCAGCCGTACCCTGCCAGGTGGTCGTCCTCCACCTTTGATGGCCGTCCCCATCATATTTCTTTTATACCCAACAGAGCAGCCGTCCCCTGCTAGGTGATCGTCCTTCACCTTTGATGGTCGTACCCCATCAACTGTTTATTTCATTTATTCTTTAACCCGATGGCCGTCCCCGTCGTGGTCCCTTTTCCTTGTAACCCGATGGCCGTCCCCATCATTTATTTACTTTACCTTTATGAACTTGATGGCCGTCCCCGTCATGTTTCATTCGATCCCCAGAAAAGTTTTACAGCTTTATCTTGATGGCCGTCCCCATCATAATATATTTCCCCAGCTAGTCGGCCGTCCCTATCTTAGCTCTACCTTTTATCCCCAGCATGTCGGCCGTCCCCGTCATCGCTTTACTTCACATTTATCCCAGCATGTCGGCCGTCCCCGCCATCGCTCTTTACCCAGCAGTCGTCCTCTGCTCGACGGTCGTCCTCCGTCGCCCACACTTTACAATATACTTTATTTTCCTTTTGCAATCTATATCCCTTTTCTTCTTCATTCTGTGAGTGCAAATTTTGGACTGTCTTTGGTATTCAACCACAAGTTATCTTGTTTGCCTGTTAAGCCGTCGCTTACATCCTGCACAGCTAACTCATGTTTGAATAGGGGCAGCTGTAAACACCCCAAATTTGCCCTCACCCATTCACACCATGGCTTGTGATCATTCTCATATGCATAAACACAATCATATCATCTCACATTTCATTTTTGATTCACTGCATAGTTTTCAAGGCATCTGCACCTAGGGTTTGTGATCTGAGCAATCCCAAAGCATCTTGAGCCATTCCAAAGGCAACCAATCAACTCAAAGGGGTCCATGTGTGTTCTTATATCATATTTCATCTCCTCAAAGTCAAAATTGCAGAGGGATCACAAGAACTAGGGTTTGAGTGGATGCAGAGCCAGGATGAACTGCACAGTTGACTGAAAATTAGGGTTTTGGTTTCAGAGGCCATAACTCCAATTTTTTTGGTCATTCTTGTTTCCATTGATCTCCATATGGTATAAGGAGTATGCATATCAATTTTCATGAAGAAATTCCATGGGGAAGTCATTTGATCAAGAGTTGACTTTTCAGGCAAGTCAGTGTAAAATCAGGGCATCTGAGGCCCCCAATGACCCAACCAATGGGTGATCTTCATCATTTTGAGTGTATATGATCTTTATTTGATCATGGAAGAAGGTTGAAGTTCACAAAAATCAAGAATTTGAAGTTTTTGCAAAGTTGACTTTTTAGGGCATAGTTGACTTTTCAAGGATATGTCATTTTAGGTCATTTTTCAAGCCTTGATTCATGATTCAAAAAGGCTTCAAATGGAAAAACTTTGGTCATGAAAGTTGTAGACCTCATCTTTCCCTTTTCAAAAAGTACAAGAACATGATCAAACTCTTCTTGGATCAAAAGTTATGGCAAGGCAAAGTTGGCAAAAATCATTGTTTTTCAAGTTATGCACTAAATGGAAATTTTGCAAAGTCATGAACCAAAGCCAAATGTAGCCTCTAATTCATTTCAAACCAACACATAAACATTCTCTAAGTCCCAAAAATCAGATTTGAACCAAAGATCACATGTGCTTAGTTCATGTAACAAGGCATTTTTCATGAAAATCCATAAAGTAACCAAGTTGCAAAACTCATGATCATGCTTCACCAACTTGCTGCATTGGTCCTTGAATCAAGCCAGCCTCACACACTCACCATGCTGCGCCAGCCCTAGCCCTTGTACTTGCCTAGAGTCAAGCCATGCCTCACTTACACAAAAGGTGGACTTTATGCAAAAGCAAACATCCCAATCACCACAGCACAAGTCACATCCTCTGGCCACTTGGATTAAAATATGTTATCAATTTGCAAGCTAGCCATAACAAGAAGCAAGGCTGAAACCACCTCATTCACCACATACACCAAAACCTTCCATTTTGCATAAGCCTTCGAATTTCTTTACACAACCACAAAACACTAAAACTTTCTTCATCATCCAACTCAACACACTTCATAGATAAGAAACCACCAAAGCTCAAGCCTGAAACAAGCCTGAACACTCCATAACCATTCTTCACCTCAGCCTGCATTTTCTATCGAATCTCTCTCCACAAGCCACAAACATCCAAACAAACACCATAGACCTTCTCCATTAACCCTCAGGATCACAAACAACACCTCATCATGGCCTGAAACCTCCAGAAACTCCATTGCCATTTCTGACCAAGCTTGAGCAGGAGCTTTCGAATCTCACTATCCAGCCAACTTAAACTCCTTTTGAGCATTCAAACATCATCAAGAGGTTCTAAGGAGTAGATTGCACAAAGAGAGGTGGCCAGAAAGTTCCAAAACTGAAAGCTCCAAATCTCAGGTAGCTCGAAAATAATTTTTCCAGAAATCATTTCTTTTGTTCCAAACTTGTTCTTTGTGTTATCCTGATCATTCTGGTACCATTAGTTTTTGAAATGGTTGTGATTTGAGCATTTAATTTGTTTCTGAAGCTTGCGTGACCTAGAACTTGTTCTCTTCGATTCAGCTTGTTTAGGGAAAATAAATTTGTTTTGAGAGAGGGGTTTGATTCGTGAGAGTGTAAGGATCATTTCCCAGTTTCTATTTTTCATTTTTATGCGTTTTTAGGAAGTTTGAGGTTTCTCAGGTGAGAGCTGGCCGGAGAAGACGACCGGAAGTCTTCTCCGGCAGCCTGAAAGTGATTAGGGTTAAGTGTAATTAATTAGGGCAAGGTTTGAATTTGAGCCCTTGGATTGTGTTTCCCGCGCGCATATGAGTGGTTCAGATCATTTCATTAAGGTTTAATTATGGATTAATAATTAATTAATTAGAATTAGGGAGGTTTGAATCTGGGCCGTCCAGATGCGCGCCCAGTCAAACCCTTTGAGCCCAGAATCAATCTCAACCTCTCCTTCTGATTACTTCCATTTAATTTAATTTTTATTTTCATTTCTTTTCATTTAAATTGCATAATTATTTTAAAATAGCAAAAAAAATCTTAAAAATTATGAAACTTTTTCTTAAGAGTTTTATTAATTTTTAAGACCCAAAAATATTTTTATTTTATTTTTCATCATTAAAAAAGTATTTTTAAATATTTAAAAGATTATTTTTAATTGATTAATGGGGATTAATTAATTAAAAATACTTTTAGGTATTTAAAAATTACAAAAAAATTCATGAAATGTTCTAAGACATTTAGAAACATTGTCCAACCTTCAAACCAAATTTCTTTTTTGATCTTGATGCATTTTAAGAATTTTTCATTGAATTAAATCAATTTTTATGCATTATTTTGATCATAAGTTCAAAAAATCATTTCTGCCTATTGGAGAAGGTTGAGACATTGATTCTTCTTGCATTGTGTTATGTCTAGCATGTATTTTCAAAGATAAAAAGGCCATGATTTGATCTTGCATTTTCTAATTGTTTGGCATTTCTTTTGTTAAGAACCCTAAAAAACCCTAGTAACTTAGAAAATTCATATCTTGAGTTTGGTTGAGAGTTGAGAGCTCCCCTTTGGGCAGTGTTTCATTATAGGTTTAGGGTTTCTTTGGTTAGCATTTTCCATTTTTTATCATGAGGTTTGCTTCTGTTTTGGGTTTTTGTTTGATGTTTGATCCATGAACCCTAATTTGGGCTTCCATTTGCATCCTTCTTGCATTTCCTTGCATAACTTGACTTGTCATTGCATTTTGTGCATTCTTGTGATTCATTTGACATCTTAAGACATATAGAAAGCATGTTTGATCATTGAATTGCATATTTGCCATGTCATTTGTCTTGTATGCTTCATAACTTTCCATGCTTGTTCATGCTCTTTAGCTTGCATCATTTGCATTCATGATCTTGTATGAACATCTCCATGCCTTGCCTCATGTTTGCAGCACCTCATAACATCATTATCATCATCAATATGCTTCTGGTTTGGTCTAGCATCATGTCATTTCATTTCATTTGGCATTGCATGGCATTTCTTTCTAACATTTCAGGTGGTAAGTAAACTTGAGAAGTGAATTTGCCTTCACTTCTCATAACTTTTCTTCTCATCTCCCTTGCATCCTTTGCTGCATTTCTATTTGTGTTTGAGTTTGAGCTTGCTCATTCTTCTTCCTCCCACCTTCTTTCTTCAGGTGACTTGACTTCTTGAATGAAGCAAGTCACTTTGCTTCTCTTGATCTTATTCATCTGCTTCCTGTTGGTTCCATTGAAGATCTTCTTGGTGAAACCTCACAAACCTTAGGAACAACCAAGCATGACAATGAATTAGGGTTTTGATTAGTTTCTCCTCATAGTTTTTACCTTTGGGTCTCTCTTTGAGTCTTCTCTTCTCATCTCATAATCAGAGACTAAACCCTAAAGGCTTTAAGACTTTGTGATTAAGCTTATGCCTACATCCTTCTCTTAGGATGGAGTGTATAACTTTAATCCTAAGTATTAAACCCTTAAGGTGTTTAAATCTCTTAATCAATTCACTTAATAAATATCAAGACATTACACTTGTAACTTGGGCCTTGCATTAGGGTTCTAATTCTTCCTTAAGTGGTTAAGAAGGACTAACCCTAGTGTTAATGGACAAGTCCCCCTCAAGTTGTCTTACAAATCATAAAACTCACTTCATCATCATACCATTAAATAAAATTCACTTAATCAAAGGCTTGTTTTGTCATGAGTTTAATCCCTAATCATGGATTAAGTTGAGGAGCTTTCCTCAGCTTAAACATTCTCATCTATTATCCTTCTATTAGGATGGTGTAATGAGTCTGTTTAATTCTTGATTATGGCTTAACCTCATTACTCAACACTAAACAAAAACCACAAAAACATCTAAATAATCACAAGTAGGTTAATGATCTTAATCCTACATCAAAGGTGATTAAGTGTGAGAATCTGACTTCACACTTAAGGTATTCTCATTACCCCTAATCAGAGGGAAGATGTGATGAGTTTGCTAAACCCATTGGTTTAGGCTTAAGCTCATTAACTTATGACAAACTTTCAAAAACAATAAAAGACTGAAAACACAAAAACAAACAATAATCGTCTCCTCCGGGATTCTTTTCTCATCATCTTCACTCACAATCGAGAACTTGCTTCTTCCGTCCAATGCAAGACAGTTAGCACCTGAGCCAGACAGGTCATACACTTGAGCATAGGCAAGCAAGCAGTTCACAAGTCAATTCATCTTTCAGTCTCTTTGGGTCGAACTACGGTGTTCTGACTTCCTCATTGCACGAGAGGATACGTAGGCATAACTTAACAGTTATCGAACAAAAGTCTCTGTATATTCCCCCTCCTTCCAGCATTATTCTTTGAGCCTCATGGTCATGAGCATTTCATTCCTGATCTCACACTGACACTGTACATTTATACACATCACATTTCTTTACACTGACACCTGTACATCTCTTCTAGCTATTTCATACACAGATTGCACTGACACTACCCCTTTAAAACACAGATCTTTAAGCGTGGATCCCGTCGAGTACGACGGACAATCTGGGTGCTAATACCTTCCCAGGTTGTAACCAACCCCCTTTCTCAGTCTCTCTGGTTCGCAAACCGTCTTATCCGTCTTTTTCTAGGTCTATGCAGCATTACCTTTCCTCCGGGATAAAAATGCCTAGCTGGCGACTCTATTCATCTCCAGTGAGTTCACGGCTGTGTGTTCTCACTGTCCCTTTCGCCGACCGTTCGCGCTTGTACCTGGATGCAAATCTTCGGGAGCGACACATAGGATGTCCAAGAATGATAAATGATAGGGTTGTATATAGTCCCCCTTAGTCTTTTACCTTTGAGTCTCCTTGAGTCTCTCTTCTCATCTCAATCACCAGAGACTAAACTCTTAAAGCTTTAGGACTATGAATTAGGGTTATGCCTGCATCCTTCTCTTAGGATGGAGTGTATAACTTTAATCCTTAGTGTTAAACCTTTAATTTGTTTTATCCTCTTAATTAAAACACTTAATAACCACTAAGACTTTATCTTGTAACTTGGGCCTTACATTAGGGTTCTATCTTTTCCTTATGGTTAAGAGGGACAAACCCTAGTGTTTAATGGACAAGTCCCATTCAAGTTGTCGTACAAACCATAAAATCTATTTCTTAATCTCATCCCTTAATTAAAATCCATTTAATAAAGGCTTGTCATATAATGAATTTAATCCCTAACCATTGATTAAGTTGAGGTATCTTCCTCAGCTTAAGTATTCTCATCTATTATCCTTCTATTAGGATGGTGTAATGAGTTCACTAATATGTGATTAGAGATTAAACTCATTACTTAACACTAAACAAAAACCAAAAAACATCTTAATAATCACAAGTAGGTTAATGATCTTAATCCTACATCATCATGGTAATTAAGTTGAGATGCTTATCTCATACTTAAGTATGCTCATTAGCCCTAATCAGGGAGGATATAATGACTTTACAAACTCTTGATTTAGGCTTAAGCTCATAATCCTATGCAAAACACCAAAAGCAATAAAAAACTGAAAACACAAACAAATAATAATCGTCTCCTCCAGGATTCTTTTCTCATCACACTCATTCTCAAACGAGAACTGGTTTCTTCCGTCTAATGCAAGACAGTTAGTACTCGAGCCAGACGAGTCATACACTTGAGCATAGATTAGCAAGCAGTTCACAACAAATCATACAGTCTCTTTGAGTCGAACTAAGGTGTTCTGACTTCCTCATTGCACGAAAGGATACGTAGGCATAACTTAACAGTTATCGAACAAAAGTCTCTTTGTCATCCCCCTCTTTCAGCATTCTTTTTCTAAGCCTCAGTTCCTGAGCAATTCACCCTTTTGCACTGACACCTGTACTTTATTTTCTTAGATTTTTCACACAGACATCACATACGCTTACCCCTTTTAAACACAATCTTGTAAGTGTGGATCGCGTCGAGTACGACGGGAAATCTGGGTGCTAATACCATCCCAGGTTGTAACCAACCCCCTTTCTTAGTTTCTCTGGTTCGCAACCGTCTTATCCATCTCTTTCTAGGTTTATGCAGCATTACCTTTCCTTCGGGATAAAAATGCATAGCTGGTGACTCTATTCAATTCAACCTCATCTTCTCTTTTCCCCGACCGTTCGTGTCTGCACCAGGATGTAAATCTTTGGGAGCGACAATACTACCTTAGCAAAAAGTTTACCGACTGTGAATTCCGAAACTCACTGCTCGAGAAAACTTGCTGCGGTTTAGCATGGGATGCTCGCCGACTAAGACAGTACATGTTGACCCACACAACCCTATTAATTTTAAAAATGGATCCTGTCAAATACATTTTTGAGAAACCAACAGTAACTGGAAGGATTGCACGATGGAAGATGGTGCTGACTGAGTATGACATCCAATACACTTTGCATAAAGCCATCAAAGGAAGTGTGCTCTCAGACTATCTTGCACAACAACCTCTTGAGGATGATTATCATCCCATGAAGTTTGACTTCCCTGATGAGGACATCATATACCTCAAAGCAAAGGACTGTGAGGAACCACTCTTGGAGGAGGGTCCAGACCTTGAATCCAAATGGAGACTGATGTTTGATGGGGATGTCAATATTAATGGGCGTGGAGTTGGTGCTTTTTTAATTATTCTTGAGGGTGTTCATTTTCCATTCGCCGCCAGAATTACTTTTGGCTGCACCAACAATGAAGCGGAGTACGAGGCGTGTATAATGGGAATAGAGGAGGCTATTAATCTTAGGATTAAGACCCTTGATATATTCGGAGATTCAGCCCTCGTGATTAATCAAATTATCTGCAAATGGTATACACACAAGATCATCTAATCCCTTACAGGGATTATGCCATAAGACTGCTGACATTCTTTACAATAGTATAGCTTCAACATATACCACGCGATGAAAATCAGTTTGCCGATGCATTGGCTACACTCTCTTCTTCTATCAAAGTGATGAGTTGGAATTATGTCCCTAGGATTGACATCTCCAGTCTTGATATACCTGCTTATGTGTTCTCTATTGACGCAGTATTTGATGATAAGCCTTGGTATTTTGATATTAAGCGATTCCTGGAAAGCAAAGATTATCCAGCTGGGGCATCTTCCAATGATAAGAAAACCTTAAGGCAACTTGTTGCTAGTTTCTTCTTAAATGCAGATGGTGTTCTGTACTAGATAAACTTTGACACAGTCCTTCTCAGATGCATGGATAGACACGAAGCAGACATGTTAGTGCAGAAAGTCCACGAGGGATCTTTTGGTACTCATGCAGGAGGACATTCAATGGCTAAGAATTTATTGAGATCGGGGTATTATTGGTTAACAACGGATGCAGACTATTGTTCATACGCTCGAAAGTGTCACAAATTCTAGATCTATGCAGACAAAGTGCATGTTCCTCCAAGCCCGCTCAACGTCATATCATCTCCTTGGCCCTTTTCCTTGTGGGGCATTGACATGATCGGAAAAATAGAGCCTACTACTTCGAACGACCATCATTTCATATTGGTCGCAATCGATTACTTCACCAAATGGGTCAAAGCAGCGTCTTATGCCAACGTCACTAGACAAGTGGTGGTCATGTTTCTGAAGAAAGACATTATCTGCAGATATGGAGTTCCCGAGTGAATCATTACTGATAATGGTTCCAATCTAAACAACAAAATGATGGCTGAACTGTGCCGGGACTTCAAAATTCAACATCAAAATTCTTCTCCTTACTGACCAAAGATGAATGGCGCGGTCAAGGCGGCAAACAAAAATATCAAGAAGATTGTGCAGAAAATGGTCGTCACCTATAAAGATTGGCATGAGATGTTACCGTTTGCAAGGGTGCGTGCCCGATATAACCAGTTATGCTTAATTAAGGAAAAGAGATTAGCAGTTGTATGTCATGGTCAACTTTATCATAGGAGAATGAAGTGGGAATTCGATCATTGAGTACGTACTCAGGAGTATCAAGTTGGTGAGCTTGTACTTAAAAGAATCCTTCCTCCAAGTTCAGATCACAGGGGCAAGTGGACTCCGAATTATGAAGGCCCATTCATAGTAAATAGAGTTTTCTCTGGTGGAGCCCTGATGCTCACTACTATGATGGTAAAGACTTCCAGTCCCCTATTAACTCAGGCGCAGTTAAAAAATACTTCGCATAAAAAGACCTGCTGGACAAAAACAGAATAAAAATCCAGGAAAAAAAGGGGCATCCCGACGAGCTAAAAACAAAATAAAAAGCTCGGGAAAAAGTTAGGGATATAAAAGAAATAATTGTACACCCGGTGAGTTGAAAATTCGCATTGGACAGCTCAGGCAAAAATGGTATCCCGGTGGATTGAAAACCCGAAATGGCGGTCTATGCAAAATAAGGGAATAAGTGAATGAATGCGATATAGGTAATCTGTACCATGTCATCGTCTCAGTTAACCTGGAAATCTCAGAAGGGTAGGGATTCGTCCAATCTTCTTCTTCAAAAAAGCAAAAGCAAGAAAGAAAAATCTTGAAGACATACTGGTCATAACAGAACTGAAACTCATTGGAATGTCGTGCATGTTGCCAGTAGGATAGTTTCTTTTCTCAATTTATAGTGATTACCTCTTTCCAGGTGATTGCTTCCTGATGTAAATTTTCTCCTATTCAGAGGCTCATCAATAAAAGAATATTCAGTTAAAAGGCTTTATCCTTGTTTTTATTTTACTTGCTTTGTTTGCAAAAATGTCCTGAATTTTTGATAAAAGAACATTGCATTTAAACTTGGTGGATTTATAAATGATATGCGAAGGGAAAACATTTAAAACCACTTTGAATGTCGAGTGTCATGGGGTGGTTGACTCGCACCATGCGATTCCCCGGGGCATATATGTGTACTTTATTGTTGCAGGTTTTGCAGTCAACAAGAAGATGTTACCAGACAATATTCCCCAAGCAGAGAGTGCATCTCCAGCAGAGAAGGGTGATACCCAATGTCCTCAGCAGGGTTAAAGTAGAATCTTCCCCAGCTGAGTCAAAGTAGGTAGTGTTCCCAGTAGAACTTCAAGGCCAGTTAGACCGTTCTCTTCCCCAAGTGTAGTCTTCAGTCCTTACAAGTGGCTAAATATAGTGGTTCCCCATATAGTTAGAATTGTCAGAATTCTATCCCTAGTCAGGTCTTGGCAGTTTGTTCCCCAACCGAGTCGGAAGTTCGTCATTTCCCTGCAGAGGTGTGTAATTGGGATTCAGCCCAATGATTGAGATATCCCCAAGAAAAGATTGCTTGTGTCTTAAGGCTTGAACTACCTATGTCAATGCTCAGGTGTTGCAGGCTCGGACGACGAGTGTGTTACCGTCTTGCAATGTGACAAGTAGTAGCAAGTTTGTACGTAAGGAGTGAGTGGGATGAGAAAAGAAGTATCGAATGAGAGACGCTTATTGTTTGTTTGTGTTTTTTTTAGAAACTTTTTATGAGTGAAGTTTGCATAGGTAAGTGTACCTAAGTCTTACTCACTGGGATGTGTATGTCTCACATCATCCCGAAATGGAATGCGCAAGAGGCACACCTATCTATGGAGGAAATCCCCAAATCTAGTCACACAAGTGAAGGCTCAGACGCACTGACCTACTAACATTTATTAAGTGTTTTTGTGATTTTATGTTAAGAAGTGTTTTTTATGCTTTTCTTTGTGAGATAATCTCATGCTAAGACCTATCCACCACGAGTGATAACTTACACCTCGCCCCGAAACGGAACGCGTGCAAGTATCTCATAGCAAAGTCTCATGTCACATGAGAAGACTCAACCTTTATTAGAGTGGATTAAAATTAAGTTTGAAGATGAGAAGAGAAAACGCCAAAATGATCTCAAAAGGTGAAAAATCTAAGGGGACTAGAATCCTAAAAGTTGTCATGCATGGATGAACATAAGTTAGTGAGGTTTGAATCCTATCCTAATGAAGAAGAAAGAAAGAAAAGAGAAGAAGAAGAAAAGAAGAAGAGGAGAGGAGGGAAGTAAGGCCTAAGCCCAACAATCAAAAGGTTAGAACAAATAAGAATAAGAAGAGAAGAGATGAGATTTGGAGATGTGGGAATCACATCCACACCTCTCACTTACCATAGCCCCTGAAAAGGTTAGTAACACAAAGCAAAACCAAATGAACATAATGACATGCCAACATTATACAAACAGAAGTGATGTCATACATACAAAAGCTCAATGCAAATGCAAGTCACACGAATGAGAAAAGAAGCATACAAGTCAATATGAGGCAACATGAATCACATGGCAAAGCAAAGAAAACTTGGTAAGATACAAAGCAAGATAAGAAAAACAAACATCTCAAGGCACAAGACCAGAACCATATCCAAGTTAAAGAAGTGCTTAAGAAGCAAGAGAGATGAAGAGAAGAGAAGCACAAAGCTAAACAAACACATTAGGGAAAGAAAGAAGCAAACAAGTGAGATGGATGTACATAAGAAAGAAAGAACTTCAAAGGTAAACCAATTACAAGATTTCCAAAGCACAAACCCTAAACCAAGATCAGAAAGGTATCAATACCCTAAAGAGACCCTAAACAAGGTGAAGAAGTTGGCACAAGTGCCCTTATAAGCTAAGGAGAAGACTTATGATCAAAAGGAAGAAAAATGGGACAAGTTGAGAACCAAAATTCATATCAAATCAAGAATGCAACCAAAAATTCCACAACTTTGGACAAAAGATCTTCAATCATGATATAACAACATGCCAAAAGGATAGGAAGAAATTCAGAAGCTATGCAAGTCAAAAGAGGGCTCAAACATCAACTAGGGTTAAGAAACTTCATTCACAAGTCAAAGGCCAAAACCAAATAAACAAGTTCCTAAAAATCAGCACAAAAATCACACATGAAGTACACCCTATTGAGAGTCCAGAGCAAAAAGAACCACTCAAAATGAGGATCACTATGGAAAATGGACAAGACAACATGCTTGGAAAAGAATTAAAATGAATTAATTAAATGAGGGAATTAATTTACACGTGTCAGCATAAAATAAATGACAAATAAAAATATAAAAAATTAAAGAAAACTCAAAGTGACATCCATGAATTATTTCAGAATATTTTGACACTTAGAACTAATTTTAAAAATTAAAAACCAAAATGATATAAAAGAAATAAAAGAAAAAAGAAATAAAATGAGAAGAGGGAACTGGGGTGCGAATAGAAAGGAAAGTCAGTTGAAATCAATTGGGCTCAAGAGGCAAGGGGGTGCAAATAGCCATCTAGACCCACCCAAACTCAGCGCAGCACAAACTACATGGGGTGGATAATCAGAAAAATTATGAAAAAACAAAGGCCTCAGGATCAAGAGGAGAGCTGAGATTAGTCCATTCATTAATTGACGTGGCAAGTTGATTGGATCAGAGAGAGAGCACACTAGCTATTGTGTGGTGCATAACATGAAGAATTATCAGGATGAAAATATAAAACCAAAACGCACGTGAGAGAGAGAGCAAGTTCATTAAATGATGTGGCAACATATCATGCGTTCAGATGAGAGGATCTAAGGGTCATGGAGTTGTCTTCTTCGTATGAAACCCTAACAAGCAACAACCCAGAATCCGGTGACCGGAGCTAGGGCTCCGGCACCGGAAAACTCAAAACATGATCAAACATCAATAAAAACACATCAACAACTCCAGATCAAACCATTAAGTCACCCTGAATCCAAAAATGGCAATGAAATCCTCAATAGATCAAAGGATTTTCCAGATCGAAGGCAAACAGTTTGCACCATGAAACTTCAAATTCACATACAAAGCTCAATAATGCACCAAATTTGAATCTAAAACAAGCAGAAAGATAAGCACAAACAGAAGACCACAAAGCACACATCCATTTTCATTTCTAGATCTAAGAATTTTGAACTTACCTAAAGTTGCAGATCTTGTAATAGCTTGTGATAAGCCAATAAAATGTTGCTAATCCACTCCAAATGCACTCTAGTTGCAAAATAAATGCAACTAGAGCCTTGAAACTTGCTGGATCTAAGAGTTTGAGGCTTGCTGCCGTGAAATGGCAAGGTGATGAATCTTGAGAAATAGCATGAACAATGGATGGATTTGTGATCCTGAGCTCTCAAGGATGAAGAATTTGTGGTTGGTTTGTGAAGAGAGCAAGTGTGTATCAAGATTCGAAAGAAAATGCAAAATGAGCCAAAACTTGAGAGTGATGAAATGAGTGAGATCTGGATCCTTCTAAATCCCTAATTTGCTTATAAATGAGGTCATGAGGAAATGCTGAAAGAATGAGAGGCTTTGCACGTGTGAAGAGAGAGTGTGAGAGATTTTGAAAAATTTGCAAGTTTGTTGTGATCTCATGAAAACCTCATGCATTTCCTTGCTTCTTGCCCATGTGCAATCCACATCTCACCCTTGATTTCAAACCAACAAGATCCTGGCCATTGGATGTAAGTGTCACACAAATCTCATGAACATGCACTTTTTGCACTTATGGAATGAAATTCTCATCATGCACGAATTTGGTGTATTTCTTGGAGAAAAATGACCTATTTGCATTGCATTGTAATATTGGAACCTTATTTGGTATGTACCAACACCCAAAATTAAGTTTCATGACTTTTTGCTTTGGTGTACAAATGAAAAATCAAGTTTCTCCCTAATCTTACCCTAATTTTCGAGGGCCTCATCTCCTTAACCATGAGGGCTATGAAAAAGTACTTGTACTTTTTGAAAATGGGAGGCTTTAATCTCCAACTTTGATGTTTGACTTTGGTCCATTTGAAGAATTTTTCACCAAGTTATGATCACTTGAAATTTAGGGCAAAAACTTGCTAAAAATGGCATTTTCCATAACCAACTTCACACCAATTTTGCAAAACACCTCAAAACCTCATGATTATTGATCTTTGAACTTGACAAACCTCTTTTAACATTATAAGAACATCCCTTGGCTAGAAAAATGGGATTGGACCGCTTGAAATCTCACAGTTGACTTTTATAAGGCACATTTGACCAGTTTCTTCATTTACAAGCAACTGAAGAAATGCTTGACTTCCACAAGGAATTTTCTCACCAAATTTATTCCCTAGGATACTCTTAACATGTAAAATACTTTTCCCAAATGAAATGGCCAATGTTTTGAGGTTTTCATGCTTGAAACTCAAACCCTATTTTGGAACCATTGTGTAGGAACTTTGCCCTAGCTTGGACTCCCTGATGATCTTCCAACCTTCTGAGCTTTTGTAAATGAACTTGAGTTTGTAAATGCAATATATACCCCTCATAGGACTTGTACAAATCTATTGGGCCCCTTGTCATGGCTTGTGATGCTTCAAGAACCTCCACAGATGATCATATGCCTAATGCTAGGTCATGAGAAATGTTATGCCTCATCTTTCCATGCTAGGATGCCAAGAATATGATATGTTCATGATGAATATGATATGATATGATGCTAAAAAAGAAGAGGGCAAATTTGGGGTGTTACAGCTGCCCCTATTCAAACAACTGTTAATCTGAAAATGACGGTAGCACGGGCTATCGACCGTTCAAGATAAACTGTGGTTGAATACCAAGAAGACCTGAAATTTGCACTCTGACAAAGAATGCAAAACACTGGGAAATAAACCCAACAAAATGACGCTTTGGTAGCTGAAGTGGAGAGAAAGCAGACGAGCTCCTTCCAAGTTGAAAGTGATATCTGGAACCAAAATACTTTGACAGACGAGTCTTCTTCGAACAATCCTGTTACGCCAGGAGCTGGACATACGAGTCCTCATATACCTCGCAATAACATATGACTTGAGACTGACGAATCTCCTTCGGATATACCTGTTACGTCAGGACCGGTAATGCACAAAAGTCTGTGGGATAGACATGCATAATCAAGGTAGACGAACCTTCCTCATATATTATCTGTGGATATATGGTATAAGACAGACGAGCCTCCTCCGAGCAAACCTGTTACGCCAGGTGCAACATTAATAAGTGGTGCCTGAGACAGACGAGCCTCCTTCGGATGTACCTGTTACGCCAGGACCGGTAAACATTTTGACATTTATTCCCACAGTCGGGATTTTAAACCTCCTCAATACAGACGAGTATTGGATGATCATCAAGATAACACAGACGAGTGTCATAAGTCAATGATACAAACGAATATCAGACGATGATCCAAGAAACACAGACGAGCGCTTCAGTCAATGATACAGACGAATATCAGCCACTGGTACGGACGAATACCAGAAATCAAACACAGACGAGCATTTGGAGCAGCAATACAGACGAGTACCAGGGTAATCAGCAAATCCACACATACAGATATAAGCTAACACAGACAAGCGTTAGGGATGATACAGACGAGTATCCAAACAATGCAGACGAGCTTCAAACAGATAATAAACACAGACGAGTGCCGGAGACTGCAGACGAGCAATAAATATCAAACACAGACGAGTGTTAGGAAGTGCAGACGAACAACAGCAAAGTAATCATACACAGACGAGTGTTGGAAGGTGCGGACGAGGAATATCAAATACAACCATGGGCAACTGCTGGGGAAAGCAAACGAGCAATACCAAAGTGATAACACAGACGAGTGTTGAGAAATGCAGACGAGCAGCAATAAAGTATGAACACAGACGAGTGCTGGAGAATGTTTCCCTACTGGTTGATATCGCTCCCACCAAATGAGACCAGGTCAAATGGGGTACAGACGCGAACGGTCGGCGAAAAGGAGAGAACACACAAGGGTGAACTGAAAAGAAAAGAGTCTCCAGCTAGGCATTTTTATCCCGAAGGAAAGGTAATGCTGCATAAACCTAAGAAAAGATGGATAAGACGGTTGCGAACCAGAGATACTGAGAAAGGGAGTTGGTTACAACCTGGGAAGGTATTAGCACCCAGATTGTCCGCCGTACTCGACGGGATCCACGCTTAAAAGATTTGTGTTTAAAGGGGTAGTGTCAGTGCAATCTGTGTATCAAAGTTGGAAAAGAATGCAAGTGTTAGTGCTGAAAAAAAGTGAAATGAAATATGTGAAGTGTCAGTGCAAGAATAGGAATACAAAGCTCAAGACAATGAGGCTTAAAGAATAATGCTGGAAGGAGGGGGAATATACAGAGACTTTTGTTCGATAACCTGTTAAGTTATGCCTACGTATCCTCTCGTGCAATGAGGAAGTCAGAACACCGTAGTTCGACTCAAAGAGACTGAAAGGTAAATTGACTGATGAACTGCTTACTTGTCTATGCTCAAGTGTATGACCTGTCTGACTCAGGTGCAAACTGTCTTGCATTAGACGGAAGAAGCGAGTTCTCGTTTGTGAGTGAATGAGGTGAGAAAAGAATCCCGGAGGAGACGATTATTATTTGTTTTTGTGCTTTCAATCTTTTATTGCTTTTTGGATTTGTCATAAGAAAATGAGCTTAAGCCGAAACCAAGGGTTAGTAAACTCATCACATCCTCCCTCTGATTAGGGGTAATGAGAATACCTTAAGTATGAAGTAAGCACCTCACACTTAATCACCATGATGTAGGATTAAGATCATTAACCTACTTGCAATTATTTAGATGTTTTTGGAGTTTTTGTTTAGTGTTAAGTAATGAGTTTAAGCCATAATCAAAGATTTAATGGACCCATTACACCATCCTAATAGAAGGATGATAGATGAGAACATTTAAGCTGAGGAAGACTCCTCAACTTGATCCATGGTTAGGGATTAACCTCATGACTAAACAAATCCTTTATTAAGTGGATTTTAGTTAATGATAAGATTAAGAAGTGGGTTTTATGGTTTGTAAGACAACTTGAGGGGGACTTGTCCATTAACACTAGGGTTAGTCCTTCTTAACCAATTAAGGAAGAATTAGAACCCTAATGCAAGGCCAAAGTTACAAGCTTGATGTCTTAGTGAGTATTAGATGGATTGATTAAAGGATTTAAACACATTAAGGGTTTAACACTTAGGATTACAGTTATACACTTCATCCTAATAGAAGGATACAGGCATAACCCTAATCACAAAGCCTTAAAACCTCTAAGGTTTAGTCCTTGATTAAGAGATGAGAAGAGAAGACACAAAGATGTAACAAAGGAAAAACTAATGGGGGACTAATCAAACCCTAATTGTGATCATGCTTGGATGTTCCTAGGGTTTATGAGGCTTGCAAAAGATCTTCAAGAGAAAAGCCACCAAGGAAGAAGCAGAAGAAAGGAGAAGAAGCAGAAAGAAGCAAGTCAACTTACTTCACTTAAGAAGATAAGTTGATTGAAGAAAGAAAGTGAAGAGGGAAAATGAATGAGAAAGCTCACTCTAATCCACAAATAAAATGCAGCAATGAATGCATAAGAGAGATGAGAAGAGATAATGAGAAGTGAAGGCAAATTCACTTCTCAAACACTTACCACCTGAAAAGTTAGCAACAAGGAATGAAGTGAAATGAAAATGAGATGAGATGCAAGGATGCCAACCAAAATCAGAAGAATATCATGAGGCCAATGCTGCTATGGGATGGTATGAAAGCATGTCATGTGATGTGGATGATTATACAAGCAAGGAGGATGCAAATGAAACATGTAAGAACCATGAAAGTACATGAATGCATATGACATGAAATGAAAGAAAAAGCATGGCAAATGGATGATGCAATGGTCAAACATGATTCCAATATGTCTTAGGGTGCCTTATGTGTCATGTGGATGCACAAAGTGTCATGGTAAGTTCATGTATGCAAGCATATGAAGGATGAATGCAAATGAAGATGCAAATTAGGGTTTATGTACAAGATACAAAGCAAAATTCAAAATCAGAAGCAAATGACAAGATAAAAAATTGAAAATGGGATCAAAGGTACCCTAAACCTATACAAGTTCACTGCCCAAAGGAGGAGACTTAAATCTTAACCTAATGGAAGTTATGATTTTCTCAAGTTATCTAGGCTTTTAGGATGCCTCAAAAGGAAAAATACAAAACAAATTGAAAATGAGAGATAAATTCATGCACATTTTATCCTAGAAACTACATGATATGAGGAATGCAATGCAAAAAGAATCATTATCAAACTCTTCATGGTTAGGCAGAAAGGATTTTTCTAAGTTAGGGTCAAAATATTGATTTTTTAGAACCCTAAATCAAAAGAATAATGTCAAAATAGGTCAAGAACCAAAAAGAAATTTGTGTTAAGGGTTTAATAATGTCTCTAAATGTATCAAGATGCAATGTGATTTTTTTGGTGATTTTTAGAAACTTAAATGGTATTTTAATTAATTAATTCTCATTAATTAATTAAAATAAACATTTAAATATTTTAAAAATAAGAATATTATGCAAAAAATAAAATAAAAATTATTTTCAGAATGAGAAAAATATTTGAAAGGGAAATGCAAAAGATAAAAATTTTTGAAAGTGTTTTGTCTTTTAATAAAATGTACAAAGAAATGCAATTAAAATGAAATTAAATTGTGAATTAATGGAAGTATGCTGATCCAGTGGTCCAAATTTGAATGAGAAAGGGAGGGAATTGACTTCGCGCGCTATCCAAGGGCCAGAATTCAAACTACGCTAATTACACAATTATACCCTAATCTGAACCCTAATCACTTTCAGGTGTCCGGAACAATGTTCCAGTCATATTCTCCGGCTAGCCTCTCATCCAATCTCCCTCAATACGCAACCCCAAGCCCTTAAACTCTCCAGAAATGATCCTCACCCCATTCTAAACAAGAATCAGCCATCAAACAGAATTTATTTCACATGAACATAGAGATTCGAAGCAAAACGGAAAATCTTTCAGAAATTTCAGAAGCTTCATACATGCTTAAAACTGAATCATTTTCAAAACCAAAAGGTGCAGTGTGATCAGTGAAGCATGGAGAACAATCTAAGAACTTAAGAAATCATTTCTGGAAAAAATGTTCTTGGTGATACCTGAACTGAAGCTTTCGAAAATGGCACTGGTTGGCTGCTTCTTTGCTTCAAATCAGCTCCAATGATCCTCCTGAAGAGTTTGTGATGCTTGGTTGGAGTTTATATGGCCTCTAAGTGATGTTGACTGAAACTCAGTTCAAGAAATGTGAAAATCGTGTTTTTGATTCAGGGTGTTTCAAGGCATAATGAGGGGTGGGAAATGGTCAGTGATGATTGTGGAGTTGTTCTATGGAATTTGTTTTGAGGTTTGAAGCTTGTGTGCTGAGTTTCGAAGGATCTTGCAAGTTTGAGGGATTTTGTGTATGCTGAGCAATATCAATTGTTAGGCTGCAATGTTGTGTGTTTTAGCTTGGTTTTGATTCACATAATAAGCTGTGATAGGTCAGAGGGTGGGTGGTGGCCTATGTTGATTGGTATGGGAAAGTTGCAAAAATGTCAACATGACTTGTACTTGAGGTATGGGCAAGAACACAGCTGGTTCTTGGGCATGTCCATGCGCAGCTGACTTCATGGATGCCCACAAATCCATTCTTGAGGCAATTCAGCAAGAGAGAAAAAAGTTATGGGGTGTTTTGCAATTATGTGATGTTTTGGCCCCTTTAAGAAATCTTGATGTTCAAGGCATGAAACTTGGGATTTCTTTGTGCAATTCTGAATTATAGGTCATGTATGATGTTTGTGCAATGCTTAGAAGTCAATTAGAGGTCACATTTGGCTTTGGCAAGTGTTTTTGCAAACTTCCCTCTTTGGTGCATAAGTGAAATTTTGTGAGTTTTCCCAACTTTGCAAGGCCATAACTTGAGTTCTATGATGAATTAGATCAAGTTCTTGTACTTTTTGAAAAGGGAATGATCCAATCTACAACTTTCATGACCAAGAATTTTTCATTTGAAGCATTTTTGAATCAAAAAGAGGAGGTTGAAAAACTTTCCCAAAATGGCAATTTTGCATTACAAGTCACTTTCCCAAAATGGCAACTTTGGAAATGGCTTGAAATTCTTCAATTTTGTGAACTTCTAACCTCTTCTAAGATCAAATAAAGATCATATACACCCAAAATGATGGAGAAGACCCTTTGGTTGGAGGATTGGGGGCCTCAGATGCCCTGATTTTGCACTAGCTTGCTCAAGAAGTCATATATTGATCAGATGCCTTCCCCATTGAATTTCTTCATGAAAATTGGTATGCATGATCCTTGCATCATATAGAGACCAATAGAAACAAGAATGAGCAAAAAATTTGGAGTTATGGCCTCTGAAACCAAAACCCTAATTTTAGGTCATTTGTGTAGTTAAGCTTGGCTCTGCTTCCATACCTTCCTCGGTTCTTGTGATTTTATGACTTTCTTGATCTTGGGAGGATATAATATGATGCTTGAACATACATGGACCCTCTTGAGATAATTGAAGACCTTTGGAGTGGCTCAGATAGCTCAGGGATTGCTCAAATCACAAACCCTAGATGCAGATTACTTTGAAACAATGCAGTGAAGCAAAAATGCAATATGAGATGATATGATTGAGCTTATGCAAATGAAAAGATCACAAGCCATGGTGAAATGATTGAGGGCAAATTTGGGGTGTTTACAGCTGCCCCTATTCAAACATGAGTTAGCTGTGCAGGATGTAAGCAGCGGCTTAACAGACAAACAAGATAACTTGTGGTTGAATACCAAAGACAGTCCAAAATTTGCACTCACTGAATGAAGAAGAAAAGGGATATAGATTGTAAAAGAAGATAAAGTATGATTATAAAGTGTGGGCGATGGAGGACGACTGTCGAGCAGAGGACGACTGCTGGGGATGAAGCAATGACGGGGACGGCCGGCATGCTGGGAAAATAAAGGATCGTGATGGGGACGGCCATCAAGCAAAGAAACAAGATTCTATGGGGATTAACGGTAAAGGAAATGATGGGGAAGACCATCAGGTTGAAGAAATAAATGATGAGGGACAGTCATCAGAGGAGAAGGACGATCACCTAGCAGGGGACGACTGCTCTGTTGGGGATAAGATGAGGGACGGTCATCTAAGGTGAAGGACGATCACCTGACAAGGTATGGTTGCCGAAAATATCACGACATAGGACGAATGATGGATAGAAAAGGTCGACGATGGGGACGACCATCGGATAAGCATGATGAAGGACGATCATCAAGAGGTGAAGGAAGATCACCTAACAGGGTACAGGTGCTCTCGGGGTTTACCATGACATAGGACGAATGTCAGATAATAGAATCAACGATGGGGACGACCATCGGATAAAAGTGATGAAGGACGATCATCAAAAGGGTGAAGGACGATCACCTAGCAGGGGAAGGCTGCTAAAAGAATCACGACATATGACGAATGCCAGATATAAAGGAATAATTGGGATTTGCTGGGGACTCTTCCGGGAAATGGTAGACACAGACGAGTGTCTAAATTCAAGAAAGAAAAGGTATAAGTGTTTGACACTGTATATAGATTAAAGATGCAGACGAGCATCCTTAGGACCCTGATACGGACGAGTATCTGTAGAAACAAACGCTGACGCATGTTCAGAGATGATGATACGGACTAGTATCAACTGGTTAATAAAGAACATGGACAAATGTCGACTCTGAGGGGAAATAAGCGTGCATACAAGATATGGACGAGTATCTGTGTGAATAAACATGAGTGAGACACAAACGAGTGTTCAACTTGCTGAGGAGAGTGTGACACGGACGGGTGTCAAAAGTGAAAATGCATAAGTATATTACAAACAAATGATTGGGTTTACAAAGTGTTTAGGCAACTATGCTAGGGATATGACACAGACTAGTGTTAAGAAGTATCCGTTATGTGGAAGTATCTATTTGTAGAAAGTGTCCTGGCGACTTTCTGGGGAAAGATGACACAGACGAGTGCCAAAAGGAGCATGTATCTGTATTTTTGGGAATGTAAAGAAAATGCTTTGATATTCTGCCGGGGAATTTGAGTGGTATCTTGTATGTTGTTGATGGTATGTCAGTATTCACAGGTGACTGATTTAAAACATGGCTTGTGATTATGCAATATGTTTGATTTTTGCCGTAATGCTCCGTATTAGACGGAATGCTACGCTATGGGGGAAGATATGATGCGAATGCTATGATTATGCAAAAGATACCGATCCGAGATTCGGATCCCGTTGCCGTAGAGATTTCTGACTGATCTTGTTTTGAAAGAACATCCCAGCTGGGGATGAGATCACTGGTAGAACTGATATATGATTCTGCTCGGGGAAGTAAGTCACTGCCAGACCTATCTTGGTAATGAGAAGCCCAACTGGGGTCTGCGGAAGCTTCCGTCACTTCGTTGTGAGATCTTCAACATTGCTCTTCTGGATAGAGGTTGAGACTCTGCGGGGAGATGACTCCCTGTTTAACACTCGGCTGGGGAGGAATGATCATTGAACGATCTTCCTAGAGATGTCTATGAGGATCCTTCTAAGGATGAGGAGACCTGACAATTCAGCTGGGGAGTAAGCATCTCTGGTGTTGTTTGGAAGATGTGCTGAGTAAGTAATGATTGGGGAGAAGCCTTCATGCCCCGCATTGTGCTTTGCATACCTGCAATCCTGTTATGACAAAGAAAACATACAAGTACCTCGAGGTGTCTCTTGCCGGATTCCATCATAGGAATTTAGACACTCCCGGGAGCAAATACATTTCCCGCTAGCATGTAATTTAGAAAAGATGCATCTGTATTTTTGCGATCATTATATTAAAGACATCAGACATTTTTGCAAATAAAGATAAAATATACGCGACAACAAGTGACTGAAAATCTGATTTTATAAATTTGTGTGCCCTGAATTGGCAAGTACAGTCAAAGAAACAAGTCCCCTGAAATGAGGAGATTGTTACAAATTGAGAAAAAAAAGGTGCTAGCAATGTTGATGACGCTTCAGTGTGCTTCATTTTTGCTATGACTCGTATGACATTGACGTTCTTCTCATCTTGCATTTGAAGAGGTTGATTCTGACCGATGCTTGAATCCTTCGAGGCTTGCCATGTTGTAAGTGATGCAGGCGAATTCAGAATGCATTTGTTCGCTTATTCCCTTATTTTGCGTGGATCGCCCTTTCGGGTTTTCAATCCATCGGGATACCCATTTTTGCCTGAGCTGTCCAATGCGGCTTTTCAACTCAGCGGGTGTACATTTTTTATTTATTTTCCCTTATTTTTTCCCGAGTATTTTATTCTATTTTTGACTCGCCGGGATGCCCTATTTTTGCCTGGACTCACATTCTGTTTTTATGTCCAGCGGGTCATTTTATGCGAAGTATTTTTTAACTGCATCTGAATTCACAGGGGATTGGAAGTCATCACCATCCATAGTACTGAGTACCAGCGCTCCACCAGAGAAAACTTTCTTTACTATGAACGGACCATCATAATTCGGAGTCCACTTGCCCCTGTGGTCTGTATGAGGAGGAAGGAGTCTTTTCAACACAAGATCTCCTACTTGGTATTCTTGAAGCCTGACTTTCAGATCGAAGGCTTTCTTCATTCTTTTCTGATACAGCTGCCCATGACAAATTTCAGCCAATCTCTTCTCTTCAATCAGGCTCAGTTGTTCGTATCGGGATCGGACCCATTCTGCTTCGTTCATCTTAACATCCATCAATACCCGTAAGGAGGGTAATTCAACTTCAACAGGTAAAACTGCCTCCATACCATACACAAGCTGATACGGTGTTGCCCCAGTTGATGTTCTGATTGACGCACGGTACCCATACAAGGAAAATGGTAGCATTTCATGCCAGTCTTTGTATGTGACCACCATCTTCTGCACAATCTTCTTGATATTCTTGTTAGCTACCTCAACAACGCCATTCATCTTTGGCCTGTAAGGAGAAGAATTGTGGTGTTGGATCTTGAAGTCCCGACACAGTTCTATCATCATTTTATTGTTCAAGTTAGAACCATTATCAGTAATGATTCGCTCGGGCACTCCATACCGACAGATGATGTCTCTTTTCAAGAATCGAGCTACCACTTGCCTGGTAACGTTTGCATACGAGGCTACTTCAACCCATTTGGTAAAATAGTCAATGGCTACCAGGATGAATCTGTGACCATTTGAAGCAGTCGGCTCAATCTTGCCTATCATGTCAATGCCCCACATGGCAAAGGGCCAAGGTGAAGACATTACATTTAAATGATTTGGAGGCACATGCACCTTATCTGCATAAATCTAGCATTTATGGCACTTCCTGGAATAAGCACAACAGTCTGCATCCATTTTGATCCAGTAGTAGCCTGATCTCAACAACTTTTTAGCCATTGCATGCCCTCCCGCATGGGTACCAAAAGATCCTTCGTGCACCTCGTGCATTAACAAGTCTGCTTCTGTCGTATCAACGCATCTGAGAAGTATCATATCAAAGTTCCTCTTGTACAAAGATCCATCGGTATTCATGAAGAAACTACCAGCTAGCCTTCTTAATGTATTCTTATCATTGGATGAATCCCCAGGTGGGTATGTTTGATCCTCCAAGAAGCATTTGATGTCATGGAACCAAGGCTTATCATCTTTAGCAAGGTCTGCAGAGAATACGTATGCTGGTCTATCAAGTCTGGGTACTGAAATCCGAGGCACAAAGTTGGCAGCTTGAACTTTGATCATGGATGAAATGGTAGCCAGAGCATCTTCAAACTGATTTTCATCTCGAGGGATATACTCAAGTTTGACTGTTGTGAAGAACGTGAGTAACCTCCTTGTATAATCTCGGTAAGGTATCAGATGCTCCTGGTGAGTGTACCATTTGTCGTTGGTTTGATTAATTACCAGAGCTGAATCTCCAAATACCATTAAAGTCTTGATCCTGAGGTCAATGGCTTCCTCAAGACCCATAATGCAAGCTTCGTATTCAGCTTCGTTGTTAGTGCAGTTAAAGGTGAGTTTTGCCGAGAAAGGCATGTGAACTCCCTTAGGTGTAATGAGTATTGCACCAACACCACGACCATTCATATTAACAACCCCATCAAACATTAGAGTTCATTCTTCTTCTGGGACAGGCCCTTCAGTGTGAATAGTCTCTTCATGATCTTTTGCTTTTATGAACATGATGTCTTCATCAGGGAAGTCAAATCTCATAGGCTGGTAATCATCAATGAGTTGCTCAGCAAGATAATCAGACAACACACTGCCCTTGATGGCTTTTTGAGATGTGTATTGAATATCATATTCTGTGAGGATCATTTGCCATCTTGCAACCCGTTCGGTAAGCGCTGCCTTCTCAAATATGTACTTAACTGGGTCCATCTTTGAGATCAATAAGGTAGTGTGGGTCAACATATATTGCCTTAGTCGGCGAGCAGCCCACGCTAAAGCACAACAAGTTTTCTCGAGCAGTGAATAACGTTGTTCACAGTCGGTAAACTTTTTGCTTAGGTAGTATATTGCATACTCTTTTCGACCAGACTTGTCATTCTGGCCCAGCACACACCCCATTGACTCTTCTAATACTGTCAAGTACATTATTAAAGGTCTTCCTTCAACTGAAGGCATAAGGATTGGAGGCTCCTGTAAGTATTCCTTGATTTTGTCAAAAGCCCTCTGGCAGTCTTCATTCCACCTGACCGTTTGTTCTTTTCTTAACAACTTGAACAAAGGTTCACAGGTTGCAGTAAAGTGAGATATGAACCTCAAAATGTAGTTCAACCTACCTAGGAACCCTCGAACCTCTTTTTCATTCTTTGGTGTAGGCATCTCTTGGATGGCTTTGACTTTATCAGGGTCAGCTTCAATTCCCTTTTCACTCACAATAAATCTCAGCAGCTTACCGGATCCCACCCCGAATGTGCACTTGTTGGGGTTTAACTTCAATTGGTACTTCCTCAGACGCTTGAATAATTTCAAGAGATTCACCAGGTGGTCTTCTTCTGTGAGGGACTTGGCAATCATGTCATCCACATAACATTCAATTTCTTTATGGATCATGTCGTGGAATAATGTTACCATAGCCCGTTGATAAGTGGCACCAACATTCTTCAGTCCGAACGGCATTACCTTATAACAGAATGTGCCCCAGGGTGTAATGAAAGTTGTCTTCTCCATGTCTTCAGGTGACATCTTGATCTGATTATATCCTGAAAATCCATCCATGAAGGAGAACACCGAGAACTGAGCCGTATTGTCGACCAATACATCAATGTGAGGTAATGGGAAGTCATCTTTTGGGCTAGCTCTGTTCAGATCCCGGTAATCCACACACATCCTCACCTTTCCATCCTTCTTTGGCACAAGTACAATGTTAGCAACCCACGACGGGTAACTAGTTACAGCAAGGAAACCGGCGTCCCACTGTTTTTGTACCTCTTTTTTTATCTTCATTGCCATATCCGGGCGAGTACGGCGCAACTTCTGCTTTACCGGCGGACAATCTTCTTTCAGAGGCAGCTTATGCATAACAATGTCGGTGACCAGACCTGGCATGTCTTGATAAGACCAAGCAAAAACATCCACATACTCCCGAAGCATATCAATAAGTTGTTCTTTCACTGAATCTTGCAGACAGGCCCCGATCTTAACTTCTTTCAGGTCTTCTTCTGTACCAAGATTAACCGTTTCAACCTCCTCCTGATGAGGAGTTATAACCTTCTCCTCTTTTCTCAACAACCTGGCTAGTTCTTCATGTAGCTCATAATCTTCTTCAACCCCTTCATCAGCTTGATTAATCGGATTGTCAAAGTCATACGAAGTCATAGCAGTGTTGTTGTCGGTGCAGTCTGGAGGGCACTCTCTGCAAGGGTTTATATTTGTTCATTTTAGTGATCAGTTTTATCTTGTTTAGAAAAAAGTGAAAATGAAGTTATTTATTTTGAAAAACATTGCCATTTTATTTTTGTACAAAAAATGAAAAATGAAAAACAGTGAGCGGAAAAGAAAAGACTCATTTGCAAAAGATGTCCTGATATTCATTAATTGATCATTTGCACAAAATACAAGATGGCCCGATTACAAAATGAGCCCTGACATCTTGGGCAAGATGCAGGACTTGATGCATGCTTAAAGACAGGAAATAATAATTACTCTGCAGGAGTAACTCTTATAATTTCCTGGGAAGACCAGTTTGAGACATGGTTCCCCGGGATCCTTGGACGTATCCAGCTTTCCAGGTTGCGCTCGTCTTCTGACTCATCTTCCAAACTATTCACAGCATCCGGGGTGAGCATTCCCCCGCTGATAAACTTGGGCTCCGTTGCAGCCTATGGTTGATCTTGTCGAGTTGGTATGTAACCCAACCCGAATCGGTCTTCTTTCTTTTCAACTGGCAGCAGCTTGCCCCAGCCTTGAGCAGTACCCTCCTCAACAACCTTCCGAGCTTGTTGATACGAGGTGATGGAAGTCCCTAGTACAGCAGATGTTTCATTAATATTGAGGGCCTCAAACCCCTGACTCATTGTTTCATGGATCTCCCCATCCATTTCAATGTATTTGAAAGTAGCCAGCTGGCTAACGAAGATATCCTCCTCCCCACAGATGGTAATGACTTGGCCCTCCCACTCGAATTTTAACTTCTGGTGAAGGGTTGACGTCACGGCGCCAGCGGAGTGGATCCATGGTCTACCCAATAGACAGCTCTAGGCAGGCTGTATATCCATCACAAAGAAGGTCGTTTTGAAAACCTGTGGGCCAATCATTATAGGCAACTCTATCTCTCCCAGAACTGATCTCTTAGAACCATCAAAGGCTCTCACTACCAAGTTGCTTGGGCGTAGTGCCAATCCGTCAAGTTCCAGCTTCATAAGGGCTTTCTTGGGCAGGACATTGAGGGATGACCCCGTGTCTACCAGTACGTGAGAAAGCACAGCACCTTTACACTCCAAGGTGATGTGAAAAGCCTTGTTGTGATTGTGGCCTTCCGTTGTTAGATCTACGTTGGTAAATCCTAGTCCATGACTAGCATTGACATTTCCAACCACAACCTCTAACTGATTGACAGTAATCTCCTCCGGCACATAAGCTGCATGCAGGACCTTTAATAGTGCGTTCCGATGAGCCTCAGAGCACATTAGCAATGATAGTATGGAGATTTTGGAAGGTGTTTGGTGAAGCTGGTCCACCACCTTGTAATCACTTTTCTTTATGATTCTCATGAATTCATCAACCTCTTAATCAAAAGGAGTCTTCAAAGTTTCTTTAGCAACTGGTTCTTCTCACGCCATGCTCTTCCCTTTTGCCTTAGTGGAAGCTTCTACTTCAGCAATGGGTCTTGGTATTTGCGAGGCAAAGAGACGTCCGCTTCTAGTGAAGCCTCCACCTCCCCCCACATTGTCTATCTGAGGTGAAGAAGTTGATGACTCTAAAGTTATTTTCTGCCCCTCGCAGTATAGATCTGAGCCATAATGCCAAGGGATGGCATTATTGCTTTCGTAAGGAACTGGCCCAGGCACTGTGATAGTGACCTGACTGATAGCAGCTATAGAGGGGACCACAATGGTGTGCGGATCATAATATACAGTAACTGGAGCTCTGACAGGAGTAGTATTTCGTTGTGAGTTGTTGGAAGGAACATTTGCGGGATCATAGTATATCGTAACCGTTGAGACGCTTTCATTAACTATTGCTGATGTTGCAGACGGTACTGTTGACTGGATGGGTGTTGAAGTTGTAGCAGGAATGGTGACTGGACTTGTATCCGTTGAAGTGATCGATTGAGTAGTTGTTGGAGTTGTAGTAGAATCTGTTGGAACAATGGTTGCTGACGTTGTAGGAGTATCTGTGATTGTTGATGAAGGAATTGTTGGAGTTGTAGTCGCTGTTGTCGTAATCTGAAGGATACCATCCTTAATAAGACCATCTACGTCGTTTCTCAGTCTTTCACATCCATTAACGACAATGTTGCAATATCCACAGCCGAGCTCACACCCGGGGAACACTTGGCATTCTAACAGCTGAGCTTTGATTTCAACCAGAGGTGTTCAGATTTGTGCAACACTGTTGATCAATGTGGATGGTTGGCCCTCTTCAATAGCATTATTCCTGGGCCCATTGTGACTAGGAATTGGATTTCTTGTGACGTTCGGAGGAGGCGCAAAATTGAGAGCTTTTGAGTCCACCAAATCCTGGACTTTCATCTGTAAGGCCCTGCATTTTTCAGTATTATGCCCCGGTGCGTTTGAATGGAACGCACACCTGGCATTTTCATCATAGTTCTTTGGCATATTGAGGGGATCTGGAGGTGCCAATGTCCTTAACTTAACTAGGTTGAGGTTTAGGAGTTGTGGCAAGAGTGCAAGATACGGCATTGGGATTGGGTCAATCACCCTGTTTGCTTGTGATGGCCTTTGTTGGAAAGGACGCTGTTGTTGGTTGTTATTACTGTTGTTGTAGGTTCTCTGTTGCGGAAAATGAGATTTTTGCTGATAGTGAGATTGTTGTTGATACTGTGGCTGTTGTTGTTGAGGATATGATGGTTGCTGTGGAATTGGAGCTGGAATGGTAACATCTGCTACTGACCAGTGAGCATATTGAGGCCTGCCCCTGCTTGTATGAATGGAATTAGTTTCACCTGCCCTTCGGGGTCCCGCAAAAGGTTTCCTGGGATTGCTGGAGGAACTTGCACCACTGTCAGAGATTTTACCCATCTTCAAGAGACTTTCAATTCTTTCACCAGCTATGACCACGTCAGCAAAACTGGTAGAGGAGAAAGCAACCAGTCTATTAATATAAGTCCCTTGCAATGTGTTCATGAACATGTCAGCCATTTCTCTTTCTAACATGGGTGGTTGGACAGTAGCAGCAAGCTGTCTCCATCTTTGAGCATACTCCCGAAAGCTCTCTCTATAAGATTGAGACATTCCCATTAGGAGGGTCCTATTGGGAGCCATGTCCAGGTTGTATTGATACTGACGGATGAAAGCCTCGGCCAAATCCTTCCAACATCTTATGGTGGCCCTAGACAAATGTGAATACCACTCTCTTGAAGCCCCCGTCAGACTGTCTTCAAAGTAGAACATCCACAACTTTTCATCCATAGTATAAGCTTTGAGCCTTCCCAAGAAAGACTGCAGGTGAGTGCGAGGACAGGAGGTACCATTGTACTTTTCAAAGCATGGGGGTTTGAATTTGTGGGGAATTCTCACCCCATCTACTAGTCCCATATCCATCACATCGAAGCCCAAAGAATTTTGAGACTCCAAAGATCTTAACTTTTCAGCAATCTCGTCCAATCTTTTGTCATATACCTCATCCCCAGCTCCTATAACAGTAAATTGTTCTCTTTAAGGGTCCTCCTGCAAGATTTGCCCCCCAGCAGTGTTACCTTGAACATTCCTCGGGATGTTAACCTCTGGATCCAGATGAGGTCCATATACTGGTGGGTCAATACGAGGTTGGCCCCGTTCATTGTTGCTAGTTTCTCCTATTCCAAGATGAGGCTCTTCAGGAGTTTGTCTTTCCACCAGCTCTCTTAACCTTTCTTGACTCTGGGCTAAGCCAGTCATCACTGCCATGAACTGAGACATCTGATTTCTCATCTCCACTCTCTCATTGGCCATCTGGTTTCTGACCTCAGACAAGTCCTGCTGTACTTATTCCATTTGAATGTCGGGAAGGTTGTTACGAGTTGGGTACCGGTGCGCGCGGTTGACAGGGAACACTCGGCGACGAGCAATGTTTCCTGAGATCACAACAAAGTTAGAAACAATAGTAATAACGAAACCTACAAAACAAAAACAAAGTTAGTATGCATTGCAGTATGCTTATTTGTTTTCCAAGGTATCCGGTTTGGTTCTTGGTTTTGACCTTTCCAGACCTCGAGGAAGATGCTTGATGTTGTTGAGAGAAAGCCCAAATGAAAAACAAACTAAAATATATTACAAATGGTGAACAATACATTGTTTGTTTTACAATACATGCCCCTGAAGGGTCAAAACATAACAAAAGAAAAGTACACCAAATGGAAACAAACAACAAGCAAAGGATCAGACATCCAGCCCAAACTCATCCTCTCTGACCTCTTTCAGGAGGGCCTCAGTCACCGGACCAGCTGGGTGCTCTATAATGGTCCTAATGAGGAAGTTCCTGGTGGCAATAGCAGTAGTCAGCTTCTTATGCCTGTCTTGGTCCTTTGATCTCTTCAATCCTACTCTGAGCTTCAACTCTGAAATCTCCTTCTGGGCTGCCAACAAAGCTTCCTGCTGCTTCTTCTCATTGGCCTCTAGCTGTTTAATCTTGTCTTGAGTCTTCTGGTCTTCTTGTGTACGGGCTTCAGTGATCCTGACCCACCTAGCCTGATTCTCTTGCAGATAGTGCTCAGCCCTAGCTTTCTGAATCTTAGCCTTCTTGCAGGCATTCTTCAATATCTGTTCTCCAGCCCTTTCTTTCCTTATGTAGTCTTCTGTCCTTTCAATTTTGGTCAGATGCTCAACCTTGAGTTTCTCCAATCTCTCAATGTCCATACGACCATTACTCCTCTCCCAAAGAGTTTTCTTTAAAGCCTCAGATAACTTCTCATTCCTTTCCTTCAGCTTCTCAAATTCTTCTAGGCTGACAGTTGCTGCTGGCTGTACAGTAGATGGTCCAGGCATGTCTTCCAAGGTGACAGGCATCCTGGTAATCTGAGCTCTAGCACGGGACCAGTCATAATACTGAGCTGAAGCAACATTGTTACATCTTCCAAGAATAGCAACCCCTTTTGTCTGGATGTTGTCCCAAGCCCAGGATGCTTGTCTGACAACAGTTGAATTAGGTTGCACTTCACAATATAGGATCTCATCTAAATCCTGTCCTCTGGGAGGGTGAACTAAGGCATAACCCAGTCGTCTCTTAAACAGTAAAGGATTGTAGTTGATGCAACCCTTTACTCCTATCAGAGGCACATTTGGGTACTGTCCACAGCTGGTGATAATGTCTTTGCCTTTGGTTCTCTGGGTGCCCCATCTGATATCATCTGAAGTCAAAGCAATGAGCCTCTTGGCCCAATTCTTCTGTTGGTGTGGGTTCAAGAAGGCATCTGATTTAGGCAGGTGTCTGAGTAGCCAGGTGTAAAACAAAGGAGCACAATATCTTACCAACTTCCCCCTTTGTTTCTCATTCCTCTGATAGATGGAATAATAGAAATCTCCCAGCAATGTAGGTACTGGGTTCTTCAGGAGAAACAAATGGATGGCATTCCCGCTGACAAATTTGGGCTCATCTGCAAACAATATAGCCCCATATATGCTGAGGGCTAATAGTGCACAGACTGCCCTCCATTCTCCCAATGAAGCCTTCAAGATAGCTTGAGAAATCAAGAAGTCAAAGTGCAAACTAGGGATCCCAGCCTTTGTGGTCATACTTTGCTCAATTAGGGCGGGCTCCAAGTACAGTGCCCTTGCTATCTCTTCATTCTTGGGAGAAGTCATTTCTGGGTTGAAGGGGATTCCACCTCTGACAGGCACTCCAATCAACAAAGAGAATTCTTCCAGTAGAGGCCCTAACTGGAAGTCTGGAAAGGTGAAACATCTCAAAGGAGGGTCATAGAACTGTAAGCATGTGTGGATCATGCTCCTCTGAGAGGGGTCAAGGTCCATAACCATATCCAGGATACCTCCATAGTGTTATCTAAACAATGGGATGTGGTCAGGTGTGATGAGTGACTGGACTTTCCTGATACCAGTCAACACAGGCTCAAAAAAGTGGTAGGATATGTTGCTCTTCCTGGGAGTAGTCATGAGTGCTGCTGAAGAAGCTGAAGATAAGTGCTGATGAAGATCACAGACTAAGACTGGAGATAAGTCTCTGATAGACTGATGCTGGTGATGGTGGAGATAACTGAAGCAGATGCTGATGAAGACAGCTGAAGCAGAGGTCTATGTTGATGAAGGGGTCAAAACCAAAACCAAGATAATGAGGTGGATACCCTGAAAAGCAAATAAACAAATGTTAAATGATGCAATGATGAATATGCAGATGATATGCAAGGGTTTGTGATCAAGCTGGATCTGATTAATTGTCTTGATATAAGGCCTATATATGTCCAAGAAGTCCAGATGAGGGCTCAGAAATCCAGTAACCAGGGTAGGGGACTCAAATAAAGAGTCACATGTCCAGGGTTACTCACAAGAACTGTCCAAAGTGGAGTATTCTTACACAAATACAGTAATAGGGTATGATGTGGCCATGGGTTCCTGCAAACCTGTAAACAACCCAACCCCCTCACATGTTGTGCTCTAGAACAAGGATCCTCAGACTTGGATCAGCTATGAGAAGTGTAAACACTTCTAACCCAGAGGTACAGTGTTTACAATAACCATAAAAGATCCTCCTCTAATTCACCTCAGTTTCTGAAGGTCATAACAAAGGTCATTCAGACTTAGCAGGCTTCCCAAATAGCCCCAGTACTACAGGAAATCTATAGCACAGTGTTCTCAAGAAGAAACCCACATCTGAACCGTGTTTCATATTCCCGCACCAGACCGAAATGGAATGGGAAAGAACATGAACCACTCTAGCCTAGGTGTCACTCAGGTCCCAGGTATAGGACCTTGAACTCTTAATGGAACCCCACCCACCAAAACAGCAAACCAGATCCAGCAAATGACAGTATGACAGTATGATGTATAAAACTGTAAAGAAAGCAGTAAATAAAGTTGTACATAAAGCAATAAATAAAGCAATATAAAATAAACACACATAACACCTAACACCCTAGTAAACACAAATCAAACAAGCGATAGGAGGAACCCACAAAAAGAACCAGAAGCCCTGGTTGCAATATAAGGTTCCCCAGCAGAGTCGCCAAACTATCGCTCCCACCCAATGAGACCAGGTCAAATGGGGTACAGACGCAAACGGTCGGAGAAAAGGAGAGAACACACAAGGGTGAACTGAAAAGAAAAGAGTCGCCAGCTAGGCATTTTTATCCCGAAGGAAAGGTAATGCTGCATAAACCTAAGAAAAGATGGATAAGACGGTTGCGAACCAGAGAGACTGAGAAAGGGGGTTGGTTACAACCTAGGAAGGTATTAACACCCAGATTGTCCGCCGTACTCGACGGGATCCACGCTTAAAAGATTTGTGTTTAAAGGGGTAGTGTCAGTGCAATCTGTGTGTCAAAGCTGGAAAAGAATGCAAGTGTCAGTGCTGAAAAAAAGTGAAATGAAATATGTGAAGTGTCAGTGCAAGAACAGGAATACAAAGCTCAAGACAATGAGGCTTAAAGAATAATGCTGGAAGGAGGGGGAATATACAAAGACTTTTGTTCGATAACCTGTTAATTATGCCTACGTATCCTCTCGTGCAATGAGGAAGTCAGAACACCGTAGTTCGACTCAAAGAGACTGAAAGGTAAATTGACTGATGAACTGCTTACTTGTCTATGCTCAAGTGTATGACCTGTCTGGCTCAGGTGCAAACTATCTTGCATTATACGGAAGAAGCGAGTTCTCGTTTGTGAGTGAATGAGGTGAGAAAAGAATACCGGAGGAGATGATTATTATTTGTTTTTGTGTTTTCAATCTTTTATTGCTTTTTGGATTTGTCATAAGAAAATGAGCTTAAGCCTAAACCAAGGGTTCGTAAACTCATCACATCCTCCCTCTGATTAGGGGTAATGAGAATACCTTAAGAATGAAGTAAGCACCTCACACTTAATCACCATGATGTAGGATTAAGATCATTAACCTACTTGCAATTATTTAGATGTTTTTGGAGTTTTTGTTTAGTGTTAAGTAATTAGTTTAAGCCATAATCAAAGATTTAATGGACCCATTACACCATCCTAATAGAAGGATGATAGATGAGAACATTTAAGCTGAGGAAGACTCCTCAACTTGATCCATGGTTAGGGATTAACCTCATGACTAAACAAAGCCTTTATTAAGTGGATTTTAGTTAATGATAAGATTAAGAAGTGGGTTTTATGGTTTGTAAAACAACTTGAGGGGGACTTGTCCATTAACACTAGGGTTAGTCCTTCTTAACCAATTAAGGAAGAATTAGAACCCTAATGCAAGGCCCAAGTTACAAGCTTGATGTCTTAGTGATTATTAGATGGATTGATTAAAGGATTTAAACACATTAAGTGTTTAACACTTAGGATTACAGTTATACACTTCATCCTAATAGAAGGATACAGGCATAACCCTAATCACAAAGCCTTAAAACCTTTAAGGTTTAGTCCTTGATTAAGAGATGAGAAGAGAAAACACAAAGATGACACAAAGGAAAAACTAATGGGGAACTAATCAAACCCTAATTGTGATCATGCTTGGATGTTCCTAGGGTTTATGAGGCTTGCAAAAGATCTTCAAGAGAAAATCCACCAAGGAAGAAGCATAAGAAAGGAGAAGAAGCAGAAAGAAGCAAGTCAACTTACTTCACTTAAGAAGATAAGTTGATTGAAGAAAGAAAGTGAAGAGGGAAAATGAATGAGAAAGCTCACTCTAATCCACAAATAAAATGCAGCAATGAACTTGTACCCTAAACCTATACAAGTTCACTGCCCAAAGGAGGAGACTTAAATCTTAACCTAATGGAAGTTATGATTTTCTCAAGTTGGCTAGGGTTTTAGGATGCCTCAAAAGGAAAAATACAAAACAAATTGAAAATGAAAGATAAATTCATGCCCATTTTATCCTAGAAACTACATGATATGAGGAATGCAATGCAAAAAGAATCATTATCAAACTCTTCATGGTTAGGCGGAAAGGATTTTTCTAAGTTAGGGTCAAAATATTGATTTTTTAGAACCCTAAATCAAAAGAATAATGTCAAAATAGGTCAAGAACCAAAAAGAAATTTGTGTGAAGGGTTTGATAATGTCTCTAAATGTATCAAGATGCAATGTGATTTTTTTGGTGATTTTTAGAAACTTAAATGGTATTTTAATTAATTAATTCTCATTAATTAATTAAAATAAACATTAAAATATTTTAAAAATACGAATTTTATGCAAAAAATAAAATAAAAATTATTTTCAGAATGAGATAAATATTTGAAAGGGAAATGCAAAAGATAAAATTTTTTGAAAGTGTTTTGCTATTTTTAATAAAATGTACAAAGAAATGCAATTAAAATGAAATTAAATTGTGAATTAATGGAAGTATGCTGATCCAGTGGTCCAAATTTGAATGAGAAAGGGAGGGAATTGACTTCGCGCGCTATCCAAGGGCCAGAATTCAAACTACGCTAATTACACAATTAAACCCTAATCTGAACCCTAATCACTTTCAGGTGACCGGAACAGTGTTCCGGTCATCTTCTCCGGCTAGCCTCTCATCCAATCTCCCTCAATATGCAACCCTAAGCCCTTAAAATCTCCATAAATGATCCCCACCCCATTCTAAACAAGAATCAACCATCAAACAGAATTTATTTCACATGAACAGAGAGATTCGAAGCAAAACGGAAAATCTTTCAGAAATTTCAGAAGCTTCATACATGCTTAAAACTGAATCATTTTCAAAACCAAAAGGTGCAGTTTGATCAGTGAAGCATGGAGAACCATCTAAGAACTTAAGAAATCATTTCTGGAAAAAATGTTCTTGGTGATACCTGAACTGAAGCTTTCGAAAATGGCACTGGCTGGCTGCTTCTTTGCTTCAAATCAGCTCCAATGATCCTCCTGAAGAGTTTGTGATGCTTGGTTGGAGGTTATATGGCCTCTAAGTGATGTTGGCTGAAACTCAGTTCAAGAAATGTGAAAATCGTGTTTTTGATTCAGGGTGTTTCAAGGCATAATGAGGGGTGGGAAATGGTCAGTGATGATTGTGGAGTTGTTCTATGGAATTTGTTTTGAGGTTTGAAGCTTGTGTGCTGAGTTTCGAAGGCTCTTGCAAGTTTGAGGGATTTTGTGTATGCTGAGCAATCTCAATTGTTAGGCTGCAATGTTGTGTGTTTTAGCTTGGTTTTGATTCACATAATAAGCTGTGATAGGTCAGAGGGTGGGTGGTGGCCTATGTTGATTGGTATGGGCAAGTTGCAAAAATGTCAACATGACTTGTACTTAAGGTATGGGCAAGAACACATTTGGTCCTTGGGCATGTCATGCGCAGCTGACTTCACGGATGTCCACAAATCCATTCATGAGGCAATTCAGCAAGAGAGAAGAAAGTTATGGGGTGTTTTGCAATTATGTGATGTTTTGGCCCCTTTAAGAAATCTTGATGTTCAAGGCATGAAACTTGGGATTCCTTTGTGCAATTCTGAATTATAGGTCATGTATGATGTTTTTTCAATGCTTAGAAGTCAATTAGAGGTCACATTTGGCTTTGGCAAGTGTTTTTGCAAACTTCCCTCTTTGGTGCATAAGTGAAATTTTGTGATTTTTCCCAACTTTGCAAGGCCATAACTTGAGTTCTATGATGAATTAGATCAAGTTATTGTTCTTTTTGAAAAAGGAATGATCCAATCTACAACTTTCATGACCAAGAATTTTTCATTTGAAGCATTTTTGAATCAAAAAGAGGAGGTTGAAAAACTTTCCCAAAATGGCAATTTTGCATTACAAGTCACTTTCCCAAAATGGCAACTTTGCAAATGACTTGAAATTCTTCAATTTTGTGAATTTCTAACCTCTTCTAAGATCAAATAAAGATAATATACACCAAAAATGATGGAGAAGACCCTTTGGTTGGAGGATTGGGGGCCTCAGATGCCCTGATTTTGCACTAGCTTGCTCAAGAAGTCATCTATTGATCAGATGCCTTCCCCATTGAATTTCTTCATGAAAATTGGTATTCATGATCCTTTCATCATATAGAGACCAACAAAAACAAGAATGAGCAAAAAATTTGGAGTTATGGCCTCTGAAACCAAAACCCTAATTTTAGGTCATCTGTGCAGTTAAGCTTGGCTCTGCTTCCATACCTTCCTCAGTTCTTGTGATTTTCTGACTTTATTGATCCTGGGAGGATATAATATGATGCTTTAACATACATGGACCCTCTTGAGATGATTGAAGACCTTTGGAGTGGCTCAGATATTTCAGGGATTGCTCAAATCACAAACCCTAGATGCAGATGACTTTGAAACAATGCAGTGAAGCAAAAATGCAATATGAGATGATATGATTGAGCTTATGCAAATGAAAAGATCACAAGCCATGGTGAAATGAGTGAGGGCAAATTTGGGGTGTTTACAGTTGGGAATTCCTCAAATATCCACTATTGGTGACAAGAGTTCTGCCAAGTAAACTCTGTGGGGAATGGGCCTCCCACTGCTTGCTGGGTATACTTCACTGGGGAAGATAAATTGCTTGGGAGAATGTGACGCCATCCTGCAACCTGCAACAACAGAAAACACAAGTGTGCCCCGAGGACTTGCATGGTATGATCTGTACATCCATCGTCACTCGACACTCAAAATGGATTTCAAATGTTTCCCTGCAATGTCATTTTCTTTCAAATTATCACCATGTTTTAAATGCAATGCTATTTTTGCCAAAAATTCAGGACATTTTGCAAACAAAAATAAACACAATACAACTTTTTGACTGAATATTCTTTTTATTGAAAGGCCTCTGAATAGGAAAAGATTTTACATCAGGAAGCAGCCACCTGGAAAGAGGTAGCCACCATAAAATTTAGAAAACAAACTATCCTAATGGAAATGGACACGACATCCCAATGAGTTCCCTTTCTGCTATGACCAACATGTCTTCAAAACTCTCCATTCTTGTCTTTTCTTTCTGAGAAGATGAGGGGACTGATTCCTATCCTTCTGATATTGTCAAGTTGTTCGAAACGATGATTTGGTTCAGATTACTCGGATCGCAGTTGTTCGCTTATTCCCTTGTTTTGCGTGGGTCGCCCTTTCGGGTTTTCAATCCACCGGGATACCCTTTTTTGCCTGAGTTGTCCGATGTGGCTTTTCAACTCAGCGGGTGTACATTTTTTTTATTTATTTTCCCTAACTTTTTCCCGAGCTTTTTATTCTGTTTTTAGCTCGCCGGGATGCCCTCTTCTTGCCTGGACTTTAATTCTGTTTTTGTGTCCAACGGGTCTTTTTATGCGAAGTATTTTTTAACTCCGTCTGAGTTAACAAGGGATTGGAAATCTTCTCCATCCATAGTGGTGAGCATCAGTTCTCCTCCTGAGAAGAATTTATTTACTATGAATGGTCCTTCGTAGTTTGGGGTCCACTTGCCCCTGTGATCCGAACTTGGAGGAGAAATCCTCTTCAGCACAAGCTCTCCCACTTGATACTCCCGAGTACGTACTCGTTGTTCGAATGCTTGCTTCATTCTCCTCTGATAAAGTTGACCATGATAGATAGCCGCTAATCTCTTTTCCTCAATTAGACATAGCTGATTATAACGAGCACGCACCCATTCAGCCTCATCAAGCTTCACATCCATCATCACACGCAATGAAGGAATCTCAACTTCAACATGCAAGACTGTCTCCATACCATATACCAATGAGAAGGGAGTTGCCCCAGTTGACGTCTTGACTGACGTTCGGTATGCATGCAGCGCAAATGGTAACATCTCATGCCAATCTTTATAAGTGACAACCATTTTTTGCACAATCTTCTTAATATTCTTATATGCCGCCTCTACCGCACCATTCATCTTTGGTCGGTAAGGAGAAGAATTGTGATGCTGAATCTTGAAGTCCCGACACCACTTTGCCATCATCTTGTTGTTTAAGTTAGAACCATTGTCAGTAGTGATCCTTTCGGGCACTCTGTATCTACAAATGATGTCTCTTTTCAAAAATCTGGCTACCACTTGACGAGTGACATTAGCATAAGACGCTGCTTCCACCCACTTAGTGAAGTAATCAATCGCGACAAAGATGAAGCGATGACCGTTTGAAGCAGTAGGCTCTATTTTCCCTATCATGTCAATGCCCCACATAGAAAAGGGCCAAGGATATGACATGACGTTGAGCGGGCTTGGAGGAATATGCACCTTGTCTGCATAAATCTGGCACTTGTGGCACTTACGAGCGTATGAACAACAGTCTGCATCCATTGTCATCCAATAATCCCCCGATCTTAACAACTTCTTAGCCATAGCATGTCCTCCTGCATGGGTACCGAAAGATCCCTCGTGGACTTCCTGCATTAACAGGCTTGCTTCGTGTCTATCCACGCATCTGAGCAAGACCATGTCAAAGTTCCTCTTATACAAAACCCCGTCTGTATTCAAGAAGAAGCTAGCAGCAAGTCGCCTTAAGGCCCTCTTGTCATTGGATGATGCCCCAGCTGGGTATTCTTGCTTTTCCAAGAATAGCTTGATATCAAAGTACCAAGGTTTCTCGTCAGACACTGCATCTACAGAGAAAGCATGAGCTGGAGCGTCAAGCCTGGTGATGTCAATTCTGGGCACATAATTCTAACACAAGACTTTGATAGATGAAGAAAGAGTGGTCAATGCATCGGCAAATTGATTTTCATCACGTGGTATGTACTGAAGCTTAATTGTCGTGAAGAACGTCAACAATTTTCTAGCATAATCCCTGTATGGAATTAAATGCTCTTGATGCGTATACCAATTGCCGATAACTTGATTGATAACGAGGGCTGAATCCCCGAATATATCGAGGGTCTTAATCCGAAGATTAATAGCCTCCTCTATTCCCATTATGCATGCCTCGTATTCCGCTTCATTGTTGGTGCAACCAAAAGTAATTCTGGCAGCGAAGGGAAAGTGAACACCTTCAGGAGTAATAAGAACAGAACCAACTCCACGTCCATTGATATTGACTGCCCCATCAAACATCAACTTCCATTTGGATTCATGGTCTGGCCCCTCCTCCGGAAGTGGTTCCTCGCAATCATTTTCTTTGAGGTACATGATGTCCTCATCAGGGAAATCAAACTTCATTGGCTGATAATCATCTTCAAGAGGTTGTTGTGCAAGGTAATCTGACAATACACTTCCTTTGATGGCTTTCTGAGAAGTATATTGTATGTTATACTAAGTTAAGATCATTTGCCACCTAGCAACCCTTCCGGTTAACGCTGGTTTCTCAAAGATATACTTGACAGGATCCATTTTGGAAATTAGCAGTGTGGTATGAGTCAACATGTATTGCCTTAGTCGGCGAGCAGCCCATACCAAAGCGCAACAAGTTTTCTCGAGCAGTGAGTAACGGGATTCACAGTCGGTAAACCTTTTGCTAAGGTAATAAATAGCGTACTCTTTTCGACCAGACTCGTCATGTTGGCCTAGAACACACCCCATTGACCCTTCTAGCACAGTCAAGTACATGATTAAAGGTCTTCCTTCAACTGGAGGCATTAGAATTGGAGGCTCCTACAAATGTTCTTTTATCTTGTCAAAAGCTCTTTGGCAGTCCTCATTCCACCTGACCGTTTGCTCTTTTCTTAGCAATTTGAATATTGGTTCGCACGTGGCAGTTAGATGAGATATGAACCGTGAAATGTAGTTCAACCTCCCTGAAAACTCGCGCACTTCTTTTTCTGTTCTCGGTGCAGGCATATCATGAATTGCTTTTACTTTTGCAGGATCTACCTCAATTCCTTTCTGACTAACAATGAAACCCAGCAGTTTCCGGACCGCACTCCGAAAGTGCACTTGTTTGGATTCAACCTCAGCTTATACTTTATCAGTCTATCAAACAGCTTCTTGAGGTTGACCAGCTGCTCTTCTTCGTCTCGGGACTTAGCAATCATATCGTCCACATAACACTCAATCTCCTTGTGTATCATGTCATGGAACAATGTGACCATAGCCCGTTGATAAGTTGCCCCGACGTTCTTCAAACCAAAGGGCATGACCTTGTAGAAGAATGTACCCCACGGGGTAATGAACATTGTTTTCTCCATGTCTTCCGGTGCCATCTTAATCTGATTATATCCGAAGAAGCCATCCATGAAGGAAAATACCGAGAATTGAGCAGTGTTATCTACCAGCACATCAATGTGAGGTAAAGGAAAGTCATCTTTTGGGCTCGCTCTATTCAAATCCCGGTAGTCAACGCACATCCGGACCTTGCCTTCCTTCTTTGGTACAGGTACAATATTAGCTACCCAAGGTGGGTAACTAGTTAAGGCAAGGAATCCGGCATCCCATTGCTTCTGAACTTCCTCCTTGATCTTCATCGCCATGTCAGGACGAGTTCTTCTCAACTTCTGTTTCACAGGGGGACAGTCTTCTCTCAATGGTAGCTTGTGCACAACGATGTCGGTATCCAACCCTGGCATATCTTGATATGACCAGGAAAAGATATCCACATACTCACGCAACATACCAATCAGCTCTTTCTTTATTTCGGCCTGCAGACTGGCCCCAATCTTGATCTCTTTCTTCACATCTTCAGTGCCAATGTTGATGATCTCAATTTCTTCCTGATGAGGCTGAATAACCCGTTCCTCTTGTTTCAACAACCTGACCAATTCTTCAGGGAGTTCATAGTCTTCCTCAACCCCTTCATCATCTTGGTATATATGATTGTCAAAGTCATGCATGGTCATAGCAGGAATGTTATCAATGAAATCCGGATGATCAACACTGCACAAATGATGTGCTTATTTCAGAATCTGCTTATTTTGAAAAGACGCAAACACAAAAGCAAAAAGGGAAAACACATTGCCATTTTTTATATTTTTTTTGTGAAAAATTTAAAACAAAAGAAAAAGAACACAATTTGTTTGAAAATGTCCTTTATTTCATGGTAAAAAGAGTGCATAACAAATATGGTGGCCCATACAATGGATCCTAGCACCTTGGGCAGAATGCTAGATTTGACAATGCAGCATGATAAGAAAAGGGAACAAATAAATTACTCTGAGTGCCAGGTAACTTGGACGATGTCTTCAGCAGACCAGTTCTTCAGCTCCTCTCCGGGCGCACACGGATGAATCCAGTTGTCCCAGTTACCATCACTGTCTCCCTCTTCATTAGTTGCACAGATATGATTGCGCTCGAGCATCCCAGTGCTTGTAAACCCAAACCAAACTTGTCGTCTTTCTTCTCTAATTCCAGCAAGTTTCCCCAGCCTTGGGCGCTTCCTGACTGAACCACTTCCTTCGCCTGCTTGTAGGAATGAATGGAGGTACCTTCTTTCTCACTGCTCTTCTCTACTGGAGTCAAAATGCTGACATTAACTGCTTCGAAGGCCTGACACAGAGTCTTATGGATCTCTCCGTCCTTCTCCACATATGTGAAAGTTGATAAGTGGCTCACAAAGATATCTTCCTTTCCGCACACAGTAATTACTTGGCCATCAACCACATATTTGAGCTTTTGATGCAGAATGGATGTTACGGCTCCGGCAGCATGAATCCATGGGCGTCCCAACAAACAACTGTACGCGGGCTGAATGTCCATGACGTAGAAGGTGCTTTTGAATACTTGAGACCCTATTTTCACAGGTAACTCAACTCCTCCAAACACTGACCTTCTGGACCCATCAAAAGCTTTGACTATCAAATCATTGGGTCTTAAGACGATACCATCAACATTGAGCTTCATTAATGCTTTCTTCGGAAGTACATTAAGAGACGAGCCTGTGTCAACCAAGACACGCGACAACACAACACCCTTGCACTCCATAGTAATATGCAGTGCTTTGTTATGGTTACGGCCCTCTGACGTAAGGTCTCTATCTATAAATCCCAGCCCATGGCTTGCATTCACACTGCCCACTACGGCTTCTAGTTGATTAACAGTTATTTCTTGGGGAACATAGGCCATCTGCAACACCTTCAACAAGGCTTCTCTATGCGCGGGAGAACACATCAGCAATGAAAAAATTGATATTTTAGACGGCGTCTGGTTCAACTGTTCGACCACCTTATAATCACTCTTTTTAATTATGCGTATAAATTCCTCCACCTCCTTCTCAAAGGTACCCTATCCAGCAGCAGGAGTTGTTGTCTCTTCAATCACTATTTGCTTTCCTTTAGCCTTTGCCTCAGCCTCAGCCTCAGGATCTCCTCTCAGGACTGGGGGAGCAAATAGACGACCACTTCTCGTAAAACCTCCAACCCCTCCGACGTTCACTACAGTCGGGTCAATAGCCACTGACTTACTCTCCACTTTCTGTCCTTCCATGTACACATCTGAGCCATAATGCCATGGAATGGCTTTATCGTCTGTATAAGGAACAGGCCCAGGCACAGTGATAGTCACAGGACTGACTTCAGGAGCATAAATGGTCACAGATTCTCTTCTAGCAGACATCTCAGCTGGATCATAGAAAATGGTTATAGTGGACACACCATCAACTTCATTGTCAACCTTGTCAAACTGCAAAGACCCTTCATCAATCAGATTCTGCAATTCCCTCTTCATGTCTTCACAACCTTTCACTAAATTCAAACACTTCTCACAATCAGAACTGCATCCCAGAAACACTTGTCCTTTCAACAGCCTCTCTGTCGCTCCCGATAAATGGGACCGGCCCAAATAAAGGTACAAACGCGAACGGTCGGCGAAAGGGGGTTGTGAGAGCACACAGGAGTGAACTCACGGGGAATGAATAGAGTCTCCAGCTAGGCATTTTTATCCCGAAGGAAAGGTAATGCTGCATAGACCTAGAAAGATATGGATAAGACGGTTGCGAACCAGAGAGACTGAGAAAGGGGGTTGGTTACAACCTGGGAAGGTATTAGCACCCAGATTGTCCGTCGTACTCGACGGGATCCACGCTTAGAAGATTTGTGTTTTAAAGGGGTAGTGTCAGTGCAATTTGTGTATAATAGCTGGAAAAGGATGTACAGGTGTCAGTGTAAAAGAATGTGATGTGTGATATGTACAGTGTCAGTGTGAGAACAAGAATGAAATGCTCAAGACTATGAGGCTTAAAACAATGCTGGAAGAGGGGGAATATACAGAGACTTTTGTTCGATAACTGTTAAGTTATGCCTACGTATCCTCTCGTGCAATGAGGAAGTCAGAACACCGTAGTTCGACCCAAAGAGACTGAAAGGTAAATTGACTTGTGAACTGCTTACTTGTCTATGCTCAAGTGTATGACCTGTCTGGCTCAGGTGCAAACTGTCTTGCATTATACGGAAGAAGCGAATTCTCGTTTGTGAGTGAATGAGATGAGAAAAGAATCCCGGAGGAGACGATTATTGTTTGTTTTTGAGTTTTCAGTCTTTTATTGCTTTTTGAAGTTTGTCATAGGTTAATGAGCTTGAGCCTAAACCAATGGATTTAGTAAACTCATCACATCTTCCCTATGATTAGGGGTAATGAGAATACCTTAAGTGTGAAGTCAGCTTCTCACACTTAATCACCTTTGGTGTAGGATTAAGATCATTAACCTACTTGTGATTATTTAGATGTTTTTGGTGTTTTTGTTTAGTGTTAAGTAATGAGGTTAAGCCATAATCAAGGATTAAACAGACCCATTACACCATCCTAATAGAAGGATAATAGATGAGAATGTTTAAGCTGAGGAAAACTCCTCAACTTAATCCATGATTAGGGATTAAACTCATGACAAAACAAGCCTTTGGTTAAGTGGATTTTATTTAATGATATGATGATGAAGTGATTTTTAGGGTTTGTAAGACAACTTGAGGGGGACTTGTCCATTAACACTAGGGTTAGTCCTTCTTAACCAATTAATGGAAGAATTAGAACCCTAATGCAAGGCCCAAGTTACAAGCTTGATGTCTTGATGATTATTAAGTGAATTGATTAAAGGATTTAAACACATTAAGGGTTTAACACTTAGGATTAAAGTTATACACTCCATCCTAATAGAAGGATGCAGGCATAAGCTTAATCACAAAGCCTCAAAGCCTTTAGGGTTTAGTCCTTGATTGTGAGATGAGAAGAGAGACACAAAGGATGACACAAAGGTAAAACTAATGGGGGACTAATCAAAACCCTAATCATTGTCATGCTTGGTTGTTCCTAAGTTTTATGAGGTTTACAAGAGAAATCTTCAGAGGAACCACTAGGAAGCAGATGAAAGGAGCAAAGAGAAGCAAAGTAACTTGCTTCATTTAAGAAGACAAGTCACTTGAAGAAAGAAAGTAAGATAAATAAGAATGAGCAAGCTCAATCTCAAACACAAAAAAAATGCAGCAATGATGCACAAAAGAGATGAAAAGAAATTGTGAGAAGTGAAGGCAAATTCACTTCTCAAAGTGACTTACCACCTGAAAAGTTAGCAAAGGAATGGAATGCAATGCAAATGGAATGCAATGTGATGATGCAAACCAAAACCAGAAGCATATGTGTGATGATAATGATGCTATGAGATGATGAAAACATGAAACAAAGCATGGGGATGATCATACAAACCTATGGATGCAAATGAAGCAAGTCTAGAACCATGAACATACATGAAAAGTTATGAAATGCAAATGACATACAACATGGCAAATGCAAGAAGCAATGATCAAACATGATTCTAATATGTCTTAAGATGTTTAATGAATCAAATGGATGCATAAAATGTCATGGCAAGTCATGGTATGCAAGCAAATGCAAGATGAATGCAAAAGGAAGCCCAAATTAGGGTTTATGATCAATGCACCAAACAAAAACCAAAACCAGAAGAAAACCTCAAGATAAAAAATTGAAAATGCAATCAAGGGAACCCTAAACCTATATAAACTCACTGCCCAAAGGAGGGGTTCTAACTCTTAACCTAGTGAGGGTTATGAATTTCTTAAGAATGCTAGGGTTTTAAGGTACCTTGTCAAGAAAAATGTCAAACAATATGAAAATGCAAAATCAAATCATGCCAATTTAATCCTAAGAACTACATGATATGCAAGACACAATGCAAAAAGAATCAAAGTCCAACTCTCAATGGTTAGGCAGAAATGAATTTTTGAACATTGGATCAAAATAATGCTTTGAAATGAAATTAATTCCATGAAAAATTATCAAAATGCCTTAAGATCAAAAAAGAAATTTGGTTTGAGGGTTGGACAATGTTTCTAAATAATTTTTAAGGTTTCATGAATTTTTGGGTGATTTTTAAATACCTAAAAGTATTTTTTAATTAATTAATTCTCATTAATTAATTAAAAATAAACTTTTAAATGATTTAAAAATATTTTTTTATGCAAAAAATAAAAATAAAAATGTTTTCGGTTTCTGAAAATTAATAAAAGCCTGTATAAAAATTTTCAGAATTTTTGAATGGTTTTTGCTATTTTAAATAAAATAAACAAAACAAATGAAATTAATTGAAATAAAAAATGAAATAAATGGAAAGTATGCTGATCCAATGGCCAGGATTTAAATTTGGCACGCGGGAATTGACTGGCGCGCGTTTGAATGGCTGGGATTCACTCTAAAATTTGAATTTAATTAATCCTGATTAATTACACAAATGACTGGATTAGGGTTTAATGGAAGATCTGGTGCATTCATTCACGCGGGAGTCAACCCCAGTCAACCCATCCTACGCTCCTCATTCAAACTGAGCCCTAATCCTCATTAATGCACTAATCACTTTCAGGTGGCCGGGAATGACCTTCGGTCATCTTCTCCGGCCACACTCTCCCCTGAGAATTTCAATCTCACTCCCTAAGCATCTAAAACGAAATCTTTCTGCCCAGAATCCATCCCCAAACATCATAGAGCAAGAATCAACAACTAAAACACATTTATTTTTCACAACAAAGCTGAATCGAGGCAAAATGCATTTAGGTCAGAAAAGTTTCAGAAGCAACATACATACTCAATACTCAATCATTTTCGAAACAAAACATATCAGCATGATCAGTGAAGCATAGAGAATCATTTAGGAACTTAAAAACATGTTTCTGGAAAAAATGTTCTTGAGCTCACCTGAACTGAAGCTTTGATCTTTGGAGCTTTCTGTCTGGCCCTTTGATCCAAAACGCCTCTAATGAACCTCCTGAGAAGCTTGCAATGCTTGGTTGGAGTTTAAAATGGCTGGTTTGTGAGATTGAGCAAGTTCTGTTCAGTGAAGTGAGGAAATCGTGTTTCAGTTTGAGGATGTTTCAAGGATGAATGAGGGCAGGGAAATGATCAGGGGAGTGTGCTGAGTTGATTTGTGAAGTTGGTTTTTGTGTTTTAGGCTTGTGTGATGAGTTTCGAAGGAAGTTGCATAAGAGGTGAAAAGTGAGAATGCTGGCTTGTGGGAGCTTTCAGGCTTGTGTATGTTATGTGTTGGGTTCCATTTTGTCCACTTATCACAACTAGAGAGGTCAGAGGAGTTGGTGTGGACTGTTGTGATTGGTATGGCTCAAGTTGCAAAAAGTCAAGCAAGTTGTACTTGGAGGTATGGGCAAGTGGCAGGCTGAGATAGGGGCATGGCTATGCGCAGCAAGGATCAAGGAGTGTCATGAAATCAGATCTTGTGAGCTGGCTCAAGTGGATGAAGAGTTATGGATCATTTTGCCAACTTGTGAACTTTTACCCCTTTTTGAATTTCTTGATCCACAAGCCATGAAAATGAGTGATCTCTTGGTGCAATCTGACTTTTAGGTGTTGTATGATCATGTTGTGAAGTTTAGAAGTCCATTTGATAGCTCAATTTGCCTTGACAAGTGAATTTGCAACTTTGCTTCTTTGGTAGAAAACTTCAAATTTTGTGATTTTTGCCAACTTTGACAAGCCATAACTTTTGATCCAAAATGAATTAAGTCATGTTCTTGTACTTTTTGAAAAGGGAATGATCCATTCTACAACTTTCATGACCAAAATTTTTCCATTTGAAACATTTTTGAATCAAAAAGTAAAGGTTGAAAAAGATTCCTAAAATGGCAATTTCATTAAAAGTCAAACTTTCTCAAAAAGTCAACTTTGCAAAAGACTTGAAATTCTTCAATTTTGTGAACTTCCAACTCCTTATATGATCAAATAAAGACCATATACAATCAAAATGATGAAGAACACCCTTTGGTTGGGTCATTGGGGGCCTCAGATGCCCTGATTTTGCACTGACTTGCTTGAAAAGTCAACTCTTGATCAGATGACTTCCCCATGGAATTCTTCATGAAAATTGATATGCATGCTCCCTATACCATATAGAGACCAATAGAAACAAGAATGACTAAAAAATTTGGAGTTATGGCCTCTGAAACCAAAACCCTAATTCTAGGTCATCTGTGCAGTCAAGCCTGGCTCTGCTTCCATACCATTCTCAGTTCTTGTGATTTTTTGACATTCTTGACTTTGAGGGGATATAATATGATGCTTGAACATACATGGACCCCTTTTAAGTGATTGATGACCTTTGGAGTGGCTCAAGAAGCTCTTGGATTGCTCAGACCACAAACCCTAGATGCAGATGACTTAGGATCAATGCAGTGAATAAAAAAATGTGGTATGAGATGTTATGATTGAGTTTATGCATATGAAATGATCACAAGCCATGGTGTGAATGGGTGAGGGCAAATTTGGGGTGTTTACTGTTGCCCCTATTCAAACATGAGTTAGCTGTGCAGGATGTAAGCGACGGCTTAACAGGCTAACAAGATAACTTGTGGTTGAATACCAAAGACATTCCAAAATTTGCACTCACAGAATGAAGAAGAAAAGGGATATAGATTGTAAAAGAAAATAAAGTATATTTATAAAGTGTGGGCGACGGAGGACGACCGTCGAGCAGAGGACGACTGCTGGGGAAAGTGTGGAAAATAAAGCAATGACGGGGACGACCGACATGCTGGGGATAAAAGGGATTATGATGGGGACGGCCATCAAGTAAAGCTGTGAGATTCTCTGGGGATTATTGAAAAATGATGGGGACGGCCATCAAGTTCATAAAGTAAGGTAACCAACGATGGGGACGGCCATCGGGCTAAACTGGAAAAGAAAAAGGGACCACGACGGGGACGGCCATCGGGTTAAAGAATAAATGAAATAATGATGAGGGACGGTCATCAAAGGTGAAGGACGATCACCTAGCAGGGACGGATGCTCTGAAAGGGGTGAGATGAGGGACGGTCATCTAAGGTGAAGGACGATCACCTGGCAGGGGACGGCTGCCGAAAATATCGCGACATAGGACGAATGTCGGATAAAGGTCAACGATGGGGACGGCCATCGGACGAGCATGATGAAGGACGATCATCAAGAGGTGAAGGACGATCACCTAGCAGGGTACGGCTGCTCTCAAAGTTTATCATGACATAGGACGAATGTCAGATAAAAAAGATCAACGATGGGGACGACCATCGGATAAAATGATGAAGGACGATCATCAAGAGGTGAAGGACGATCACCTAGCAGGGGACGGCTGCTAAATATCACGGCATAGGACGAATGCCGGATAGAAAAGGTCAACGATGGGGACGGCCATCGGATGAGCATGATGAAGGACGATCATCAAGAGGTGAAGGACGATCACCTAGCAGGGTACGGCTGCTCTCAGGGTTTATCATGACATAGGACGAATGTCAGATAACAAAAAAGTTTCACTCTACTGGGGAATAGTAAGCACGGACGAGTGTTTATATCCAAGAAATAAAAAGGTATAAGTGTTTGGTATTGTGTATAGATTAAAGATGCGGACGAGCATCCTTAAGACTATGATACGGACGAGTATCGGGTAGAAACAAATACTGACACATGTTCAGAGATGATGATACGGACGAGTATCAACTGGTTAACAAGGAACACTGACGAGTGTTGATTCTGAGGGGACTCTTCTAGGGAATAGTAGGCACAGACGAGTGTCTAAATTCAAGAAGACAAGAGTTTTGACACAGTGTATGGATTAAAGATGCGGACGAGCATCCTTAAGACTATGATACGGACGAGTATCACGTAGAAACAAATGCTTGACGCATGTTCTGAGATGATGGTACGGACGAGTACCAACTGGTCAACAAAGAACACGGACGAGTGTCGAATCTGAGGGGATATAAAAGGTGTATACAAGATACGGACGAGTATCTGTATAAGTAAAATAAGTATGAGTGGTGCATAGATGAGTGTTCAACTTGCTGGGGAGAATGACACAGACGAGCGTCAGGAGAGAAAAGTGTAATATAAACAAGTATATGCTTAACAAAGTGTTTAGGTAATTATGCTGGGGAAAGTGACACGGACGGATGTCAAGAAAGTTATATATATAAGTATCTGTGAGTACAAAAGGGATGCTTTGGCTTTCTGTTGGGGATATGACACGGACGGGTGCCACAAAGAGTATGTACTGATGTTTGTGGGTGTAAGGCAACTGCTTTAGCTCTTTGCTGGGGAATTTGGGGAGCATTCTGTATATTGTCAATGGATTGTCATTATTCCCAAGTGTTTGATTCAGAAAATGGCTTATGATTATGCAACATGTTTGATTTTTGCCGTAATGCTCCGCATTAAACGGAATGCTACGCTTTGTGGGGTGAATATGATGCGAATGCTATGATTATGCAAAGATACCAATCCGAGATTCAGATCCTGTTGTTGGGAAGATCTCTGGTCGATCTGTTTGAAGTGGACATCCCAGCTGGGGATGAGATCATTGGTAGATCTGATGAGATGATTCTGCTTGGGGAAATGGGTCAATGATAGACCTATTCCCGTAAATGAAGGACCCAACTGGGGTTTGTAGAAGCTTTCGTCACTCTGTTGTGATTCCTCCGTGTGTGGCTCTTCTGGATAGAGGCTGAGACTCTGTGGGGAGATGGTTTCCCGGCTTTCATATTTGGCTGAGGAGGAAGAATGATTAGCACCTCGGCTGGGGAGAAACAACAAGTGGCAACTCAGCTGGGGAGCAAGCACTTGGGTGTTAAGACTGAGTGAGTGTTGATTTGCCAGCCTGCTGGGGGTGAAGCTTTCATGCCCCATGTTGTGCTTTGGATATCTGCAATCCTGCAAAGATAGAAAAACGTACAAGTAATCCCGAGGTATCCCTTACCGGATTCCATCATAGGAGTTCAGACACTCCCGGGAGTAAGTATATTTCCTACAAGCACGTGTTTTAAGAGAAGCATCTGTATTTATGCAATCAGTATTTTATAGACATCGGACATTTTGCAAATGAAAATAAAATGTTCGAGACGAGACATGACTGAAAATCTGATTTTATTAATTCATATGCCCTGAATTGGCAAGATACAGTCAAAGAAACAAATCCCCTAGAATGAGGAGATTCTTATAAATTGAGAAACAAAATGTTGGAAATGTTGATGACGCTTCAAGGTGCTTCCCTTGGCTATGACTTGTATGACTTTTGACGTTCTTCTCGTCTTGCTTTCTGAAGAAGGCTGATTCCGAAAGAGGCTTGATCCTTTCGAAGCCCACCAAGTTGTAAGTGATATAGACGAATTCAGAGTGCAGTTGTTCGCTTATTCCCTTATTTTGCATGGATCGCCCTTTCGGGTTTTCAATCCATCGGGATACCCATTTTTGCCTGAGCTGTCCAATGCGGCTTTTCAACTCAACGGGTGTACATTTTTTTTTTGTATTTTCCCTTATTTTTGCCCGAGTCTTTTATTCTGTTTTTGACTCGCCAGGATGCCCTATTTTTTGCCTGGACTTACATTCTGTTTTTGTGTCCAGCGGGTCATTTTTATGCGAAGTATTTTTTAACTGCATCTGAATTCATAGGGGACGGGAAGTCTTCACCATCCATGGTGCTGAGCATCAGTGCTCCACCAGAGAAAACTTTCTTTACTACGAATGGTCCTTCATAGTTTGGAGTCCACTTGCCCCTGTGGTCTGTGTGAGGAGGGAGGATTCTTTTCAGCACAAGATCTCCTACTTGGTACTCTCGGAGCCTAACTTTCTGATCGAAGGCTTTCTTCATTCTTTTCTGATATAACTGTCCATGACAAATTGCAGCCAATCTTTTCTCTTCGATCAGACTTAGTTGTTCGTATCGGGATCGGACCCACTCTGCTTCGTTCAGCTTAACATCCATCAGTACCCGTAGGGAGGGTAATTCAACTTCAACCGGTAGGACTGCTTCCATACCATACACAAGCTGATACGGTGTTGCCCCAGTGGATGTTTTGATTGACGTGCGGTACCCATGCAAGGAAAATGGTAGCATTTCATGCCAGTCTTTGTAGGTAACTACCATCTTCTGCACAATCTTCTTGATATTCTTGTTAGCTGCCTCAACAGCGTCGTTCATCTTTGGCCTGTAAGGAGAAGAATTATGGTGTTGGATCTTGAAGTCCTGGCACAGCTCTGCCATCATCTTATTGTTTAAGTTGGAACCATTATCAGTAATGATTCGCTCGGGAACTCCGTATCGACAGATGATATCTCTCTTCAGAAATCTGGCTACCACTTGCCTTGTAACATTTGCATAGGAAACTGCTTCAACCCACTTGGTGAAATAGTCAATGGCAACCAAGATGAATCTGTGGCCGTTTGAAGCAGTCGGTTCAATCTTGCCAATCATGTCAATGCCCCACATAGCAAAGGGCCAGGGTGAAGACATCACGTTCAGAGGATTGGGAGGCACATGCACATTATCCGCATAAATCTGGCATTTATGGCATTTTCTGGCATAGGCACAACAGTCGGCATCCATTGTGATCCAGTAATAACCTGATCTTAGCAATTTCTTGGCCATTGCATGCCCTCCTGCGTGGGTACCAAAGGATCCTTCATGCACCTCGTGCATCAACAAGCCTGCTTCTGTTCTATCAACGTATCTTAGGAGTACCATATCAAAGTTTCTCTTGTACAGGGAACCATCAGTGTTCAGAAAGAAACTACCAGCAAGCCTTCTTAAAGTCTTCTTGTCATTGGAAGATGCCCCAGGTGGGTATGTTTGATCCTCCAAGAAACACTTAATGTCATGGTACCAAGGCTTATCATCTTTGACAACATCTGCTGCGAACACATATGCTGGTCTGTCGAGTCTGGACACTGAAATCTGAGGTACAAAGTTGGTAGCTTGAACTTTGATCATTGACGAAATGGTAGCCAGAGCATCTGCAAACTGATTCTCGTCCCGAGGGATATACTCAAGCTTGACCGTTGTGAAGAAATTCAATAACTTTCTTGTATAATCCCTGTAAGGTATCAGATGATCCTGGTGGGTGTACCATTTGCCGTTGGTTTGATTAACTACCAGAGCTGAATCTCCGAATACAGTCAATGTTTTGATCCTGAGGTCAATGGCTTCCTCAAGACCCATAATGCAAGCTTCGTATTCAGCTTCGTTGTTAGTGCAGTTAAAGGTGAGTTTTGTCGAGAAAGGCATGTGAACTCCCTTAGGTGTAATGAGTACTGCACCAACACCACGACCATTCATATTAACAGCCCCATCAAACATCATAGTCCATTCTTCTTCCGGGTCAGGTCCTTCAGTGTCAACAGGCTCTTCATGATCTTTCGCTTTTATGAACATGATGTCTTCATCAGGGAAGTCAAATCTCATAGGCTGGTAATCATCAATAGGTTGCTCAGCAAGATAATCAGACAATACACTGCCCTTGATGGCTTTCTGAGATGTGTACTGGATGTCATATTCTGTGAAGATCATCTGCCATCTTGCAACCCGTCCGGTAAGAGCTGGCTTCTCGAAAATGTACTTGACTGGGTCCATTTTTGATATCAACAAAGTAGTGTGGGTCAACATATACTGTCTCAGTCGGCGAGCAGCCCACACTAAAGCACAACAAGTTTTCTCGAGCAGTGAATAACGTTGTTCACAGTCGGTAAACTTTTTGCTTAGGTAGTATATTGCATACTCTTTTCGACCAGACTCGTCATGCTGGCCCAGCACACACCCCATTGACTCCTCTAATACTGTCAAGTACATTATCAGAGGTCTTCCTTCAACTGGAGGCATAAGGATTGGTGGTTCTTGCAAGTATTCCTTGATTTTGTCAAAAGCCCTCTGGCAGTCTTCATTCCACCTGACCGTTTGTTCCTTTCTTAACAGCTTGAACAAGGGTTCACAGGTTGCAGTAAGGTGAGATATGAACCTTGAAATGTAGTTTAATCTACCTAGAAACCCTCGAACTTCTTTCTCAGTTTTCGGTGCAGGCATTTCTTGAATGGCCTTGACTTTATCAGGGTCAACTTCAATCCCTTTTTCACTTACGATAAATCCCAGCAGCTTACCGGATCGCACCCCGAATGTGCACTTGTTGGGGTTCAATTTCAGTTGGTATTTCCTCAGACGCTTGAATAGTTTCAGCAGATTTACCAGGTGGTCTTCTTCTGTGAGGGACTTGGCAATCATGTCATCCACATAGCACTCGATTTCTTTATGGATCATATCGTGGAATAATGTTACCATAGCCCGTTGATATGTCGCACCAGCATTCTTCAATCCGAATGGCATCACCTTGTAACAGAACGTGCCCCAGGGTGTGATGAAGGTTGTCTTCTCCATGTCTTCAGGTGACATCTTGATCTGATTGTATCCTGAAAATCCGTCCATGAAGGAGAATACCGAGAACTGAGCCGTATTATCAACCAATACATCAATGTGAGGTAATGGGAAGTCATCTTTCGGGCTGGCTCTGTTCAGATCCCGGTAATCAACACACATCCTCACTTTGCCGTCTTTCTTAGGCACAGGTACAATATTAGCAACCCACGGCGGATAGCTAGTTACAGCAAGGAAACCGGCGTCCCACTGCTTTTGTACCTCTTCCTTTATCTTCATTGCCATATCTGGGCGAGTACGGCGCAGCTTCTGTTTTACTGGCGGGCAGTCTTCTTTTAATGGCAGCTTGTGCATGACGATATCGGTGTCCAACCCTGGCATGTCTTGGTAAGACCAAGCAAACACATCCGCATACTCCCGAAGCAGATCAATCAGTTGTTCTTTCACTGAGTTTTGTAGGCAGGCCCCGATCTTAACTTCTTTCACATCTTCATCTGTACCAAGATTAACTGTTTCAATCTCCTCCTGATGAGGAGTGATAACCTTCTCCTCTTGCCTTAACAACCTGGCTAGCTCTTCAGGAAGCTCATAATCTTCTTCAACCCCTTCGTCGGCTTGATTGATTGGATTGTCAAAGTCATACGAAGCCATGGCTGTGCTGTTGTCGGTGTAGTCTGGAAGGCACTCTCTGCAAGGGTTCAGTTTGTTCATTTTAGTGATTGATTTTAATCTTGTTTAGAAAAAGTGAAATGAAGTTTATCATTTTGAAAACATTGCCATTTATTTTTGTACAAAAAGAAAAATGAAAAAACAGTGAGCAGAAAAGAAAAAGACTCATTTGCAAAAGATGTCTGATTATCATTGATTGATCTGTTTGCACAAAATTATAGATGGCCCGATTACAAAATGAGTCTTGTCATCTTGGGCAAGATGCAAGACTTGATGCATGCTTAAAATATACAGGAAATAATAATTACTCTGCAGGAGTAACCCTTATAATTTCCTGGGAAGACCAGTTTGAGATACGGCTCCCCGGGATCCTTGGACGTATCCAGCTCTCCAGGTTGCGCTCATCTTCCGACTCATCTTCCAAGTTGTTTACTGCATCGGGGGTGAGCATCCCCCCACTAACAAAACTGGGCTTCTTAGCAGCCTCTGATTGATCTTGTTGAGTTGGTTTGTAACCCAACCCAAATCTGTCCTCTTTCTTCTCCACAGGCAACAGCTTGCCCCAGCCTTGAGCATTTCCTTCTTCAACAACCTTCCGGGCTTGCTGGTAGGATGTCATGGAAGTCCCAAGTACAGCAGATGCTTCGTTAATGTTTAGGGCTTCAAATCCCTGACTCATGGTTTCATGGATCTCCCCATCCATCTCAATGTATTTGTATGTAGCCAGATGGCTAACAAAAATATCTTCCTCTCCACAAATAGTAACGACTTGGCCCTCCCACTCGAATTTTAACTTCTGGTGAAGGGTTAAGGTCACGGCGCCAGCGGCGTGTATCCATGGTCTACCCAATAGACAGTTGTAGGCAGGCTGTATATCCATCACGAAGAAGGTCGTTTTGAAAGTTTGTGGACCAATCGTTATAGGCAACTCAATTTCTCCCAGAACTGATCTCTTAGAACCGTCAAAAGCTCTTACTACCAAGTTGCTGGGGTGTAATGCCAATCCTTCATACTCTAGCTTCACAAGGGCTTTCTTAGGTAGGACATTGAGGGATGACCCTGTGTCCACCAATACATGAGAAAGAACTGCACCCTTACACTCCAAGGTAATGTGCAAAGCCTTGTTGTGATTGCGGTCCTCCGTTGTCAAATCAGTGTTGGTAAATCCTATTCCGCGACTAGCGTTAACATTTCCAACTACAGCTTCCAACTGATTGACAGTAATCTCCTCTGGAACATCAGCTGCGTGCAATACTTTTAATAGTGCGTTACGATGAGCCTCGGAGCACATTAGCAATGATAAAATGGAGATCTTGGAAGGTGTCTGGTGAAGCTGGTCCACTATCTTGTAATCACTTTTCTTGATGATTCTCATGAATTCATCAACCTCTTGATCAAAAGGGGTCTTTAAAACTTCTTTAGCAACCTGTTCTTCTTGCACCATGCTCTTCCCTTTTGCCTTGGCAGCAGCTTCTGCTTCAGCAATGGGTCTTGGAATTTGTGGGGCAAAAAGACGTCCGCTTCGAGTGAAGCCTCCGCCTCCCCCCACATTGTCTATTTGTGGTGAAGAAGTTGATGATTCAAGAGTGATTTTCTGCCCCTCGCAGTACAGGTCAGAGCCATAATGCCAAGGAATGGCATTACTGCTTTCATACGGAACAGGCCCAGGTACCGTGATGGTAACCGGGCTGACTGCAGCAGAGGAGGGTGTTGCAATAGTATGTGGATCATAGTAGATAGTAACTGGTGATATGGAAGGAGATGCCACTGCTTGTTGTTGAAAATTGCTGTTCGGAGGAATACTTGACGGATCATAATAAATAGTGACTGCTGAGATGTTTGCTGGTGTTGTAGGAGAAGATTCTGAATAGAGGGGTGCTGACGTTGTAGAAGAGATGTTTGCTGATGGATGGCTTGTTGAAGTGATATTTGAAGCATTCGTTGATGAAACTGAAGAATTGTTTGGAATAATTGTTGTTGCAGTTGTAGGAGATTCTGGAACTGTTGTTGGAGAGATTGCTGGATTTGAAGGTATTGATGTTGTGATTTGAAGTAGACCATTCTGGATAAGACTGTCTATGCCGCTTCTCAAATTGTCACATCCATTTACCAAAATGTTTCAATAACCGCACCCAAGTTCGCACCCAGGGAATATTTGGCATTCAAGGAGTTGAGCTTTGATTTCTACCATGGGTGTCCTAATTTGCCCAACACTGGTTATTAAGAAAGACGGCATATCTTCCTCAATAGCATTGATTCTGGGTCCTCCATGGTTGGGCATAGGGTTTTTGTTAACATTTGGCGGGGGTGCAAAGTTTAGAGCTTTAGAATCTACCAGGTCTTTCACCTTCATCTGTAAAGCTCTGCACTTCTCTGTACTGTGGCCAGGTGTAAACACCCCAAATTTGCCCTCACCCATTCACACCATGGCTTGTGATCATCTCATATGCATAAACACAATCATATCATCTCACATCTCATTTTTGATTCACTGCATAGTTTCTAGGTCATCTGCACCTAGGGTTTGTGATCTGAGCAATCCAAGAGCCTCTTGAGCCACTCCAAAGGAAATCAATCACTTCAAAGGGGTCCATGTGTGTTCTTATATCATATTGCATCCTCTTAAAGTCAAGAATGCCAAAGAATCACAAGAACTGAGGTTTGCATGGAAGCAGAGCCAGGCTAGACTGCACTGTTGACCTGAAATTAGGGTTTTGGTTTCAGAGGCCATAACCTCAAATTTTTTGGTCATTCTTGTTTCCATTGGTCTCTATATGGTATAGGGAGTATGCATATCAATTTTCATGAAGAAATTCCATGGGGAAGTCATCTGATCAAGAGTTGACTTTCTGGACAAGTCAGTGCAAAATCAGGGCATCTGAGGCACCCAATGACCCAACCAATGGGTGATCTTCATCATTTTGAGTGTATATGATCTTTATTTGATCATGGAAGAAGGTTGAAGTTCACAAAACTCAAGAATTTGAAGTTTTGCAAATGTTGACTTTTTGGGCATAGTTGACTTTTTCAAGAATGTGTCATTTTAGGTCATTTTTCAAGCCTTGATTCTTGATCCAAAAATGTTTCAAATGGAAAAACTTTGGTCATGAAAGTTGTAGAATACATTTTTCCCTTTCCAAAAAGTACAAGAACATGATCAAACTCTTCTTGGATCAAAAGTTGTGGTGTGACAAAGTTGCTAAAAATCACAAATTTTCAAGATGTGCACCAAATGAGAAGTGTGCAAAATCATGAACCAATGCCATTTGTAACTTCTAATTCATTTCAAACCAATGTACAAACATCACACAAGGTCTAAAATCCAGAATTGGACCAAAGTTTCTCATGTTCATGGTTTGTGTAACAAGACTTTTCATGAAGTTCCAAAACTAACCAAGTTGCAAAACCATCATGATGCTTCACCCACTTGTTACATTGGATGCTGAACCATGCTAGCCTTCCACACACACCTTGCTGCGCAGCCCATGCCTCTTGTACCAAGCTAGAACTTAGCCCATGCCCTCCTTACAACAAAGTGGACTTTTTGCAAAAGTGAACATCCCAATCACAGCAGGCCAGGTCACATCATCTGACCAATTGGAGTTGTTTATACTATCCATTTGCTAGCCATTACACAAGAGGAGCCAGCTTGAAAACTCACCACAACACACATACACAAACTCACCCCATTCTGCATTTCTCTTCGAATCTGTCTCCATAGCTCACAAACACAAGAAACAATTCCACTAATCAACTCACCATGCTTCATTGATCCCAAACCAACAAGACCCAAGCCTGAAACAAGCCATAGCATCATTTCTCCATTTTCACTCCATAGAGCAAAAACCTTCGAATCTGTTTCCACAAGCCATAAACACTAAAACAAATTCCACATATCAACTCATCTTGCTTCACTGACCAGAAACCAACCATTGTTTTGGCCTGAGACCCTCCATATCACAAACACGATTTTCACACTTCTTTGGTCAGAGCTTCTGCAAACTCACTCAAGAGGCTGTTTAAACTCCAACCAAGTATCCAAAGCTTCAAAGGGGGATCATTGGGACCTGTTTGAGCCAAAGAACTAGCCAGAAAGTGCCAGAGATCAAAGCTCCAGTTCAGGTGAGCTTCATGAACATTTTTTCCAGGAGCTCGTTTTTAAGTTCTTAAATGGTTCTTTATGTTCCACTGATCATGATGATATGTTTGGTTTCGAAAATCATTGAGTTTTGAGCATGTATGGTGTTCCTGAATTTTTTTTGACCTAAACCCCTTTTGTTTCGATTCAGCCTTACCATGTAAAATAAATGTGTTTTGGCCATTGATTCTTACTCTATGATGTTTGGGGATGGTTTCTGGGCAGAGAAATTAGGTTTTAGTGAGCTAGGTTGAAAGTTGGCAATTTTCAGGGAGGGTGCTGGCCGGAGAAGACGACCGGAAGTCTTCTCCGGCCACCTGAAAGTGATTAGCTTCTAATTAGGGTTAGGGCACCAGGTTTGAATGTGAGCCAATGGATTGTGTTTCCCGCGCGCAATTGGAGGGCCTGGATCATTTCATTAAGATTTAATTATGGATTAATAATTAATTAATTAGGATTAGGCTGGTTTGAACCTGGGCCGTCCAGATGCGCGCCCAGTCAACCATTTTGAACCCAGAACGAATCTCAGCCTCTCCTTCAGTTGACTTCAGTCTATTTTTAATTTTTATTTCATTTCTTTTCTTTTAATTTGCACAATTTATTTAAAATAGCAAAAATGTTTTAAAAATTATGAAACTTTTTCTCAAGAGTTTCATTAATTTTTAAAACACAAAAATATTTTTATTTTCATTTTTAGCATTTAAAAAGTATTTTAAAATATTTAAAAGTTTATTTTTAATTGATTAATGAAGATTAATTTATTAAAAATACTTTTAGGTATTTAAAAATCACAAAAAAATTCATGAAAGGTTATAAGACATTTAGAAACATTGTCCAACCTTCAAACCAAATTTATTTTTTGATCTTGATGCATTTTGAGAATTTTTCATTGAATTAAAATCATTTTTATGCATTATTTTGATCCAAAGTTCAAAAAATCATTTCTGCCTATCCATGAAGAGTTGGACATTGATTCTTTTTGCATTGCATTGTGTTTAGCATGTAGTTTGTGAGATTAAATGGCCATGATTTGATCTTTCATTTTCCATTTGTTTGTTAATTTTCTTGTTTAGGAACCCTAAAACCCTAGCAAACTTGTAAAAATCATAACTTGAACTTGGTTAAGAGTTAAGACTTCTCCTTTGGGCATTGAGTTAGTATAGGATTAGGGGTCCTTTGAGTGTATTTTCAATTTTTTATCTTAGGGTTTGCTTCTGATTTTGATTTTTGTTTGATGTATGGTTCATAAACCCTAATTTGAGCTTTCATATGCATCCATCTTGCATTCTCTTGCATAACATGACTTGCCATGACATTTCAAGCATCCATTTGATTCATTTGACATCATAAGACATATTGAAAGCATGTTTGATCATTGCATCATGTATTTGCCATGTTGTATGCCATGTGCACTTCATAACTTCTCATGTATGTCCATGCTTCCTAACTTGCTTCATTTGCATTCATGAACTTGTATGATCATCTCCATGTGCTGCCTCATGTTTATAGCATCTCATAGCATCATTAGCATCATGTAAATGCTTCTGGTTTTGTTTCTCATCATGTCATCTCATCCCATTTTGCATTGCATTGCATTTCTTTTCTAACATTGCAGGTGGTAAGTGAGCTTGAGAAGTGAATATGCCTTCACTTCTCATAACTTTTCTTTTCATCTCCCTAGCATCCATGCTGCATTTTTATATGTGTTTGAGATTGAGCTTGCTCATTCTTGTTCTTCTTACTTTCTTTCTTCAAGTGACTTGATTTCTTGAATGAAGCAAGTTGCTTTGTTTCTCTTGATCTTTTCATCTGCTTCCTGGTGGTTCCATTGAAGACTTCTCCTGAAAACCTCACAAACCTTAGGAACAACCAAGCATGACAATGATTAGGGTTTTGATTAGTCTCCCCTCTTAGCTTTTACCTTTGTGTCTCTTTGAGTCTTCTCTCCTCACCTCATCATCAGGGACTAAACCCTAAAGGTTTTAAGGCTTTGTGATTAAGCTTATGCCTGCATCCTTCTATTAGGATGGAGTGTATAACTTTAATCCTAAGTGTTAAACCCTTAATGTGTTTAACTCTCTTAATCAATCCATCTAATAATCATCAAGACATCACACTTGTAACTTGGGCCTTGCATTAGGGTTCTAATTCTCCCTTAATTGGTTAAGAAGGACTAACCCTAGTGTTAATGGACAAGTCCCCCTCAAGTTGTCTTACAAATCATAAAATCCACTTCATCATCATATCATTAAATAAAATCCACTTAATCAAAGGCTTGTTTTGTCATGAGTTTAATCCCTAATCATGGATTAAGTTGAGGAGTTTTCCTCAGCTTAAGCACCTTCATCTATTATCCTTCTATTAGGATGGTGTAATGAGTCTGTTTAGTCCCTGATTATGGCTTAACCTTATTACTCAACACTAAACAAAAACACCAAAAACATCTAATTAATCACAAGTAGGTTAATGATTTTAACCCTACATCAAAGGTGATTAAGTGTGAGAATCTGACTTCACACTTAAGGTATTCTCATTACCCCTAATCAAAGGGAATATGTGATGAGTTTACTAAATCCATTGGTTTAGGCTTAAGCTCATTAACTTATAACAAACTCTCAAAAGCAATAAAAGACTGAAAACTCAAAAACAAACAATAATCGTCTCCTCCGGGATTCTTTTCTCATCTCATTCACTCACAAACGAGAACTTGCTTCTTCCGTCTAATGCAAGATAGTTTTGCACCTGAGCCAGACAGGTCACACACTTGAGCATAGGCAAGTAAGCAGTTCACAAGTCAATTCATTTTTCAGTCTCTTTGGGTCGAACTACGGTGTTCTGACTTCCTCATTGCACGAGAGGATACGTAGGCATAACTTAACGGTTATCGAACAAAAGTCTCTGTATATTCCCCCTCTTTCCAGCTTCATTCTTTTAGCCTCATGATCTTGAGCATTATATTCCAGTTCTTACACTGACACTGTATATATCACACTTCACATTCTTTTACACTGACACCTGTACATCTTTTCCAGCTCTTTTATACACAAATTGCACTGACACTACCCCTTTAAAACACAAATCTTTTAAGCGTGGATCCCGTCGAGTACGACGGACAATCTGGGTGCTAATACCTTCCCAGGTTGTAACCAACCCCCTTTCTCAGTCTCTCTGGTTCGCAACCGTCTTATCCATGTCTTTTCTAGGTTTATGCAGCATTGCCTTTCCTCCGGGATAAAAATGCCTAGCTGGCGACTCTTTTCATCTCCAGTGAGTTCACTGCTGTGTGTTCTCATTGTCCCTCTCGCCGACCGTTCGCGCTTGTACCGGGATGCAAATCTTTGGGAGCGACAGCTTGGCGACTCTGCTGGGGATATATGCCACTGTAACCAGGGCTTCTGGTTCTTTTTGTGGGTTCCTCCTAGCGCTTGATTGATTTGTGTTTACTGGGGTGTTATGTGCTTATTTGTGTTTGTATATTTGTATTTATTCTTGTTTTATGTACAGTTGCTTTACTGCTTTCTTTATTGCTTTTGTATATATCATACTGTCATGCTGCTGGCTGGATCTGGTTTTTGCTTTGGTGGGTGGGTGTTCCATTGAGAGTTAAGGTCCTATACCTGGGACCTGAGTGACACCTAGGCTAGAGTGAATCATATTCTTTCCCATTCCATTTCGGTCTGGTGCGGGAATATGAAACACGGTTCAGATGTGGGTTTCTTCTTGAGAACTCTGTGTTGCAGATTTCCTGCAATGCTAGGGCTATCTGGGAAGCCTGCTAAGTCTGGATGACCTTTTAGTATTGACCTTCAGAAACTGAGGTGAATTAGAGGAGGAATTATTATGGCTATTGAAAACACTGTACCTCTGGGTTAGAAGTGTTTACACTTCTCATAACTGATCCAAGTCTGAGGATCCTTGTTTTAGAACACCACCTGTGAGGGGGTTGGGCTGTTTACAGGTTTGCAGGTACCTTGGCCTCAGAATACCCTGTTACTTTGATTTGATTAAAAGTACTCCATGTTGGGACAGTTCTTGTGATTCTAAACCCTGGACATATGACTCTTTATTTGAGCCCCCCACCTTGGTTACTGGACTTATAGACCTCCAACTAGATTTCTTACACACATGAACTTATATCAGAGCTCTTGATCAGATCCAGCTCAGTCACAAACCCTTGCATACCATTTGCATACATAATCATTGCATCATATTGACATTTGCTTATTTGTGTTTCAGGGTATCCATCTTCATTTGGTTTTGGTTTTGACCCTATCTTCGGTATTGACCTATCTTCATCAGCACCTGCTTCAGCTATCAGATATCTACTCCAGTCACTTGCATCAGCCAGTCAGTGGCCCATTTCTGCAGCATCTTCATCAGCACCTGTCTCTACTCAGTCTCAACATCATGGCACCTAAAAAGAGCAACATCACCTACCACTTCTTCCAGCCAGAGCTATCTGACATCAGGAGGATTCAGACCCTGATCACTCCAGACCATATACCATTGTTCAGAGAACACCATGGAGATATACTTGATATGGTTATGGATCTGGACCCTTCATAGAGAAGCCTGATCCACACTTGTCTTCAGTTTTATGATCCCCCATTGAGATGTTTCACTTTTCAGGACTTTCAGCTGGGCCCCTTATTGGAAGAATACTCATCCTTAGTTGGTATACCTATCAGGAGAGAAGTCCCTTTCAACCCTGAGATGGTTTTCCCAAGTAATGAGGAGGTAGCAAAGGCATTGCATCTGGAACCAGTCTTGATTGGGCAGCATATGACTTCTAAAGCTGGAATCCCAGGCCTGCATCTGGATTTCTTGATCTCCCAAGCTACCCTGAAAGCTTCTTTAGGAGAGTGGAAAGCAGTATGTGCTCTGTTGGCCTTGAGTATATATGGGATTGTTTTATTTGCAGATGAGCTTCGATTCATTAGTAAGAATGCAATCCATCTGTTCATCCTAAAGAACCCAGTGCCAACTTTATTGGGTGATCTCTACTATTCAGTGCATCAGAGGAATGAAAAGCAGAGAGGAAGACTAGTGAGGTGTTGCGCTCCATTGTTCCATACTTGGCTTCTCAGGCATCTACCCAGGACAGATGCATTTTTGAATCCTCATCAGCAGAAAAACTGGGCTGGAAGACTTACTACTCTTGCTTCAGCTGACATCAGGTGGTGCACTCAAAGCACAAAAGGCAGAGACATCATCACCAGCTGTGGGCATTTTCCCAATGTGCCCCTAATAGGAGTTAAGGGTAGTATTAATTACAACCCTCTGCTGTTTAAAAGACAACTGGGCTATGCACTGGTCCACACTCCTAAGGCACAAGACTTGGTTGAGACTCTTTACTGTGAGAACAAGATCAATCTGGCTATTGTTAGGCAGGCAGCCTGGGCCTGGGACAATGTGCAGACTAAGGGGATAACCATTCTGGGGAAATGTAACAATGTGGCATCAGCACAATACTATGATTGATCCTATGCTAGGGCTCAATTCTCTGGGATGCCCTTTACTATTGAAGATATGCCTGGGCCTTCCACAACACCACCTCCAGCAACTGTCAGTCTAGAGGAGTTTGAGAAGTTGAAGGAGAGAAATGAGAAGTTAACTCAAGCTTTGCAGAAGACCCTCTATGAGAGGAGTGATGGGAGATTGGATATTGAAAGATTGGAGAAGCTGAAGAAAGAGCATCTGGCCAAGATTGAGAAGTCTGAAGATTACATTAAGAAGTCTAGGGCTGGAGAGCAAATCCTGAAGAATGCTTGCAAGGAAGCCCAATTCCAGAAAGCCAGGACAGACTTGTATCTGAAGGAGAGTCAGGCTAGGTGGGTCAGGATCACCGAGGCTCGTACTCTGGAGGACAAGAGAGTTCAAGACAAGATGGAGCAGATGGAAGCTAGTGCAAAAGAGCAGCAAGAAGCCCTGGCAGCAGCCCAGAGGGAGATATCAGAGCTGAAAATCAGAGCTGGAGTAAAGAGGTCAAAAGACCAAGGTCAACACAAGAAGCTGACTGCAGCTGTTGCTACAAGAAATCTTCTCATCAGGAACCTTACGGAGCGTCCGGCTGATCCTGTGACCGAAGCACTTCTCAAGGAAGTTCGGGAGGATGAGTTTGGTCTTGGTGTTTGACCATTTGTTTGTTGTCGCTTTCTTTCCGTGTACTTTTATTTTCCTGTAATGTATTCTGACCCCTCAGAGGGCTTGTATTTGTAAAACGAACTGTGTACCATTTGGCCTTTTGTAATATATGTATTAGTTTGTTCCATCTGAGTTTACTTCAAAAGCAACATCAACAGCATCTTCAAGGGTCTGGAAGGGTCAAAACTGAATGCCAAGCCGGATACCTTGAGAACAAATAAGCATACTGCATTGCATGCTAACCCTTTGTTTGTTTTGTAGGTTTTTTTTTGTTGTTGCTAACTCTGTTGTGTTGTTCAGGAATTATTGCTCGACGACGAGGGTTCCCACTCAACAGACCACACAGATACCCTACCCGAAACAATCTTCCGGGCATTCAGATGGATCAGATGCAGCAGGACCTTACTGAGGTCAGGAACCAAATGACCAACGAAAGGTTGGAAATGAGAACTCAAATGACGCAGTTTATGGAAGTAATGAACAACATGGCCCAAAGCCAGGAGAGGCTCAGAGCACTGGTAGAAGGGAGAAATCAGGAAGATCATCAGCCAGGGACTACTGGGACCAGCAACAATGAAAGGGTCCAACCACATGTCAATCCCCCAGTCTTTGGTCCCCACCTCCATCCGGAGGCCAACATTCCAGTCAATATACAAGGGACTGCTACAGCCGGGAGGGTACTGCAAGAAGACCCTCAAGAAGACCAGTTCACAGTAATGGGAGCTGGGGAAGAAGCTTATGATAGAAGGTTGGATGAGATAGCTGAAAAGTTAAGATCCTTGGAGTCTCAAAACTCTTTGGGTTTCGATGTTATGGATATGGGCTTGGTAGACGGGGTCAGGATTCCCCACAAGTTTAAGCCTCCATGTTTTGAGAAATATAATGGGACTTCCTGTCCCCGAACTCATCTACAATCTTTTCTCGGGAGGCTAAAGGCCTATACCATGGACGAGAAACTGTGGATGTTCTACTTCGAGGATAGCTTGACTGGAGCTTCGAGGGAATGGTATTCCCATCTGACAAGAGCAACTATTAGATGCTGGAAGGACCTGGCAGAGGCCTTCATCAGACAGTATCAGTATAATCTGGATATGGCACCCAACAGGACCCTCCTAATGGGAATGTCACAGTCATCTAGAGAGAGCTTCAGAGAATATGCTCAAAGATGGAGACAGCTTGCTGCTGCTGTCCAGCCACCTATGTCTGAAAGGGAGATGGCTGATATGTTCATGAACACCCTTCAGGGAACCTATATTGATAGGCTAGCTACCTTCTCATCTACCAGCTTTGCAGATGTTGTCATAGCCGGGGAGAGAATTGAAAGCCTATTGAAGATGGGTAAGATCTCAGACAATGGTGCAAGCTCATCCAGTAATGCAAGAAAGCCTTTTGCAGGCCCAAGAAGGACTGGTGAGACTAATGCCATCCACACCAACAGGGGTAGGCCCCAATATGTTCATAGATCTGTGGCTGCAGTCACTATCCCTGCTCCAGCTCATCCACAACCAGTTTATCAACCTCCTCAGCAAAACTATCAGCAACAACCTCAGTACCATCAACAAAATCAGTACCCTCCAAGAAATTACAACAACAGCAACTCCAACAACAATAACCAGCAAAGGCCATTCCAACAGAGGCCATCTCAAGCTAACAGAGTGATCGATCCGATCCCCATGCCATATGCTACATTGCTGCCACAGCTCCTGAAACTCAACCTAGTTGAGCTAAGGACGTTGGCACCTCCAGATCCCAACAGTCTACCCAGGAATTACGACTCCAATGCTAGGTGTGCCTTTCATTCAAACGCACCTGGCCATAGTACAGAAAAGTGCAGAGCCTTGCACATGAAGGTACAAGACCTGGTAGACTCTAAGGCCCTGAATTTCGCACCACCACCCAATGTCAATAAAAATCCTATGCCAAACCACGGTGGTCCCAGAATTAACGCTATTGAAGAAGACAAGCCGTCTTATTTAATAACCAGTGTGGGCCAGATCCGGACACCGTTGGTAGAAGTCAAGGCTCAGCTCTTGGAATGTCAGATGTTCCCAGGATGTCAGTTAGGGTGTGCTTACTGCAATATTTCAGTAAATGGGTGCGATAATCTGAGGAATGGCATAGATGGCCTTATTCAGAGTGGCAAGCTTCAGATCACTACATCATTTCCAACAAATCCAGCAATCTCATCAGCAACGGTTTCAGAACCTCCTACAACTGCAGCAACCATTGTTCCTGACCATTCTTTGGCTTCATCAACTAGTACTTCATCCATCATCTCAAATGACCAGTTATCAGCAATTTTTCCTACTACAACTTCAGCTTCATTCCATTTTGAATCTCCTACAACAACAACATCCATACTTCCGACAATGTCTCCTACAACACCAGCAACCAATCATGAAGATGTCTCTACTGACACCATATTTTATGATCCTGAAAGCAACTCTGCCTACAATTCAGAAGGGGCTGCTCCCATTAGAGCACCAGTCACAATTTATTACGATCCACAAACAATCACAGTTCCCTCAGCAGCAGCCATCAGTCCAGTCACTGTCACAGTACCTGGACCGGTACCTTACGAAAGCAGTAAGGCCATCCCTTGGCACTACGGCTCTGACGTGTACTGCGAAGGACAAAGAATCACTCTTGATACATCAACACCTGCACCACAGATAGACAACGTGGGAGGAGGCGGAGGCTTCACTCGAAGCGGACGTCTCTTTGCTCCACCAATTCAAAGACCCACTGCCGAAGCAGAAGCTGCTGCCAAGGCAAAAGGAAAAAGCCCGGTGCAGGAAGATCAAGCTGTTAAAGAAGCTGTGAAAACACCATTCGATTAAGAAGTTGATGAGTTTATGAGGATCATCAAAAAGAGTGATTACAAAATTGTGGATCAGCTTCACCAGACGCCATCCAAGATCTCTATCCTCTCACTGCTTATGTGCTCCGAAGCCCATCGGAATGCACTACTCAAAGTCTTGCACGCAGCTTACGTGCCTGAAGAGATCACTGTCAATCAATTGGAAACCGTGGTTGGGAATGTTACTGCTAGCAATGGGCTAGGGTTCACCAATACTGACTTGACAACGGAGGGCCGCAACCACAACAAAGCCTTGCACATCACCATGGAATGCAAAGGAGCAGTCCTTTCCCATGTGCTGGTAGACACAGGGTCATCCCTTAATGTCTTACCAAAGAAGGCCCTGGTGAAGCTAGAGTATGAAGGATTAGCATTGAGACCCAGTAACCTGGTGGTAAGAGCCTTTGATGGTTCTAAGAGGTCGGTTCTGGGGGAAATTGAGCTGCCTGTGACAATTGGCCCACAAACCTTTACAACTATCTTCTATGTGATGGACATTCAGCCTGCCTACAGCTGTTTGTTGGGTAGACCATGGATTCATGCCGCTGGCGCAGTAACGTCTACCCTTCACCAGAAGTTAAAATTTGAGTGGGAAGGCCAAGTTGTTACTATCTGTGGGGAGGAGGATATATTCGTTAGCCATCTGGCTACTTATAAGTATATTGAGATGGATGGGGAGATCCATGAAACAATGAGCCAAGGTTTTGAGGCCTTGAATGTCAATGAAGCATCTGCTGTATCTGGAATCTCCATGTCATCTTACCAACAAGCCCGAAAGGTTGTTGAGGAAGGAACTGCCCAAGGCTGGGGCAAGGTTTTATCGGTGGAGGAGAAGAAAGACAAGTTTGGGTTGGGTTACAGACCAACTCAACAGAATCAAGCAGAGGCTGCTGAGAAGCCTGGTTTTGTCAGTGGGGGGATGCTCACCCCTGATGCTATCAACAATTTGGAAGACGAGCTGGAAGAGGAGCGCAATCTGGAGAATTGGATTCGTCCAAAGATCCCGGGGAGCAGTATCTCGAATTGGTCTTCCCAGGAAATTATAAGAGTTACTCATGCAGAGTAATTATTATTTCCTGTATTTTTATAGCATGCATCAAAGTCTTGCATCTTGCCCAAGATGACAAGACTCATTTTGTAATCGGGCCATCTGTACTTTTTGTGCAAACAAGATTAAATCAATGAAATATCAGACATCTTTTTGCAAATGAGTCTTTTTCTTTTCTGCTCATTGTTTTTCCATTTTTATTTTTGTACAAAAAATAAATGGCGATGTTTTCAAAATGATAACTTTATTTCACTTTTTCTAAGCAAGATTAAAATCAATCACTAAAATGAACAAACTGAACCCTTGCAGAGAGTGCCTTCCAGACAGCACCGACAACAGCACGGCTATGACTTCGTATGACTTTGACAATCCAATTAATCAAGCTGATGAAGGGGTTGATGAAGAATATGAGCTTCCTGAAGAGCTAGCCAGGTTGTTGAGACAAGAGGAAAAAGTTATCACTCCTCACCAGGAGGAGGTTGAAGTGATTAATCTTGGTACCGATGAAGACGTGAAAGAGGTTAAAATCGGGGCCTGCCTGCAAGACTCAGTGAAGAGACAACTGATCGATCTGCTTCAAGAATATGTGGACGTGTTTGCTTGGTCGTATCAAGACATGCCAGGGTTGGACACCGATATAGTTATGCACAAGCTGCCTTTGAGAGAAGAGTGCCCACCGGTCAAACAGAAGTTGCGCCGTACTCGCCCAGACATGGCTATGAAAATCAAGGAAGAGGTACAAAAGCAATGGGACGCCGGGTTCCTTGCTGTAACTAGCTATCCGCCGTGGGTTGCTAATATAGTACCTGTGCCTAAGAAAGACGGCAAAGTAAGAATGTGTGTTGACTACCGGGATCTGAACAGAGCCAGCCCGAAAGATGACTTCCCATTACCTCACATTGATGTATTGGTGGATAACACGGCTCAGTTCTCGGTATTCTCCTTCATGGACGGATTTTCAGGATACAATCAGATCAAGATGTCACCTGAAGACATGGAAAAGACAACATTCATCACACCTTGGGGCATGTTCTGTTACAAAGTGATGCCATTCGGACTGAAGAATGCTGGTGCGACATATCAACGGGCTATGGTGACATTATTCCACGATATGATCCATAAGGAAATAGAATGTTATGTGGATGACATGATCGCCAAGTCCCTTACAGAGGAAGACCACCTGGTAAATCTGCTCAAGTTATTCAAGCGTCTGAGGAAGTACCAACTGAAGCTGAACCCCAACAAATGCACATTCGGGGTGCGATCCGATAAGCTGCTGGGCTTTATTGTAAGCGAGAAAGGGATTGAAGTTGACCCTAATAAAGTCAAAGCTATTCAAGAGATGCCTGCACCAAAGTCAGAAAAAGAAGTTCGAGGGTTTTTAGGTCGATTGAACTACATTTTGCGGTTCATATCTCACCTTACTGCAACCTGTGAACCTTTGTTCAAACTGTTAAGAAAAGAACAGACGGTCAGGTGGAACGAAGACTGCCAGAAGGCTTTTGACAAGATCAAAGAATACCTGCAAGAACCTCCAATCCTTATGCCTCCAGTTGAAGGAAGACCTCTGATAATGTACCTGACAGTATTAGAAGAGTCAATGGGGTGTGTGCTAGGCCAGCATGACGAGTCTAGTCGAAAAGAGTATGCAATTTACTACCTAAGCAAAAAGTTTACCGACTGTGAACAACGTTATTCACTGCTCGAGAAAACTTGCTGTGCTTTAGCGTGGGCTGCTCGCCGACTAAGACAGTATATGTTGACCCACACTACTTTATTGATCTCAAAAATGGACCCGGTTAAGTAAATTTTCGAGAAGCCAGCTCTTACCGGACGGGTTGCAAGATGGCAAATGATCCTCACAGAATACGACATACAGTACACATCTCAGAAAGCCATCAAAGGCAGTGTACTATCTGAATATCTTGCTGAGCAACCTATTGATGACTACCAGCCTATGAGATTTGACTTCCCTGATGAAGACATCATGTTCATTAAATCAAAAGATCATGAAGAGCCTATTCACACTGAAGGGCCTGACCCAGAAGAAGAATGGACTATGATGTTTGATGGGGCTGTTAACATGAATGGTCGTGGTGTTGGTGCAGTACTCATTACACCCAAAGGAGTTCACATGCCTTTCTCGGCTAAACTCACTTTCAACTGCACTAACAACGAAGCTGAATACGAAGCTTGCATTATGGGTCTTGAGGAAGCCATTGACCTCAGGATCAAGACGTTGACTGTATTCGGAGATTCAGCTCTGGTAGTTAATCAAACCAACGGAAAATGGTACACCCACCAGGATCATCTGATACCTTACAGGGATTATACAAGGAGGTTATTGACTTTCTTCACAACAGTCAAGCTTGAGTATATCCCTCGGGACGAGAATCAGTTTGCAGATGCTCTTGCTACCATTTCATCCATGATCAAAGTTCAAACTGCTAACTTTGTACCTCAGATTTCAGTGTCAAGACTTGATAGACCAGCATATGTATTTGCAGCGGAAGTTGTCAAAGATGATAAGCCTTGGTTCCATGACATTAAATGCTTCTTGGAGGATCAAATATACCCATCTGGGGCATCTTCCAATGATAAGAAGACTTTGAGAAGGCTTGCTGGTAGTTTCTTTCTGAACACTGATGGGTCTTTATACAAAAGGAACTTTGATATGGTACTCCTCAGATGCGTTGATAAGACAGAAGCAGAGTTGTTGATGCATGAAGTGCACGAAGGATCTTTTGGTACCCATGCAGGAGGGCATGCCATGGCTAAGAAGTTGTTAAGATCAGGTTATTACTGGATCACAATGGATGCAGACTGTTGTGCCTACGCCAGAAAATGCCACAAATGCCAGATCTACGCAGACAAGGTGCATGTGCCTCCCAATCCTCTGAATATAATGTCTTCACCCTGGCCCTTTGCTATGTGGGGCATTGATATGATTGGCAAGATCGAGCCAACTGCTTCAAATGGCCACAAATTCATCCTGGTTGCCATTGACTATTTCACCAAGTGGGTTGAAGCAGCCTCATATGCAAATGTCACAAGGCAAGTGGTAGCCAGATTTCTGAAGAGAGATATCATCTGTCGATATGGAGTTCCCGAGCGAATCATTACTGATAATGGTTCCAACTTAAACAACAAAATGATGGCTGAGCTGTGCCGGGACTTCAAGATCCAACACCACAATTCTTCTCCTTACAGGCCAAAGATGAATGGCGCTGTTGAGGCAGCAAATAAGAATATCAAGAAGATTGTGCAGAAGATGGTAGTCACTTACAAAGATTGGCATGAAATGCTACCGTTTGCCTTGCATGGGTACCGCACGTCAATCAGAACATCCACTGGGGCAACACCGTATCAGCTTGTGTATGGTATGGAAGCGGTCCTACCTGTTGAAGTTGAATTACCCTCTCTGCGGGTACTAATGGATGTTAAACTGAGTGAAGCAGAATGGGTTCGGGCCCGATACGAACAACTGAGTCTGATCGAAGAGAAAAGATTGGCTGCAATCTGTCACGGGCAGTTATATCAGAAAAGAATGAAGAAAGCCTTCGATCAAAAGGTCAGGCACCGAGGGTACCAAGTAGGAGATCTTGTGCTGAAGAGAATCCTCCCTCCTCATACAGACCACAGGGGCAAATGGACTCCGAACTATGAAGGACCATTCGTGGTGAAGAAAGTTTTCTCTGGTGGAGCATTGATGCTCAGCACCATGGATGGTGAAGATTTCCCATCCCCTGTGAATTCAGATGCAGTTAAAAAATACTTCGCATAAGAATGACCCGCTGGACATAAAAACAGAATGTAAGTCCAGGAAAAAATAGGGCATCCCGGCGAGTCAAAAACAGAATAAAAGACTCGGGCAAAAATAAGGGAAATAAATAAAAATGTACACCCGCTGAGTTGAAAAGCCGCATTGGACAACTCAGGCAAAAATGGGTATCCCGATGGATTGAAAACCCGAAAGGGCGATCCATGCAAAATAAGGGAATAAGCGAACAACTGCATTCTGAATTCGTCTGTATCGCTTACAACTTGGAAAGCTTCAAACGGATCAAGCTTCAATCGGAATCAGCCCTCTTCAGAAAGCAAGATGAGAAGAACGTCAAAAGTCATACGAGTCATAGCAGGAGAGGAAGCTCCTTAAAGCGTCGTCAACATCGCCAGCACTTTGTTTCTCAATTTGTGACAGTCTCTTCATTTTAGGAGATTTGTTTTCTTGACTGTATCTTGCCAATTCAGGGCACATGAATTAATGAAATCAGATTTTTCAGTCATGTCTCGTCTTATACATTTCTATTTGCAAAGAATGTCTGATGTCCCTAAAAAAACTAATTGCATAAGTACAGATGCTTTTCTCTAAAATAATAAAAACACATGCTGGCAGGGAATATACTTACTCTCGAAAGTGCTTAACTCCTATGACGGGATCCAGTAAAGGATACCTCGGGACCATTTGTGCGTTTCCTTATCTTTGCAGGATTGCAGGTATCCAGAACGCAACTTGGGGCATGCAAGTTACATCCCAGCAAGCTGGCAAATCAACACTCACTCCTGGCACCAGAGTTGTTTCTCCCCAGCTGAGTTGTTTCTTCCCCAGTTGAGTTGCCAACAACTTTCCCCAGCCGTAGTGCCAATCATTCTTCCTCAGCAGAATATGAAGAGTCAGGGAATCATCTCCCCACAGAATCATCAGCCTCTATTCAGAAGAGCAACGCATGAAGGAGTCACAACAGAGTACGGAAGGCTTCTACAAACCCCAGCTGGGTCCCATGTTACAAGGATATGTCAATCAGTGACCTATATCCCCAAGCAGATGCATTTCACCAGATCTATCAATGATCTCATCCCCAGCTGGGAGGTCCATTTCAAGCAGATCAGCCAGAGATCTTCGCGGCAACGGGATTCAAATCACGGATCTGTATCCTCGCCTAATCATAGCATTCGCATCATATTCACCCACAAAGTGTAGCATTCCGTCTAATACGGAGCATTACGGCAAAAATCAAATGCATGGCATAATCATAAGTCATGTTGTGAATCGAACACTTGTGAATAATAAACAGAAATCCCCACCAGAGTCCCCAGCAAAAGCAGTTGCCTCACAATTCACAAACACCAGTATATACTCATTTTGACACCCGTCCGTGCCATTACTCCCCAGTAAAGTCACCTGAACTTTCTTTGCAAACAAAACCATCCGTATTACAGATACTTCCTGACACCCGTCCGTGTCAAGTCTCCAGCAGAAAGCCAAAGACATCCTCTTTGCACTCACACATACCTATATAAACACTTTCCGGACACCCGTCCGTGTCATATCCCCAGCGCAGTCACTTACACTTTTACAACCCATATACTTGTTGATATTATACTTTTTCTTTTCCTGACACTCGTCCGTGTCACCCTCCCCAGCAGTTTAAACATTCATCTATACTCACTACTCATGTTACACTCATACAGATACTCGTCCGTATCTTGTATACATCACTTATATCCCCACAGATTCAACAATAGTCCTTGTTCTTTGTTAACCAGTTGGTACTCGTCCGTACCATCATCTCAGAACATTGCGTCTAGCGTTTGTTTCTACATGATACTCGTCCGTATCATAGTCTTATGGATGCTCGTCCGCATCTTTAATCCATACATCGTGTCAAAACACTTATGTCTTCTTGAATATAGACACTCGTCTGTGTCTACTATTCCCGGAAGAGTCCCTTCAGATACAATACTCGTCCGTGTTCTCTGTTAACCCGTTGATACTCGTCTGTATCATCATCTCTGAACATGTGTCGGTATTTGTTTCTACCATGATACTCGTCCGTATCATAGTCTTAAGAATGCTCGTCCGCATTTTTAATCTGTACACAACATCTAAACACTTATACCTTCTTTTCTTGGTTGTAAACGCTCGTCCGTGTTTACTATCCCCAGTAGATCGTCAACAAAACAAATTTTCCTTTTTATCTGACACTCGTCCTGTGTCATGATAAACCCTGGGAGCAGCCGTACCCTGTTAGGTGGTCGTCCTCCACCTCTTGATGGTCGTCCTCCATCATGCTCGTCCGATGGCCGTCCCCATCGTTGTTTTTTGGCAGCCGTCCCCTGCTAGGTGGTCGTCCTCCACCTCTTGATGATCGTCCTTCATCATTTTATCCAATGGTCGTCCCCATTGTTGATTTTTGGTTATCTGACATTCGTCCTATGTCATGACAAACCTCGAGAGCAGCCGTCCCCTGCTAGGCGGTCGTCCTCCGCCTCTTGATGGTCATCCTCCATCATGATCGTCCGATGGCCGTCCCCATCGTTGACCTTTTATCCGGCATTCGTCCTATGTCGCGATATTTTCGGCAGCCGTACCCTGCCAGGTGGTCGTCCTCCACCTTAGATGACCGTCCCTCATCTTAACCCCAACAGAGCAGCCGTCCCCTGCTAGGTGATCGTCCTTCACCTTTGATGACCGTACCTCATCATCTGTTTATTTCATTTATTCTTTAACCCGATGGCCGTCCCCGTCATGGTCCCTTTTCCTTTTCTTTTTAACCCGATGGCCGTCCCCATCGTCGGTTACCTTTACTTTGTGAACTTGATGGCCGTCCCCGTCATGTTTCATTTGGATCCCTAGAAAATTTTACAGCTTTATCTTGATGGCCGTCCCCATCATGATATCCTTTTTTTTTCCCAGCTAGTCGGCCGTCCCCTTCTTGGCTTTACTTTTATCCCCAGCATGTCGGCCGTCCCCGTCATCGCTTTACTTCACACTTTTCCCAGCATGTCGGCCGCCCCCGTCATTGCTATTTACCCAGCAGTCGTCCTCTGCTTGACGGTCGTCCTCCGTCGCCCACACTTTATAATATACTTTATTTCCCTTTACAATCTATATCCCTTTTCTTCTTCATTCTGTGAGTGCAAATTTTGGACTGTCTTTGGTATTCAACCACAAGTTATCTTGTTTGCCTGATAAGCCGTTGCTTACATCCTGCACAGCTAACTCATGTTTGAATAGGGGCAGCTGTAAACACCCCAAATTTGCCCTCACCCATTCACACCATGGCTTGTGATCATCTCATATGCATAAACACAATCATATCATCTCACATCTCATTTTTGATTCACTGCATAGTTTCTAGGTCATCTGCACCTAGGGTTTGTGATCTGAGCAATCCAAGAGCCTCTTGAGCCACTCCAAAGGCAATCAATCACTTCAAAGGGGTCCATGTGTGTTCTTATATCATATTGCATCCTCTTAAAGTCAAGAATGCCAAAGAATCACAAGAACTGAGGTTTGCATGGAAGCAGAGCCAGGCTAGACTGCACAGTTGACCTGAAATTAGGGTTTTGGTTTCAGAGGCCATAACCTCAAATTTTTTGGTCATTCTTGTTTCCATTGGTCTCTATATGGTATAGGGAGTATGCATATCAATTTTCATGAAGAAATTCCATGGGGAAGTCATCTGATCAAGAGTTGACTTTCTGGACAAGTCAGTGCAAAATCAGGGCATCTGAGGCACCCAATGACCCAACCAATGGGTGATCTTCATCATTTTGAGTGTATATGATCTTTATTTGATCATGGAAGAAGGTTGAAGTTCACAAAAATCAAGAATTTGAAGTTTTGCAAATGTTGACTTTTTGGGCATAGTTGACTTTTTCAAGAATGTGTCATTTTAGGTTATTTTTCAAGCCTTGATTCTTGATCCAAAAATGTTTCAAATGGAAAAACTTTGGTCATGAAAGTTGTAGAATACATTTTTCCCTTTCCAAAAAGTACAAGAACATGATCAAACTCTTCTTGGATCAAAAGTTGTGGTGTGACAAAGTTGCTAAAAATCACAAATTTTCAAGATGTGCACCAAATGAGAAGTGTGCAAAATCATGAACCAATGCCATTTGTAACTTCTAATTCATTTCAAACCAATGTACAAACATCACACAAGGTCTAAAAGCCAGAATTGGATCAAAGTTTCTCATGTTCATGGTTTGTGTAACAAGACTTTTCATGAAGTTCCAAAAGTAACCAAGTTGCAAAACCATCATGATGCTTCACCCACTTGTTACATTGGATGCTGAACCATGCTAGCCTTCCACACACACCTTGCTGCGCAGCCCATGCCTCTTGTACCAAGCTAGAACTTAGCCCATTCCCTCCTTACAACAAAGTGGACTTTTTGCAAAAGTGAACATCCCAATCACAACAGGCCAAGTCACATCATCTGACCAATTGGAGTTGTTTATACTATCCATTTGCTAGCCATTACACAAGAGGAGCCAGCTTGAAAACTCACCACAACACACATACACAAACTCACCTTATTCTGCATTTCTCTTTGAATCTGTCTCCATAGCTCACAAACACAAGAAACAATTCCACTAATCAACTCACCATGCTTCATTGATCCCAAACCAACAAGACCCAAGCCTGAAACAAGCCATAGCATCATTTCTCCATTTTCACTCCATAGAGCAAAAACCTTCGAATCTGTTTCCACAAGCCATAAACACTAAAACAAATTCCACATATCAACTCATCTTGCTTCACTGACCAGAAACCAACCATTGTTTTGGCCTGAGACCCTCCATATCACAAACACGATTTTCACACTTCTTTGGTCAGAGCTTCTGCAAACTCACTCAAGAGGCTGTTTAAACTCCAACCAAGTATCCAAAGCTTCAAAGGGGGATCATTGGGACCTGTTTGAGCCAAAGAACTAGCCAGAAAGTGCCAGAGATCAAAGCTCCAGTTCAGGTGAGCTTCATGAACATTTTTTCCAGGAGCTCGTTTTTAAGTTCTTAAATGGTTCTTTATGTTCCACTGATCATGATGATATGTTTGGTTTCGAAAATCATTGAGTTTTGAGCATGTATGGTGTTCCTGAATTTTTTTTGACCTAAACCCCTTTTGCTTCGATTCAGCCTTACCATGTAAAATAAATGTGTTTTGGCCATTGATTCTTACTCTATGATGTTTGGGGATGGTTTCTAGGCAGAGAAATTAGGTTTTAGTGAGCTAGGGTGAAAGTTGGCAATTTTCAGGGAGGGTGCTGGCCGGAGAAGACGACCGGAAGTCTTCTCCGGCCACCTGAAAGTGATTAGCTTCTAATTAGGGTTAGGGCACCAGGTTTGAATGTGAGCCAATGGATTGTGTTTCCCGCGCGCAATTGGAGGGCCTGGATCATTTCATTAAGATTTAATTATGGATTAATAATTAATTAATTAGGATTAGGCTGGTTTGAACCTGGGCCGTCCAGATGCGCGCCCAGTCAACCATTTTGAACCCAGAACGAATCTCAGCCTCTCCTTCAGTTGACTTCAGTCTATTTTTAATTTTTATTTCATTTCTTTTCTTTTAATTTGCACAATTTATTTAAAATAGCAAAAATGTTTTAAAAATTATGAAACTTTTTCTCAAGAGTTTCATTAATTTTTAAAACACAAAAATATTTTTATTTTCATTTTTAGCATTTAAAAAGTATTTTAAAATATTTAAAAGTTTATTTTTAATTGATTAATGAAGATTAATTTATTAAAAATACTTTTAGGTATTTAAAAATCACAAAACAATTCATGAAAGGTTATAAGACATTTAGAAACATTGTCCAACCTTCAAACCAAATTTATTTTTTGATCTTGATGCATTTTGAGAATTTTTCATTGAATTAAAATCATTTTTATGCATTATTTTGATCCAAAGTTCAAAAAATCATTTCTGCCTATCCATGAAGAGTTGGACATTGATTCTTTTTTCATTGCATTGTGTTTAGAATGTAGTTTGTGAGATTAAATGGCCATGATTTGATCTTTCATTTTCCATTTGTTTGTTAATTTTCTTGTTTAGGAACCCTAAAACCCTAGCAAACTTGTAAAAATCATAACTTGAACTTGGTTAAGAGTTAAGACTTCTCCTTTGGGCATTGAGTTAGTATAGGATTAGGGGTCCTTTGGGTGTATTTTCAATTTTTTATCTTAGGGTTTGCTTCTGATTTTGATTTTTGTTTGATGTATGGTTCATAAACCCTAATTTGAGCTTTCATATGCATCCATCTTGCATTCTCTTGCATAACATGACTTGCCATGACATTTCAAGCATCCATTTGATTCATTTGACATCATAAGACATATTGAAAGCATGTTTGATCATTGCATCATGTATTTTCCATGTTGTATGCCATGTGCACTTCATAACTTCTCATGTATGTCCATGCTTCCTAACTTGCTTCATTTGCATTCATGAACTTGTATGATCATCTCCATGTGCTGCCTCATGTTTATAGCATCTCATAGCATCATTAGCATCATGTAAATGCTTCTGGTTTTGTTTCTCATCATGTCATCTCATCCCATTTTGCATTGCATTGCATTTCTTTTCTAACATTGCAGGTGGTAAGTGAGCTTGAGAAGTGAATATGCCTTCACTTCTCATAACTTTTCTTTTCATCTCCCTAGCATCCATGCTGCATTTTTATATGTGTTTGAGATTGAGCTTGCTCATTCTTGTTCTTCTTACTTTCTTTCTTCAAGTGACTTGATTTCTTGAATGAAGCAAGTTGCTTTGTTTCTCTTGATCTTTTCATCTGCTTCCTGGTGGTTCCATTGAAGACTTCTCCTGAAAACCTCACAAACCTTAGGAACAACCAAGCATGACAATGATTAGGGTTTTGATTAGTCTCCCCTCTTAGCTTTTACCTTTGTGTCTCTTTGAGTCTTCTCTCCTCACCTCATCATCAGGGACTAAACCCTAAAGGTTTTAAGGCTTTGTGATTAAGCTTATGCCTGCATCCTTCTATTAGGATGGAGTGTATAACTTTAATCCTAAGTGTTAAACCCTTAATGTGTTTAACTCTCTTAATCAATCCATCTAATAATCATCAAGACATCACACTTGTAACTTGGGCCTTGCATTAGGGTTCTAATTCTCCCTTAATTGGTTAAGAAGGACTAACCCTAGTGTTAATGGACAAGTCCCCCTCACGTTGTCTTACAAATCATAAAATCCACTTCATCATCATATCATTAAATAAAATCCACTTAATCAAAGGCTTTTTTTGTCATGAGTTTAATCCCTAATCATGGATTAAGTTGAGGAGTTTTCCTCAGCTTAAGCACCTTCATCTATTATCCTTCTATTATGATGGTGTAATGAGTCTATTTAATCCCTGATTATGGCTTAACCTTATTACTCAACACTAAACAAAAACACCAAAAACATCTAATTAATCACAAGTAGGTTAATGATTTTAACCCTACATCAAAGGTGATTAAGTGTGAGAATCTGACTTCACACTTAAGGTATTCTCATTACCCCTAATCAGAGGGAAGATGTGATGAGTTTACTAAATCCATTGGTTTAGGCTTAAGCTCATTAACTTATAACAAACTCTCAAAAGCAATAAAAGACTGAAAACTCAAAAACAAACAATAATCGTCTCCTCCGGGATTCTTTTCTCATCTCATTCACTCACAAACGAGAACTTGCTTCTTCCGTCTAATGCAAGACAGTTTTGCACCTGAGCCAGACAGGTCACACACTTGAGCATAGGCAAGTAAGCAGTTCACAAGTCAATTCATTTTTCAGTCTCTTTGGGTCGAACTACGGTGTTCTGACTTCCTCATTGCACGAGAGGATACGTAGGCATAACTTAACGGTTATCGAACAAAAGTCTCTGTATATTCCCCCTCTTTCCAGCTTCATTCTTTTAGCCTCATGATCTTGAGCATTATATTCCAGTTCTTACACTGACACTGTATATATCACACTTCACATTCTTTTACACTGACACCTGTACATCTTTTCCAGCTCTTTTATACACAAATTGCACTGACACTACCCCTTTAAAACACAAATCTTTTAAGCGTGGATCCCGTCGAGTACGACGGACAATCTGGGTGCTAATACCTTCCCAGGTTGTAACCAACCCCCTTTCTTAGTCTCTCTGGTTCGCAACCGTCTTATCCATGTCTTTTCTAGGTTTATGCAGCATTGCCTTTCCTCCGGGATAAAAATGCCTAGCTGGCGACTCTTTTCATCTCCAGTGAGTTCACTGCTGTGTGTTCTCATTGTCCCTCTCGCCGACTGTTCGCGCTTGTACCGGGATGCAAATCTTTGGGAGCGACACCAGGTGCGTTAGAATGAAAAGCGCATTTGGCGTTGGCGTCGTAATTTCTTGGCAAACTGGAAGGATCTGGTGGGGCCAACGTCCTTAACTCAACCAGGTTGAGCTTCAGGAGTTGTGGCAGTAAAGCGGCATAGGGCATAGGGATTGGATCAATCACCCTATTAGCCTGAGATGGTCTCTGTTGGAATGGTCTTTGCTGACTGTTGTTGTTGTTGTTGTAGTTTCTCTGAGGAGGATACTGAGTTTGTTGCTGGTAATGGGTTTGTTGCTGTGGTTGATATACTGGTTGTTGAGGCATTGGAGTGGGAATGGTGACTGCTGCCACTGACCTATGAACGTATTGTGGTCTGCCCCTGCTGGCCTGAATAGCATTGGTCTCACCAGTTCTTCTTGGACCTACAAAAGGTTTTCTGGGGTTGCTGGACGAGCTCGCACCGTTGTCAGAAATTTTGCCCATCTTTAATAGGCTCTCAATTCTTTCCCCAGCTATGACCACGTCAGCAAAGCTAGTGGAAGAAAAGGCAGCTAGCCTGTCAATGTATGTCCCTTGGAGGGTGTTCATAAACATATCAGCCATTTCCCTCTCTGACATGGGTGGCTGGACAGCAGCAGCAAGCTGTCTCCACCTCTGGGCGTACTCCCGAAAGCTTTCCCTGGATGATTGAGACATTCCCATCAGGAGGGTCCTGTTGGGAGCCATATCCAAGTTGTACTGGTATTGTCTGATAAAGGCCTCAGCCAGGTCCTTCCAGCACCTAATGGTTGCTCTAGTCAAGTGAGAGTACCATTCCCTTGAAGCTCCTATTAAGCTATCTTCAAAATAAAACATCCATAGCTTTTCATCCATGGTATATGCCTTCAGCCTCCCCAGAAAGGATTGTAAATGGGTTCGGGGACAGGAAGTTCCGTTGTACTTCTCAAAGCATGGAGGTTTAAACTTGTGGGGAATCCTGACCCCGTCCACTAAACCCATGTCCATAACATCAAAGCCCAAAGAATTCTGGGATTCCAAGGATCTCAATTTTTCAGCAATCTCATCTAGCCTTCTGTCATAGGCTTCATCCCCAGCTCCCATCACTGTAAATTGATCTTCCTGGGGGTCTTCTTGTAATACTCTGCCTGCAGTGGCATTCCCTTGCACATTAGCAGGGATGTTGATCTCTGGATGAAGGTGGGGCCCATACACTAGAGGATTAACATGAGGCTGAACTCTCTTATTGTTGCTCGTTCCCCCAGTCCCTAGATGGGGTTCCTCCTGGGTCTGCCTTTCTACTAGTGCTCTTAATCTCTCTTGGCTCTGTGCCAATCCATTCATCACCTCCATAAACTGGGTCATCTGATTTCTCATTTCCAGTCTCTCATTGGCCATTTGAGTCCTGACCTCTGTAAGGTCCTGCTGTACTTGGTCCATTTGTATACCCGGAAGGTTGTTGCGGGTGGGATATCTGTGTGGACGATTGAGTGGGAACACCCGACGCCGAGCAATAGTTCCTGAATCACAACAGAGTTAGTAACAAAAACAAAACAAAACCTACAAAACAAAACAAAGGGTTAGTATGCAATACAGTATGCTTATTTGTTTCCAAGGTGGCACTTGGTTTTGACCTTTCCAGACCCCTGAGGAAGATGCTTTGATGTTGCTTGAGAGAAAAAGAACTCAGATGAAACAAACTAATGAATATATTACAAATGGAAAGAACATATATAGTTTTTTTTTTACAATACATGCCCTCTGAGGGGTCAAAAATACAACATAAAAGAAAAAGTACATGAAAATGAAAGCATCAACAAGCAAAAGTCAGACACCAAGACGAAACTCATCCTCCTGAACTTCCTTTAGAAGTGCTTCAGTCACAGGGTCAGCTGGATGCTCTGTGAGGTTCCTGATGAGAAGATTCCTGGTGGTGATGGCAGTGGTTAGCTTCTTGTGCCTGCTTTGGTCTTATGACCTCTTTACACCAGCTCTGAGCTTCAATTCTGAGATTTCCCTCTGGGCTGCTAATAGGGCTTCCTGTTGCTCCTTTGCATTAGCCTCCAACTGCTCAATCTTGTCCTAGGTTCTCTTATCCTCCTGAGTGCGAGCTTCAGTGATCCTGACCCACCTAGCTTGGCTCTCCTTCAGATAGAGATCAGTCCTAGCTTTCTGGAACTGAGCCTCCTTACAGGCATTCTTCAAGATCTGTTCTCCAGCCCTTGACTTCTTGATGTAGTCTTCTGACTTCTCAATCCTGGCTAGATGCTCCACCTTTAGCTTTTCTAGCCTCTCAATATCCAGACGACCATCACTCCTTTCCCAGAGGGTCTTCTGTAGAGCCTGAGTCAGATTCTCATTTCTCTCTTTTAGCTTCTCAAACTCTTCCAGGCTGACAGTTGCTGGAGGTGGTGTTGTGGATGGTCTGGGCACATCTTCAATGGTGAAGGGCATCCCAGAAATTTGAGCCCTTGCATGAGACCACTCATAATATTGAGCTGAGGCCACATTATTGCATCTCCCAAGAATGGCCATCCCTTTAGTCTGGACATTGTCCCAAGCCCAGGATGCTTGCCTGACAATAGCCAGATTAGGCTTGATCTCACAATAGAGGGTCTCAGCTAGATCTTGTACTCTAGGAGGGTGGACCAATGCATAGCCCAGTTGTCTTTTGAACAGTAGAGGGTTGTAGTTGATGCAACCCTTCACTCCTATCAGAGGTACATTGGGGAACTGCCCACAACTAGTAATGATGTCCCTGCCCTTGGTGCTCTGAGTGCACCACCTGATGTCATCTGAGGTCAAAGCAACAAGCCTCCTAGCCCAATTCTTCTGCTGGTGAGGGTTCAAGAATGCATCAGTTTTGGGAAGGTGTTTGAGCAGCCAGGTATGGAATAGGGGAGCACAGCATCTCACCAATCTTCCCCTTTGCTTTTCATTCCTTTGGTGGACAGAGTAGTAGAAATCTCCCAGTAAGGTGGGCACTGGGTTCCTCAGAATGAAAATATGGATTACATTCTTGCTAATAAACTTAGGCTCATCTGCAAATAATATAACCCCATATATGCTGAGGGCTAATAATGCACAGACTGCCTTCCACTCCCCCAAGGAGGCCTTCAGAATAGCCTGAGAGGTCAAGAAATCCAAGTGTAGACCAGAGATTCCATCCTTTGCTGTCATGTTCTGCCCAATCAGAACTGGTTCCAAATACAATGCCTTTGCCACCTCTTCATTACTAGGAAAAGCCATCTCAGGGTTGAAAGGGACTCCACCCCTGATAGGTACACCAATCAGTGATGAATACTCTTCCAACAAGGGTCCCAACTAAAAATTCTGGAAGGTGAAACACCTCAGAGGGGGGTCATAGAACTGCAGGCAAGTATGAATCAAGCTCCTCTGTGAAGGGTCCAAATCCATAACCACATCAAGGATTCCTCCATAATGTTCTCTGAATAGTGGTATATGGTCTGGAGTAATCAGGGCCTGGACCTTCCTGATGCCAGCTAGCTCAGGCTCAAAGAAATGATAGGAGATGTTGCTCTTCTTAGGTGCCATGTTGCTGAAGAAAAGCTGAAACTGATGCTGATGATGATGACTGATACTAGAAGATGGGCCACTGACAGGCTGAGACTGGTGATGCAGGTGACTGAAGCAGGTAGCTAATGAGGAATAGCTGAAGCAAATGCTGGTGAAGATAGGTCTATGCAGATGAAGGGGTCAAAACCAAGCCAAAATACAGTATGGATACCCTGAAAAACAAATAAGCAAATGTCAAATGATGCAATGATGATGTATGCAAATGATATGCAAGGGTTTGTGATCAAGCTGGATCTGATTAACTGCCTTGATATAGGTCCATGTATGTTCAAGAAATCCAGATGGAGGTTCATAAGTCCAGTAACCAAGGTGGGGGACTCAAATAAAGAGTCACATATCCAGGGTTAAAATCACAAGAACTGTTCCAAAATGGAGTACTCTTAATCAAAACAAAGTAACAGGGTATGTTGAGGTCAAGGGTACCTGCAAACCTGTAAACAGCCCAACCCCCTCACAGGTGATGTTCTAAAACAAGGATCCTCAGACTTGGATCAGTTATGAGAAGTGTAAACACTTCTAACCCGGAGGTACAGTGTTTACAATAACCATAAAAGATCCTCCTCTAATTCACCTCAGTTTCTGAAGGTCATAATAAAGGTCATCCAGACTTAGCAGGCTTCCCAGATAGCCCTAGCACTACAGGAAATCTGTAGCACAGAGTTCTCAAGAAGAAACCCATATCTGAACCGTGTTTCATATTCCCGCACCAGACCGAAATGGAATGGGAAATAACATGAACCACTCTAGCCTAGGTGTCACTCAGGTCCCAGGTATAGAACCTCAACTCTCAATAGAACCCCACCCACCAAAACAGAAACAACAGATCCAGCCAGAATAGTATGACAGTATGATGTATATAAAGCTGAAAAGAAAGCAATAAATAACTGTACAATAAAGCAGTAAATAAAGAAAATATACAAACACAAATAGCACATAAGACCCCAGTAAACACAAATCAAACAAGCGTTAGGAGGAACCCACAAAAAGAACCAGAAGCCCTGGTTACAGTATAAGGGTCCCCAGCAGAGTCGCCAAGCTGTCGCTCCCGATAAATGGGACCAGCCCAAATAAAGGTACAGACGCGAACGGTCGGTGAAAGGGAGGATATGAGAACACAAAGGAGTGAACTCACAAGAAATGAATAGAGTCGCCAGCTAGGCATTTTTATCCCGAAGGAAAGGTAATGCTGCATAGACCTAGAAAGATATGGATAAGATGGTTGCGAACCAGAGAGACTGAGAAAGGGGGTTGGTTACAACCTGGGAGGGTATTAGCACCCAGATTGTCCGCCGTACTCGACGGGATCCACGCTTAGAAGATTTGTGTTTTAAAGGGGTAGTGTCAGTGCAATTTGTGTATAATAGCTGGAAAAGGATGTACAGGTGTCAGTGTAAAAGAAAGTGATGTGTGATATGTACAGTGTCAGTGTGAGAACAAGAATGAAATGCTCAAGACTATGAGGCTTAAAACAATGCTGGAAGAGGGGGAATATACAGAGACTTTTGTTCGATAACTGTTAAGTTATGCCTACGTATCCTCTCGTGCAATGAGGAAGTCAGAACACCGTAGTTCGACCCAAAGAGACTGAAAGGTAAATTGACTTGTGAACTGCTTACTTGTCTATGCTCAAGTGTATGACCTGTCTAGCTCAGGTGCAAATTGTCTTGCATTAGACGGAAGAAGCGAATTCTCGTTTGTGAGTGAATGAGATGAGAAAAGAATCCCGGAGGAGACGATTATTGTTTGTTTTTGAGTTTTCAGTCTTTTATTGCTTTTTGAAGTTTGTCATAGGTTAATGAGCTTGAGCCTAAACCAATGGATTTAGTAAACTCATCACATCTTCCCTCTGATTAGGGGTAATGAGAATACCTTAAGTGTGAAGTCAGCTTCTCACACTTAATCACCTTTGGTGTAGGATTAAGATCATTAACCTACTTGTGATTATTTAGATGTTTTTGGTGTTTTTGTTTAGTGTTAAGTAATGAGGTTAAGCCATAATCAAGGATTAAACAGACCCATTACACCATCCTAATAGAAGGATAATAGATGAGAATGTTTAAGCTGAGGAAAACTCCTCAACTTAATCCATGATTAGGGATTAAACTCATGACAAAACAAGCCTTTGGTTAAGTGGATTTTATTTAATGATATGATGATGAAGTGATTTTTAGGGTTTGTAAGACAACTTGAGGGGGACTTGTCCATTAACACTAGGGTTAGTCCTTCTTAACCAATCAATGGAAGAATTAGAACCCTAATGCAAGGCCCAAGTTACAAGCTTGATGTCTTGATGATTATTAAGTGAATTGATTAAAGGATTTAAACACATTAAGGGTTTAACACTTAGGATTAAAGTTATACACTCCATCCTAATAGAAGGATGCAGGCATAAGCTTAATCACAAAGCCTCAAAGCCTTTAGGGTTTAGTCCTTGATTGTGAGATGAGAAGAGAGACACAAAGGATGACACAAAGGTAAAACTAATGGGGGACTAATAAAAACCCTAATCATTGTCATGCTTAGTTGTTCCTAAGTTTTATGAGGTTTACAAGAGAAATCTTCAGAGGAACCACTAGGAAGCAGATGAAAGGAGCAAAGAGAAGCAAAGTAACTTGCTTCATTTAAGAAGACAAGTCACTTGAGGAAAGAAAGTAAGATAAAGAAGAATGAGCAAGCTCGATCTCAAACACAAAACAAAATGCAGCAATGATGCACAAAAGAGATGAAAATAAATTGTGAGAAGTGAAGGCAAATTCACTTCTCAAAGTGACTTACCACCTGAAAAGTTAGCAAAGGAATGGAATGCAATGCAAATGGAATGCAATGTGATGATGCAAACCAAAACCAGAAGCATATGTGTGATGATAATGATGCTATGAGATGATGCAAACATTAAACAAAGCATGGGGATGATCATACAAACCTATGGATGCAAATGAAGCAAGTCTAGAACCATGAACATACATGAAAAGTTATGAAATGCAAATGACATACAACATGGAAAATGCAAGAAGCAATGATCAAACATGATTCTAATATGTCTTAAGATGTTTAATGAATCAAATGGATGCATAAAATGTCATGGCAAGTCATGGTATGCAAGCAAATGCAAGATGAATGCAAAAGGAAGCCCAAATTAGGGTTTATGATCAATGCACAAAACAAAAACCAAAACCAGAAGCAAACCTCAAGATAAAAAATTGAAAATGCAATCAAGGGAACCCTAAACCTATATAAACTCACTGCCCAAAGGAGGGGTTCTAACTCTTAACCCAGTGAGGGTTATGAATTTCTTAAGAATGCTAGGGTTTTAAGGTACCTTGTCAAGAAAAATGTCAAACAATATGAAAATGTAAAATCAAATCATGCCAATTTAATCCTAATAACTACATGATATGCAAGACACAATGCAAAAAGAATCAAAGTCCAACTCTCAATGGTTAGGCAGAAATTAAATTTTGAACATTGGATCAAAATAATGCTTTGAAATGAAATTAATTCCATGAAAAATTATCAAAATGCCTTAAGATCAAAAAAGAAATTTGGTTTGAGGGTTGGACAATGTTTCTAAATGATTTTTAAGGTTTCATGAATTTTTGGGTGATTTTTAAATACCTAAAAGTATTTTTTAATTAATTAATTCTCATTAATTAATTAAAAATAAACTTTTAAATGATTTAAAAATATTTTTTTATGCAAAAAATAAAAATAAAAATGTTTTTGGTTTCTCAAAATTAATAAAAGCTTGTATAAAAATTTTCAGAATTTTTGAATGGTTTTTGCTATTTTAAATAAAATAAACAAAACAAATGAAATTAATTGAAATAAAAAATGAAATAAATGGAAAGTATGCTAATCCAATGGCCAGGATTTAAATTTGGCACGCGGGAATTGACTGGCGCGCGTTTGAATGGATGGGATTCACTCTAAAATTTGAATTTAATTAATCCTGATTAATTACACAAATGACAGGATTAGGGTTTAATGGAAGATCTGGTGCGTTCATTCACGCGGGAGTCAACCCCAGTCAACCCATCCTACGCTCCTCATTCAAACTGAGCCCTAATCCTCATTAATGCACTAATCACTTTCAGGTGGCCGGGAATGACCTCCGGTCATCTTCTCCGGCCACACTCTCCCCTGAGAATTTCAATCTCACTCCCTAAGCATCTAAAATGAAATCTTTCTGCCCAGAATCCATCCCCAAACATCATAGAGAAAGATTCAACAACTAAAACACATTTATTTTTCACAACAAAGCTGAATCGAAGCAAAATGCATTTAGGTCAGAAAAGTTTCAGAAGCAACATACATACTCAATACTCAATCATTTTCGAAACAAAACATATCAGCATGATCAGTGAAGCATAGAGAATCATTTAGGAACTTAAAAACATGTTTCTGGAAAAAATGTTCTTGAGCTCACCTGAACTGAAGCTTTGATCTTTGGAGCTTTCTGTCTGGCCCTTTGATCCAAAACGCCTCTAATGAACCTCCTGAGAAGCTTGCAATGCTTGGTTGGAGTTTAAAATGGCTGGTTTGTGAGATTGAGCAAGTTCTGTTCAGTGAAGTGAGGAAATCGTGTTTCAGTTTGAGGATGTTTCAAGGATGAATGAGGGCAGGGAAATGACCAGGGGAGTGTCCTGAGTTGATTTGTGAAGTTGGTTTTTGTGTTTTAGGCTTGTGTGATGAGTTTCGAAGGAAGTTGCATAAGAGGTGAAAAGTGAGAATGCTGGCTTGTGGGAGCTTTCAGGCTTGTGTATGTTATGTGTTGGGTTCCATTTTGTCCACTTATAACAACTAGAGAGGTCAGGGGAGTTGGTGTGGACTGTTGTGATTGGTATGGCTCAAGTTGCAAAAAGTCAAGCAAGTTGTACTTGGAGGTATGCGCAAGTGGCAGGCTGAGATAGGGGCATGGCTATACGCAGCAAGGATCAAGGAGTGTCATGAAATCAGATCTTGTGAGCTGACTCAAGTGGATGAAGAGTTATGGATCATTTTGCCAACTTGTGAACTTTTACCCCTTTTTGAATTTCTTGATCCACAAGCCATGAAAATGAGTGATCTCTTGGTGCAATCTGACTTTTAGGTGTTGTATGATCATGTTGTGAAGTTTAGAAGTCCATTTGATAGCTCAATTTGCCTTGACAAGTGAATTTGCAACTTTGCTTCTTTGGTAGAAAACTTCAAATTTTGTGATTTTTGCCAACTTTGACAAGCCATAACTTTTGATCCAAAATGAATTAAGTCATGTTCTTGTACTTTTTGAAAAGGGAATGATCCATTCTACAACTTTCATGACCAAAGTTTTTCCATTTGAAACATTTTTGAATCAAAAAGTAAAGGTTGAAAAAGTTTCCTAAAATGGCAATTTCATTAAAAGTCAAACTTTCTCAAAAAGTCAACTTTGCAAAAGACTTGAAATTCTTCAATTTTGTGAACTTCCAACTCCTTCTATGATCAAATAAAGACCATATACAATCAAAATGATGAAGAACACCCTTTGGTTGGGTCATTGGGGGCCTCAGATGCCCTGATTTTGCACTGACTTGCTTGAAAAGTCAACTCTTGATCAGATGACTTCCCCATGGAATTTCTTCATGAAAATTGATATGCATGCTCCCTATACCATATAGAGACCAATAGAAACAAGAATGACTAAAAAATTTGGAGTTATGGCCTCTGAAACCAAAACCCTAGTTCTAGGTCATCTGTGCAGTCAAGCCTGGCTCTACTTCCATACCATTCTCAGTTCTTGTGATTTTTTGACATTCATGAATTTGAGGGGATATAATATGATGCTTGAACATACATGGACCCCTTTGAAGTGATTGATGACCTTTGGAGTGGATCAAGAAGCTCTTGGATTGCTCAGACCACAAACCCTAGATGCAGATGACTTAGGATCAATGCAGTGAATAAAAAAATGTGGTATGAGATGCTATGATTGAGTTTATGCATATGAAATGATCACAAGCCATGGTGTGAATGGGTGAGGGCAAATTTGGGGTGTTTACACTCTCCTTCACTACCAACAGCGGAGTCTTCACTTCTTCTATGCTCAGAATCAGACTTAACTTCTCACCACTCTCAACAACATTTATTCTAGCCCCTCTGTGGTTCGGAATAGGGTTTGAAGTAACATTTGGCGGTGGTGCGAAGTTAATCGCCTTGGAGTCTATCAGATCTTGAACTTTGTGCTGTAGCGCCCTGCACTTCTCAGTTGAGTACCCGGGTGCCCCTGAATGGAAAGCGCATCTAGCATTGACATCCTACCCCACTAGAAGATCTCCAGGTGGTGGTGGTGCCAAAGTCCTCAATTGTATCAAATTCAGGTCCAGCAATCTTGGTAGCAAAGTAGCATATGTCATGGGAATTGCTTCAAGCACCCTATTAGTCAGGCGAGTCTGCCTTGGCTGATAAGGTCTTTGTTGATAGTTGTTACGTTGTGGCTGCTGTTGTTGCTGTTGTTGATGAGGCTGCACCTGCTGCACAGGATTGGAAGGGATTGTGACAGCTGCCACTTGCTCATATGACCTTCTATATCCTCGGCCCCGTCCTCAGCCAAACACAGCATTGGTTTCACCTTCCCTCCTTCTCGGGGGTCCGCTGAAAGCTTTTCTTACTCCACTATAACTGCTTGCACTCATATCCTGAATCTTTCCCATCTTTAACAAAGTTTCGACCCTCTCTCCAGCAATTACTATATCATTGAACTTGGTAGCCGAACAAGACGCCAATCTCTCGATAAACACTCCTTGCAATGTCCCCATGAACATATAGCCATCTCATTCTCTAGCAGTGGTGGTCGCACTCTGGCAGCGAGCTGACGCCACCTTTGAGCAAATTCTTTAAACCCCTCCTTAGCAGTTTGAGACATGTTTTGCAATTGAGTGCGATTTGGAGCCATGTCCAAATTTTACTGGTATTTCCTCACGAAAGCCTCTACCAGGTCCTTCCAGCTCTTAATGTTGGCTCTACTTAACTTTATATACCATTCCAAAGAGGCCCCAACCAGGCTGTCCTGGAAATAGTGCATCCATAGCTTTTCATCATCAGTGTGGGCAGCAATCCTTCCCACAAAGGACTGCAGGTGAGTCTTTGGACACGCTGTGCCGTTGTACTTCTTGAAAGTTGGAACCTTGAACTTGTAAGGGATTCTAACCCCTGAAACCAAGCCCAAGTCAGTAATGTCGAACCCCAAAGAGTTCTGGGATTGAATAGCCTTGATCTGTTATTTCATCTCTTCAAATTTCCTGTTCATTTCAGCCCCCTGGCCTTCAGTTTCGTCCAGCAACGTAAACTGTTCGTCTTGACCGTCCATTTGCACATTGTTCAGCCCATCATTGATAATGGTAACCCCTGGCTGTGTTACAGGGATTTCAACTTGACGGGCGCCCGCACTGTTACGATTACCTCCATCAGCAGTGCCGTTGTTCCTGGCTTGACTATTTTCAACCAACTCCCGCAGACGTTCCTGATTCTGACCCATTCCTGCCATAAGGGTCATAAAATTGTCCATCCTCAGTCTCAAGTCAGCTAAATCAACCTACATTTGATCCATGACTCTTTCTCTGTTAACTCTTGTGGGATATCTGTGTATGATTGGTTGTTCTCGAACTTTCCTAGGAGCTATAGTGCCTGAAATTGAAAAGACATTAGGAACTCTGTGGCCATACCTGCAAAACAAGAAAACAGGTGATATGTATGCAATGAAGTTGTTTATGTTTTCACTCCCAGGTCATTCAGGCCCCGACTCCGGTATTTAACAAAGAAAACCAGATGGATACCGATCCCCGACTTTCAGAAACTTCGCATAGAAACCACATTCAAACTGTAACAGCAGGCACAGAAAAATGGTGAACTGAAAAACTGCATAACATAAATCAGCCTATTAGGCAAAAATAATAGAATTCCCCGTAGGGTACAAGTTTCTAAGAAGAAAAATAAACAACCAGGATTCCTACAACATGTCTGTAGGTAATCCAAATACAAGGGAAACAAACTAAAAAGCATGACCACTTCCTGAGGACCCTGAACCTCCCTCACTAAGTCCCAACTCATACCTATCCTTCTTGACTCCAGCCATCAACTTGAGGTCTTCAATCTCTTTAAGTGCTGCTTCTAAGGCTTGCTGACTATCTACTAACTGCTGAGTCTTCTCCCTTCGAATCTGGTGGGCTTGTTCCACTTCTTCCTTCTTGAAAGTCATATGCACTTCGAAAAACTCTTCTTTTTCTTTATATCTCTTCAACTCCTGCTCCATCTGGCCCTGCAACCAGACAATAGACTGACGAGCTTCCTTGAGAGCCTTCGAATTCTTCTTTCGTTATGTTTCTCTTTTGGATTCCATCAGACCTAGTCTTTGAAAGTGGGCTTCCTTTCCAACAAACTCTTTCTCCTTAGCCTCCAAGGTAGTCTGCATCTTCAGCAATTTCTCTTTAGCTTCATTCTTGGCCCAGTTGGCAAGATGATACAAATTAACCATTTCAGTGTTCTCCACCCTGACTTCATGCAGCTGGGCTTCCAACTTCTTGAACTCTTCTAAAGACACAGTATCATTAGACTTAGTAGCTGGAGTAACTGGAGGTGAGAATGGCAGCAATACCCTTTTGGCTATGTCTTTCAACCATGCCTCATACTCCGGGAAGGTCTGATTGTTGCACTTTCCAAAACTAGCTATCCCTTCTCCCTTAATGCACTTCCAAGCTCTAGCAAATTTCCTCACTAAAGGCATATTGTCCTTTACCGGGAAGTAGAAAATAGGGGTCAACTTCAATTCTTCTGGTACCTCTCTCAAGGCATATCCCAACTGTCTTCTCAACAAGATCAGGTTGTAGTTGATCCCTCCAGTCACTCCCAATAAATGTACGCTAAGATAACTCCCACAGCTAGTGATGAAACGTGCACCCTGAAGCCTCTGAGTAATCCACCTGACATCCTTGGCAAGCAACTTTTCCAGCTTCTGAGCCCATACCAAGGTATGGTCACTAAACACCCCAGTACTAGGCAGATGCCTCATGAACCACATATGAAATAAAGGAGCGCAGTAATGAATTAAACCTCCCCTTTTCTTCTCAGTCCTGTAGTGCACCGAGTAATACAAGTCTCCGAGCAACGTAGGCACATGATTCTTCAGCAAAAAGAGATGTATGGCATTCATGTCTATGAACTTCTCCATATCTGCAAACAAAATAATGCCATAGATAGAAAGAGCCAAGATAGCACAGACATAATCCCCTTCCTCCTCAACAGCCAACTCTTCCACCTTCTTTACTAAAGCCTCTAAAGAAAACCCATGTACACCTCCTTTAATGATAGTTATAGATTTCACAGCAGAAGTGCTCAAATAAAGAGCCTTGGCAATAGCCTCAGGTGCAAGTCTACTCATATCATCATTGAACAGAATCTGGTCTCGGACAGGAACTCCCTGTTGGTGTAAGCCCTAGAGGCCAATACTTTTTGGTACTTGTATCGGATTATTCGTTTAATAATAAAAGGCATTTCTTTATTATGTTTGTCTTTCAGAATAATAAAGTCCCTAGAATAGTTAGTCTGTTTAATGAAATGTTAAGTGTGACTTAATCATGAGATCCCATTAAACATAAAGACATTATTCTTAAAATATCCGTAGTCAAGCTTTATTGCAAAGTGGGATAACATTAAAGCATTGAGACTGTTATGAAGATAGACTGATGATCACATCTCATTGATCATGGATAAAGAGTTATCAAGTCTTGACATAGGTATAAATATTAGGAGTAATATTTATACCGGATTGACCCGCTATGAGAATACTACATAGTATGTTATGCAAAGTGTCATAAGTTATTCTCATGGTGATAATGGTGTATTACCACCCTTCGACCTGAAACCACTATGGACCCTAGATGTAGAGTCGGGTGCTTTATTGCTGATCAAACATTATCCGTAACTGGATGATCATAAAGACAGTTGATGGGCACTCCACGAAGCATGCTGATGGACATGAGTGTCCTAGATGGAATTTGCCAATCCTGCATAACAGGAGAAATGTCTAAGGGCCCAATATTGAACTGGACAAGGATGACACAGTGTATGCCTTGTGTTCAATATAGACATAGGGGCAAAAGGGTAATTGTACAAACATATATTATCACGAAAAAGGTTTTGTCAGATCACATGACATTTTCGTGACTTGGGTAGCAGTGATGTGTTGCTAGATACCGCTCACTGTTTATTATGTTAAATATATAATTTAATATAATTACCAACGTTACGAAATCCTACAGGGTCACACACATAAGGACAGTTTGATGAGAGATAGAGAAATCAAAGGAACACCGTAAGGTACGGTGCACTTAAGTGAAAATAGAAATTCGGATAATATAATAATAAAATAAATATATTTATTATAATAATAGTTATTATAATAATATATAATATTATTATGGATCATGTGAATTGGGCTTTTAGCCCGCAGCCCACAAGAGAGTCTATAAAAGGAACCCTTGTGATGAAGCTTTCACTTGATGCAATTTCGTTTTTGATTCTCTTTTCTCACTCAAATAATTCCGTTCGTAAGCAGCTAGCACTGTGACCGGAAGCTGTTCGTGTGGACTGAGTAGAGGCGTTGCACTTCATCAACGCTTGTGATCGCTGCATCAAAGATCTGAATCGCCACAAAGAGGTAACGATTCTATCACTGACCATGCTCATTCGTAAGGATCACTAAAGGAAATTTTTGTTTTCCGCTGCGATTAGATCGCAATTTTCTTTCAGTGGTATCAGAGCCACTTACGAAACCATGGATCTGATAGCTGTTAAATTTCCGTCTTTTCTGTATTTGATTCGATTAAAACACAGAATGAATTTAACAATAAACGATTAATTAAATTTGGCATCTGTTGTGTATGATTTGGATGATTGATGTTGATTATGCTTCAGAAACCGACATTAGTATGGTGAAGTTGTGCGATACATTGATCATCCATAGGTTACACAATTAGATCGATCACTTTTATATAAGATATAAGAAATTCTGATACAAAGATGGTATATGGGATATACTGTTTTGATTTCATCCATTCAATCACATAAGGATTGTAATTCTTTTGAAAGATCATCATTTTCATTCGCTTCGGAATCCGACGTTAGTATGGTGAAGCAATGACATGTTGATCTATCATATTGAGTTATCAATCGAGTTGTGTTTGACGGCATGAAATTGTTGCATTAGGATTAATGGCAGTACAAGTGTTGTATTTCCGCAGACTTTTCCGGTTGGGGTTGTAAATGCACAAAAGTTGTGCAGGAAACGACGTGAAATACAATGAAGTGTTCATAAAATTTTTCGTCCCACCGTCCGCTGACCGGGCAGCGGAACCCCCGGCTAAGTCTGCAAAGTGTGATCAATCAGCCGAAATTTAATTTAGTTTATTTAATTATCGGAATTTTAAACTAATAATAAAAGTGTGTTTATTATTATTTATTTGTGGTGATCAGTTATGGCCTTAGTTTATCCTTTATTATTGTTTTGGGATTTTTAAATACGGCCTGCGTGTCGTGCCTCTCTCTCAATCTCTTTATGTAACTTCTTTTCTCATCTCACTCCCTCGTATGTAAAACGATTTTTCTTATATGTAATGTAATATTATGTTATGAAGAAAAAAGAAGTATTCAATATTAAAGGAGGATAACCTTGGAGATCATGCTTGGAGAAGCTTAGATCGTTATTAGGTTAGCTTAGGTTCTCTCATTGGCTTGAGAGAACAATTGCGTTAGGGGCCATAATTGTATCTTTTTATATGTATGTTGATGCATGTAATTGTATGTTGATGCATGTGAGAGACGTTTTGCATGTTAAGCCGGTGAGATCAAACTAATAACAAATTCCCTCAAAATTAAATATTAAGTTTATGCTTTCCAATTTTTAGCACTCATCAAGACTAGTATCGAGCATTGTAGGTTTCGCCTACGCGAGGTGCATGTTCTATATTAGTAAGGTGTGATGGGATAATTGTAATATCCAATTGCTAAAACAATGAGTCAAACTTAACTAAACAAATTATAATAAGATTATACATGTTTAGAAGCAAGAATTGGGAATGATTCATGTGATGGATCAGAATAAGGAGTTATTCACCCAATTGAAAATATTCGAGAGTTGTATGAGATACAATTGGAAGGAGTTCCTACCTAAATAACTTAGTTTTGTGTAATCAGCCTAACGCTGACTTAAAACAAAGTGAAACATGGATCTCGACCCACTAGAAAGTCTTCCAACAGGATTTTCCGAATCAAATGATGAGGGTCATTTGTTTTGAATAAAATAGTGGGAGCATATTTGATTAAAGGCCTAATTAAATATGTTGTTTTTAATGATACTTATATTTTCATATTTCTCTTGTAGATTACCATGACAACAAACACATCGAACAATATTTTGCGATCCATCCTAGATAAGGAAAAATTGTCTGGGACAAATTTCCTGGATTGGCACCGTAATCTGAGGATTGTCCTCAAGCACGATAAGAAGCTGTATGTCTTGGAGACACCAGTTCCTGAGGAGGAACCTCCTAGTTCTGCACCAAAGGCAGAAAGAGATGCTTATAAGAAGCATTTCGATGATGCCAATGAAACCGCTTGCCTCATGCTTGCTACCATGAACTCTGAGTTGCAAAAGCAACATGAGAACATGTCTGCGTTCGATATGATCGGACATCTGAAAATGCTTTATCAAGAGCAAGCAAGAAATGAGAGGTTTCAGGTTTCAAAGTCCCTTTTTAACAACAAGTTAGCTGAGGGAGCCCCTGTAAGTCCCCATGTACTCAAGATGATTGGGTATGTGGAGAACCTTGACAGATTAGGGTTTCCCCTTGGAAAAGAACTTGCGATTGATCTGATCTTGCAATCGTTGCCAGAGAGCTTCAGTCAGTTTGTCCTGAATTTCAATATGAATGACTTGGACAAAAGTCTTCCAGAACTGCTAGGCATGTTGAGAACTGCTGAGCAGAATATGAAGACAAAAGGGAAATCCATTCTGATGATCAGTAATGGAAAGAAAATAAACAAGAGGCCCATCAAACAGGGTGGTAGAGGGAAAGGCAAGGAAGTTGCCAAACCCAAACCCACTCCTCCTATTTTGAAGCCTAGTGGAGGAATAGCAAAGGAGGGCACTTGCTTCCATTGCGGTAAGACCGGACATTGGAAGAGAAATTGCCCAAAGTACCTGGAAGATAAGAATAATGGAGTAGAGACTTCAAATTCAGGTATTTTTGTTATTGAAATTAATTGATCTACTTCTGCATCATGGGTATTAGATACTGGATGCGGTTCTCACATTTGTACTAATGTGCAGGGGCTAAAAAGGAGTAGAGATTTGGCAAAAGGTGAAGTTGACCTACGAGTTGGCAATGGAGCAAAGGTTGCTGCTTTAGCTGTAGGAACTTATGTTTTAACTTTACCTAGTGGTTTAATAATTCAGTTAGAGAACTGTTATTATGTACCTGCAATTAGCAGGAATATTATTTCCGTTTCTTGTTTGGACAAGTTTGGTTTTTCATTCATAATAAAGAACAATTGTTGCTCCATTTATTTGAATGATATATTCTATGCTACTGCAAAAATGAATAATGGACTATATGTCCTTGATCTTGAAATGCCAATTTATAACATTAATACTAAAAGGTTGAAACCTAATGAGTTGAATCCAACTTACCTTTGGCACTGTCGATTAGGCCACATAAATGAGAAACGCATTTCCAAACTCCATAAAGATGGACTCTTGGACTCTTTTGATTATGAATCATATGAGACATGCAGATCTTGTTTAATTGGAAAGATGACAAAGTCCCCATTCACAGGAAAAGGTGAAAGGGCTAATGATCTTTTGGCACTCATACATACTGATGTATGTGGACCACTGAACATACCAGCTAGAGGAGGTTTTCAGTACTTCATCACTTTTACTGATGACTTCAGTAGATACGGATATGTGTATTTAATGAAACACAAATCTGAGTCCTTTGAAAAGTTCAAGGAATTCAAGAATGAAGTACAAAACCAACTAGGTAAGAATATTAAAGTTCTTCAATCAGATCGAGGCGGTGAATATTTAAGCCTAGAATTTGATGACCATCTAAAAGAGTATGGGATTCTATCCCAACTTACTCCTCCCGGAACACCACAATGGAATGGTGTATCTGAGAGAAGAAATCGAACCTTGTTAGACATGGTCCGATCCATGATGAGTCACGCCAATCTTCCAAACTCCTTTTGGGGACATGCATTATTAACAGCAGCTTACACACTTAACCGTGTTCCATCCAAAAAGGTTGATAAGACACCATATGAGATATGGAGTGGTAAGAAACCACATATGTCTTACATGAAGATTTGGGGTTGCGAAGTTTACGTCAAACGACAAATTTCAACCAAGCTTGAGCCCAAATCTGACAAATGCTTATTTGTGGGGTATCCTAAAGAAACAAGAGGATATTACTTCTACAATCCTTCTAAGGGCAAAGTGTTTGTCGCTCGAACTGGAGTCTTTCTGGAAAGGGATTTTATTTCCAAAGGAAACAGTGGGAGGAAAATAGAGCTTGAAGAAGTTCAAGAATCACAAAACATTGAAACACCTATGGAGGAACTAGATCAGGAAACACAAGTAGTTGTGGAAGAGCAACCTGCTCAAGTAGAACAAGACCAACGTAGGTCAAGCAGGATATGTCACCAACCTGAGAGATATGGATATCTCATAAGTGATCAGGGTGATGTATTACTCATGGATCAAGATGAGCCTGTGACCTACAAAGAGGCCATAACTGGTCCTGAGTCTGAGAAGTGGCTAGAAGCCATGAAATCTGAAATGGATTCCATGTACACAAACCAGGTTTGGACCTTGGTAGAACCTCCTATAGGAGTTAACCCTATAGGATGCAAGTGGGTTTTCAAGAAGAAGACTGACATGGATGGTAAGGTACATACCTATAAAGCAAGACTGGTTGCAAAAGGCTATAAACAAATTCATGGGGTTGACTATGATGAAACCTTTTCACCAGTTGCAATGCTTAAATCTGTTCGGATTTTACTTGCCATCGCTGCATATCATGATTATGAAATATGGCAGATGGATGTCAAAACTGCTTTCCTTAATGGGAATCTTCTTGAGGATGTGTACATGACACAACCTGAAGGATTTGACATACCACAAGATGCCCAAAAGATATGCAAGTTACAGCGATCAATCTATGGATTGAAGCAAGCTTCCAGAAGCTGGAATCTTCGTTTTGATGAAACCGTAAAACAATATGGATTCATAAAAAATGAAGATGAACCTTGTGTCTACAAGAAGGTTAGTGGGAGCATGATCGTGTTTCTGGTATTATATGTAGATGACATATTACTCATTGGAAACGATGTCCCTACCTTGCAACAAGTGAAGACTTAGTTAGGGAATTGTTTTTCTATGAAAGACCTAGGTGAAGCAGCCTATATATTAGGAATTAGGATCTATAGAGATAGATCACAAAAACTGCTTGGCCTAAGTCAGAGTACATACATAGATAAAGTGTTGAGACGCTTTAATATGCATGATTCCAAGAAAGGATTCATACCTATGCAACATGGTCTGTGTTTATCAAAAACACAATCCCCTTCAACTAAGGAAGAAAGGGATCGCATGAATAAGATTCCATATGCATCTGCAATAGGATCTATCATGTATGCCATGTTATGTACTCGACCAGATGTCTCGTATGCATTAAGTGCAACGAGTAGATACCAATCTGATCCCGGTGATGCTCACTGGGTAGCTGTCAAGAATATCCTTAAGTACTTGAGAAGGACTAAGGATTCATTCTTGATATATGGAGGTCAGGAAGAGCTTGATGTAATTGGTTACACTGATGCTAGCTTCCAGACAGATAAGGATGATTTTAGATCACAATCTGGTTATGTGTTCTGTCTCAATGGTGGCGCTGTGAGCTGGAAAAGTTCAAAGCAAGAAACAGTTGGTGTAAGCCCTAGAGGCCAATACTTTTTGGTACTTGTATCGGATTATTCGTTTAATAATAAAAGGCATTTCTTTATTATGTTTGTCTTTCAGAATAATAAAGTCCCTAGAATAGTTAGTCTGTTTAATGAAATGTTAAGTGTGACTTAATCATGAGATCCCATTAAACATAAAGACATTATTCTTAAAATATCCGTAGTCAAGCTTTATTGCAAAGTGGGATAACATTAAAGCATTGAGACTGTTATGAAGATAGACTGATGATCACATCTCATGGATCATGGATAAAGAGTTATCAAGTCTTGACATATGTATAAATATTAGGAGTAATATTTATACCGGATTGACCCGCTATGAGAATACTACATAGTATGTTATGCAAAGTGTCATAAGTTATTCTCATGGTGATAATGGTGTATTACCACCCTTCGACCTGAAACCACTATGGACCCTAGATGTAGAGTCGGGTGCTTTATTGCTGATCAAACATTATCCGTAACTGGATGATCATAAAGACAGTTGATGGGCACACCACGAAGCATGCTGAGGGACATGAGTGTCCTAGATGGAATTTGCCAATCCTGCATAACAGGAGAAATGTCTAAGGGCCCAATATTGAACTGGACAAGGATGACACAGTGTATGCCTTGTGTTCAATATAGACATAGGGGCAAAAGGGTAATTGTACAAACATATATTATCACGAAAAAGGTTTTGTCAGATCACATGACATTTTCGTGACTTGGGTAGCAGTGATGTGTTGCTAGATACCGCTCACTGTTTATTATGTTAAATATATAATTTAATATAATTACCAACGTTACGAAATCCTACAGGGTCACACACATAAGGACAGTTTGATGAGAGATAGAGAAATCAAAGGAACACCGTAAGGTACGGTGCACTTAAGTGAAAATAGAAATTCGGATAATATAATAATAAAATAAATATATTTATTATAATAATAGTTATTATAATAATATATAATATTATTATGGATCATGTGAATTGGGCTTTTAGCCCGCAGCCCACAAGAGAGTCTATAAAAGGAACCCTTGTGATGAAGCTTTCACTTGATGCAATTTCGTTTTTGATTCTCTTTTCTCACTCAAATAATTCCGTTCGTAAGCAGCTAGCACTGTGACCGGAAGCTGTTCGTGTGGACTGAGTAGAGGCGTTGCACTTCATCAACGCTTGTGATCGCTGCATCAAAGATCTGAATCGCCACAAAGAGGTAACGATTCTATCACTGACCATGCTCATTCGTAAGGATCACTAAAGGAAATTTTTGTTTTCCGCTGTGTTTAGATCGCAATTTTCTTTCACTCCCAAGATCAAAGCATACTCCTCCAGCAAAGGACCTAACTGAAAATCAGGAAAAGTGAAACAACGAAGCTGAGGATCATAGTACTGAAGTAGGGTGTGAATGGCACTTCTCTCAGAAGGATCTAACTCTACCACCACATCCAGAATACTCCCATAAGCCTTCCTGAACCTCTCTACATGATTGGGTGTGATCAGCTTCACCATCTTCTTTAACAGGCCAACCTTAGTGTCGAAAAACTTAAAATGAATATTCTGCTTGCGAGGATCTTCCATCTCTGAATAGGATATCGGAACCGGAAGCAAGGATATGAACCTGTGAATGAAAACAAAACATGATTAATGATAAAATGATGCAATGCAAATGCAAAGACATATGACCAATCTGGGATTGTCTGGAATCTGGATGCCAAAGCCAAGTAATCAGAAACCCAAATCCTCTGGATAACAACCCACAAACACTCAGATAACCTCAGATACACCCAATCAAGAACCAGATAAACTCAAGTACTCCGAAACCAAAGTAATTGTATCAGAACATGAAACTGCACTAGTAATAAGGATATGATGAGGTCAATGGCTCCTGCAAACTTGTAAACCCCTCCCAATCTCATAGGTGTGCTCCGGGTCAAACATCACAGACTCTCAAAGCCGAATAGCAATAATACTTTCACCATTTCCGAGAAATGGCTCATGACCAAATCAGGGAATCGGTTAGGCATTATGTACTACGCAGGGAGGCCTCAGCTGAGTCCGGGAAAAACAAGCATCCCTTATAAGTCTCCAACTTCGAGGGCTGAAATCGAGAAACAATTACATTCAGCCCATAGGATACAGTACTATTGTCATACGACCAGATGCTTTGGCTGAGTTCCTAAAAGAGAACCAGGCCATCCTATGCGAGTCCCCTGTGGACCCTCGGGTGCGAATGGGTTTGCCACAAAATATGGTCTTCCACTGCCACCACTGGAGAGGGTTGTTTCCACAAAGGTTCTCAATGATCGGTCCCCAGATGCACATAACTATCAAGGTCCTATCTCGAAGTGGAGGAAATCCCCATACAAGATATTTCCAAGATGGTCGCAATTTGGGCGTGGAACACATCGCCACTCATCATGTCACATGTGAGTACAATATGTCCACTCTAATCCTATAGTGCACTCAAGCCGGGTACTTGGCTTATCTCTCAGAAAAAGTATCACCCGAGCCCACCAAACAGAAAACCAGTCCAGACAGTCCAGTATGATATATATGATGCGGAAAATAAATACTGAAAACTGTAAATAAAGCTGTAAACAAAATTGTAAATAAAAAACAGTAAAATACAACACACAACAGTAAACAGTCATCACCCAAAGAAACAGAAACACGCAAGCGCTAGAAGAGACTCACAGGGGAACCAAAGATTCTGGGTTCGGTCCCCAGCAGAGTCGCCAGCTGTCTCTCCCCGGATTTCCATCCTGGTACAAACGCGAGAGTGGCGCGGAAAAGAAAAGAGTCGCCAGCCAGGCATTTTTATCCCGAATGAACGAGAATGGTAATGCTGCACAAACCAGAAGAAAAGAAAAGGAAGGACACGGGTCCTGCGAACCAAAGAGACTGAGTTCAGGAGTCAGTTACGACCTGGGAAGGTATCAGCACCCAGATCGTCCGCCGTACCCGACGAAATCCACGCTTGCAAAGAAATCTGTTTCAAAGGGTGAAGAAATGAAAGCTGCTGCAAAGAAAATGAACTTAATTGGAAAAGGAACTGAGAAATAAAACAAAGAGAAAAAAATGTAGGGAAAATAAAGATTGTGCTCGAACGGGCCCTACCCCGTTGCCTACGTACCTCATCTGGACAATGAGGATCAGAGTCGCCGTAGTTCCCCTAACTAGGGGTAGAAAAGATTTCTTGTGTCTTAAGGATTGAACTGCCTATGTCAATGCTCAGGTGTTGCAAGCTCGGACGACGAGTGTGTTACCGTCTTGCAAAGTGACAAGTAGTAGCATGTTCGTACGTAAGGAGTGAGTGGGATGAGAAAAGAAGTCTCAAAGGAGAGACGTTTATTGTTTGTTTGTGTTTTTTTAGAAACTTTTTAGGAGTGAAGTTTGCATAGATAAGTGTACCTAAGTCTTAGTCACTGGGATGTGTACGTCTCACATCATCCCGAAATGGAATGCGCAAGAGGCACACCTATCTATGGAGGAAATCCCCAAATCTAGTCCCACAAGTGAAGGCTCAGACGCACTGACCTACTAACATTTATTAAGTGTTTTTGTGATTTTATGTTAAGAAGTGTTTTTTATGCTTTTCTTTGTGAGATAATCTCATGCTAAGACCTATCCACCACGAGTGATAACTTACACCTCGCCCCGAAACGGAACGCGTGCAAGTATCTCATAGCAAAGTCTCATGTCACATGAGAAGACTCAACCTTTATTAGAGTGGATTAAAATTAAGTTTGAAGATGAGAAGAGAAAACACCAAAAGGATCTCAAAAGGTGAAAAATCTAAGGGGACTAGAATCCTAAAAGTTGTCATGCATGGATGAACCTAAGTTAGTGAGGTTTGAATCCTATCCTAATGAAGAAGAAAGAAAGAAAAGAGAAGAAGAAGAAAAGAAGAAGAGGAGAGGAGGGAAGTAAGGCCTAAGCCCAACAATCAAAAGGTTAGAACAAATAAGAATAAGAAGAGAAGATATGAGATTTGGAGATGTGGGAATCACATCCACACCTCTCACTTACCATAGCCCCTGAAAAGGTTAGCAACACAAAGCAAAACCAAATGAAAATAATGACATGCCAACATTATACAAACAGAAGTGAAGTCATACATACAAAAGGTCAATGCAAATGCAAGTCACAAGAATGAGAAAAGAAGCATACAAGTCAATATGAGGCAACATGAATCGCATGGCAAAGCAGAGCAAACTTGGTAAGATACAAAGCAAGATAAGCAAAACAACCATCTCAAGGCATAAGACCAGAACCATATCCAAGTTAAAGAAGTGCTTAAGAAGCAAGAGAGATGAAGAGAAGAGAAGCACAAAGCTAAACAAACACATTATGGAAAGAAAGAAGCAAAGAAGTGAGATGGATGTACATAAGAAAGAAAGAACTTCAAAGGTAAACCAATTACAAGATTTCCAAAGCACAAACCCTAAACCAGGATCAGAAAGGTATCAATACCCTAAAGAGACCCTAAACAAGGTGAAGAAGTTGGCACAAGTGCCCTTCTAAGCTAAGGAGAAGACTTATGATCAAAAGGAAGCAAAATGGGACAAGTTGAGAACCAAAATTCATATCAAATCAAGAATGCAACCAAAAATTCCACAACTTTGGACAAAAGATCTTCAATCATGATATAACAACATGCCAAAAGGATAGGAAGAAATTCAGAATCTTTCCTAGTCAAAAGAGGGCTCAAACATCAAGTAGGGTTAAGAAACTTCAATCACAAGTCAAAGGCCAAAACCAAATAAACAAGTTCCTAAAAATCAGCACAAAAATCACACATGAAGTACACCCTATTGAGAGTCCAGAGAAAAAAGAACCACTCAAATATTCAAAATGAGGATCACTATGGAAAATGGACAAGACATCATGCTTGGAAAAGAATTAAAATGAATTAATTAAATGAGGGAATTAATTTACACGCGTCAGCATAAAATAAATGACAAATAAAAATATAAAAAATTAAAGAAAACTCAAAGTGACATCCATGAATTATTTCAGAATTTTTTGACACTTAGAACTAATTTTAAAAATTAAAAACCAAAATGATATAAAAGAAATAAAAGAAAAAAGAAATAAAATGAGAAAAGGGAGATGGGGTGCGAATAGAAAGGAAAGTCAGTTGAAATCAATTGGGCTCAAGAGGCAAGGGGGTGCAAATAGCCATCCAGGCCCACCCAAACTCAGCGCAGCACACACTACATGGGGTGGATAATCAGAAAAATTATGAAAAAACAAAGGCCTCAGGATCAAGAGGAGAGCTGAGATTAGTCCATTCATTAATTGACGTGGCAAGTTGATTGGATCAGAGAGAGAGCACACTAGCTATTGTGTGGTGCGTAGCATGAAGAATTATCAGGATGAAAATATAAAACCAAAACGCACGTGAGAGAGAGCAAGTTCATTAAATGATGTGGCAACATATCATGCGTTCAGATGAGAGGATCTAAGGGTCATGGAGTTGTCTTCTTCGTATGAAACCCTAACAAGCAACAACCCAGAATCTGGTGACCGGAGCTAGGGCTCCGGCACCGGAAAACTCAAAACATGATCAAACATCAATAAAAACACATCAACAGCTCCAGATCAAACCATTAAGTCACCCTGAATCCAAAAATGGCAATGAAATCCTCAATAATTCAAAGGATTTTCCAGATCGAAGGCAAACAGTTTGCACCATGAAACTTCAAATTCACATACAAAGCACAATAATGCACCAAATTTGAATCTAAAACAAGCAGAAAGATCAGCACAAACAGAAGACCACAAAGCACACATCCATTTTCATTTCTAGATCTAAGAATTTTGAACTTACCTGAAGTTGCAGATCTTGAAATAGCTTGTGATAAGCCAAGAAAATGCTGCTAATCCACTCCAAATGCACTCTAGTTGCAAAATAAATGCAACTAGAGACTTGAAACTTGCTGGATCTAAGAGTTTGAGGCTTGCTGCCCTGAAATGGCAAGGTGATGAATCTTGAGAAATAGCTTGAACAATGGATGGATTTGTGATCCTGAGCTCTCAAGGATGAAGAATCTGTGGTTGGTTTGTGAAGAGAGCAAGTGTGTAGCAAGATTCGAAAGAAAATTCAAAATGAGCCAAAACTTGAGAGTTATGAAATGAGTGAGATCTGGATCCTTCTAAAACCCTAATTTGCTTATAAATCAGGTCATGAGGAAATGCTGAAAGAATGAGAGGCTTTGCACGTGTGAAGAGAGAGTGTGAGAGATTTTGCAAAATTTGCAAGTTTGTTGTGATCTCATGAAAACCTCATGCATTGCCTTGCTTATTTCCCATGTGCATTCCACATCTCACCCTTGATTTTAAACCAAAAAGATCCTGGCCATTGGATGTAAGTGTCACACAAATCTCATGAACATGCACATTTTGCACTTATGGAATGAAATTCTCATCATGCACGAATTTGGTGTATTTCTTGGAGCAAAATGACCTATTTTCATTGCATTGTAATATTGGAACCTTATTTGGTATGTACCAACACCCAAAATTAAGTTTCATGACTTTTTGCTTTGGTGTACAAATGAAAAATCAAGTTTTGCCCTAATCTTACCCTAATTTTCGAGGGCCTCATCTCCTTAACCATGAGGGCTATGAAAAAGTACTTGTACTTTTTGAAAATGGGAGGCTTTAATCTCCAACTTTGATGTTTGACTTTGGTCCATTTGAAGAGTTTTTCACCAAGTTATGATCACTTGAAATTTAGGGCAAAAACTTGCTAAAAATGACATTTTCCATAACCAACTTCACACCAATTTTGCAAAACACCTCAAAACCTCATGATTATTGATCTTTGAACTTGTCAAACCTCTTTTAACATTATAAGAACATCCCTTGGCTAGAAAAATGGGATTGGACCCCTTGAAATCTCACAGTTGACTTTTATAAGGCACAATTGACCATTTTCTTCATTTACAAGCAACTGAAGAAATGCTTGACTTCCACAAGGAATTTTCTCACCAAATTTCTTCCCTAGGATCCTCTTAACATGTAAAAGACTTTTCCCAAATGAAATGGCCAAAGTTTTGAGGTTTTCATGCTTGAAACTCAAACCCTAATTTGGAACCATTGTGTAGGAGCTTTGCCCTAGCTTGGACTCCCTAATGATCTTCCAACCTTCTGAGCTTTTGTAAATGAACTTGAGCTTGTAAATGCAATATAGACCCCTCATAGTACTTGTACAAATCTATTGGGCCCCTTGTCATGGCTTGTGATGCTTCAAGAACCTCCACAGATGATCATATGCCTAATGCTAGGTCATGAGAAATGTTATGCCTCATCTTTCCATGCTAGGATGCCAAGAATATGATATGTTCATGATGAATATGATATGATATGATGCTAAAAAATAAGAGGGAAAATTTGGGGTGTTACACCAGGGGATCATCGTTGTCTTTAATTACTTTATTTGTTTATGTTTACTAACCATTAATCAAAATCCAAAAATATTTTGTTTCCTTTTGCTAACATTTTTTTCAGGAAGAGGAACCATGTGAAAATACCAAAATTAGAAGTCCTGCAACTCGAGCGAAATTTCACAGAAACAAGTCGAAGTAGATCCGCAAATAATTCAAATTTTTATCTGATCAAGGATTTCCCAAGTTAATTTATTCATTCAAAGGATTTCCAAGGTTCATATGTTCATTTCTTCGACGCATAAAAAGAATTGGGCCGAAACAACCAAGCAACCATGTTTGAATAAAAAATTCAAATTTCAGCTTGGTTAACCGGTTAACCATATGCGTTAACCGGTTAACCAGTGCGAAATTTGAATTTTTTATTCAAATTCAGCACCCTTAGATCATTTATTTAATTGGAATATTCTAGATCCATTGGTTTCTGATTTCTCTACATCACTTTGATCATTTCCTATCAAAAACCCTCCTTAATCACCACTATTTTCCATTTCCCACCATATTTTCAATTACCAAACCTAAATTCAAATTACCAAAGCAAGCTCCATTCCACCAAATTTACATACCTAAGGCCTTTAAATAGGACCACAATTTCATTCATTCAACAAGCTTTAGAGAGCCAAATTCACCTTGCAAAAATTTCTACAAGCTTTTGATAGCCACAAAACCTCTTGCAAATTACTTCCCCAACACCAAAATTCTCAAAAGCTCACTTTCTTTCTTTTGAAGTTATCAAGAATTCACATTGAATTCTTGATTAACTTGAGCTAAACCTTCATCCTTTCCTTCTTTTGATCATCAATTGCAGTAGATCTAGCTTGGCTTGGTTCAATTTGAAGAAGAGTCTTTGGTAATTCCTGTCCTTCCACAAACCCATACTCACCATCAAACATTCAAGATGTAGATATTTGGTTCCTTTGATTCTAGATCCTTTGGATCTTTATTTGTTGTTTGATTGCAGGGATTCCACCCTATTCTGGTTTTAAAATTCGTGCAAATTCAGATCATGATCATTAAATTTTTTGAAAGAGTTTTGGAAATGGATCAATGCTGATTTTCTGCATTTTTTCTGCTGATGCTTCAGCGTTAACTGGTTAACCATATACGTTAATTGGTTAACGCAAGTCAGAATTGAATTCTTGGTTTGTTTCAAGCCCTTTTTGGTTCCTCTTTCTTCTTCTTCTTCCTCCTTTTTATTTTTACCTTGGGAAGCACTTTTGGGAGTGATTTCTCCTTAATTTCAATGAACTTTGGGTGTAGATTAGAGTAGTTAATGTTCATTAATTCAAAAATATCTTTAAGTGGATTATTCAATTCATTTAAGGTACTTTGCATTAGTGATACATTTTCATGCTTGAATCCACCAAGATGAGTGATTGAACTTAAGGATGAAAAAGTACCATAAGTGCGGCTGAATTTGGTATTCACCTTTAGTTTTGTGCGGTATCGCGTATGGATAACGATTTACATGTCGTTTATCTCGCATGCATTAGCACTAACATTATGCACCTTAATTGGTGGTGGCCGGCCTCATTTATAGGGTAATTACTTCGTAAATTACTCGGCGATTGCTTAACATAGACCTAAATGTGTCCCGACTTCGATACAAAAATCTAATTGGGTACTTTCACTTTCGTGGACCGGATCTCTTGTTGATCGCGTAATCCCAAAGTGGTTAATCATATTGCATTAAGAATCGAGGCTTATGAATTTTTTATGCGTAGGTGCTTTGGGTCTCCCAATCGCCTTTCAAATTTCATTGAATTTGATTCTGTTTGCCTTGATTAATCGCTATAGTATAAGATGCTAAGCGGATCCGGTTGCCTTCGATTTTTGTTACTCTTTCTTTTTGGTTGCGGTTGATTAAGTTCACCATACCATTATTATGTGAATATTATTATACTATTACTACTATTAATATTTTAGATTCTTGCACTTTAATTTCTTTTTTGTTACTAACATTTAATTTCTTGCACTTTTATTGCCTTTATTCTATTTTGCTTTATTCATACATATCATGTTTATTATTTGTTCTTATTATTTTAATTTTTGATTTTCCTTTTGTCCATTTGGACACAAAAAACATTAATAAAGGATTAAACTTTTAAAAGACTTGTGACTTTAATTTGAGGACTTTTGGTTACTATCCTTGGCATTGGAATGGAGATTTTGGACTTAGATTTTAGGATCCATTCCCCTTGCTTTGATCTTCATGAAGTTGGATTTAGCCTTTATTTGGCCATTTGCTAGCTTAAAAGGATGAAACTCTTATGCTCATAATTTGGAATGTCATCAAGTTTGGTTAGATTTTTCTTCCCTTATCTTCTTATTTTCTTTTTTAGGATAATCCCTTCATCTCCTCCCATTCTTCAATTTTCAAAACCTTCTCCCTTTTTCAAAGGATTCCTTCTTTTTAAATCATATCCTCTTTAATAAACAAAAAAACCTTGACTTTTGTCAAGTGGCTTTTACTCTTTTTCTTTTCTTTTAAAATCAATGAATCTAATCATGTTGATCTTAATTCAAAAAATAAAAAGAATCAAACTCATTCAAATTGTTTTGTGCCTTTGTGCACTTTTGTTTATTTTCTTAAAAAGAGTGCCGATTATGAGTCATTATTCTTTAGTCGGGTGCAAGCCTCTCAATCTCCATGGTTGTAGTTTGATGTAATTGAGTCTCTTGTCATTTGTGGGGGTTTAGTGGCATACTCGTTGATTTTTATCCGAGTTGGCGCCCTCCCCATAATGATGTATGAGTCCATGCCTTCATTCTCATGGTAGTTTGTTTGGCCATCCACTTGAAAATGAAAAATTCTCTTCACTTAATAAAATGGATCATAACCCACCCTTTTCACTATTTGTACCACGAACTACGGGGTTCTGATCTTGCATTGCACTTTGTGGGTACGTAGGCATGAGGTGGTAAACCTCTCCAAACACAAAAATATTAAAAATAATTCTTTTCTCATCCCTCCACTCACATTTTTATAAACCATTTTCAAACCAAAAGCAGTAAAATTTTCAAAGGTTTCCCGTGGAGTACCACAAACATTTAGGGTGCGTAAAACATTCCTATTGTGTAACCTATCCCCTTACATGTTTCTCTGTTGTGTTTCGTTAACTTTTTTGCTTTTAGATTCATTAGGATTTATTCTCTCTTTTTTCCTTTTCCTCTTGGAATAAAATAAAAGCGCGGTGGCGACTCTGTTTACTTTGAGTTAAGTTAACCAATAGCTTACACTCATGTTTTTACCGCTACAGAAAAGTGGCGACTCTGCTGGGGAATTTCTCTAAGTGGATTCGGCCTACTTTGATTTATTTATTGCTGTGGTTTGATTTGTTTGTTCTGTTTCGGTTTTGGTGATCCTCTGTGAGTGAGATAGATTCTAACCCGGATCTGAGTTGAACTTATGATAGGACGGAGATATTCAAAGCGATAAGCGATGGAGTAGTCCAAAGCTATATCAATTTGATAATCTCCACTCGGTTAGACTCTCTTGGATTATCAATGTCATGATGAGTAATCATACGTGGCATTATTTTCCGACCTTGAGTTGATCATACTGAGGACCATAGAACCCTTAACCCATCCAAGCCAATTTAGGAACGTAGTGCGGAAACTATCTGGGTGTAAACCTAAGGTAGTTGTCACACGATACTACACTCAGACGAGGTCTATTTTAAGAATTTTATCGGTTAGGGAGTAATCTAACGTACCGATGATATTCTAAAGATGGTTGTTAACTCCGGACACCTCTGTTAGCACCCTTTTGGTTTTCTGCAGGTACAATGAAGAAAAAACTTTAGTACATACCTGTGTGGGTTGGTGTTCTGTTACCTTGACTTCATGCTCGTGACTCGGAACCTAAACCCGTGTGCTTTGTGTGATCTTGTTTGTGGTTGTTGCATACATGCCATCATACATTCATGAGCATTGTTTTTGAGATTTCAAGGGAATCATTAGATATTATTGCAAAATGTCAGATGTCTATGGTTATGAATTTTGAAAGGAGGAACACAAATAAGTACACCTTCAAGAATCCTAATATAGTGGAGCTGAGAAAGCTAGGAGCATTGGTGGTTGACACCCAGGAGTTCCGGAAGTGCTATGGAAAGCTCTTGTTTATTTTGGATACCGATGTACCAGAGGGGATTCTCCCTAACCTAGCTCAGTTTTATGATTCGTTGAATCATTGTTTCACCTTTCCAGATTATCAGCTTGTGCAGACTTTGGAGGAAGAATTTCTTTTCAGTGGTTTAGAGAAGGAGCTTACTACCAAAGTAATCGCCAAAGCCCTTTTTCTCAAGGAGTCCGATCTTAATGGGAAGTTTCTTCCAAAAGGGAGTGTCTGTGGTATTAATGCTAAGTTCTTGATGGGGAAAGCTTATACTTCTCTTACTTTGGGTCATAAGGATGCATTTGAGGCTATTCTTACTTTTCTCATTTATGGGATTGTCTTGTTTCCTAACTTAGATGGTATTGTGGATGAGAATGCCATTCATATTTTCTTGAAGAAGAATCCGGTACCTACTTTGCTTGGAGACATGTATCATGATTTTCATTATAGGACCTCCAAAGGTGATGGAGAGATTGTGTGTTGTGCGCCTCTTCTCTATAGGTGGTTTATTTCGCACCTACCAAAGTCCAACGTCTTCAAGGATAATAGAGAGAAGCAAAGATGGTCTCAAAGGATTATGTCTCTTTCTCACAAAGATATGACTTGGTATTGTTCCCATTATGATATTGGAATGCTTATTGATAGTTGTGGAGAGTTTCCTAACGTACCTCTTCTTGGTACACGTGGGGGAATTAGTTACAACCCTATTCCTCCTAGGCGACAGTTGGGATATTGTTTGAAGGACATACCAAACAACCTTTCCTTATCCTGTTTCTTCTTTCTTAATGATGATAATCATGTAGAAATGAAGAAAAAGATTGCTCATTCTTGGCATGCGGTTCATCGGAAAGAGAAGGGTCAATTGGGAAGACAACATCTTGCTCCCTCTGAGTGTTACATCCAGTGGGTTCGATCTAGGGCTTCCAAGCTCAAGATGCCTTATCCACTCGAGGAGCCTTTGTTTCCTATACTACCATTGTCCGCTTTTCTTCCTCCCGTTGATGAGAAGGTTGCTCTTCAAGAAGAGTTGGACAAGATGAAGAAAGAGAAAGAAGAATGGCTACTTGAGAAGACGACGATGCAAGAGCAACTGAAGGAGAAGGATGATCTCATTGAGTTACTTGAGCGGCGTGTTACGAAGAGGCCAAGAGAGGATTTATCTTCCTCTAGTACTCGATCTACCACTCCTCCTACATCCGGCGCTTGGAAAGCCATTGTTGACCAGTTGGCGAAGGATAAGGAAGACATGGAGAATCGGTATAAGAAAGAGATTAAGAGGATTCACATGAAGTACCAGCCGGGATTCAGATCTTCTTCGGATGTAATCCTCTAGGCCTAGTTTACTTTTTCTCTAATGTATTAGGATTGTTGAGGCTTGTACTTCACTTGTAATCCTTACTTTGATTTTAATGAGAATGAGTTTTAAGTACTTCAAAAAGTGTTTCTTTATAAATATTGCAATTAATCTTATGGTCCTTTGAAATCTTTGCATTTGCATATGCATACCATGCATCATACCCGCATTTGTCTTGCTTTTTGAGTGTTGTCCGGGGATCTTATGTTGTTTCTTGGTCTTCATTCAGTTCTCCTGTCAAGCTGACTCACAAAGTTGATACTCGAGCTAATCGGAAGAAGATGTCGGAAACCTTACAACAAGAGAATCGCGAGTTGAGCGAAGAAGTTGCATATCTGAGGGAAAGCTTAGAAAGAGTTACTGCCATGATGGAAAGCTTGGTGGCTGCTCAGAATCAGCCACCTCCTCCTAATTCTCTGGTACAGAATACAGTCATCTCTGAGATTGTTACTGCATCAATTCCTACTGAGACAGTTCTTTCTCCTCGCTATCGCATGCCTTCTAGCACACCATGGGGCATGCAGGTTGATTTCATTCCTGCTGGTTATCATCCTCCTCCTCCTGAGACTGCTGCATTTAATACTCTTCCGCCAGTGATGACTACTCTTCTTCCAGTGATGACTACTGCACCTCTTGTGATACACACTATTCCGCACCATGATGAAATGATTTACCATGCGGAGCCCAGTGAAGGCGCTGGTGTGATTGAAAGACTTGATGATTTTCAAGGTCGTTTTGCTGAGATACAGAAGGAGATGAGATCCTTGAAGCATACAGATTTGTTCGGAAAATATTCTTATGATCTCTGTCTGGTTCCTAATGTCAAGGTTCCGTACAAGTTCAGGTTACCTGAGTTTGAGAAGTATAAAGGCAACACTTGTCTTCTGAGTCATTTGACTATGTATGCTAGGAAGATGTCTGCTCAAACAGACAATGATCAGTTGTTGATTCATTATTTCCAGGATAGTTTGACTGGTGCAACCATGAGATGGTATATGAGTTTGGACAATAGCCAAATAAAGACTTTCAATGATTTGGGAGAGGCTTTTGTTAGGTAATACAAGTATAATGTTGATATGGCACCGGATAGAGATCAACTTTGTGCTATGTCCCAAAAGGACAAAGAGACTTTCAAAGAATATGCACAAAGATGGCGCGAGTTAGCATTTCAGATTGTTCCTCCTCTAGAAGAGAAAGAGATGACGAAGATCTTCTTAAAGACTTTAGGTTCTTTCTACTATGAGAAGATGATAGCAAGTTCTCCTTCTGATTTCACTGAAATGGTGAGTATGGGGATGCGTTTAGAACAAGGTGTTCGTGAAGGACGGTTGAGCCAATAGAGTAGTGCAGGCTCGAGTTCTAGGAGGTTCAACTTTGGTAAAAAGAAAGAATGTGAGACTAACGCTATGTCTCGTGAAAGTTACAGAAGACCGCATGGTTGTGAGAATCGTCATCAGCAGCATGTAGCTTCTGTAACTCTAGTGATTAATGTAACTCCAACTGTGTCAATAGCTCCAAAGTATCAGTCTCGTTATCAACAACCTTCGGTGAAACAAGGTGGTAATCAACAAGTTCGTGCTAAGCCGAGTTTTGACCCCATTCCAATGTTGTATGCTGATTTGCTTCCATCTCTGATTGCAAAGAATCTTGTGCACACATGTTCTCCACCTCCAGTTCCAGAGACTATCCCATGGTGGTATAAGCCAGAGGCTCACTGTGCTTTTCATCAAGGTTCCTCGGGGCACGATGTTGAAAATTGTTATCCATTGAAGTTTGAAGTGCAGAAATTGATAAGGAGCAATGTTTTGTCTTTCAATGATGTTAATCCAAATGTAAAGACAAATCCGCTTCTGAAGCATGGTAATACGTCTGTGAATATGGTGGATGGTTGTCCTGGTTTGTTCAAGATCTATGAGGTCCGCCATATTCAAATGTCTTTGGTTGAGATGCATGCTTTCTTAAGTGAATATCATGATATTGATCACGATTATGTTGGTTGTTGCATTTGCTCGGTGAACCCTCGTGGTTGCGTGATTGTTAAGAGAGACATTCAAAAGATGATGGACGATAAGTTGATAGAGGTGACAACAAAAAGAGATGAGTATGAAAATGAAGTGAATGTTATTGTGCCTCAGTTCAATATTCCTGAGAAGGTTGTTCTTGAGAAGGTGGTTATTTCTTTTGATAGCCGCAAATATGCGGTTACTCCATTGGTGATTAATTTGCCTGGTCCAATGCCATATGAGTCTGATAAAGCTGTTCCATATTGATATAATGCTACAATGATAGAAAATGGTAAGGAATTTCCTATTCCTTCTCCAAGGTCTGTGGTTAGCATTGCTGATGTGACAAAGGTTACTCGAAGTGGTAGAGTTTATGCTTCAAATCCTCCGAAGAAAGTTGAAGATACAAGTGCGAGTAAAAATATTATGGATGTTGTTGCCCGATCAGGCCAATTCGGTGATAGTGAAGATGAGGTGTTAAAATCGATTAAGAAGAGCGAGTACAACGTTACTGAGCAGTTGTTGCATACTCCGTCGAAATTATCAGTTTTATCACCCTTGATGTGCTCTGAGGCTCATAGGCAATCTTTGCAGAAGATTCTTGATCAAGCTTATGTTGACCATGATGTGACTGTTGATCAATTTGATAGTATTGTGGCTAATATCACATCGTGCAACAATCTGAGTTTCTGTGATGATGATTTGCCTGGAGAAGGAAGGAACCATAATTTGGCTCTGCATATTTTAGTGAACTGTCAGGAAGATGCTATGTCTAAGGTGCTGGTTGATACTGGGTCTTCTCTGAATGTGATGCCGAAGTTGACCTTGTCAAGGCTTGCGTAACAAGGTGCTCCCATGAGGCATAGTGGGATTATTGTGAAAGCTTTTGACGGATCGAAGAAAACAGTGATTGGTAAAGTTGATCTTCCTATTCTGATTGGACCGTTTATATTCCAAATTACTTTTCAAGTAATGAATATACGTCCTGCTTACAGTTGTCTCCTTGGAAGACCTTGGATTCATGAGGCAGGAGCTATGACATCTACTCTCCATCAGAAGCTGAAGTTTGTGAAAGATGGGAAATTAGTGACTATTGGCGGTGAAAAGGCGATGCTAGTGAGCAATTTGTCATCTTTCTCCTATATTGATGCTGAAGAAGAGGTGGGAACTTCATTCCAGGCTCTTTCTGTTATTGATAATGCTGCTAAGAAGAATGTTATGCCTATGTCTTCTCTCAAGGATGCTCTGCGCGTACTCGAAACTGGTTGATTTGACGGTTGGGGACGAGTTATTGATGTTGTTGACAACAAAGAAGGATTTGGTATTGGTTTTGCACCAGGTGTGGCTCTCAATAACCCGAAGACTATTCAGGAAGGATTCCGAAGTGCTGGGTTTATCAACGATCATTCTGTTGTTGCCATCATTGAAGATGATGAAGATGAAGAAATGCCTAACTTTGTTACGCACAGAAAGATTTGAAAGAACTGGATTGTTGTTGATGTTCCTTCTATTGTTCATGCTTCAAAGTAATTTGTTTTATTTTCTTTCAAAAATCCTTTCACTCTGCCCAAGGTGAAAGTGATGTTTGTCGGGCTATATTTCAACTTGTATCATCATCAATATAATGTTATTTCTATATGTGTTTTTCCTTTTTGTTTTATTCTGAAAAATGGTAACATAAAAAAACCCAAAATAAAAACAACCATTGTTTATCTGCATAATGTTTGCACTTTTGCTCATATTCTAAAATAAAAATAAAATCATTGTGCATATTGATTGATAAACCCATTGAAAACAATGATCCTATGCCCACTCCCAACTTTGAATTCCCTATGTTTCAAGCTGAGGAAGAGGATGTTGAAGAGATTACTGATGAGATTTCTCGGTTTCTTGAGCATGAGGAGAAGGTTATTCAGCCTCATGGAGAGTCTATAGAGATAGTCAACTTGGGTTCTGAAGATGATAAGAAAGAACTCAAAGTTGGAGCATTGCTTGGTCCTGATGTTAAGAAGATGATTGTAGAACTTCTTAGAGAATATGTTGATGTATTTGCTTGGTCTTATCAAGATATGCCAGGTCTTGATACTAATATTGTGGAGCATAGATTGCCGCTGAAGCCCGAATGTCCACCTGTGAAGCAAAAGTTAAGAAGAACTCATCCTAATATGGCAGTAAAGATCAAAGAGGAGGTTCAAAAGCAGATTTGATGCAGGTTTTCTTGTGACATCTAATTATCCTCAATGGGTGGCCAATATTGTGCATGTTCCAAAGAAAGACGGAAAAGTCCGAATGTGTGTTGATTACAGAGATTTGAATAAAGTCAGTCCAAAAGATGATTTTCCATTGCAACACATTGATGTGTTGGTAGATAATACGGCTAAGTTTGATGTATTATATTTTATGGACGGATTTTCCGGTTATAATCAAATAAAGATGGAACCCGAGGACATGGAAAAGACCATATTTATTACACCATAGGGAACATTCTGCTACAGAGTGATGCCCTTTGGATTGAAAAATGCTGGTGCGACATACCAAAGAGCTATGACCACACTTTTCCATGATTTGATGCATAAATAAATTGAGGTATATGTTGATGATATGATCGCTAAGTCGAGGACTGAAGAGGATCATGTTGAACATTTGCTGAAGTTGTTTCAGAGGTTAAGGAAGTTTAAACATCGTTTGAATCCGAACAAGTGCACATTTGGTGTACGTTCTGGAAAGTTGTTAGGTTTCATTGTCAACCAAAGAGGCATAGAAGTTGATCCTGATAAAGTGAAAGCTATTCAGGAAATGCCTGCTCCAAGAACTGAAAAGCAAGTAAGAGGATTCTTGGGCCGTTTGAATTATATTTCGAGATTTATCTCTCACATGACTGCCACATGTGCTCCAATCTTCAAGTTGCTTCGGAAAGACAAAGGTTGTGTCTGGACAGATGACTGTCAGAAGGCGTTTGAAAGTATCAAAGAATATCTGCTTGAACCTCTTATTTTGTCTCCTCCGGTGGAAGGTAAACCGTTGATCATGTACTTGACTGTGTTGGAAGATTCCATGGGCAGTGTGGTTGGTCAATAAGACGAATCTGGAAGAAAAGAATATGCAATTTACTACTTGAGTAAGAAATTCCCTGATTGTGAGACTCGGTACTCCATGCTTGAAAAAACGTGTCGTGCCTTAGCCTGGGATGCAAAGCGTCTTCGCCAGTATATGCTGAATCATACAACTTGGTTGATCTCTAAAATGGATCCGATCAAGTATATATTTGAAAAGCCTGCTTTGACTGGAGAATTGCTCGTTGGCAAATGTTGTTGTCAGAATATGATATCGAGTACCGAGCTCAAAAAGCTATAAAAGGTAGTATCTTGGCTGACCATTTGGCACATCAATCGATTGATGATTACCAACCTATCAAGTTTGATTTTTCAGATGAGGATGTGATGTATTTGAGAATGAAAGATTGTGATGAACCTTTGATTGAGGAAGGGCCGGAGCCTGGATCTCGATGGGGTTTAGTTTTTGATGGTGTTGTGAATGCACGCGTGTAAACACCCCAAATTTGCCCTCACTTTTTATCACACCATGGCTTGTTACCTTTCATTTTTGTTTTAACACAAGCATTACATCTCATATTACATATTTGTTTCATCTACGTAGTTCCATTTCATCTGCATCTAGGGTTTGTAATCTGAACAATCAAAGAATCAATCTGATCCATCCCAATGGTCTTGAAGCTTTCCAAGAGGGTCCATGTGTATTCTAAAATCATATTATAATCACAAGGATTGACAAAGGCATGGAGGCAGAGCTAGGGTTTTCCTACACAGATGACCAAAATTAGGGTTCTGGTTTTAGAGGCCTTAACTCCAATTTTTTTGGTCATTCTTGTTTCTAATGTTCTTAATATTTTATAAGGATCATGTGTACCAAGTTTGATGAAGAAATTCATTGTGGAAGTCATTTGATCATTGGGTAACTTCTTGAGCAAGTTAAGTCAAAATCAGGGCATCTGAGGCCCCCAACAAGGATACCAAAGGATCATTTTCATCAAATTGAAGTTCTATGATCTTTATTTGATCTTAGAAGTGGTTGGAAGTTCACAAGATTGAATAATTTTGAGCCAATTGCAAACTTGCCATTTTTGGAAATGACTTGTAATGGAAACTTTACATTTTGGGAAAGATTTTCAACCTCCTCTTTCATGACCAAAAATGCTTCAAATGAAAAATTCTTGGACATAAAATTTGTAGATTAGGTCTTTCCCTTTTCAAAATGTACAAGAACATGTCTTGATTCATCCTAGAACTCAAGATATGACCTTTCAAAGTTGGCAAAAATCATATAATTTTCAAGTTCATGTCAAAGAGGGATTTTTGCATATTGGCATTTCAAGCTTCTAAGTGACCTCTAATGTGCACAAACACTTCATAACATGTCAATACAACTTTCCTAAACCAGAATTGGCCCAAGAATTTGGCATTTTCATGGCTTGATTCACAAGAAATTATCAAAGTTGGAAATTTGCAAAACACATGATATCTCTTCATCCAAGCCATCCAACTGCACTCTATTGATCCAAGGGCCATCCACAAACTCTGCTGAGGCCAAGACACCCCTTGAAACAGCTTTGCACCATGCCCATACCTCAAGTACATAAATTTGACTTTTTTGCAAAACCTCCCATACCAATCAAGCTGTGCTACCACCCACTCTCTGACCAATCACAATGACTTATGTGAACCCTAAGGACCTCATTTCATAGAAGATTGAAGCCTGAAACATTCCACAACTCAGATTGCACAAAATTTGTCAAAAACTTCCCTTCTTCGATTCACACACCTTAACCATCAAAACTCCAAATTTCTTTCACCATTCAACCACACACAACCTAAGGATCATTTCCCACCCCTCACCATGGCCTGAAACCAGCTTGTCTCCTGTCACCTAAAAGTGATTAACCCTAATTAGGGTTTAGCTGCCCAATTTGAATGTAGGCCCTTGGATGTGTTTTACCCGCGTGTACGAATGGCCAGGATTGGTCCACTTAACCCTAATCTCATTTAATTAGGCTAATTAATTTAAATTACTCAGATTGAATCCCAGCCCCCCATTTACGCGCTAGTCAACCAGCCTTTGAATCTAGAGCCTTGGATCAGTTGACTTGCATTTATATTCATTTTATTTGCATTTTATTCTATTTCTTTTGCATAATTTATTTAAAATAGTAAAACTCATCACAAAAATATTTCCTTTTGCATTTTTGATCCAAATATTTTTCTCAACCCAAAAAAGATTTTTATTTTAATTTTTGCATTAAAAAAATATTTTTAAAATATTTAAATGTTATTTTTAATTAATTAATGGATTTTAATTAATTAAAAATACATTTAAGTTTCTAAAAATCACCAAAAAAATCATAAACCATTCCAATACATTTAGAAACATTTTTGAACTCTTCCTACAAATTTATTTTTAGGTTTGATCATAATTACACAATTTTCTTTGAATTAGGGTTCTTTAAAATCACATTTTCTAACCCTAATTTGAAAAATCCATCTCTGCCTAACCATGAAGAGTTTGAACTTGATTCTTTTTGAATTGTTTCACATATTGCATATAGTTTCTAGGTTATGTTCCTCATTAATTTATCTTGCATTTTCAAATTGATTTGCATTTTCCCTTAAAAATCATCCAAAAACCCTAGCAAACTTAGAAAAATCATAACTTTCAATAGGATTAGCTTCGAACCTTCTCCTTTGGGGTGTGACCTAGTATAGGTTTAGGTTTTGATTGAGCTTGGTTTCAATTTTTTATCATGTTGTATGCTTCTCTTTTGTTCTTTGGCATCTCATACTTCCTTAAAACCCTAATTTCTCATGTTCATTTGCATTCACCTTTGCATATCATCATCATGTGAACTTGCCATGACATTTCAATCATTCATAGGTCATATTAGACATCTTAGGACATGTTAGAACATTTCTTTATCACTTCCTCATTCATTTTCTATGTCTTGCATTCATTTCATAAACATCCATGTGTTTTCAAGCTTCTAAGCATGCTTCCTTTGCATCTCATCTTTGTATGAACATTCATTTGCATATTGTATGACTATGCATCATCTCATATGCCATTTTCATTGAATAATCACTTCTGACTTTGGTATTTGCATCTCATTTCAATTAATTTCTTCATGCTTTATGTCTTATGCATTCATACTAACATTTCAGGAGCTTTTGGGTAAGTTATTTGGGAAGTGGAATTGCCTTCACTTCCCACCTCTTCTTATCTCATTCATATACATATTTACATGTCTTTGAAGTGAAATTGTTCACTTGTGTTCCATCTTTATCACTTTCTTTCTTTCAATTTACTTATCTTCTTCAGGAAGTGAGTAACTTGTTCTTCTTTCTCCTTCTCTTTTCATCTGCATTTTCCATTGGTGGCCTTGAAGATCTTTTCTCTTAAGCCTAAAAAACCATAGGATATCCAAGCATGATAACTTTTAGGTTTGTGTATAGTCCCCCTTAGTCTTTTACCTTTGAGTCTCCTTGAGTCTCTCTTCTCATCTCAATAATCAGAGACTAAACTCTTAAAGCTTTAGGACTTTGAATTAGGGTTATGCCTGCATCCTTCTCTTAGGATGGAGTGTATAAATTTAATCCTAAGTGTTAAACCTTTAATTTGTTTAAACCTATTAATCAAATCACATTCATAATCACTAAGACTTTATCTTGTAACTTGGGCCTTACATTAGGGTTCTATCTCTTCCTTGTGGGTAAGAGGGACTAACCATAGTGTTTAATGGACAAGTCCCCCTCAAGTTGTCTTACAAACCATAAAATCCACTTCTTAATATCATCCCTTTAATTAAAATCCATTTAATAAAGGCTTGTTATATAATGAATTTAATCCCTAACCATGGATTAAGTTGAGGTACCTTCCTCAGCTTAAGTGTGCTCATCTATTATCCTTCTATTAGGATGGTGTAATAAGTTCACTAATTTGTGATCAGAGATTAAACTCATTACTTAACACTAGGAAAAAACCCAAAAACATCAAAATAATCACAAGTAGGTTAATGACCTTAATCCTACATCATCATGATAATTAAGTTGAGATTCTTATCTCATACTTAAGTAGGCTCATTATCCCTAATCAGGGAGGATATAATGAGTTTATAAGCCCTTGATTTAGGCTTAAGCTCATTAACTTATGCAAAACACCAAAACAAAAAAAAACTGAAAACACAAAACCAAACAATAATCGTCTCCTTCGGGATTCTTTTCTCATCACACTCATTCATAAATGAGAACTTGCTTCTTCCGTCTAATGCAAGACAGTTAGCACTCGAGCCAGACGAGTCATACACTTGAGCATAGGCAAGTAAGAAGTTCACAGTCAATTTATTTTCCAGTCTCTTTGAGTCTAACTACGGTGTTCTGACTTTCTCATTGCACGCGAGGATACGTAGGCATAACTTAAAAGTTATCGAATAAAAGTTTCTGTGTCTTCCCCCTCTTTCAGTATTCTTTTAAAAGCCTCAGTTCCTGAGCAATTCACCCTTTTGCACTGACACCTATACATTCATTCCTAGCTTTTGAACACAGATAGCACATGCACTACCCCTTTAAACACAATCTTGTAAGCGTGGATCCCGTCGAGTACTACGGACAATCTGGGTGCTAATACCTTCCCAGGTTGTAACCAACCCCCTTTCTCAGTTTCTCTGGTTCACAATCGTCTTATCCATTTCTTTCCACATGTCTTTGCATCTTTAGCATAATCATATTGCATTTGCATTAATCAGTATTGCATATCATTTTCTAGAGAGCTCATCATTCCTCCTTTTTTATGTGACCAGCCAGCTGATTTCCCAGTACTCAGTTTGAACAAGTGGTAATTGTTGGAAGACGACAGTTGTTTTAAACAAGACTAAGCAGTGTCAAGAGGTAAAAGGTTAGATTAGAAGCTGTTGGTAGCTATGTCGAAGAACAACTTTCATCATGTTGAGGATCTTCCACGGGTGAACAATCTTACTCAAGCTCAACCTAGTTTCACTTCGATGACCAATCCTTTGGATGATCTTTCTCCTGGTGAGGATCTTCCACAAGTGAACAATCTTACTCAAGCTCAACCTGCGCAGAGCCCGATCGTGAATCATGGTGTACTTGAGCGGTCTGTTGTCAGAGTTGCACTTTCATCTTCTTCTGATGCTACAGATTATCAAAGTTTTGCTTTCCCTATTCCGAACTTTCAAGGCTCAATCCCTATGATGAAAGCCAAGGATCCACAGGCTATTGAGTCTGATGAAAGGTTTCGTGTGTTGGATGAGCAACTCAAAGCCTTAGAGGGTCGTTATGATTATGCTTTTGATGCTTTAAATCTGTGTTTGGTACCTGGTCTTGTCATACCTCCAGATTTCAAAACTCCAAAGTTTGAGAAATACACTGGTGCCAGTTGTCCAAAGCGTCATTTAGTGAGGTTCTGCAGAAAAATGACTACTTATGCACGCAACGATAAGTTGATGATTCATTGTTTTTAGGATATTTTGAGTGGTGCATCCTTAAGTTGGTATATAGATTTGGAGAGTAGTTGTATCCAGTCATGGAATGATTTATCCAGAGCTTTCCTGAAGCAATACCAGTGTGTCGCTCCCACCAAATGACACATGGTCAGATAGGGTATAGACGCGAACGGTCGGCGAGGAGAGAAATGAAAATGAAATGAAAAGAGTCTCCATCTAGGCATTTTTATCCCGAAGGAAAGGTAATGCTGCATAAACCTAGGAAGATATGGATAAGACGGTCGCGAACCAGAGAAACTGAGAAAGGGGGTTGGTTACAACCTGGGAAGGTATTAGCATCCAGATTGTCCGTCGTACTCGACGGGATCCACGCTTGAAAATTTTGTGTTTAAAGGGGTTGTTTCAGTGCTATCTGTGTGCAAAAGCTGGAAGAGAATATACAAGTGTCAGTGCAAGAAAGTGAGGTGAAAATGCTCAGGAATGAGGCTTTGAAAGAATAATGCTGGAAAAGGGGGGAAGAGACATAGACTTTTGTTCGATAACAGTTTGTAACACCCCAAATTTTACCTCTTATTTTTAAGCATCATCATCATATCATAATCATCATAAGCATATCATATCTTTGGCATCTTTGCATGAAAAGGTAAAGCATAACATTCTCATGTTCTAGCATTAGGTATATGATCAATTGTTGATGGATTTGAGGCATTAAAAGCTATAACAAGAGGCCCAGTGGACTTATCCAAGTCCCACGAAGAGTCTACATGACATTTACAAGTCCAAGGTCATTTTCAATAGCCCAAGGGGTTGGGAGATCATCAGGGAATTCAGGCTAGGGCAAGCTCCTACACAATGGTTCCCAAATTAGGATTTCACTTTAAGGAATGAATTATTTGTGACTTTGACTATCTCATGTGGGAAAAGTCTTTCATATGACAAGAGGATCCTAGGGATGAAATTTGGTGAGAAAATTCCTTGGGGAAGTCAGTTATTTCATCAGTTGCTTGCAAACGAAGAAATTGGTCAACTGTGCATTTTAAAAGTCAACTGTGAGAATTCTAAGAGTCCAACCCCATTTTTCAAATCAAGGGATATCCTTAAGACCTTAGAAGAGGTTTGGCAAAGTCAAAGATCAAGAATCAAGGGGTTTTGAAGAAGTTTCCATTTTTGGCATATGGTTGGTTATGGAACTTTCCATTTTTGGCAACTTTTGCCCTAATTTTCAAAGGCTTATTTCATGGTGAAAAAGATCTCAAATGAATTTCCAACAAACATGAAATTTGTAGGGTAGGTTCTCCCATTTTCAGAAAGTACACGTACATTTTCATAGCCCTCATGAATCAAGAGATATGGCCTTCGAAAGTTGCTTGTTTTTTAGGGTTTACCTTAAAATTCAAGTTTCCACCAAATGCAAAAACTCACATAGTTCAATTCCAAGCTGTTTTATGGACAAAATGAGGTCACAATACCACAAGGCATTACATGAAAGACATTTTGCTCCAAAGAATCCACCAAATTCGTGCATGGGAAGAGAGATATTCCACAAAGTGTATTTTTGCAAAATCACAAGCAAAGCATGTTACACTCACATCCAAAGGTCAGGATTGATTCAAAAGAAATGAGGGGATGGATTGAAGTCAGAATGCACACATGAGGGAAGCATTGCACGCGTGTATGAAGCAATCACACATTTCATGCATTTTTGCAAATTCACCTCAATCACACTTCTCATGCCACCTTTACTTCAAAAACCCTAATCAAGTGAAAAGATCAAGGGTATAAAAGAAAAACATGCACTGAATTCGTGCATACACTCTCTCATTCCTCAGATTCAAATTCTCTTGCACTCTTGCATTTTCCTTCGAATTTCTCTCCTCAAGCTCTCATTTCATAATCTCTTCACATAATCTTCATCCTTGAGCTCTAAGGATCAAATTGCACTCACCCATTCAAGCTGAGAGGGAAGAATCATTGAGGTGACATTCAAGAGCAAGAGCTTTCGGATTCCAAGATCCAACTCCTCTCAAGCTTCATATTGCATTTATTTAGCAAGAGGAGGTCAAAGTGCGTGGATCTGCAGCTGTAGGAGCAGTTTCTTGGAGTTTTAGAGGATATTCTACCTCAGGTATGCTCTGGAATTCATGGATCTGGAATTGAAATTAAATGTATGCATAGTGTTGTGCTTGTTATGCTCATGATTCCGTGATGATTAGATTCGAAAATGCTTGAATATTGAGTTTGTTATGTTGATCTGAAGTTTGATACCTAGAACTGTTTGTCTTTGATCTGGCTTGATCTGTTATCTATTGTGATTTTTGTTTCCATATTCGTGATCAGCATGTTTTAATTGGTAGATCTGGAGATTCTAAGTTATTTCTGTTGATGTTTGTTCTTGAGTTTGAATTTTTCGGTGCCGGATCTAGGGCTCCGGTCACCGGATTCTGGAAATGGTGAACGAAGAAGATGATGTTATGACCTTAGGATCTTTGATCTAGATGGCTAGCAGCGTGACAGCGCATTAAAATCACCCCATCCCTCTCACGTGCTTGCTTTTATAATTTAAATCTGAATTGATCTTTGTGTGATGCGCCTCACGTTACTTATCATGTACACACACTCTGGCCAATGAATGAGAGGACTTTAGGTTTTGTTTGACTTGATCTGGCACGTGTATTTGATCCAATGGCAACTTATTTTTTCCTGATTAATGTGAATTTCCACCATAATAATGTGAGTATACGCAGGATCCACTGGGCCTAAGTGCTATTCGCACCCCATGTTCTCTGAAGCCCAACCAAATTGAATTGTGTTTCAGTACTATATGCACCCCTGGCTTCATTTATTTCTTTTTTATTTTTGTTTGTTTGCAGTTTGATTTTCAATTATTAAAAATAGAAATAAGTTCATAAAAATTCCAAAAAAATTCATGAATGATATTTTGAGTTTTCTCTAATTTTGACATTTTTATTTTTCATTTATTTTTATTTTCCACGCTGGAATTAATTTCCTCTTTTATTAATTTCTTTTATTTAACTTTTAAGGCATGCTGTCTTGTACAATTTCTATCTTGATCACTAATATGAATTTTGAATTGATTCTTTTTTCTCTGGATTAACATTGAAATGTAGTTTGTTGATGATTTTTACTCTGATTTTTAGAAGTTTGCTTAATTAGTTTTGGTCTTTAACTTGTACATGAAGTTTCCTAACCCTAATCCATGTTTAGACCCATATTTGACTTGCTTAGCTTCTGATTTTGATTCTTTTCTTTTGGCATGTTAATATTGTATGTGTGAAGAGTCTTTGTGCAAATTTGGGGAATTTTTGGATGAATTCTTGATTTGTTTTGAATTTTGTTCTTTGCTTATCTTCTTTTGCATCTTTATTTTATCATATGTTTAATCCTTAGGTTGGGAGGGCACTTGTGCCAACTTCCTTTGGTTGTTTAGAACCCTTTTAGGATGTGGATCCATCTCTGGTCTTGAGTTGATGTTTGTACTTTGAGAATTTTTGTGGTTGTTTACTTTTGAAGTTCATTCACTTTTATACATGTTCACCTCACTTCTTATGCTTCTTTGCTTCTCATGATGTTAATGCTTGAGTTTGTATGCTTCATCTCTTGTGTTTCTTAGGAACATTCTTGACATGTTAGGGTTCTGGTCTTGAAGTTTGTGATGTTTGTTTGCTTGGTTTGCTTTGTGTTACCTCATGTTTGTCTTACTTTGTCATGATAATCCATAATGATTCATGTTGAATTGTATAGTCCTTTTCTCATTCTTATGTTGTGTATTTGCATTTGACATTTGTATTTGAGATTCCAATTCTGGTTGTGTGGCTTTGGTTTGATCTTATGCCCATTTGGTGTTTCATTTGTTATCATTTGCTTTTGTCATGATGTTTACTTATGTTACTAACCATTTCAGGGGCTTTGGTAAGTGAGAGGTGTGGATGTGATTCTCACATCTCCAAGTCTTATCTCTTCTCTTTTCCTTATTGATATTCTCTTACTTGTGTTTGTTGGGGCTTAGGCATTCCTTTCTCCTTCTTCTCTTCTTCATTCTCTTCTTTCTTTTCTTATCCCTTTCTTCTTTAGGATAGTCAACCTCACTAACCTAGGATTTCCTTTGCATGATAACAATTAGGATTCTTTAGTACCCCATTAGATTTGTACCTTTAAGATCTTTTTGTTGCTCTTCTCTTCTCATCTCAAAACAAAAACCCTAAAAAATCACTTAATAAGGATGGAAGTGGTCTCCTGTACAATAACCTTATTCCATGAAACACTTGTAGTTTTCCCATCTTGGGATGGTACAAGCTTGTTCATCATGATGCACAAGTCTGATCAGGATGCCATCTTCATCAAGAAAATCATAAAAAAGACTTCTTCATCAAAAATACAAAAACACTTAATAAGTTCAATGAGTTAGTGAGCCTAGGCCCTAATCTCTGGAATCAAGTTTTGGGGATTTTCTCCTTACTTGAGTGTGCTTGTTCTATTATTCCATCTTGGAATGTAGTATTAAGTACACATTCCATGGAAAAGAGCTTGAGTTCACTTCCTTGTGACACACTCATAAAAAGCTTCTAAAAAACACAAACAAACATTAATCGTCTCTCCTTCGGGAATTATTTTCTCATCTCCTTCACTCCGTCCGCGAACTTGCTCCTACTTGTCACTTATGCAAGACGGTAACGCACTCGTCGTCCGAGCCTGCAACACCTGAGCATTGACATAGGCAGTTCAAGCCTTAAGACACAAGCCATCTTTTCTATCCCTAGTTAGGGGAACTACGGCGACTCTGATCCCCATCGTCCAGATAAGGTACGTAGGCAGCGGGGTAGGGCCCGTTCAAGCACAATCTTTATTTTCCCGACATTTTTCCTTTTCATTTCTTTTTTCAGTTCCTATTTCTTTTCTTTTCTCCAGTTCAGTTCATTTTCTTTGCAGTAGCTTTCTTTCCTTCACCCTTTTGTAACAGATTTCTTTGCAAGCGTGGATCCCGTCGGGTACGGCAGACGATCTGGGTGCTAATACCTTCCCAGGTCATAACCGACTCCCGAAACCAGTCTCTTTGGTTCGCAGGACCTGTGTCCTTCCTCTTCTTTCTCCTGGTTTGTGCAACATTAACATTCCCATTCCTTCGGGATAAAAATGCCTGGCTGGCGACTCTACCTCTTTCCGCGCCACTTTCGCATTTGTACCAGGATGGAAATCCAGGGAGCGACACAATTAAGTTATGCCTACGTATCCTCTCGTGCAATGAGGAAGTCAGAACACCGTAGTTCGACTCAAAGAGACTGAAAGATAAATTGAATGATGAACTGCTTGCTTGTCTATGCTCAAGTGTATGACCTGTCTGGCTCAGGTGCTAACTGTCTTGCATTAGACGGAAGAAGCGAGTTCTCGTTTGTGAGTGAAGATGATGAGAAAAGAATCCCGGAGGAGACGATTATTGTTTGTTTTTTGTGTTTTAAATCTTTTATTGCTTTTTTTGTGTTTGTCATAAGTTAATGAGCTTAAGCCTAAACCAAGGGTTAGTAAACTCATCACATCCTCCCTTTGATTAGGGGTAATGAGAATACCTTAAGTATGAAGTAAGCACCTCAAACTTAATTACCATGATGTAGGATTAAGATCATTAACCTACTTGTGATTATTTAGATGTTTTTGGAGTTTTTGTTTAGTGTTAAGTAATGAGTTTAAGCCATAATCAAGGATTTAATGGACCCATTACACCATCCTAATAGAAGGATAATAGATGAGAATATTTAAGCTGAGGAAGATACCTTAACTTAATACATGATTATGGATTAATCTCATGACAAAACAAGCCTTTATTAAAGTGGATTTTAGTTAATGATAAGATTAAGAAGGGAATTTTATGGTTTGTAAGACAATTTGAGGGGGACTTGTCCATTAACACTAGGGTTAGTCCTTCTTAACCAATTAAGGAAGAATTAGAACCCTAATGCAAGGCCCAAGTTACAAGCTATTGTCTTAGTGATTATTAAGATGGATTGATTAAGATATTTAAGCACATTAAGGGTTTAACACTTAGGATTAAAGTTATACACTCCATCCCAAGAGAAGGATGCAGGCATAACCTTAATCACAAAGCCTTAAAACCTTAAAGGTTTAGTCTCTGATTATGAGATGAGAAGAGAAACACAAAAGAAGACACAAAGGTAAAACTAAAGGGGGACTAATCAAACCCTAATTATTTTCATGCTTGGGTGTTCCTATGGTTTGTGAGGCTTGCAAGAGATCTTCAAAGGAGCCACCAAGGGAAGAAGTAGATGAAAGGAGGAGAAGCAGAAGAAACAAGATAACTTACTTCACTGAAGAAGATAAGTTAATTGAAGAAAGAAAGTGAAGGATGAACATGAATGATCAAGCTCACTCTAAAGCAAAAGGAAATGCAGCAAGGGTGCATAGGAAGAATGAGAAGAGAAATGAGAAGTGAAGGCAAATTCACTTCTCAAAATACTTACCACCTGAAATGGTTAGCATTAAGATAGAAATGAAGTTAAAATGCAATGAATGCAAGGATGAAAACCAAAACCAGAAGCATATTCATGATGCAAATGATGCTATGACATGATTCAAAAGCATACCAAGTGCAATGGATGATCATACAAGAGATGGGAATGCAAATGAAGCATGTAGGAAGCATGAAAGCACATGAAGGTTCATGGAATGTAATGAATGCATATCATGGCAAATGGATGAAGAAATTATCAAGCATGGTTCTAATGTGTCCTATGATGTCTTAGATGTCATGTGAATTCAAGAAATGTCATGGCAAATTCTTTAATGAATGCATATGCAAGATGTATGTAAATGAACATGAGAAATTAGGGTTTTCATGCAACATGAGATGCAAAAGTCAAAAACAGAAGCCAATGACAAGATAAAAAATTTAAAATGCATTCAAAGGAACCCTAACCCCATATGATATCACACCCCAAAGGAGGAGACCTAACTCTTAACCTAAAGGAAGTTATGATTTTTCTAAGTTATCTAGGGTTTTCAGGTACCTTAAGAGGAAAAATGCAAATCAAATAAAAAATGCAATACAAATTTGTGACAAAATTATACTAGAAACTACATGTCAAATGAAGAACAATGCAAAAAGAATCAATGTCATACCATTCATGGTTAGGCAGAAGAGAAATAAAGATACTATGATGGGGACGGCCATCAAGCAAAGAAACAAGATTCTTTGGGGATAAAAGTAAAGTCAATGATGGGAACGGCCATCAGGTTTGAAAGGTAACGATAAACAACGATGGGGACGACCATCAGGCTAAACTGATGAAGGACGATCATTAGGAAAAGGAAAAGGGACCACGACGGGGACGACCATCGGGTTAAAGAATAAATGAAATAATGATGAGGGACAGTCATCAAAGGTGAAGGACGATCACCTAGCAGGGGACTACTGCTCTTTATCACGACATAAGACGAATGTCGGATAGAAAAAAGTCGACAATGGGGACGGCCATCAGATAAGCATGATGAAGGACGATCATCAAGAGGTGAAGGATGATCACCTAGCAGGGTACGGCTGCTCTCGGGGTTTATCATGACATAGGACGAATGTCAGATAACAAGATCAACGATGGGGACGGCCATCGAATAAAATGATGAGGGACGGTCATCAAAAGGTGAAGGACGATCACCTAGCAAGGGACGACTGCTAAATATCACGACATAGGACGAATGCTGGATAGAAAGGGGTTCCAATTATGGAGACTCCGCTGGGGAAAGGATGAGGGACATTCATCCAAAGGTGAAGGATGATCACTTGGCAGGGTACGGCTGCCGAAAGTATCATGACATATGACGAATGTCAGATAAGGGAAAGTCACTCTACTGGGGAATGGTAAACACGGACGAGTGCTTACACTTAGAAATAAAAGGTATAAGTTTTTTGACGCTGTGTATAGATTAAAGATGCGGACGAGCATCCTTAAGACTATGATACGGACGAGTATCGGTAGAAACAAATGCTAACGCGTATTCAGAGATGATGATACGGACGAGTACCAACTGGTTAACAAAGAACACAAACAAGTGTCGAATCTGTGGGGGAATAAGTGTATACAAGATAAAGACGAGTATCGGTATAAGTATGAACAAGTATTGTGAAGTATGAGCCAGACACGGACGAGTGTTCATCTTGCTGGGGAAAAGTGACACGGACGAGTGTTCATCTTGCTGGGGAAAAGTGACACGGACGAGCGTCAGAAGAGAAAGTGTATAAGTTATGAACTTATGAGTGTATTAGGTGTTTCGGCAACCTGTGGGGATAGGATGACACGGACCGGTGTCAATGAGAGTGTATTATAAACAAGTGTTTGGTTCGCAGTAAGTGTTTTGGAAACCATGTTGGGGAGCGGTGACACGGACGGGTGTCAAAGGAGTATATAGATATATCTGCAGGGGATGATATGAGATGACATGGACGAGTGTTGAGAAGAGTATATATGAACTTATATCTGCTGGAGAGTGCAAAGGGGACACTTTGGCTTTCTGTTGGGGATATATGAGATGACACAGACGAGTGTCGGGAAGAACATGTTACGGACAAGTATTTGCTGGTAGAAAGTGTTCTGGAAACTTTACTGGGGAATGATGACACAGACGAGTGTCAAAAGGAGCATGTATCTATTTGAGAGTGCAAAGGGGACACTTTGGCTTTTATGTGCAAGGGATGTATTTTGTATATTGTTGATGAGATACTGTCGGTATTTACAGGTGACTGATTCGAACCTGACTTGTGATAATGCAAAATGTTTGATTTTTGCCGTTATGCTCCGTAATAGACGGAATGCTACGCTCTGGGGGAAAAATGATGCGAATGCTATGATTATGCAAAAGAAACCGATCCGGGATTCGGATTCTGCTGTTGTGAAGATCTCTGGCTGATCTGATCGGAAGGATATCCCAGCTGGGGATGAGATCATTGGTAGATCGGATAAAATGTATGGACTTGGGTGATACTGTTACTGTGAGATGAGCTCATTACCAAGGCTCGAGTGCACCTTAGGACTTAGAGTGGTTCCACTTTGGCCTCATGAGATCTTGTCATGGGGGTAGTAGTGAGTTCCACGCCCAGATTTGCGACCGTCTTGGAAATGTCTTGATTTGGGGATCTTCCTCTTTCATTTCATAACCTTGATAGTTATGTGCAGTTGGGGACCGATCATTGAGAACCTTGTGGAAACATCCCTCTTTAGTGGCTACAGTGGCAGATCACATTGTGTAGCAAACCCATTCGCACCCGAGGGCCCACCTGGAACTCACATAGGATGACCTTATTTTCCCAGACTCAACTGAGGCCTCCCTGAGTAGTACATAATGCTAAACCGATTCCCTGATTTGGTCTTGAGCCATTTCTCGGAAATGGTGAATGTATTATTGCTATTCGGCTTTGAGATTCCGTGATGTCTGACTCAGAGCACACCAGTGAGATTGGGAGGGGTTTACAAGCTTGCAGGAACCCTTAGACTCTACATACCCCCATTATCAGTTTGGTCTCTATTATTATTTGGTCCTTATGGTTATGGATTTCTTGATCTCTTGGTTCTGAGGGTTTCTATCAGATGGTTATGGATCAGAGAATCTTGGTTTTCAGTTATCAGAGGGTCCTAATATCCAGTATCCAGATGGTCCCAGATTGATCATATGCCTGCATTGCATTTGCATTGCATCATACTCGCATTAACCATTTGTGTTTCCATTTTTCAGGTTTACAGTTTAACACCCAGTTCTGGTAATTGTAAGCTCTCCAGATGGCAGAAGTTAAGAAAATTACAAGAAAGAAGAACGTCCATTACACTTTTCTCCAACCAGAAGTCAAGAGTGTTCAGAGATTAGCAGGGCTGATGAATGATCAAGTTTTAGGGAATTTTAGAAAGAGGTATGGTCAAATATTGAAGTACATGGACAAACCTACTACAGACCAGAAGGATAGCTTGCACACTTTGCTTCAGTTTTATGATCCTTTGTTGCGGTGTTTTGTATTTCTGGATTATATCTTGGCTCCTACCTTGGAGGAGATTTCAAGCATTTTGTGTGTTCCAATCAGAGATACTTTGCCTTACTATGGGTCAGAGGTGGTTCTCAAGGAAGAAGACATAGCCAGAGTCGGTCGTATACCAGTTGCTAAGGTCAAGAAAGCTTTGAAGGACAATGAGGGCAGTGGACTTCCTTGGGATGTGCTTATACCAGAGGCTGAAGAGTATGCCAAAGAGGGTAAGTGGGGAGATTTTGGTGTTGTAGTGGCCCTGATGGTATATGGATCTAGTCTTTTCCCGAGAGAAAAGGAGTTTGTAAGCTTGGAGGTGATCTCCATTTTTGCTAAAGGAAATCTTTGTCCAACTTTGTTGGGAGACTTCTACTACAGTGTTCATTACCGGAATGAGAAAGGCAAAGGTGGACCAGTGGGCTGTTGTGCTTCATTATTTGCTGATTGGTTTGCTAAGCAATTGCCAAAGTCAGGCCCTTTCAAAGAGATGAGAGATGAATGAAGGTGGTCCAAGAGGCTAATGGGACTAACTTCTGAGGATATAGCTTGGGGTTATGACAGAGATTTGTTGGGGAAGGAGTTACTGGTTAGTTGTGGGAGTTTTGCTAATGTGCCTTTGCTAGGAAGAAAGGGTGTGATCAGTTACCATCCAGCCTTAGCCAGGAAATAATTTGGCTATCCTTTGAGGGATCTACAAAGTATGGAAGAATTTGTTGGGTCTCTGTATTTTTCTGTGGAGGGAAACAAAGAGTTGGTCATACAAGCATCTCAGGCTTGGGCTCATAGGGTGAAGAAAGGAAAGAAGGATTTTGGAAGGGTAGATCCCAAGACATATCCTCCTTTTGCTACATGGTTGCAGAAGCATGTAGAGGAAGTGCTCATGCCATTTTAAGTGGAAGCTCCATTGTATCCCAAAGAGGTGCCATGTCAAAATACTGTCTCTCTTGAAGAATATAAGAAGTTGGAAGCTCAGTTGCACGAGATCCAGATAGAGAATGCTGAAATGGTTAACATGTACCACCTTGCCAATCGTGCTAAGAATGAAGCAGAAGAAAAACTACAGAAGATGCAAGTTACCTTAGGAGCTAAAGAAAAAGAGTTTGCTGGAAGAGAAGCTCATTTTCAGAGATTGGGTCTAATGGAATCAAAAAGAGAAGCGGAGCGTAAGAAGACTTTGAAGACTCTTAAAGAAGCTCGTCAGTCCATTGTTTGGTTGCAGAGCCAAAGGGAACAAGAGCAGAAGAAGTATAAAGAAAAGGAAGAGTTTTTCGAGGTACAGATGGCCTTCAAGAAAGAAGAAGTAGAACAAGTTCACAAAATACGAAGGGAAAAGACTCAACAGTTGGCACAGAGCCAGATGGCCTTGGAGGAGGCATTGAAAGAGATTGCAGAGCTCAAACTGAGAGTAGGCATGAAGAAGAACCAGACAGAGGTGATAGCTGCAGAAGAACCTGAGTCTTTAGTCTAGTTTTATTTATTTATTATTGTTCAGACTACTTACAGGTTTGTTATAGGAGTCTTGCTTTTTTCCTTTATTCATGTATTGACTTGTAACACTTCGGGGAATTTGTTTGTGCTCTGACTTTAGCTGCCAGTGAGTTATCCATGTTATGCAATGTTAATTTTCCAATTACCATTTCTGAGTACGCAAAGCTTGTTTGTCTGAGACTGCTAAGATCTGAACGCTCTGCAAAGGGAGAGTTTGAAAATAAATGCTCAAAGTGGCTATCTGGAATAAATACCAGAACTGGGGCATATGAATGCTTAAACTTGGAAACATGAATAGTTACATTGCATGCATATAACGTGTTTGCTGTTTTGCAGGTAGTTCATCGATTTCTAACATTTATGTTATTTCAGGCACTATAGCTCCCAGGAAGGTTCGAGAACAGACAACTGTACACAAATATCCTACAAGAGTAAACAGAGAGAGAGTGATAAATCAAATGCAGGCAGATTTGGCTGACTTAAGAACGAGAATGGACAATTTCATGACCCTTATGGCTGGGATGGGTCAGACTCAGGAGCGCTTGCGCGAGATGGTGGAAAATAATCAGGCCAGGAATAATGGGGCTGCAGATGGAGGTAATCGCAATGGGGCTGGCGCCCGTCAAGTTAATATCCCTGTGGCACAGCCAGGGGTCACTATTATCAATGATGGACTGAACAACGTACAAATGGATGGTCAAGATGAACAGTTTACTTTGCTGGACGAGGCAGAAGGCCAAGGGACTGAAATGAACAAAAAGTTTGAGGAGATGGCTGAGCAGATCCGTGCCATTCAATCTCAGAGCTCCCTGGGGTTTGATATCACTGACTTGGGCTTGGTGCCAAGGGTTAGAATCCCCTACAAGTTCAAGGTCCCTACTTTCGTTAAGTACAACGGCACGACTTGCCCGAAGACTCACCTCCAGTCCTTTGTAGGAAGAATTGCTGCCCATACCGATGATGAGAAGCTATGGATGTATTACTTCCAGGATAGCCTGGTGGGGGCCTCCTTGGAGTGGTATATGAAGCTGAGAAGGGTTAACATTCAAAGCTGGAAGGATTTAGCCGAGGCGTTTGTGAAGCAATATCAGTATAATTTGGATATGGCTCCAAATCGTACTCAGTTGCAGACCATGTCTCAAAATGCTAAAGAAGGGTTTAAGGAGTACGCTCGGAGGTGGCGTCAGCTTGCTGCCAGAGTACAACCACCCTTGTTGGAAAATGAGATGGATGATATGTTCATGGGAACACTACAGGGGGTGTTTATCGAGAGGTTGGCGTCTTGTTCAGCTACAAAGTTCAATGATATAGTGATAGCAGGAGAGAGGGTTGAAACTCTGTTGAAGATGGGGAAGATTCAGGACACCGGTGCAGGTAGCTCAAGCGGTGTAAGAAAATTTTTTAATGGACCTCCGAGAAGAAGAGAGGGAGAAACTAATGTTGTGTACGACTGAGGTCGGGGCCAGGGAAACAGAAGGTCCTATGAACAAGTGGCAGCTGTCACTATTCCATCAAGTCCTGTGCAACAGACTCAACCACCACCACCACAACAACAACAACCACATCGCAGTAATTATCAGCAAAGACCCTATCAACCGAGACAAGCTCGTCCGGCTAATAGGGTGCTTGAAGCCATTCCGATGATGTATACGGCACTGTTGCAGAGGTTGCTAGACTTGAACTTGGTTCAATTGAGGACATTAGCACCACCTCCACCTGGAGAGCTTCCAGTGGGGTACGATGCTAACTCAAGATGCGCGTTCCATTCAGGAGCCCCCGGGCATTCAACTGAAAAGTGTAGGGCATTACAGCATAAAGTTCAGGACTTGATCGACTCAAAGGAGATTAACTTTGCACCGCCTCCTAATGTTACATCAAACCCTATTCCAAACCATGGAGGGGCGAGGATAAATGCTGTTGACGGTGGTGAGAGGTTAAGCTTGATTCTGAATGTGGAAGAGGTGAAGACTCCATTGCTGGTGGTGAAAGACAGACTGTTGAAAGGACAAGTGTTCCAGGGGCGTGGTTATGATTATGAAGGATGTTTGAGTTCAGTGAATGGCTGTGAAGACTTGAAGGTTCGACTGCAATATCTGATTGACGAGGGGTCGCTGCAGTTTGAGAAGGTTGATGATAGAAGTGACTATGTGTCTACCATAACGATTTACTTTGATCCAGCTGAAGTACCTACCCGGAGGGAGCCAATGACTATCTATGCTCTGGAAGTTAGTCCTGTTACTATTACAGTTCCAGGGCCTATTCCTTATGCTGATGATAAAGCCATCCCGTGGCATTATGGCTCGGATGTGTACGTGGAAGGTCAGAAGGTGGAGAGTAAGGCAGTAACAATTGACCCGACCGTGGTGAATGTCGGAGGAGTCGGTGGTTTTACGAGAAGCGGGCATCTTTTTGCTCCTCAAGCTCTTAGAGGAGATCTTGAAGCTGAAGTTACTGCCAAGGCTAAAGGAAAGCAAATAGCGACCGAGGAAATGACAACTCCTCCTGCTGGACAAGGTACTTTTAAAAAAGAAGTTGAAGAGTTCATGAGGATAATAAAGAAGAGTGACTATAAAGTGGTTGAACAGTTGAATCAGACTCCGTCCAAAATATCAATTATGTCCTTGTTGATGTATTCTCCAGCTCACCGGGAGGCTTTGCTGAAAGTGTTGCAGATGGAATATGTACCACAGGAAATAACTGTTAATTAATTGGAGGTTGTGGTAGGCAGTGTGAATGCCAGCCATGGGTTGGGCTTCACGGATAGAGATCTTACTTCAGAAGGCCGCAATCACAACAAAGCCCTGCATATCACCATGGAGTGTAAGGCTGCTGTCCTGTCACATGTCCTGGTTGATACATGATCTTCCCTCAATGTGCTCCCTAAGAAGGCCTTGATGAAGTTGAATGTTGATGGCATTGTGTTGCGACCCAGTGATTTAATAGTGAAAGCCTTTGATGGGTCCTGGAGGTCTGTGTTCAGGGAAGTTGAGCTACTGGTGAAGATAGGATCTCAAGTGTTCAAGAGCACGTTCTATGTCATGGATATTCAACCCGCTTACAGTTGCTTGTTGGGACGTCCCTAGATCCATGCTGCAGTCGCAGTGACATCCACGTTGCATCAGAAGCTGAAGTATGTGGTTGATGGCCAGGTGATCACTGTGTATGGAGAAGAAGATATCTTTGTGAGTCACCTGTCCACTTTCAAGTACGTGGAAATGGACGGGGAAATTCATGAAACGTTGTGTCAGGCCTTTGAAGCAGTCAATGTTAGTATTCTGGCTCTGGCAGAGAGGAACAACGAGAAGGAAGGAACCTCTATCTACTCCTACAAGCAAGCCAAAGAAGTGGTACAATCTGGAAGTGCCCAGGGATGGGGCAAGTTACTGGTATTAGAGAAGAAGGATGACAAGTTCGTTCTGGGTTACCAGCCTGGTGGGTCCAACTGGCCTTAAGATGGTAAAGCCATAACTTTCACAAGCGCTAGAATGCTCGATCCCAACAACATCTGTGCAACAAGTGAAGAAGGGGACAGTGACTGCGACTGGGATAGCTGGATTCACCCATGTGCACCTGGGGAGGAGCTCAGGAACTGGTCTGCCGAGGATTTCGTTCAAGTTACTTGGCAATCAAAGTAATTTACTTGTTTCCTTTTTATCATGCTGCATGTCAATCCTGCACTCTGCCCAAGGTGCACAAATCCATTTGTAGGGCCACCATGCTTGTAATGCATTTATATTTTTCCATGAAATAAAGGACATTTTCCAAGCAAACTCTGTTCTCTTTCTTTCATTTTAAATTTTTCCACAAAAAAATAAATGGCAATGTTTTTCCTTTTTGTTTGTGTGTTTGCGTCTCTTTTGAAAAGAGCAGATTCTGAAATAAGCACATCATCTGTGCAGTGTTGATCATCCGAATTCTAGTGATAACGTTCCTGCTATGAACATGCATGACTTCGACAATTCTATCTACCAAGCTGATGAAGGGGTTGAGGAAGACTGTGAACTCCCTGAAGAATTGGTCAGGTTGTTGAAACAAGAGGAAAGGGTCATTCAACCTCATCAAGAAGAAATAGAGATCATCAACATCGGGACTGAAGATGTAAAGAAAGAGATAAAGATCGGGGCCAGTCTGCAGGCCGAGGTAAAGAAGGAGTTGATTGGTATGCTACGTAAGTATGTGGATATCTTTGCCTGGTCGTATCAAGATATGCCAGGGCTAGATACTGACATTGTTGTGCATAAGCTACCACTAAGAGAAGACTGTCCTCCGGTGAAACAAAAGCTAAGAAGAACTCGTCCTGATATGGTGATGAAGATCAAGGAGGAAGTTCAAAAGCAGTGGGATGCCAGATTCCTTTCCGTAACTAGTTACCCACCTTGGGTAGCTAACATTGTGCCTGTACCAAAGAAAGACAGTAAAGTTCGGATGTGCATTGATTATCGAGATCTAAACAGAGCAAGTCCAAAGGAGGACTTTCCATTACCTCACATTGATGTGCTGGTAGATAACACCGCTCAATTCTCGGTATTTTCTTTCATGGATGGCTTCTCCGGGTATAATCAGATCAAAATGGCACCGGAAGACATGGAGAAAACAACGTTCATTACCCCGTGGGATACATTCTGCTACAAGGTTATGCCCTTTGGGTTGAAAAACGCCAGGGCAACATATCAACGGGCTATTGTCGCATTGTTCCACGACATGATACACAAAGAGATTGAATGTTATGTGGACGACATGATTGCCAAGTCCCGAGACGAAGAAGAGCATTTGGTCAATCTCAAGAAGCTGTTTGATAGACTGATAAAGTATAAGCTGAGGTTGAATCCAAACAAGTGTACTTTTGGAGTGCGGCCCGGAAAATTGCTGGGTTTTATTGTTAGCCAGAAAGGAATCGAGGTGGATCCTGCAAAAGTAAAAGAAATACAAGATATGCCTGCACCGAAAACAGAAAAAGAAGTGTGCGGGTTTTTAGGGAGATTGAACTACATTTTACGGTTCATATCTCATCTAACTGCCACGTGTGAGCCAATATTCAAATTGCTAAGAAAAGAGCAAACGGTCAGGTTGAATGAGGACTGTCAAAGAGCCATTGAAAAGATAAAAGAATACTTGCAGACACCTCCGATTCTAATGCCTCCAGTTCTAGGACGGCCACTTATCATGTACTTGACTGTGCTAGAAGGGTCAATGGGGTGTGTTCTAGGCCAACATGACGAGTCTGGTCGAAAAGAGTATCCTATTTACTACCTTAGAAAAAAGTTTACCGACTGTGAATCTCGTTACTCACTGCTCGAGAAAACTTGATGTGCTTTGGTATGGGCTGCTCGCAGACAGAGACATTATATGTTGACCCATACCACACTGCTAATCTCAAAAATGGACCCTGTCAAGTATATTTTCGAGAAACCAGCGTTAACCGAAAGGGTTGCAAGATGGCAAATGATCTTAACAGAATATGACATATAGTATACTTCCCATAAAGCCATCAAAGGAAGTGTATTGTCGGATTACCTTGCACAGCAACCTCTTGAAGATGACTATCAGCCAATGAAATTTGATTTCCCTGATGAGGACATCATGTACCTCAAAGAAAAAGATTGCGAGGAACCACTTCCGGAGGAGGGGCCAGATCCTGAATCCAAATATAAGTTGATGTTTGATGGGGCAATCAATATCAACGGACGTGGAGTTGGTGTTGTTCTTATCACTCCTGAAGGTGTTCACTTTCCCTTCGCTTCCAGAATTACGTTTGGTTGCACCAACAATGAAGCAGAATACGAGGCATGCATAATGGGAATAGAGGAGGCTATTAATCTTCGGATTAAGACCCTCGATATATTCGGAGATTCAACCCTCGTTATCAATCAGATTACCGGCAAGTGGTATACACATCAAGAACACTTAGTTCCTTATAAGGATTATGCCAGAAGACTGTTGACATTCTTCACAACGGTTAAGCTTCAGTATATACCACGAGATGAGAATCAATTTGCCGATGCATTGGCTACTCTTTCTTCGTCCATCAAAGTCTTATGTTGGAATTATGTGCCCAGGATTGACATTTCCAGGCTTGACGCACCAGCTTATGCTTTCTCTGTGTATGCAGTGTCTGATGAGAAACCTTGGTACTTTGATATCAAGCTCTTCCTGGAAAAACAAGAATACCCAGCTGGGGCATCATCCAACGACAAGAAGACCTTAAGATGACTTTGCTTTCTTGAATACAAATGTGGTTTTGTATAAGAGGAACTTCGACATGGTCTTGCTCAGATGCGTGGATAGACACGAAGCAAGCCTGTTAATAGAAGAAGTCCACGAGGGATCTTTCGGTACTCATGCAGGAGGACATGCAATGGCTAAGAAGTTGTTGAGATCGGGGTACTATTGGATAACAATGGATGCAGACTGTTGTTTGTACGCCCGTAAATGCAACAAGTGCCAATTTATGCAGACAAGGTGCATGTTCCTCCCAGCCCGCTCAACGTCATGTCATCTCCTTGGCCCTTTTCTATGTGGGGCATTGACATGATCGGGAAAATAGAGCCTACTGCTTTAAATGGTCATCGTTTCATTCTGGTTGCGATTGATTACTTTACTAAGTGGGTTGAAGCAGCATCGTATGCCAATGTCACTCGTCAGGTGGTAGCCAGGTTTTTGAAAAGAGACATTATTTGCAGATACGGAGTACCCGAGCGAATCATTATTGACAATGGTTCCAATTTGAACAACAAGATGATGGCAGAGTTGTGCCGGGACTTCCAGATTCAGTATCACAACTCTTCTCCTTACCGACCAAAGATGAATGGTGCGGTAGAGGCGGCAAATAAGAATATTAAGAAGATTGTGCAAAAGATGGTTGTCACTTACAAGGATTGGCATGAGATGCTACCATTTGCACTGTATGGGTACCGAACGTCAATCAGGACGTCAACCGGGGCAACTCCTTTCTCATTGGTATATGGTATGGAGGAAGTCCTGCCTGTCGAGGTAGAAATTCCTTCATTGCGTGTAATGATGGATGTGAAGCTTGATGAGGCTGAGTGGGTACGTGCTCGATACGATCAGTTGTGTCTAATTGAGGAAAAGAGATTAGTGACTATCTGTCATGGTCAGATTTATCAGAGGAGAATGAAGCGAGCATTCGACCAATGAGTACGTACTCGGGAGTATCAAGTAGGAGAGCTTGTGCTCAAGAGGATCGTTCCTCCAGGTTCAGACCAAAGGGCAAGTGGACCCCAAATTACGAAGGACCATTCGTAGTGAAGAAAGATTTCTCGGGAAGAGCACTGATGCTCACCACTATGGATGGAGAAGATTTCCAATCCCCTGTTAACTCAGACGCAGTTAAAAAATACTTCGCATAAAAAGACCCGCTGGACACAAAAACAGAATTAAAAGTCCAGGCAAGAAAAGGGCATCCTGGCGAGCTAAAAACAGAATAAAAAGCTCGGGCAAAAGTTAGGGAAAATATGAAAAATGTACACCTGCTGAGTTGAAAAGCCACATCAGACAGCTTAGGCAAAAAAGGGTATCCCGGTGGATTGAAAACCCGAAAGGGCGATCCATGCAAAACAAGGGAATAAACGAACAACCGCGATCCGGGTAATCTGAACCATATCATCGTTTCGTATAGCCGGACAATATCAGAAGGATAGGAATCAGTCCCCTCATCTTTTCAGAAAGCAAAGGAAAGAATGGAAAGTTTTGAAGACATGTTGGTCATAGCAAGAAGGAAACTCATTGGGATATCGTGCCCATTTCCATTAGGATAGTTTATTTTCTCAATTTTATGGTAGCTACCTCTTTCCAGGTGGTTGCTTCCTGATGTAAAAACTTTGCCTATTCAGAGGCCTTTCAATAAAAGAATATTCAGTCAAAATACTGTGTTGTTTTTATTTTCGTTAGCAAAAATGTCTTGAATTTTTGGCAAAAAAGAACATTGCATTTAAAGCATGGTGTTTGTTTCTAAATGAAAAAATTACATTGCAGGGAAACATTTAAAACCATCTTTGAGTGTCGGGTGACAGTGAATGAACAGACCATACCATGCAAGTCCCCGGGGCACATATGTGTATTATGTTGTTGCAGGTTTTGCAGGGTGGTGTCATATCTCCCCAAACAGAGTTTTCCCCAGCTGAGTTAGAGCAGAGGGTATCCCCAAGCATATTATCTTTCCACCAGTGGAGTATGCCCAGCAGGTAGCTGGAGGCCCAATTCCCCACCGAGTTTATAACTGTCTGAGTTTCTTTTCCTAGTAAAGGTTTTTTGACCCAGCATCTCCCCATCCGTGTTGGAAGATGCCCAATTCCCCGCAGAGTTTCATGATTGAGATACAACCATCATTTAAATATCCCCAGTGAGGTTACCAATTTATTTTATGTCAGTATGATGATAAAAACAATTATTCATCCCCAGTTGGAATTAGGCAGTGTCAAAGGCTCTTGATCTAGTTCTCTCCCGCAGAGTTGTGATGTTTGTTGCCAATCAGGCATTTGTTTGATGCTCGTATGCATTTCCCAACACTCGTATGTGTTTGATAATTGATTTTTCTCGTATGCACGTCTCAACACTCGTCTGTATTAACACTCTGTTATTGCTCGTCAGCATTCCTCAGCACTCGTCTGTGTTAGCACTTTGTTATTGCTCGTTTGCTTTCCCCAACAGTCGCCCATTGTTGTAATTGTTGTTGCTCGTCTGCACTTCCCAGCACTCGTCGGTGTGTAACATCCATTTGTGGCTCAACACTCGTCTGTGTTGGAACTTATGTGATGCTCGTATGCACTCCCCATCACTCGTTTGTGTTTGGCATTTGCTCGTCGGCATTCTCCAACGCTCGTCTGTGTTTGTTATCCGTTTGAAACTCGGTTGCATTGTTTGGATACTCGTCTATATCATCCCTCACACTCGTCTGTGTTAGCTTATATCCATATGTGTTGATTTGATAATCACTCTGGTACTTGTCTGTATTGCTACTCCAAATGCTCGTCTGTGTTGGATTTCTTGTACTCGTCTGTATTGCTACTCCAAATGCTCATTTGTGTGGGGTTTTTGGTATTCGTCTGTATCAGTGGCTGATATTCGTCTGTATCATCGCCTGAAGCGCTCGTCTGCGTTTCTTAGATCATCGTTTGATATTCGTTTGTATCATTGACTTATGGCACTTGTTTGTGTTCTCTTGATGATCATCCAATACTCGTCTGTGTTGAAGAGGTTTGAAGTCCTGACGGTGGGATTAAACGTCAAAATGGTTACCGGTCCTGGTGTAACAGGTTATCCGAAGGAGGTTCGTCTGTCTCAAAGCACCACTTATCTACGCAATATTTGTGAAGAGGGTTCGTCCAATCCTAATGTCGCACCTGGTGTAACAGGTTTGCTTGAAGAAGACTCGTCTGTCTTGGATCATATATCCACGGATTATATATGAAGAGGGTTCGTCTATCCTAATTATGCATGTCTATCCCACAGACTTAAGTGCATCACCGGTCCTGGCGTAACAGGTTTATCCGAAGGAGATTCGTCTGTCTCTGTCGCTCCCAAAGATTTGCATCCCGGTACAAGCGCGAACGGTCGGCGAGAGGGTCAGTGAGAACACACAGCCGTGAACCCACTGGAGATGAATAGAGTCGCCAGCTAGGCATTTTTATCCCGGAGGAAAGGTAATGCTGCATAGACCTAGAAAAAGATGGATAAGACGGTTGCGAACCAGAGAGACTGAGAAAGGGGGTTGGTTACAACCTGGGAAGGTATTAGCACCTAGATTGTCCGTCGTACTCGACGGGATCCACGCTTAAAAGATTTGTGTTTTAAAGGGGTAGTGTCAGTGCAATCTGTGTATAAATAGCTGGAAAGAGATATACAGTGTCAGTGTAAGGACAAGAGTGAAATGCTCAGGAGTATGAGGCTTAAAGAATAAGGCTAGAAAGAGGGGGAATGTACATAGACTTTTGTTCGATAACTGTTAAGTTATGCCTACGTATCCTCTCGTGCAATGAGGAAGTCAGAACACCGTAGTTCGACCCAAAGAGACTGAAAGATGAATTGACTTGTGAACTGCTTACTTGCCTATGCTCAAGTGTATGATCTGTCTGGCTCAGATGCAAACTGTCTTGCATTAGACGGAAGAAGCAAGTTCTCGTTTGTGAGTGAAGGTGATGAGAAAAGAATCCCGGAGGAGACGATTATTGTTTGTTTTTGAGTTTTCAGTCTTTTATTGCTTTTGAAAGTTTGTCATAAGTTAATGAGCTTAAGCCTAAACCAATGGATTTAGTAAACTCATCACATCTTCCCTCTGATTAGGGGTAATGAGAATACCTTAAGTGTGAAGTCAGATTCTCACACTTAATCACCTTTGATGTAGGATTAAGATCACTAACCTACTTGTGATTATTTGAATGTTTTTGGTGTTTTTGTTTAGTGCTGAGTAATGAGGTTAAGCCATAGTCAAGGATTAAACAGACTCATTACACCATCCTAATAGAAGGATGATAGATGAGAGTGTTTAAGCTGAGGAAAGCTCCTCAACTTAATCCATGATTAGGGATTAAACTCATGACAAAACAAGCCTTTGATTAAGTGGATTTTATTTAATGGTATGATGATGAAGTGATTTTTATGATTTGTAAGACAACTTGAGGGGGACTTGTCCATTAACACTAGGGTTAGTCCTTCTTAACCACTTAAGGAAGAATTAGAACCCTAATGCAAGGCCCAAGTTACAAGTTGATGTCTTGATGATTATTTAGATGGATTGATTAAGAGATGTAAACACATTAAGGGTTTAACACTTAGGATTAAAGTTATACACTCCATCCTAATAGAAGGATGTAGGCATAAGCTTAATCACAAAGCCTTAAAGCCTTTAGGGTTTAGTCCCTTATTATGAGATAAGAAGAGATGACTCAAAAGAGACACAAAGGTAAAACTAGAAGGGGAGACTAATCAAAACCCTAATCATTGTCATGCTTGGTTGTTCCTAAGGTTTGTGAGGTTTTCAAGAGAAGTCTTCAAAGGAGCCACCAGGAAGCAGATGAACAAGATCAAGGGAAGCAAAGTGACTTGCTTCATTCAAGAAGTCAAGTCACTTGAAGAAAGAAAGTGGGAGGAACAAGAATGAGCAAGCTCAATCTCAAACACAAATAAAAATGCAGCAAAGGATACAAGAGAGATGAAAAGAAAAGTTATGAGAAGTGAAGGCAAATTCACTTCTCCATTTTACTTACCACCTGAAATGTTAGAAAGAAATGCAAAGCAATGCAAAATGGGATGAGATGACATGATGCTAAACAAAACCAGGAGCATGTTGATGATGATAATGATGCTATGAGATGCTACAAGCAAGAGGCAGCACATGGAAATGTTCATACAAGATCATGGATGCAAATGATGCAAGCTTAGAAGCATGAATACACATGAAAAGTTATGAAACATACAAGGCAAATGACATGGCAAATATGTGATGCAATGATCAAACAAGCTTTCTACATGTCTTATGATGTCAAATGAATCACAAGAATGCATAAAATGCAAAGGCATGCCAAGTTATGCAAGGGAATGCAAGAGGGATGCAAATGAGAGCCCAAATTAGGGTTTATGAATCAAACAACAAACAAAAACCCAAAACAGAAGCAAACCCTAAGATAAAAAATGGAAAATGCCACTCAAAGAAGCCCTAACCCTATACTAAACCAATGGCCAAAGGGGAGGTCTCAACTCTTAAACAATCCTAAGTTATGATTTTTCTAAGTTATTAGGGTTTTTAGGGCTCCTAAACAAAAGAAATGCCAAACAATTGGAAAATGCAAGATCAAAACATGGCCATTTTATCCTAGAAACTACATGCTAAACATAAAACAATGCAAGAAGAATCAATGTCCAACTCTTCCTAGATAGTCAGAAATGAATTTTTGAACTTTGGGTCAAATTAATGCACAAAAATGATTTTAATTCAATGAGAAATTCTTAAAATGCATCAAGATCAAAAAAGAAATTTGGTTTGAAGGTTGGACAATGTTTCTAAATGTCTTAGAACATTTCATGAATTTTTGGTGATTTTTTAAATACCTAAAAGTATTTTTAATAAATTAATTTCCATTAATCCATTAAAAATAATCTTTTAAATATTTAAAAAATACTTTTTTAATGATAAAAAATAAAATAAAAATATTTTTGTGTTTACCAAATTAATAAAACTCAGAGGAAAAAGTTTCATAATTTTTAAACCTTTTTTACTATTTTTAAATAAATGTGCAAGTTAAATGAAATAAATATGAAAATAAATGAATTTTAAATGAATTAATGAGAAGTCAGCAGATCCAAGGGCCTGAATTCAAAGTCACACGCGCGGGAGTTGACTGCGCGCCACATCTCACAGCTCAGATTCAAATTTGCTAATTAATGCTTAAAACCCTAACCCTGCCGTTAATCACATTCAGGCGACCGGAACAGTGTTCCGGTCGTCTTCTCCGGCCATCCCCAAAATCAATCTCTCTCCCTAGGCCAAATCAGAAGCCCTAAATCTCCAGAAACCATCTACCAACTATCCTAAGCACGAATCCATCATCAAATCATGTTTAAACTCACACACAAACAAGAATCGAAGCAATGAAATTTCTAGGTCAAACTTTCAGAACACCATAGCATACTCATTTCTGGATTATTTTCAAAAGTAAATAGATCCCAATGATCAGTGTAACATACACAACAAGATTTTAACAAGAAAAAGGGGTTCTGGAAAAAAAGTTCATGGTGTCACCTGAGATGGAGCTTTTGATTCAGGAACTTTCTGGATGATTCTTTGGCTCAATCAGGTCCCAATGATCCACCTTTGAAGCTTTGGATGATTAGTTGGAGTTTAAACAAGCCCCTGAGTGAGTTTGCAGAAGCTCTGACCAAGGGAGTGTGAAAATCGTATCTGAGATATAGGGTGTTTCAGGTCAAAACAAAGGTTGGTTTCTGGTCAGTGAGGTGAGTGGAGATTGTTGGTGGAGTTTGTTCTTGTGTTTGAGGTTTGTGGAGGGAGATTCGAAGGAAAATGCAGGCTGAGGTGAAGAATGGCAATGGGGGGTTCTTGCTTGTTTCAGGCCTGGCTCTTGGTGGTTTTAGGTCTATGAAGTATGGTGAGTTGAATGGTGAAAATGGTTTGAGTGTTTGAAGGCTGGGCAGAGAGATTCGAAGCAACTTGCAAGATGGAGTGTTTTGTGAATGTGTTGCTTGTGAATGGTTTCAGCCTTGCCTCTTCATATCTTTGGCTTGCCAAGGGATATTGTATTATAATCCTATAGGCCAGATGATGTGACCTGGCCTATAGTGATTGGTAAGTTTGCTTTTGCAAAATGTCCACCTTTTGTGTAAGTGAAGTATGGCTCATGATCTAGGCAAGTACAAGGCATGGGGCTGCGCAGCAAAATGAGGTGAGAGGCTAGCAAAAGTCTGCATCCAATGTCACAAGTTGTAGGAAGCATGATGAGTGGTTTTGCAAGTTGTTGCAACTTTGGTTCACATGTGATTTCTTTGCCTAACCAACCATAAACCATGGGCATTCTTGGTCCAATTCTGATTTTTGTGACTTATAGAATGTTTGCATATTGGTTTGACATGAATTAGAAGCTACAATTGGCTTTGTTTCATGATTTTGCAAAATCCTCATTTGAAGCATGCCTTGAAAATCAATGATTTTAGCCAACTTTGTCACACCATAACTTTTGATCCAAGAAGAGTTTGATCATGTTCTTGTACTTTTTGAAAAGGGAAAGATGAGATCTACAACTTTCATGACCAAAGTTTTTTCATTTGAAGCAATTTTGGATCAAGAATCAAGGCTTGAAAAATGACCTAAAATGAAGCATTCTTGAAAAGTCAACTATGCCCAAAAAGTCAACATTTGCAAAAACCCTAAATTCTTGATTTTTGTGAACTTCAAACTTCTTCCATGATCAAATAAAGACCATATACACTCAAAATGATGAAGATCACCCATTGGTTGGGTCATTGGGGGCCTCAGATGCCCTGATTTTGCACTGACTTGTCTGAAAAGTCAACTCTTGATCAGATGACTTCCCCATGGAATTTCTTCATGAAAATTGATATGCATACTCCCTATACCATATAGAGACCAATGGAAACAAGAATGACCAAAAAAATTGAGGTTATGGCCTCTGAAACCAAAACCCTAATTTCAGGTCAACTGTGCAGTCAAACTTGGCTCTGCTTCCATACCAATCCCAGTTCTTGTGATTCTTTGGCATTCTTGACTTTGAGAGGATGCAATATGATACAAGAACACACATGGACCCCTTTGAAGTGATTGGTGGCCTTTGGAGTGGCTCAAGAAGCTCTTGGATTGCTCAGATCACAAACCCTAGATGCAGATGACTTTGAATCTATGCAGTGAATCAAAAATGTGATATGGGATGGTATGATTGAGTTTATGCATATGAAATGATCACAAGCCATGGTGTGAATGGGTGAGGGAAAATTTGGGGTGTTTACAACTGCCCCTATTCAAACATGAGTTAGCTGTGCAGGATGTAAGCAACGGCTTAACAGGCAAACAAGATAACTTGTGGTTGAATACCAAAGACAGTCCAAAATTTGCACTCACAGAATGAAGAAGAAAAGGGATATAGATTGTAAAAGGAAAATAAAGTGTATTGTAAAGTGTAGGCGACGGAGGACGACCGTCGAGCAGAGGACGACTGCGGGGTAAAGAGCAATGACGGGGACGGCCGACATGCTGGGAAAAGTGTGTAAAGTAAAGCAATGACGGGGACGGCCGACATGCTGGGGATAAAAGGCAAAGCCAAGACGGGGACGGCCGACTAGCTGGGAAAATAAGATTATGATGGGGACGGCCATCAGGATAAAATTGTACGATTTTCTGGGAATTAATGAAACATGACGGGGACGGCCATCAAGTTCATAAAGCAAAGTAACCGACGATGGGGACGGCCATCGGGCTAAAAAGAAAAGGGACCACGACGGGGACGGCCATCGGGTTAAAGAATAAATGAAATAAACAGATGATGAGGTACGGTCATCAAAGGTGAAGGACGATCACCTAGCAGGGGACGGCTGCTCTGTTGGGTATAGATGAGGGACGGTCATCAAAGGTGAAGGACGATCACCAGGCAGGGTACGGCTGCCGAAAGTATCAACGATGGGGACGGCCATCGGATAAAAGGTCAACGATGGGGACGGCCATCGGACGAGCATGATGGAGGACGACCATCAAGAGGTGGAGGACGACCACCTAGCAGGGGACGGCTGCTCTCAGGGTTTCTCATGACATAGGACGAATGCCAGATAACCAAAATCAATAATGGGGACGGCCATTGGGTAAAATGATGAAGGACGATCATCAAGAGGTGGAGGACGACCACCTAGCAGGGGACGGCTGCTAAAATCAACGATGGGGACGGCCATCGGATGAGCATGATGGAGGACGACCATCAAGAGGTGGGGGACGACCACCTAGCAGGGGACGGCTGCTAAAATCAACGATGGGGACGGCCATCGGATGAGCATGATGGAGGACGACCATCAAGAGGTGGAGGACGACCACCTAGCAGGGTATGGCTGCTCTCAGGGTTATCATAACACAGGACGAGTGTTAGATAAAAAGAAAAAATTGCTTTGTTGGTGATCTACTGGGGAATAGTAAACACGGACGAGTGTTTACATCCAAGAAAAGAAAGGTATAAGTGTTTGGCATGTTGTGTATAGATTAAAGATGCGGACGAGCACCCTTAAGACTGCGATACGGACGAGTATCATGTAGAAACAATGTACTGACACATGTTCCGAGATGATGATACGGACGAGTATCAACTGGTTAACAGGGAACACGTACGAGTGTTGTATCTGAAGGGACTCCTCTGGGGAATAGTAGACACGGACGAGTATCTATATTCAAGAAGACATAAGTGTTTGACGCAGTGTATGGATTAAAGATGCGGACGAGCATCCTTAAGACTATGATACGGACGAGTATCATGTAGAAACAAACACTAGACGCAATGTTCTGAGATGATGGTACGGACGAGTACCAACTAGTTAACAAAGAACAAGGACTACTGTCGAATCTGCGGGGATATAAGTAATGTATACAAGATACAGACGAGTACCTGTATAAGTGTAACATGAGTAGTGAGTATGAATATTGTATAGATGAGTGTTTATCTGCTGGGGAGGATGACACGGACGGGTGTCAAGAGGGAAAAGTATAGCGTTATCAAGTATATGGGTGATGAAAGTATAAGCGACTGCGCTGGGGATATGACACGGACGGGTGTCAAGAAAATGTATATATACGTATATGTGAGTGCAAAGGGGATGTCTTTGGCTTTCTGCTGGTGATGTGACACGGACGGGTGTCATGAAGTATCCGTGATACGGGTGATTTTGTTTGTAAAGAGTGTTCAGGCGACCTGTTTGGGGAAGTGATGATACGGACGGGTATCAAAAAAGGTGTATATAATGGTGTTTGGGAATTGTGAGGCAACTGCTTTGCTGGGGACTCTGGGGGATTTTTGTATAATGAACGGTTTATTATTCACAAGTGTTACTTCAGAACATGGCTTATGATTATGCTATGCGTTTGATTTTTGCCGTAATGCTCCGTATTAAACGGAATGCTACGCTCTGAGGGGATAATATGATGCGAATGCTATGATTATGCAAAGAGGTATAGATCCGGGATTCGGATCCCGTTGCTGTAAAGATCTCTGGTCGATCTGCTTGAAGTGGACATCCCAGCTGGGGATGAGATCATTGGTAGATCTGATGAGATGTAATTGCTTGGGGATACATGTCATTGGTTGACATATCCTTAATATGGGACCCAGCTGGGGTTTGTAGCAGTCTTCTGTACTCTGTTGTGACTTCTTCATGCGTTGCTCTTCTGAACAGAGGCTAATGATTCTGTGGGGGGGACGATTCCCTGACTCCTGCATTCTGCTGAGGAAGAATGATTGGTACTTCGGCTGGGGAACATTGTTATCAACTCAGCTGGGGGGAGCAATGAGAGGCAACTCAGCTGGGGAGAGAGCACTTCAGATGCTGAGATTATTTGTCAACTTGCCAGCCTGCTGGGGTGTAGTTTGCATCCCCCAAGTTGCGTTCTGGGTACCTGCAATCCTGCAAAGATAAGGAAACGCACAAATGGTCCCGAGGTATCCTCTACTGGATTCCGTCATAGGAGTTAAGCACTTTCGAGAGTAATCATAATCCCTGTAAGCATGTGTTCTATTTTTAGAGAAAAACATCTGTACTTATGCAATTGTTTTTTAGAGACATCAGACATTCTTTGCAAACAAAATATACAAGACGAAACATGACTGAAAGTTCTGATTTTATTAATTCATGTGCCCTGAATTGGCGAGATACAGTCAAAGAAACAAATCTCCTAAAATGAAGAGATTGTTACAGTTTGAGAAACAAAATGCTGGCGATGTTGACGACGCTTTCAAGGAGCTTCCTCTTCTGCTATGACTCGTATGACAATGACGTTCTTCTCGTCTTGCTTTCTGAAGGAGGCTGATTCTGATTGAAGCTTGATCCTTTTGAAACTTTCCAAGTTGTGAGTAATACAGACGAATTCAGAATGCAGTTGTTCGCTTATTCCCTTATTTTGCATGGATTGCCCTTTCGGGTTTTCAATCCATCGGGATACCCATTTTTTGCCTGAGCTGTCCAATGCGGCTTTTCAACTCAGCGGGTGTACATTTTTTAATTAATTGTTTCCCTTACTTTTGCCCGAGTCTTTTATTCTGTTTTTGACTCGTCAGGATGCCCTATTTTTGCCTGGACTTACATCCTGTTTTTATGTCCAGCGGGTCATTTTTATGCGAAGTATTTTTTAACTGCATCTGAATTCACAGGGGACGGGAAATCTTCACCATCCATGGTGCTGAGCATCAGTGCTCCACCGGAAAAAACTTTCTTCACCACAAATGGTCCTTCATAATTTGGAGTCCATTTGCCCCTGTGGTCTGTATGAGGAGGGAGGATTCTCTTCAGCACAAGGTCCCCTACTTGGTACTCTCGGTGCCTGACTTTCTGATCGAAGGCTCTCTTCATTCTCTTCTGATATAACTGCCCATGACAGATAGCAGCCAATCTTTTTTCTTCGATCAGACTCAGTTGTTCGTATCGGGACCGAACCCATTCTGCTTCACTCAGTTTAACATCCATTAGTACCCGCAGAGAGGGTAACTCAACTTCAACAGGTAGGACTGCTTCCATACCATACACAAGCTGATACGGTGTTGCCCCAGTGGACGTTCTGATTGACGTGTGGTACCCATGCAAGGCAAATGGTAGCATTTCATGCCAGTCTTTGTAGGTGACTACCATCTTCTGCACAATCTTCTTAATATTCTTATTAGCTGCCTCAACAGCGCCGTTCATCTTTGGCCTGTAAGGAGAAGAATTGTGATGTTGGATTTTGAAGTCCCGGCATAATTCTGCCATCATTTTGTTGTTCAAGTTGGAACCATTATCAATAATGATTCGCTCGGGAACTCCATATCGACAGATGATATCTCTCTTCAGAAATCTGGCTACCACTTGTCTTGTAACGTTTGCATATGAGGCTGCTTCAACCCACTTGGTGAAATAGTCAATGGCGACCAGGATGAATCTGTGGCCATTTGAAGCAGTCGGCTCAATCTTGCCGATCATATCAATGCCCCACATGGCAAAGGGCCATGGTGAAGACATGATGTTCAAAGGATTGGGAGGCACATGCACCTTATCTGCGTAGATCTGGCATTTGTGACATTTTCTGGCGTAAGCACAACAGTCTGCATCCATTGTGATCCAGTAATAGCCTGATCTTAACAACTTTTTAGCCATGGCATGCCCTCCAGCATGGGTACCAAAGGATCCTTCATGCACTTCATGCATCAACAAATTTGCTTCCGTCTTGTCAACACATCTGAGGAGTACCATATCAAAGTTCCTCTTGTATAAAGACCCATCAGTGTTCAGAAAGAAACTACCAGCAAGCCTTCTCAAAGTCTTCTTATCATTGGAAGATGCCCCAGGTGGGTATGTTTGATCCTCCAAGAAGCATTTAATGTCATGGTACCAAGGCTTATTGTCTTTTACAACATCTGCTGCAAATACATATGCTGGTCTATCGAGTCTGGACACTGATATCTGAGGTACAAAGTTAGCAGCTTGAACTTTGATCATGGATGAAATGGTAGCAAGAGCATCTGCAAACTGATTCTCGTCCCGAGGGATATACTCAAGCTTGACCGTTGTGAAGAAAGTCAACAACCTCCTTGTATAATCCCTGTAAGGTATCAGATGATCCTGGTGGGTGTACCATTTTCCGTTGGTTTGATTGACTACCAAAGCTGAATCTCCGAATACGGTCAATGTTTTGATCCTGAGGTCAATGGCTTCCTCAAGACCCATGATGCAAGCTTCGTATTCAGCTTCGTTGTTGGTGCAGTTGAAAGTGAGTTTTGCCGAGAAAGGCATGTGAACTCCTTTGGGTGTAATGAGTACTGCACCAACACCACGGCCATTCATGTTAACAGCCCCATCAAACATCATAGTCCATTCTTCTTCTGGGTCTGGCCCTTCAGTGTGAATAGGCTCTTCACGATCTTTTGATTTTATGAACATGATGTCTTCATCAGGGAAGTCAAATCTCATAGGCTGGTAGTCATCAATGGGTTGCTCAGCTAGATATTCAGATAGTACACTGCCCTTGATGGCTTTCTGAGATGTGTACTGTATGTCGTATTCTGTGAGAATCATCTGCCATCTTGCAACCCGTCCGGTAAGAGCTGGCTTCTCGAAGATGTACTTAACTGGGTCCATTTTGGAGATCAATAAAGTAGTGTGGGTCAACATATACTGCCTCAGTCGGCGAGCAGCCCACGCTAAAGCACAGCAAGTTTTCTCGAGCAGTGAATAACGTTGTTCACAGTCGGTAAACTTTTTGCTTAGGTAGTATATTGCATACTCTTTTCGACCAGACTCGTCATGCTGGCCCAGCACACACCCCATCGACTCTTCTAATACTGTCAGGTACATTATCAGAGGTCTTCCTTCAACTGGCGGCATGAGGATTGGAGGCTCTTGTAAGTACTCCTTGATCCTGTCAAAAGCTCTTTGGCAGTCTTCATTCCACCTGACCGTCTGTTCTTTTCTTAACAGCTTGAACAAGGGTTCACAGGTTGCTGTAAGGTGAGATATGAACCGTGAAATGTAGTTCAATCGACCTAAGAACCCTCGAACTTCTTTCTCAGTTTTCGGTGCAGGCATCTCTTGAATGGCTTTGACTTTATCAGGGTCAACTTCAATCCCTTTCTCGCTTACAATAAAGCCCAACAGCTTACCGGATCGTACCCCGAATGTGCACTTGTTGGGGTTCAACTTCAATTGGTACTTCCTCAGACGCTTGAATAGCTTCAGGAGATTCACCAGGTGATCTTCTTCAGTAAGGGACTTGGCAATCATGTCATCCACGTAACACTCTATTTCTTTGTGGATCATGTCGTGGAATAATGTTACCATAGCCCGTTGATATGTTGCTCCAGCATTCTTCAGTCCGAATGGCATCACTTTGTAACAGAACGTGCCCCAAGGTGTGATGAATGTTGTCTTCTCCATGTCTTCAGGTGACATCTTGATCTGATTGTATCCTGAAAATCCGTCCATGAAGGAGAATACTGAGAACTGAGCTGTGTTATCCACCAATACATCAATGTGAGGTAATGGGAAGTCATCTTTCGGGCTGGCTCTGTTCAGATCCCGGTAGTCAACACACATTCTTACTTTGCCGTCCTTCTTAGGCACAGGTACTATGTTAGCAACCCACGGCGGGTAGCTAGTTACAGCAAGGAACCCGGCGTCCCACTGCTTTTGTACCTCCTCTTTAATCTTCATTGCCATGTCTGGGCGAGTGCGGCGCAGCTTCTGTTTAACTGGTGGGCATTCTTCCCTCAAAGGCAGCTTGTGCACAACTATATCGGTATCCAACCCTGGCATATCTTGATACGACCAAGCAAACACGTCCACATATTCTTGAAGCAGATCAATGAGTTGTCTCTTTACTGAGCCTTGCAGGCAGGCCCCGATTTTAACCTCTTTCACGTCTTCGTCTGTACCAAGATTGATCACTTCAACCTCCTCCTGATGAGGAGTGATAACCTTTTCCTCTTGTCTCAACAACCTGGCTAGCTCTTCAGGAAGCTCATATTCTTCATCAACCCCTTCATCAGCTTGATTGATTGGATTGTCAAAGTCATACGAAGTCATAGCCGTGCTGTTGTCGGTGCTGTCAGGAAGGCACTCTCTGCAAGGGTTCAGTTTGTTCATTTTAGTGATTGATTTTAATCTTGCTTTAGAAAAAGTGAAATAAAGTTATCATTTTGAAAACATCGCCATTTATTTTTTTGTACAAAAAAGAAAAATGGGAAAACAGTGAGCAGAAAAGAAAAAAGACTCATTTGCAAAAAAAGATGTCTGATATTTCATTAATTTAATCTTGTTTGCACAAAAGTACAGATGGCCCTGATTACAAAATGAGTCTTGTCATCTTGGGCAAGATGCAAGACTTTGATGCATGCTATAAAAAATACAGGAAATAATAATTACTCTGCATGAGTAACTCTTATAATTTCCTGGGAAGACCAGTTCGAGACACTGCTCCCCGGGATCTTTGGACGAATCCAATTCTCCAGATTGCGCTCCTCTTCCAGCTCGTCTTCCAAATTGTTGATAGCAACGGGGGTGAGCATCCCCCCACTGACAAAACCAGGCTTCTCAACAGCCTCCACTCGATGTTGTTGAGTTGGTCTGTAACCCAACCCAAACTTGTCCTTCTTCTCTTCCACAGATACAACCTTGCCCCAGCCTTGGGCAGTTCCTTCTTCAACAACCTTCCGGGCTTGTTGATAAGATGACATGGAGATTCCAGATACAGCAGATGCTTCATTGACATTCAAGGCCTCAAATCCTTGGCTCATTGTTTCATGGATCTCCCCATCCATCTCTATGTATTTATAAGTAGCCAGGTGGCTAACAAATATATCCTCTTCTCCACAGATTGTAACAACTTGGCCTTCCTATTCAAATTTTAACTTCTGGTGAAGGGTAGACGTTACAGCGCCAGCGGCGTGAATCCAGGGTCTACCCAACAAACAGCTATAGGCGGGCTGAATGTCCATCACATAGAAGATAGTTGTAAAGGTTTGCGGGCCAATTGTCACAGGCAGCTCTATCTCTCCCAGAACCGACCTCTTAGAACCGTCGAAGGCTCTTACCACCAGGTTGCTGGGTTTCAGTGCTAATCCCTCATACTCTAGCTTCACCAGAGCCTTCTTTGGCAAGACATTCAGGGATGATCCTGTGTCCACCAGCACATGTGAAAGGACTGCTCCTTTGCATTCCATGGTGATGTGCAAGGCTTTGTTGTGGTTGCGGCCATCCGTCGTCAAGTCAGTATTGGTGAACCCTAGCCCATTGCTAGCAGTAACATTTCCAACCACGGTTTCCAATTGATTGACAGTGATCTCTTCAGGCACGTAAGCTGCGTGCAAGACTTTAAGTAGTGCATTCCGATGGGCTTCGGAGCACATAAGCAGAGATAAAATAGAGATCTTGGATGGCGTCTGGTGGAGCTGATCCACAATTTTATAATCACTCTTTTTGATGATCCTCATAAACTCATCAACTTCTTGATCGAATGGTGTCTTCAAGGCTTCTTTAACAGCTGGATCTTCCTGCACCGGGCTCTTCCCTTTTGCCTTAGCAGCAGCTTCTGCTTCGGCAGTGGGTCTTTGAATTGGTGGAGCAAAGAGACGTCCGCTTCGGGTGAAGCCTCCGCCTCCGCCCACATTATCTATTTGTGGTGCAGGTGTTGATGTATCAAGAGTGATTCTTTTTCCTTCGCAGTACACGTCAGAGCCATAGTGCCAAGGGATGGCCCTATTGCTTTCATATGGTACGGGTCCAGGCACTGTGACAGTGACTGGACTGATTGCTGCTGCTGAAGGGACGGTGATTGTTTGTGGATCATAATAAATAGTGACTGGTGCTCTAATAGGAGCAGCACCTTCTGAATTGTAGGCAGAGTTGTTTTCAGGATCATAGAATATGGTAACAGTAGAGACATCTTCATGATTGGTTGCTGGAGCTGTAGGAGACATTGTCGGAAGTATGGATGTTGTTGTTGTAGGAGATTCAAAACGGAGTGAAACTGAAGTTGTAGCAGGAAAAATTGTTGAAAACTGATCAGTTGAGATGATTGACGAAGTACTTGTTGATGAAGCCGATGAATTGTCGGGAACAATGGTTGCTGCAGTTGTAGGAGGTTCTGAAACCGTTGCTGATGAGATTGCTGGATTTGTTGGAAATGATGTAGTGATCTGGAGCTGGCCACTCTGAATAAGGCCATCAATGTCATTCCTCATATTATCGCACCCATTTACTGAAATATTGCAGTAAGCACAACCCAATTCACACCCTGGGAACATGTTGCATTCCAAGAGCTGAGCCTTGATTTCTACCAATGGTGTCCTAATCTGTCCCACACTGGTTATTAAATAAGACGGTTTGTCTTCTTCAATAGCGTTAATTCGGGGACCACCATGATTTGGCATAGGATTTTTGTTGACATTGGGTGGTGGTGCAAAATTCAGAGCTTTCGAGTCCACCAGGTCCTGTACCTTCATGTGCAGGGCTCTGCACTTTTCCGTACTATGGCCAGGTGCGTTTGAATGAAAGGCACACCTAGCGTTGGAGTCGTAGTTCCTGGGTAGACTGTTGGGATCTGGAGGTGCCAACGTTCTTAGCTCAACTAGGTTGAGTTTCAGAAGCTGTGGCAGCAATGTAGCATATGGCATGGGGATCGGGTCGATCACTCTGTTAGCTTGAGATGGCCTTTGTTGGAATGGCCTTTGTTGATTATTGTTGGTGTTGTTGTAGTTTCTTGGAGGGTACTGATTCTGTTGTTGATACTGAGGTTGGGGTTGATAGTTTTGCTGAGGAGGTTGATAAACAGGTTGCGGATGAGCTGGAGCAGGGATGGTGACTGCAGCCACAGATCCGTGAACATATTGGGGCCTACCCCTGTTGGCATGGATGGAATTAGTCTCACCAGTCCTTCTCGGGCCTGCAAAAGGCTTTCTTGCATTACTGGATGAGCTTGCACCATTGTCTGAGATCTTACCCATTTTCAACAGGCTTTCAATTCTCTCCCCGGCTATAACAACATCTGCAAAGCTGGTGGACGAGAAGGCAGCTAGCCTATCAATATAGGTTCCCTGAAGGGTATTCATGAACATATCATCCATTTCCCGTTCAGACATAGGTGGCTGGACAGCAGCAGCAAGCTGTCTCCATCTTTGAGCATATTCTCTGAAGCTCTCTCTAGATGATTGTGACATTCCCATTAGGAGGGTCCTATTGGGTGCCATATCCAGATTATACTGATACTGTCTGATGAAGGCCTCTGCCAGGTCCTTCCAGCATCTTATAGTTGCTCTTGTCAGATGGGAATACCATTCCCTAGAAGCTCCAGTCAAGCTATCTTCGAAGTAGAACATCCACAATTTCTCGTCCGTGGTATAAGCTTTTAATCTCCCGAGAAAAGATTGCAGATGGGTTCGGGGACAGGAAGTCCCATTATACTTTTCAAAACATGGTGGCTTAAACTTATGGGGAATCCTAACCCCGTCCACTAAGCCCATATCCATGACATCGAACCCCAAAGAGTTTTGAGACTCCAAGGACCTTAACTTCTCAGCTATTTCATCCAATCTTCTATCATAAGCCTCTTCCCCGGCTCCCATTACTGTGAACTGGTCTTCTTGATGGTCTTGTTGCAGTACTCTCCCGGCTGTAGCAGTTCCTGGAATATTGGCAGGGATATTGGCCTCTGGATGGAGGTGGGGACCAAAGACAGGTGGATTGACATGTGGTTGGACTCTTTCATTGTTGCTAGTCCCAGCAGTTCCAGGCTGATGATCTTCCTGGTTTCTCCCTTCCACCAGAGCTTTGAGCCTCTCCTGGCTTTGAGCCAAGTTGTTCATTACTTCCATGAACTGTGTTATCTGAGTTCTCATCTCCACCCTCTCGTTGACCATTTGGTTTCTGACCTCAGTAAGGTCTTGCTGCATCTGATCCATCTGAATTCCCGGAAGGTTGTTTCGGGTAGGGTATCTGTGTGGCCTGTTGAGGGGAAACACTCGTCGACGAGCAATAGTTCCTGAGCATCACAACAGAGTTAACATCAACAAAAACAAAAACCTACAAAACAAACAAAGGGTTAGCATGCAATGCAGTATGCTTATTTGTTCTCAAGGTATCCGGCTTGGCGTTCAGTTTTGACCCTTCCAGACCCTTGAAGATGCTGTTGATGTTGCTTTTGAAGGAAACTCAGATGAAGCAAACTAACACAAATATATTACAGAAAGGGAAATAATACAACTTGTTCATTTTACAACACAAGCCCTCTAAGGGGTCAAAATACATTACAAAAAAAATAAAAGTACATGGAAAGAAAACAACAACAAGCAAATGGTCAAACACCAAGTCCAAACTCATCCTCCCGAACTTCCTTGAGAAGTTCTTCGGTCACAGGATCAGCCGGGCGCTCCGTGAGATTCCTGATGAGAAGGTTTCTTGTTGCAACAGCTGCAGTCAACTTCTTGTTCTGACTTTGGTCTTTGGACCTCTTCACTCCAGCTTTGATCTTCAGCTCCGATATCTCCCTCTGGGCTGCTGCCAGGGCTTCTTCTATCTGTTCCATCTTGTCTTGAACTCTTTTGTCCTCCAGAGTACGAGCCTCGGTGATCCGGACCCACCTAGCCTGACTCTCCTTCAAATACAAGTTTGTCCTAGCTCTCTGGAACTGGGCTTCTTTGCAAGCATTCTTCAGAATTTGTTCACCAGCCTTAGACTTCTTAATATAATCCCCAGACTTTTCAATCTTAGTCAGCTGCTCCACTCTCAACTTCTCCAATCTCTCAATCTCCCTCATACCTTCACTCCTCTCCCGGAGGGTCTTCTGCAAAGCCTGGGTTAGCTTCTCATTCCTTTCCTTCAAGCTCTCAAACTCCTCCAAACTGATAGTAGCAGGGGGTGGTGCTGAAGATGACTCAGGCATGTCTTCTATGGTAAAGGGCATTCCAGAGAATTGAGCCCTGGCACAGGACCACTCATAATATTGTGCTGATGCCACATTATTGCACTTTCCCAGGATGGTGACTCCCTTGGTTTGAACATTATCCCAGGCCCAGGCAGCCTGTCTAACAATAGCCAAACTAATCTTGTTCTCACAGTAAAGGGTCTCCACCAAGTCTTGTGCCCTAGGAGTGTGGACCAGTGCATAGCCCAGTTGTCTCTTAAACAGCAGAGGGTTGTAGTTAATACTACCCTTAACTCCTACTAGGGATACATTGGGAAAATGCCCACAGCTGGTGATGATATCCCTGCCTTTTGTGCTTTGAGTGCACCACCTGATATCAGCTGAAGTGAGGGTGGTAAGCCTTCCAGCCCAGTTCTTTTGCTGATGAGGGTTTAGAAATGCATCTGTCCTGGGCAGATGCCTGAGAAGCCAAGTATGGAATAGTGGAGCACAACACCTCACTAGTCTCCCTCTCTGTTTTTCATTCCTCTGATGCACTGAATAGTAGAGATCCCCCAATAAAGTTGGCACTGGGTTCCTTAAGATGAACAGGTGAACTGCATTTTTACTGATGAATCGAGGCTCATCTACAAACAATACGATCCCATAGATGCACAAGGCCAGTAAAGCACACACTGCCTTCCAATCTCCTGAAGAAGCTTTCAGAGTAGCTTGAGAAATCAAGAAATCCAGATGCAAGCCAGGGATTCCAGCTTTAGAGGTCATATGCTGCCCAATCAAAGTTGGTTCCAAGTGCAATGCTTTGGCTATCTCCTCATTACTTGGGAAAACCATCTCAGGGTTGAAAGGGATTTCTCTCCTGATAGGTATGCCAACTAATGATGAGTATTCTTCCAATAGAGGGCCCAACTGAAAGTCCTGAAAAGTGAAACATCTCAGTGGGGGATCATAAAACTGAAGGCAAGTGTGGATCAGGCTTCTCTGTGAGGGGTCCAGATCCATGACCATGTCAAGTATATCTCCATGGTGTTCCCTGAACAATGGTATGTGATCTGGAGTAATCAGGGTTTGAATCCTCCTGATGTCTGACAACTCTGGCTGGAAGAAATGGTAAGTGATGTTGCTTTTCTTTGGAGCCATGATGCTGAGACTGAGTAGAGACAAGTGCTGATGATGATGCTGAAGAATGGGCCACTGATTGGCTGGTGCTGGAGACTGAAGTAGACAGCTGATAGCTGAAGCAGGTGCTGATGAAGATAGGTCAATACTGAAGATGGGGTCAAAACCAAAACCAAATGGAGGTGGATACCCTGAAACACAAATAAGCAAATGTCAATATGATGCAATGATTATGTATGCAAATGATATGCAAGGGTTTGTGACTGAGCTGGATCTGATCAAGTGCTCTGATATAAGTCCATGTGTGTAAAAAATCCAGATGGAGGTCTATAAATCCAGTAACCAAGGTGGGGGACTCAAATAAAGAGCCACATGTCCAGGGTTGTAGAATCACAAGAACTGTTCCAACATGGAGTATTCTTATTCAATCAAAGTAACAGGGTATTCTGAGGTCAAGGTACCTGCAAACCTGTAAACAGCCCAACCCCCTCACAGGTGGTGTTCTAGAACAAGGATCCTCAGACTTGGATCAGTTATGAGAAGTGTAAACACTTCTAACCCGGAGGTACAGTGTTTACAATAACCATAACAATTCCTCCTCTAATTCACCTCAGTTTCTGAAGGTCAATACTAAAAGGTCATCCAGACTTAGCAGGCTTCCCAGATAGCCCTAGCATTGCAGGAAATCTGCAACACAGAGTTCTCAAGAAGAAACCCATATCTGAACCGTGTTTCATATTTCCGCACCAGACCGAAATGGAATGGGAAAGAATATGATTCACTCTAGCCTAGGTGTCACTCAGGTCCCAAGTATAGGACCTTAACTCTCAATGGAACACCCACCCACCAAAGCAAAACCAGATCCAGCCAGCAGTATGACAGTATGATATATACAAAAGCAATAAAGAAAGCAGTAAAGCAACTGTACATAAAGAAAAAATAAATACAGATATACAAACACAGATAAGCACATAACACCCCAGTAAACACAAATCAAACAAGCTCTAGGAGGAACCCACAAACAGAACCAGAAGCCCTGGTTACAATATAAGGGTCCCCAGCAGAGTCGCCAAGCTGTCGCTCCCAAAGATTTGCATCCCGGTACAAGCGCGAACGGTCGGCGAGAGGGTCAGTGAGAACACACAGCCGTGAACCCACTGGAGATGAATAGAGTCGCCAGCTAGGCATTTTTATCCCGGAGGAAAGGTAATGCTGCATAGACCTAGAAAAAGATGGATAAGACGGTTGCGAACCAGAGAGACTGAGAAAGGGGGTTGGTTACAACCTGGGAAGGTATTAGCACCTAGATTGTCCGTCGTACTCGACGGGATCCACGCTTAAAAGATTTGTGTTTTAAAGGGGTAGTGTCAGTGCAATCTGTGTATAAATAGCTGGAAAGAGATATACAGTGTCAGTGTAAGGACAAGAGTGAAATGCTCAGGAGTATGAGGCTTAAAGAATAAGGCTAGAAAGAGGGGGAATGTACAGAGACTTTTGTTCGATAACTGTTAAGTTATGCCTACGTATCCTCTCGTGCAATGAGGAAGTCAGAACACCGTAGTTCGACCCAAAGAGACTGAAAGATGAATTGACTTGTGAACTGCTTACTTGCCTATGCTCAAGTGTATGATCTGTCTGGCTCAGATGCAAACTGTCTTGCATTAGACGGAAGAAGCAAGTTCTCATTTGTGAGTGAAGGTGATGAGAAAAGAATCCCGGAGGAGACGATTATTGTTTGTTTTTGAGTTTTCAGTCTTTTATTGCTTTTGAAAGTTTGTCATAAGTTAATGAGCTTAAGCCTAAACCAATGGATTTAGTAAACTCATCACATCTTCCCTCTGATTAGGGGTAATAAGAATACCTTAAGTGTGAAGTCAGATTCTCACACTTAATCACCTTTGATGTAGGATTAAGATCACTAACCTACTTGTGATTATTTGAATGTTTTTGGTGTTTTTGTTTAGTGCTGAGTAATGAGGTTAAGCCATAGTCAAGGATTAAACAGACTCATTACACCATCCTAATAGAAGGATGATAGATGAGAGTGTTTAAGCTGAGGAAAGCTCCTCAACTTAATCCATGATTAGGGATTAAACTCATGACAAAACAAGCCTTTGATTAAGTGGATTTTATTTAATGGTATGATGATGAAGTGATTTTTATGATTTGTAAGACAACTTGAGGGGGACTTGTCCATTAACACTAGGGTTAGTCCTTCTTAACCACTTAAGGAAGAATTAGAACCCTAATGCAAGGCCCAAGTTACAAGTTGATGTCTTGATGATTATTTAGATGGATTGATTAAGAGATGTAAACACATTAAGGGTTTAACACTTAGGATTAAAGTTATACACTCCATCCTAATAGAAGGATGTAGGCATAAGCTTAATCACAAAGCCTTAAAGCCTTTAGGGTTTAGTCCCTTATTATGAGATAAGAAGAGATGAATCAAAAGAGACACAAAGGTAAAACTAGAAGGGGAGACTAATCAAAACCCTAATCATTGTCATGCTTGGTTGTTCCTAAGGTTTGTGAGGTTTTCAAGAGAAGTCTTCAAAGGAGCCACCAGGAAGCAGATGAACAAGATCAAGGGAAGCAAAGTGACTTGCTTCATTCAAGAAGTCAAGTCACTTGAAGAAAGAAAGTGGGAGTAACAAGAATGAGCAAGCTCAATCTCAAACACAAATAAAAATGCAGCAAAGGATACAAGAGAGATGAAAAGAAAAGTTATGAGAAGTGAAGGCAAATTCACTTCTCCATTTTACTTACCACCTGAAATGTTAGAAAGAAATGCAAAGCAATGCAAAATGGGATGAGATGACATGATGCTAAACAAAACCAGGAGCATGTTGATGATGATAATGATGCTATGAGATGCTACAAGCAAGAGGCAGCACATGGAAATGTTCATACAAGATCATGGATGCAAATGATGCAAGCTTAGAAGCATGAATACACATGAAAAGTTATGAAACATACAAGGCAAATGACATGGCAAATATGTGATGCAATGATCAAACAAGCTTTCTACATGTCTTATGATGTCAAATGAATCACAAGAATGCATAAAATGCAAAGGCATGCCATGTTATGCAAGGGAATGCAAGAGGGATGCAAATGAGAGCCCAAATTAGGGTTTATGAATCAAACAACAAACAAAAACCCAAAACAGAAGCAAACCCTAAGATAAAAAATGGAAAATTCCACTCAAAGAAGCCCTAACCCTATAATAAACCAATGGCCAAAGGGGAGGTCTCAACTCTTAAACAATCCTAAGTTATGATTTTTCTAAGTTATTAGGGTTTTTAGGGCTCCTAAACAAAAGAAATGCCAAACAATTGGAAAATGCAAGATCAAAACATGGCCATTTTATCCTAGAAACTACATGCTAAACATAAAACAATGCAAGAAGAATCAATGTCCAACTCTTCCTAGATAGGCAGAAATGAATTTTTGAACTTTGGGTCAAATTAATGCACAAAAATGATTTTAATTCAATGAGAAATTCTTAAAATGCATCAAGATCAAAAAAGAAATTTGGTTTGAAGGTTGGACAATGTTTCTAAATGTCTTAGAACATTTCATGAATTTTTGGTGATTTTTTAAATACCTAAAAGTATTTTTAATAAATTAATTTCCATTAATCCATTAAAAATAATCTTTTAAATATTTAAAAAATACTTTTTTAATGATAAAAAATAAAATAAAAATATTTTTTTGTTTACAAAATTAATAAAACTCAGAGGAAAAAGTTTCATAATTTTTAAACCTTTTTTACTATTTTTAAATAAATGTGCAAGTTAAATGAAATAAATATGAAAATAAATGAATTTTAAATGAATTAATGAGAAGTCAGCTGATCCAAGGGCCTGAATTCAAAGTCACACGCGCGGGAGTTGACTGCGCGCCACATCTCACGGCTCAGATTCAAATTTGCTAATTAATGCTTAAAACCCTAACCCTGCCGTTAATCACATTCAGGCGACCGGAACAGTGTTCCGGTCGTCTTCTCCGGCCATCCCCAAAATCAATCTCTCTCCCTAGGCCAAATCAGAAGCCCTAAATCTCCAGAAACCATCTACCAACTATCCTAAGCACGAATCCATCATCAAATCATGTTTAAACTCACACACAAACAAGAATCGAAGCAATGAAATTTCTAGGTCAAACTTTCAGAACACCATAGCATACTCATTTCTGGCTTATTTTCAAAAGTAAATAGATCCCAATGATCAGTGTAACATACACAACAAGATTTTAACAAGAAAAAGGGGTTCTGGAAAAAAAGTTCATGGTGTCACCTGAGATGGAGCTTTTGATTCAGGAACTTTCTGGATGATTCTTTGGCTCAATCAGGTCCCAATGATCCACCTTTGAAGCTTTGGATGATTAGTTGGAGTTTAAACAAGCCCCTGAGTGAGTTTGCAGAAGCTCTGACCAAGGGAGTATGAAAATCGTATCTGAGATATAGGGTGTTTCAGGTCAAAACAAAGGTTGGTTTCTGGTCAGTGAGGTGAGTGGAGATTGTTGGTGGAGTTTGTTCTTGTGTTTGAGGTTTGTGGAGGGAGATTCGAAGGAAAATGCAGGCTGAGGTGAAGAATGGCAATGGGGGGTTCTTGCTTGTTTCAGGCCTGGCTCTTGGTGGTTTTAGGTCTATGAAGTATGGTGAGTTGAATGGTGAAAATGGTTTGAGTGTTTGAAGGCTGGGCAGAGAGATTCGAAGCAACTTGCAAGATGGAGTGTTTTGTGAATGTGTTGCTTGTGAATGGTTTCAGCCTTGCCTCTTCATATCTTTGGCTTGCCAAGGGATATTGTATTATAATCCTATAGGCCAGATGATGTGACCTGGCCTATAGTGATTGGTAAGTTTGCTTTTGCAAAATGTCCACCTTTTGTGTAAGTGAAGTATGGCTCATGATCTAGGAAAGTACAAGGCATGGGGCTGCGCAGAAAAATGAGGTGAGAGGCTAGCAAAAGTCTGCATCCAATGTCACAAGTTGTAGGAAGCATGATGAGTGGTTTTGCAAGTTGTTGCAACTTTGGTTCACATGTGATTTCTTTGCCTAACCAACCATAAACCATGGGCATTCTTGGTCCAATTCTGATTTTTGTGACTTATAGAATGTTTGCATATTGGTTTGACATGAATTAGAAGCTACAATTGGCTTTGTTTCATGATTTTGCAAAATCCTCATTTGAAGCATGCCTTGAAAATCAATGATTTTAGCCAACTTTGTCACACCATAACTTTTGATCCAAGAAGAGTTTGATCATGTTCTTGTACTTTTTGAAAAGGGAAAGATGAGATCTACAACTTTCATGACCAAAGTTTTTTCATTTCAAGCAATTTTGGATCAAGAATCAAGGCTTGAAAAATGACCTAAAATGAAGCATTCTTGAAAAGTCAACTATGCCCAAAAAGTCAACATTTGCAAAAACCCTAAATTCTTGATTTTTGTGAACTTCAAACTTCTTCCATGATCAAATAAAGACCATATACACTCAAAATGATGAAGATCACCCATTGGTTGGGTCATTGGGGGCCTCAGATGCCCTGATTTTGCACTGACTTGTCTGAAAAGTCAACTCTTGATCAGATGACTTCCCCATGGAATTTCTTCATGAAAATTGATATGCATACTCCCTATACCATATAGAGACCAATGGAAACAAGAATGACCAAAAAAATTGAGGTTATGGCCTCTGAAACCAAAACCCTAATTTCAGGTCAACTGTGCAGTCAAACTTGGCTCTGCTTCCATACCAATCCCAGTTCTTGTGATTCTTTGGCATTCTTGACTTTGAGAGGATGCAATATGATACAAGAACACACATGGACCCCTTTGAAGTGATTGGTGGCCTTTGGAGTGGCTCAAGAAGCTCTTGGATTGCTCAGATCACAAACCCTAGATGCAGATGACTTTGAATCTATGCAGTGAATCAAAAATGTGATATGGGATGGTATGATTGAGTTTATGCATATGAAATGATCACAAGCCATGGTGTGAATGGGTGAGGGCAAATTTGGGGTGTTTACAGTCTCAAGTCGTATATTTTTGCAAAGTGTATGAGGGCTCGTATGTCCAGTTCCTAGCGTAACAGGTTTGCTTGAAGAGGGCTCGTATGTCCAGCATCTGGCGTAACAGGTTTGATTGAAGAAGACTCGTCTGTCTAAGTTTCCTTATTTGGCGTAACAGTTCAACCTTGGAAGGAGCTCATCTGCTTTCTCCCCATCTCAGTCATCAAAGCGTCGTTTGGTTGGGTTTATTTTCCACTGCTTGCATTCTCCAGCAGAGTGCAAATTTCAGGTTTTCTTGGTATTCAACCACATTTTATCTTGAACGGTCAATAGCCCGTGCTACCGTCCTTTTCAGATTAACAGTTGCTTGAATAGGGGCAGCTGTAACACCCCAAATTTTCCCTATTCTTTTTAAGCATCATCATCATATCATAATCATCATAAGCATATCATATCTTTGGCATCTTTGCATGAAAAAGTAAAGCATAACATTCCCAAGTTCTAGCATTAGGCATATGATCAATTGTTGATGGATTTGAGGAATTACAAGCTATAGCAAGAGGCCCAGTGGACTTATCTAAGTCCCATGAAGAGTCTACATGACATTCACAAGTCCAAGATCATTTTCAAAAGCCCAAGGGGTTGTGAGATCATCAGGGAATTCAGGCTAGGGCAAGCTCCTACACAATGGTTCCCAAATTAGGGTTTCACTTTCAGGCATGAATTCTTTGTGACTTTGACTATCTCATGTGGGAAAAGTCTTTAATATGACAAGAGGAACCTAGGGAAGAAATTTGGTGAGAAAATTTCTCGGGGAAGTCAGTTATTTCATCAGTTGCTTGCAAAAGAAGAAATTGGTCAACTGTGCATTTTAAAAGTCAACTGTGAGAATTCAAAGGGTCCAACCCCATATTTCAAGTCAAGGGATATCCTCAAGACCTTAGAAGAGGTTTGGAAAAGTCAAAGATCAAGAATCAAGGGGTTTTGAAGAAGTTTCCATTTTTGGCATATGGTTGGTTATGGAACTTTCCATTTTTGGCAACTTTTGCCCTAATTTTCAAAGGCTTATTTCATGGTGAAAAAGATCTCAAATGAATTTCCAACAAACATGAAAGTTGTGGGGTAGGTTCTCCCATTTTCAGAAAGTACAAGTACATTTTCATAGCCATCATGGATCAAGAGATATGGCCTTCGAAAGTTGCTTGTTTTTTAGGGTTTACCTTAAAATTCATGTTTCCACCAAATGCAAAAACTCACATAGTTCAATTCCAAGCTGTTTTATGGACAAAATGAGGTTACAATACCACAAGGCATTACATGAAAGACATTTTTCTCCAAAGAGTCCACCAAATTAGTGCATGGGAAGAGAGATATTCCACAAAGTGTATTTTTACAAAATCACAAGCAAAGCATGTTACACTCACATCCAAAGGTCAGGATTGATTCAAAAGAAATGAGGGGATGGATTGAAGTCAGAATGCACACATGAGGGAAGCATTGCACGCGTGTATGAAGCAATCACACATTTCATGCATTTTTTTGCAAATTCACCTCAATCACACTTCTCATGCCACCTTTACTTCAAAAACCCTAATCAAGTGAAAAGATCAAGGGTATAAAAGAAAAACATGCACTGAATTCGTGCATACACTCTCTCATTCCTCAGATTCAAATTCTCTTGCAATCTTGCATTTTCCTTCGAATTTCTCTCCTCAAGCTCTCATTTCATAATATCTTCACATAATCTTCATCCTTGAGCTCTAAGGATCACATTGCACTCACCCATTCAAACTGAGAGTGAAGAATCATTGAGGTGCCATTCAAGAGCAAAAGCTTTCGGATTCCAAGATCCAGCTCCTCTCAAGCTCCATCTTGCATTTATTTAGCATGAGGAGGTCAAAGTGCGTGGATCTGCAGCTGTAGGAGCATTTTCTTGGAGTTTTAGAGGATATTCTACCTCAGGTATGCTCTGGAATTCATGGATCTGGAATTGAAATTAAGTGTATGCATTGTGTTGTGCTTGTTATGCTGATGATTCTGTGATGATTAGATTCAAAAATTCTTGAATATTAAGTTTGTTATGTTGATCTGAAGTTTGATACCTAGAACTGTTTGTCTTTGATCTGGCTTGATCTGTTATCTATTATGATTTTTGTTGCCATATTCGTGATCAGCATGTTTTAATTGGTAGATCTGGAGATTCTAAGTTATTTCTGTTGATGTTTGTTCTTGAGTTTGAATTTTCCGGTGCCGGAGCTAGGGCTCCGGTCACCGGATTCTGGAAATGGTGAACAAAGAAGATGATGTTATGACCTTAGGATCTTTGATCTGGATGGCTAGCAGCGTGAAAGCGCATTAAAATCACCCCCTCCCTCTCACGTGCTTGCTTTTATAATTTAAATCTGAATTGATCTTTGTGTGATGCGCCTCACGTTACTTATCATGTACACACACTCTAGCCAATGAATGAGAGGACTTTAGGTTTTGTTTGACTTGATCTAGCACGTGTATTTGATCCAATGGCTTCTTATTTTTTCCTGATTAATGTGAATTTCCACCATAATGATGTGAGTATATGCAGGATCCACTGGGCCTAAGTGCTATTCGCACCCCCTGTTCTCTGAAGCCCAACCAAATTGAACTGTGTTTCAGTACTATATGCACCCCTGGCTTCATTTATTTCTTTTTTATTTTTGTTTGTTTGCAGTTTGATTTTCAATTATTAAAAATAGAAATAAGTTCATAAAAATTCCAAAAATATTCATGAATGATATTTTGAGTTTTCTCTAATTTTTGACATTTTTATTTTTCATTTATTTTTATTTTTCACGCTGGAATTAATTTCCTCTTTTATTAATTGCTTTTATTTCACTTTTAAGGCATGCTGTCTTGTACAATTTCTATCTTGATCACTAATATGAATTTTGAATTGATTCTTTTTGCTCTGGATTCATATTGAAATGTAGTTTGTTGATGATTTTTACTCTGATTTTTAGAATTTTTCTTAATTAGTTTTGGTCTTTAACTTGTACATGAAGTTTCCTAACCCTAATCAATGTTTAGACCCATATTTGACTTGCTTAGCTTCTGATTTTGATTCTTTTCTTTTGGCATGTTAATATTGTATGTGTGAAGAGTCTTTGTGCAAATTTGGGGAATTTTTGGATGAATGCTTGATTTGTTTTGAATTTTGTTCTTTGCTTATCTTCTTTTGCATCTTTGTTTGATCATATGTTTAATCCTTAGGTTGGGAGGGCACTTGTGCCAACTTCCTTAGGTTGTTTAGAACCCTTTTAGGATGTGGATCCATCTCTGGTCTTGAGTTGATGTTTTTACTTTGAGAATTTTTGTGGTTGTTTACTTTGAAGTTCATCCACTTTTATACATGTTCACCTTACTTCTTATGCTTCTTTGCTTCTCATGATTTTAATGCTTGAGTTTGTATGCTTCTACTCTTCATCTCATGTGTTGCTTAGGCACATTCTTGACATGTTAGGGTTCTGGTCTTGAAGTTTGTGATGTTTGTTTGCTTGGTTTGCTTTGTGTTACCTCATGTTTGTCTTACTTTGTCATGATAATCCATAATGCTTCATGTTGAATTGTATAGTCCTTTTCTCATTCTTATGTTGTTTATTTGCATTTGATATTTGTATTTGAGATTCCAATTCTGGTTGTGTGGCTTTGGTTTGATCTTATGCCCATTTGGTGTTTCATTTTTTATCATTTGCTTTTGTCATGATGTTTACTTATGTTACTAACCATTTCAGGGGCTTTGGTAAGTGAGAGGTGTGGATGTGATTCCCACATCTCCAAGTCTTATCTCTTCTCTTTTCCTTATTGATATTCTCTTACTTGTGTTTGTTGGGGCTTATGCCTTCCTTTCTCCTTATTCTCTTCTTCATTCTCTTCTTTATTTTCTTATCTCTTTCATCTTTAGGATAGTCAACCTCACTAACCTAGGATTTCCTTTGCATGATAACAATTAGGATTCTTTAGTCCCCCATTAGATTTTTACCTTTAAGATCTTTTTGTTTCTCTTCTCTTCTCATCTCAAAACAAAAAACCTAAAAAAGAACTTAATAAGGATGGAAGTGGTCTCCTGTACAATAGCCTTATTCCATGAAACACTTGTAGTTTTCCCATCTTGGGATGGTACAAGCTTGTTCATCATGATGCACAAGTCTGATCAGGATGCCATCTTCTCTCCTTCGGGAATTCTTTTCTCATCTCCTTCGCTCTGTCCGCGAACTTGCTCCTACTTGTCACTTATGCAAGACGGTAATGCACTCGTCGTCCGAGCTTGCAACACTTGAGCATTGACATAGGCATTTCAAGCCTTAAGACACAAGCCATCTTTTCTACCCTTAGTTAGGGGAACTACGGTGACTCTGATCCTCATCGTCCAGATGAGGTACGTAGGCAGCGGGGTAGGGCCCGTTCGAGCACAATCTTTATTTTCCTGACATTTTTCCTTTTCATTTCTTTTTTCAGTTCCGGTTTCTTTTCTTTTCTCCAGTTCAATTCATTTTCTTTGCAGCAGCTTTCTTTCCTTCACCCTTTGTAACAGATTTCTTTGCAAGCATGGATCTCGTCGGGTACGACGGACAATCTGGGTGCTAATACCTTCCCAGGTCGTAACCGACTCCCGAACCCAGTCTCTTTGGTTCGTAGGACCCGTGTCCTTCCTCTTCTTTCTTCGTGTTTGTGCAGTATTACCATTCCCGTTCCTTCGGGATAAAAATGCCTGGCTGGCGACTCTACCTCTTTCCGCTCCACTTTCGCGTTTGTACCAGGATTGAAATCCAGGGAGCGACACAGTTAAGTTATGCCTACGTATCCTCTCGTGCAATGAGGAAGTCAGAACACCGTAGTTCGACTCAAAAAGACTGAAAGATAAATTGACTGATGAACTGCTTGCTTGTCTATGCTCAAGTGTATGACCTGTCTGGCTCAGGTGCTAACTGTCTTGCATTAGACGGAAGAAGCGAGTTCTTGTTTGTGAGTGAAGATGATGAGAAAAGAATCCCGGAGAGAAGACGATTATTGTTTGTTTTTGGTGTTTTCAATCTTTTATTGCTTTTTTTTTGTTTGTCATAAGTTAATGAGCTTAAGCCTAAACCAAGGGTTAGTAAACTCATCACATCCACCCTTTGATTAGGGGTAATGAGAATACCTTAAGTATGAAGTAAGCACCTCAAACTTAATTACCATGATGTAGGATTAAGATCATTAACCTACTTTTGATTATTTAGATGTTTTTGGAGTTTTTGTTTAGTGTTAAGTAATGAGTTTAAGCCATAATCAAGGATTTAATGGACCCATTACACCATCCTAATAGAAGGATAATAGATGAGAACATTTAAGCTGAGGAAGATACCTCAACTTAATCCATGATTAAGGATTAATCTCATGACAAAACAAGCCTTTATTAAAGTGGGTTTTAGTTAATGATAAGATTAAGAAGTGAATTTTATGGGTTGTAAGACAACTTGAGGGGGACTTGTCCATTAACACTAGGGTTAGTCCTTCTTAACCAATTAAGGAAGAATTAGAACCCTAATGCAAGGCCCAAGTTACAAGCTATTGTTTTAGTGATTATTAAGATGGATTGATTAAGAGATTTAAGCATATTAAGGGTTTAACACTTAGGATTAAAGTTATACACTCCATCATGAGAGAAGGATGCAGGCATAACCTTAATCACAAAGCCTTAAAACCTTAAAGGTTTAGTCTCTGATTATGAGATGAGAAGAGAGACACAAAGGAAGACACAAAGGTAAAACTAAAGGGGGACTAATCAAACCCTAATTATTGTCATGCTTGGGTGTTCCTATGGTTTGTGAGGCTTGCAAGAGATCTTCAAAGGAGCTACAAAGGGAAGAAGCAGATGAAAGGAGGAGAAGCAGAAGAAACAAGTTAACTTACTTCACTGAAGAAGATAAGTTAATTGAAGAAAGAAAGTGAAGGATGAACATGAATGAGCAAGCTCACTCTAAAGCAAAAGGAAATGCAGCATGGGTGCATAGGAAGAATGAGAAGATAAATGAGAAGTGAAGGAAAATTCACTTCTCAAAATACTTACCACCTGAAATGGTTAGCATTAAGAAAGAAATGAAGTGAAAATGCAAATGAAACATGTAGGAAGCATGAAAGCACATGAAGGTTCATGGAATGTAATGAATGCATATCATGGTTCTAATGTCTTAGATGTCATGTGAATTCAAGAAATGTCACGGCAAATTCTTGAATGAATGCATATGCAAGATGTATGTAAATGAACATGAGAAATTAGGGTTTTCATGCAACATGAGATGCAAAAGTCAAAAACAGAAGCAAATGACAAGATAAAAAATTGAAAATGCATTCAAAGGAACCCTAACCCCATATGATATCACACCCCAAAGAAGGAGACCTAACTCTTAACCTAAAGGAAGTTATGATTTTTCTAAGTTATCTAGGGTTTTCAGGTACCTTAAGAGGAAAAATGAAAATAAAATAAAAAATGCAAGACAAATTTGTGACAAACTTATACTAGATACTACATGTCAAATGAAGAACAATGCAAAAAGAATCAATGTCATACCATTCATGGTTAGGCAGAAGAGAATTCTTGAAGTTAGGGTTCAAAAATAGGAATTTTATGAACCCTAAATTCAAGAAAAATGTCAAAGATGGTTCAAAACCAAAAAGAAATTTGTGTGAATGGGACAATGTTCCTAAATATCCTAAGACGCAATGTGAATTTTTTGGGATTTTTAGAAACCTAAATGGTATTTTAATTAATTAATTTCCATTAATAAATTAAAATAAACATTTAAATGTTTTAAAAATTATTTTTTAATGCAAAAAATAAAAATAAAAATGTTTTCTGGTTGAGAAAAATATTTGAAATGAAAATGCAAAAGGAAAATATTTTTAGGATTTTCTAACTATTTTTAATAAAATATGCAAAATAAATGGTAAAAAATGAATTAAATAAAAGTAGGATGTCTGATGGTTCACATTTGAACTGAGGGGATTTGGTTTGACCAGCGCGCAAATGAATGGACAGGATTCACTCTAGGCTAATTTATATTAAATAATTAATTAAACTTAATTAAAACAGGATTAGGGTTTTAATGATGGATCTGAGCCATCCAAACACGCGGGGAACAAAGATCCTACGACCATAATTCAAACTCTGCCCTAACCCTAATTAAACACTTAGTCACTTTCAGGTGGCCGGAGAAGACCTCCGGTCATCTTCTCCGGCCAGCCCTCCACCCTATCTCTCTCAATACGCAATGAAACCTCACCAAACTCTCCAGAAACACTCTTCTATCAACTCTAAACAAGATTCAGCCCACAAAAACAATTTATTTTCACTCAAGATCAAGAATCAAAGCCAAACGGAAAATACGCAGGAAATTTCAGAGGTTCAATACATGCTCAATACTTGATCATTTTCAAAACTAAACATATCAGGATCATCAGTGAATCATGGAGAATCAATTAGAAACTTAAAAACGCATTTCTAGAAAATGTGTTCTTGAGGTTACCTGAAGTGAAGCTTTCTCAGTTTGAAGCTTCTGGACACTTCTCTTGTGCAAAATGACTCCCCTTGATCTCCTGATGAAGATGCAATGCTTGGAAAGCTTTGAGAGTGGCTGGTTTGGGTGGTAGCAACTCAACTAGTCAAGAATCATGTTTTGGCTATGGAAGGTTTTTGGCTGTTTTAATGGTTGCTTTGTGTTCTATAGATGATTTTGAGATGAATGGTGAAATTTGTTTGGAGTTTGAGTGAGTGAGCTGAGGGTTTCGAAAGTTTTTGCAAGATGGAGTGATTTTGGGAATGCTGAGTTCTTGGAGCTCTTGGCTTGTGTGTCTTATGAAAATGAATCCTTGAAGCATGCTTGTAGAGTCTGGATAGGCCAGAGAGTGGGTGGTGGACTGTGGTGATTGGTATGGGTGTTTTTGCACAAAGTCAATAAAGTTTGTACTTGAGGTATGGGTTCTTGTGCATCTGGATTTTTAGCTTGTCTTGGTGCAGCTGAGATCAAGGAGGTCCATATAATCCATTTTGAGGCAATTCAGCAAGTGGATGAAAGGTTATTTGCCCTTTTGCAATTTCATGAAGTTTTGGCCCCTTTTGAAATTCTTGATGTGCAAGACATGAAAACTTGAGATTCTTTGGCCAATTCTGACTTTTAGGCAATGTGCTATGTTGGTATGATGATTAGAAGTGTGTTTGAAGTCACAAAATGGTTTGGCAAGTGGTTTTGCAAAAAATCCTCTTTGGCATGAAACTTGAAATTATGTGATTTTTGCCAACTTTGACAAGCCATAAATTGAGTTCCATAATGAATTAGAACTTGTTCTTGTACTTTTTGAAAAGGGAATGATCCAATCTACAACTTTCATGACCAACAATTTTTCATTTGAAGTATTTTTGGTTGAGAAAGAGGAGGTTGAAAAACTTTCCCAAAATGGAAAGTTTACATTACAAGTCATTTCCATTTTTGGCAACTTTTGGTTTAGCTCACTTTTCTTCAATTTTGTGAACTTCCAAGCACTCCAATGATCAAATAAAGATCATATAACTTCAATTTGATGAAAAACCCACTTTGGTTCCATGGATAGGGGCCTCAGATGCCCTGATTTTGCTCTGACTTACTCAAGAAGTTACCCAGTGAACAAATGACTTCCACAATGAATTTCTTCATCAAACTTGGTGCACATGATCCTTATAACATATTGAGACCATTAGAAACAAGAATGACAAAAAAAATTGGAGTTATGGCCTCTGAAACCAAAACCCTAATTTTAGGTCATCTGTGCAGTGAAACCCTAGCTCAACTTCCATGCTTTCCAAGTTCTTGTGATTTTCTGAATTCCTTGATCTTTGAGGGATATAAAATGATGTTTTCACATACATGGACCCTCTTGGAGTGATTGGAGACCTTTGGAGTGGTTCAGATGGATCCTTGGATTGCTCAGATCACAAACCCTAGATGCAGATGAACTTGAATTATGCAGTGAAACACAAAATGCAATATGATATGATATGCTTAAACTAATGCAAATATGAAAGATCATAAGCCATGGTGTAAAGTTAGTGAGGGCAAATTTGGGGTGTTTACACAGTGAAATTTGGACATGGCGCCCAGTCGCATGCATTTGCAAAGCTTATCTCAGAGAAGTGGCGAATCTTTTAGAGAATATGCACAACGGTGGAGAGAATTGGCAGCGCAAGTGCAACCACCACTTTTGGGTAGAGAATTAGTTGACTTATTCGTGGACATCTTTCAAGGTCCATACTTGGAAAGAATGAGTAGCATTGGGACATCAAACTTCTCTGATTTGATAATAGTTGAAGGGCGCATTGAAAGCCTACTCAAAAGTGGAAATATCCAAGACTCTTTGAATATCCCAGCTAGTGAAGATGAATTTGTTGGTAGCTCCCAAGGGGAAGAAGATTATGAAATCAATGCAGTCATGGCCAATATCAGATATTATGGATCATCATCTTCTCAGAGATCATCTTTTCCAGTGCCTTGTCTTCCTTATGGATAATCGGCAGTGATCAAAGCACCATATCAGAAACCTTGGATTCCTCCTCGTCGAAATCTGCAAGCTCATGGACGAAGACCTCAGAATCAACTTCAGATCCAACATAGGCCTCACAACAATCTGGAAAGAAGGAATGCTCCTCTTCATCCAGTTCCCATGGCATACATGCATTGCTTCAATTCCCAACCACAAGATATATAAGGGAGATAAACCCACGTCAACCCCTTTGAGCCTTGAAGTAGGAGTTTCTTTTATAAACGAAAAAACCCTCACATTTAACCTGAGGCAGGGTAGTCATCAGTTAGTTTGACCGAGCGTTCAAATTTCAGAAGTAATGTGCATCTGATGATCAATTACCTTATATGCATTACACCTCAAGAGTTCAAGGGACGTGAAACCACAATGGTTACCCCTCACCAACAAAGGTATGAGGCAGTCACAACCCTTTCAGCAAGTCAGACAACCAGGGTCACACGATTTGTTCAACAAAAAAAATCAATCAAAAGGAAAATAATAAATAAAGCCCGCTAAGTAAAAAAAAGTGAAAACAAGTGACTTAGGAAAAAGTTAGGGCATCCCGCTGGACTTCAAAATCGGTAAAAAAATTCAAAAAAAGAATCATTCTAGGCAAAAGTTAGGGAAAAAAAAGAGAAGGAAAAACTTCAATAAGAACAAAGTCGTGTGACTACAGAAAGAAAGTCAGAAGGGGTGACTGTTACTCCATAAAACCTCATTGGTGCTTAAACCATCAACGTCATTGGCTCCTCAAACATCACAAAACCCTTCTAAAAGGTGAGCGCTTAGGCCAAATTAGCTGAACGTAGGACTAGAGAACATCAAGGAGAATGGGTGGGTACAAATAAACTTTGAGCTATAAATCATTCTTTCTGAAACCGTGAACCCGACCATGTTACAACCCTTAGAAGACCTAATTGAAGCATGGTCAATTCTGAAAGCATACTATGACAAGGTTGTGTAAACTGACTCCTAAGGATTTGCTAAATCAACACCACGGTTGGACTGATGGTCCATTTGTCACACACTGTCACAACATTCAAATAAACAAATTTTCAAAACTTTCACGAGCATCGCATTAAAATTACCATCCTACAAAGAGCAATCAGAGAAGAATTCGATCGTTCAAAAATGATAGCAAAAATAAAGAGCATCTTGTAGGCCTATGAATCAGGGGCATGATATCAAGTGGTTTTGTCGACCAAGGAATCATTCAGTCTGAAGCAGATCCCAAATATCAGTTGATTGAATGGAAATCATTCAAGAGTATGTTAATCACAAGTGAATCAACCCAAACTGGGGCAGGCCACTCGGAGTTTCTGTTGACCAATGGTAAATTCTTCTAATGCTCAGTCAGCGTGAGTCAAGTCGCTTCCACACTCTTATCAGGGCAACACTTCCAGAGCTCATTAAGTGCAACTCTCCTCAAGAGAACATCCAAGTCTTCCATTCCAAGAATTGGATAATCAGGGGCAGTCTATTGAAAGAATCACCAGACTAGGGCAACTTTGGCTACACAGAACAAGTTATATCAGTGATATTCAGGTTTGAGATGAGTGTCGAGAAATCGTGCTACCCACCCTCGTCGTGTCACGCTTCTCAACAAGAAGCCTTTCCGTAGAAGACCTTCTTTCCCACCTCAGGGGCATTGCTGGTTCTTTCATAAGAATTGCATAAATCATTTGCCTACATTATTCATGTCGCTTTTCCCGAGCATATAGAGCCATGCGCATCATAAGTACATTGGGCATACCCCCTCAACATCAACCTGACACCATAGGGCCTCATAACCCAACTTTCAAACTATTTCAAAGTCCAGTTCTCGTCTGGAAAACCAGTTCAAAGTCCAGTTCTCGTTTGGCAAACCATTTCAAAGTCCAGTTCTTGTATGGAAAACCAACTTCAAATACCAATTCTCGTATGGTAGGCAAACCTTTTAACCAATTCTCGTATGTTCACCTTTTCATTTACCTTGTTGTACTCCAGTTCTCGTCTGGTAGTCATTCTTTTTCAGAGTCAGTTCTCGTCTGACAATGAACCCAAGAAGGAGTCAGTTCTCATCTGACGACTTATTCTTTGCCCATCAGTTCTCGTATGTTGGCTTACTTTCAATAAATCGGTTCTCGTCTGGAAATCCACTTTCAAAGTCCAATTTTTTGGCAACCAAAAAGAAAAAAACATCAATGTCACTATCAACCTGGCCCTAGCGCCCAACCATCCTTGTTTAAATCATCTCCCGCGACTTGCATATCTTCATATCCTCAGCAGCCCGAGCATACATCTACATCTTGCATTGCATCTTCATATTGCATGTTTTTCTTTTTTTTCTGGTGTGGGGCAAGATTGTAACACGGTGGGAGAACTTACTTTCTATAAGTGTTGCGGATAGCAAGAGTTGCCACCAACTTATTTTATCCAAGTGGAAAGGACATAAAAGAACAAGAAAGACCTATTTTTAAAAGACTTGAGTTCGGGGGGTAAGTTATATAAAGGGAAGGTGTTAGCACCCTTTATATCCATGGTTATCCATGGGCTCTTACTTACTTAGCTCACTTAATTGTTTTTGAAAAGAACAGTGTAGTGTGTGTTTAGAAATGTGTCTAAGTACTTTGTAATGATCCTCATATAGATGTATACAAAGCCTTTGTTTTGAAAATATTTGAAAATAATGAGGTGTGAAAAGTATTTTTAAAGTGTGAGCAAGTAACTATGAGGTACCTACCCTAGACTAAGTCATTCATGTTCTTTTATATTCTTTCAAGGGTAAGACTATCCCTATTATTAAGGAATATGTAGTCATTACCTTGGATTTGTTTAAGGGACGGGCGTAGGGTCATTGTATGGTCAATGAAGGCAACTGTAGGGTGTCTTTAGCAATTGGGAGGGACTATGATCTTTTAAACTGAAGGGACACGATCATTTATCGTAGGCAACCTCGTAGGGACTTGATCTTTTAGAATTTGGGAGGGACAAGATCATTTATTTCCTGGAGGGACTTTGCTTAAGACACCCTACTTTCAAGGGACTTGACCGTTTAAAAGGAAACTTAAGAGGAATACCCTAGGAGGTGCAAACAACGATCTTAGATCGACTTACGTATGTGAGTGATTATTTTAAACATTTATTCTTTTAATTAATTCTCTAAGTCCAATTAATTGCAATTATGTTTCCACTCCTTATTTACTAACCACACAATTTATATTTACGAAAATAAAAATAAAGATAAAATCCTAACTATTACATGGATTAGGGGCAAATACAATATAATCGGATGATAAAAATAAATTACAATAAATAATACCTATACAATTTTTCTTATAAGATAAATAAAGCATAAAATTAAATATAAATAAATAGAATAATAAAGCAAAATTAAATTAAAAAATTAATGAAAATAATAATTAGGGTTAGCATTTAAAATTAGGGTTAATTAGGATTTTAAGAAAATTAGGGTTTAAAAAAAAGTTAGGGATTAGAATTAAGTTTTTTATTTTATTTTAAGAAATAAAAAAAAAATTTTAAGCTAATTACTAAATGTTATTAATTAATTTACATAAAATATATAAAAAAACTTGTATTAAAATAAAGATAATAATTTAAATTAAGAAAAATAATTTTTTTAGAAAAAATAAGCATTTATTACAATTTAATAGCAATTAATTAATTAATTAATTAAACACAAGAAAACCAATATTATTATTTTAAAAAAAGGTTAATAAGGTTATTGAATTAAATTAGTAAGTTGATTAGTTAATAAAGTAATTAGTTAGTAAAATAATTAGTTATAATATAATTAGTTATAATATAATAATTAAAATATGAAATAAAGAAAAGAGGAAAAAACACAAAAAAGGAAGAACTTGGGGAGGCCTGGATTTGAACCCAGGACCTCCCCATAACCAGGCTTGTATGCTGACCAGAGGGGCCGCGCTGCGTGTTTGTATAGGACTTGGGCAAAATGCAATAAATATTAAACCTGCAATTAAAACAATGTATTAAAAAATGGGGAAGCCAAGGATCGAACCCAGGCCTTGCGTTTTCCAACACTAACACCTTTGCCAGCTGAGCCAAGCACGCGCTTGTAGCATTAGCATGCAACCATAATATTATAAAAATAACAAAATATTTGAATTTCATCAACCGCGCCAAAACTTCATCTTCTTCCTCTGAATTCGCAGGTTTACCTGCGAATTTTCCTGCGAATCTTCCTGTGGGGCTATCCGCGTTCAAAACCTGCGAAACACATACTACACCATACGCACATGATTTTATCAAATTGATCACACAAACATGATCAAAACAGTTCGTACAGTTCATTTATGGTCTTAGAATTTATTTATATCCTTTAAATTAGAAAAACTTAATTCGAAGGGATGAACCCTCATAATGGCCGATTGCATTTTAAGTCATGGTTCATCATGAAAACTATCCAGAAAGCTTGCATTCTTCCTTCTAAACACAAAACCACAAACAAAATTAGCTATTGATGCATATAATCACGGAATCGAAAAAGTTAAAGAAGTGACAAGTATGGATTCGATTATGGCTTATGAGAAGGTATTAGACCATGTAAATGATACAAATGCATTCCATAAACATCAATGAATGTATTGCAACCCTCGTTTCACCTTGAAAGTGTCTCTAAATGAAAAATTGTATCTCACTTTTTTTGTTGAATTTTGAAAGTTGAATGTGTTCTTCTGACCTGCAAAAACCATGTCCCTTGTTTGTGTTAAGTTGTACTCTTATAATAGAATGAATTTAGGTTAAAAAATTGGTGGATTGTTTGAGCTTTTGGATAACTTGATGGTGAAGTAAAAATCAACCATAAATGTGTAAAAAATCAAATATACTCTTGCTATTTTGATTTAGCACGAAATTGGAGAGTATGAAAACACTTTTAAGGTTGTTTATAAGTTTCTAGAACAAAGATCTAATTTTTTATTTGACTTTTTGTATTTTATTTTCATTAAAATTGAATTTTATTAAATAAAATCCAAAATAATAAAATATAAAATATAAAAATCCGAAAAAATGATCATTGGGTCGTGCTTGATGTTATCTTTGAGATTGGGTTGGAATTTGGTGAGTCCATTTGGAAAATTTTGGATTTTAGACCTCATTTGCTTCATGGACCCCTTAAAAATTTCCCAACTTTGAAAAGGCATAAATCCCTCAACTTTAAGGCTATGAGAGTTATCTTGGACTTTTTGGAAATCTTAAAAAGTCCTCTAACAAACCTCTTTGGTATCATGTCCATATCTTTTACCACCTTTAAATTATGAGCTTTGAAAAAAGTTGACTTTTTGTTGACTTTTGAAAGGACCTATAATGTTTTAGCTCATACCTTCCAAATGAAGCATTTTTAGGATTGGCTTGTGAGACACAAAGTTGTAGAGAATTAAATTTCCTTCAAAATGAGATTTGGATGGGAAATGTTTGATGAAGCATGTGAAAGTTATGGTTGGTCAAAGTTCAATTGACTTTTATTGTGAAATCCTAATTTAAAAACTTCTTGATTCTTGATGATCTGAGATTTCCTTGATGAATCATGATCAACCCTTGATCAAATGATGAATTTTACTTCATAACCTTGATGTTGGCAAAAAACTTGAAGTTTGACTTTAATTTGACCACAGTTGACCTCAGTTTGACTTTTTAACCACTTTGACTGATTTTTGCATATCTGATCATCTGACTGGTCAAACTTATTGGGAAAGCTCTGAAACTTGACATAAGGATTCTTGAAGTCATGTGGGATGTTATGAATCTCACTTGAGGCCTTGGAAGTCCATTTAGCTTAGATAAACTCAAAACCCTAGTTGTGGATCCATTGCTTAGGAGGAGACTTTGTCTCAGGGAACTCTCAAACTTTCTGACCAATTGTGAACTTTGTGAATCTTTTGAACCTTGTGAAACTTGAGAGAACTCTAGGTACACATTGCTTTGATTGTGGGAGGGCAAATTTTGGGGTACAACAGCTGCCCTTGTTCAATTTTCTAAAACCTGAGGAATTAGATTGACATGTGCGCCATTCGTGACCGGAAGGTTGAAGGGGATTGAACACAAAAGCCCAAAATTTTGCACTCGTCGGTGCGTAGAATGATACTTTTGGTTGGTTGTATTGCTTGAATGGGCTTAAAGATTCCATTCGGAGAAAAAATTGTGTTACTTGAATGGACTTAAAGATGTCATTCGGAGAAAAGTTCTTTAAATATATTTCTTGGAGAATAAGGTAGTCCAAAGTATGAAGATACAACTTTTGGGAAGATAAACAACGACCCAAGGTAATGATATAGCTTTTGGGAAGATAAACAATGGCCCAAGGTAATGTTATAGCTTTTGGGAAGATAAACAACGTCCAAAGGTAATGAGATAATATAGCTTTTGAGAAGATAAACAACAACCCAAGGTAATAATATAGCTTTCGGGAGGATAAACAATGTCCCAAGGTAATGAGATAATATAGCTTTTGGGAAGATAAACAACGGTCAAAGGTAATGATATATCTTTTGGGAGGATCAACAACGTCCCAAGGTAATGAGATAATATAGCTTTTGGGAAGATAAACAACGGCCCAAGGTAATGATATAGCTTTCGGGAGGATAAAACAACCCGAGGTGTAAGTTGTTGATGAAGTTTGTCTGTTGGAGAATTAACCTGAAAGACAACGTTAGTTCTATGCAAATATCATGATGTATATAACACTTTGTAAAATAATATTTCATGATAATCTTGTATGAGTATGATATGTTATGATGTATGTATGAATTATGTAGTTGAAGCACATAAGTAGCTTCGTAGAACAACTGCTGGCTGGGGAAAATAAATTCCGATTAGTTGTTGAGAAATATGAAGACTTCATTCCCGTCTTGTTTAAGAATATTGTACTCAAAACCTCCCATTTTTGTTTGTCGTACTTCTTATTGAAGGATTAAGTTCCTAAATATTCTGATTGAGGATAAATGAGATGGACATAGATCCGGGAGACCTATTCGGTTAATGATCAGTGCATTTTGGTGCATATTTCTACATGATTTAACTTAGGCATTTCTTTAGTTTTCTTTGTTTATTTTTATATTTTAATTTGTTTTTCTAATTTACTTTATTTTTGGCTTAATTTAATTTCGTACTTAATTTTTAGCTTTAACAGCTTTTACGAAAATGATCATAACCGGAGTTCCAGGAATCTGATTGAGGCGTTCTACAATTCAATGGAAAGATAAGAGAGAGAGAGAGAGAGAGCTACAACTTTTGTGTTGGATTCAAAGTTAGATTCAGAGTTATATTTTCCAGAATTTCGTTTGAAGCTGCTGCATTAGTTTTATTCAGTTTCGAGTCATTTATAATTGGGTATGGGTTATGTATTTGACCCAGTTGGATTGTAAACGGATTCTTAGGTTTTCTATTTAACCTAGAAGCCGCATCTGCTCTTGAGAACATTATTCATGATTTTATTTTATTCCTTATGCTTGAAAGAACGATGGAGAACTAATCGCCCTTGAGTCAATCTACTGTATTCAGGTTCCAACACTTGAGATTATTATAATGTTAATTTTAGTTTAATTATTTTCAGTTATATTTTGTGTTCTTGCATGCTTAATTCAATTGCATGAAATATATTGATTCAATTTGGTTGATTGTATGATCCTAACATAGACACGACATGTTTGCTTAATTCGTTTGTGTCTGATCAATCATGTTTTCTTAATTTATGAGATTTTATCACATTTGCTTAATTCGGACAATAGGATCGTACATCTTACAAATCTCACCGCGTTTGTCATTGAGGTTGTATCCGAATAGGAATGAATAATCCGTTTAGGGAATTATAATTATAATAATCGATGATAGTAGAAACTGAATCAGTAGATTGACTTATTTCATAATCACGTATTTTAGTCACTTAATTGTTCTGTTTTTTTATCAACCTTAAAACACCCCCCTTAATTCGGAATTCGGTTACCTTCTATTAATAACAATACAAGAATCCTTGTGAAACGATTCTAGTCATTGTCGCTATACTATGTTTTCAAAAATCACTCGTTTTTGATCTGTGCGCGACACTCGGATCAAATTGGCGCTGTTGCCGGGGATTCTTGTTGTTATTAACCGATTTTATAGTCATAGTTATAGTTTTCTTGCTATTTTTTTTCTTTTGTTTTTTTGTTGTGTTTGTTGATTTTCAGGGTTGCTATACCGGTTGCAGTACAGTGATAACTTTTCCAGCCTTTCAGGTATGTTGGAAGCTACTGTTTCGATTTGCTCCGATTTTTTTTTCTAGAAAATCAGAAATAAATCGAAGAACAATACTCTTTTAGAATAGAATTCTAAAGGATTTCGACCCTCAAAATCACAAATTTTGCGTTTTTCTATTTTATTTGATTTATTTTCTCTTTTCATATTTTCAAAAAAATCTGAAATTTTTTGTGCAAGCTTTACTTTATTTAATTAGATTTTTAGCGTTATTTTTATGTTTTTTAGATTTTATTTTAATCTCTTTTCTTTTTTTCCATTATTTTTAAATCTGTATTGATTTTATTTGATACTGTGTTGAAATTCATAATCAAATCATGACTAATCAAAGAACTCTGAGAGAACTGGCTGCACTTGTGAATTATAATTCTTTATATATTGAATATCCTGATGTTGTTGATGCACCTTTCGAAATGAAATTGTGTTTAACATACATTTTGCCAAGTTTTAATGGTTTTCCAGATGAGGATCCGAATAAGCATCTAAATGAATTAGAAGTAGGGTGCTCTGCACCTTCTGAACCTTCACTAGAGGATCTTGTAAACCAAATGGCTACAAATAATATCAAGTATCAACAACAAATATATTCTAATTTTCAGACTTTGCAAATATAGCTTGATCAACTTACCACTTCGATAAATGCCATGTAGCAAGCTCAAGGATCAAACCAACAACCTTCAGAAGAACATTCTATTTTTCAAATAGAGTTGCCTTCTGAAAATATTAATGATACTTGTATTCATTTTTTTGCAGCTGATTTTCCATCTTTGTCTGATTTTAATGATGTTTACTCTTGTGATGTTTGTACTGACACTAAAATTTACTTTGTTTGTGCGGAAATTAAGGTTGCCTTGCAAGTTGATATTCTTACTGCAAATGAGGTTGCAAATGAAGTTGTTCGTGTCAATGGAGCTCTCGACACCCCGACTTCTCGAAACAAACCATCCATCGAGAAATCACCCTCTTTAGAGCTGAAGCCACTTCCTAATAATTTATTTGAATTTATGTAGGAAGAAAAATCATTACAGGAACATAAGAAGGGAATTGGATTGAATTTGGTTGACACTTGTGATATTAGCCCATCCATGAGTATGCATAGGATCTCAAATTTAAGATGGAACAAAAGTAGCGAAGCATCCCCTTAATCCTTTGATTCTTAAAGTTGTTGAAAAGGAGATCACTATCATGTTCATATTCAATACTTTTACTTATCAAAGATTCTTCTTTGATCTTAGAATAAAAGGCGAAGGCATTAATAAAAACTTCAATATTAATGGATACTACCTAAAGCTACTCTATGAGATCCCCACTTTGGAAGAAGAGACTGTAGAAGAGCTCTCCTTAGGAAATGCGGCTTATGTGATCATATATCCACCTTGACTACTCGGGTGTGTTCTTTCCTTTCTATCCCTCTTATTTTATATTTATGTCCTTTCATTGAGGACAATGCTTGTTTTAAGTGTGGGGGAGGGAATAATTTTTTTTTTGTTTTTTGTTTTGTTTTAGAAACACTAGGTATTTTTCCGAAAGTTTTATGCTATAGATTGTTTTGAGGTTAGTTGTGGAGACTTGGGAAAAATTCACAAGATCGATATCGTTTTAACACCTTAAATCTCCTGAATATGAAATTTTTTTTGAATACTTGTTATGCCATAGCCTTGAGTTCTCATCCTTTAATATCTCTTAAGTAGTTTATCAAGCAGTCAACACCATCTAGAAATCACACACTAAGTAATTAAGCTGATGCAAATAAGTGAATGATCTTGCGCTTAAAAAGAAATCTGAATAGGAATCCGCCTTTTAAGTTAGGTGACTCTCACCCGGTCATTTAGCCAAACGGATGTGAAACCTTAAGAAAATAATAATAATAATAATAATTTGTTGTTACTAAAGTAACTTTAAAATATTGTCAAGTATGGATTATAATCACTAACAGGCTTATTTACCATGTGTATGAATAGATAATGGGCTTAATGTGATTGCACTAGAATGAAAGAGAGCAAAAGGGAGGATGAGTAAGTTAGGCCTAGGCATAATAACATGATTCAAAATGGTTTGTATATGATGGAGGCTTATGATCGCACAATTGCGGATTTGTGTTCTTACGATATCCTTAGTGTGTAAGATTAGTACCTATCGATGCTATCTTAATCGAAGAAGCGTTTGTAGCCTAGAATGAGTATCTGAATGATGTTGTGTTTCTTGAGTCTTGAGTTTATTTTTTTGCTCGGAGTGCAAAAGTTCAAGTGTGAGGGAATTTGATTAGTGCATTTTGGTGCACATTCCTACATGATTTCACTTAGGCATTTCTTTAGTTTTATTTGTTTATTTTTATATTTTAATTTGTTTTTCTAATTTACTTTATTTTTGGCTTAATTTAATTTTCGTACTTAATTTTCAGCTTTAACAGCTTTTACGGAAATGATCATAACCGGAGTTTCAGGAATCTGATTGAGGCGTTCTACCAGTCGATGGAAAGCTAAGAGAGAGAGAGCTACAACTTTCATGTTGGAGTCAAAGTCAGATTCAGAGTCATATTTTCCAGAATTTCGTTTGAAGCTGCTGCATTAGTTTTATTCAGTTTCGGGTCATTTAGAATTGGGTATGGGTTATGTATTTGACCCAGTTGGGTTGTAAACAGATTCTTAGGTTTTCTATTTAACCTAGCAGCCACAACTGCTCTTGAGAACATTATTCACGATTTTATTTTATTCCTTATGCTTGAAAGAACGATGGAGAACTAATCGCCCTTGAGTCAATCTATTGTATTCAGGTTCCAACACTTGAGATTATTATAATGTTAATTTTAGTTTAATTCCTTTCAATTATATTTTGTGTTCTTGCATGCTTAATTCAATTGCATGAAATATATTGATTCAATTTGGTTGATTGTATGATCCTAACATAGACACGACATGTTTGCTTAATTTGTTTTGTGTCTGATCAATCATGTTTGCTTAATTCATGAGATTTTATTATGTTTGCTTAATTCGGACAATATGATCGTACATCTTACAAATCTCACCGCACTTGTCATTGAGGTTGTATCCGAATAGGAATGAATAATCCATTTAGGGCATTATATTTATAATAATCGATGATAGTAGAAACTGAATCGGTAGATTGACTTATTTCATAATCACGTATTTTAGTCACTTAATTATTCTGTTTTTTATGCACCTTAAAACAACCCCCCTAATTCGGAATTCGGTTACCTTCGATTAATAACAATACAAGAATCCTTGTGAAACGATTCGAGTCATTGTCGCTATACTACATTTTCAAAAATCACTCGTTTTTGATCCGTGCGCGACACGCGAGTCAGTTAAGTATCAATTCTTTGGAGGATATGAAACCGCTTGAAGATTTCGTAGTGTTGGAAGTACAAGATATTACTTGAAGTATTTCGTAAGAATATCCGTAAAGATTACTCTGTAGGGATGAACCGGTGAAGATTCGTTGAATTCATATCTCCGATCGTCCTTGATAAATACTATTATTGTATTTTATGCATTTCTGGTAAACATCAATCATATTCAAAAGCATAGATACATTCAAACATAATCAACAAATGTTAATCGCTTTAGTAAAAGGGGAAAAGTAAACTTGAACTTGGAAAACATTTCTTACTTGAATAAAGAGGGAAAAGTAAACCTGAACTCGAAAACAAAATCGTTTTAACTTTGATAGTGTATAACCAACTGGACTTAGAGTTTCTAAGGTTCTTAAATTTCCTGAATAATTACCCAGAAATTCTCATGGCTGGATCCGAAGACATGATATTGACACCATCTGATACTACTGGCACAGACAGTTAATTTCCACAATGGCTTTCATTGAGAATCCAATATCAAGATAATATAATGAGAGGAACATGCTTTCAGACTGTGATGGACCATATACGCTCTGGGTATTAGATTTGGGAAGAGAGCGTTGCTCCTTGGTTGAGGATGAATTGTCCCATAATAGAAGTATCTGAACGAAGCTACCTCAAGAGAAATAAGCAGAATGCCCCACAATAATATGCCCCTGGCATCGTGAACTCTGTAATGTTACCTTTGGTAATTCAGATAGATGAGGAGACCTGCCCCTGAATACTTAAGCATAGTTGAATCTTGACCTGATTGCCCCAAATGAATTGGACAGTAACATGGCATGTGTAACACCCCGAAATCTAAATTTAATTATTTAGTCATTTATTTAATTAATTTAGAAAAATTGGAGGGTTTGGATTAATTAGAGAATTTTGGAGAAAAAAAAGTATTTTTATATAATAAGGATAAATAGTGTTTTATTGTACTATTTTATTATTATTATGAAATATTAAGAAAGGGTAAGGTGGTAATAAGAGGAAAAAGTAAGGACATGTTGGGAAACTCATAAACTGGGATAATGTATCCAAAGAGGGGAATACGATTAGTTTTCTAACATTATCGTGTTTTTGGGAGAAGAAGTGCTCTGAAGGGAAAAGGGAGAGGAAGAGGAAGCTCAGAGTCAGGAGGCTGTGGAGAACCCCAGAGAAGAGTGTAAAGCGGCGAAATTCTCTAAGGTATGGGGAGTTTTTATAATCTATTGTAAATGTGTAGGAATTGGATTATGAATAGTTAGGATTGTATGAGTTTTATGAGATTTGGGGTTTTGAGTTAGGTTGAGTTTGTGAGTTAAATCTTGATGAATTAGAGTGATTAGAATGAGTTATAATCATATATTTGTTTGTATAATTGTTATCTTGATGTTGTTGATGTTTGATTGATGTTTTTGAATGGTTTTTGAGTATTTTGATGTGAAACCCGTAATGGGATTTGGGGGTTTTTGGTGCTGAAGCAGTCTGCAAATGTATAGTAGAGGACTGCTGGAAAACGTGCGTTAACCGGTTAACGCTATGGGTTAACCGATTAACCAATGTAATTTTGGTGAATTTTTGGAATTTCGCAGGCGTTAACCAGTTAACGCTATGGGTTAACTGTAACACCCCAAATTTTCCCTCTTCATTTTAAGCATCATATCATATCATATTCATCATACTCATATGATTTCCTCAGCATCATATCATGGAAAGACGAGGCATAACATCCCTCATGTCCTAGCATCAAGCATATGGTCATCTGTGGAGGTCCTTGAGGCATTTCAAGCCATGACAAGGGTCCCAATGAGTTTTTACAAGTCCTATGGTGAGTCTACAATCCATTTACAAGATCAAGTCCCTTGGAAAAAGCTCAGAAGATTGCATGATCATCAGAGATCTCAGGACAAGGCAAAGCTCCTATACAAGGCACCCAAATTAGGGTTTGAGATTCAAGCACCAAGATCTCACAACTTTGGCCATTTCATTTGGGAAAAGTTTTCTATATATTAAGAGGATCCTATGTGTCAATTTTCATGAGAAAATTCCATGTGGAAGTCAATCAATGCCTCAGTTGCTTGCATATGAAGGAAAACGTCAACTGTGCCCTTAAAAAGTCAACTATGCAATTTCAAGGGGTCTAACCCAAATTATTTTGGCCAAGAGGGGTCCTTACAATGTTATAAGAGGTTTGGAATGATCAAAGTTCAATAATTATGGAGATTTTAAGGGTTTTGCAAAAATGGTACAAAGTTGGTTTATGGAATTTTCCAAATTTGGCAACTTTTGCCCTAATTTTCAAATGGCCTTAACATGATCAAAAATTCTTCAAATGGACCAAAGTCAAACATGAAAGTTGAAGATTAAAGGCTCCCATTTTCAAAAAGTACAAGTAAATTTTCATAGGATTCCTAGAACTCCCTATATGGCCTTCTAAAATTTAGGTATTCTAGGGCAAAAATTCACTTTTCCTAAAGGCACCAAATGCAAAAGGGCTTCAAACTTGAATTGTGTGACCTGGTAATGGTCCAATTGTGTTTCAAACTTAAAATGCATCACATTATGACCAATTTACTCCAAAGAATTAGTCATTTTCGTGCCAAACAAGAAAATCATTCAAAAAGTGCAAATTTGGCAAAAGTCATGAAACAAGTGTGATGCTTGAATCTAAAGGCCATGAGTGATTGGATTTGAATCAAGGGTGGGAAATGAATTGCCCATGGGCTGAGAGGCCCAAGAGAGCATAAGCATAGCATGCTTATCTCACAAAGTAAAAATTATGCAACTTCACACTTTTCTCATGATTCATTCGTGCATTCTTTTTCACACTTTCAGCATTGCCTTGTGAGGTCATAACAAGAGTAATTAGGGTTTCATCAAGTCTCAGATCTCTCTCATTCTCTCACTCTCAAACTTGATGCAACTTTGCATTTTCTCACATATATCTTCATTCTTCACAAACTTCTTCCACATTCTTGATCAGTGAGTGATATAGATCAAGATTCTACCATTCATTTGAGCTTAAGACACCGAAATAGAAGCTTACCATTTCAAGGCAACTTGCTTTGAAACCTCAGATCCAGCCTGTTTCAAGACCTTAGATGCATTTATTTTTCATCTAAGGAGTAAGGGGAGTGATTTGCATGCATTGCTTGGTTTTCCAGCTCACTGAATTAAGCTCTTCACCTCAGGTATGGCTTGAAATCTTATGATCTAAAAGTGGAATTAATGTAGTGTTTTGTGTTCATTGATGTTTGCTGATCATTCTGCACTTTTTAGATCTGAAAATGGTGCATCATAGCATAAGTTATTTGAGTTCAAAGTTTCATGGTGCATTATGTTTCTCTTCGATCCGTCCAATTCATTAAGTGTTAGCTGTTTTTGAGGTCATATTTGGATTCAGTGATGTTGAATTAGTAGATCTGGGTTATTTGTTTTCATTTATTGGTTGATTTATGGCTCTGTCATGGATTCCGGTGCCGGAGCCCTAGCTCCGGTCACCGGAAAATTGTTCGTGTTCTTCCTAGGGTTTCCACGAAGAAGATGAAGTATCCACCCTTGGATCTTGCCATCCTGCGCTCATCAATGTGCCACCTAGCCCTAGGGCATTTCCGTCTCATGTTATTTTTCTTTTTCTCATTTTTAATCTGCATGTGATACAGCCTACCGTAAGCTTGATACGCCAACCAACCACAACACAACAATCTGCCACCTCAATTAATGAGGTCTTGAACCTCACACGTTTGATCCATCATGCGTCCCTCCATTTTCCAGTTTTTATTTCTTTTATTTCACAAAACATCCTCACCATAAGCCGTACACCAGCGCAACATTGGGCCTTCAGAATGCTAAGCGCACCTCCCATGTCCTCAGCCCATCTCATTTACACGTGAACCTTTTACTCATCACACTTTCTCTTCCATTTCTTTTTATTTCTTTTTTCAATTTAATTTTCTTTAATTCAGTTTAGCTTTCATTTATTTTAAAATACTTCCCTTCACATAAAAAATCCCAAACAAATCATTAGTCTCATTTAATGTCTCTTTTATTTTATCATATTTTTTATTTTATTTTGTTTCCATTGCCACGTATCTGAATTAATTCTTTGTTTCCATTGACTTCTTTTGAATCCTCTTTTGACCACACTGCCTTGTTCATTTTCCATACTCTTCAATATTTTGAGTTTTGATCCCATTATTTTTGCTTTGGATTCCTAAGACATTGAACTTCTCATGTAATTTTTCTCTGGATTTTTAGAAACTTATTTCTTGAGTCTTGGTCTTGTGACTTGTGATGCAAGTTTGTAACCCTAGCTTGTGTTCTTGCCTCCTCTTGACCTAGTTTACTTCTGAATATTTTCAAATCCTTTTGGATAGTTGATATAACATGTTTGAAGATTGTTTGGTTTCAATTGTGGAATTTTTAGATGGTTGGTTGATTTGTTTTGAATTTTATCTTGAACCTTGTCCCATTTTGCTTCCTTTGAACCTTTAGCTCTCATATAAGCCAAGAAGGGCACTTGTGCCAACTTCTTCTTCTCATTTGGGGTTCCTTTGGGGTGTGGGTACCTTCCTGGTTCTAGGATAGGGTTTGTGTCTTCTGAAATTTTGTGTTTGCTTCTTCTTTAAGTCATTTGTTTCCTTAAGTGCTTTCACTTCATCTTATTGTTTCTTTTGCTCCCATTTGGTATTGTTTGGTCTTGTACCTCTTTTCTCTTCATCTTGTTGGCTTCTTAAGCCCTTCTTCATCTTGTTTTGGTTCTGTTTGAGAGCTTTGTGTTCATATATTGTGCATTTTGCTTTGCATCTTCCATAAATGTGCATTTGTCATCATATGTGTTCATATTGCATCATTTTGTCTTATAAGCTCCATGTCTCATTTCTTTGAGTTGCATTTGCATTGTACATTTGTTCATATCATTTCACTTCTGATTGTTTGATGTTAGCATGCCATTTTCTTTATCTTGCTTCATTTATATGCATGTCACTAACCTTGCAAGGGCTATGGTAAGTGTGAGGTGTGGGAATTGAGTTCCACATCTCCAATTCTCATCTTCTCCTCTTATGTTTATCTTGTGAACTAACCCTTTGTTGTTGGGCTTAGGCCTTTCTCATCTCTTCTTCTATCTTCTTCTCTCCTTCTTCATTAGGATAGAAACCTCACTAACCCTTAGGACATCCATGCATGTTAACACTTAAGATTATTTTAGTCCCCCTTTAGAATTTTTCCTTTGAGATCCTTTGGTGCTTTCTCTTCTCATCTTCAAAATCAATTCTAATCCACTTAATAAAGGTTGAGTACTTTCATGTGACATGAGACTTTGCTATGAGATACTTGCACGCCTTCCGTTTCGGGGCGAGGTGTGAGTCATCACTCGTGGTGGATAGGTCTTAGCATGAGTACCTCACAAAGAAAAGCTTAAAAAACACTTCTCAATTCAAAAACCACAAAAATACTTAATAATGGTAATAGGCTAGTGTGCTTAAGCCTTCACTTGTGGGACTAGCTTTGGGGATTTCCTCCATAGATAGGTGTGCCTCTTGCGCATTCCATTTCGGGATGATGTGAGATGTACACATCCCATTGAGTAAGACTTAGGTACACTTACCTATGCAAACTCCATTCATAAAAGCTTCATAAAAACACAAACAAACAATAAGCGTCTTTCCTTCGGGAATTCTTTTCTCATCTCCTTCGCTCTGTACGCGAACTTGCTCCTACTTGTCACTTTGCATGACGGTTACGCACTCGTCGTCTGAGTCTGCAACACCTGAGTAATGGCATAGGCAGTTCAAGCCTTTAATTCACAAGAAATTTCCTTTTAGTTCCCCTAGTTAGGGGAACTACGGCGTCTCTGATCCTCATTATCCTGATGAGGTACGTAGGCAGCGGGGTAGGGCCCGTTCGAGCACAATCTTTATTTTCCCTACATTTTTCCTTTGTTTTCTTATTCAGTTCTTTCCTCAGTTTCTTTTCCAGTTCATTTTTATTTCTTTGCTGCAGCTTTCATACCCTCACCCATTGAAACAGTTTTCTTTTGCAAGCGTGGATCCCGTCGGGTACGGCGGACGATCTGGGTGCTAATACCTTCCCAGGTCGTAACCGACTCCCGAACCCAGTCTCTTTGGTTCGTAGGACATGTGTCCTTCCTCTTCCTTCTTCTGGTTTGTGAAGCATTACCATTCCCGTCTCTTCGGGATAAAAATGCCTGGCTGGCGACTCTATTCTTTTTCCGCGCCACTTTCGCGTTTGTACCAGGATGGAAATCCGGGGAGCGACAACTGGCGACTCTGCTGGGGACTTGCACACCAGAGAATCTCTGGTTCCCCTGTGAGTCTCTCCTAGCGCTTGTTGTTTCTGTTTCATTGGGTGATATTTGTTTGTTGTGGTTTGTTGTATGTTATTGTTGTTTATTTACAACTTTATTTACAGTTTTCAGTATTTATTTTCCGCATCATTTATATCATACTGGACTGTCTGGACTGGTTTTCTGTTTGGTGGTGTAGACACCCAAATTTTCCCTCTGGCTTTTGTATCTTTTTTTCTGCTTCTCGTTTGCATTCATACGCATTTTGCATATCATTTGCATAAGTTCCTAAGACATGGGATCAGGATTTTCCGAAGAATTAGGGTTCCGCATCCTATGTTTGGTTATCAGGAGAATTCAAGGTTTTTGGCTATGCAGCCATCAGTGGCATTGTCCTCTCTTTTCTTTTGTCACTGAATTAAGGGTTTATTTCCCTAGTTTGGCAGTCTTCAAGGATTTCATATCTGCAAGGACTATTCACTGCGCATCGGGCATGTCATCAGGATATTTTCTTCTTCATTAAGTTACAAGGATATTCTCGTCTTCTCAGCATCTTAGGCTATCTTCTATCTCAAAAGTTTTGGTTTCAGTTCAAGTGTGTTTGTTCAGTTGCGATCTAATTCAGATGGATGCTTGACCTAATCTTGGTTGAACTATCAGGAGATTTCTTCAAATGCAAGTTATCTATTTCAGGACTATTTATCAGTCAGTGTGTATCCAAGGTTGTGTGTGGATTTCTTGAGGTTATCAAGCAGTGGCTCGTGTGGGTTTTGGTTCAGAAAATCAGTTTTTTTATCATCAGTGGCGAATTGTTCAATGGTGTTGGAGATTCATTTTAATCCGATGTTTTGTGAAAAATCTCAAGTGTGGTGTGTGCATCCGTGACTTTTGATATTGGTTCATGTTCATATCCATATCCATTTATTTCCATCATTCCCTATCCATGATTACCCGATTTTTATTCTTTTTTCCATTAACCACTTTCGAATCCATTTCCAACTTCCACAAAGTTCTTGAACCATTTTTATAGTTTTTACTCTATCCATCTTTAAGGGTTTGTCCACATTTTAAACCTCATTGTTTCTAACCAAAATCCGCAAGATCACTTATCTTTCCAAACCATATATCATTCTTTCTAATTAAATTACATTTTTGTTAAACCTTTTTTTCACTCATTCCATAAGCCCACATCATTTCTACAAAGCCCATTTCTCACTTTTTCATTTAACTTACAACACATTTTATTTTGATCTCTACATTTTTATTTCTTTTCCATTCAAGACTATTTCTATTTCTATTTCCATTCCGTTTCATTTTTATTTCTTTTCCATTCAAGACTATTTCTATATCTATTCACTACTCAATATACATTTCCATTCATCCTATCAATTTCATTTATCCGCTTCTTTTTTCTTTTTATTTAATTCCGTATTCCATTACGTAAACCAATTCTCATTTTTCCATTTTTTATGTCCAAATCCTTTGTGTAAATTCATTCTAAACATTGTCTAATATATATTCTATTTCCATATTTTTTAATTTAATCTCATAACTCATAACATTATTTTGACTCATTTTAATCCATACTTTTCTACATCATTTCACAACAAACCTCACCATAGGCCCCACACTCATCACACATTTCACACTACAAGCCAATTTGGACCACAACTGCAATGTTCGTACTCTGCACGACTCTGCACAGCACCAACAACAAGCAACAACCTACTCTGCACAACACCAACAACAAGCAACAACCTGCAATATACCAAACACAAAAACCACCTTATCACGTTTTCTGGAATGACAATCTTTTCTCTGTCTCACGCCTTCAAGACATCAACCTCACAACCAAATACACACCTTCACTTCAGCAACAACTGAGCAACAATAATCACCAATACACACTCATTTTCAACACTTTTCCTCACCGCAAAAGACAACAACACACACGGCAACCAAAAAACATCAGCACCATCGCAAAACTCGTCCGACCTCAGCTTATAGCCACCACTTGTTTTCGTTCATCACTACAACACACAACCATCTTCACAAACTCTTTTCAACCTTCTGTTACCTACCACAACAACAACAGAAACAAAATACAGAAATGAGAAAAAGATGAAGATGAAGATGAAGAGAAGTTCAAAAGAGAGAGGTCGAGAGGGCTTTGCCTTTGAGACTCGCGCAAAGAGAGAGAGGCCGAAGCTCATGTTGACTTAATCTGAGATTTGCGAGAGGTCTAAAAAAGGAAAACCGAAAGCTCCGACGCCGACACAAGCTTTTCAACCACCACCTCTGTTCTCACGATGCTATCATCAGCAACCACCACCGTTCCATCATCAATCTCCAACTGAACATCAACAATAACAGAACACAAAATCAGATAGAGAGATTGAACTGAAACAACAACAAGAAGAAGCAGAAACAATCTCAGAATCGAAATAGAAATAGAAGAAAGAGATGAGGACGAAATCAAAATCGCTATGAACAAACCTCGAGACCACGAGTTTCGACGCCGGAGAGGGAGTCACCGCCGATGATGCCGCGCGGTGGTATTTTTGTTTGCGGAGAAAGATCTCGAAAGAGGATCGTGCGAAATCCGAAGGTGGCGATTGAGATGAACGAAGAAGAGAGGACATGACCAACCGCGAAATCACCAAAGAAGCAAGCTCGCGATTGAAGGCGCCGTGATGAATTTGTTTGCGGGTTTCAGCGAAGAAGAAGGAGATCGTTGGCCCCTGTTTAACTTTTTGTTTTTCTTCTCCTTTTTATTTCATCCGATTTGACCTTGTTCCCTTTTTATTTTTTATTTTTTTTAATATATATAACTGATATTAATTGAGATTTATATTTTCATTCTTTTTCTTTTTTTGCTTTAAGATTTTCATTATGGACTCTATAAGCCCAGCGAATTCCCCCCTCCTTGTTGTTGTTGTGGTGGTGGGCTTTGTAGATCCCATGTTCATGTTGCTATCCACACTACAGAATCCTGTTAATACCACCCTTGCGATTTTTCTTCATAAATCCTTGTTATTTGTTTTTTTATTTTAACAATTTTAATATTAGTTTTAGATTAATTTTCTTGTACAGTTTGAAATTTATTTATGTGAAATTCTTAGTTAAAGTTATATTAGTTAGATTTAATTATGCTTATTTTCATTGTTAATCTTGATTAATTTAGGTTTTATTTTTACTAATCTTTGTTTATATCTATTTGAATTTTGATTGAACTTTGTGGATTTTAATTGTTTTTTGTAGTTAACTTTGAGTAGAATTTTAATTGACTTCCTTTTATTTAAGTTCTTTCTAACTTTTTTTGATTATCTTGTTAGTACTGTGAATTTTGGCATAGTTGATCGTGAACGTGATTTTGACTGTTGAGCACCCGAGACTTAATGGATTGAACATGTGAAGCTCCTGACATCTTTCTTGATATTTCTTCCTGCACGCTTTGAACAGGCAACGGACCTTCTCCATTAGGTAACACTGGGGCCTGATTTTACTATTGCATGATGTTGCATCTGGAAGTCCTACTGGTGTAGGCTCTGTTTGTGCATTGTTTGTTCATCTCCATTTCGCATTCTCATCTCCTTATCTTATTCATTGTTCATCTCCATTTCGCATTCTCATCTCCTTATCTTATTCATTGTTCATCTCCATTGCATTCTTCTTCTTATCTTATTTTTCTTCCTCATCTTCTTTTATTCTTCCTTAACTGGAGGTGTGCCTAGGCCTCCATGGAGCTTCTCCTTTCATCTTTCTTTTCTTTCTTTCTTCTTTAGGATAGTAGACCACACTAACCTAGGACCATCCGAGCATGTGAATATTAATTAGTCCCCCACTTAGTTTTACCTTTGTGTCTCTTTGAGTCTTCTCTTCTCACCTCACAATCAGGGACTAAACCCTAAAGGCTTTAAGGCTTTGTGATTAAGCTTATGCCTGCATCCTTCTATTAGGATGGAGTGTATAACTTTAATCCTAAGTGTTAAACCCTTAATGTGTTTAACTCCTTTAATCAATTCACTTAATAATCATCAAGACATCAAGCTTGTAACTTGGGCCTTGCATTAGGGTTCCAATTCTTCCTTAACTGGTTAAGAAGGACTAACCCTAGTGTTAATGGACAAGTCCCCCTCAAGTTGTCTTACAAACCCTAAAAATCACTTCATCATCATATCATTAACTAAAATCTACTTGATAAAGGCTTTGTTTTGTCATGAGTTTAATCCCTAATCATGGATTAAGTTGAGGAGTTTTCCTCAGCTTAAACATTCTCATCTATTATCCTTCTATTAGGATGGTGTAATGAGTCTGTTTAATCCTTGATTATGGCTTAATCTCATTACTTAACACCAAACAAAAACACCAAAAACATCTAAATAATCACAAGTAGGTTAATGATCTTAATCCTGCATCAAAGGTGATTAAGTGTGAGAAGTTGACTTCACACTTAAAGTATTCTCATTACCCCTAATCAGAGGGAAGATGTGATGAGTTTACTAACCCATTGGTTAGGCTTAAGCTCATTAACTTATGACAAACTCTCAAAAGCAATAAAAGACTGAAAACTCAAAAACAAACAATAATCGTCTCCTCCGGGATTATTTTCTCATCTCATTCATTCATAACCGAGAACTTGCTTCTTCCGTCTAATGCAAGACAGTTTGCACCTGAGCCAGACAGGTCATACACTTGAGCATAGGCAAGTAGGCAGTTCACAAGTCAATTCACCTTTCAGTCTCTTTGGGTCGAACTACGGTGTTCTGACTTCCTCATTGCACGAGAGGATACGTAGGCATAACTTAACAGTTATCGAACAAAAGTCTTTGTATATTCCCCCTCCTTCCAGCATTATTATTTAAGCCTCATGATCTCGAGCATCCTATTCTTGTTCTTACACTGACACTGTATATTCACACTTCACACTTCTCATACACTGACACCTGTACATCCTTTTCCAGCTCTTTTATACACAAATTGCACTGACACTACCCCTTTAAAACACAAATCTTTTAAGCGTGGATCCCGTCGAGTACGACGGACAATCTGGGTGCTAATACCTTCCCAGGTTGTAACCAACCCCCTTTCTCAGTCTCTCTGGTTCGCAACCGTCTTATCCATCTCTTTCTAGGTCTATGCAGCATTGCCTTTCCTCCGGGATAAAAATGCCTAGCTGGCGACTCTATTCATTCCCTGTGAGTTCACTCCTGTGTGTTCTCACACCTCATTTCGCCGACCGTTCGCGTCTGTACCTTTATCTGGGCCATTTCCCATTTATCGGGAGTGACAGCTTGGCGACTCTGCTGGGGAGAGTTTTCTGTAACCAGGGCTTCTGGTTCTTTTTGTGGGTTCCTCCTAGCGCTTGATTGATTTGTGTTTACTGGGCTGTTATGTGCTATCTGTGTTTGTATATTTGTTTTATTTTTGCTTTATGTACAGTTGCTTTATTGTTTTCTTTATAGCTTTGCATGTATCATATTGTCATACTGTGCTGGCTGGATCTGTTTTGTTGCTTTGGTGGGTGGGTGTTCTATTGAGAGTTAAGGTCCTATACCTGGGACCTGAGTGACACCTAGGCTAGAGTGGTTCATATTCTTTCCCATTCCATCTCGGTTTGGTGCGGGAATATGAAACACGGTTCAGATATGGGTTTCTTCTTGAGAACTCTGTATTGCAGATTTCCTGCAGTGCTAGGGCTATCTGGGAAGCCTGCTAAGTCTGGATGACCTTAATCACGACCTTCAGAAACTGAGGAGAATTATATGAGGATTTATTATGGTTATTGTAAACACTGTACCTCCGGGTTGGAAGTGTTTACACTTCCCATAACTGATCCAAGTCTGAGGATCTTTGTTTTAGAACACCACCTGTGAGGGGGTTGGGTTGTTTACAGGTTTGCAGGAACCCTTGACCTCAACATACCTTCATTACCAGCACAATTGTTTGATCCGGTCACTATGATCCTGAAGTTATTGACCTCTGGTTTTCAGTTACTATTTCGGTTTACTATACAGAGATCTTATGGTTACAGACACTTGATTCTTGGCAGTATTCCAGATTCCAGGAAGTTTCCAGCTGTGATCCCATGTCTTTGCATCTTTTGCATCATCATATTGCATTTTGCATTTGCATCTGCATTGCATTTTCCTCCTCCAGAGAGCTCATCCTTCCTCTTTTGTCCGTGACCAGCCAGCTAATTTCCCGGTACTCAGTTTGAACAAGTGTTAATTGTTGGAAGACGACAGTGTTTGAAGGAAGATTGAGCAGTGTCAAGAGGTAAAGGGTCAGTTTGAAAGCCGTCAGCAGCTATGTCAGAGAGCAACTGTCAGAATGTTGAGTTTCCACCTGGTTTCACTTCAATGACCAATCCGTTGTATGGTCTTTCTCCTGATGAGGATCTTCCACAAGTGAACAATCTTGCTCAAGCTCAACCTGTACAGACCCCGATCGTGAATCAGAATGTACCTGAACCATCTGCTGTCCGAGGTGGACCTTCATCTTCTCCTGATTCTACAGATTATCAGAGTTTTGCCTTACCTATGCCAGACTTCCAAGGGGCAATCCCTCTTATGAAAACCAAGGATCCACAAGTTATTGATCCTGCTGAAAGATTTCGTGTGTTGGACGAGCGACTCAAAGCCTTAGCGGATCCTGATGCCTTCGGTTTTGATGCTCTAACCCTGTGTTTGGTGCCTGGTCTTGTCATTCCTCCAGATTTCAAAACTCCGAAGTTTGAGAAATACATTGGTGTCAGTTGCCCGAAGCGTCATTTGGTGATGTTCTGTAGAAAAATGACTTCTCATGCCTGCAATGATAAGTTGATGATTCACTGTTTTCAGGACAGTTTAAGTGGGGCATCTTTAAGTTGGTACATGGATTTAGAAAGCAGTCATATCCGATCTTGGAATGATTTATCCAGAGCTTTCGTAAAGCAATACCAGTACAATATGGACATGGCGTCCAATCGCACGCACTTGCAGAGCCTATCCCAGAGGAGTGGTGAATCTTTCAGAGAATATGCACAGCAGTGGAAAGAATTGGCAGCCCAAGTGCAACCACCACTTTCAGACAGAGAATTAATTGACCTGTTCGTGGGCACCTTGCAGGGTCCATACTTGGAAAGAATGAGTAGCATTGGGATGACAAGCTTCTCTGATTTGATGATAGTTGGAGTACACATTGAGAGCTTGCTCAAAAATGGAAAGATCCAAGACTTTTCGAATATCCCAGCTAGTGAAGGTGAGTTTGTTGTTAGCTCCCAAGAGGAAGAATGGAATGACGACAGTGCAGTCACGGCAAATATCAAATATTCTAGACCAACATCTTCTAAGAGATCATCTTTTCCTGAACCTGATTACTCTTACGGGCATTCGGCAATGCTCAGAATACCGTGTCAGAAATCCTGGGCTCCTCCTCGTCCAAATCTGCAATCTCATGGTCGAAGACCTCAGAATCAACTTCAGAGCCAGCCTAGGCCTCGTAACAATCTGGAAAGAAGGATTGCTCCTCTTCATCCAGTTCCCATGACGTACAGTGAACTCTTGCCACATCTAATTCAGAGCTCTTTGGTGGTTCCTAAGCTTCTCAAGCCGTTGCCAGAGCCGTACCCTCCAGGGTACAATCCTCATGAGCAGTGCGGGTATCATGGTGGATCAATGGGGCATTCAACTGAAGATTGCAAAGCTTTTCAAGCCAAAGTACAACAGTTGATCGACAAGGGCTACATCTCCTTTCCAGAAGGAAGCTTGGTTGTGCGTCAACCTCTCGCCTGATTGAGTTCAAAGACTTCAGAAGAAGCGTATCTTGATTTCAGTGGCTCAGACAACAGTATGTCAGCAGAGTTGGTGATCATTGTATCCTTTTATCATTTGCATTGTAGTTTCTTTCCTGTTAGCAGCTACTTGTCTTTTAAGCATTGTTATTTTAAATGGTAATGTTAATGTAGTGATCTTGCACTTTTGAATCAATTATGTCGCATTCGCTCATTTTTCTTTATTTGCATTGAAAAAAAGAAAAAAAAAGAAAAAAATTGCATCCATTTACCTCCCATTTATGTCACTGTTGTTTAGCAGGTTTGAGGGAGGATGATGACAACTGAATACCCATAATTGTTCAAGGTATGCTTTCAGGGTAGAACCTGCTGACGATGTACAGGCATTGCTTCAATTCCCAAACACCGGAGATATAAGGGAGATAAACCCTCGTCAACCCCTTTGAGCCTTGAAGCAGGAGTTTCTTTTCTGAACGAAAAACCCTCACATTTAACCCGGGGCAGGGTAGTTATCAGTCAATTTGACCGAGCGTTCAAATTTCTAAAGGAGTGTGCATCCGAGGATCCATTACCTTTATTCATTACACCTCAAGAGGTCAAGGGACGTGAAACCACAATGGTTATCCCTCACCAACAAAGGAATGAGGCAGTCAACCCTTTCAGCAAGTCATGACAAGCCAGTGTCACACGATTTGTTCAACAAAAATAAAAAAAAAGAAAAGAAATAAAGCCCGCTAAGTCAAAAATGTGTGAAAACATATGACTTAGGCAAAAGTTAGGGCATCCCGCTGGACTTCGAAATCGAAAAATTCAAAAAAAAAGGAGAACCAGTCCAGGCAAAAGTTAGGGAGTAAAAAATGATGAAAGAGAAACTTCCATAAGAACAAAGTCGTGTGACCAGACACAAAGTCAGAAGGGGTGACCGTTACTCCAAGAAACCTCATTGGTGCTTAAATCATCAACGTCATTGTTTCCTCAATCATTACAAAACCTTTGTGAGAAGCGAGCGCTTAAGTCGAATTAGCTGAACATAGGACTGAAGAACATCAAGGAGAATGGGTGGGCACAAATAAACTTTGAGCCATAAATCCTTCTTTCTAAAACCGTGAACCAGACCACGTCATAACCCTTGAAAGTCCTAATTGAATCAGGTTCAGTTCGGAAAGCATACTATGACAAGGTTGCGTAAACTGACTCCTAACGATTTGCTAACTCAGCACTATGTTTGGACTAATCGTCCATTCGTCACACACTGTCACAGCATCAAAATAAATAAATTTTCAAAAACTTGCATGCACTAAAATTACCATTTGTAAATGAACAATTTTAATTGCAAGTCAGCTTGTGTCACCAGGAAAGTTCCTACAAAGAGCAATCGCGAGAGAACTTGATCATTCAACAATGATGACCAGAATCAAGAGCATCTTGTCAGCCTATGAATCAGGGGCATGTTATCCAGTGGTTTTGTTAACCAAGGAATCTGTCAGGGTAAAAAGAGTTCCCAAGCCTCAGTTGATCGAGGAACGTCATTCAAAGTCAGTTGATCAGAGCTGAATCTACCAAACAGGGGCAGGCCACCCGAAATTTCTGTTGTCCAAGGGTCAATGCTTCCAATGCTCAGTCAGAGTGAGTCAAGTCGCTTACACGCTCATATCGAGACATGACACTTCCAGAGATCACTAAGTGCAACTCTCCTCTAGAGAACATCTAAGTCTGCCAGGCCATAAATTGGATAATCAGTGACAGTCTGTTCAGAGACTCGCCCAACAGGGGCAAATTTTAGCTACACAGAGCAATTTGTATTAGTGATCTTCGAGTTCATGACGGGTATCGGGAAATCATATTACCCACCCTCGCCTTTGTCACCTTTCTCATTAGAAGCCTTGTCACATAAAACCTTTCTCCCCATCCTCGGGAGTTCTTATAGCTTTTCATAAGCATGGCATAAATCATTTGCATACGTTATTCATGTCGCATGTAGAGCATATGCATCATAATTGCATTGGGCATAATAACCCCGCAACATCAGATCTCACATCAGAGGGCCTCGTAACCCCAACTTATCAACCTTTCAAAGTCCAGTTCTCGTCTGGCAAGCCTTTTCAAAGTCCAGTTCCCGTCTGACAAACTTTTCAGAGTCTAGTCCTCGTCCGGCAGACAAACCCAAAGTCCAGTTCTCGTCTGGCCAACCCACTTCAAATACCAGTTCTCGTCTGGTACGCGAACCTTTTACCAGTTCCCATCTGGTCACCTTTTCATTCAACCCATTGAACGCCAGTTCCCGTCTGGTATTCATTCTTTTTCAGAGTCAATTCCCGTTTGACAATGAACACCCCGAGTAGTCAGTTCTCGGCTGACGACTTATTCTTTGCCCATCAGTTCTCGTCTGTTGGCCTACCTTTAATAAACCAGTTCTCATCTGGTAATTCACCTTCAAAAGTCCAATCGCTTGGCAACCAAAAAAAATATATATCTATCAACCTGGCCCTAGCGCCCAACCATCCTTGTTTCATATCCTTGGCATTGAGCATACGTCTGCATTGTACATCATTTGCATTGCATCTTCATACCGCATGGTTTCTGTTTTAGCTCTGATGTGGGGCAAGAATCGTTTCAAGACGTGATCTGGGGCAGTTATCTCAAGACTTGTTGAATTTCTGCGAGAGTTTGAAGACACTGGGGCAATTCTGGATGCCAAGTCTTCTGTAAAATCCTCTGAAGACGATCTTTTTATGGATGATGCAGTACGGTATAATTGAGGAGTTAAGGGAATGATAGTTCACTCAGGATGATCAGTAATGCTTTTGTTGAACTCAGAAGTTTGAAGCACTGTGTTAATTCTCAGGGAATGTCTGGTATTTATTTTACCAGCAGGGCATTGGAAGTTTATTTCTTCCCCGAGCATAAAGATCTTCTTTCAGCCGACAAGATTCCCTCATGAGGAGTTGGTTATTCGCATTCAGTCAAAGCCAATTTTCATTGGCATATCTTCCCAGCACAGTCGTCATACTATACTTGGGGGCATACTTTGACTTACTTGATTCTCCAGCAAAGTCTCTCCTCAGCAGAGCATTGCCAAATCTTTTTCTCAACCATGAAGGTTGACATCCCCGGCTGAGTTAGAGCAGACGATATCCCCAATAGAACTTCAAGGCTAATTGAATCGTTCTCATTCCCAAGCGGACTTATCTTTCCACAATGAAGTTTTCCCAACAGGCAGCTGAAGGCCTTGTTTCCCCACAAAGTTAGAATTATCAGAATTCCCTCCTCAGCAGGATTGTGTGATCAAGCATCTTCCCTAGCCAAGTCTAAAGATGATCTTTCCCCCATAGAGTCATCAGGATTATCATTTCCAAGGGATTTCCCCAGGAGAGCAAGAAGAAATTCTCCCCAGTGGAGTCAGAGCAGGATGATCAGATCCTCAGCAGATGTTCAAAGCAGTTAAACGAAGTATACCTCACGCAGAGTCGCCTTTCCTCCAGTGAAAACCTCTCCAACAGGCATCAGGTTGCCAGCACTTCGTTCCCATCAGAGTTAAAAGCTTTCAACCCGTCAGCAGTATACAGAATGCTTCCCAAATTCCCCAGCGGAGAGTTAAAGCTAAAACAGTTGCCCTACATTCACAAACATCAGTATATACACCTGGTGGCACCCGTTCGTGCCATATCCCTAGCATAAAGCCAAAGCGTCCCCTTTGCACTCACAGATACATATATATAATTTTCTTGACATCCGTCCGTGTCACCTTCCCCAGCACAGTAACCTAAACACTTTGTATATCAGATACTTGTTTATACTATACTTTTCTCCTTTCGACACTCGTCCGTGTCACCCCCCCAGCAGATTAAATACCCATCTATACACCGCTCATGCTTATTTTACTCATACAGATACTCGTTTTTATCTTGTATATACCATTTATATCCCCGCAGATTCAACACTAGTCCGTTGTTCTTTGTTAACCAGTTGGTACTCGTCCGTACCATCATCTCAGAGCATGTGTCAAGCGTTTGTTTCTACCTGATACTCGTCCGTATCAAAGTCTTAGGGATGCTCGTCCGCATCTTTAATCCATACACGTGTCAAACACTCTTGTCTTCTTGAATATAGACACTCGTCTGTGTCTAATATTCCCCAGAAGAGTCCCCTCAGAATCAACACTCGTCCGTGTTCCTTGTTAACCAGTTGATACTCGTCCGTATCATCATCTCTGAACACGTGTCAGTATTTGTTTCTACTCGATACTCGTCCGTATCGCAGTCTTAAGGATGCTCGTCCGCATCTTTAATCTATACACAATACCAAACACTTATACTTTTTTTTCTTAGATATAAACACTCGTCCGTGTTTACTATTCCCCAAGTAGATCGCCCGCAAAGCAATTTTCTTTTTTATCTGACATTCATCCTATGTCATGATAGACCCCGAGAGCAGTCGTCCCCTGCTAGGTGGTCGTCCTCCACCTCTTGATGGTCGTCCTCCATCATGCTCGTCCGATGGCCGTCCCCATCGTTGAGCTTTTATCCGACGTTCGTCCTACGTCGCGATACTTTCGACAGCCGTACCCTGCCAGGTGGTCGTCCTCCACCTAAGATGACCGTCCCTCATCTTAACCCAACAGAGCAGCCGTCCCCTGCTAGGTGATCGTCCTTCACCTTTGATGACCGTACCTCATCATCTGTTTATTTCATTTATTCTTTAACCCGATGGCCGTCCCCGTCGTGGTCCCTTTTCCTTTCAGTTTAGCCCGATGGCCGTCCCCATCGTTGGTTACTTTACTTTATGAACTTGATGGCCGTCCCCGTCATGTTTTCATTAATCCCCAGAGAAATTTTACAACTTTATCTTGATGGCCGTCCCCATCATAATCCCTTTTATCCCCAGCATGTCGGCCGTCCCCGTCATTGCTTTATTTTCCGCACTTTTTAGCATGTCGGTCGTCCCCGTCATTGCTCTTTCCCAGCAGTCGTCCTCTGCTCGACGGTCGTCCTCCGTCGCCCATACTTTACAATATACTTTATTTTCTCTTACAATCTATATCCATTTTCTTCTTCATTCTGTGAGCGCAAATTTTGGATTGTCTTTGGTATTCAACCACAAGTTATCTTGTTTGCCTGTTAAGCCGTTGCTTACATCCTGCACAGCTAACTCATGTTTGAATAGGGGCAGCTGTAGACACCCAAATTTGCCCTCTGGCTTTTGTATCTTTTTTTCTGCTTCTCGTTTGCATTCATACGCATTTTGCATATCATTTGCATAAGTTCCTAAGACATGAGATCAGGATTTTCCGAAGAATTAGGGTTCCGCATCCTATGTTTGGTTATCAGGAGAATTCAAGGTTTTTGGCTATGCAGCCATCAGTGGCATTGTCCTCTCTTTTCTTTTGTCACTGAATTAAGGGTTTATTTCCCTAGTTTGGCAGTCTTCAAGGATTTCATATCTGCAAGGACTATTCACTGCGAATCGGGCATGTCATCAGGATATTTTCTTCTTCATTAAGTTACAAGGATATTCTCGTCTTCTCAGCATCTTAGGCTATCTTCTATCTCAAAAGTTTTGGTTTCAGTTCAAGTGTGTTTGTTCAGTTGCGATCTAATTCAGATGGATGCTTGACCTAATCTTGGTTGAACTATCAGGAGATTTCTTCAAATGCAAGTTATCTATTTCAGGACTATTTATCAGTCAGTGTGTATCCAAGGTTGTGTGTGGATTTCTTGAGGTTATCAAGCAGTGGCTCGTGTGGGTTTTGGTTCAGAAAATCAGTTTTTTTATCATCAGTGGCGAATTGTTCAATGGTGTTGGAGATTCATTTTAATCCGATGTTTTGTGAAAAATCTCAAGTGTGGTGTGTGCATCCGTGACTTTTGATATTGGTTCATGTTCATATCCATATCCATTTATTTCCATCATTCCCTATCCATGATTACCCGATTTTTATTCTTTTTTCCATTAACCACTTTCGAATCCATTTCCAACTTCCACAAAGTTCTTGAACCATTTTTATAGTTTTTACTCTATCCATCTTTAAGGGTTTGTCCACATTTTAAACCTCATTGTTTCTAACCAAAATCCGCAAGATCACTTATCTTTCCAAACCATATATCATTCTTTCTAATTAAATTACATTTTTGTTAAACCTTTTTTTCACTCATTCCATAAGCCCACATCATTTCTACAAAGCCCATTTCTCACTTTTTCATTTAACTTACAACACATTTTATTTTGATCTCTACATTTTTATTTCTTTTCCATTCAAGACTATTTCTATTTCTATTTCCATTCCGTTTCATTTTTATTTCTTTTCCATTCAAGACTATTTCTATATCTATTCACTACTCAATATACATTTCCATTCATCCTATCAATTTCATTTATCCGCTTCTTTTTTCTTTTTATTTAATTCCGTATTCCATTACGTAAACCAATTCTCATTTTTCCATTTTTTATGTCCAAATCCTTTGTGTAAATTCATTCTAAACATTGTCTAATATATATTCTATTTCCATATTTTTTAATTTAATCTCATAACTCATAACATTATTTTGACTCATTTTAATCCATACTTTTCTACATCATTTCACAACAAACCTCACCATAGGCCCCACACTCATCACACATTTCACACTACAAGCCAATTTGGACCACAACTGCAATGTTCGTACTCTGCACAGCACCAACAACAAGCAACAACCTACTCTGCACAACACCAACAACAAGCAACAACCTGCAATATACCAAACACAAAAACCACCTCATCACGTTTTCTGGAATGACAATCTTTTCTCTGTCTCACGCCTTCAAGACATCAACCTCACAACCAAATACACACCTTCACTTCAGCAACAACTGAGCAACAATAATCACCAATACACACTCATTTTCAACACTTTTGCTCACCGCAAAAGACAACAACACACACGGCAACCAAAAAACATCAGTACCATCTCAAAACTCGTCCGACCTCAGCTTATAGCCACCACTTGTTTTCGTTCATCACTACAACACACAACCATCTTCACAAACTCTTTTCAACCTTCTGTTACCTACCACAACAACAACAACAGAAACAAAATACAGAAATGAGAAAAAGATGAAGATGAAGATGAAGAGAAGTTCAAAAGAGAGAGGTCGAGAGGGCTTTGCCTTTGAGACTCGCGCAAAGAGAGAGAGGCCGAAGCTCATGTTGACTTAATCTGAGATTTGCGAGAGGTCTAAAAAAGGAAAACCGAAAGCTCCGACGCCGACACAAGCTTTTCAACCACCACCTCTGTTCTCACGATGCTATCATCAGCAACCACCACCGTTCCATCATCAATCTCCAACTGAACATCAACAATAACATAACACAAAATCAGATAGAGAGATTGAACTGAAACAACAACAAGAAGAAGCAGAAACAATCTCAGAATCGAAACAGAAATAGAAGAAAAAGATGAGGCCGAAATCAAAATCGCCATGAACAAACCTCGAGACCACGAGTTTCGACGCCGGAGAGGGAGTCACCGCCGATGATGCCGCGCGGTGGTATTTTTGTTTGCGGCGAAAGATCTCGAAAGAGGATCGTGCGAAATCCGAAGGTGGCGATTGAGATGAACGAAGAAGAGAGGACATGACCAACCGCGAAATCACCAAAGAAGCAAGCTCGCGATTGAAGGCGCCGTGATGAATTTGTTTGCGGGTTTCAGCGAAGAAGAAGGAGATCGTTGGCCCCTGTTTCACTTTTTGTTTTTCTTCTCCTTTTTATTTCATCCGATTTGACCTTGTTCCCTTTTTATTTTCTTTTTTTTTAATATATATAACTGATATTAATTGAGATTTATATTTTCATTCTTTTTCTTTTTTTGTTTTAAGATTTTCATTATGGACTCTATAAGCCCAGCGAATTCCCCCCTCCTTGTTGTTGTTGTGGTGGTGGGCTTTGTAGATCCCATGTTCATGTTGCTATCCACACTACAGAATTCTGTTAATACCACCCTTGCGATTTTTCTTCATAAATCCTTGTTATTTGTTTTTTTATTTTAACAATTTTAATATTAGTTTTAGATTAATTTTCTTGTACAGTTTGAAATTTATTTATGTGAAATTCTTAGTTAAAGTTATATTAGTTAGATTTAATTATGCTTATTTTCATTGTTAATCTTGATTAATTTAGGTTTTATTGTTACTAATCTTTGTTTATATCTATTTGAATTTTGATTGAACTTTGTGGATTTTAATTGTTTTTTGTAGTTAACTTTGAGTAGAATTTTAATTGACTTCCTTTTATTTAAGTTCTTTCTAACTTTTTTTGATTATCTTGTTAGTACTGTGAATTTTGGCATAGTTGATCGTGAACGTGATTTTGACTGTTGAGCACCCGAGACTTAATGGATTGAACATGTGAAGCTCCTGACATCTTTCTTGATATTTCTTCCTGCACGCTTTGAAGAGGCAACGAACCTTCTCCGTTAGGTAACACTGGGGCCTGATTTTACTATTGCATGCTGTTGCATCTGGAAGTCCTACTGGTGTAGGCTCTGTTTGTGCATTATTTGTTCATCTCCATTTCGCATTCTCATCTCCTTATCTTATTCATTGTTCATCTCCATTTCGCATTCTCATCTCCTTATCTTATTCATTGTTCATCTCCATTGCATTCTTCTTCTTATCTTATTTTTCTTCCTCATCTTCTTTTATTCTTCCTTAACTGGAGGTGTGCCTAGGCCACCATGGAGCTTCTCCTTTCATCTTTCTTTTCTTTCTTTCTTTTTTAGGATAGTAGACCACACTAACCTAGGACCATCCGAGCATGTGAATATTGATTAGTCCCCCACTTAGTTTTACCTTTGTGTCTCTTTGAGTCTTCTCTTCTCACCTCACAATCAGGGACTAAACCCTAAAGGCTTTAAGGCTTTGTGATTAAGCTTATGCCTGCATCTTTCTATTAGGATGGAGTGTATAACTTTAATCCTAAGTGTTAAACCCTTAATGTGTTTAACTCCTTTAATCAATTCACTTAATAATCATCAAGACATCAAGCTTGTAACTTGGGCCTTGCATTAGGGTTCCAATTCTTCCTTAACTGGTTAAGAAGGACTAACCCTAGTGTTAATGGACAAGTCCCCCTCAAGTTGTCTTACAAACCCTAAAAATCACTTCATCATCATATCATTAACTAAAATCTACTTGATAAAGGCTTTGTTTTGTCATGAGTTTAATCCCTAATCATGGATTAAGTTGAGGAGTTTTCCTCAGCTTAAACATTCTCATCTATTATCCTTCTATTAGGATGGTGTAATGAGTCTGTTTAATCCTTGATTATGGCTTAATCTCATTACTTAACACCAAACAAAAACACCAAAAACATCTAAATAATCACAAGTAGGTTAATGATCTTAATCCTGCATCAAAGGTGATTAAGTGTGAGAAGCTGACTTCACACTTAAAGTATTCTCATTACCCCTAATTAGAGGGAAGATGTGATGAGTTTACTAACCCATTGGTTAGGCTTAAGCTCATTAACTTATGACAAACTCTCAAAAGCAATAAAAGACTGAAAACTCAAAAACAAACAATAATCGTCTCCTCCGGGATTATTTTCTCATCTCATTCATTCATAACCGAGAACTTGCTTCTTCCGTCTAATGCAAGACAGTTTGCACCTGAGCCAGACAGGTCATACACTTGAGCATAGGCAAGTAGGCAGTTCACAAGTCAATTCACCTTTCAGTCTCTTTGGGTCGAACTACGGTGTTCTGACTTCCTCATTGCACGAGAGGATACGTAGGCATAACTTAACAGTTATCGAACAAAAGTCTCTGTATATTCCCCCTCCTTCCAGCATTATTATTTAAGCCTCATGATCTCGAGCATCCTATTCTTGTTCTTACACTGACACTGTATATTCACACTTCACACTTCTCATACACTGACACCTGTACATCCTTTTCCAGCTCTTTTATACACAAATTGCACTGACACTACCCCTTTAAAACACAAATCTTTTAAGCGTGGATCCCGTCGAGTACGACGGACAATCTGGGTGCTAATACCTTCCCAGGTTGTAACCAACCCCCTTTCTCAGTCTCTCTGGTTCGCAACCGTCTTATCCATCTCTTTCTAGGTCTATGCAGCATTGCCTTTCCTCCGGGATAAAAATGCCTAGCTGGAGACTCTATTCATTCCCTGTGAGTTCACTCCTGTGTGTTCTCACACCTTATTTCGCCGACCGTTCGCGTCTGTACCTTTATCTGGGCCATTTCCCATTTATCGGGAGCGACAGGTGGGCTCGGGTGATACTGTTTCTGAGAGATAAGCCAAGTACCCGGATTGAGTGCACTATAGGATTAGAGTGGACATATTGTACTCACATGTGACATGATGAGTGGCAGTGTGTTTCACGCCCAGATTGCGACTGTCTTGGAAATATCTTGTGTGGGGATTTCCTCCACTTTGGGATAGGACCTTGATAGTTATGTGCATCTGGGGACCGATCATTGAGAACCTTTGTGGAAACAACCCTCTCCAGTGGTGGCAGTGGCAGACCACATTTTGTGGCAAACCCATTCGCACCCGAGGGTCCACTGGGGACTCGCATATGATGGCCTGGTTCTCTTATAGGAACTCAGTCAAAGCATCTGGTCGTATGAAATTAGTACTGTATCCTACGGGCTGAATGTACTATTGTTTCTCGATTTTAGCGCTTGAAGCTGGGGACTTATAAGGGATGCTTGTTTTTCCCGGACTCAGCTGAGGCCTCCCTGCGTAGTACATAATGCCTAACCGATTCCCTGATTTGGTCATGAGCCATTTCTTGGAAATGGTGAAAGTATTATTGCTATTCGGCTTTGAGAGTCCGTAATGTTTGACCCGGAGCACACCTGTGAGATTGGGAATGGGTTTACAGGTTTGCAGGAACCCTTGACCACATCATACACTTGTTACTAGTACAGTTTCATGTTTTGATACAGTTACTTTGGTTCCGGAGTTCTTGAGTTTCTCTGGTCTTTGATTGGGAGTATCTGAGTTTATCTGAGTGTTTATGGGCTGATATCCAGAGGATTTGGGGTTTCTGATCATGTGGCTTTGGTATCCAGATTCCAGACAGTCCCAGATGACCATATGTCTTTGCATTTGCATCTGCATTGCATCATTTCATCATTAATCATGTTTTGTTTTCATTCACAGGTTCATATCTTTGCTTCCGGTTCTGGTATTCTCTTCAGAGATGGAAGATCCTCGCAAGAAGAATATTCACTTCAAGTTCTTTGACACCAAGGTTGGCCTGTTGAAGAAGATGGTGAAGCTGATTACACCCAACCATGTGGAGAGATTCAGGAAGGCTTATGGGAGCATTCTGGATGTGGTGGTAGAGCTAGATCTTTCTGAGAGAAGTGCCATTCATACCCTGCTTCAGTATTATGATCCTCAGCTCCGTTGCTTCACTTTTCCTGATTTTCAGCTAGGTCCTTTGCTGGAGGAGTATGCTTTGATCTTGGGAGTGCCTGTTCGAGACCAGATTCCGTTCAATGCTGAGATGAGTAGACCTGCACCTGAGGCTATTGCTAAGGCTCTTTATTTGAGCGCTTCTGATGTGAATTCTTTGACCATCATTAAGGGAGGTGTACCTGGATTTTCTTTAGAAGCTTTAGTACAGAAGGTGGAAGAGTTGGCTGTTGAGGAAGAATGGGATGCTGTCTGTGCTATCTTGGCTCTTTCTATCTATGGCATTATATTGTTTGCTGATATGGAAAAGTTCATAGATATGAATGCCATACATCTCTTTTTGCTGAAGAATCTTGTGCCTACCTTGCTCGGAGATTTGTATTACTCAGTGCACTACAAGACTGAGAAGAAGAGGGGAGGTTTAGTTCGTTGCTGCGCTCCGTTATTTCATATGTGGTTCATGAGGCATCTGCCTAGTACTGGAGTGTTTAGTGACCACACCTTGGTATGGGCTCAGAAGCTGGAAAAGTTGCTTGTCAAGGATGTCAGGTGGATTACTCAAAGGCTGCAAGGTGCACATTTCATCACTAGCTGTGGGAGTTATCTTAGTGTACCTTTATTGGGAGTAACTGGAGGGATCAATTACAATCTAATCTTGTTAAGAAGACAATTGGTATATGCCTTGAGAGAGGTACCAAAAGAATTGAAGCTGACCCCTATTTTCTACTTCCCAATGAAGGACAATATGCCCTTAGTGAGGAAGGTTGCTGGAGCTTGGAAGTGCATTAAGGGAGAAGGGATAGCTAGTTTTGGAAAGTGCAACAATCAGATGTTCCCAGAGTATGAAGCTTGGTTGAAAGACAGGGCCAGAAGGGTTTTGCTGCCATTCTCACCACCAGTTCCTCCAGTTCCTGAGTCCATTGATACTGTGTCTTTAGAGGAGTTCAAGAGGTTGGAAGCCCAGCTGCATGCAGTCAGAGTGGAGAACACTAAAGTAGTTAGTCTGTATCATCTTGCCAGCCGGGCCAAGAATGAAGCTGAAGAGAAGTTGCTGAAGATGCAGACTACTTTGGAGGCCAAAGAGAAAGACTTCGCTGGAAGGGAAGCTCACTTCCACAGGTTGGGAATGATGGAGGCTAAAAGAGAAGCTGAATGCAAGAAGAATTCAAAGACTCTCAAGGAAGCTCGACAGTCTATTGTCTGGTTGTAGGGACAGAGAGAGCAAGAACTGAAGAGGTATAAAGAAAAAGAAGAGTTATTCGAAGTGCAGATGGCCTACAAAAAGGAAGAGGTGGAGCAAGTCCACAAGATTCGCAGGGAGAAGACTCAACAGTTAGCAGATAGTCAACAAGCCCTCGAAACAACACTTAAAGAGATTGAAGACCTCAAGTTGATGGCTAGAGTCAAGAAGGTTAGGTCTGATATGGGGTTTATTGAGGGAGGTTCAGGGTCCTCAGGCAGTGGTTTTGCTTCTTAGTTTGTTTTCCTTATATCTGGATTACCTACAGACATGTTGTAGGAATCCTGGTTGTTTGTTTTTCTTTTGTAAGAAGTTGTACCCTACGAAGAATTATGTTTTATTTGCCTAATAGGCTGATTTATGTTATGTCTTTTTCATGGTGTGCCTGCTGTTATGGTTTGAATGTGGTGTTTTCGCGAAGGTTCCTGAAAGTCGAGGATCAGTACCCATATGGTTTTCTTTGCTAAATATCGGAACCGGGGCATGAATGACCTGGGATTGGAAACATAAACAACTGCATTGCATACATATAACCTATTTGTTTGTTTTGCAGGTAGTGTCTCAGTTGCTAACGTGTTTTGTGTTTCAGGCACTATAGCTCCCCGGAAAGTTCGGGAACAACCAGTAGTACATAAATATCCAACAAAGATCAACAGAGAGCGAGTCATGGACCAGATGCAAGCGGACTTGGCAGATCTGAGACTGAGAATGGATAACTTTATGACATTGATGGCCGACATGGGTCAGAACCAAGAGCGTCTGCGGGAGATGATAGAGAACAGTCAACCCAGGAACAACACTGTTGCTGCTGATAATCGTACCGGTGCAGGCGCACGTCAGGTTGAAGCTCCTGTAACACAGCCAGGGGTGACAATAATCAATGATAGGTTGAATAATGTGCAAATGGATAATCAAGATGAGCAGTTCACTCTACTTGACGAAGCTGAAGGTCAAGGAGTTGAGATGAATAAGAGGTTTGAAGAAATGGCAGAACAAATCAGAGCCATTCAGTCCTAGAGCTCTTTGGGATTTGACATTACAGATTTGGGCTTGGTTCCTGGGGTCAGGATCCCATACAAGTTCAAAGTTCCCACCTTTGAGAAATATAATGGCACTGCCTGCCCGAAGACCCATCTTCAATCCTTCGTAGGGAGGATCGCTGCTCACACGGATGATGAGAAACTTTGGATGTATTATTTTCAAGACAGCTTGGTTGGAGCTTCGCTGGAATGGTACATGAAGCTTAGCAGAGTCAATATCAAGAGTTAGAAAGATCTAGCAGAAGCTTTTGTGAGACAATATCAATATAATATGGACATGGCTCCAAACCGCACGCAATTGCAGCACATGGCTCAGACTGCTAAGGAAGGTTTCAAAGAGTATGCACGGAGGTGGCGCCAGCTCGCTGCCAGAGTGCAACCACCGCTGCTTGAGAACGAAATGGCTGACATGTTTATGGGTACTTTGCAGGGTGTATTTCTTGAAAGACTGGCGTCCAGTTCTGCCACTAATTTCAATGATATTGTTATTGCTGGAGAAAGGGTTGAGACCTTGCTGAAGATGGGGAAGATCCAAGATCCTAGTGCTAGTAGCTCTAATGGAGCGAGGAAAGCTTTCAGTGGACCTCCTAGAAGAAGAGAGGGTGAGACAAATGATGTATTTGGCCGAGGCCAGGGCCATGGTTATAGAAGACCTTATGAGCATGTGGCAGCTGTCACAATTCCTTCAGTTCTAGTGCAACAGATGCAACCTCCTCCACAACAACAACATCAACAACAACAACCCCGTATTAACATTTGTGCCACCGCCGAATGTTAATTCGAACCCTATCCCGAATCATGGAGGGGCAAGAATCAATGCTGTTGAGGGTGATAAAGAGTTGAGTCTTGTGCTGAGTATTGATGAAGTGAAGACTCCTTTAAGGGTAGTGAAAGAGAGACTGCTGAAGGGTCAAGTGTTTCCTGGTTGCTGTCTTGATTGTGAAGACTGTATGAATGCTGAGAATGGCTGTGAGAAGCTGAAGTTGGGTTTGCAAGGTTTGATTGATGATGGATCCTTACAGTTCAGTAAAGCTGGTACTGATGAAGCTGATGATGTGTCAACAATTACTATTTTCTATGATGAAGCTGACATGCCTGTTAGGAGAGAGCCTATTACAATTTATGCTCCAGAGATCAGTCCTGTGACTATCACCGTACCTGGGCCTGTTCCGTACACAGACGATAAAGCCATTCCCTAGCATTATGGCTCAGATGTATATGTAGCCGGACAGAAGATTGAGAGCAAGTCTGCTGCTGTTGACCCGACTGTGGAGAATGTCGGAGGAGTTAGGGGTTTCACCAGAAGTGGTTGTTTATTCGCTCCCCCTGTGCTGAGAGGGGATCCTGAGGCTGAGGCTTCGTCCAAAGCCAAAGGAAAGCAAGCTGTATCTGATGAATCAACTACTCCTGTTGCTGGGCAGGGTACATTTGAAAAAGAGGTCGAGGAATTCATGCGTATCATCAAAAAGAGTGACTATAAGGTGGTTGATCAACTGAACCAAACACCCTCCAAGATATCCATCTTATCACTGCTGATGTGTTCTCCCGCACACACAAAGGCCTTATTGAAAGTTCTGCAAATGGCCTATGTTCCTCAGGAAATCACTGTCAACCAACTTGAAGCTGTCGTAGGAAGTGTCAATGCAAGCCATGGCCTAGGCTTTACAGACAGAGACCTTACGTCAGAGGGCAGAAACTACAACAAAGCACTACATATTACTATGAAGTGCAAGGGTGTTGTGTTGTCGCATGTTCTTGTAGACACAGGCTCTTCCCTAAATGTGCTTCCGAAGAAGGCACTGATGAAGCTTAATGTTGATGGGATTGTCCTGAGACCAAGTGATCTGATTGTCAAGGCTTTTGATGGTTCAAGAAGATCAGTTTTTGGAGAAGTTGAGCTGCCTGTCAAGATAGGTTCTCAAGTCTTCAAAAGTGTTTTCTATGTTATGGATATCCAGCCTGCATACAGCTGCCTGTTGGGACGCCCATGGATACATGTTGTTGGAGTTGTTACTTCAACCCTGCATCAGAAGCTCAAGTATGTGGTTGACGGCCAGGTCATCACAATCTGCGGAGAGGAGGACATATTCGTAAGCCACTTGTCAATGTTCAAGTATGTAGAGGTGGATGAAGAAATCCATGAGACTTTATGCCAAGCTTTCGAAGCAGTCAACGTCAGCATATTGACTCTTGTGGAGAAGAGCAGTGATAAGGAGGGTACATCCATCCATTCTTATAAAGAGGCAAGAGAGGTTGTGCCCTCAGGCAGTGCCCAAGGCTGGGGCAAGCTGTTGGAGCTGGAAAAGAAAGATGATAAATTTGGCTTAGGGTATCAGCCTGGTGGATCTACTCCAAGTGGTAAGGCTATCACGTTTACAAGTGCTGGGTTGCTCGACCGCAATCAGATCTGTACAGCAAGCCAAAATGGGGACAGTGACGGAGACTGGGACAATTGGATCCACCCGTGTGCGCCCGACGAGGAGCTAACAAACTGGTCTGCTGAAGACATTGTTCAAGTCACCTGGCTCTCAGAGTAATTATTTTGTTTCCTTTTATTAGCATACTGCATTGTCAAATCCAGCATTCTGCCCAAGATGCTAGGATCCATTGTATCGGGCCACCATGTTTTGTATTGCATCTTATTTTGCTATGAAATAAAAGGACATTTTCAGACAAATTGTGTTCTCTTTCCTTGTTTTTAAAACTTTTTCACAAAAATATAAAAAAAGAGTGGCAATGTGTTTTCCTTTTTGTTTTTGTGTTAGCGTCTCTTTTTCAAAATAAGCAGATTCTGAATAAGCACATCATCTGTGCAGTGTTGATCATCCGGATTCCATTGATAATGTTCCTGCTATGACTATGCATGACTTTGACAATCCAGTCTACCAAGCTGATGAAGGGGTTGAGAAAGACTGTGACCTCCCTGAAGAATTGGTCAGATTGTTGAAACAAGAGGAACGGGTTATTCAGCCTCATCAAGAAGAGATTGAGATCATCAACATTGGCAGTGAAGATGTAAAGAAAGAGATCAAAATTGGGGCCAGTCTGCAGGCCGACGTCAAGAAAGAGCTGATCAGTATGCTGAAAGAGTATGTGGATATCTTTGCTTGGTCATATCAAGATATGCCAGGGTTGGATACCGACATCGTTGTGCATAAGTTACCTTTGAGAGAGGACTGTCCTCCTGTGAAGCAGAAATTGAGAAGAACTCGTCCTGACATGGCGATGAAGATCAAAGAGGAGGTTCAGAAGCAATGGGATGCCGGTTTCCTTGCTGTGACTAGTTACCCACCTTGGGTAGCTAACATTGTACCTGTACCAAAGAAGGACGGCAAGGTCCGGATGTGCGTTGATTACCGGGATTTGAATAGAGCAAGCCCAAAAGATGATTTTCAGTTGCCACACATTGATGTGTTGGTAGACAATACTACTCAATTCTCGGTGTTTTCCTTCATGGATGGCTTCTCCAGATATAATCAGATTAAGATGGCACCGGAAGACATGGAGAAGACAACGTTCATTACCCCGTGGGGTACATTCTGCTATAAGGTCATGCCCTTTGGTTTGAAGAACGCTGGGGCAACTTATCAACGGGCGATGGTCACATTGTTCCATGACATGATACACAAGGAGATTGAGTGTTATGTGGATGATATGATTGCTAAGTCCCGAGACGAAGAAGAGCATCTGGTCAACCTGAAGAAGCTGTTTGATAGACTGATCAAGTACAAGCTGAGGTTGAATCCAAACAAGTGCACTTTCGGAGTGCGTTCCGGGAAACTGCTGGGTTTCATTGTTAGTCAAAGAGGAATTGAGGTAGATCCTGCTAAAGTAAAAGCTATTCAAGATATGCCTGCACCGAGAACAGAAAAAGAAGTGCGCGGGTTTTTTAGGGAGGTTGAACTACATTTCTCGGTTCATATCTCATCTAACGGCCACGTGCGAACCAATATTCAAATTGCTAAGAAAAGAGCAAACAGTAAGGTGGAACGATGACTGCCAAAGAGCTTTCGACAAAATAAAAGAATATTTGCAGGAGCCTCCAATTCTAATGCCTCCAGTTGAAGGAAGACCTTTAATCATGTACTTGACCGTGCTAGAAGGGTCAATGGGGTGTGTTCTAGGCCAACATGACGAGTCTGGTCGAAAAGAGTACGCTATTTATTACCTTAGCAAAAAGTTTACCGACTGTGAATCCCGATACTCACTGCTCGAGAAAACTTGATGCGCTTTGGTATGGGCTGCTCGCCGACTGAGGCAGTACATGTTGACTCATACCACATTGCTCATTTCCAAAATGGACCCTGTCAAGTACATCTTTGAGAAACCAGCGTTGACCGGAAGGGTTGCTAGTTGGCAGATGATTTTAACTGAATACGACATCCAATATACTTCTCAGAAATCCATAAAGGGAAGTGTATTGTCGGATTACCTTGCACAACAACCTCTTGAAGATGATTATCAGCCAATGAAGTTTGATTTTCCTGATGAGGACATCATGTACCTCAAAGCAAACGATTATGAGGAACCACTTCCGGAGGAGGGGCCGGACCCTGAATCCAAATGGAAGTTGATGTTTGATGGGGCAGTCAATATCAATGGTCGTGGAGTTGGTGCCGTACTTATCACTCCTGAAGGTGTTCACTTACCCTTCCCTGCCAGAATTACTTTTGGTTGCACCAACAATGAAGCGGAATACGAGGCATGTATAATGGGAATAGAGGTGGCTATTAATCTTCGGATTAAGAACCTCGATATATTCGGAGATTCAGCCCTCGTCATTAACCAAGTTACCAGCAAGTGGTATACTCATCAAGAGCATCTAATTCCATACAGGGATTATGCTAGAAAGTTGTTGACGTTCTTCACGACAGTTAAGCTTTAGTACATACCACGTGATGAAAATCAGTTTGCCGACGCATTGGCCACTCTCTCTTCGTCAATCAAAGTCTTGTGTTGGAATTATGTGCCCAGAATTGACATATCCAGGCTTGACGCTCCAGCTCATGCCTTCTCTATAGACGCCGTGTCTGACGAGAAACCTTGGTATTGTGATATCAAGCTATTCCTAGAAAAGAAAGAATACCCAACTGGGGCATCTTCCAATGACAAGAAGACCTTGAGGCGACTTGCTGCTAGCTTCTTCTTGAACACAGACGGGGTTTTGTACAAGAGAAACTTCGATATGGTCTTGCTCAGATGCGTGGATAGACACGAAGCAAGCTTGTTGATGCAGGAAGTCCACGAAGGATCTTTCGGTACCCATGCAGGAGGGCATGCTATGGCTAAGAAATTGTTGAGATCAGGGTATTACTGGATGACAATGGATGCAGACTGTTGTTCATTCACTCGTAAGTGCGACAAGTGCCAAATATATGCAGACAAAGTGCATGTTCCTCCTAGCCCGCTCAACGTCATGTCATCTCCTTGGCCCTTTTCTATGTGGGGCATTGACATGATTGGGAAGATAGAGCCAACTGCTTCGAATGGTCATCGCTTCATCTTGGTCGCGATTGATTACTTCACCAAATGGGTAGAAGCAGCATCTTATGCCAACGTCACTCGTCAAGTGGTGGCAAGATTTCTGAAAAGGGATATCATATGCAAATATGGAGTGCCCGAAAGGATCATTACTGATAATGGTTCTAATCTCAACAACAAGATGATGGCAGACTTGTGTCGGGACTTCAAGATTCAGCATCACAATTCTTTTCCTTACCGACCAAAGATGAATGGTGCGGTAGAGGCAGCAAACAAGAATATCAAGAAGATTGTGCAGAAAATGGTTGTCACCTACAAATATTGGCATGAGATGTTACCGTTTGCATTGCATGGGTACCGTACGTCAGTCAAGACGTCAACGGGGGCAACTCCCTTCTCTCTGGTGTATGGCATGGAAACAGTCCTTCCTGTTGAAGTAGATATTCCTCCACTGTGTGTGATGATGGTGTTGCACCCCAAAATTTGCCCTCACAATACAAGACTTTGTATTCTATGAAGGTTCACAAGGTTCACAATTTTCTCAACACTTACAAGACCTTTCATGAGGTTCATGAAGTCTACAAGTTACTTTATGAAGGTTCACAAGGTTCAAAAGTTCCACAATGCTTTCAAAACCTTTCATGAGGTTCATGAAGTCTACAAGTTACTTCTTGAAGGTTCACAAGGTTCACAAGATTCACAATGTTTACATAACCTTTCATGAGGTTCATGAGGTCTACAAAGTCACTTTATGAGGTTCACAAGGTTCACCATACCTACCATGAGGTTCACAAGACATTTTATGATGGTTCACAAGGTTCACAATTGGTCAAAGGAGTTGACAATTCCCTCAGACAGTGCACCTCCTAAGCAGTGCATCCAAAACTAGGGTTTTGATTTTAATCAGGCTAAATGGACTTCCAAGACTTCAAGTGAGCTTCATAACATCTTATATGTGTTTAAGAACCCCCATGACAAGTTTCAAGACTTTTTTCAGAAGTTTGCTCAGTCAGATGATCAGATAAGTCAAAATCAGTCAAAGCAGTTAAAAAGTCAAACTGAGGTCAACTGTGGTCAAACCAAAGTCAAACTTCATGATTTTTTGCCAACATCAAGTATATGAAGTAAAATTCAGCATTTGATCAAGGGTTGATCATGATTCATCAAGCAGATTTCAGATCATCAAGAATCAGGAGTTTCTAAATTAGGGTTTCCTCAGTGAAAGTCAACTGAACTTTGACCAGCCATAACTTTCACATGCTTCATCACCAAGTCTCCAATCAAAGCTCATTTTGAAGGAAATTGAATTCTATACAACTTTGTGTCTCACAAGCCAAGCCCAAAAATACTTCATTTGGAAGGTATGAGCTAAGACATTATAGGTCATTTTGAAAGTCAACAAAAAGTCAACAACTTCAAAAGGGCATAACTTGAGATTGGTAAATGATATGGACATGAAACCAATGGGGTTGTTTAGAGGACTCTTCAAGATTTCCAAAATGTCCAAGAACACCCTCATAGCATTAAAATTGAAGGATATGTGCCCTTGCAAAGTTGGGAAATTTTGTGATGGTTTATGATGAAAATGGAGGTCTAAAACCAATTCTTTCCAAATGGGCTTGTCAAATTATGATCCAATCTATACACTATCATCATGCACGACCCAAATGATTAAAATTCAGAATTTTTATTATTTTATTTTTATTTATTTTGATTTAATTCATAAAAAATCATTTTAAATAGAAATAAAATATGAAAATATGTCATTTAATGGAGATTGAGCTTCTAGAATATCTTCAATGCTGATTGGAATTGAAAGGGAAGGAAATCATGAGATTGATCCAAAGATAGAAAGTCTTCATACACAAATATTTGAATTTCAAAGCATGATCAATTTCAATCTTTTCATATCAAAACTTCCACATGATCAATCAATGTTATGACCTAAATTCAATCTCCTATAAGTACTAAACATAATGCAATCACCAAGCCACGAATTCTCTGCCTCTAAGTGTAAGTTCCATTGTTCAAAAATTCATCCAAAAGTCACATTCGGATTCCTTCATACAAGTGGTTTTAAGGTAAAATAAGAACATAGACATGTTCCTTGGGCATCCATGAAGCGAAACCATCACTCATACGCATCCCATACATGCCATATTGCTCAACCCGAAGCTATCTTGTTCTTGAAAATATGCTTTTCGATTCCATTAAGTTACTGCATATTATTGAATTTTGCTTACATAATCTTGTTTGTTGATGACTATAGATGGATTCTGGATCGTTTGGTGAAGTTCCATAGCCTGAAGCATGATCCACCATGTTTAGGGTTTACGGCTTCAATTAGGGCTTTGTAATCCAGCCAATATAAATGGATTATAAGGACGTAGAAGGATTGGAAATCTTGTTAGGAACTTAATGGCATAGTCAATTTCATAAAATCTTACTGTTTTGTCAATGTATGAATTTTGTAGGTTTTGCTACCATTCTGTTTTCGCAGGTAATCTCCTAGCAATTTTCGCAGCTAAGTTCGCAGGTCTGGAGGTAGAAGAAGTTCCAGCGTGCGCGTTCTATAATTTGAAAAGTTTGTTTAAAATATTATGAGTTTTTTCTGTTTATGTTTCACAAGGCAATACTTGTCCTGGTGGTAAGACTACTGTGCGCTTAGATGAGTGGCTTGTGTTCGAATCCAGGCCATGTACATTTTTTTTCTTATTTTTTCCAGGTTAAATATACATAATATATTATATATTGTTGTCAACACATTAGCAGATGGGCTCTTCCAGCCAGGCGGTCATGCGCGTTTGCTTGTATTCAAGAGGTCCTGGGTTCAATCCTCCCCCAGGCCTTTTTGTTTCTTTTATTTTTCCTGATTTTTCCAGATAGGGAACAAAACCAATTTCACTCTCTCCTCTCTTGCTTGTGTGCGTGGTAGCCTGGTGGAAGGTTTTGTTGCTGGTAAATAGGACATCCTGGGATCAAATCCCAGCCAGGTAAGTCTTGTTTTTTTTATTATTTTGTTTGCTTAATTTTTGTTTAATTATTATTAATAATCATATATTAATCTATAACTAAATAATTTCATGATAATATGTAATGTTCTCCTAAATTCTGAAATATATTATTTTCTTCAAAAATTATTTTCTTTTATGTAATAAAATTATAATGTATGTATATATAATTTGGTATATTATAAAACCCTAAAAATATTTTTCTAAACAAAACCCTAATTTATTTTCTAAATACCTATTAAAAACCTAATTGTTTATTTTCTAATTTGTAATATAATTACTATATACACGTTTATTTAAATATAATTATAACCTATTTTTTTTTTATAATATGTAAATATATTTTATATACTATGTTTATAACCTAGATTATTTTCTTTTAATATATGTTTAGAAACAATTGAATCTATAATAATTAAATTTTGTAATGATAATATGTTTAAAAATAATTTAATAATTTGTAAATTAAAATAGTTATTTAATTGTTTATATTTCCTTTTATTTCTAAATATAATTGTCTATATTAAAAACTTTTAATCTTTTGATTGTGATTATAATATTTTTGCTAATTCAATTTATTTTGATTATTATTATTATTAACCATATTATCACTAACTTTTGCTTATTATTATTTCACTAATATTATTTAATTTTTCATTATTATTTCACTAACTTTATTTAATTTTTATTATTATTACTAACCCCTATTTTATTTACTTATTGCTTATTTATGATTTTTGCTTATTATTTATATTTTGCTTCTATATTTATTTTTGCTATTTATTTTTAATTTGCTTATTATAATTATGTAATTGCTCCTTGGTGTAAATTTTGTAAATATATAATTTATTTAATTTTTATGCTATGGTTAGTAATTTAGGGAGTGTAAACATGTATTCTATTTAAAATAAATTTAGATCATTTTAATTATAAGATAAATATAAATTAAACACTCACACACGTAAGTCGATTTTTAATCGCCATCTCACTTTCTAAGGCTATCCCTCAATGTTGCCTAAATCATAAGGTCAAGTGGGGTGTATAAAGCAAGTCCCTTAAAAGAAAAATCATCAAGTCCCTAATGGTTGCCTGTAAAGATCAAGTCCCTATTCGAATAATGATGATAGTCCCTCCTAAATGCTTAATACACCCCACAGTTGCCTTCATAAAACAGAATGTCCCTCATATGTCCCTTACATCCAAGGTAATGACTACCTACTCCTTAATAGTAGGGATAGTCTTACCAATTAAAGGATAAAGAACAAGAAAGACTTAAAACTTTAGGGTAGGTACCTCCTAGTTGCTTGCTCACTTCATTCCAAATTTTCAAACACTTAACAAATTTCAAACAAATTTTCAAACACAAGTTTTTACGCATCCGTACATGGATCATTATCAAACTCTTATGAAAATTTCTATTCACACACTTCACATTTTCAAAAACATTTTAAAGTGAGCTAAGTAACTAAGAGCCCATGGATAACCATGGATGTAAAGGGTGCTAACACCTTCCCTTTACATAACCTACCCCCCGGACCCAAAAATCTTTTAAAAAGGTCTTTCCTGTTCTTTTATGCCTTTCCTATGGATAAAATAAAAGTCGGTGGCGACTCTTGCTATCCGCAACATAACTAAAGTCAGTTCTCCCACCGTGTTACAGAACTGGCGACTCTGCTGGGGAATTAAATTAATGAGGGGTACCCTTAGGAATTAGATCACTTTAAATTGTTTGCCTTGTTTGCTTTATATTATCTTGTTGGGGTGCTCTTATGTGTGAAAGGTCCTAACCCGGATCTAGTGTACCATAGGTAAATGGCAATAGACCAAGGAAACTGTACGACGTATATCGATACGGTTGATCTGGTGGCCATAGTTAGTGCGACTTCTTGGTTGGTGCTTATGTTCCTTAAGTCAAGTTGAGGATAATATGAGGCTGCCATATGTTGTCAATGCACTAACTAACTTTTAGAACCCTAGTTAACTCATCTTGGCCTTTAGAAAGTAGTGAGGTAACCGGCTTTGGTGCAGACTGAAGTTGGTTGACACTCGATACTACACTCATTGAGATCTTAAACTTGGAGGGTTTTGGTTGGCAAGTAAGTTGCCTACTGAACAACCACCCTTGTGAAGGATCAATGATATTAAGATCCCTTAGAACCTGGTTACTTTTGTAGGACAGGATGAACCATCTAACTTCAGGGGAGGGTACTTACCTTTGAACCTCATGCAAGCCTTTAAACCTTGGGCTACTGTGTGATTTGCTTGTGTGTGCCACATGTTTGTGATTGAGCATAACATCATGACATCATCATGCATCATAAGCATAGCATTTTCCCGAACCATTTCAAGGACCAAAGGATTTATCTTTGTTCTTTGTTGCAGGTCATGGCTTCTGCTCGTAGAAACACCATCAGGATCAACTTTGTAGGCATACCTGCCAAGCTTAAAGAGTTGGTTTCTCAAGTGTCTGATCATTCCCAGTTCAACAAGAGACATGGTCACCTATTGGATCTAGTCACTTCAGGGTTCAATGAAGACATGATGAGTGTTCTGTTTCAGTTCTTTGACCCTAAGCACCATTGCTTTACATTCCCCGACTACCAGCTGGTTCCAACCATGGAGGAGTTCTCTAAACTTCTGGGTATACCTGTTCTTGATCAAAGACCCTTCACAGGCTTGGAGAAGGAGCTTAGACCAGAGATTATTGCTGCAGCTCTACATTTGAAGAAGTCTGACATTGTTCTGGAAACGAGAAGTGGAGTCAAGGGTGTTCTAGCTAAGGTGTTGATAGAGAAGGCTCAAATGTTCTTGAAGGCCATGAGCTATGATGCTTTTGAGGAGATCTTAGCCTTGCTGATATATGGCTTAGTATTATTCCCCAATCCAGATCAGTTCATAGATGTTCATGCCATCAACATTTTCCTGAGTCACAATCCAGTGCCTACATTGCTTGGAGACATCCTACACTCTCTTCACACCCGTACCACAAGGGCAAGAGGAACTTTGATGTGCTGCATACCTTTGCTTTCTAGGTGGTTTATTTCTCACCTTCCTCGCTCAGTAATGAAGAATGAGCAAGGGTTCAGATGGTCCAAGAGGATCATGTCACTTTCTCACTCAGATATCCATTGGTGCTCCAGATCTATGGAGAATGTCACCATCATTGACCGTTGTGGGGAGTTTCCTAATGTGCCACTTCTAGGCATAAGAGGAGGCATTACCTACAATCCCTCTCTAGCTTTACGACAGTTTGGTTACGCTCGGAGTGATGGTCCACATGACATGTTGATTCAGGGCATTGTGTTTGATTACGACAACGATCTTCAAGGGTACCGTCAGAGATTCATACGAGCATGGGGAAAAGTAAACAGGGTTGACAGCAAGACACTGGAGCCTAAGTACACTATTCCTATGGAAGCTTATCTTAGATGGGTGCGATCTCGTGCTCAGACTCTCATGATGCCATATCCTACCGTCCTACCAGTTACCATGGAACCTGTTGCTGAAGGAGACACAGCTTATACCATCCTTCACCCAGACATGCCTACTGATATGGAAGACTTGCAGAGATCATGGATCCAACTGAAGGAGCAAAGGGATACTTTCGAGGCTCATTACAAAGCAAGCCAAGAAAGAATCCTGGAACTAACAAAGCACCTTCACGAGGAACGGAATCTCAATTCATACCTCAACACAAAGAGGAAACGTCCATGGGAGACTTAAAACCCCATCTTTTGTACTTATTTCATTTTCATTTTTGTAAGCCCAAGAGGCAAAACAAATTTATTACTAATAAAAGTTACTTTCTTGGTTATTTAAGCAAATTTAAATCCTGCGGTCCTTGAAAACATTGCATATGCATTCACATATCATTTCATTGCATCACAGGTTTATAATTGCGCACATGTTTCTCATCTTCTCGCTGTTTATTTCAGCAATGGCTCTTGAACAATCAGTTAAGGATCTCCAGACACAAAATGCACAGTTCCAAGAGCTGATCCTGAACCTATCCAAGGGGCAGGATGAATTGAAGACGCTGCTGGCCAAGAAGACTAAGAAGACTAGAAGGTCAGGGGGCCTGCTCAATATGGGAAGAAGGTTCAAAGGTCCTGTCAAGACCAAAGAACAGGTTGAAGACTATGAATCTGAAGAATCTGAGAAAGAGGGAGGCAGTCTCCACAACACTATGGGGGACTCTGATTCTGAGGCTAATTACTACCATGAGCCTAATGAAGACAAATTCAAGATGCTGGTGGATAGAATGGATGCTATGGAGTTGCAGAAATCATCTGGGCTGGATTTTGAGGATTTGAGTCTGATATCTGGGGTTGTTATACCCATTGGTTTCAAGGTTCCTACCTTTGTTGTTTATGATGGGGTCTCCTGTCCCAAGCTGCATTTGAGGTCTTATGTCAGAAGGATTCAACCTCACACTGCTGACAAGAAGTTGTGGAACCACTTTTTTCAAGAGAGCTTATCTGGAGCTCAGTTGGAGTGGTATTATCAGTTGGAGAGTGTTAACATCAGAGACTGGAATGATCTTGCTGAAGCTTTCTATAAGCAGTACCAATACAATGCTGACTTAGCTCCCACTCGCATGCAGCTACAAAGCATGTCCATGGGTGCCAAAGAAAGTTTTAAGGAGTATGCTCAGAAATGGAGAGACTTAGCTGGAAGAGTTCAACCCCCTTTGACTGACAGGGAATTGGTTGATATGTTCATGTGTACGCTGAATGGCCCGTTTTACAGTCATCTCATTGGAAGCTCATCATTTGGCTTCACTGAGTTGATCATGACAGGAGAGCGAGTAGAGAATGGTATAAAGAATGGTAAGATCCAAGTGGGTACTTCCTCATCAGGTGCTGCAAAGAAGCCTCCCACTGGGAAGAAAGAATCCAATGCTGTTTATGGTCATCCTGATCGTAATAGAAGGCATCAGTCTGTTAGTGCAGTTCATATTTCAAATCCAACTCCTGCAACAACAGAGCAGCCACAGGGCAACCAACAGAGGGCTAGAAGGAAGTTCACGAAGATCAACATGTCAATGGCTCAGGCATTGCAACATTTGTTGAAAGCTGAACTCATTACTTTGAAGGAGGATCCTCAGAATCCTAATGTTACCTCACCCAGGTACAATCCCAATGCACGATGTGCATATCATTCAAACTGTCAGGGTCATGATACTAATAACTGCTGGATCTTGAAGAACAAAATTCAAGATATGATTGATGCTTGAGAAATTGAGTTTGATCCTTCAGGTACTCCAAATGTGATTACTGCTCCAATGCCGAATCACGAGAAGACTGTCAATGCCATTGATGAAGATCTACATGTCTATTCAGTTATGGAGTTGACCACACCATTGTCTGTTATCAAAAAGAGGTTAGTACAAGCTGGGATCTTTCCAGGTTGTCGTGAAGATTGTTTGTATTGTACCTATAAGCCGGATAGTTGCTTCATATTGAGAGATGGAATTCAACGTCTCATGGATAAGTACAATATAGTGTTTGAGAGGAGACCATCTTCTGTAGAAAGCATGGTGGATCATCTGACTCAAGGTAGGAAGATTGAAGAGGTTGATATGGTTGACAAAGTACCAGTAAGAATCACTTCAAAGAGACCTATTAAAATCACCCATTCGGGTCCAATCAAGATTACTGCTGAAGGTCCTGTGAAAGTTGTTGCTGAAGCCAGAGTGGCTCCTCTGATCATTACTACTCCTGGTCCTATTCCGTATACGTCTGACAAAGTTGTGCCTTGGCACTATGGGTCTGATGTCTACATCCATGGTGTTAAGCAGGAACCTTTAGCTGATGTGCCTGTTGACATTGATAATATTGCTGGATCTAGTAAGATCACACGTAGTGGAAGAGTCTTCTCATCTCCAGTTACTTCTAAGAATGCAGTTACTCCTGCTGCTACTTCCACCACTGATGCTCGGGGCAAAGGTCCTGTTATTGAGCCTGTATCTACTGATGTGCCAGCTGCTGATGATCTCTCTAAGCAGATGGAAGAAGTATTGAAAATCATTCGCAAGAGTGATTATGACATTGTTGATCAATTGGGGCATACTCCCTCAAAGATTTCTATGTTGTCCTTGCTGCTGTGTTCTGAGGCTCATGCCAAGTCCTTGATCAAGTTTCTGAAGACTGCACATGTACCCAATGCTATTTCTGTTGACCAGTTTGAGAATTGTGTTGCCCACCTGACCTATGATAATGGTTTAGGGTTTTCTGATGCTGATTTGACCCCTGCCAAGAGGGATCATAACAGGGCTCTGCATATCTCAATTGAGTGCAGGGGCACTACTCTGTCACATGTGCTGATAGACAATGGTTCCTCTCTGAATGTGTTGCCCAAGGAAGTCCTGAATAAGCTGAGTCCTGAAGACGCTGTGCTGAAGCCCAATAATATTGTGGTAAAGGCTTTTGATGGTTCTAGAAGAGTAGTGCATGGGGAAATTGATCTTCCAATCAAAGTTGGCTCCCAGGTTTTTACTGCTACATTTTATGTGATGGATATTCGTCCTTCATACTCTTGTCTGCTTGGTCGTCCCTGGATCCATGGGGCAGGTGCTGTAACCTCTACATTACACCAAAAATTGAGATACCCGGTGAATGGAAAGGTTGTTACTGTCTATGGAGAAGAAGAATACTTTGTCAGCCATGTAAACACTTTCAAGTATCTGGAAATGGAAGGTGAATACATTGAAACTCCGTGTCAGACATTTGAAGTGGTTCCCTGGGTTGTTAATGATTATGTAGCTCCTCCTGTTGTGAAGAAAGTTCCTGTGGTCACCAGAAAACCTCCAACAATGGCAATGGCCTCCCTCAATGATGCTAGAGCTGTGGTGGATGAAGGTGGTTGTACTATTTGGGGTCAGCTTCCTGATATTCCATACAAGTCTGACAAGTTTGGTTTGGGTTTCACTGCAGAGTCCCAGAAGGCTGTTCGTCGTGCTCGTGCTGTTCGTATCACCAATCAAGGGGTTACGAAAGATCAGATCAATGCTGTGGGAGACTATGATGAAGACTACAACTTGGACGCTTGGATTTTTCCCACTGTGGGTGCTGGGCTCAATAATTGGAAAGCTGAAGATGTTATCCCCATCTCCTTTAGTCAGGAGTAAATACTATTACTGTGTTGTTGCTTTTAAGTTTGTAATTTCTTGAACAATTGAACTTTCAAGCCATGTGCCTTACCCGGGGCACAATGGTATGCTTGTTACGGGCTGTCATTTCATTTGCATACTTCATTCAATAAAATCAGTGGACGTTTCGTTTTCGTAAATATTGTGTTCCTTGTCTTTCTTTTCTTTTATTTTTGTTTTATCAGCTATGTGTTCTTACACACACCCACATCACTAAAATGCAGATCCTCATCCACTCTGGATCCTGTTGATAACAGTTCTACTATTGCCAATTATGATTTCGAGAATCCGATCTATCAAACTGAAGACGGAAATGAGGACGATTGTGAAATACCTGTAGAGCTTGCTAGGTTGTTACAACAAGAAGAGAAAGCTATACAGCCACATGAAGAGCCAGTCGAAGTTGTGAATCTGGGAACTGAAGAAAACAGGAAAGAGGTCAAGATAGGGGCTGAATTAGAGGACAGTGTCAAGAGCAGATTGATTCAGATGCTACGTGACTATGTGGAGATCTTTGCTTGGTCTTATGAAGATATGCCAGGGTTGGATACAGACATTGTGGTTCACCGTTTACCAGTGAAAGAAGATTGTCGTCCAAAGAAGCAGAAGGTTCGTCGCATGCGTCCTGAAATGTCAGAAAAGATCAAAGCAGAGGTAATGAAACAGTTCAATGTAGGGTTCTTGGCAGTGACTTCTTATCCTCAGTGGGTTGCAAATGTGGTACCAGTTCCTAAGAAAGATGGTAAAGTGCGTATGTGTGTGGACTACAGAGATTTGAACAAGGCTAGCCCCAAAGATGACTTTCCACTTCCTCATATTGATATTCTGGTAGACAACACTGCTCAGCATAAGGTATTCTCTTTTATGGATGGTTTCTCTGGTTACAATCAAATCAAGATGGCTCCTGAAGATATGGAGAAGACAACATTTGTGACACAGTGGGGCACTTTTTGCTATAAGGTGATGCCATTTGGTTTGAAGAATGCAGGGGCAACATATCAGCGTGCTATGGTGGCTTTGTTTCATGATATGATTCATCATGAGATACAGGTATATGTGGATGATATGATAGCCAGATCTCAGAATGAAGAGCAACATCTTGATCATCTGCACAAGTTGTTTGAGAGGTTGAAGAAATACAAGTTGAGATTGAATCCAAACAAGTGTACTTTTGGAGTTAGATCTGGAAAGCTCCTGGGTTTCATTGTCAGTGGAAAAGGTATTGAAGTGGATCCTGCAAAAGTGAAAGCTATACGAGAGATGCCAGCTCCCCGTACTGAGAAGGAGGTTAGAGGTTTCTTGGGACGACTGAACTACATTGCAAGATTTATTTCCCAATTAACTACCATCTGTGAGCCAATCTTCAAGTTGTTGAAGAAAGATCAGGTGATGGAATGGAATGATGAGTGTCAGACTGCCTTTGATGAAATCAAGAGATATCTGCTAGAACCTCCAATTTTGATGCCACCAGTTGATGGAAGACCCTTGATTATGTACTTAACAGTGCTAGACAACTCAATGGGGTGTGTTTTGGGGCAACATGATGAGTCTGGTCGAAAAGAGCAAGCAATATACTACCTTAGCAAAAAGTTTACCGACTGTGAAACAAGATACTCACTGCTCGAGAAAACTTGCTGCGCTTTGGCATGGGCTGCTCGCCGATTAAGACAGTATATGTTAACTCATACTACCTTGTTGATTTCGAAGATGGATCCAATCAAGTACATATTCGAGAAACCTGCTCTCTCCGGAAGAATTGCAAGATGGCAAATGATCTTGACAGAATATGACATACAATACACTACTCAGAAGGCCATCAAAGGAAGTGTTGTTGCTGATCATTTGGCTCATCAAGCAGTGGATGATTACCAATCAATGAGTTTTGAGTTCCCCGATGAAGACATTATGATTATTACCAAAGAACCTGGACAATATGACGGACCTGAACAAGGATCCCGATGGACTATGGTTTTTTATGGTGCCTCCAATGCACTTGGTAATGGTGTTGGTGTTGTGATTAGTTCCCCTGAAGGTTGTCATACCCCGATTACTGCCAGACTTTGTTTCTATTGTACCAATAACATGGCTGAGTATGAGGCATGTATCCTGGGTATTAAAGCTGCTATTGATATGAGGATTCAGTTCCTTGATGTGTATGGAGATTCAGCCCTGGTAGTAAGTCAGATTAAAGGAGATTGGGATACCAAACATGATAATCTCATTCCTTACAGAGAGCATGTGTTGTCTTTGATCCCACATTTCAAAGAGATTACCTTTGGACATATTCCACAGAGAGAAAATCAGTTGGCAGATGCTTTGGCCACCATGGCATCCATGTTTGAGATCAGCTGGGATGATGAAGCTCCCAAGATTACTATTGATAGATTTGAGAAGCCAGTATATTGCAATGAGATTGACACTGAAGGGGCAGAGGAGAAGCCTTGGTTCTATGAAGTGAAAAGATATCTTGAAACTCAGGAGTTCCCTGAAGGGGAATCTGTCAAAGATAGAAAGTTTCTGAGAAGGTTTTCTGCCAAGTTCTTTTTGAGTAATGGAATTCTGTACAAGCGTAATCATGATTCAAATATGCTTCGTTGTGTGGATAAGAAGGAAGCTACAGAAATTATGGAAGAGACGCATGATGGGACCTTTGGCACTCATTCTAGTGGTCATACTATGGCAAAGAAGATATTGAGAGCAGGTTACTATTGGTCTACCATGGAAGCTGATTGTTATCAACACTCCAGAACATGTCACAAGTGTCAAATCTATGCTGATAAAGTGCACATACCTCCATCACCATTGAATGTGTTGACTGCTCCTTGGCCCTTTGCCATGTGGGGCATTGACATGATTGGTGAGATCAAGCCTACTGCTTCTAATGGGCATCGTTTCATCCTGGTTGCTATTGATTACTTCACGGAGTGGGTGGAAGCAGCTTCATTTGCATCTGTTACCAAGAATGTTGTGGCTCGGTTCATTAAGAATAATCTCATATGTAGGTATGGCATCCCTGAAAGGATTATCACTGACAATGGCTCTAATCTGAACAACACTATGATTACTGATCTCTGCACGCAGTTCAAGATTAAGCACCACAACTCTTCTCCGTATCGTCCAAAGATGAATGGGGCAGTTGAAGCTGCTAATAAGAACATCAAGAAGATTGTACAGAAGATGACTGTTACTTACAAGGATTGGCATGAGATGTTGCCATTTGCTCTTCATGGTTATCGCACCACAATACGTACTTCAACAGGGGCAACCCCATTCTCCTTAGTCTATGGTATGGAAGCAGTTCTGCCCATTGAAGTTAAGATCCCCTCCTTGAGAATTATGAAGGATGCAGGCTTGGATGAAGATGAGTGGATTCAGACTCGACTAGACCAGATAAATTTGATTGATGAGAAGAGGTTAGCAGCAGTTTGTCATGGCCAGATGTACCAGAAACGAATGATCAAAGCTTTTAACAAGAAGGTTAAGCCAAAGGTATATCAGGCTGGTGATTTGGTAATCAAGCGTATTATATTACCACAGGGTGATCCTAGGGGCAAGTGGACTCCTACATATGAAGGACCATTTGTAGTCAAGACAGTGTTCTCAGGAGGTGCCATGATACTTACTACAATGGATGGTGAAGACTTCCCACAGCCTGTAAACGCAGACATAGTTAAAAAATACTACGCATAAAAAGAGACCCGCTAGGTTGACATGCCTAGGCAAAAATAAGGGCATCCCGACAAACCAAAAGGGTTTGGGCAAAAATTAGGGATATATATAAAAAGATGTACACCCGGCAAGTCGAAAACCTGAAAAGGCGGCTTGGGCAAAAAAGGGTATCCCGGTGGATTGAAAACCTGAAAGGGCAATCCAGGCAAAAATTAGGGATAAAAGCGTATGACTATGTCTCGTTTGGATCACCCATGAAACTGCAACCAGTTGTACTACTTACTCAGAGCTCAAACAGATAAAGCTCAATCCAATCGTTTCTGTCTCAACAGCAGAAGATGAGATACTTGAAGATAATGGCAATAGTAGAATTGAAACTCAATAGGATTGTTTCCCACATAGCTGATTTTCCTTGTTTTGTAAAAAAAAAAAACTTTATGACAAATTCCTCTTACTAGGATTTCTGTCTCTTTGTACAAATTTACCCGTGTATGGGTCACTCTTTGATATAAATAAAATTCCATTTTTGAATCCAGATTTACTTTTACCCAATTTACATAAGCGAAACGTCCATTGGTTGTGGTTGAATGTATGTATGCTTTTGAATATGATTGATGTTTACCAGAAATGCATGTATGCTTAATATGATTAATGTTTACCAGAAATGCATGAAAATGCAGTAATAGTATTTACTAAGGACGAACGAGGGAAGGATTTCAACGAAGCTTCGCCGGTTCATCTCTAACAAGACAGCTACAAATCCCTCAGTAGGACAAATCCATCTTCATAAAGTCTCATCTCCCCTGGAATTTATATCCATCTCTTTTATCCTCATACGGATATACGGGAAATTACTTTCCAATAAGAGTACGACGAACGAAGACGGGATGTTGTATCTACTCTACTATCAAACGAAGACGAAGGTTATATATACCTTACTATCCCCAGCAGACAGGAGGTTATATATACCTTACTATCCTCAGCAGACGGGAGGTTATATCTATCCTTACTATCCCCAGCATACGGAAGGTTATGTATATCTCATCATCAAACAAGACGGGGACAGGTTCCTTATATTCTTCAACAACGAATCGGGATTTATTTTCCCTGGCCAGCAGTTGTTGTACGAAGATATCCAGACGCTTCAGGCAGTGTCATATCATACATACATCATTTACATAATACATTACTTAAGTACATCATACCATACCATACATATCCATAGATACATAATACATTACTTAAGTGCATCATACTATACATGCATACATAATGCATAAACTAATATTATTATACAAATGCTACCTTGTTTCAGGTTATTTATCCAGCAAACAAACTTATGATTATCAGGACTGCTTTATCCTCCTGAAAACTTATCATCTCTCAAGATTGCTTCATCCTCTTGGGAACATATTACTACCTCAGGATTGCTTTATCCTCCTGACAGCTTCTTATACCTCAGGATTGCTTTATCCTCCTGACAGCTATTATCATTATTTCAGGACTGCTTTATCCTCCTGAAAACTCATATTACATCAGGATTGCTTCATCCTCCTGAAAGCACATCATTACATCAGGATTGATTCATCCTCCTGAAAGCATATTATCAAATACCTCAGGGCTGCTTTATCCCCCTGACAGCTTCTTTACCTCAGGATTGCTTTATCCTCCTGACAGCTTATTATTACCCCAGGACTGCTTTATCCTCCTGACAACTATCATCATTACTTCAGGATTGCTCTATCCTCCTGAAAATTCCTATTACATCAGGAATGCTTAATCCTCCTGAAGACTTATCATCTCTCAAGACTGCTTCATCCTCTTGGGAATACATTGTTACATCAGGATTTCTTCATCCTCCTGAAAGCATATTATCAAATACCTCAGGGTTGCTTTATCCCCCTGACAGCTTATTACCTCAGGATTGCTTCATCCTCCTGACAGCTTCTTATACCTCAGGACTGCTCCATCCTCCTGACAGCTATTATCATTACTTCAGACTGCTTCATCCTCCAAGACATGTATCTGAAGAATTTTCCTTCAAGTGGCATCTTTAAGCCCACTCAATCATGTTCAACTAGCCATCTGTACCACTTTATGCACTGGTGAGTGCAAATTTTTGGGCTTTTGTGTTCAATCCCCTTCAACCTTCCAGGTCACGACTGGCAAACATACCAATCTAACCCCTCAGGTTTCAGAAAATTGAACAGGGGCAGCTGTTGCACCCCAAAATTTGCCCTCACAATACAAGACTTTGTGTTCTATGAAGGTTCACAAGGTTCACAAGTTTCTCAACACTTACAAGACCTTTCATGAGGTTCATGAAGTCTACAAGTTACTTTATGAAGGTTCACAAGGTTCACAAGTTCCACAATGCTTTCAAAACCTTTCATGAGGTTCATGAAGTCTACAAGTTACTTCTTGAAGGTTCACAAGGTTCACAAGATTCACAATGTTTACATAACCTTTCATGAGGTTCATGAGGTCTACAAAGTCACTTTATGAGGTTCACAAGGTTCAAAAGGTTCACCATACCTCCCATGAGGTTCACAAGACATTTTATGATGGTTCACAAGGTTCACAAGGTTCACAATTGGTCAAAGGAGTTGACAATTCCCTCAGACAGTGCACCTCCTAAGCAGTGCATCCAAAACTAGGGTTTTGATTTTAATCAGGCTAAATGGACTTCCAAGACTTCAAGTGAGCTTCATAACATCTTATATGTGTTTAAGAACCCCCATGACAAGTTTCAAGACTTTTTTCAGAAGTTTGCTCAGTCAGATGATCAGATAAGTCAAAATCAGTCAAAGCAGTTAAAAAGTCAAACTGAGGTCAACTGTGGTCAAACCAAAGTCAAACTTCATGATTTTTTGCCAAAATCAAGTATATGAAGTACAATTCATCATTTGATCAAGGGTTGATCATGATTCATCAAGGAGATTTCAGATCATCAAGAATCAGGAGTTTCTAAATTAGGGTTTCCTTAGTGAAAGTCAATTGAACTTTGACCAGCCATAACTTTAACATGCTTCATCACCAAGTCTCCACTCAAAGCTCATTTTGAATGAAATTGAATTCTATACAACTTTGTGTCTCACAAGCCAAGCCCAAAAATACTTCATTTGGAAGGTATGAGCTAAGACATTATAGGTCATTTTGAAAGTCAACAAAAAGTCAACAACTTCAAAAGGGCATAACTTGAGATTGGTAAATGATATGGACATGAAACCAATGGGGTTGTTTAGAGGACTCTTCAAGCTTTCCAAAATGTCCAAGAACACCCTCATAGCATTAAAATTGAAGGATATGTGCCCTTGCAAAGTTGGGAAATTTTGTGATGGTTTATGATGAAAATGGAGGTCTAAAACCAATTCTTTCCAAATGGGCTTGTCAAATTATGATCCAATCTATACACTATCATCATGCACGACCCAAATGATTAAAATTCAGAATTTTTATTATTTTATTTTTATTTATTTTGATTTAATTCATAAAAAATCATTTTAAATAGAAATAAAATATGAAAATATGTCATTTAATGGAGATTGAGCTTCTAGAATATCTTCAATGCTGATTGGAATTGAAAGGGAAGGAAATCATGAGATTGATCCAAAGATAGAAAGCCTTCATACACAAATATTTGAATTTCAAAGCATGATCAATTTCAATCTTTTCATATCAAAACTTCCACATGATCAATCAATGTTATGACCTAAATTCAATCTCCTATAAGTACTAAACATAATGCAATCACCAAGCCACGAATTCTCTGCCTCTAAGTGTAAGTTCCATTGTTCAAAAATTCATCCAAAAGTCACATTCGGATTCCTTCATACAAGTGGTTTTAAGGTAAAATAAGAACATAGACATGTTCCTTGGGCATCCATGAAGCGAAACCATCACTCATACGCATCCCATACATGCCATATTGCTCAACCCGAAGCTATCTTGTTCTTGAAAATATGCTTTTCGATTCCATTAAGTTACTGCATATTATTGAATTTTGCTTACATAATCTTGTTTGTTGATGACTATAGATGGATTCTGGATCGTTTGGTGAAGTTCCATAGCCTGAAGCATGATCCACCATGTTTAGGGTTTACGGCTTCAATTAGGGCTTTGTAATCCAGCCAATATAAATGGATTATAAGGACGTAGAAGGATTGGAAATCTTGTTAGGAACTTAATGGCATAGTCAATTTCATAAAATCTTACTGTTTTGTCAATGTATGAATTTTGTAGGTTTTGCTACCATTCTGTTTTTGCAGGTAATCTCCTAGCAATTTTCGCAGCTAAGTTCGCAGGTCTGGAGGTAGAAGAAGTTCCAGCGCGCGCGTTCTATAATTTGAAAAGTTTGTTTAAAATATTATGAGTTTTTTCTGTTTATGTTTCACAAGGCAATACTTGTCCTGGTGGTAAGACTACTGTGCGCTTAGATGAGTGGCTTGTGTTCGAATCCAGGCCATGTACATTTTTTTTCTTATTTTTTCCAGGTTAAATATACATAATATATTATATATTGTTGTCAACACATTAGCAGATGGGCTCTTCCAGCCAGGCGGTCATGCGCGTTTGCTTGTATTCAAGAGGTCCTGGGTTCAATCCTCCCCCAGGCCTTTTTGTTTCTTTTATTTTTCCTGATTTTTCCAGATAGGGAACAAAACCAATTTCACTCTCTCCTCTCTTGCTTGTGTGCGTGGTAGCCTGGTGGAAGGTTTTGTTGCTGGTAAATAGGACATCCTGGGATCAAATCCCAGCCAGGTAAGTCTTGTTTTTTTTATTATTTTGTTTGCTTAATTTTTGTTTAATTATTATTAATAATCATATATTAATCTATAACTAAATAATTTCATGATAATATGTAATGTTCTCCTAAATTCTGAAATATATTATTTTCTTCAAAAATTATTTTCTTTTATGTAATAAAATTATAATGTATGTATATATAATTTGGTATATTATAAAACCCTAAAAATATTTTTCTAAACAAAACCCTAATTTATTTTCTAAATACCTATTAAAAACCTAATTGTTTATTTTCTAATTTGTAATATAATTACTATATACACGTTTATTTAAATATAATTATAACCTATTTTTTTTTTATAATATGTAAATATATTTTATATACTATGTTTATAACCTAGATTATTTTCTTTTAATATATGTTTAGAAACAATTGAATCTATAATAATTAAATTTTGTAATGATAATATGTTTAAAAATAATTTAATAATTTGTAAATTAAAATAGTTATTTAATTGTTTATATTTCCTTTTATTTCTAAATATAATTGTCTATATTAAAAACTTTTAATCTTTTGATTGTGATTATAATATTTTTGCTAATTCAATTTATTTTGATTATTATTATTATTAACCATATTATCACTAACTTTTGCTTATTATTATTTCACTAATATTATTTAATTTTTCATTATTATTTCACTAACTTTATTTAATTTTTATTATTATTACTAACCCCTATTTTATTTACTTATTGCTTATTTATGATTTTTGCTTATTATTTATATTTTGCTTCTATATTTATTTTTGCTATTTATTTTTAATTTGCTTATTATAATTATGTAATTGCTCCTTGGTGTAAATTTTGTAAATATATAATTTATTTAATTTTTATGCTATGGTTAGTAATTTAGGGAGTGTAAACATGTATTCTATTTAAAATAAATTTAGATCATTTTAATTATAAGATAAATATAAATTAAACACTCACACACGTAAGTCGATTTTTAATCGCCATCTCACTTTCTAAGGCTATCCCTCAATGTTGCCTAAATCATAAGGTCAAGTGGGGTGTATAAAGCAAGTCCCTTAAAAGAAAAATCATCAAGTCCCTAATGGTTGCCTGTAAAGATCAAGTCCCTATTCGAATAATGATGATAGTCCCTCCTAAATGCTTAATACACCCCACAGTTGCCTTCATAAAACAGAATGTCCCTCATATGTCCCTTACATCCAAGGTAATGACTACCTACTCCTTAATAGTAGGGATAGTCTTACCAATTAAAGGATAAAGAACAAGAAAGACTTAAAACTTTAGGGTAGGTACCTCCTAGTTGCTTGCTCACTTCATTCCAAATTTTCAAACACTTAACAAATTTCAAACAAATTTTCAAACACAAGTTTTTACGCATCCGTACATGGATCATTATCAAACTCTTATGAAAATTTCTATTTACACACTTCACATTTTCAAAAACATTTTAAAGTGAGCTAAGTAACTAAGAGCCCATGGATAACCATGGATGTAAAGGGTGCTAACACCTTCCCTTTACATAACCTACCCCCCGGACCCAAAAATCTTTTAAAAAGGTCTTTCCTGTTCTTTTATGCCTTTCCTATGGATAAAATAAAAGTCGGTGGCGACTCTTGCTATCCGCAACATAACTAAAGTCAGTTCTCCCACCGTGTTACAGATGGATGTTAAGCTGGATGAGGCTGAATGAGTGTGTGCTCGTTATAATCAGCTATGCTTAATTGAGGAAAGGAGATTAGCGGCTATCTGTCATGGTCAGCTTTATCAGAGGAGAATGAAGCGTGCATTCCACCAACGAGTACGTACTCGAGAGTATCAGGTGGGAGAGCTTGTATTGAAGAGGATCGTTCCTCCAGGTTCAGATCACAGGGGCAAGGGGACCCCAAACTACGAAGGACCATTCATAGTGAAGAAAGTCTTCTCAGGAGGAGCACTGATGCTCACCACTATGGATGGAGATGACTTCCAGTCCCCTGCTAACTCGGGCGCAGTTAAAAAATACTTCGCATAAAGAGACCCGCTGGACACAAAAACAGAATTATTAGTCCAGGCAAGAAAAGGGCATCCCGGCGAGCTAAAAACAGAATAAAAAGCTCGGGCAAAAATTAGGGAAACAAAAAAAAATGTACACCCACTGAGTTGAAAAGCCGCATTGGACAGCTCAGGCAAAAAAGGGTATCCCGGTGGATTGAAAACCCGAAAGGGAGATCCACGCAAAACAAGGGAATAAGCGAACAACTGCGATCCGAGTTATCTGAACCATGTCATTGTTTCGTACAACTTGACAATATCAAAAGGATAGGAAACAATCCCCTCATCCTCTCAGAAAGCAAAAGAAGAAAGGAAAGTCTTGAATACGTGCTGGTCATAGCAGAAATGGAACTCCTTGGAATGCTGTGCCCATTGCTATTAGGATAGTTTCTTTTCTCAATTTTATGGTAGCTACCTCTTTCCAGGTGGTTGCTTCCTGATGTAAAATCTTTGCCTATTCAGAGGCCATTCAATAAAAAGAATATTCAGTCAAAAAGCTGTGTGTTTATTTTTGTTTGCAAAATGTCCTGAATTTTTAGCGAAAATAGCATTGCATCTGAACATGGTGATAAATTTTGAAAAGAAAACTGACATGCAGGGAAACTGTAAACCCTCTTTGAGTGTCGGGTGACGATGGATGAACAGGTCATACCATGCGAGTCCCCCGGGCACACTTGTGTTTTCTGTTGTTGCAGGTTGCAGGATGGCGTCACATTCTCCTAAGTAAATTTACTCTTCCCCAGTAAAGTACCTCTCCAAGCAGAGATTTCTTCCCCAGTAGAGTACCTCTCCAAGCAGAGATTTCTTCCCCAGAAGGTATCTGAAAGCCTGACATCTCCAGCAGAGAGTTTTCTCCAGCTAAGCCTTGGCAGCTGCCCAAGCAGTTTCTTCTTCCCCAGTGAAGTAGCAGTCCATTCTTCCCCAATGGAGTATGCCCAACAGGTATCTGAAAGCCTGACATCATCAGAGTTGGAATTATCAGAATTCTATCCTCAACAAGAGTCTTTCCCAGCTAGAGCTTTGAATCAGCAGATGCTCTCCCCAGCTAGAGTAGGATTAAAGCATCTTTTCCAGCCAAGTCTAAAGATGACCTTGTCCCCACATAGTTCATAGTTGATCTTCACTCCGTCAGTGAAATATTTCCCAGCAAAGTGGCCATACTTTTTGGTTGATTTGATGATACAGTCAGGTATTTATCACCTCAGTCAGAGTTAGGTGCTCAGACCTCTTGACTTGTCTTCCCCTGTAGAGTTGTAACTCTTGTGGCCAATCAGGCATTGTCTACCGTTCGTCTGCGTTTCTCAACACTCGTCTGTGTTATCTCTAAGAAGAGTTCTCCCCAGCAGTGATATATTATTGCTATATCCCAGTAGTGGTTTATGATTACCTTGATATTGCTCGTCTGCAATTCTCAGCGCTCGTCTGTGTTGTGATGTCTCCTATGCTATTGCTCGTCTGCAACTTCCCAACACTCGTCTGTGTTTGGTATATAATCTTTGTGATTGCTCGTCTACAATTCTCAGCACTCGTCTGTGTTGTGATGTCTCCTATGCTATTGCTCGTCTGCAACTTCCCAACACTCGTCTGTGTTTGGTATACTTATTTGTGGTTGCTCGTCTACAATTTCCAGCACTCGTCTGTGCTGTGAGATCTCATATGTTGTTGCTCGTCTGCAATTTCCAGCATTTTTCTGTACTTGATATGTAATTTCAGTTGTTGCTTCGTCTGCAACTTTCCAGCACTCGTCTGTGTTTGGTATGCCTGATATTGGTGGATACTCATCTGTATCATCCTCAACACTCGTCTGTGTTGTTTATCTGTTTGAAGCTCGTCTGCTTTGTTTGGATACTCGTCTGTATCATCCCCAGCTCGTCTGTGTTAGCTTATATCTGTGTGGATTTGCTGATTATCCTGGTATTCTTCTATTGCTACTTCAAATGCTCGTCTGTGTTTGGATTTCTGGTATTTGTCTATACCAGTGGTTGATACTCGTCTGTATCATTGCCTGAAGCGCTCGTCTGTGTTTCTCAGATCATCGTCTGATACTCGTCTGTATCATTGACTTTTGACACTCGTCTGTGTTGTATTGATGATCATCCAATACTCGTCTGTATTGAAGAGGTTTCAAATCCTGACAGTGGGAATTAATGTCAAAATGGTTACCGGTCCTGGCGTAACAGGTAAATCCGAAGGAGGCTCGTCTGTCTCAGGCACCATTTATGTTGCTGCACCTGGCGTCACAGGTTTGCTAAGAAGACTCGTCTGTCTTATACCATATATCCACGGATAATATATGAAGAAGGTTCGTCTACCTTGGTTATGCATGTCTATCCCACAAACTTTAGTGCATCCCGGTCCTGGCGTAACAGGTAAATCCGAAGGAGACTCGTCTGTCTCAGTTATATGCTTCCATTGTTTGAGGACTCGTATGTCCAGTTCCTGGCGTAACAGGATTGCTTGAAGATTCGTCTGTCTCAAGTCATATGTTTTGCAGTGTTTGAGGACTCATCTGTCCAGCTCCTGGCGTAACAGGATTGTTTGAAGACTCGTCTGTCAACTCATTCTTATTTCAGATATCAGTTTCAACTTGGAAGAAGCTTGTCTGCTTCCTCTCCTTCTCATCCCCAGAGCGTCATCTGGTTGGGTTTATTTCCCGGTGTTGCATTCTTTGTCAGAGTTCAAATTTCTGGTCTTCTTGGTATTCAACCACAGTTTATCTTGAATGGTCGATAGCCCGTACTATCGTCCTTTTTAGATTAACTGCTGATTGAATAGGGGCATCTGTAACACCCCAAATTTGCCCTCTTCATTTTAAGCATCATATCATATCATATTCATCATACTCATATCATTTCCTCAGCATCATATCATGGAAAGATGAGGCATAACATCCCTCATGTCTTAGCATCAAGCATATGGTCATCTGTGGAGGTCCTTGAGGCATTTCAAGCCATGACAAGGGTCCCAATGAGTTTGTACAAGTCCTATGGTGAATCTACACTCCATTTACAAGATCAAGTCCCTTGGCAAAAGCTCAAAAGATTGCATGATCATCAGAGATCTCAGGACAAGGAAAAGCTCCTATACAAGGCACCCAAATTAGGGTTTGAGATTCAAGCACCAAGATCTCACAACTTTGGCCATTTGATTTGGGAAAAGTCTTCTATATTTTAAGAGGATCCTATGTGTCAATTTTCATGAGAAAATTCCATGTGGAAGTCAGTCAATGCCTCAGTTGCTTGCAGATGAAGGAAAAAGTCAATTATGCCCTAAAAAAGTCAACTATGCAATTTCAAGGGGTCTAACCCAAATTTGTTTGGCCAAGAGGGGTCCTTAAAATTTTATAAGAGGTTTGGAATGATCATAGTTCAAGAATTATGGAGATTTGAAGGGTTTTGCAAAAATGGTACAAAGTTGGTTTATGGAATTTTCCAAATTTGGCAACTTTTGCCCTAATTTTCAAATGGCCTTAACATGATCAAAAATTCTTCAAATGGACCAAAGTCAAACATGAAAGTTGAAGAGTAAAGGCTCCCATTTTAAAAAAGTACAATTACATTTTCATAGTATTCCTAGAACTCCATATATGGCCTTCAAAAATTTGGGTATTCTAGGGCAAAAATTTACTTTTCCTAAAGGCACCAAATGCAAAAGGGCTTCAAACTTGAATTGTGTGACTTGGTAATGGTCCAATTGTGTTTCAAACTTAAAATGCATCACATTATGACCAATTTGCTCCAAAGAATTAGTCATTTTCGTGCCAAACAAGAAAATCATTCAAAAAGTGCAAATTTGGCAAAAGTCATGAAACAAGTGTGATGCTTGAATTTAAAGGCCAGGAGTGATTGGATTTGAATCAAGGGTGGGAAATGAATTGCCCATGGGCTGAGAGGCCCAAGAGAGCATGAGCATATCATGCTTATCTTACAAAGTGCAAATTATGCAACTTTACACTTTTCTCATGATTCATTCATGCATTCTTTTTCACACTTTCAGCATTGCCTTGTGAGGTCATAACAAGAGTAATTAGGGTTTCATCAAGTCTCAGATCTCTCTCATTCTCTCACTCTCAAACTTGATGCAACTTTGCATTTTCTCACATATCTCTTCATTCTCTCACATTCTTCACAAACTTCTTCCACATTCTTGATCAGTGAGTGATATAGATCAGGATTCTACCATTCATTTGAGCTTAAGACACCGAAATAGAAGCTTACCATTTCAAGGCAACTTGCTTTGAAACCTCAGATCCATCCTGTTTCAAGACCTTAGATGCATTTATTTTGCATCTAAGGAGTAAGGGGAGTGATTTGCACGCATTGCTTGGTTTTCTAGCTCACTGAATTAAGCTCTTCACCTCAGGTATGACTTGAAATCTCATGATCTAAAAATGGAATTAATGTAGTGTTTTGTGTTTATTGATGTTTGCTAATCATTCTGCACTTTTTGGATTTGAAAATGGTGCATCATAGCATAAGTTATTTGAGTTCAAAGTTTCATGGTGCATTATGTTTCTCTTCGATCCGTCCAATTCATTAAGTTTTAGCTGTTGTTGAGGTCATATTTGGATTCAGTGATCTTGAATTAGTAGATCTAGGTTACTTGTTTTCATTTATTGGTTGATTTATGGCTCTGTAATGGATTCCGGTGCTGGAGCCCTAGCTCCGGTCACCGGAAAATTGTTGGTGTTCTTCCTAGGGTTTCCACGAAGAAGATGAAGTATCCACCCTTGGATCTTGCCATCCTGCGCTCATCAATGTGCCACCTAGCCCTAGGGCATTTCCTTCTCATGTTATTTTTTTTTCTCATTTTTAATCCGCATGTGATACAGCCTACTGTAAGCTTGATACGCCAACCAACCACAACGCAGCAATCTGCCACCTCAATTAATGAGGTCTTGAACCTCACGCGTTTGATCCATCATGCGTCCCTCCATTTTCCAGTTTTTATTTCTTTTATTTCACAAAATATCCTCACCATAAGCCGTACACCAGCACAACATTGGGCCTTCAGAATGCTAAGCGCACCCCCTATGTCCTCAGCCCATCTCATTTACACGTGAACCTTTTACTCATCACACCTCTCTTCCATTTCTTTTTATTTCTTTTTTCAATTTAATTTTCTTTAATTCAGTTTAGCTTTCATTTATTTTAAAATACTTCCCTTCACATAAAAAATCCCAAAAATATCATGAGTCTCATTTAATGTCTCTTTTATTTTATCATTTTTTTCCATTGCCACGTATCTAAATTAATTCTTTGTTTCCATTGACTTCTTTTGAATCCTCTTTTGACCACACTTCCTTGTTCATTTTCCATACTCTTCAATATTTTGAGTTTTGATCGCATTCTTTTTGCTTTGGATTCCTAAGACAATGAACTTCTCATGTGATTTTTCTCTGGATTTTTAGAAACTTATTTCTTGAGTCTTGGTCTTGTGACTTGTGATGTAAGTTTGTAACCCTAGCTTGTGTTCTTGCCTCCTCTTGACCTAGTTCACTTCTGAATCTTTTCAAATCCTTTTGGCTAGTTGATATAAATGTTTGAAGATCATTTGGTTTCAATTGTGGAATTTTTAGATGGTTGGTTGATTTGTTTTGAATTTTATCTTGAACCTTGTCCCATTTTGCTTCCTTTGAACCTTTAGCTCTCATATAAGCCAAGAAGGGCACTTGTGCCAACTTCTTCTTCTCATTTGGGGTTCCTTTAGGGTGTGGGTACCTTCCTGGTCCTAGGATAGGGTTTGTGTCTTCTGAATTTTTGTGTTTGCTTCTTCTTTAAGTCATTTGTTTCCTTAAGTGCTTTCACTTCATCTTATTGTTTCTTTTGCTCCCATTTGGTATTGTTTGGTCTTGTACCTCTTTTCTCTTCATCTTGTTGGCTTCTTAAGCCCTTCTTCATCTTGTTTTGGTTCTGGTTGAGAGCTTTGTGTTCATATCTTGTGCATTTTGCTTTGCATCTTCCATAAATGTGCATTTGTCTTCATATGTGTTCATATTGCATCATTTTGTCTTATAAGCTCCATGTCTCATTTCTTTGAGTTTCATTTGCATTGTGCATTTGTTCATACCATTTCACTTCTGATTGTTTGATGTTAGCATGCCATTTGCTTTATCTTGCTTCATTTATATGCATGTCACTAACCTTGCAAGGGCTATGGTAAGTGTGAGGTGTGGGAATTGAGTTCCACATCTCCAATTCTCATCTTCTCCTCTTATGTTTATCTTGTGCACTAACCCTTTGTTGTTGGGCTTAGGACTTTCTCATCTCTTCTTCTATCTTCTTCTCTCCTTCTTCATTAGGATAGAAACCTCACCAACCCTTAGGACATCCATGCATGTTAACACTTAGGATTATTTTAGTCCCCCTTTAGAATTTTTCCTTTGAGATCCTTTGGTGCTTTCTCTTCTCATCTTCAAACTCAATTCTAATCCACTTAATAAAGGTTGATTACTTTCATGTGACATGAGACATTGCTATGAGATACTTGCACGCGTTCCGTTTCGGGGCGAGGTGTGAGTCATCACTCGTGGTGGATAGGTCTTAGCATGAGTACCTCACAAAGAAAAGCTTAAAAATCACTTCTCAATTCAAAAACCACAAAAATACTTAATAATGGTAATAAGCTAGTGTGCTTAAGCCTTCACTTGTGGGACTAGCTTTGGGGATTTCCTCCATAGATAGGTGTGCCTCTTGCGCATTCCATTTCTGGATGATGTGAGATCTACACATCCCATTGAGTAAGACTTAGGTACACTTACCTATGCAAACTCCATTCATAAAAGCTTCATAAAAAACACAAACAAACAATAAGCGTCTTTCCTTCGGGAATTCTTTTCTCATCTCCTTCGCTCCGTACGCGAACTTGCTCCTACTTGTCACTTTGCAAGACGGTTACGCACTCGTCGTTCAAGTCTGCAACACCTGAGCAATGGCATAGGCAGTTCAAGCCTTTAATTCACAAGCAATTTCATTTTAGTACCCCTAGTTAGGGAACTACGACATCTCTGATCCTCATTATCCTGATGAGGTACGTAGGCAGCGGGGTAGGGCCCGTTCGAGCATAATCTTTATTTTCCCAACATTTTTCCTTTGTTTTCTTATTCAGTTCTTTCCTCAGTTTCTTTTCCAGTTCATTTTTATTTCTTTGCTGCAGCTTTCATACCCTCACCCATTGAAACAGTTTTCTTTTGCAAGCGTGGATCCCGTCGGGTACGGTGGACGATCTGGGTGCTAATACCTTCCCAGGTCGTAACCGACTCCCGAACTCAGTCTCTTTGGTTCGTAGGACCTGTGTCCTTCCTCTTCTTTCTTCTGGTTTGTGCAGCATTACCATTCCCGTCTCTTCGGGATAAAAATGCCTGGCTGGCGACTCTATTCTTTTTCCGCGCCACTTTCGCGTTTGTACCAGGATGGAAATTCAGGGAGCGACATTAACCGGTTAATACTATTTGAGTGGCATTTTTAAAATCTTGAAAAATCCGTAACTTTCAAACCTTAAATCCGATTCGCATTCCGTTTGAAGCGTCGGAAAGAGCATAAATTGAACTTTATTTTGATGAATAAAAATGAGAAAAATGCAATAGTTTTTATAAATGAATTTAGGAAATAATCTTGTAATTGCCTCATAATTTACCGGGTACGGGTCAATTCTTGATGTGTCAGAGTGGTTATAGAACCAATGTTCTGGGTTTAATATCATGATGATATATATATGATTATTTGATGATTGTTTTGCTGATTGAAATGAATGATGCAAAGTATTTTGATGAATTTACGATGTAGCGTATCATTGCATTTCATAACATTCACGATGGGGCTTCAGCCTATTTATTTGCTTCAACCATTGTGTGGATTGAAGTGTCTCAATGATTTACGATATGCTCCTTTGTGGAGGGTTGATGGTCATGTATTCATCTCACGATGAAAATGGTACCATATGCATATTGCATATCAGGATGTTAGAATTGCATATTCTTGATGAATTTTCATGACTGTGTTGGTGTTGTTTAATTTCATGATTGTGTTGTTGTTGTGCTGAATTTTATAGTTGATGATGTCATGATACGTTGCACTAATTTATTTATGGTCTATATTCTTGTACGTTTATGATATATTATGATTACTCACCCTGCCTGCTTGGAAATGTTGCCTCCTTCGTGGGTAACTTGCAGATGTCGAAGAATAGTCTTGCAGTGCAATAGGAGTTTTTCATGAGTCTCGGAGCGTGCTTTAGTGTTCTTTAGAAGTGGTTCTGTCTATGTGTCCTGCTCTGTGTCATGTAACACTGGGATGGGTTTTCTTTTGTTAAATTGTTTTCAGTTATGTTATTATTTGGATAAATGTTTTCCCATATTATGATGTTAAATTTTGGATGGTGAAAATTATATTTATGAAGTAAACTAATGAAGTTTTGAATTATGGAGTTTAAATTCCGCTGCGAAAATGCTATATGTTATTTTTGATGTTGATTAACCCGTGTTACGGGACAGGACACTGTTTGTTTGAGTTAAGATGAAGTGTGATACCCTTTCTCGATGATTACTCTGATATTATTTAATTAATTTGTTTTAGGGTAGAAGGGTGTTACATTAGTGATATCAGATCAGGTCGGTGTGTCTGGCCAAGTCTTGTTGTTGTCAGTCTGTTGTCAAGTCGTTTTAATTAACGATTATTCTCTTCTGATGTGGTAAGTGTTGTGCAGAATGGCTGGAAACAACACACGTGCTCTCGCTGATGCTATAACAGCTCTTGCTCAGACTACTGCTCGTAACAATGCGCATGATGAGTTTCGTGCCTTGGAGAAATTCCAGAGGAATAATCCACCTGTGTTTGAAGGAACTCATGACCCGGCGAGCGCCCAGAAGTGGCTCAAGGCAATTGAGAAGATTTTCAGAGTGATGGCATGTGCTGACGCGCAGAAAGTTCAATTCGGGACTCATATGTTTTCTGATTGCATGTGCTGAGTCAGCGTTTAGAGGATGAGGCTATTATGGTGACTTGGGTTGTGTTTAAGGCGGAGTTCCTTAAGAAGTATTTTCTGGAAGATGCTCGTGGTAAGTTGGAGGTAGAATTCCTTGAACTAAAGCAAGGAAACATGACAGTGGCAGAGTATGCTGCCAAATTTGAAAGGCTGGTGAAGTTTTGTCCTCACTACAACAGGGTGGATGTTGAACTTTCCAAGTGCCTTAAGTTTGAGAATGGGCTGAGACCTGAAATTAAATAGGGAACTGGATGCCAACAAATTCGCAAATATGCAGAGTTGGTCGATAAGAGCCGTATTTATGATGAGGACATCCGAGCTCGGTCAGCTTACTACAAACAGCTGAGCGAGAAGAAAGACAAGAGTCAATATAGAGGGAAACCTTATGTGACTACTGGTGATAAAGGGAAGCAGAAGGCATCTGATGAGAAGAAGCAAAGTAGGGGAGCTGCTAATGTACATGTTAAGTGTTACAAGTGTGGAGAGGCAGGTCATAAGGCCGATGTGTGTACCACCAGAGTTATTAAATGTTACTGTTGTGGCAAGCTTGGGCATAAGATGAATGATTGTCCTAATGAGAGCCCAACCTGTTACAATTGTGGTGAACAGGGGCATATCAGCGCCCAATGCCAGAAACCAAAGAAGAATGCTGCTACTGCTCAGAATGCTGGGAGAGTTTTTGCGTTAGCTGGTTCATAAGCTCCAAAGAAGGACAACTTGATCAGAGGTACCTGTTTTATTAATAATACTGAGTTAATTGCTATTATTGACACTGGAGCTACACATTCATTTATTTCTCTTGAGTATGCTAATAGATTGGGTTTAAAGTTGTCTAATATGAACAGTAATATGATAATAGAGACTCCTGTTAATGGTTCTGTGACTACCATGCTTGTTTGTTTGAAGTGTCCTTTGACAATTTTTGAGAATAATTTTGTGATGGATTTGGTGTGCCTACCATTACACCAAATCGATGTTATCCTTGGTATGAACTGGTTGGAATTCAATTATGTTCATATTAACTGTTATAGTAAGACAGTGAAGCTCCCTGAATTGAGCGAGAATGGTGAGTTGATGTTTTTATCTGCTAAGCAAGTGGATGAACTTGTATTGGATGAAGCTTTGATGTTTGCAGTGTCTGCATCATTGCAAGTTGATGATAAGACTGTCAGTGCAGATTTGCCTGTGGTTTGTGAATTTCAAGATGTGTTTCCTGGTGATATAAGTGATTTACCACCGGAACATGAAATTGATTTTTCTGTGGACTTAGTACCGGGTACGAGTCCTGTCTCGATAGCTCCTTATAGAATGTCGGCTTTAGAGTTAAATGAGTTGAAGAAACAATTAGAAGAATTGTTAGAGAAGAGGTTCATAAGACCCAGTGTTTCTCCGTGGGGTGCTCCGGTGTTTCTCGTTAAGAAGAAGGATGGTAGTATGAGATTGTGTGTCGATTACCGACAGTTGAATAAAGTCACTATCAAGAATAAGTACCCACTTCCGAGGATCGATGATTTGATGGATCAGCTAGTAGGTGCTTGTGTCTTTAGTAAAATTGATCTGAGGTCTGGTTATCATCAGATTCAAGTTAAAGCTGATGATATTCCGGAGACAGCTTTCAGGACGAGATATGGGCATTACGAGTATATGGTGATGCCGTTGGGGTTTCTAATGCGCCTGGTGTGTTTATGGAATATATGAATAGGATCTTTCATGAGTATCTTGATAAATTCGTGGTGGTTTTCATAGATGATATCTTGGTATATTCTAAATCAGAAGAGGAACATGCCGAGCATTTGAGGGTTATGTTGCAAGTGTTGAAAGAAAAGAAATTGTTTACTAAATTATCTAAGTGTGAGTTCTGGTTAAAGGAAGTGAGTTTCCTCGGCCATGTAATTTCAAGTGGTGGAATAGGTGGATCCTTCAAATATTGATGCGGTATTGCAGTGGGAGACTCCAAAGTCAGCTACAGAAATTCGTAGTTTTCTTGGGTTGGCTGGTTACTATCGTAAGTTCATTGAAGATTTTTCTAAGATAACTTTACCGTTGACGCAATTGACTAGGAAGGGTCAAGTGTATGTGTGGGATGTTGCTTGTGAAGAGAGTTTCATAGAACTGAAGAAAAGTTTAACGAGCGCGCCAGTGTTGGTCTTACCGAATCCAGATGACTCCTTTGTAGTTTATTATGATGCTTCCAAGATGGGTCTTGGTGGAGTTTTGATGCAGGATAATAAGGTGGTTGCTTATGCTTCTAGACAGTTAAGAGTTCATGAGAGGAACTATCCTACCCACGACTTAGAGTTAGCAGCTGTGGTGTTCGTGCTTAAGATTTGGAGGCACTACTTGTTTGGTTCGAAATTTGAAGTATTCAGTGATCACAAAAGTTTAAGGTACTTGTTTGATCAGAAAGAGTTAAATATGAGATAGAGGCGGTGGCTTGAATTATTGAAAGATTTTGATTTTGATTTGAATTACCATCCGGGTAAGGCAAATGTTGTGGCTGATGCTTTGAGTAGGAAGTCGTTGCATATTTTAATGCTTATGGTGAAAGAATTGGAAATGATTGAGAAATTCAGAGACATGAGCTTGTTGTGTGAAACTACTACTGATAGTGTGAAATTGGGAATGTTAAAGCTGACCAGTGAAATTTTGGAAGAGATTCGTAAGGGTCAGAAATCTGATTTGAAATTAGTTGATCAATTGATGTTGGTTGATCAAGGTAATGCAAATGACTTTCGAGTTGATGAAGATGGAGTTTTGAGATTCTGAGATAGAGTATGTGTTCCGGATATTATAGGAATTAAAAAGAGTATTTTAGAAGAGGGGCACAAGAGTCGACTGAGTATTCATCCTGGTGCTACGAAGATGTATCAGGATTTACGCAGGTTGTTTTGGTGGCCGAGTATGAAAAGAAACATTGCTGAATTTGTATATGCTTGTTTGACATGTCAGAAATCAAAGATAGAACATCAGAGACCTTCAGGTATGATGCAACCATTGAATGTTCCTGAGTGGAAATGGGATATTATTTCCATGGATTTCGTGACTGGGTTACCAAAGACTGCTAGAGGTAATGATTTGATTTGGGTAATTATTGACCGGTTAACTAAGTCGGTACACTTCTTGCCGATGAAGATTAACCATTCCATACAATGGTTAGCTGAGATTTATATTGAGGAAATTTTGAAGTTGCATGGTGTACCTTCAAGTATTGTATCGGATAGAGATTCGCGGTTTACGTCGAGGTTTTGGAAGAGTTTGCAGGATGCCTTGGGTACTAAGTTGAGGATGAGTTCTGCTTATCACCCGCAAACTGATGGTCAGACGAAAAGAACAATCCAATCTTTAGAAGATTTGCTGAGAGCTTGTGTATTAGATCAAGGAGGGTCTTGGGATAGTCATTTGCCGTTGGTCGAGTTTACGTACAATAACAATTTTCATGCTAGTATCAGGATGGCTCCATATGAGGCGTTGTATGGTAGACGTTGTCGTACTCCATTATGTTGGTATGAGTCGGGAGAGAGTTTAGTGCTTGGGCCAGAGATTGTCCAAGAAACAACTGAAAAGATAAAAATGATTCAAGAAAGGATGAAAACGTCGCAGAGTCGTCAAAAGAGTTATCATAATAAGAGAAGGAAAGCACTTGAGTTCCAAGTGGGAGATCACGTGTTCTTAAGAGTTACTCCTATGACTGGTGTGGGAAGAGCTTTGAAGTCTAGAAAGCTCACTCCACGTTTTGTCGGTCCGTATCAGATTATGCAGAGGATAGGGGAAGTGGCCTATCGAGTGGCTTTACCTCCCTCACTTGCGAATTTACATGATGTATTCCATGTATCACAGTTGAGGAAGTACATTCCGGACCCGTCGCATGTAATTCAGATAGATGATGTTCAGGTGAGAGATAATCTGACGATTGAAGCTTTACCAGTGAGGATTGATGGTAGGGAATTGAAGCAACTTCGAGGCAAGAAAATTGCTTTAGTGAAGGTATTGTGGGGGTGGGGGGGGGGACCAGCTGGAGAAAGTTGGACTTGGGAGCGGGAAAATCAGATGAGGGAGTCGTATCCGACTCTATTTACTTCAGGTAATTTTCGAGGACGAAAATTTTTTAAGTAGGGGAGAGTTGTAACACCCCAAAATCTAAATTTAATTAATTAGTCATTTATTTAATTAATTTAGAAAAATTGGAGGGTTTGGATTAATTAGAGAATTTTGGAGAAAAAAAAGTATTTTTATATAATAAGGATAAATAGTGTTTTATTGTACTATTTTATTATTATTATGAAATATTAAGAAAGGGTAAGGTGGTAATAAGAGGAAAAAGTAAGGACATGTTGGGAAACTCATAAACTGGGATAATGTATCCAAAGAGGGGAATACGATTAGTTTTCTAACATTATCATGTTTTTGGGAGAAGAAGTGCTCTGAAGGAAAAAGGGAGAGGAAGAGGAAGCTCAGAGTAAGGAGGTTGTGGAGAACCCCAGAGAAGAGTGTAAAGTGGAGAAATTCTCTAAGGTATGGGGAGTTTTTATAATCTATTGTAAATGTGTAGGAATTGGATTATGAATAGTTAGGATTGTATGAGTTTTATGAGATTTGGGGTTTTGAGTTAGGTTGAGTTTGTGAGTGAAATCCTGATTGAATTAGAGTGATTAGAATGAGTTAGAATCATATATTTGTTTGTATAATTGTTATCTTGATGTTGTTGATGTTTGATTGATGTTTTTGAATGGTTTTTGAGTATTTTGATGTGAAACCCGTAATGGGATTTGGGGGTTTTTGGTGTTGAAGCAGTGTGCAATTGTATAGCAGAGGACTGCTGGAAAACGTGCGTTAACCAGTTAACTCTATGGGTTAACCGGTTAACCATTGTAATTTTGGTGAATTTCTGGAATTTCGCAGGCGTTAACCGGTTAACGCTATGGGTTAACCGATTAACACTGTTTGAGTGGCATTTTTAAAATCTTGAAAAATCCGTAACTTTCAAACCGTAAATCTGATTCGCATTCCGTTTGAAGCGTAGGAAAGAGCATAAATTGAACTTTATTTTGATGAATAAAAATGAGAAAAATGCAATAGTTTTTATAAATGAATTTATGAAATAACCTTGTAATTGCCTCATAATTTACAGGGTACAGGTCAATTCTTGATGTGTCGGAGTGGTTATATAACCAGTATTCTGGGTGTAATGTCATGATGATATATATATGATTATTTGATGATTGTTTTGCTGATTGAAATGAATGATGCGAATTATTTTGATGAATTTACAATGTAACGCATCATTGCATTTCATAACATTCACGATGGGGCTTCGGCCTATTTATTTGCTTCAATCCCATTGTATGGATTGAAGTGTCTCGATGATTTACGATTTGCTCCTTTATGGAGGGTTGATGGTCATGTATCCATCTCACGATGAAAATGGTACCACATGCATATATCAGGATGTTAGAATTGCATATTCTGGATGAATTTTCATGACTGTGTTGGTGTTGTTTAATTTCATGATTGTGTTGTTGTTGTGCTGAATTTTATAGTTGATGATATCATGATATGTTGCACTAATTTATTTATGTTCTATATTCTTGTACGTTTATGATATATTATGACTACTCACCCTGCCAGCTTGGAAATGTTGCCTCCTTCGTGGGTAACTTGCAGATGTCGAAGAATAGTCTTGCAATGCAATATGAGTTTTTCATGAGTCTCAGAGCGTGCTTTAGTGTTCTTTAGAAGTGGTTCTGTCTATGTGTCCTGCTCTGTGTCATGTAACACTGGGATGAGTTTTCTTTTGCTAAACTGTTTTCAGTTATGTTATTATTTGGATAAATGTTTTCCCATGTTATGATGTTAAATTTCGGATGGTGAAAATTATAATTATAAAGTAAACTAATGAAGTTTTGAATTATGGAGTTTAAATTCCACTGCGAAAACGCTATATGTTATTTTTGATGTTGATTAACCCGTGTTATGAGACAGGACACTATTTGTTTGAATTAAGATGAAATGTGATACCCTTTCTCGATGATTACTCTGATATTATTTAATTAATTGGTTTTGGGGTAGAAGGGTGTTACAGCATGCCCATTTGATTGGGAGATAGTGACTATGCCCCTTTGTATACATTAACTTTGATCCAGGAAGCAACTTTGTCTATCAGGAAGACTTTGATTCATCGACTATTCATCATGTAAGTTTCTTTGTTGTCAAACACTTAGCTATATACAAACAATGATTTTCAAAATGCAATGCTTATGTCTGTCTTGAAATTTTGGAAATGGATTATTTTAATAAAACAATGTTTGTAAACAACTGTGATATTAACTCAAGATTTATAATAATCCCTAAAGGAGTCAGGATACCTTTTTGTAGCAGTACGCTTTCGAACTAACCATGCTTCAGTTAGGACTTTTAAAGGGTTGTAACGTGGTATGGTTCACGATTTTAAGAAACAAAGGATAAAAGGCTCAAATTTATTTGTACCCAACCCATTCTTCGTGATGTTCTCAGTCCCATGTTCGGTTAACTTATGCATTGAAGCTCCAAAGGAGTTTAGAATTGTAACACTGACATTTGTGATGGTTCAGAAACCATAACTTTATTTGAAAAGTCATCTCTTTTTCTTTGTTGAGGATTTGTAGTGACCTTTTTTCCTTTTGACTTCGTTATCCCTTCTTTTTGCCTGAACTGTTTGTTTCAAGATTACAGTCAGCGGGATGTCTCAATTTTTTACTAAGTCTCCTTCATAGGTTTTGACTTAATGAACTTTTCTTTTGATAGATATTGACTATCAGACTTAATGATTACAGGAAACCATCATTAATTGTGGACAAAAAGGAAAACCGGCATAATTGAGTTAACCGAGGAACTACCCTGTCCCAGGTTATGATTAGAGGTTTTAATTTGCATGAGAATAAAAACTCCTACTTCATAGGCTCAAAAGGGATGACTAGGAGTTAACTTCCTTATATCTCCACTGTTTAGGAATTGAAACAATGTATGTACATCGTCAGCATAGTCTGTTCAGAAGCATACTAAATGAAATTATGGCATTGTCTTTGTCATCCTCCCTCTAAAGGCTTACAACTTTATCAAGAGTTAAATATCACAAAAACAAAGTAAAAGCATAATTTTAAGTATATTGAAGCGAATGGATTAATTCAAGACAAACATACACAATGCATTAATGTAAAATAAAGTTTGACATGATAATAAATGTTTAAACCAACAAAAGAAGTCATAAACGAAAATTCAAATGTTCTCAAAGCCTCCTCTAAACTTATTACTCCGAACGTCTAGTAGCTTTGATGTTTGACGGATGATAGGAGAATTCAATCTGACATTCTGGTGTAACATCAAGGATTCCTTCGCCAATCAGGTCTTAAATCTTGTTCTTCAATGCCCAACAATTATTAGTGTTATGTCTAGGACAATTGGAGTGATACACACATCTTGCATTGGGATTATAGCAAGGAGAAGAAGTATTGGGTTTTCTAGGAGCATCTTCCAAGATAATCAACTTCATTTCCAACAAGCATTGCAAAGATTGTGACATTGGCGTATTGAATCGGGAGAATTGTCTTCTACACTCCTTGTGCTGTGGTGGATTAGTCTTTTAATACCTTCTTTCTTCAACTGAAGAATCATCAGTAGTAGCCGGTCTCTTTCCTTCTCTTATCCTCGTTCTCCTTTCAACCAAGTCAGCCTGTTTAATTAAAGGTTGAATGTTGACAAAGATTCTCAACTCTTCTTGCCCCTGGGATAAGCTCTAGATAAGAGCTACTTGACCATTCATCTGTATTTTCATCTCTGCTATCTCAGCTTGCAGTTGTTCCAAATGATCACCCTTGTTGTCTTCAGGATTCTTCTTTCTCATGTCCATAGTGATGAGTACTTTCAACTCTTCTTGCCCCTTGGACAAATTCAGGATCACTTCTTGAAATTGAGCAATCTGGGTCTGGAGGTCTTTGACAGATTGTTCGAGAGCCATTTCTGCTGAAATAAATAGTGAGAAGATGAGAAACCTGATGTGAAAACCTGTCATGCAATGATATGGTATGCAGATGCATATGCAATGTTTTCAAGGACCGCAGGATTTAAATTTGCTTAAAGAAAACCAAAAACAAAACTTTTATTAGTAAACGTTTAATATAAATTTCCCATTGGGCTTACAATGAAAGGAAATAAGAATAAAATACAAAGAGATAAATATATGGGGTTTTAAGTCTCCCATGGACGCTTCCTCTTTGTGTTGAGGTATGTGTTGAGGTTCTGCTCCTTGTGAAGTTGTCTTGTCAGTTCCAGAACTCTTTCTTGACTAGCTCTGAAATGAGTCTCAAAAGTATCCCTTTGGTACTTCAATTGAATCCAAGACTTCAACAACTCTTCCAAATCAGTGGGCATGTCTGGATGAAGGATGGTATAAGGAACATCTCCTTCAACAACAGGCTCCATAGTATCCGGTAGAACAGCAGGATATGGCATCATAAGAGTTTGAGCACGATATCACACCCATCTGAGATAAGGTTCCATAGGAATGGAGTACTTTGGTTCTAGATTTTTTCTCTCAACTTTATTCACCTTGCTCCAAGCTCGTATAAACCTTTGACGGTAACCCTAAAGATCATTGTCGTAGTCGAACATAATACCGTGAATAAGCATGTCATGAGGATCGTTACTCTGAGCATGACCAAACTGACGTAGAGCTAACGAAGGGTTGTAGGTAATTCCCCCTCTTATTCCAAGGAGTGGCACATTAGGGAACTCCTCACAACGGTCAATGATAGTAACATTCTCCATAGATCGAGAGCACCAGTGAATATCTGAATGAAAAAGTGACATAATCCTTTTAGACCACCTTAACCCTTGTTCATTCTTCATCATTGATCGATGAAGGTGATAAATAAACCACCTAGCCAGTAAAGGTATGAAACACATCAGAGTTCCCCTCGCCTTCGTAGTATGAGTATGAAGAGAATGTAAGATATCTCCAAGTAATGTAGGCACTGGATTGTGGGTCAGAAATAGGTTAATGGCGTGTTAGTCTATGAATTGGTCTGGATTAGGGAACAACACTAAGCCATAAATTAATAAGGCTAAGATCTCCTCAAAAGCATCATAGCTCATATCATCCAAGAATACCTGAGCTTTCTCCATCAATACCTTAGCAAGAATACCCTTAACTTCGCTTCTTGTTTCAAGGACAATGTCTGATTTATTCAGATGTAGGGCTGTAGCAATGACTTCAGGTTTAGGCTCCTTCTCTAAGCCTGTGAAGGGTCTCTGATCAAGGATAGGTATACCCAGTAGTTTGGAGAACTCCTCCATTGTAGGAACCAACTGATAGTCGGGAAATGTTAAACAATGATGTTTAGGATCAAAGAAATGGAATAGGACACTCATCATGTCTTCATTGAACCCTGAAGTAACTAGATCTAGAAGATTTCCATGTTTCTTGATGAATTGGGAGCTTTCAGAAGCTCTAGAGACCAATTCCTTAAGTTTAGAAGGAATCCCTACAAAGTTGTTCCAGATAGTATTCCTGCGAGCAGAAGCCATGACCTGCAACAAAGAACAAAGATAAATCCTTTGGTCGTTGAAATGGTTAATTAAAATTCTATGCTTATGATGTCATGATGTTATGCTCAATAACAAACATGTGGCACAGACAAACAAGTCACACAATAGCCCTAGGTTTAGAGGCTTGCATGAGGTTAAAAGGTAAGTACCCTCCCCTGAAGTTTAGTTGGTTCATCCTGTCCTACAAAAGTAACCAGGTTCTAAGGGATCTCAATATCACTGATCCTTCCCAAGGGTGGTTGTTCAGTAGGCAACCTACTTGCCAACCAAAACCCTCCAAGTTTAGGATCTCAATGAGCGTAGCATCGAGTATCAACCAACTTCACTCTTCACCAAAGCCGGTTATCTCACTACTTTCTAAAGTCCAAGAAGGGATAACTAGGGTTCTAAAGGTCAGTTAGTGTATTGACAACATATGGCAGCCCCATATTATCCTCAACTTACTTAAGGAACATAAGCACCAACCAAGAAGTCACACAAACTATGGCCATCAGATCAACCATATCGGTATACGCCGTACAGTTTCCTTGGTATATTGCCATTTACCTAGGGTACACTAAATCCGAGTTAGGATCTTTCACACATAAGCCCAACAAGTAATATAAAGCAAACAAATCAAACAATTTAAGTGATCTAATTCCTAAGGGTACCCCTCTTTTACTTAGTAACTCCCTAGCAGAGTCGCCAGTTCTGTAACACGGTGGGAGAACTAACTTTCTATAAATGTTGTGGATAGCAAGAGTCGCCACTGACTTTTATTTTATCCAAGTGGAAAGGACATAAAAGAACAGGAAAAACCTATTTTTAAAAGACTTGAGTTCGGGGGGTAAGTTATATAAAGGGAAGGTGTTAGCACCCTTTATATCCATGGTTATCCATGGGCTCTTACTTACTTAGCTCACTTAATTGTTTTTGAAAAGGACAATGTAATGTGTGTTTAGAAATTTGTCTAAGTACTTTGTAATGATCCCTGTATGGATGTATACAAAGCCTTTGTTTTGAAAGTATTTGAAAATAGTGAGGTGTAAAAAGTATTTTTAAAGTGTGAGCAAGCAACTATGAGGTACCTACCCTAGACTAAGTCATTCATGTTCTTTTATATTCTTTCAAGGGTAAGACTATCCCAATTATTAAAGAATAGGTAGTCATTACCTTGGATTTGTTTAAGGGACGGGCGTAGGGTCATCGTATGGTCAATGAAGGCAACTGTAGGGTGTCTTTAGCAATTGAGAGGGACTATCATCTTTTAAACCGAAGGGACAAGATCATTTATCGTAGGAAACCTCGTAGGGACTTGATCTTTTAGAATCTGGGAGGGACAAAATGATTTATTTCCTGGAGGGACTTTGCTTAAGACATCCTACTTTCAAGGGACTTGACCGTTTAAAAGGCAACTTACGTGGAATACCCTAGGAGGTGCAGACAACGATCTTAGATCGACTTACGTGTGTGAGTGATTATTTTAAATATTTATTCTTTTAATTAATTCTCTAAGTCCAATTAATTGCAATTATGTTTCCACTCCCTATTTACTAACCATGCAATTTATATTTACGAAAATAAAAATAAAGATAAAATCCTAACTATTACATGGCTTAGGGGAAAATACAATATAATCGGATGACAAAAATAAATTACAATAAATAATACCTATACAATTTTTCTAATAAGATAAATAAAGCATAATAAATATAAATAAATAGAATAATAAAGCAAAATTAAATAAAAAAAGTAATGAAAATAATAATTAGGGTTAGTGTCATACCCTAATTTTTGACCCTAAGATTTTTCGCATTTTTATCTGCATCTTGCATACAAACAAGATCACGTACTAGTTCGTTTATCCCTTTCAGTTGCAGGTCTATGCTTCACAGAGGATCACCGTGCTTTTAATTGCTTTATTTGTTTATATTTACTAACCTTTAACCAAAATACCAAAAATATGTCGCAGTTTGCTTCTTCTTCTCTGTGTTGCAGGATTTCAAATATAAGACAATGATTTCAATTCAGATACGGTTGTTCAGCAATGATTCGATTCAGATGGACGTTTGACCTAATCTTTGTCAAACTATCATAAAAATTGTTTCAACTGCAAGTGGTTTATTTCTCAGACGAGGCGTGTTCAAAGTTCAGGCTGTGTTGTGTGCGAAATTCATCAGATTCTCAAGTTGTGGGTCTTAAGAAGTTTCAGGACAGATTGTTTTGGTTCAGTGCATCAGTGGTTCATTTGTGGATTTATTTTCCTCAGCATGGATTCGAATCATTCGGGCAATTTTCAGATGATCCAAGTAATTGTGGTTTAAGTTGCAAGTTGTTCAGTGGTTTAGTAATGGTTGTGTTCATTTTATCAGTGGTTTGTGCAAGGAAAAGATCAAGATTCAGTTTTGGGCTAAAAAAATCATCATCACTTCATATCCATTTATCCGTTCTAAACCATTTTTTAAATTCTACCTTCCTAATTCCCGCATTATTTTCATTTCCGATCTATATCCATTTCCATCCATTTTTATTTGATCCATAAACCATCATTTTTTTATAGCCTTATCCATTTTAATCAATTCCATTTTTCTAATTTCTATTCATTATTATCCTAATATCCATTTTTTATCTCATATTTCAAATTTTAATCCATATCCATCATCCATTCACAATTATAAAAAAAATTAATTCCCATGTTATCCATCTTTTTTACCAAATATAAACAAAAATACAAATCATATTTTTTTTCATGACCCATTACATTTATAACAAGGCCAATTTTCTCAACAAAAAAAAAGAAAAGAAAACAAGCCAATATTTCTCAAGCCATTACAACTTGAGCCAACACGTGATTTTCAATATCCCAGCTCATTCTCAGCCTCCAACACACGTGAAAGTCATACACATACAAAAAATTCCCAACCATCAACCAAGACACAAGCCAAGCCGTCACGAAGCAAGTCACACCATCAGTCTCCATCATACAATCTTTATGCCAAGACTTACTACAAGCCATATGTATACCACACACTTGAAGCCACAACGACTTCACATCAACAAAAACGCAGCCTACAACATTCAAAACACAGCATATCAAGACATAAAACGCAACAGCTACAACACAAATCCCAGCACCAAAACGCAAGCTGGAGTAAGTAACACGCTGCAACCATCACACATTTCACGCACCTGCATAAACCGAAACAACAACACTTAACACACACGAGTAAAACAGAATATGCAAGTCGCGTTCCAAAACGCAGAGGAGAGTTGCACAAAACGCACATCAGCTTCCGTAACATCAAAAACGCAGTGGGATAAATGCATCCGATTTGAAGAAGAAGAGGAGGAAGAATGATTCGCGACTTAACGAAGTTTGATTTCAGAAGAACAGTGTATCGTTGTTGTAGCCTATGTGATTCTGACTTGAAAAAGGTATAGAAATCTCAAGTGAACAGTGCCGTCGCGATTTTCAGAGAGAAAGAGAGGTACGACTACGACGTTGGGAATGAAGAAGAGGAGCGTGTTCCTCTGTGTTTCTTTTTTCTTCAATTTATTTCACTTTTTTTTTGTTATTTTTTTAATGCTGAGTGTTGTTTGGGCTTGAACATTATAGATCCAATCGTTTTCTACTTACACCTTCCATATTCTGCGCTTCCTCCTCCATCTTTCTTATTTTTGTTTTTTCTTTTAAAAAAATAATTTTAGAAAAAGTTATTTCTAAATTCTTTTAAATAAAACTTTTGGATTTTATTTAGTAATCATCTTAAGTTTTCTAATAAATTTTCTTCTTTGATTTTAATTTGTTGATTTTTTTAGTGGATTCTATTTTAGATCCACTTTCTCTTCATCTTATTTTTATTTTTGGTCGATGAGATCTCTGATTCGACGATTATTGGTTTTCGAAGATGTTTAATCTTCATTATTTCAAATCTATGGATGAATGATCATTTGGATCATTCTCAATACTTTGGGATTGTGATATGTTGTATTTGATAAATCAATGTGAAATCTCGATTAAGATTAGACCGTTACCACTTTTTCTTTTCGTGCGACATGTTTTCAGAGAATGATCCATCATATCATTTCTCTAACATGTATTAGCACAAATATTTTCCACCTTAATTGGTGGTGGACGACCTCATTTGTAGGGTAATTACTTCGTAAATTACTCGGTGATTGCTTAACATAGACCTAAACTTGTCCCGAATTCAGAATAAGATCCAATTGGATCCGGTTGCCTCTCGATTTTGGTTATCTCTTTTTGGTTGTGTTTGATTTAGTTCATCATACCATTTCTATGTAAATATTATTATACTATTAATATACTAACATTTTAATTCATTCTCGCACCTTATCCTCTTTATTTCAATTTCTTGCTCCTTATCTCTTTTATTATGCTTTTATTATAATATATCATTCACCATATTGTTTATGTTTATATTGTTATGCTTGTGATTTTTTCTTTTGTCCATTTGGACACAAAAACATTAATAAAGGATTAAACATCTAAAAGACTTGTGACTTTAATTTTGGACTATGGCCACTATCCTTAGCATTGGACTTGGAGTTTTGGACTTAGATTCTAGGATCATTCCTTTGCTTGAGCTATTATGGATTGAAGACTTTAGCCGATTTAGTTCACTTGTTTATGAAGATGGAAATCCTATTGTTTCAAAGAATGTTCACCATACGGTTTAGTTGTTCTTCCCTTAACTTTTACTTTCAAGTCTTAGGATAGTCATTTCATCTCTTCCCACTTCTTAAATTTTCAAATCTTTTTCCTATTTTCAAAACCTTCTTTGTTTTCAAACTTCAAATGTTTTCATAATCAAACCTTGACTTAGGTCAAGCGGTTTTACCTTTTCATTTCATTTCTTAATAAATTCTAAACCATATAAGCATATCGAAACTTTCTTCTCAAAAATACTTTAAAAAATTCATAACTCATTCAATTGTTTTTGTTCCCTCGTGCACTTTTCGTTTCATATGTTTAGATATGATTCATTCTTTCTAGCGGAATTATTTGCTAAAGAATGACGACTTATCTTTACATTTTAAAATCAATTCAACACATTGTTTCTTTTCACATTTTGTACCACAAACTACGAGGATTTGATCTCGCATTGCACTTTGTGGGTACGTAGGTATGAGACGGATGTCTCTTCAAACACAAAATTCTTAAAAAACATTACTCTTCTCATCTCTTCAATCTCCTTTAAAACGAACCATTTTCAAACCAAAAAATAAGTAAATATTTCAAAGGGCTCCCGTGGAGTACCACAAACATTTTGGGTGTGTAAAACCTTCCCAATTTGTAACCTATCCCCTTACCCGTTCTCTGTTCGATTCTTTTATCTTTTTGCTTTTAGATTCATTAGGTTTTATTCGCTCTTTTTCCCTTTTCCATTTGGAATAAAATAAAAGCGCGGTGATGACTCTGTTTACCTTGAGTTAAGTTAACCAATAGCTTACACTCATGATTTTACCGCTACAGAAAAGTGGCGACTCTGCTGGGGAGTAATCTCTTAGTGGATTCAGCCTACTTTGATTTATTTACTGCTTTGGTTTGATTTGTTTCTTACTTGTTTGTTCTGTTTCGGTTTGGTGAACCTCTGTGAGTCAGATAGATTCTAACCCGAATCTGAGTTGAACTTATGATAGGACGGCGATATTCCAAGCGATACGCGATGGAGTAGTCCAAAGCAATATCAATTTGATAATCTCCACTCTGTTAGGCTCTTTTGGATTATCAATGTCATGACGAGTAATCATACGTGGCATTATTTTCCGACCTTGAGCTGATCATACTGAGGACCATAGAACCCTTAACCTATCCTAGCCAATTTAGGAACGTAGTGCAGAAACTATCCGGGTGTAAACCTAAGGTGGTTGTCACGCGATACTACACTCAGACGAGGTCTATTTTAAGAATGTTATCGGTTGGGGAGTAATCCAACGTACCGATAATATTCTAAATATGGTTGTTAACTCCGGGAACCTCTATTAGAACCCTTTTGGTTTTTTGCAGGTACAATGAAGACAAACCTTAGTACATGCCTTTGTGGGTTGTTGGTTCTTATCCCTTGACTCCATGCTTGTGATCCGAACCTTTGAACCTGTGTGCTTTGCGTGATATTTTTTGTGGTTGTTGCATCTACATATTCATCATGACCTTCATTATAACCATTTTCAAGGAAAATTTTCGATTATTGTAAATATTGGAAAAAGTAAATATTCCTTTTTGTCAAGATTTTTCATGACCGTATTCTCGATGTTGACCATGTTTGCAATCATCGAGTTGTTTTTCTAAAAATGGAAGTGAACATTGCATATCATTGCATCCTCGCATATTCTTGCGTTCATCCGAGTTGTGTGGGAACTCATCCCGGTTGTTTCCTTCTTTAGTTATTTGTTGATCCATCAAGCTATCTCCTCACCACAGATACGTTACTAGAGCTGCTAACAGATTGAGAGATATCGGGTTGAGAATGGAAAACCAAGAACAACATAACCTGGAAGTCCGGATGGAGATTGATGAGTTAAAGGTCAGTATGACCCGACTCACTGAAATGATGCAAGTTCTGATTGCTCGAGGTGAACCACCTCAAAGGACTATTATCTCTGAAGTTTTTACTGTTGTTGTTGACCCTCCTATGATTCAGCAACCAGCTTCTACTTGGCCAGAATTTGGGTTACCTCCGAATTATGTGCCAGTTTCTGCTAATACTCAAATGGGTGGTCCATCTGTTGTGCCAGTCTTTTCAGCTCTGACTTTTGTAGAACCTCAACCTGTTGTGCACACTACTGCTCAGACTACTTATCAGAATTCTCCTTTTTTGTACAAGGATGCTGGTCCACAAGCTGAAAGTTAGGGTAAACCTGGATATATGGATGAAGTTAGAGAGCAATGTTTGATTCTTGAGAAGAGGGTAAGATGTTTAGAAGGAAAAGATGTCTTTGGTCCTGTTGCAATAGACATGTGTTTGGTCTCTGACCTAGTTTTGCCTGATAAGTTCAAAGTTCCTGTATTCGATAAATACAATGGGCATACTTGTCCAAAGATTCATTTGCTGATGGATTGTCGCAAAATGGCTCCATATGCCAAGGATGACAATCTGTTTATTCACTGTTTTCAAGATAGTCTGAGTGGTGCTTCTATGAAGTGGGATGTAGGACTTGAGAAGAGTCACATCCGAAGCCGGAAGGATTTATCTGATGCTTTTGTAAGACAGTATAAGTACAATCTGGATATGGTGCCTGACCGTCGTCAACTTCAAAACATGTCATGGAAAGAGAAATAATTATTCAAAGAGTATGCTGAACGTTGGAGAGAGCTAGCTGCTCAAGTGGAGCCACCTTTGGCCGAAAAGGAATTAACTGGTTTGTTCATGGACACTCTTCAACCGTTATTTTGGGAGAAAATGGTAGGGAGTGTTTCATCTAGTTTTTCTGACCTAGTCACTATTGGAGAAAGACTAGAGGAAGGTATCAAGAAGGGTAAGATTACTAATGCTGAATCTTCTAATGCTGCAAGAATGTCTCTTGGGAATTTTCAAAAGCAAAGAGATGGTGATGCTTTTGTTGTTTCAACTGAGAGGAAGCCTTATCGCCCGCGACAACAATATTTTCAACCATACGTAGCTGCAGTTGCTCCTGTTGTCAAAGCTCAACTAGCTCAAGCTCAAGTTCAAATTCGAGCTCAAGCTCAGGCTCCTCATCCTGCTGCTGGACAAAATCAGTATCGTAATAGGCTAAACTTTGATCTTATCCCGATGACTTACACTGATTTGTATCCTTCCATGATTAAGAGTGGTATGATTACTACTAGGCCTCCGCCTGCTATTCCAGATCCTCTTCTAGCTAACTATAGATCAGATCTTTGCTGTGAGTTTCATCAAGGTGGAACTGGTCACAACTTGGAACACTGATTTGCACTAATGGCTAAAGTGCAAGAGCTTATCAGGAACAACATCCTTTCTTTTCATGATACTAATCCTAATGTTGTAAAAAATCCTTTGCCGAAGCATGAGAAGTGAATCTTCAGAAGACTTCAACAGTTAGATTATCTTTAAGGCCAGAATATCCGACGGGACAACTCATCCTTGTTGCTGATGGATCACTAGGCCATTGTTTCTTTATGTTTGCAATTTTCTTCAATTGTATTAAGTTGTTTGCTTTTAAACTCTGTTTGTACTTTCATGTTGATTTTAATGAAATGAGCATTGCTTTGTTTTGATTCAATTTCATTTATTATTTGCATCTTTATGCTTTACATTTCAAGTTCACTTATCTTTTCTCAAGCTTTTACAATGATTGGAGGGAAAATGATGAAAACGAAATACCCATAATTGTTGTTGGTATGCTTTCAATAAAGACTTGGCTGATGATATACAAGCATTGTTTCAAATCCCAAACACTGGAGAAATAAGGAAGTTAACCCTTGTCAACCCCTTTGAACCTTGAAGTTGGAGTTTCTTTCTATTCGAAAAAATCCGCAATCTTAACCTGGGGATGGGTAGTTCTCAATTAATTCGAATGTGCATCAAGTACAAGAGAATCATTCAAGACACATTTCAATAAAGGTTGCAATCTCAAGCTTTCCTTCACACACATGAAGAAGTGTTGAAGATGTCTCTCAATTCCAAATTCAATGATGGTTCACCGTAATCATTAAGCCATGCAGTCATTATCTTTCAAAAAACATGATATTAAAAAATGATGATAGCTCGTTAAGTCAAAACCTATGAAGGAGACTTAGGTAAAAAAAACTAGGGCATCCCGCTGATTGTAAGTTCAAATGACACAGTTCAGGAAAAAGTTAGGGATAATAAAAGAAAGATTTGTCAAGAGGTCATAAAAATCCTCAACAAAAATAAGATGAGTGGACCAAATTCCTCACCAGAAATAACAAAAGGAAGAGAGGTGACTGCTATCTCAAAATCCTTTGGCTTATGAACCATCTTCATCTGTGCAATCCCAAATGTCTTAGAACATGAATGCATATGCTGAATTAATTGAATGTAGGACTGGAGTTCATCACAAATATTGTGTTGGGTACAAATAAACTTTGAGCCTATATCCTTTGTTTCATTAACCATGAACCAAACCATGTTACAACCTTCAAAAGACCTAATTGAATCCAGGTTTCTTTTGAAAAGCATACTACAACAAGGTTACGTAAACTGACTCCTAAGTTTGTTACCAATCATTTGTTTTCATTGACTTTTTCTTTATCTGTCACTTTTGTCTTAACCGTCGTGTTTTGACAATGTTTTCATTCACATTACCTCAATAAATTTTCATTCCAAAAATGATTCTTGATTTCAAAATTTTGCATTGAACTTTGCATTAAAATTACCAGGTTTGTACAAACACTTTTTATTTGCAAATAAACTTTCCTTATCAAGGAATTTTCAAATAGTTGAGAAACTTAGTCAGTGATCTTATCAGGGGCAAGTTCTTCCCAGGTCCTATAGTTCAAGAGTTGTTGCTCAGTGCAAGTTATTCTCAAACTTGGTAAACCAGAAGATTCTCTGCAAGATTCATACTGAGTTTAAATTCTTAGCATTCATTTCAAGACCTGAAGCCATGATCAATATATTCTCCCAACGGTCATTTCAAAGATTTGATCAATTTTCTCCAACAGTATTCAAGAACTGAATCCATTATCAGTTTATCTTCACTAGTCATTGAACTTGGGGAAATTTTCTTCAAGAATCTCCAAGCAGTTTTTGATGACTTCTCTCAAAAGATTTTCAACTTGATACAGTTTATTGGTGTGACCAAGATTTGTTCAACAGTAGCACCTCTAATCTCAGAGCAGAATGACAGTGATCTCCGTGTTGAGGAATCAGTCTTCCATCTTTCCACTCCTCTAAGAGTCTAAACTGGTTGTCAAGCATTTTCCCTCATATTATGTTCTTGGGTGTGTTATTCCCCATTTTCATATGCGATTGCATATTTGAGTGTGTTATTCCTCATTATGTGTTTTCTTGGGTGTGTTTTTCCCCACTTTTGTTGGCGTGTACGAATGTGTTAATCCTCATTATATGTTTCTCGAGGTCTTGTTGTTTTCAACATATTACGTTGTGATGAAAGTCCAACTTACTTGGCACCTACAAAAATACTTGTCTGACTCTTTTATCCGATGTTATTCTAGATATCCTTGTTTATTCTGATGTCTTCCAAGAACTTTCACCTCTATCTAATGTTGTTCGAGATATGTTAAACCTTTTATCCGATGCCATTCTCGGATGTCCATGTTGGAGTCATCATTGATTTGATGTACTGTCTCGGACCTTTTCCCATGTCATTCAGTTCTGTTCCTGAATGTTGTGATTCACATTTCATCTGATTGCCATTCTCGGATGTTGTGATCACTTTCTTTCCAATTACCATTCTCGGATGTCCATGTTGGAGTCATCGTTTATTTGATGTACTTTTATGAACTTTTCCCATCTCATTCAGTTATGTTCCTGGATGTTGTGATTCACATTTTTTATCTGATTTCTATTCTCAGATGTTGTGATTACCTTTTTCCGATTTCCATTCTCGGGTATCCCTAGTAAAGTCAATAGTGTCATCCTTGGATGCTTCTGATGTACTTTTTCGGGACTTTTCTCACTTCATTCAGTGCCATTCTTGGATGTTGTGACCCTTTCTGTCCAATTTCCATTATTGGACATTTTCGCCTCAGCTGAGCCATGTTGTGGTCTCTAGCATGCTGTTTTTCCCCGTTGGAGTTCCATTCTCCTTATCCCCAACTTACATTCTATTTCGTGTGCCATTTTTTCCTTACAAATTTCTCTATATTTCATTTGTTTTCATAACATTTTATATGCTTTCATAATATTTTCATATGCATTTTCATGTGTTTCCATATCATTCTCATATCATTTCCATATCATCTTCATATCATTTCATAATGTTTCATTTCGTTTCATTTCATTCCATTCCATTTTTTTGGCGTCTTAGGATCAAAAATTAGGTTTTTGATATTTAAGTATCTTCCATCTTGTTGAAATGAAGATTTCAATCTTCATTATCTCTGGATTAAAAAAACTTAAATAGGGGCATCTGTCATACCCTAATTTTTTAACCTAAGATTTTTCGCATTTTTATCTGCATCTTGCATACAAACAAGATCACGTACTGGTTCGTTTATCCCTTTCAGTTGCAGGTCTATGCTTCATAGATGATCACTGTGCTTTTACTTGCTTTATTTGTTTATATTTACTAACCTTTAACCAAAATACCAAAAATATGTCGCAATTTGCTTCTTCTTCTCTATGTTGCAGGATTTCAAAGATAAGACCGTGATTTTAATTCAGATGCGGTTGTTCAGCTATGATTCGATTCAGATGGACGTTTGACCTAATCTTGGTAAAACTATCAAAAACATTGTTTCAACTGCAAGTGGTTTATTTCTCAGACGAGACATGTTCAAAGTTCAGGCTGTGTTGTGTGCGAAATTCATCAGATTCTCAAGTTGTGGGTCTTAAGATGTTTCAGGCCAGATTGTTTTGATTTAGTGCATCAGTGATTCATCTATGGATTTATTTTCCTCAGCATGGATTCAAATCATTCGGGCAATTTTCAGATGATCCAAGTGATTGTGGTTTAAGTTGCAAGTTGTTCAATGGTTAAGTAATGGTTGTGTTCATTTTATCAGTGGTTTATGCAAGGAAAAGATCAAGATTCGGTTTTGGGCTAAAAAAAATCATCATCACTTCATATCCATTTATCCATTCTAAACCATTTTTAAATTCTACCTTCCTAATTCCCGCATTATTTTCATTTTCGATCTATATCCATTTCCATCCATTTTTATTCGATCCATAAACCATCATTTTTTATAGCCATTATCCATTTCAATCAATTCCATTTTTCTAATTTCTATTCATTATTATCCTAATATCCATTTTTTATCTCATATTTCAAATTTTAATCCATATCCTTCATCCATTCACAATTATAAAAAAAATTAATTCCCATGTTATCCATCTTTTTTTTACCAAATATAAACAAAAATACAAATCATATTTTTTCATGACCCATTACATTTATAACCAGGCCCATTTTCTCAACAAAAAAAAGCAAAGAAAACAAGCCAATATTTCTCAAGCCATTACAACTGTAGCCAACACGTGATTTTCCATTTCCCAACTCATTCTCAGCCTCCAACACACGTGAAAGTCGTACACATACAAAAAATTCCCAACCATCAACCAATATGCAAACCAAGCCGTCACGAAGCAAGTCACACCATCAGTCTCCATCATATAATCTTTACGCCAACACTTACTACAAGCCACATGTATACCACACACTTGAAGCCACAACGACTTCACATCAACAAAGACACAGTCTGCAACATTCAAAACAAAGCATATCAAGACATAAAACGCAGCAGCTACAACACAAATCATATCACCAAAATGCAAGATGGAGTAAGTAACACGCTGCGACCATCACACACTTCACGCACCTACATAAACCGTGACACCAAAACGTAGGCCCTGCATCCAAAACGAAAACACTTTACACACACGAGTAAAACAGAATATGCAAGTCGCATTCCAAAACGTAGAGGAGAATCGCACAAAACGCACATCAGCTTTCGTAACATCAAAAGTGCAGTGGGATAAACGCATCAGATTTGAAGCCAAAACAATTTGAAAAAAATCAGCCTACATACACGCGGAATCCATGAGCTAAAACGACAACAAAACCTTCAAAAATGTCATCAAATCTCAGTTTCATTCCTCCTATAAATTTGAGCCTTCAATCCTTATTTCTTCAAGCTTAAAAAGCCCAGAAAATTTCTACCCAAAAATCATAGTCAAACACCACCTCAAAATCCAAGCTTCAATTCACCTTCAACAATCACTCTTCACCTTCAATTCATTCTTTCCATCAACATTCTTCTTCAATTACTTCCTCAATTTTACTTCAACAACCTGCATTAAACCGAAACCACAACAATCTCGCATCAATCCACAACTACAAAAACTGCATGAAATCGAAAAAGAAGAAGAAGAGGAAGAATGATTCGCGACTTAACGGAGTTTGATTTCAGAAGAAGAGTGTATCATTGTTGTAGCCTATGTGATTCGGACTTGAAAAGGTAGAGAAATCTCAAGTGAAAAGTGTTGTCGCGATTTTCAGAGAGAAAGAGAGGCACGACTACGATGTTGGGAATGAAGAAGAGGAACATGTTCCTCTGTGTTTCTTTTTTCTGCAATTTATTTCACTTTTGTTTTGTTATTTTTTTTAATGTTGAGTGTTTTTTGGGTTGAACATTATAGATCCAATCATTTTCTACTTACACCTTCCATATTTTGCGCTTCCTCCTCCATCTTTCTTATTTTTATATTTTCTTTTCCATTTTTCTTTTAAAGAAATCATTTTAGAAAAAGTTATTTCTAAATTCATTTAAAAAAAAACTTTTAGATTTGATTTAGTAATCATCTTAAGTTTTCTAATGAATTTTCTTCTTTGATTTTAATTTGTTGATTTTTTAGTGGATTCTATTTTATATCCACTTTCTCTTCATCTTATTTTTATTTTTGGTCGATGAGATCTCTGATTCAACGATTATTGGTTTTCGAAGATGTTTAATCTTCATTATTTCAAATCTATGGATGAATGATCATTTGGATCATTCTCCATACTTTGGGATTGTGATAGGTTGCATTTGATAAATCAATGTGAAATCTCAATTAAGATTAGGCCGTTACCACTTTTTCTTTTCGTGCGACATGTTTTCAGAGAATGATCCATCATATCATTTCTCTAACATGTATTAGCACAAATATTTTCTAGTTTAATCGGCGATTGCTTAACATAGACCTAAACTTGTCCCGAATTTGGAATAAGATCCAATTGGATCCGGTTGCCTCTCGATTTTGGTTATCTCTTTTTGGTTGTGTTTGATTAAGTTCATCATACAAATATCTATGTAAATATTATTATACTATTAATACTAACATTTTAATTCATTCTCGCATGTTATCCTCTTTATTTCAATTTCTCGCTCCTTATCTCTTTTATTATGCTTTTATTATACTATATCATTCACCATATTGTTAATGTTTATATTGTTATGCTTGTGATTTTTTCTTTTGTCCATTTGGACACAAAAACATTAATAAAGGATTAAACATCTAAAAGACTTGTGACTTTAATTTTGGACTATGGCCACTATCCTTAGCATTGGACTCGGAGTTTTGGACTTAGATTCTAGGATCATTCCTTTGCTTGAGCTATTATGGATTGAAGACTTTAGCCGATTTAGTTCACTTGTTTATGAAGATGGAAATCCTATTGTTTCGAAGAATGTTCATCACACGGTTTGGTTGTTCTTCCCTTAAATTTTACTTTCAAGTCTTAGGATAGTCACTTCATCTCTTCCCACTTCTTAAATTTTCAAATCTTCTTCCTATTTTCAAAACCTTCTTTGTTTTCAAACTTCAAACGTTTTCATAATCAAACCATGACTTAGGTCAAGCGGTTTTACCTTTTCATTTTATTTCTTAATAAATTCTAAACCACATAAGCATATCGAAACTTTCTTCTCAAAAATACTTTAAAAAAAATACAAAACTCATTCAATTGTTTTTGTTCCCTCGTGCATTTTTCGTTTCATATGTTTAGATATAATTCATTCTTTCTAGCGGAATTATTCGCTAAAGAATGACGACTTATCTTTACATTTTAAAATCAATTCAACACATTGTTTATTTTCACATTTTGTACCACGAACTACGAGGTTTTGATCTCGCATTGTGTAACACGGTGGGATAACTGACTTTAGTAATGTTGCGGATAGCAAGAGTCGCCACCGACTTTTATTTTATCCAAAGGAAAGGCATAAAAGAACAGGAAAGACCTTTTAAAAGATTTTTGGGTCCGGGGGGTAGGTTATGTAAAGGGAAGGTGTTAGCACCCTTTACATCCATGGTTATCCATGGGCTCTTAGTTACTTAGCTCACTTTAAAATGTTTTTGAAATGTGAAGTGTGTGAATAGAAATTTTCTTAAGAGTTTTATAATGATCCATGTACGGATGCGTAAAAAACCTTTGTTTTGAAAATTGTTTAAAATGTGTGAAGTGTTTGAAATGTTTTTGAAAAGTGAGCAAGTATCTAAGAGGAACCTACCCTAAGTTTAAGTCTTTTCTGTTCTTGAATCCTTTAAATGGTAAGACTATCCCTATTATTAAGGAATAGGTAGTCATTACCTTGGATGTGAGGGACAAGTGAAGGGTCATCTGTTTATTTAGGCAACTGTGGGGTGTATAAGCAATTCGAAGGGACTTTATCATCTTTATTCGAAAGGGACAAGATCATTACGAAGGCAACATTCGAAGGGACTTGATCTTTTTATCTGTTTAGGGACTAGATGATGTGCATTGGAGGGACTTTGCTTTATACACCCTACTTGACCTTTTTGTAATAGGCAACATGAGAGGTATCCTTATGGAAGTGAGATGGCGATCAAAGATCGACTTACGTGTGTGAGTGTACAATTTTAAATATTTATCTTTAAGATTAAATGATCTAAATTGATTTTAAACATACAAACATGTTACACTCCCTATTTTTACTAACCATAGCATAAAATAAATATTTAAACATTACTACTAAATATTACATCCAAGGAACAATTACATAATAATAATTAAAGCAAATTAAATATAATAAGCAAAATAATAAATAATAATAATAATTGGGTTAGTGAAATAACAATAGTAAAAATAATACAAAGTTAAATGGGGTTAGTAAGGATAAATATCACATAAATATAATTAATAATAATAATAATGAAATAAACAAGAATATTATAATCATAGTGTTGTTCAGATTAGAGCCATTGTCAGTAATAATCCTTTCAGGGATGCCATACCTACATATGAGATTATTCTTAATGAATCGAGCCACAACATTCTTCGTAACAGATGCAAATGAAGCTGCCTCCACCCACTAAGTGAAGTAATCAATAGCAACCAGGATGAAACGATGCCCATTAGAAGCAGTAGGCTTGATTTCACCAATCATATCAATGCCCCACATGGAAAAAGGCCAAGGAGCAGTCAACACATTCAATGGTGATGGAGGTATATGTACTTTATCCGCATATATTTGACACTTGTGACAAGTTCCGGAGTGTTGATAGCAATCAGCTTCCATGGTAGATCAATAGTAACCTGCTCTCAATATCTTCTTTGCCATAGTATGACCACTAGAATGAGTGCCAAAGATCCCATCATGCATGTCTTTCATAATCTCTGTTGCTTCCATCTTGTCCACACAGCGAAGCATAGTTGAATCATGATTGCGCTTGTACAAAATCCCATTACTCAAAAAGAACTTAGCAGAAAACCTTCTCAGAAACTTCCTATCTTTGACAGATGCCCCTTCAGGGAACTCCTGAGCTTCAAGATATCTTTTCACTTCATAGAACCAAGGCTTCTCTTCTGCTCCTTCTGTGCCAATCTCATTGTAGTATGCAGGCTTTTCAAATCTATCAATAGTAATTTTGGGAGCTTCATTATCCCAGCTGATCTCAAACATGGATGCCATGGTGGCTAATGCATCTGCCAACTGATTCTCTCTTCGTGGAATATGTCCAAAGGTAATCTCTTTGAAATGTGGGATCAAAGACAACACATGCTCTCTGTAAGGAATGAGGTTATCATGCTTGGTATCCCAATCTCCTTTAATCTGACTTACTACCAGGGCTGAATCTCCATACACGTCTAGGAACCGAATCTTCATATCAATGGCAGCTTTGATACCCAGGATACATGCCTCATACTCAACCATGTTATTGGTACAATAGAAACAAAGTCTGGCAGTAATCGGGGTATGACAACCTTCAGGGGAACTGATCACAACACCAACACCATTACCAAGTGCATTGGAAGCACCATAAAAAACCATGGTCCATCGGGATCCTTGTTCAGGTCCGTCATATTGTCCAGATTCTTTGGTAATAATCATAATGTCTTCGTCAGGAAACTCAAAACTCATTGACTGATAATCATCCACTGCTTGATGAGCTAAATGATCAGCCACAACACTGCCTTTAATGGACTTCTGAGTAGTATACTGTATATCATATTCTGTCAAGATCATTTGCCATCTTGCAATTCTTCCGGAGAGAGCAGGTTTCTCGAATATGTACTTGATTGGATCCATCTTCGAAATCAACAAGGTAGTATGGGTCAACATATACTGTCTTAGTCGGCGAGCAGCCCATGCCAAAGCGCAACAAGTTTTCTCGAGCAGTGAATATCTTGTTTCACAGTCGGTAAACTTTTTGCTAAGGTAGTATATTGCCTGCTCTTTTCGACCAGACTCGTCATGTTGCCCCAAGACACACCCCATTGAATTGTCTAACACTGTTAAGTACATAATCAAGGGTCTTCCATCAACTGGTGGCATCAAAATTGGAGGTTCTAGCAAATATTTCTTGATTTCATCAAAGGCAGTCTGGCACTCATCATTCCATTCCATCACTTGATCTTTCTTCAACAACTTGAAGATTGGCTCACAGGTAGCTGTTAATTGGGAAATAAATCTTGCAATGTAATTCAATCTTCCCAAGAAACCTCTAACTTCCTTCTCAGTACGGGGAGCTGGCATCTCTCGTATAGCTTTCACTTTTGCAGGATCTACTTCAATACCTTTTCCACTGACAATGAAACCCAGGAGCTTACCAGATCTAACTCCAAAAGTACACATCTCCCCTGGAATTTATATCCATCTCTTTTATCCTCATACGGATATTCGGGAATTTACTCTTCCAATAGGAGTACGACGAACGAAGACGGGAGGTTATGTATACCTTACTATCAAACGAAGACGGGAGGTTATATATACTATATTATCAAACAAGACGAGAACGAGTTCCTCATATTCTCCAGTAACGAATCGGGATTTATTTTCCCTGGCCAGCAGTTGTTATACGAAGATATCCAGACGCTTCAGGCTGCATGATTCATATATACATCATTTACATCATAACATACATATACATAGATACATAATACATTACTTAGGTGCATCATATTATACATGCATACATAATGCATAGACTAATATTATCATACAGAATGCTACCTTGTTTTCAGGTTAAATCCCCAGAAGAGTCGCCAGTTCTATAACACGGTGGGAGAACTGACTTTAGTAATGTTGCGGATAGCAAGAGTCGCCACCGACTTTTATTTTATCCAAAGGAAAGGCATAAAAGAACAGGAAAGACCTTTTAAAAGATTTTTGGGTCCGGGGGGTAGGTTATGTAAAGGGAAGGTGTTAGCACCCTTTACATCCATGGTTATCCATGGGCTCATAGTTACTTAGCTCACTTTAAAATGTTTTTGAAATGTGAAGTGTGTGAATAGAAATTTTCTTAAGAGTTTTATAATGATCCATGTACGGATGCGTAAAAAACCTTTGTTTTGAAAATTGTTTAAAATGTGTGAAGTGTTTGAAATGTTTTTGAAAAGTGAGCAAGTATCTAAGAGGAACCTACCCTAAGTTTAAGTCTTTTCTGTTCTTGAATCCTTTAAATGGTAAGACTATCCCTATTATTAAGGAATAAGTAGTCATTACCTTGGATGTGAGGGACAAGTGAAGGGTCATCTATTTATTTAGGCAACTGTGGGGTGTATAAGCAATTCGAAGGGACTTTATCATCTTTATTCGAAAGGGACAAGATCATTACGAAGGCAACATTCGAAGGGACTTGATATTTTTATCTGTTTAGGGACTAGATGATGTGCATTGGAGGGACTTTGCTTTATACACCCTACTTGACCTTTTTGTAATAGGCAACATGAGAGGTATCCTTATGGAAGTGAGATGGCGATCAAAGATCGACTTACGTGTGTGAGTGTACAATTTTAAATATTTATCTTTAAGATTAAATGATCTAAATTGATTTTAAACATACAAACATGTTACACTCCCTATTTTTACTAACCATAACATAAAATAAATATTTAAACATTACTACTAAATATTACATCCAAGGAACAATTACATAATAATAATTAAAGCAAATTAAATATAATAAGCAAAATAATAAATAATAATAATAATTGGGTTAGTGAAATAACAATAATAAAAATAATACAAAGTTAAATGGGGTTAGTAAGGATAAATATCACATAAATATAATTAATAATAATAATAATGAAATAAACAAGAATATTATAATAATTAAAAGTTCAATTTTATAAACAATTATTATTTAAGATTAATAAGAAAATATGAGCAATTATACTAATTATTATCAAGTTTTAAGTTATATGTAAATTATAAAAGTAAGTTAATTATAAACATATTGTGAAAATAAAATTATAACTACAAAATTAAATTAGCAATTTTTTAACTATTTCTAAACATATATTAAAATTATATACAAAAATTAAGTTATAAAAAATTTGTAGAATATTATCATATTAACAAAATTAAATTAAGAATTTTAATTTTAAGCATATTTATATACAAGATTTAATTTATAAACAAAATAAAAAAAATGTACATGACTAAATAAAATAGGATTAAGTTTTAAATAAAAGAAAATTAGGGTTTTGAAAATTATTAGGATTAATTAGGGTTTTTACAAAATATTTTAGTTTTTTTAGAAGATTAGGGTTTATATACATATTTTTAGAATAATAAAATAATTATATATAATTTAACAATATTAATAATTTACAAAAATAAATAAGTTTTTCTTAAAAAATTAAAATTAAAAAGGATGAATTTAAAATAATTTGAACATACTATTTATTATTTGAATTTTTTTAAGATAGAAAATTAATTAAATAATAAAAAATAAGAAAAAGAATGAAAAATCAAAACCTGCTTGGGCTGGGATTTGAACCCAGTCCCTAAGCTTGCTGTAAACACCCCAAATTTGCCCTCACCCATTCACACCATGGCTTGTGATTATTTCATATGCATAAACTCAATCATAGCATCTCATACCACATTTTTGATTCACTGCATTTGTTCAAAGTCATCTGCATCTAGGGTTTGTGATCTGAGCAATCTAAGAGCTTCTTGAGCCACTCCAAAGGTCATCAATCACTTCAAAGGGTTCCATGTATGTTCAAGCATCATATTATATCCCCACAAAGTCAAGAAAGTCAAAGAACCACAAGAACAGAGAATGGCATGGAAGCAGAGCCAGGTTTAACTGCACAGATGACCTAGAATTAGGGTTTTGGTTTCAGAGGCCACAACTCCAAATTTTTTGGTCATTCTTGTTTCTATTGGTCTCTATATGGTATAGGGATCATGCATATCAATTTTCATGAAGAAATTCCATGGGGAAGTCATCTGATCAAGAGTGGACTTTTTTTAGCAAGTCAGTGTAAAATCAGGGCATCTGAGGCCCCCAATGACCCAACCAAAGGGTGTTCTTCATCATTTTGATTATGTATGATCTTTATTTGATCATAGAAGATGTTAGAAGTTCACAAAATTGAATAATTCCAAGCCATTTGCAAAGTTGACTTTTTGGGAAAATGACTTGTAATTGAAAATTGCCATTTTGGGAAACTTTTTCAACCCTTGCTTTTTGATTCAAAAATGCTTCAAATGAAAAAACTTTGGTCATGAAAGTTGTAGAATGGATCATTCCCTTTTCAAAAAGTACAAGAACTTTACCTAATTCATTTTGGATCAAAAGTTATGGCTTGTCAAAGTTGGAAAAAATCACATAATTTCAAGTTTTCTACCAAAGAGGCAAAGTTGCAAAATCACTTGCCAAGGCAAATTGTGCTACCAAATAGACTTCTAATCTCCATACAAACATGAACCAATGCCTAAAGATCAGAATTCACCAAGAGTTTGCTCATTTTTGTGACTTGTGGAACAAGAAACTTCAAAAGGGCCAAGGATGAAGCAAGTTGCAAAACCTCACTCAAACCCTAATCCACTTGCTTGCTGACTTCAGAATTGATCCTAGGGCTCTCCACACTTCTTGCTGCGCAGGACACCCCATTTGTCCTTGGCTAGCTATGAGCCCATACTTCTCTTACACAAAGTTTGACATTTTGGCAACTTGCCCATACCAATCACAATAGGCCAGCATCCACTCTCTGACCTATCACACTTCTTTATGTGGATCAAATGCAAGCAAAAGCACAACACAATTCATGCTGAAAGAGACTCCAAGCCATAGTTATCAAAATTGCTCCAACTTGCAAAACCATTTGAAACACACAACACAAGATTCAAACACACAAACAAACTTCACCATTGATCTCAACATGTTCCATTGGTCACAAACCAACCATTGAAACAACCTGAAAGTCACTAAAATCAAAACACGATTTCTGCCCCTCTTTGAACAGAACTTCAGCAATCTTTCAAACCAACCATTTTAAACTCCAACCAAGTATTGCAAGCTTCTCAGGAGGTCCATTAGAGGCGTTTTGGATCAAAGGGCCAGCCAAAAAGTTCCAGAAATCAAAGCTTCGATTCAGGTAGCCATGGAAATTCATTTTTCCAGAACCCTTACTTCTTGTTTCTAAAATGATATACATGCTTCCCTGAGTTCACTGAGCCTTTTACTTTTGAAAATGATTGAGTTTTGAGGATGTATGGCTTGTCTGAAACTTTGCCCGAAAATTTGATTTTTGTTTGTTCTTCATGATTCACGAAAAAGAAATGGATTTTATGACTGGATTGTTGTTTAGGATGTTTAGTTGAGTTGATCTGGAGGTTTTGGCATGTTTTAGTAACGTTTTGAGAGAGTTAGGTCAGAGGTCTCGCCGGAGAAGACGACCGGAAGTCTTCTCCGGCCACCTGAAGTTGATTAGGGTTAATCTGTGTCATTAATGAAATTTGAATTATGGCCCTTGGATGTGTTGACCCGCGCGCGTTTGGATGCTCAGGATTTCACCATTTTGCCCTAATCTTCATTTGACTTATTTAATTCAGTTTAATTAATTTTAATTAGAAATTAGTCCAGTTTGAATTCTAGCCACAGGATCTGGAGCGCAGTCAAGCCCTCCCTCTCCAGATTGAATCCTGGCCTCTCCTTCTGCATACTTCTCATGTTTTGTTTTTTTATTTTCATTTAAATTGTATTTTCTTTGTCATTTATTTTAAAAATACTTAGAAAAATCACAAAAATATTTCCTTTTGCATTTTTGTTTCAAATATTTTTCTCAATCAGAAAATGATTTTTATTTTATTTTTTGCATTCAAAAATATTTTTAAATCATTTAAAAGTTTATTTTTAATTGAGTAATGAGAATTAATTAATTAAAAATACTTTTAGGTATTTAAAAATCACAAAAAAAATTCATGTAACCTTTAAAAACATTTAGAAACATTGTCCAACTCTCAAACCAAATTTATTTTTGGTTCTTGATGCCTTTTGATCATTTTCAATGGAATTAATTTCATTTCAAGGCATTATTTTGATTCAAACTTCAAAAATTCATTTCTGTCTAACCTTTGAGAGTTGGAAGATGATTCTTTTTGCATTGCATCTTGCATAACATTTAGTTTATAGGATTAAATTGGCATGAATTGATCTTGCATTTTCAATTTGTTTGGCATTTTTCTTGACAAGGTACCTTAAAACCCTAGCAATCTTAGGAAATTCATAACCCTCACTAGGTTAAGAGTTGGATCCCCTCCTTTGGGCAGAGAGTTTGTATAGGTTTAGGTTTCCTTTGAATGCATTTTCAAATTTTTTATCATGATGTTTGCTTCTGGTTTTGATTTTTGTTTTGTGCATTGATCATAAACCCTAATTTGGGCCTTCCTTTGCATCCATTTCTCATTTGCTTGCATACCATGACTTACCATGACATTTTGTGCATCCATTTGGTTCATAACACATCTTAGGACATGTTAGAATCATGTGTGATCATTGCATCTTTCATTTTCCATATTGTATGTCATTTGCATTTCATAACTTTTCATGAACATTCATGGTCCCAAGCATGCTTCTTTTGCAACCATATGTTTGTAAGATCATTCTCATGCCTTGTTTCATGTTTGTATCATCTCATAGCATCATTAGCACCATACTTATGCTTCTGGTTTTGGTTTGCATCATGCCATTTCATCTCATTTGCATTGCATTTCATTCCTTTCACTAACTTTTCAGGTGGTAAGTTACTTTGAGAAGTGAATTTGCCTTCACTTCTCACAATCTCTTTTCATCTCTCTTATGCATCCTTGCTGCATTTTGTATTGTGCTTGAGATTGAGCTTTCTCATTCTTCTTCATCTTACTTTCTTTCTTCAAGTGACTTATCTTCTTAAATGAAGCAAGTTACTTTGCTTCTCTTTGCTCCTTTCATCTGCTTCCTGGTGGTTTCTCTGAAGATCTTTCTTGTAAACCTCACAAACCTTTGTGTATGATTATAATTAGGGTATGATTAGTTCCCCATTTAGCTTTTACCTCTGTGTCATCATTGAGTCTTCTCTTCTCATCTCATAATCCAGGACTAAACCCTAAAGGTTTTAAGGCTTTGTGATTAAGCTTATGCCTGCATCCTTCTATTAGGATGGAGTGTATAACTTTAATCCTAAGTGTTAAACCCTTAATGTGTTTAAATCCTTTAATCAACTCACTTAATAATCATCAAGACATCAAACTTGTAACTTGGGCCTTGCATTAGGGTTCTAATTCTTCCTTAATTGGTTAAGAAAGACTAACCCTAGTGTTAATGGACAAGTCCCCCTCAAGTTGTCTTACAAACCCTAAAAAATCACTTCTTCATCTTATCATTAACTAAAATCCACTTGATAAAGGCTTTGTTTTGTCATGAGTTTAATCCCTAATCATGGGTCAAGTTGAGGAGTCTTTCTCAGCTTAAATGTTCTCATCTATTATCCTTCTATTAGGATGGTGTAATGAGTTCATTAGATCCTTGATTATGGCTTAACCTCATTACTTAACACTAAACAAAAACAACAAAAAACATCTAACTAATCACAAGTAGGTTAATGATCTTAATCCTACATCATGGTGACTAAGTTTGAGATGCTGACTTCACACTTAAGGTATTCTCATTACCCCTAATCAGAGGGAAGATGTGATGAGTTTACTAACCCATTGGTTTAGGCTTAAGCTCATTAACTTATGACAAACCTTCAAAAGCAATAAAAGACTGAAAATACAAAAAAAAACAATCGTCTCCTCCGGGATTCTTTTCTCACCTCATTCATTCACAACCGAGAACTTGCTTCTTCCGTCTAATGCAAGACAGTTTGCACCTGAGCCAGACATGTCATACACTTGAGCATAGGCAAGTAAGCAGTTCACAAGTCAATTCATCCTTTCAGTCTCTTTGGGTCGAACTACGGTGTTCTGACTTCCTCATTGCACGAGAGGATACGTAGGCATAACTTAACAGTTATCGAACAAAAGTCTTTGTATATTCCCCCTCTTTCAGCATTATCTTTTGAGCCTCATAATCATGAGCATTTCATTCATTTCTTACACTGACACTTCTCATATCTCACTTCACTTCTTTTATACTGACACTTGCTTTCTTTCCAGCTTTGATACACAAATTGCACTGACACTACCCCTTTAAAACACAAATCTTTTAAGCGTGGATCCCGTCGAGTACGACGGACAATCTGGGTGCTAATACCTTCCCAGGTTGTAACTAACCCCCTTTCTCAGTCTCTCTGGTTCGCAACCGTCTTATCCATATCTTTCTAGGTTTATGCAGCATTACCTTTCCTTCGGGATAAAAATGCCTAGCTGGCGACTCTATTCATTTCTCCTCTCGCCGACCGTTCGCGTCTGTACCCCTTCTGACCCGGTGTCATTTGGTGGGAGCGACAACTTGGCGACTTCACTGGGGACCCTTATACTGCAACCAGGGCTTCTGGTTCTTTTTGTGGGTTCCTCCTAGCGCTTGTTTGATTTGTGTTTACTGGGGTGTTATGTGCTATTTGTGTTTGTATATTTGCTTTATTTTTGATTTATGTATAGTTATTTATTGCTTTCTTTACAACTTTATATATCATACTGTCATACTGTTTTCTGGCTGGATCTGGTTTTGTTGCCTTGATGGGTGGGGGTTCTATTGAGAGTTTAAAGGTCCTATACCTGGGACCTGAGTGACACCTAGGCTAGAGTGGTTCATGTTCTTTCCCATTCCATTTCGGTCTGGTGCGGGAATATGAAACACGGTTCAGATATGGGTTTCTTCTTGAGAACTCTGTGCTACAGATTTCCTGTAGTGCTAGGGCTATCTGGGAAGCCTGCTAAGTCTGGATGACCTTTACTTTGACCTTCAGAAACTGAGGTGAATTAGAGGAGGATCTTTTATGGTTATTGTAAACACTGTACCTCCGGGTTAGAAGTGTTTACACTTCTCATAACTGATCCAAGTCTGAGGATCCTTGTTCTAGAACATCACCTGTGAGGGGGTTGGGCTATTTACAGGTTTGCAGGTACCCTTGACCTCAGCATACCCTGTTACTTTGTTTTGATTAAGAATAATCCATTTTGGGACAGTTCTTGTGATTTGAACCCCGAACATGTGACTCTTTATTTGAGTCCCCCACCTTGGTTACTGGACTTTTGAACCTCCATCTGGACTTCTTAAACATACATGGACCCATATCAAGGCAGTAATCAGATCCAGCTTGATCCCAAACCCTTGCATATCATTTTCATACATCATCATTGCATCATTTAACATTTTCTTATTTGTTTTTCAGGGTATCCATCACATTTGGCTTGGTTTTGACCCCTTCATCTGCATAGGCCCTTGTTCATCAGCATCTGCTTTCAGCTCTTCATCAGCAGTCATGGCACCCAAGAAGAGCAACATTTCATATCACTTCTTTGAGCATGTGCTGGCTGGCATCAGGCAGGTCCAGGCACTTATCACTCCAGACCATATACCATTATTCAGAGAACATTATGGAGGCATCCTTGATATGGTTATGGACTTGGACCCTTCTCAGAGGAGTTTGATTCACACTTGCCTACAGTTCTATGATCCTCCTTTGAGATGTTTCACTTTTCAGAATTTTTAGTTGGGACCTCTGTTGGAGGAGTTTTCATCACTGATTGGAGTACCTGTCAGGGGTGGTGTCCCCTTCAACCCTGAGATGGCCTTTCCCAGCAGTGAAGAAGTGGCAAAAGCACTGTGCCTGGAGCCTATTCTGATTGAGCAGAACATGACAACAAAGGCTGGAATCTCTGGTCTACACTTGGATTTCTTGACTTCTCAGGCCATCCTGAAGGTCTCCTTGGGAGAATGGAAGGCAGTCTGTGCATTGTTAGCCCTCATCATATATGGGGTTATATTATTTGCAGACGAGCCCAAGTTTATCAGCCAGAATGCCATTCATCTTTTCATTCTGAGGAACCCAGTGCCCCCATTGCTGGGAGATTTCTATTACTCTGTTCACCAAAGGAATGAGAAGCAAAGAGGAAGGTTGGTGAGATGTTATGCTCCCCTGTTCCATACCTGGCTGCTCAAACACTTGCCCAAGACTGATGCATTCCTGAATCCTCACCAACAGAAGAATTGGGCTAGAAGACTTATTGCTTTGACTACAGATGACATCAGGTGGTGCACCCAAAGCACCAAGGGCAGGGACATCATTACTAGTTGTGGGCAGTTCCCTAATGTACCTCTGATAGGAGTGAAGGGTTGCATCAACTACAACCCTTTGCTATTCAAAACACAGTTGGGCTGAAACCCTGTATTGTGAGATAAAACCTAATCTAGCTGTTGTCAGACAAGCATCCTGGGCTTGGGACAACATCCAGACCAAAGGGATGGCCATTCTTGGGAGATGCAACAATGTGGCCTCAGCTCAGTATTATGAATGGTCCCATGCTAGGGCTCAGATTTCTGGGATGCCTTTCACCATTGAGGATGCACCTGGACCATCCACAGCACCACCTCCAGCCACTGTCAGCCTGGAAGAGTTTGAGAAACTAAAGGAAAGGAATGAGAATCTGTCTCAAGCCCTGAAGAGGACCCTCTGGGAGAGGAGTGATGGTCGTCTGGACATTGAAAGGTTGGAAAAGCTTAAGGTGGAGCATCTAGCTAAGATTGAAAAAGCAGAGGACTACATCAAGAAATCAAGAGCTGGGGAGCAAATTTTGAAGAATGCCTGTAAAGAGGCCCAATTTCAAAAGGCTAGGACTGATCTCTATCTAAAAGAAAGTCAAGCTAGGTGGGTCAGGATCACTGAAGCCCTCACTCAGGAAGATAAGAGAACCCAGGACAAGATTGAGCAGTTGGAGGCTAATGAAAAGAAGCAATAGGAGGCTCTGCTAGCAGCCCAGAAGGAAATTTCAGAGTTGAAGCTTAGGGCTGGTGTGAAGAGGTCAAAAGACCAAGACAGGCACAAGAAGCTGACCACTGCTATTGCCACCAGAAACCTTCTTATCAGAAGCATTACAGAGCATCTGGCTGGTCCTGTAACTGAAGCACTTCTGAAGGAAGTTAAGGAGGATGAGTTTGGCCTTGGTGTCTGACTTTTTGCTTGTTGTTGCTTTCATTTCATGTACTTTTCTTTTATGTTGTATTTTTGACCCCTCAGAGGGCATGTGTTATAAAAACAGACTATGTGCTATGCACCTTTTGTAATATATTTGTCAGTTTGTTTCATTTGAGTGTTTTTTCTCAAGCAACTTCAAAGCATCTTCCTCAGGGTCTGGAAAGGTCAAAACCAAATGCCAAGCCGGATACCTTGGAAACAAATAATCATACTGCATTGCATACTAACTTTTGTTTTGTTTTGTAGGTTTTGTTTTGTCTGTTACTAACTCTGTTGTGATTCAGGAATTATTGCTCGTCGTCGGGTGTTCCCTCTCAACCGTCCGCACAGATATCCTACTCGCAACAATCTTCCTGGTATAAAGATGGACCAAGTACAGCAAGATCTAACAGAAGTCAGGACTCAGATGGCCAATGAAAGGCTAGAGATGAGGAACCAAATGACCCAGTTCATGGAAGTGATGAATGGCTTGGCTCAAAGCCAAGAAAGATTGAGGGCATTGGTAGAAAGGCAGATCCAAGAAGAACCCCATCTGGGAACTGGGGGAACGAGTAACAATGAGAGGGTTCAGCCTCATGTTAATCCACCAGTGTATGGGCCTCAGCTTCATCCAGAGATCAACATCCCTACTAATGTGCAAGGAAATGCTACTGCAGGCAGAATCTTGCAAGAAGACCCCCAGGAAGAACAGTTCACTGTGATGGGAGCTGGGGATGAAGTCTATGATAGGAGACTTGATGAAATTGCTGAGAAGTTGAGATCTCTGGAGTCTCAAAATTCCCTGGGCTTTGATGTCATGGATACGGGGCTAGTGGATGGGGTAAGGATTCCCCATAAGTTTAAACCCCCGTGCTTCGAGAAGTACAACTGAACTTCCTGTCCCCGAACCCACTTGCAATCCTTTCTGGGGAGGCTTAAGGCATACACCATGGATGAAAAACTGTGGATGTTTTATTTTGAAGATAGTTTGACTGGGGCCTCAAGGGAGTGGTACTCTCACTTGACCAGAGCTACTATCAGATGCTGGAAGGACCTAGCTGAGGCCTTCATCAGACAATACTAATACAACTTGGACATGGCTCCTAACAGAACCCTTCTGATGGGAATGTCTCAGTCCTCCAGAGAGAGCTTCAGGGAATACGCCCAGAGGTGGAGACAGCTTGTTGCTGCTGTCCAGCCACCCATGTCGGAAAGAGAAATGGCCGACATGTTTATGAATACCCTCCAAGGGACATATATTGACAGGCTAGCCGCCTTTTCTTCCACCAGCTTCGCTGACGTAGTCATAGCTGGAGAAAGAATTGAAAGCCTATTAAAGATGGGCAAGATTTCTGATAATGGTGCGAGCTCGTCAAGTAATCCCAGAAAACCTTTTGTGGGGCCTAGAATAACCGGTGAGACTAATGTTATTCATGCCAACAGGGGCAGACCTCAGTATGTTCATAGGTCAGTGGCAGCTGTCGCTATTCCAACTCCGATTCCTCAGCAACCAACATATCAACCACCACAACAACAAACACACTATCAGCAACAAGTTCAATATCCGCCACAGAGAAACTACAACAACAACAACAACAATCAACAAAGACATTTTCAGCAGAGACCATCTCAGGCCAATAGGGTGATTGATCCAATCCCTATGCCTTATGCCGCTTTATTGCCACAACTCCTGAAACTCAACCTGGTTGAATTAAGGACATTGGCACCACCAGATCCCTCTAGTCTTCCAAGAAATTATGATGCTAACGCCAGATGTGCTTTCCATTCCAATGCACCTGGCCACATTACAGAGAAATGCAGGGCTTTACAAATGAAGGTGCAAGATCTGGTGGATTCCAAAGCCCTTAATTTCGCACCCCCGCCAAATGTCAACAAGAATCCCATGCCCAACCATGGAGGACCAAGAATTAATGCCATTGAGGAGGATAAGCCATCTTTCTTAATCACCAGTGTTGGGTAGATTCGGACACCTCTGGTAGAAATTAAAGCTCAGCTCCTAGAATGCCAGATGTTCCCCGGGTGTGAGCTCGGTTGTGGTTATTGCAACATTTTGGTCAACGGGTGTGATAACTTGAGAAGCGGCATAGATGGTCTTGTCCAGAGTGGCCTACTTCAAATCACAACATCAGCACCTACAAATCCAGCAATCTCTTTGACAACAATTCCTGAGTCTTCTACAACTGCAACAACAATCATTCCGAACAATTCATCAATTTCATCAACCAATGCTTCATCTATCACTTCAACAAACCAGATATCAACAACCATCTCTCCTACAACATCAACACCTTCATTCAACAGAATCTTCTACAACGCTAACAGATATCTCAGCAGTCACCATTTATTATGACCCATCATATGTTCCTCCAAACAACAACTTTCAACAAAAAACAGTGGCACCTCCTGCCAGGTCGCCAGTCACCATCTACTACGATCCGCACACTATTTCAGTACCCTCCTCTGCTGCAGTCAGTCCGGTTACCATCACGGTGCCTGGACCAGTTCCATATGAAAGCAGTAATGCCATACCTTGGCATTATGGCTCTGACCTTTACTGCAACGAGGAGAAAATCACTTTGGACTCTTCGACTTCTTCTCCACAGATTGATAATGTTGGGGGAGGCAGAGGCTTCACCAGAAGCGGACGCCTTTTTGCCTCACAAGTACAAAGACCTAATGCTGAAGCAGAAGCTGCTGCCAAAGCAAAAGGAAAGAGTGTGGTATTGGAAGAGCCAACTATCAAGGAAACTCAGAAGACATCTTTCGAACAAGATGTAGACGAGTTCATGAGAATTATAAAGAGAAGTGATTACAAAGTGGTGGATCAGCTTCACCAAACTCCTTCAAAGATCTCCATATTATCCCTGCTGATGTGTTCCGAAGCTCACCGGAATGCATTGCTGAAAGTCTTGCACGCAGCATATGTGCTAGAGGAGATCACCGTTAATCAGCTGGAGACCGTGGTAGCAAATGTCAATACCAGCCATGGATTGGGTTTTACCAATGCTGATTTAACAACTGAGGGACGTAACCACAACAAGGCTTTACACATCACTCTAGAATGCAAGGGTGCTGTTCTATCACATGTATTGGTAGACACTGGGTCTTCACTCAATGTTTTACCAAAGAAAGCCTTGGTCAAGCTGGAGTACGATGGCTTGGTATTGCGTCCAAGTAATTTGGTGGTGAGAGCATTTGATGGCTCTAAGAGATCAGTGCTAGGAGAGATTGATCTGCCTGTGATGATTGGCCCGCAGACTTTTAAAATTACCTTCTATGTGATGGACATTCAGCCGGCCTACAGCTGTTTGTTGGGTAGACCTTGGATCCATGTCGCTGGCGCAGTTACGTCTACCCTTCACCAGAAGCTGAAATTCGAGTGGGAAGGCCAGATCATCACCATATGTGGTGAAGAAGATATCTTTGTTAGCCATCTGGCTACGTACAAATACATTGAGATGGATGGAGAAATCCATGAAACCATGAGCCAGGGATTTGAGGCCCTGAACATTAATGAAGCATTTGTTGTACTTGGAACCTCCATGAGGTCTTATCAGCAAGCCAGGAAGGTTGTTGAAGAGGGGACTGCCCAAGGCTGGGGCAAGTTGCTGCCCGTGGAGAAGAAAGAGGACAGATTTGGGTTGGGTTACAAACCAACTCAACAAGATCAATCAGAGGCTGCTAAGAAGCCCAGTTTTGTCAGTGGGGGGGATGCTCACCCCCGATGCAGTAAACAACTTGGAAGACGAGGATGAAAGCGACCGCAACCTGGAGAGCTGGATACGTCCAAGGATCCCGGGGAGCCGTATCTCAAACTGGTCTTCCAAGGAAATTATAAGGGTTACTCCTGCAGAAGAGTGCCTTTCAGACTACACCGACAACAACATAGCTATGGCTTCATATGACTTTGACAATCCAATCAATCGAGCTGATGAAGGGGTTGAAGAAGATTTTGAGCTTCCTGAAGAGCTAGCCAGGTTGTTAAGGCAAGAGGAGAAGGTTATCACCCCTCATCAGGAGGAGGTTGAAACGGTTAATATTGGTACGGAAGAAGATGTGAAAGAGGTTAAGATCGGGGCCTGCCTACAAGACTCAGTGAAAGAACAATTGATTGATATGCTTCGGGAGTATGTGGATGTCTTTGCTTGGTCTTATCAGGACATGCCAGGGTTGGACACCGATATTGTCATGCACAAGCTGCCATTAAAAGAAGACTGCCCGCCAGTAAAACAGAAACTGCGCCGTACTCGCCCCGATATGGCAATGAAGATTAAGGAAGAGGTGCAAAAATAGTGGGATGCCGGGTTCCTTGCTGTAACTAGCTATCCACCGTGGGTTGCTAATATAGTACTTGTGCCTAAGAAAGACGGCAAAGTGAGGATGTGTGTGGACTACCGGGATCTGAACAGAGCCAGCCCGAAAGATGATTTTCCATTACCTCACATTGATGTACTGGTTGACAATACGGCTCAGTTCTCGGTGTTCTCCTTCATGGACGGATTTTCAGGATACAATCAGATCAAGATGTCACCTGAAGACATGGAGAAGACAACTTTCATCACACCCTGGGGCACGTTCTGTTATAAGGTGATGCCATTCGGACTGAAGAATGGTGGTGCAACCTACCAACGGGCTATGGTAACACTATTCCACGATATGATCCATAAAGAAATCGAATGTTATGTGGATGACATGATTGCCAAGTCCCTCACAGAAGAAGACCACCTGGTAAATCTGTTGAAGTTATTCAAGCGCCTAAGGAAGTACCAACTGAAATTGAACCCCAACAAGTGCACATTCAGGGTGCAATCTGGTAAGCTGCTGGGATTTATTTTAAGCGAGAAAGGGATTGAAGTTGACCCTGATAAAGTCAAAGCCATTCAAGAAATGCCTGCACCGAAAACTGAGAAAGAAGTTCGGGGGTTTCTAGGTAGATTGAACTACATTCAAGGTTCATATCTCACCTTACAGCAACCTGTGAACCCTTGTTCAAGCTGTTGAGAAAAGAGAAAACGGTCAGGTGGAACGAAGACTGCCAGAGGGCATTTGACAAAATCAAGGAATACTTACAAGAGCCTCCAATCCTTATGCCTCCAGTTGAAGTAAAACCTCTAATAATGTACTTGACAGTATTAGAAGAGTCAATGGGGTGTGTGCTGGGCCAGCATGACGAGTCTGGTCGAAAAGAGTATGCAATATACTACCTAAGCAAAAAGTTTACCGACTGTGAACAACGTTATTCACTGCTCGAGAAAACTTGATGTGCTTTAGCGTGGGCTGCTCGCCGACTAAGACAATATATGTTGACCCACACTACTTTATTAATCTCCAAGATGGACCCAGTTAAGTACATTTTTGAGAAGCCAGCACTTACCGGACGGGTTGCAAGATGGCAAATGATCCTCACAGAATATGACATCCAGTACACATCTCAGAAAGCCATCAAGGGCAGTGTATTGTCTGATTATCTTGCTGAGCAACCTATTGATGATTACCAGCCTATGAGATTTGACTTCCTGATGAAGACATCATGTTCATAAAGGCAAAAGATCATGAAGAGCCTGTTCACACTGAAGGGCCTGACCCGGAAGAAGAATGGACTATGATGTTTGATGGGGCTGTTAATATGAATGGTCGTGGTGTTGGTGCAGTACTCATTACACCTAAGGGAGTTCACATGCCTTTCTCGGCAAAACTCACCTTTAACTACACTAACAACGAAGCTGAATACGAAGCTTGCATTATGGGTCTTAAGGAAGCCATTGACCTCAGGATCAAGACATTGACTGTATTCGGAGATTCAACTCTGGTAGTTAATCAAACCAACGGCAAATGGTACACCCACCAGGATCATCTGATACCTTATAGGGATTATACAAGGAGGTTATTGACTTTCTTTACAACGGTCAAGCTTGAGTATATCCCCCGGGACGAGAATCAGTTTGCAGATGCTCTGGCTACCATTTCATCCATGATCAAAGTTCAAGCTGCCAACTTTGTGCCTCGGATTTCAGTGTCCAGACTTGACAGACCAGCATATGTATTTGCAGCAGACGTTGTCAAAGATGATAAGCCTTGGTTCCATGACATTAAGTGCTTCTTGGAGGATCAAACATACCCACCTGGGGCATCTTCCAATGATAAGAAGACATTAAGAAGGCTAGCTGGTAGTTTCTTCCTGAATACTGATGGTTCCCTGTATAAGAGAAACTTTGATATGGTACTCCTCAGATGCGTTGATAGAACAGAAGCAGACTTGTTGATGCACGAGGTGCACGAAGGATCCTTTGGTACCCATGCTGGAGGACATGCAATGGCTAAAAAGTTGCTAAGATCAGGATATTACTGGATCACAATGGACGCCGACTGTTGTGCCTACGCCAGAAAATGCCATAAATGCCAGATTTATGCGGATAAGGTGCATGTGCCTCCCAATCCTTTGAATGTGATGTCTTCACCCTGGCCCTTTTCCATGTGGGGCATTGATATGATTGGCAAGATTGAACCGATTGCTTCAAACGGCCACAGATTCATCTTGGTAGCCATTGACTATTTTACCAAGTGGGTTGAAGCAGCTTCCTATGCAAATGTTACAAGGCAAGTGGTAGCCCGATTTTTGAAGAGAGACATCATCTGTCGGTATGGAGTTCCCGAGCGAATCATTACTGATAATGGTTCCAATTTAAACAACAAAATGATGGCAGAACTATGTCGGGACTTCAAGATCCAACACCACAATTCTTCTCCTTACAGGCCAAAGATGAACGGCGCTGTAGAGGCAGCTAATAAAAATATCAAGAAGATTATGCAGAAGATGGTAGTCACCTACAAAGACTGGCATGAAATGCTACCGTTTGCCTTGCATGGGTACCGCACGTCGATCAGAACATCTACTGGGGCAACACCGTATCAGCTTGTGTATGGAATGGAAGCAGTCCTACCTGTTGAAGTTGAATTACCCTCCCTGCGGGTACTAATGGATGTTAAGCTGAACGAAGCAGAATGGGTCCGATCCCGATACGAACAACTGAGTCTGATTGAAGAAAAAAGATTAGCTGCAATCTGTCATGGGCAGTTGTATCAGAAAAGAATGAAGAAAGCCTTCGATCAGAAAGTCAGGCTCCGAGAGTACCAAGTAGGAGATCTTGTGCTGAAAAGAATCCTCCCTCCTCATACAGACCACAGGGGCAAGTGGACTCCAAACTATGAAGGACCATTCGTAGTAAAGAAAGTTTTCTCTGGTGGAGCACTGATGCTCAGTACTATGGATGGTGAAGACTTCCCGTCCCCTGTGAATTCAGATGCAGTTAAAAAATACTTCGCATAAAAAGACCCGCTGGACATAAAAAAAGAATGTAAGTCCAGGCAAAAATAGGGCATCTCGGCGAGTCAAAAACAGAATAAAAGACTCGGGCAAAAGTAAGGGAAAATAAACAAAAAAATGTACACCCGTTGAGTTGAAAAGCCGCATTGGACAACTCAGGAAAAAAAGGAGTATCCCGATGGATTGAAAACCCGAAAGGGCGATCCATGCAAAATAAGGGAATAAGCGAACAACTGCATCCTGAATTCGTCTGTATCACTTACAACTTGGTAAGCTTCGAAGGGATCAAGCTTCCTTCTGAATCAGCCTTCTTCAGCAAGCAAGGCGAAAAGAACGTCAAATGTCATACGAGTCATAGCAAAAGGAAGCTCCTTGAAGCGTCGTCAACATTGCCAACATCTTTTGTTTCTCAACTTGTAACAATCTCCTCATTTCAGGGGATCTGTTTCCTTGATTGTATCTTGCCAATTCAGGGCACACCAATTAATAAAATCAGATTTTCAGTCACACTTTGTCTCGTACTCTTTTATTTGCAAAAATGTCCGATGTCTTTAGGATACTGATTGCATAAATACAAATGCTTCTTTTCTGAAGAATACATGCTTGCAGGAAATATATTTACTCCCGGGAGTGTCTAAACTCTTACGACGGAATCCGGTAAGGGATACCTCGGGATTACTTGTGCGTTTCCTTGCCTTTGCAGGATTGCAGGTATTCAAAACGCAACATGGGGCATGTAAACTTCACCCCAGCGAGCTGGCAAATCATTATCTACTCAGCACCGGAGATGGTTTCTCCCCAGCTGAGTCCTCCAGCATCATCCCCAGCAGGCCCCTTGCAGAAATCTCCAGGAATACCTTCCTATGGTCTTTCTTCTCCCCCAGCCGAGTTGTCATTTACTATTCCTCCACAGCCGAGTGCAAAAGCCGGGAAACCATCTCCCCACAGAGCTTCAGCCTCTACCCGGAAGAGCAACGCGTGAAGGAATCACAACAGAGTGACGAAGGCTTCTACAAACCCCAGCTGGGTCCTTCATTTACTGGAATAGGTCTATCATTGACCTATTTCCCCAAGCAGAATCATATACGTTTGATCTACCAATGATCTCACTCCCAGCTGGGATGTCCACTTCAAGTAGATCGGCCAGAGATCTTCGCAGTAATGGGATCCGAATCCCGGATCGTTATCTTTTGCATAAACATAGCATTCGCATCATATTCTCCCCACAGAGCGTAGCATTCCGTTTAATACGGAGCATTACGGCAAAAATCAAACATATTGCATAATCATAAGCCATGTTCTGAATCGAACACTTGTGAATAATGGCAATCCATCAACAATATACAGAATGCTCCCCAGATTCCCCGGCAGAGAGCCCATACATTTCTCTCACAAAACAAATACCTCTTGACACCCGTCCGTGTCATATCCCCACCAGAGAGCCAAAACATTTGCTTTACACTCACGAATACAAATACACACTTTTCCCTTTTGGCACCCGTCCGTGTCATCATTCCCCAGTAAAGCCGCCCGATCTCTCTTTACAAACAGGCCACTTATATTATAGATACTTCCCGACACCCGTCCGTGTCATATCCCCAGCAGAAAGCCAAAGCGTCCCCTTTGCACTCACAGATACATATATCCATACAGATTCCATGACACCCGTCCGTGTCACCTTCCCCAACATAACTACCTGAATACTTTGTAAAGCATATACTTGTCCATAATATACCTTTTGACACTCGTCCGTATCACACTCCCCAGCAGTTTAAACACTCTCCTGTACACCACTCATACTTGTTTCACTCATACGGATACTCGTCCGTATCATAGTCTTAGGGATGCTCGTCCGCATCTTTAATCCATACACGTGTCAAACACTCGTGTCTTCTTGAATTTAGACACTCGTCTGTGTCTACTATTCCCCAGAAGAATCCCCGCAGAATCAACACTCGTTCGTGTTCTTTGTTAACCAGTTGATACTCGCCCGTATCATCATCTCTGAACATGTGTCAATATTTGTTTCTACCCGATACTCGTCCATATCGTAGTCTTAGGGATGCTCGGCCGCATATTTAATATATACACAACACCAAAACACTTATACCTTTTATTTCTTGGATGTAAACACTCGTCCGTGTTTACTGTTCCCCAGTAGGCCGCCAGCAAAGAAAAATTTCTTTTCTATCTGACATTCGTCCTATGTCATGATAAACCTTGAGAGCAGTCGTCCCCTGCTAGGTGATCGTCCTTCACCTATTGATGATCGTCCTTCATCATTTTATCCAATGGCCGTCCCCATCGTTGATCTTGTTATCTGACATTCGTCCTATGTCATGATAAACCTTGAGAGCAGTCGTCCCCTGCTAGGTGATCGTCCTTCACCTCTTGATGATCATCCTTCATCATGCTCATCCGATGGTCGTCCCCATCGTCGACCTTTTATCCGGCATTCGTCCTATGTTTTGATACTTTCGGCAGCCGTACCCTGCCAGGTGATCGTCCTTCACCTTAGATGACCGTCCCTCATCTTATCCTCAACAAGAGCAGCCGTCCCCTGCTAGGTGATCGTCCTTCACCTTTGATGACCGTCCTTCATCATTATTTCATTTATTCTTTAACCCGATGGCCGTCCCCGTCGTGGTCCCTCTTCCTTTTCCTGATGATCGTCCTTCATCAGTGTAGCCCGATGGTCGTCCCCATCGTTGTTTGCATTACTTTATGAACTTGATGACCGTACCTCATCATTTATTTATAATCCCCAGAGAATCTTACAGCTTTACTTGATGGCCGTCCCCATCACGATCTCTTGTATCCCCAGCATGTCGGTCGTCCCCGTCATTGCTTTGTTTCCCGCATTTTCCCCAGCATGTCGGTCGTCCCCGTCATTGCTCTTTCCCTAGTAGTCGTCCTCTGCTCGACGGTTGTCCTCCGTCGCCCTCACTTTATACATACTTTATTTTTGCAATCTATATCCCTTTTCTTCTTCATTCTGTGAGTGCAAATTTTGGACTGTCTTTGGTATTCAACCACAAGTTATCTTGTTCGCTTGATAAGCTGTTGCTTACATTCTACACAGCTAACTCATGCTTGAATAGGGGCAGCTGTAAACACCCCAAATTTGCCCTCACCCATTCACACCATGGCTTGTGATCATTTCATATGCATAAACTCAATCATAACATCTCATACCACATTTTTGATTCACTGCATTTGTTCAAAGTCATCTGCATCTAGGGTTTGTGATCTGAGCAATCTAAGAGCTTCTTGAGCCACTCCAAAGGTCATCAATCACTTCAAAGGGTTCCATGTATGTTCAAGCATCATATTATATCCCCACAAAGTCAAGAAATTCAAAGAACCACAAGAACTGAGAATGGCATGGAAGTAGAGCCAGGTTTAACTACACAGATGACCTAGAATTAGGGTTTTGGTTTCAGAGGCCACAACTCCAAATTTTTTGGTCATTCTTGTTTCTATTGGTCTCTATATGGTATAGGGATCATGCATATCAATTTTCATGAAGAAATTCCATGGGGAAGTCATCTGATCAAGAGTGGACTTTTTTGAGCAAGTCAGTGTAAAATCAGGGCATCTGAGGCCCCCAATGACCCAACCAAAGGGTGTTCTTCATCATTTTGATTATGTATGATCTTTATTTGATCATATAAGATGTTATAAGTTCACAAAATTGAAGAATTCCAAGCCATTTGCAAAGTTGACTTTTTGGGAAAATGACTTGTAATTGAAAATTGCCATTTTGGGAAACTTTTTCAACCCTTGCTTTTTGATTCAAAAATGCTTCAAATGAAAAAACTTTGGTCATGAAAGTTGTAGAATGGATCATTCCCTTTTCAAAAAGTACAAGAACTTGACCTAATTCATTTTGGATCAAAAGTTATGGCTTGTCAAAGTTGGAAAAAATCACATAATTTCAAGTTTTCTACCAAAGAGGAAAAGTTGCAAAATCACTTGCCAAGGCAAATTGTGCTACCAAATAGACTTCTAATCTCCATACAAACATGAACCAATGCCTAAAGATCAGAATTCACCAAGAGTTTGCTCATTTTTGTGACTTGTGGAACAAGAAACTTCAAAAGGGCCAAGGATGAAGCAAGTTGCAAAACCTCACTCAAACCCTAATCCACTTGCTTGATGACTTCAGAATTGATCCTAGGGCTCTCCACACTTCTTGCTGCGTAGGACACCCCATTTGTCCTTGGCTAGCTATGAGCCCATACTTCTCTTACACAAAGTTTGACATTTTGGCAACTTGCCCATACCAATCACAATAGGCCAGCACCCACTCTCTGACCTATCACACTTCTTTATGTGGATCAAATGCAAGCAAAAGCACAACACAATTCATGCTGAAAGAGACTCCAAGTCATAGTTATCAAAATTGCTCCAACTTGCAAAACCATTCAAAACACACAGCACAAGATTCAAACACACAAACAAACTTCACCATTGATCTCAACATGTTCCATTGGTCACAAACCAACCATTGAAACAACCTGAAAGTCACTGAAATCAAAACACGATTTATGCCCCTCTTTGAACAGAACTTCAGCAATCTTTCAAACCAGCCATTTTAAACTCCAACCAAGTATTGCAAGCTTCTCAGGAGGTCCATTAGAGGCGTTTTGGATCAAAGGGCCATCCAGAAAGTTCCAGAAATCAAAGCTTCGATTCAGGTAGCCATGGAAATTCATTTTTCTAGAACCCTTACTTCTTGTTTCTAAAATGATCTACATGCTTCCCTGAGTTCACTGAGCCTTTTACTTTTGAAAATGATTGAGTTTTGAGGATGTATGGCTTGTCTGAAACTTTGCCCGAAAATTTGATTTTTGTTTGTTCTTCATGATTCACGAAAAAGAAATGGATTTTGTGACTGGATTGTTGTTTAGGATGTTTAGTTGAGTTGATCTGGAGGTTTTGGCATGTTTTAGTAACGTTTTGAGAGAGTTAGGTCAGAGGTCTCGCCGGAGAAGACGACCGGAAGTCTTCTCCGGCCACCTGAAGTTGATTAGGGTTAATCTGTGTCATTAATGAAATTTGAATTATGGCCCTTGGATGCGTTGACCCGCGCGCGTTTGGATGCTCAGGATTTCACCATTTTGCCCTAATCCTCATTTGACTTATTTAATTCAGTTTAATTAATTTTAATTAGAAATTAGTCCAGTTTGAATTCTAGCCACAGGATCTGGCGCGCAGTCAAGCCCTCCCTCTCCAGATTGAATCCTGGCCTCTCCTTCTGCATACTTCTCATATTTTGTTTTTTTATTTTCATTTAAATTGTATTTTCTTTGTCATTTATTTTAAAAATACTTAGAAAAATTCACAAAAATATTTCCTTTTGCATTTTTGTTTCAAATATTTTTCTCAATCAGAAAATGATTTTTATTTTATTTTTTGCATTCAAAAATATTTTTAAATCATTTAAAAGTTTATTTTTAATTGAGTAATGAGAATTAATTAATTAAAAATACTTTTAGGTATTTAAAAATCACAAAAAAAATTCATGTAACCTTTAAAAACATTTAGAAACATTGTCCAACTCTCAAACCAAATTTATTTTTGGTTCTTGATGCCTTTTGATCATTTTCAATGGAATTAATTTCATTTCAAGGCATTATTTTGATTCAAACTTCAAAAATTCATTTCTGTCTAACCTTTGAGAGTTGGAAGATGATTCTTTTTGCATTGCATCTTGCATAACATTTAGTTTATAGGATTAAATTGGCATGAATTGATCTTGCATTTTCAATTTGTTTGGCATTTTTCTTGACAAGGTACCTTAAAACCCTAGCAATCTTAGGAAATTCATAACCCTCACTAGGTTAAGAGTTGGATCCCCTCCTTTGGGCAGAGAGTTTGTATAGGTTTAGGTTTCCTTTGAATGCATTTTCAAATTTTTTATCATGATGTTTGCTTCTGGTTTTGATTTTTGTTTTGTGCATTGATCATAAACCCTAATTTGGGCCTTCCTTTGCATCCATTTCTCATTTGCTTGCATACCATGACTTACCATGACATTTTGTGCATCCATTTGGTTCATAACACATCTTAGGACATGTTAGAATCATGTGTGATCATTGCATCTTTCATTTGCCATATTGTATGTCATTTGCATTTCATAACTTTTCATGAACATTCATGGTCCCAAGCATGCTTCTTTTGCAACCATATGTTTGTAAGATCATTCTCATGCCTTGTTTCATGTTTGTATCATCTCATAGCATCATTAGAACCATACTTATGCTTCTGGTTTTGGTTTGCATCATGCCATTTCATCTCATTTGCATTGCATTTCATTCCTTTCACTAACTTTTCAGGTGGTAAGTTACTTTGAGAAGTGAATTTGCCTTCACTTCTCACAATCTCTTTTCATCTCTCTTATGCATCCTTGCTGCATTTTGTCTTGTGCTTGAGATTGAGCTTGCTCATTCTTCTTCATCTTACTTTCTTTCTTCAAGTGACTTGTCTTCTTAAATGAAGCAAGTTACTTTGCTTCTCTTTGCTCCTTTCATCTGCTTCCTGGTGGTTTCTCTGAAGATCTTTCTTGTAAACCTCCCAAACCTTAGGAACAACCAAGTATGATAATAATTAGGGTATGATTAGTTCCCCATTTAGCTTTTACCTTTGTGTCATCATTGAGTCTTCTCTTCTCATCTCATAATCCAGGACTAAACCCTAAAGGTTTTAAGGCTTTGTGATTAAGCTTATGCCTGCATCCTTCTATTAGGATGGAGTGTATAACTTTAATCCTAAGTGTTAAACCCTTAATGTGTTTAAATCCTTTAATCAACTCACTTAATAATCATCAAGACATCAAACTTGTAACTTGGGCCTTGCATTAGGGTTCTAATTCTTCCTTAATTGGTTAAGAAAGACTAACCCTAGTGTTAATGGACAAGTCCCCCTCAAGTTGTCTTACAAACCCTAAAAAATCACTTCTTCATCTTATCATTAACTAAAATCCACTTGATAAAGGCTTTGTTTTGTCATGAGTTTAATCCCTAATCATGGGTCAAGTTGAGGAGTCTTTCTCAGCTTAAATGTTCTCATCTATTATCCTTCTATTAGGATGGTGTAATGAGTTCATTAGATCCTTGATTATGGCTTAACCTCATTACTTAACAATAAACAAAAACAACAAAAACATCTAACTAATCACAAGTAGGTTAATGATCTTAATCCTACATCATGGTGACTAAGTGTGAGATGCTGACTTCACACTTAAGGTATTCTCATTACCCCTAATCAGAGGGAAGATGTGATGAGTTTACTAACCCATTGGTTTAGGCTTAAGCTCATTAACTTATGACAAACCTTCAAAAGCAATAAAAGACTGAAAATACAAAAAAAAAACAATAATCGTCTCCTCCGGGATTCTTTTCTCACCTCATTCATTCACAACCGAGAACTTGCTTCTTCCGTCTAATGCAAGACAGTTTGCACCTGAGCCAGACAGGTCATACACTTGAGCATAGGCAAGTAAGCAGTTCACAAGTCAATTCATCCTTTCAGTCTCTTTGGGTCGAACTACGGTGTTCTGACTTCCTCATTGCACGAGAGGATACGTAGGCATAACTTAACAGATATCGAACAAAAGTCTCTGTATATTCCCCCTCTTTCAGCATTATCTTTTGAGCCTCATAATCATGAGCATTTCATTCATTTCTTACACTGACACTTCTCATATCTCACTTCACTTCTTTTACACTGACACTTGCTTTCTTTCCGGCTTTGATACACAAATTGCACTGACACTACCCCTTTAAAACACAAATCTTTTAAGCGTGGATCCCGTCGAGTACGACGGACAATCTGGGTGCTAATACCTTCCTAGGTTGTAACTAACCACCTTTCTCAGTCTCTCTGGTTCGCAACCGTCTTATCCATATCTTTCTAGGTTTATGCAGCATTACCTTTCCTTTGGGATAAAAATGCCTAGCTGGCGACTCTATTCATTTCTCCTCTCGCCGACCGTTCGCGTCTGTACCCCTTCTGACCCGGTGTCATTTGGTGGGAGCGACACTTGCAGACTCCAAGACTTTCCTTCCATCCACTGGGCCATGCGCGTACAGGTGCTAAGGAAAGGGGTTCAATTGGTTTTGTTGCTTCATCCTGGAAAATAAAAAAAAAACAACAAAACAAAAGGCTTGGGGGGAATCGAACCCAGGACCTTTGCACATCACACAAACACACTTACCATTCCACCCGGGAGGGCGCATCTGTTAACATATCCATCACAATACATAATATATTAAGCTTAACAATTAAAATGAAAAAAATGAGAAAAACTGCTGAGCCCAGGATTCGATCCCTGGACCAAAGCCTCACACGCGCACCCCTTTAACCAACTGAGCTAGCACTGCAATTGTAATACAAAACCATAAAAAATTCAAAAAATATTATGAATAATATTTGAATCTGAAAACGCGCGCTAGCTTCATCTTCAACCTCTGGCACTGCAAAATTTCCTGCGAAATTATCCACAAACTTTCCTGCGAAATTCTAAATTGCAGGAAACCCTACGAAATCCATACACCATCAAAACTGCAAAATTTCATCAAATTAATTATACAAACATGATCCATAGATGAATTGGCATTGATCTGTGTTCTTAGAATTAGTTTATGTTAGCTTAAGAACAAAACCCTAAAGGGGGCCGAAAACCCTAACAATGGTGTTTTCTCAAACCTGCAATGAAACTACAATTAAACCATCCAGAATCAATCAACAACTTCATACAAACACAAAACAATGATCAAAAGTTATTAAAATCCAGTCAATATGCAAAATCGAAAAATCAAAATATGATGAACATTATGAATTCGGGTTATGCAATATGAGGTGTTTAAGATGTTGTTTATGATCCAAAATCATTCTATGAACATCCAGGAACACATAGCAACCTTCAAATTGTCCTGAAAGTGGTTGTAGCTTGGAATCCGAATTTGAGTTTTGGAATGAATTTTGAAAATTGCAACTTACTCTTTGAGGCAGAAATTTCGTGTCCTTGCATTAGGTTTGTGTTGTATACTTATAGTGCAATGGAACTAGGTCAAAAAAATTGATTGTTGTGTGGAAAATTCGATTGAAAAAGATTGAAAAAGATTAAGACTTAAAATTCAAATATTTGTGAATTAGACCTTTCTATTTCAAGCCAATCTTCATAATTCCCATATCAATTTGATCCAAATCACCTTTATGACTTTCTAGAAACAAAATCCCATTTAAATATTTGACTTTTCTATTTTATTTTAATTTAAAATGATTTTAAATGAATAAAATCAAAATAAATAAAATAAAACAATAAAAAAATCTGAATATTTGAGGGTTGGGTCGTGCATGAGCTGTTTGTATGGATTGGATCATCATATGGCAAGCCCATTTAGAAAAAATTGGTTTTAAACCTCCATTTTCTTCATAAACCAACCAAACATTTCCCAACTTTGCAAGGGAAAAAATCCTTCAATTTTAATGCTATGAGGGTGTTCTTGGATATTTTGGAAAACTTGAAGAGTCCTATAACCAACCCCACTGATTTCATGTCCATATCATTTACCATTCTCAAGTTATGCCCTTTTGAAGTTGTTGACTTTTTGTTGACTTTCAAAAGGACCTATAATGTCTTAGCTCATACCTTCCAAATGAAGCATTTTTGGGCTTGGCTTGTGAGACACAAAGTTGTAGAGAATTCAATTTACTTCAAAATTAGCTTTGGATGGAAAATTGGTGATGAAGCATGTGAAAGTTATGGCTGGTCAAAGTTCAGTTGACTTTTCTTGAGGAAACCCTAATTTAGAAACCTCTGATTCTTGATGATCTGAAATCTCCTTGATGAATCATGATCAACCCTTGATAAAATGATGAATTTTACTTCATATAATTAATGTTGGCAAAAAATCATGAAGTTTGACTTTGGTTTGACCACAGTTGACCTCAGTTTGACTTTTTAACTGCTTTGACTGATTTTGACTTATCTGATCATCTGACTGAGCAAACCTTTGAGAAAAGTCTTGAAACTTGTCATGGGGATTCTTAGACACATATAAGATGTTATGAAGCTCACTTGATGTCTTGGAAGTCCATTTAGCCTGATTAAAGTCAAAACCCTTGTTTTGGATGCACTGCTTAGGAGAATGCCTTATCTGAGGGAATTGTCAAACTTCTGACCAATTGTGAACTTTGTGAACCTTGTGAATCATCATAAGATGTCTTGTGAACCTTATGAACCTCATAAATTGTCTTGTAGACTTTATGAACCTCATGAAAGGTCTTGTGAACCTTGTGAACCTCATAAAGTGTCTTGTAGACTTCATGAACCTCATGAAAGGTCTTGTGAACCTTGTGAACCTTCTTAGCACACAAAGTCTTGTATTGTGAGGGAAACTTTTGGGGTGCAACAGCTGCCCCTGTTAAATTTTATGAAACCTGAGGGGTTAGATTGGTATATGTGCCAGTCGTAACTTGGAAGGTTGAAGGGGATTGAACACAAAAAGCCCAAAAATTTGCACTCACCAGTGCGTAGAGTGATACTGATGACTAGTTGAATATGTTTGAGTGGGCTTAAAGATGCCACTTGGAGAAAAATTCTTCAGGTACATTTCTTGGAGGATAAAGCAGTCTAAAATATGAAGATATAATGATAGCTTTCAGGAAGATAAACAACATTCTGAGGAAATAATATGCTTTCAGGAGGATAAACAACGTCCTGAGGTGATAGTATGCTTTCAGAAGGATAAACAACGTTCTGAGGTGATGGTGATAGCTTTCAGGAAGATAAACAACGTCCCGAGGAAATGATATGCTTTCAAGAGGATAGACAATGTCCTGAGGTATAAGTATAACTTTTGGGAGGATAAACAACGGCCCAATAGTCATGATATGCTTTCAGGAGGATAAACAACGTCCTGAGGAAATGGTAACCTTTGGGAAGATAAACAACGGCCCAAGGTCATGATAGCTTTCAGGAAGATAAACAACATCCCGAGGAAATAATATGCCTTCAGAAGGATAAACAACGTTCTGAGGAAATGATATGCTTTCAGGAGGATAAACAACGTCCTGAGGTATAATGATGTAACCTTTGGGAAGATAAACAACGACCCAAGGTCAGGATATGTTTTCAGGAAGATAAACAACGTCCTAAGGAAATGATAACTTTTGGGAAGATAAACAACGGCCCAATAGTCACAATTTGTTGATGAAATTTGTCTGTTGAAGAATTAACCTGAAAAACAAGATTATAATATTCTGTATGATGATATTAGTTTATGCATTATGTATGCATGTATAATATGATGCACTTAAGTAATGTAGTATGCATTTTATGGATATGTATGTTATGGTATGATGTAAATGATGTATGTATGAATCATGCAGCTGGAAGCGCCTGGATATCTTCGTATAACAACTGCTGGCCAGGGAAAATAAATCCCAATTTGTTGCTGAAGAATATGAGAAACTTGTTCCCGTCTTGTTTGATAATATAGTATATATAACCTCCCGTCTTCGTTCGTCGTACTCCTATTGGAAAAATAAATTCCCGAGTATCCGTATGAGGATTAAAGAGATGGATATAAATTCCAGGGGAGATGTGACTTGAAGTATTTATGAAGATGGATTTGCCCTACTGGGGATTTGTAACTATCTTGTAGAGATGAACCGGCGAAGCTTCGTTGAAATCCTTCTCTCGTTCGTCCTTAGTAAATACTATTACTACATTTCTATGCATTTCTGGTAAACATCAATCATATTAAGCATTTATGCATTTCTGGTAAACATCAATCATATTCAAAAGCATACACACATTCAAACACAACCAATGGACGTTTCGCTTATGTAAATAGGGTAAAAGTAAATCAGGACTCAAAGATGGAATTTTATTTATATCAAAAAGTGACTTATACATAGGTTAGTTTGTACAAGGAGACAGAAATCCTAGTAAGAGGAATTTGTCATAAAAGTTTTACAAAACATAGAAAACCAGCTATGTGGGAAATAATCCTATTGAGTTTCAATTCTACTATTGCCATTATCTTCAAGTATCTCATCTTCTGCTATTGAGACGGAAACGATTGGATTGAGCTTTATCTGTTCAAACTTGAGTAAGTAACACAACTGGTTGCAGTTTCATGGGTGATCCAAACGAGACATAGTCATACGCTTTAATCCCTAACTTTTGCCTGGATTGCCTTTTCAGGTTTTCAATCCACCGGGATACCCTTTTTTGCCCAAGCCGCCCTTTCAGGTTTTCGACTTGCCGGGCGTACATTTTATATATATATCCCTAATTTTTGCCCAAACCTTTTTGGTTTGCCGGGATGCCCTTATTTTTTCCTAGGCCAGTCAACCTAGTGGGTCTCTTTTTATGCGTAGTATTTTTTAACTATGTCTGCGTTTACAGGCTGTGGGAAGTCTTCACCATCCATAGTAGTAAGTATCATGGCATCTCCTGAGAATACTGTCTTGAGTACAAATGGTCCTTCATATGTTGGAGTCCACTTGCCCCTAGGATCACCCTGTGGTAATATGATACGCTTGATTACCAAGTCACCAGCCTGATATACCTTTGGCTTAACCTTCTTGTTAAAAGCTTTGATCATTCGTTTCTGGTACATCTGGCCATGACAAACTGCTGTTAATCTCTTCTCATCAATCAAATTTATCTGGTCAAGTCGAGTCTGAATCCACTCATCTTCATCCAAGCCTGCATCCTTCATAATTCTTAAGGAAGGGATCTGAACTTCAATGGGCAAAACTGCTTCCATACCATAGACTAAGGAGAATGGGGTTGCCCCTGTTGAAGTACGTATCGTAGTACGATAACCATGAAGAGAAAACGGTAACATCTCATGCCAATCCTTATAAGTAACAGTCATCTTCTGTATAATCTTCTTGATATTCTTGTTAGCAGCTTCAACTGCCCCATTCATCTTCGGACGATACGGAGAAGAGTTGTGATGCTTAATCTTGAACTGCGTGCAGAGATCAGTAATCATAATGTTGTTCAGATTAGACCATTGTCAGTAATAATCCTTTCAGGGATGCCATACCTACATATGAGATTATTCTTAATGAATCGAGCCACAACATTCTTGGTAACAGATGCAAATGAAGCTGCCTCCACCCACTTAGTGAAGTAATCAATAGCAACCAGGATGAAACGATGCCCATTAGAAGCAGTAGGCTTGATTTCACCAATCATATCAATGCCCCACATGGCAAAAGGCCAAGGAGAAGTCAACACATTCAATGGTGATGGAGGTATATGTACTTTATCCGCATATATTTGACACTTGTGACAAGTTCCGGAGTGTTGATAGCAATCAGCTTCCATGGTAGACCAATAGTAACCTGCTCTCAATATCTTCTTTGGCATAGTATGACCACTAGAATGAGTGCCAAAGATCCCATCATGCATGTCTTCCATAATCTCTGTTGCTTCCTTCTTGTCCATACAGCGAAGCATAGTTGAATCATGATTGCGCTTGTACAAAATCCCATTACTCAAAAAGAACTTAGCAGAAAACCTTCTCAGAAACTTCCTATCTTTGACAGATGCCCCTTCAGGGAACTCCTGAGCTTCAAGATATCTTTTCACTTCATAGAACCAAGGCTTCTCTTCTGCTCCTTCTGTGCCAATCTCATTGCAGTATGCAGGCTTTTCAAATCTATCAATAGTAATTTTGGGAGCTTCATTATCCCAGCTGATCTCAAACATGGATGCCATGGTGGCTAATGCATCTGCCAACTGATTCTCTCTTCGTGGAATATGTCCAAAGGTAATCTCTTTGAAATGTGGGATCAAAGACAACACATGCTCTCTATAAGGAATGAGGTTATCATGCTTGTGTAAACACCCCAAATTTGCCCTCACCCATTCACACCATGTCTTGTGATCATTGCATATGCATAAACTCAATCATAGCATCTCATGACACATTTTTGATTCACTGCATAGGTTCAAAGCCATCTGCATTTAGGGTTTGTGACCTGAGCAATCCAAGAGCTTCTTGAGCCACTCCAAAGGCCACCAATCACTTCAAAGGGATCCATGTGTGTTCTTATATCATATTACATCCTCTCAAAGTCAAAAATGCCAAGGAATCACAAGAACTGGGATTGGTATGGATGCAGAGCCAAGTTTGACTGCACAGTTGACCTAAAATTAGGGTTTTGGTTTCAGAGGTCATAACTCCAATTTTTTTGGTCATTCTTGTTTCCATTGGTCTCTATATGGTATAGGGAGTATGCATATCAATCTTCATGAAGAAATTCCATGGGGAAGTCATCTGATCAAGAGTTGACTTTCTGGACAAGTCAGTGCAAAATCAGGGCATCTGAGGCCCCCAATGACCCAACCAAGGGGTGATCTTCATCATTTTGAGTGTATATGATCTTTATTTGATCATGGAAGAAGGTTGAAGTTCACAAAATTCAAGAATTACAAGTTTTTGCAAAGTTGACTTTTTAGGGCATAGTTGACTTTTAAAGAATATGTCATTTTATGCCACTTTTCAAGCCTTGCTTTTTGATCCAAAAATGCTTCAAATGGAAAAACTTTGGTCATGAAAGTTGTAGATTAGATCTTTCCCTTTTCAAAAAGTACAAGAACATGATCTAATTCTTCTTGGATCAAAAGTTATGGTGTGTTAAAGTTGGCAAAAATCACTAATTTTCAAGTTATGCACTAAAAGGAAAACTTGCAATTTCATGTACCAAGCATTCTAGTGACTTCAAATTGACTTCAAAGCTTCATCACATGATCATATATGACCCCAAAAACAGATTTGGCCCAAGGAATTTTGCATTGCTTGCCTTGATTTTCAAAGTTCCATAAAGCATTTTTCATAAGAGTACAAAAGGGGATTCTTGGCAAAACCATTCTTCAAGGAATTATGTGGTCTCTAGCTGACTTTTAAACATTGCCATGACTAAAAGAAGTGTTATGCTACAAAATTCAGCAAGCAATGTTTCATGTGTATGGCACAAAATCATGAGGAAACATCAAGTGGGCAAGTTGCAAAAGCTAGCATAGCTTGTCATCCATATGTTGCAGCCAGCTACAAACAATCCAAGGGCTCTCCTCAACTCAAGCTGGAGCAAGACATGACTTGAACCTGCTGCTGCCATGGCCCATACTCTCAAGGACACATATTTGACCTTTTTGCAAAAAAGCTCCCATACTCTTGGCACAGTAAACAGCCACCTTACTGACCTGCCCCACAGGCTATCCACACAAGTTGGAGATGATATAGCAAAGCATTGAGCATTGAAGCTGGCCAGAACACAGCATATCCAAAAACCTGCAAAAACTTTCCTCTCTTCGAATCACCTTCCATAGCCACAAAACATCAAAACTTTCTTCACTAACAAGTCAAGCACACTCAAGAGAGCAAGAACCAACCCTTAACAGAGCTTGAAACCACTCACACACAAACTCCATTTTCTGATACACCAGAACTGGACTCCTCAAATCAGCTTGTTTAAGCTCATTCCAAGCCTTCCATTAGCACCAGGGGAGTCAGTGGAGCAATCTTGCACCAAAGAATAGCTCTGAAAGCCCAGAAACAGGGGTCTCCATCTCAGGTATGGCCATGAACATTTTTTCTCAGAGCTTGCATTTCGAGTTATAAATTGGTTGCTTATGTCTTGCTGGTCATGGGGATGCTTTTAGAATCGAAAATAGATGAGAAATGAGTTTGTATGGTCACTCTGAAATTTCACCCGTGAAATTTGTTTCTTTCGATTGGCTTGATTCTTGGTGTTTAAATGATGTTTGAAGTTGGATTCGTGACCTAGGTTGTTAGAGGATCATTTGGTTGTGTTTAATTTGTTGTTTAGAGGCCTGAATCATGATTTAGGGTTTTGATGTTGCCGAAGAAGATGACCGGAGCTTCCCTCCGGTCACCTGAAAATGTTTAACCCTAATCCTGTAATTAAATGTCATTTGAATTTGGAGCGTAGGATTAGTTGACCCCATTGACTTGTCGCGCGAATGACTGGCCCAGATTCATTTGTTTAGCCCTAATCCCTTTTAATTAGTTTAATTAATCTTAATTAAATTAATTTAATCAGAACCAACCACAGCCCTTGGATGACGCGCCAGTCAACCTTTTCAAACCCAGTTCAAATCTCCACCATCAGATCTGATTACTTCTCCATTTATTTATTTTTATTTCATTTTTTTTTCATTTAACTTCCATAATTTATTTAAAATAGCAAAAATTGCTTAAAAATTATGAAACTTTTTGTCAAGAGTTTCATTAATTTTTAAGACACAAAAATATTTTTATTTTCATTTTTAGCATTTAAAAAGTATTTTTAAATATTTAAAAGTTTATTTTTAATTGATTAATGAGAATTAATTTATTAAAAATACTTTTAGGTATTTAAAAATCACCAAAAAATTCATGAAATATTCTAAGACATTTAGAAACATTGTCCAACCTTCAAACCAAATTTATTTTTTGATCTTGATGCATTTTGAGAATTTTTCATTGAATAAAAATCATTTTTATGCATTAATTGGATCCAAAGTTCAAAAAATCATCTCTGCCTATCCATGAAGAGTTGGACATTGATTCTTTTTGCATTGCATTGTGTTTAGCATGTAGTTTGTGAGATTAAATGGCCATGATTTGATCTTTCATTTTCATTTTGTTTGACATTTCATTTGTTTGGAAACCCTAAAACCCTAGAAATCTTAAGAAAATCATATCTTGAGTTTGGTTAGGAGTTGAAACTTCTCCTTTGGGCATTGGTTTAGTATAGGATTAGGGGTCCTTTGAGTGGCATTTTCAATTTTTTATCTTAGGGTTTGCTTCTGATTTCGATTTTTGTTTGAGGAATGGTTCATAAACCCTAATTTGGGCTTCCATATGCATTCATCTTGCATTTGCTTGCATAACATGACTTGCCTTGACATTTCAATCATCCATTTGATTCATTTAACATCATGAGATATATTGAAAGCATTTTTGATCATTGCATCATGTATTTGCCATGTTGTATGCCATGTGCACTTCATAACTTTTCATGTTTGTTCATGGTTCTTAACTTGCTTCATTTGCATTCATGAACTTGTATGATCATCTCCATGTGCTGCCTCATGTTTGTAGCATCTCATAGCATCATTAGCATCATGTAAATGCTTCTGGTTTTGTCTCTCATCATGTCATCTCATCCCATTTTGCATTGCATTGCATTTCTTTTCTAACCTTTTCAGGTGGTAAGTGATTTTTGAGAAGTGAATTTGCCTTCACTTCTCATACTTTTTTCTCATCCCTCCCTTGCATCCATTGCTGCATTTTAACATGTGTTTGAGTTTGAGCTTGCTCATTCTTCTTCTTCCCACTTTCTTTCTTCAAGTGACTTGACTTCTTGAATGAAGCAAGTCACTTTGCTTCTCTTGATCCTTTCATCTGCTTCCTGGTGGTTCCATTGAAGATTTTTCTTGTTTAACCTCACAAACCTTAGGAACAACCAAGCATGACAATGATTAGGGTTTTGATTAGTCTCCCCTCTTAGTTTTACCTTTGTGTCTCTCTTGAGTCCTCTCTTCTCACCTCATAATCAGGGACTAAACCCTAAAGGCTTTAAGGCTTTGTGATTAAGCTTATGCCTGCATCCTTCTCTTAGGATGGAGTGTATAACTTTAATCCTAAGTGTTAAACCCTTAATGTGTTTAAATCCTCTAATCAATTCACTTAATAATCATCAAGACATCACACTTGTAACTTGGGCCTTGCATTAGGGTTCTAATTCTTCCTTAATTGGTTAAGAAGGACTAACCCTAGTGTTAATGGACAAGTCCCCCTTAAGTTGTCTTACAAATCATAAAATTCACTTCATCATCATACCATTAATCTAAAATCCACTTAATCAAAGGCTTGTTTTGTCATGAGTTTAATCCCTAATCATGGATTAAGCTGAGGAGCTTTCCCCAGCTTAAACATTCTCATCTATTATCCTTCTATTAGGATGGTGTAATGAGTCTGTTTAATCCTTGATTATGGCTTAACCTCATTACTCAACACTAAACAAAAACACCAAAAAACATCTAAATAATCACAAGTAGGTTAATGATCTTAATCCTATATCAAAGGTGATTAAGTGTGAGAAGCTGACTTCACACTTAAGGTATTCTCATTACCCCTAATCAGAGGGAAGATGTGATGAGTTTACTAATCCATTGGTTTAGGCTTAATCTCATTAACTTATGACAAACTCTCAAAAACAATAAAAGACTGAAAACTCAAAAACAAACAATAATCGTCTCCTCCGGGATACTTTTCTCATCATCTTCACTCACAAACGAGAACTTGCTTCTTTCGTCTAATGCAAGACAGTAAGCACCTGAGCCAGACAGGTCATACACTTGAGCATAGGCAAGTAAGCAGTTCACAAGTCAATTCATCTTTCAGTCTCTTTGGGTCGAACTACGGTGTTCTGACTTCCTCATTGCACGAGAGGATACATAGGCATAACTTAACGGTTATCGAACAAAAGTCTCTGTATATTCCCCCTCCTTCCAGCATCATTCTCTTAGCCTCATGATCATGAGCATACTCTTTCCTTACACTGACACTTCACTTATGCACTTCACACTTCTTTTACACTGACACCTGTACATTCTTTTCCAGCTATTTTATACACAAATTGCACCGACACTACCCCTTTAAAACACAAATCTTTTAAGCGTGGATCCCGTCGAGTACAGCGGACAATCTGGGTGCTAATACCTTCCCAGGTTGTAACCAACCCCCTTTCTCAGTCTCTCTGGTTCGCAACCGTCTTATCCATATCTTTTTCTAGGTCTATGCAGCATTACCTTTCCTCCAGGATAAAAATGCCTAGCTGGCGACTCTATTCATCTCCAGTGAGTTCACTGCTGTGTGTTCTCATTGTCCCTCTCGCCGACCGTTCGCGTCTGTACCTTTATTTGGACCAGTCCCACTTATCGGGAGCGACAGCTTGGCGACTCTGCTGGGGACCCTTATACTGTAACCAGGGCTTCTGGTTCTTTTTGTGGGTTCCTCCTAGCGCTTGATTGATTTGTGTTTACTGGGGTGTTATGTGCTTATTTGTGTTTGTATATTTGTATTTATTTTTGCTTTATGTACAGTTGATTAGTGCTTTCTTTATAGCTTTGCATTATATCATATTGTCATACTGTGTTGCTGGCTGGATCTGTTGTTCGCTTTGGTGGGTGGGTGATTCATTGAGAGTTAAGGTCCTATACCTGGGACCTGAGTGACACCTAGGCTAGAGTGAATCATATTATTTCCCATTCCATCTCGGTCTGGTGCGGGAATATGAAACACGGTTCAGATATGGGTTTCTTCTTGAGAACTCTGTGTTGCAGATTTCCTGCAATGCTAGGGCTATCTGGGAAGCCTGCTAAGTCTGGATGACCTTTTAGTATTTGACCTTCAGAAACTGAGGTGAATTAGAGGAGGAACTTTTATGGTTATTGTAAACACTGTACCTCCGGGTTAGAAGTGTTTACACTTCTCATAACTGATCCAAGTCTGAGGATCCTTGTTTTAGAACACCACCTGTGAGGGGGTTGGGCTGTTTACAGGTTTGCAGGTACCTTGACCTCAGAATACCCTGTTACTTTGATTTGATTAAGAGTACTCCATCTTGGAACAGTTCTTGTGATTCTAAAACCCTGGACATGTGGCTCTTTATTTGAGTCCCCACACCTTGGTTACTGGACTTATAGACCTCCATCTGGATTTCTTACACACATGGACCTATATCAGAGCACTTGATCAGATCCAGCTCAGTCGCAAACCCTTGCATATCATTTGCATACATAATCATTGCATCATATTGACATTTGCTTATTTGTGTTTCAGGGTATCCAAATTCATTTGGTTTTGGTTTTGACCCCATCTTCAGTATTGACCTATCTTCATCAGCACCTGCTTCAGCTATCAGCTATCTACTTCAGTCATCTGCACCAGCCAATCAGTGGCCCATTCTTCAGTATCATCATCAGCACTTGTCTCTACTCAGTCTCAACATCATGGCACCTAAAAAGAGCAACATCACCTACCACTTCTTCCAGCCAGAGTTAGCAGACATCAGGAGGATTCAGACCCTGATCACTCCAGACCATATACCACTGTTCAGAGAACACCATGGAGATATACTTGATATGGTTATGGATCTGGACCCCTCACAGAGAAGCCTGATCCACACTTGCCTTCAGTTTTATGATCCCCCACTAAGATGTTTCACTTTTCAGGACTTTCAGTTGGGCCCTTTATTGGAAGAGTACTCCTCATTAGTTGGTATACCTATCAGGGGTGGAATCCCTTTCAACCCTGAGATGGTCTTTCCTGGTAATGAAGAGGTAGCAAAGGCATTGCATTTGGAACCAGTCCTGATTGGGGAGCATATGACTTCTAAGGCTGGAATCCCTGGCCTGCATCTGGATTTCTTGATCTCTCAAGCTACCCTGAAAGCTTCTTCAGGAGAGTGGAAAGCAGTCTGTGCTTTATTGGCCTTGAGCATATATGGGATTGTATTATTTGCAGATGAGCCTCGATTCATTAGTAAGAATGCAATCCATCTGTTCATTCTAAGGAACCCAGTGCCAACTTTATTGGGGGATCTCTACTATTCAGTGCATCAGAGGAATGAAAAACAGAGGGGAAGATTAGTAAGATGCTGTGCTCCTTTGTTCCATACTTGGCTTCTCAGGCATTTGCCCAGGACAGATGCATTTTTGAACCCTCATCAGCAGAGGAACTGGGCTGGAAGACTTACTACTCTAACTTCAGCTGATATCAGGTGGTGCACTCAAAGCATAAAAGGCAGGGATATCATCACCAGCTGTGGGCATTTTCCCAATGTGCCCCTGATAGGAGTTAAGGGTAGTATTAATTATAACCCTCTGCTGTTCAAAAGACAACTGGGCTATGCACTGGTCCACACTCCTAAGGCACAGGACTTGGTTGAGACTCTTTATTGTGAGAACAAGCTTAATTTGGCTATTGTTAGGCAGGCAGTCTGGGCCTGGGGCAATGTGCAGACTAAAGGGGTAACCATCCTGGGGAAGTGTAACAATGTGGCATCAGCACAATACTATGATTGGTCCCATGCTAGGGCTCAAATTTCTGGATTGCCTTTCACTATTGAAGATATGCCTGGACCTTCTACAACTCCACCACCAGCAACTGTCAGCTTAGAGGAGTTTGAGAAATTGAAAGAGAGAAATGAGAAGTTGACTCAGGCCCTACAGAAGACCCTCTGGGAGAGGAGTGATGGTAGGTTGGATATTGAGAGGTTAGAAAAGTTGAAGATGGAGCATCTGGCTAGAATTGAGAAGTCTGAGGATTACATTAAGAAGTCTAGGGCTGGAGAGCAGATCTTGAAGAATGCCTGCAAGGAAGCTCAGTTCCAGAAAGCCAGGACAGACTTGTATTTGAAGGAGAGTCAAGCTAGGTGGGTCAGGATCACCGAGGCTCGTACTCTGGAGGACAAGAGAGTCCAAGACAAGATAGAGCAACTGGAAGCTAGTGCAAAAGAGCAGCAGGAAGCCCTGACAGCAGCCCAGAGGGAGATATCGGAGTTGAAGATCAGAGCTGGAGTGAAGAGGTCAAAGGACCAAAGTCAACACAAGAAGCTAACTGCAGTTGTTACTACCCGGAACCTCCTTATCAGGAACCTCACGGAGCGTCCAGCTGATCCTGTGACCGAAGCACTTCTCAAGGAAGTTCGGGAGGATGAGTTTGGTCTTGGTGTTTGACCATTTGCTTGTTGTTGTTTTTATTCCATGTACTTTTATTTTCTTATGGTGTATTTTGACCCCTTGGAGGGCTTATGTTGTAAAAAGAACAAGTTGTATCATTTTACTTTCTGTAATGTATATTTGTGTTGGTTTGTTTCATCTGAGTTTTCTTCGAGCAACATCAACAGCATCTTCAAGGGTCTGGAAGGGTCAAAACTGAATGCCAAGCCGGATACCTTGAGAACAAATAAGCATACTGCATTGCATGCTAACCCTTTGCTTGTTTTGTAGGTGTTTGTTTTATTGTTGCTAACTCTGTTGTGATGTTCAGGAATTATTGCTCGACGACGAGGGTTTCCACTCAATCGACCACACAGATACCCCACCCGTAACAATCTTCCGGGCATACAGATGGATCAGATGCAGCAGGACCTTACTGAGGTCAGGAACCAAATGACCAACGAAAGGTTGGAAATGAGGAACCAAATGACACAGTTTATGGAAGTAATGAACAACATGGCTCAAAGCCAGGAGAGGCTCAGAGCACTGGTGGAAGGAAGAAATCAGGAAGATCATCAGCCAGGGACTGCTGGGACTAGCAACAATGAAAGAGTCCAACCTCATGTCAATCCCCCAGTCTTTGGACCCCACCTCCATCCAGAGGCCAACATCCCTGTCAATATACAAGGGCCTGCCACAGCAGGGAGGGTGCTGCAAGAAGACCCCCAAGAAGACCAGTTCACAGTAATGGGAGCTGGGGAAGAGGCTTATGATAGAAGGTTGGATGAGATAGCTGAGAAGTTAAGATCCTTAGAGTCTCAAAACTCTTTGGGTTTTGATGTTATGGATATGGGCTTGGTAGACGGGGTCAGGATCCCCCACAAGTTTAAGCCCCCATGCTTTGAGAAGTATAATGGGACTTCCTGTCCCCGAACCCATCTACAATCTTTTCTCGGGAGGTTAAAGGCCTATACCATGGACGAGAAGCTTTGGATGTTCTACTTTGAGGATAGCTTAACTGGAGCTTCGAGGGAATGGTATTCCCATCTGACAAGAGCAACTATTAGATGCTGGAAGGACCTGGCAGAGGCCTTCATCAGACAGTATCAGTATAATCTGGATATGGAGCCCAACAGGACCCTCCTAATGGGAATGTCACAGTCATCTAGAGAGAGCTTCCGAGAGTATGCTCAAAGATGGAGACAGCTTGCTGCTACTGTCCAGCCACCTATGTCAGAAAGGGAGATGGCTGATATGTTCATGAACACCCTTCAGGGGACTTATATTGATAGGCTAGCTGCCTTCTCATCTACCAGCTTTGCAGATGTAGTCATAGCCGGGGAGAGAATTGAAAGCCTATTGAAGATGGGTAAGATCTCAGACAACGGTGCAAGCTCATCCAGTAATGCAAGAAAGCCTTTTGCGGACCCAAGAAGGACTGGTGAGGCCAATGCCATCCACACCAACAGGGGCATGCCCCAATATGTTCATAGATCTGTGGCAGCAGTCACCATTCCCGCTCCAGCTCATCCACAACCAGCCTATCAACCTCCGCAGCAAAACTATCAGCAACAACCTCAGTACCATCAACAAAATCAGTATCCTCCGAGAAATTACAACAACAGCAACACCAACAACAATAACCAGCAAAGGCCATTCCAGCAGAGGCCATCTCAAGCCAACAGGGTGATCGATCCGATCCCTATGCCATATGCTACATTGCTGCCACAACTCCTGAAACTCAACCTAGTTGAGCTAAGGACGTTGGCACCTCCAGATCCCAACAGTCTACCCAGGAATTATGACTCCAACGCCAGATGTGCCTTCCATTCAAATGCACCTGGCCACAGTACAGAAAAGTGCAGAGCCTTGCACATGAAGGTACAAGACCTGGTAGACTCTAAGGCCCTGAATTTCGCACCACCACCCAATGTCAACAAGAACCCCATGCCAAACCACGGTGGTCCCAGAATCAACGCTATTGAAGAAGACAAGCCGTCTTATTTAATAACCAGTGTGGGTCAGATTCGGACACCGTTGGTGGAGATTAAGGCTCAGCTCCTCGAATGTCAAATGTTCCCGGGGTGTGAGTTAGGGTGTGCTTACTGCAATATTTCATTAAATGGGTGCGATAACCTGAGGAATGGCATAGATGGTCTCATTCAGAGTGGCCAACTTCAAATCACCACATCATTTCCAACAAATCCAGCAATCTCATCAACAACAATTCCGGTATCTCCTATAACTGCAGCAACCATTGTTCCCGACAATTCTTCGGCTTCATCAACAAGTACTTCATCTATCATCTCAACTGATCAGCTATCAACAAATTTCGCTTCTACAACTTCAGCACCACTCCAGTTTGAATCTCCTACAACAACAACGTCCATCCTTCCAACAATGTCTCCTACAACACCAGCAACAAATCATGAAGATGTCTCAACTGTCACAATATTTTATGATCCTGAAAACAACTCTGCCTACAACTCAGAAGGTGCTGCTCCCATCAGAGCACCAGTCACGATTTATTATGATCCACAAACTATCACAGTCCCTTCTGCAGCTGCCATCAGTCCAGTCACTGTCACAGTGCCTGGGCCAGTACCTTATGAAAGCAGTAATGCCATCCCTTGGCACTACGGCTCTGACGTATACTGCGAGGGACAAAGAATCACTCTTGATACATCAACACTTGCACCACAAATAGACAATGTGGGAGGAGGCGGAGGCTTCACTCGAAGCGGACGTCTCTTTGCGCCACAAATTCAAAGACCCACTGCCGAAGCAGAAGCTGCTGCCAAGGCAAAAGGGAAGAGCCCGGTGCAGGAAGATCAAGCTGTTAAGGAAGCTTTGAAAACACCATTCGATCAAGAAGTTGATGAGTTTATGAGGATCATCAAAAAGAGTGATTACAAAATAGTGGATCAGCTTCACCAGACGCCATCCAAGATCTCTATCCTATCACTGCTTATGTGTTCCGAAGCCCATCGGAATGCATTACTCAAAGTCTTGCACGCAGCTTACGTGCCTGAAGAGATCACCGTCAATCAGTTGGAAACCGTGGTTGGAAATGTTACTGCTAGCAATGGGCTAGGGTTCACCAATACTGACTTGACAACGGAAGGCCGCAACCATAACAAGGCCTTACACATCACCATGGAATGTAAAGGTGCAGTCCTTTCCCATGTGCTGGTAGACACAGGGTCATCCCTTAATGTCTTACCGAAAAAGGCCCTGGTGAAGCTAGAGTATGAAGGATTAGCATTGCGTCCCAGTAACCTGGTAGTAAGAGCCTTTGATGGTTCTAAGAGATCGGTTCTGGGAGAGATTGAGCTGCCTGTGACGATTGGCCCACAAACTTTTACAACGATCTTCTATGTGATGGACATTCAGCCTGCCTACAGCTGTTTGTTGGGTAGACCATGGATTCATGCCGCTGGCGCAGTAACGTCTACCCTTCACCAGAAGTTAAAATTTGAGTGGGAAGGCCAAGTCGTTACTATCTGTGGGGAGGAGGATATATTTGTTAGCCATTTGGCTACGTATAAGTATATTGAGATGGATGGGGAGATCCATGAAACAATGAGTCAAGGGTTTGAGGCCCTGAATGTTAACGAAGCATCTGCTGTATCTGGAGTCTCCATGTCATCTTATCAACAAGCCCGGAAGGTTGTTGAAGAAGGAACTGCCCAAGGCTGGGGCAAGGTTTTATCTGTGGAGGAGAAGAAAGACAAATTTGGGTTGGGTTACAGACCAACTCAACAAAATCAAGCAGAGGCTGCTGAGAAGCCTTGTTTTATCAGTGGGGGGATGCTCACCCCTGATGCTATCAACAATTTGGAAGACGAGCTGGAAGAGGAGCGCAATCTGGAGAATTGGATTCGTCCAAAGATCCCGGGGAGCAGTATCTCAAACTGGTCTTCCCAGGAAATTATAAGAGTTACTCACGCAGAGTAATTATTATTTCCTGTATTTTTATAGCATGCATCAAAGTCTTGCATCTTGCCCAAGATGACAAGACTCATTTTGTAATCGGGCCATCTGTACTTTTTGTGCAAACAAGATTAATCAACGAAATATCAGACATCTTTTTGCAAATGAGTCTTTTTCTTTTCTGCTCACTGTTTTTCCATTTTTCTTTTTGTACAAAAATAAAATGGCGATGTTTTCAAAATGATAACTTTATTTCACTTTTCTAAGCAAGATTAAAATCAATCACTAAAATGAACAAACTGAACCCTTGCAGAGAGTGCCTTCCAGACAGCACCGACAACAGCACGGCTATGACTTCGTATGACTTTGACAATCCAATCAATCAAGCTGATGAAGGGGTTGAAGAAGAATATGAGCTTCCTGAAGAGCTAGCCAGATTGTTGAGACAAGAGGAAAAGGTTATCACTCCTCATCAGGAGGAGGTGGAAACGATTAATCTTGGTACAGAAGAAGAAGTGAAAGAAGTTAAAATCGGGGCTTGCCTACAGAACTCAGTGAAGAGACAACTGATTGACCTGCTTCAAGAGTATGTGGATGTGTTTGCTTGGTCTTATCATGATATGCCAGGGTTGGACACCGACATTGTTGTGCACAAGCTGCCTTTGAGAGAAGAATGCCTACCGGTTAAACAGAAACTGCGCCGGACTCGCCCAGACATGGCAATGAAAATCAAAGAAGAGGTACAAAAGCAGTGGGACACCGGGTTCCTTGCTGTGACTAGCTATCCGCCGTGGGTTGCTAATATAGTACCTGTGCCTAAGAAAGACGGGAAAGTAAGAATGTGTGTTGACTACCGGGATCTGAACAGAGCCAGCCCGAAAGATGATTTCCCATTACCTCACATCGATGTATTGGTGGATAACACGGCTCAGTTCTCGGTATTCTCCTTCATGGATGGATTTTCAGGATACAATCAGATCAAAATGTCACCTGAAGACATGGAGAAGACAACCTTCATTACACCTTGGGGCACGTTCTGTTACAAAGTGATGCCATTCGGACTGAAGAATGCTGGTGCCACATATCAACGGGCTATGGTGACGTTATTCCACGATATGATCCATAAAGAAATAGAATGTTATGTGGATGACATGATTGCCAAGTCCCTTACTGAAGAAGATCACCTGGTGAATCTGCTGAAGCTATTCAAGCGTCTGAGGAGGTACCAATTGAAGCTGAACCCCAACAAATGCACATTCGGGGTACGATCCGGCAAGCTGCTGGGCTTTATTGTAAGCGAGAAGGGGATTGAAGTTGACCCTGATAAAGTCAAGGCCATCCAAGAGATGCCTGCACCGAAAACTGAGAAGGAAGTTCGAGGGTTCTTAGGTCGATTGAACTACATCTCACGGTTCATATCTCACCTTACAGCAACCTGTGAACCCTTGTTCAAGCTGTTAAGAAAAGAACAGACGGTCAGGTGGAACGAAGACTGCCAGAAGGCTTTTGATAAGATCAAGGAGTACTTACAAGAGCCTCCAATCCTCATGCCTCCAGTTGAAGGAAGACCTCTGATAATGTACTTGACAGTATTAGAAGAGTCAATGGGGTGTGTGCTGGGCCAGCATGACGAGTCTGGTCGAAAAGAGTATGCAATATACTACCTAAGCAAAAAGTTTACCGACTGTGAACAACGTTATTCACTGCTCGAGAAAACTTGCTGTGCTTTAGCGTGGGCTGCTCGCCGACTGAGACAGTATATGTTGACCCACACTACTTTATTGATCTCAAAAATGGACCCAGTTAAGTACATTTTCGAGAAGCCAGCTCTTACCGGACGGGTTGCAAGATGGCAGATGATTCTCACAGAATATGACATCCAGTACACTTCTCAGAAAGCCATCAAAGGCAGTGTACTATCTGAATATCTTGCTGAGCAACCTATCAATGACTACCAGCCTATGAGATTTGACTTCCCTGATGAAGACATCATGTTCATAAAATCAAAAGATCATGAAGAGCCTATTCACACTGAAGGGCCTGACCCGGAAGAAGAATGGACTATGATGTTTGACGGGGCTGTTAACATGAATGGTCGTGGTGTTGGTGCAGTACTCATTACACCCAAAGGAGTTCACATGCCTTTCTCGGCAAAACTCACTTTCAACTGCACTAACAACGAAGCTGAATACGAAGCTTGCATTATGGGTCTTGAGGAAGCCATTGACCTCAGGATCAAGACATTGACTATATTCGGAGATTCGGCTCTGGTAGTTAATCAAACCAACGGAAAATGGTACACCCACCAAGATCATCTGATACCTTACAGGGATTATACAAGGAGGTTATTGACTTTCTTCACAACAGTCAAGCTTGAGTATATCCCTCGGGACGAGAATCAGTTCGCAGATGCTCTTGCTACCATTTCATCTATGATCAAAGTTCAGACTGCCAGCTTTGTACCTCAGATTTCGGTGTCCAGACTTGATAGACCAGCATATGTATTTGCAGCAGAAGTTGTCAAAGATGATAAGCCTTGGTTCCATGACATTAAGTGCTTCTTGGAGGATCAAACATACCCGCTTGGGGCATCTTCCAATGATAAGAAGACTTTGAGAAGGCTTGCTGGTAGTTTCTTTCTGAACACTAATGGATCTTTATACAAAAGGAACTTTGATATGGTACTCCTCAGATGTGTTGATAAGACGGAAGCAGACTTGTTGATGCACGAGGTGCACGAAGGATCTTTTGGTACCCATGCTGGAGGACATGCCATGGCTAAGAAATTGTTAAGATCAGGTTATTACTGGATCACAATGGATGCAGACTGTTGTGCCTATGCCAGAAAATGTCACAAATGCCAGATCTACGCAGATAAGGTGCATGTGCCTCCCAATCCTTTGAACATCATGTCTTCACCCTGGCCCTTTGCCATGTGGGGCATTGATATGATTGGCAAGATTGAGCCGACTGCTTCAAATGGCCACAGATTCATCCTGGTTGCCATTGATTATTTCACCAAGTGGGTTGAAGCAGCCTCATATGCAAATGTCACAAGGCAAGTGGTAGCCAGATTTCTGAAAAGAGATATCATCTGTCGGTATGGAGTTCCCGAGCGAATCATTACTGATAATGGTTCCAACTTGAACAACAAAATGATGGCAGAGCTGTGCTGGGACTTCAAGATCCAACACCACAATTCTTCTCCTTACAGGCCAAAGATGAATGGCGCTGTTGAGGCAGCAAATAAGAATATCAAGAAGATTGTGCAAAAGATGGTAGTCACATACAAAGACTGGCATGAGATGCTACCATTTGCCTTGCATGGGTACCGCACGTCAATCAGGACATCCACTGGGGAAACACCGTATCAACTTGTGTATGGTATGGAGGCAGTCCTACCTGTTGAAGTTGAATTACCCTCTCTGCGGGTACTAATGGATGTTAAACTGAGTGAAGCAGAATGGATTCGGTCCCGATTCGAACAACTGAGCCTGATTGAAGAGAAAAGATTGGCTGCAATCTGTCATGGGCAGTTGTATCAGAAAAGAATGAAGAAAGCCTTCGATCAGAAAGTCAGGCACCGAGAGTACCAAGTAGGAGATCTTGTGCTGAAGAGAATCCTCCCCCCTCATACAGACCACAGGGGCAAATGGACTCCAAACTATGAGGGACCATTCGTGGTAAAGAAAGTTTTCTCTGGTGGAGCACTGATGCTCAGCACCATGGATGGTGAAGACTTCCCGTCCCCTGTGAATTCAGATGCAGTTAAAAAATACTTCGCATAAAAAAATGACCCGCTGGACACAAAAACAGAATGTAAGTCCAGGCAAAAATAGGGCATCCCGGCGAGTCAAAAAACATAATAAAAGACTCGGGCAAAAATAAGGGAAAATGAACAAAAATATGTACACCCGCTGAGTTGAAAAGCCGCATTGGACAGCTCAGGCAAAAATGGGTATCCCGATGGATTGAAAACCCGAAAGGGAGATCCATGCAAAATAAGGGAATAAGCGAACAACTGCATTCGTCTGTATTGCCTACAACTTAGCAAACCTCGAAAGGATCAAGCTTCAATCAGAATCAACCTCCTTCAGAAAGCAAGACGAGAAGAACGTCGAAAGTCATACGAGTCATGGCGAAAGAGGAAGCTCCTTTGAAAGCGTCGTCAACATCGCCAGCACTTTGTTTCTCAATTTGTAACAATCTCCTCATTTTAGGAGATATGTTTCCTTGACTGTATCTTGCCAATTCAGGGCACATGAATTAATAAAATCAGATTTTTCAGTCATGTCTCGTCTTATACATTTTTATTTGCAAATAATGTCTGATGTCTCTAAAAAACTAATCGCATGAGTACAAATGCTTTTCTCTAAAAATAAAAACGCGTGCTTACAGGGAATACTTACTTTCAAGAGTGTCTAACTCCTATGACGGAATCCAGCAAAGGATACCTCGGGACCATTTGTGCGTTTCCTTGTCTTTGCAGGATTGCAGGTATCCAGAACGCAACTTGGGGCATGTAAGCCTCACCTCAGTAAGCTGACAAATCAATACTCGCTCAGTCTTAGCACCCAGGTGCTATATCACCAGCTGAGTTACCAACAACCTTCCCCAACTGAGTTACCACTTGTCACTTATCCCCAACCGAGTTGCCAGTCATTTCTTCCTCAATCAAGTACAAAATTCAGGGAATCATCTCCCCACAGAATCCTCAGACTCTATTCAAGAAGAGCAACGCATGAAGGAGTCACAACAGAATCAAATACATAGCATAATCATAAGTCATGTTGTGAATCGAACACTTGTGAATATGACAATTCGTTAATATACAGACTACTTTCCCCAAAATCCCCACCAGAGTCCCCAGCAAAAGCAGTTGCCCCCAAATTCACAAACACCGGTATATACTCCTTTTGACACCCATCCGTGTCATCACTCCCCAGTAAAGTCGCCTGAACACTCTTTACAAACAAGACCACCCGTAATACAGATACTTCTTGACACCCGTCCGTGTCAAACCACCAGCAGAAAGCCAAAGACATCATCTTTGCACTCACCTTCTTGTATGTACATTGTCTCGACACCCGTCCGTGTCATATCCCCAGCGCAGTCGCTTACACTTTTACAACCCATATACCTGTTTATACTATACCCTTCTCCTTTTGACACCCGTCCGTGTCACTCTCCCCAGCAGTCAAAGTACTCATCTATACAATACTCATACTCACTACTCATGTTACACTTATACAGATGCTCGTCCGTATCTTGTATATGCCATTTATATCCCCACAGATTCGGCATTGGTCCATGTTCTTTGTTAACCAGTTGGTACTCGTCCGTACCATCATCTCAGAATATGCGTCAAGTGTTTTTTTCTACATGATACTCGTCCGTATCATAGTCTTAAGGATGCTCGTCCGCATTTTTAATCCATACCCTTTGTCAAACACTTTTGTCTTCTTGAATATAGATACTCGTCTGTGTCTACTATTCCCCAGAAAAATCCCTTCAGATTCAACACTCATCCGTGTTCTTTGTTAACCCGTTGATACTCGTCCGTATCATCATCTCTGAACACGTGTCAGTTTTGTTTCTACATGATACTCGTCCGTATCATAGTCTTAAGGATGCTCGTCCGCATCATTAATCTATACACAACATCTAGACACTTATACTTTCTTTTCCTGGTTGTAAATACTCGTCCGTGTTTACTATATCCCCAGTAGATCGCCAACAAAGCAAATTTTCTTTTTTATCTAACACTCATCCTGTGTTATGATAACCTTGAGAGCAGCCGTACCCTGCTAGGTGGTCGTCCTCCACCTCTTGATGGTCGTCCTCCATCATGCTCATCCGATGGCCGTCCCCATCGTTGATATTTAGCAGCCGTCCCCTGCTCGGTGGTCGTCCTCCACCTCTTGATGATCGTCCTTCATCACTTTATCCAATGGCCGTCCCCATTGTTGATTTTGGTTATCTGGCATTTGTCCTATGTCATGACAAACCTCGAGAGCAGCCGTCCCCTGCTAGGTGGTCGTCCTCCACCTCTTGATGGTCGTCCTCCATCATGCTCGTCCGATGGCCGTCCCCATCGTTGACCTTTTCTATCCGGAATTCGTCCTATGTCGCGGTATTTCCGGCAGCCGTACCCTGCCAGGTGGTCGTCCTCCACCTTAGATGACCGTCCCTCATCTTAACACAACAGAGCAGCCGTCCCCTGCTAGGTGATCGTCCTTCGCCTTTGATGACCGTACCTCATCATCTGTTTATTTCATTTATTCTTTGACCCGATGGCCGTCCCCGTCGTGGTCCCTTTTCTTTTTAGCCCGATGGCCGTCCCCATCGTCGTTTGCTTTACCTTTATGAACTTGATGGCCGTCCCCGTCATGTTTCATTCAATCCCCAGAAAATCTTACAGCTTTACTTGATGGTCGTCCCCATCATAATATTTTATTTTGCCCAGCTAGTCGGTCGTCCCCGTCTTGGCTTTACCTTTTATCCCCAGCATGTCGGCCGTCCCCGCCATTGCGTTACTTCACACACTTTTCCCAGCATGTCGGCCGTCCCCGTCATTGCCCTTTACCCAGCAGTCGTCCTCTGCTCGACGGTCGTCCTCCGTCGCCCACACTTTACAATATACTTTACTTTCTTTTTCAATCTATATCCCTTTTCTTCTCCATTTTGTGAGTGCAAATTTTGGACTGTCTTTGGTATTCAACCACAAGTTATCTTGTTTGCATGTTAAGCCGTCGCTTACATCCTGCACAGCTAACTCATGTTTGAATAGGGGCAGCTGTAAACACCCCAAATTTGCCCTCACCCATTCACACCATGGCTTGTGATCATTGCATATGCATAAACTCAATCATAGCATCTCATGACACATTTTTGATTCACTGCATAGGTTCAAAGCCATCTGCATTTAGGGTTTGTGACCTGAGCAATCCAAGAGCTTCTTGAGCCACTCCAAAGGCCACCAATCACTTCAAAGGGATCCATGTGTGTTCTTATATCATATTACATCCTCTCAAAGTCAAAAATGCCAAGGAATCACAAGAACTGGGATTGGTATGGATGCAGAGCCAAGTTTGACTGCACAGTTGACCTAAAATTAGGGTTTTGGTTTCAGAGGTCATAACTCCAATTTTTTTGGTCATTCCTTTTTCCATTGGTCTCTATATGGTATAGGGAGTATGCATATCAATCTTCATGAATAAATTCCATGGGGAAGTCATCTGATCAAGAGTTGACTTTCTGGACAAGTCAGTGCAAAATCAGGGCATCTGAGGCCCCCAATGACCCAACCAAGGGGTGATCTTCATCATTTTGAGTGTATATGATCTTTATTTGATCATGGAAGAAGGTTGAAGTTCACAAAATTCAAGAATTACAAGTTTTTGCAAAGTTGACTTTTTAGGGCATAGTTGACTTTTAAAGAATATGTCATTTTATGCCACTTTTCAAGCCTTGCTTTTTGATCCAAAAATGCTTCAAATGGAAAAACTTTGGTCATGAAAGTTGTAGATTAGATCTTTCCCTTTTCAAAAAGTACAAGAACATGATCTAATTCTTCTTGGATCAAAAGTTATGGTGTGTTAAAGTTGGCAAAAATCACTAATTTTCAAGTTATGCACTAAAAGGAAAACTTGCAATTTCATGTACCAAGCATTCTAGTGACTTCAAATTGACTTCAAAGCTTCATCACATGATCATATATGACCCCAAAAACAGATTTGGCCCAAGGAATTTTGCATTGCTTGCCTTGATTTTCAAAGTTCCATAAAGCATTTTTCATAAGAGTACAAAAGGGGATTCTTGGCAAAACCATTCTTCAAGGAATTATGTGGTCTCTAGCTGACTTTTAAACATTGCCATGACTAAAAGAAGTGTTATGCTACAAAATTCAGCAAGCAATGTTTCATGTGTATGGCACAAAATCATGAGGAAACATCAAGTGGGCAAGTTGCAAAAGCTAGCATAGCTTGTCATCCATATGTTGCAGCCAGCTACAAACAATCCAAGGGCTCTCCTCAACTCAAGCTGGAGCAAGACATGACTTGAACCTGCTGCTGCCATGGCCCATACTCTCAAGGACACATATTTGACCTTTTTGCAAAAAAGCTCCCATACTCTTGGCACAGTAAACAGCCACCCTACTGACCTGCCCCACAGGCTATCCACACAAGTTGGAGATGATATAGCAAAGCATTGAGCATTGAATCTGGCCAGAACACAGCATATCCAAAAACCTGCAAAAACTTTCCTCTCTTCGAATCACCTTCCATAGCCACAAAACATCAAAACTTTCTTCACTAACAAGTCAAGCACACTCAAGAGAGCAAGAACCAACCCTTAACAGAGCTTGAAACCACTCACACACAAACTCCATTTTCTGATACACCAGAACTGGACTCCTCAAATCAGCTTGTTTAAGCTCATTCCAAGCCTTCCATTAGCACCAGGGGAGTCAGTGGAGCAATCTTGCACCAAAGAATAGCTCTGAAAGCCCAGAAACAGGGGTCTCCATCTCAGGTATGGCCATGAACATTTTTTCTCAGAGCTTGCATTTCGAGTTATAAATTGGTTGCTTATGTCTTGCTGGTCATGGGGATGCTTTTAGAATCGAAAATAGATGAGAAATGAGTTTGCATGGTCACTCTGAAATTTCACCCGTGAAATTTGTTTCTTTCGATTGGCTTGATTCTTGGTGTTTAAATGATGTTTGAAGTTGGATTCGTGATCTAGGTTGTTAGAGGATCATTTGGTTGTGTTTAATTTGTTGTTTAGAGGCCTGAATCATGATTTAGGGTTTTGATGTTGCCGGAGAAGATGACCGGAGCTTCCCTCCGGTCACCTGAAAATGTTTAGCCCTAATCCTGTAATTAAATGTCATTTGAATTTGGAGCGTAGGATTAGTTGACCCCATTGACTTGTCGCGCGAATGACTGGCCCAGATTCATTTGTTTAGCCCTAATCCCTTTTAATTAGTTTAATTAATCTTAATTAAATTAATTTAATCAGAACCAACCACAGCCCTTGGATGACGCGCCAGTCAACCTTTTCAAACCCAGTTCAAATCTCCACCATCAGATCTGATTACTTCTCCATTTATTTATTTTTATTTCATTTTTTTTTCATTTAACTTCCATAATTTATTTAAAATAGCAAAAATTGCTTAAAAATTATGAAACTTTTTGTCAAGAGTTTCATTAATTTTTAAGACACAAAAATATTTTTATTTTCATTTTTAGCATTTAAAAAGTATTTTTAAATATTTAAAAGTTTATTTTTAATTGATTAATGAGAATTAATTTATTAAAAATACTTTTAGGTATTTAAAAATCACCAAAAAATTCATGAAATATTCTAAGACATTTAGAAACATTGTCCAACCTTCAAACCAAATTTATTTTTTGATCTTGATGCATTTTGAGAATTTTTCATTGAATAAAAATCATTTTTATGCATTAATTGGATCCAAAGTTCAAAAAATCATCTCTGCCTATCCATGAAGAGTTGGACATTGATTCTTTTTGCATTGCATTGTGTTTAGCATGTAGTTTGTGAGATTAAATGGCCATGATTTGATCTTTCATTTTCATTTTGTTTGACATTTCATTTGTTTGGAAACCCTAAAACCCTAGAAATCTTAAGAAAATCATATCTTGAGTTTGGTTAGGAGTTGAAACTTCTCCTTTGGGCATTGGTTTAGTATAGGATTAGGGGTCCTTTGAGTGGCATTTTCAATTTTTTATCTTAGGGTTTGCTTCTGATTTCGATTTTTGTTTGAGGAATGGTTCATAAACTCTAATTTGGGCTTCCATATGCATTCATCTTGCATTTGCTTGCATAACATGACTTGCCTTGACATTTCAATCATCCATTTGATTCATTTAACATCATGAGATATATTGAAAGCATGTTTGATCATTGCATCATGTATTTGCCATGTTGTATGCCATGTGCACTTCATAACTTTTCATGTTTGTTCATGGTTCTTAACTTGCTTCATTTGCATTCATGAACTTGTATGATCATCTCCATGTGCTGCCTCATGTTTGTAGCATCTCATAGCATCATTAGCATCATGTAAATTCTTCTGGTTTTGTCTCTCATCATGTCATCTCATCCCATTTTGCATTGCATTGCATTTCTTTTCTAACCTTTTCAGGTGGTAAGTGATTTTTGAGAAGTGAATTTGCCTTCACTTCTCATACTTTTTTCTCATCCCTCCCTTGCATCCATTGCTGCATTTTAACATGTGTTTGAGTTTGAGCTTGCTCATTCTTCTTCTTCCCACTTTCTTTCTTCAAGTGACTTGACTTCTTGAATGAAGCAAGTCACTTTGCTTCTCTTGATCCTTTCATCTGCTTCCTGGTGGTTCCATTGAAGATTTTTCTTGTTTAACCTCACAAACCTTAGGAACAACCAAGCATGACAATGATTAGGGTTTTGATTAGTCTCCCCTCTTAGTTTTACCTTTGTGTCTCTCTTGAGTCCTCTCTTCTCACCTCATAATCAGGGACTAAACCCTAAAGGCTTTAAGGCTTTGTGATTAAGCTTATGCCTGCATCCTTCTCTTAGGATGGAGTGTATAACTTTAATCCTAAGTGTTAAACCCTTAATGTGTTTAAATCCTCTAATCAATTCACTTAATAATCATCAAGACATCACACTTGTAACTTGGGCCTTGCATTAGGGTTCTAATTCTTCCTTAATTGGTTAAGAAGGACTAACCCTAGTGTTAATGGACAAGTCCCCCTCAAGTTGTCTTACAAATCATAAAATTCACTTCATCATCATACCATTAATCTAAAATCCACTTAATCAAAGGCTTGTTTTGTCATGAGTTTAATCCCTAATCATGGATTAAGCTGAGGAGCTTTCCCCAGCTTAAACATTCTCATCTATTATCCTTCTATTAGGATGGTGTAATGAGTCTGTTTAATCCTTGATTATGGCTTAACCTCATTACTCAACACTAAACAAAAACACCAAAAAACATCTAAATAATCACAAGTAGGTTAATGATCTTAATCCTATATCAAAGGTGATTAAGTGTGAGAAGCTGACTTCACACTTAAGGTATTCTCATTACCCCTAATCAGAGGGAAGATGTGATGAGTTTACTAATCCATTGGTTTAGGCTTAATCTCATTAACTTATGACAAACTCTCAAAAACAATAAAAGACTGAAAACTCAAAAACAAACAATAATCGTCTCCTCCGGGATTCTTTTCTCATCATCTTCACTCACAAACGAGAACTTGCTTCTTTCGTCTAATGCAAGACAGTAAGCACCTGAGCCAGACAGGTCATACACTTGAGCATAGGCAAGTAAGCAGTTCACAAGTCAATTCATCTTTCAGTCTCTTTGGGTCGAACTACGGTGTTCTGACTTCCTCATTGCACGAGAGGATACGTAGGCATAACTTAACGGTTATCGAACAAAAGTCTCTGTATATTCCCCCTCCTTCCAGCATCATTCTCTTAGCCTCATGATCATGAGCATACTCTTTCCTTACACTGACACTTCACTTATGCACTTCACACTTCTTTTACACTGACACTTGTACATTCTTTTCCAGCTATTTTATACACAAATTGCACCGACACTACCCCTTTAAAATACAAATCTTTTAAGCGTGGATCCCATCGAGTACGGCGGACAATCTGGGTGCTAATACCTTCCCAGGTTGTAACCAACCCCCTTTCTCAGTCTCTCTGGTTCGCAACCGTCTTATCCATATCTTTTTCTAGGTCTATGCAGCATTACCTTTCCTCCGGGATAAAAATGCCTAGCTGGCGACTCTATTCATCTCCAGTGAGTTCACTGCTGTGTGTTCTCATTGTCCCTCTCGCCGACCGTTCGCGTCTGTACCTTTATTTGGGCCATGTCCATTTATCGGGAGCGACAGCTTGGTATCCCAATCTCCTTTAATCTGACTTACTACCAGGGCTGAATCTCCATACACGTCTAGGAACTGAATCTTCATATCAATGGAAGCTTTGATACCCAGGATACATGCCTCATACTCAGCCATGTTATTGGTACAATAGAAACAAAGTCTGGCAGTAATCGGGGTATGACAACCTTCAGGGGAACTGATCACAACACCAACACCATTACAAAGTGCATTGGAAGCACCATCAAAAACCATGGTCCATCGGGATCCTTGTTCAGGTCCGTCATATTGTCCAGATTCTTTGGTAATAATCATAATGTCTTCGTCAGGAAACTCAAAACTCATTGACTGATAATCATCCACTGCTTGATGAGCTAAATGATCAGCCACAACACTGCCTTTAATGGCCTTCTGAGTAGTATACTGTATATCATATTCTGTCAAGATCATTTGCCATCTTGCAATTCTTCCGGAGAGAGCAGGTTTCTCGAATATGTACTTGATTGGATCCATCTTCGAAATCAACAAGGTAGTATGGGTCAACATATACTGTCTTAGTTGGCGAGCAGCCCATGCCAAAGCGCAACAAGTTTTCTCGAGCAGTGAATATCTTGTTTCACAGTCGGTAAACTTTTTGCTAAGGTAGTATATTGCCTGCTCTTTTCGACCAGACTCGTCATGTTGCCCCAAGACACACCCCATTGAATTGTCTAACACTGTTAAGTACATAATCAAGGGTCTTCCATCAACTGGTGGCATCAAAATTAGAGGTTCTAGCAAATATTTCTTGATTTCATCAAAGGCAGTCTGGCACTCATCATTCCATTCCATCACTTGATCTTTCTTCAACAACTTGAAGATTGGCTCACAGGTAGCTGTTAATTGGGAAATAAATCTTGCAATGTAATTCAATCTTCCCAAGAAACCTCTAACTTCCTTCTCAGTACGGGGAGCTGGCATCTCTCGTATAACTTTCACTTTTGCAGGATCTACTTCAATACCTTTTCCACTGACAATGAAACCCAGGAGCTTACCAGATCTAACTCCAAAAGTACACATCTCCCCTGGAATTTATATCCATCTCTTTTATCCTCATACGGATATTCGGGAATTTACTCTTCCAATAGGAGTACGACGAACGAAGACGGGAGGTTATGTATACCTTACTATCAAACGAAGACGGGAGGTTATATATACTATATTATCAAACAAGACGGGAACGAGTTCCTCATATTCTCCAGTAACAAATCGGGATTTATTTTCCCTGGCCAGCAGTTGTTATACGAAGATATCCAGACGCTTCAGGCTGCATGATTCATACATACATCATTTACATCATAACATACATATACATAGATACATAATACATTACTTAGGTGCATCATATTATACATGCATACATAATGCATAGACTAATATTATCATACATAATGCTACCTTGTTTTCAGGTTAAATCCCCAGCAGAGTCGCCAGTTATGTAACACGGTGGGAGAACTGACTTTAGTAATGTTGCGGATAGCAAGAGTCGCCACCGACTTTTATTTTATCCAAAGCAAAGGCATAAAAGAACAGGAAATACCTTTTAAAAGATTTTTGGGTCCGGGGGGTAGGTTATGTAAAGGGAAGGTGTTAGCACCCTTTACATCCATGGTTATCCATGGGCTCTTAGTTACTTAGCTCACTTTAAAATGTTTTTGAAATGTGAAGTGTGTGAATAGAAATTTTCTTAAGAGTTTTATAATGATCCATGTACGGATGCGTAAAAAACCTTTGTTTTGAAAATTGTTTAAAATGTGTGAAGTGTTTGAAATGTTTTTGAAAAGTGAGCAAGTATCTAAGAGGAACCTACCCTAAGTTTAAGTCTTTTCTGTTCTTGAATCCTTTAAATGGTAAGACTATCCCTATTATTAAGGAATAGGTAGTCATTACCTTGGATGTGAGGGACAAGTGAAGGGTCATCTGTTTATTTAGGCAACTGTGGGGTGTATAAGCAATTCGAAGGGACTTTATCATCTTTATTCGAAAGGGACAAGATCATTACGAAGGCAACATTCAAAGGGACTTGATCTTTTTATCTGTTTAGGGACTAGATGATGTGCATTGGAGGGACTTTGCTTTATACACCCTACTTGACCTTTTTGTAATAGGCAACATGAGAGGTATCCTTATGGAAGTGAGATGACAATCAAAGATCGACTTACGTGTGTGAGTGTACAATTTTAAATATTTATATTTAAGATTAAATGATCTAAATTGATTTTAAACATACAAACATGTTACACTCCCTATTTTTACTAACCATAGCATAAAATAAATATTTAAACATTACTACTAAATATTACATCTAAGGAACAATTACATAATAATAATTAAAGCAAATTAAATATAATAAGCAAAATAATAAATAATAATAATAATTGGGTTAGTGAAATAACAATAATAAAAATAATACAAAGTTAAATGGGGTTAGTAAGGATAAATATCACATAAATATAATTAATAATAATAATAATGAAATAAACAAGAATATTATAATAATTAAAAGTTCAATTTTATAAACAATTATTATTTAAGATTAATAAGAAAATATGAGCAATTATACTAATTATTATCAAGTTTTAAATTATATGTAAATTATAAAAGTAAGTTAATTATAAACATATTGTGAAAATAAAATTATAACTACAAAATTAAATTAGCAATTTTTTAACTATTTCTAAATATATATTAAAATTATATACAAAAATTAAGTTATAAACAATTTGTAGAATATTATCATATTAACAAAATAAAATTAAGAATTTTAATTTTAAGCATATTTATTTACAAGATTTAATTTATAAACAAAATAAAAAAAAATGTACATGACTAAATAAAATAGGATTAAGTTTTAAATAAAAGAAAATTAGAGTTTTGAAAATTATTAGGATTAATTAGGGTTTTTACAAAATATTTTAGTTTTTTTAGAAGATTAGGGTTTATATACATATTTTTAGAATAATAAAATAATTATATATAATTTAACAATATTAATAATTTACAAAAATAAATAAGTTTTTCTTATAAAATTAAAATTAAAAAGGATGAACTTAAAATAATATGAACATACTATTTATTATTTGAATTTATTTAAGATAGAAAATTAATTAAATAATCAAAAATAAGAAAAAGAATGAAAAATCAAAACCTGCTTGGGCTGGGATTTGAACCGAGTCCCTAAGCTTGCAGACTCCAAGACTTGCCTTCCATCCACTGGGCCATGCGCGTACAGGTGCTAAGGAAAGGGGTTCAATTGGTTTTGTTGCTTCATCCTGGAAAATAAAAAAAAACAACAAAACAAAAGGCCTGGGGGGAATCGAACCCAGGACCTTTGCACATCACACAAACACACTTACCATTCCAGCCGGGAGGGCGCATCTGTTAACATATCCATCACAATACATAATATATTAAGCTTAACAATTAAAATGAAAAAAATGAGAAAAACTGCTGAGCCCAGGATTCGATCCCTGGACCAAAGCCTCACACGCGCACCCCTTTAACCAACTGAGCTAGCACTGCAATTGTAATACAAAACCATAAACAATTCAAAAAATATTATGAATAATATTTGAATCTGAAAACGCGCGCTAGCTTCATCTTCAACCTCTGGCACTGCAAAATTTCCTGCGAAATTATCCACAAACTTTCCTGCGAAATTCTAAATTGCAGGAAACCCTATGAAATCCATACACCATCAAAACTGCAAAATTTCATCAAATTAATTATACAAACATGATCCATAGATGAATTGGCATTGATCTGTGTTCTTAGAATTAGTTTATGTTAGCTTAAGAACAAAACCCTAAAGGGGGCCGAAAACCCTAACAATGGTGGTTTCTCAAACCTGCAATGAAACTACAATTAAACCATCCAGAATCAATCAACAACTTCATACAAACACAAAACAATGATCAAAAGTTATTAAAATCCAGTCAATATGCAAAATCGAAAAATCAAAATATGATGAACATTATGAATTCGGGTTATGCAATATGAGGTGTTTAAGATGTTGTTTATGATCCAAAATCATTCTATGAACATCCAGGAACACATAGCAACCTTCAAATTGTCCTGAAAGTGGTTGTAGCTTGGAATCCGAATTTGAGTTTTGGAATGAATTTTGAAAATTGCAACTTACTCTTTGAGGCAGAAATTTCGTGTCCTTGCATTAGGTTTGTGTTGTATACTTATAGTGCAATGGAACTAGGTCAAAAAAATTGATTGTTGTGTGGAAAATTCGATTGAAAAAGATTAAGACTTAAAATTCAAATATTTGTGAATTAGACCTTTCTATTTCAAGCCAATCTTCATAATTCCCATATCAATTTGATCCAAATCACCTTTATGACTTTCTAGAAACAAAATCCCATTTAAATATTTGACTTTTCTATTTTATTTTAATTTAAAATGATTTTAAATGAATAAAATCAAAATAAATAAAATAAAACAATAAAAAAATCTGAATATTTGAGGGTTGGGTCGTGCATGAGCTGTTTGTATGGATTGGATCATCATATGGCAAGCCCATTTAGAAAAAATTGGTTTTAAACCTCCATTTTCTTCATAAACCAACCAAACATTTCCCAACTTTGCAAGGGAAAAAATCCTTCAATTTTAATGCTATGAGGGTGTTCTTGGATATTTTGGAAAACTTGAAGAGTCCTATAACCAACCCCACTGATTTCATGTCCATATCATTTACCATTCTCAAGTTATGCCCTTTTGAAGTTGATGACTTTTTGTTGACTTTCAAAAGGACCTATAATGTCTTAGCTCATACCTTCCAAATGAAGCATTTTTGGGCTGGGCTTGTGAGACACAAAGTTGTAGAGAATTCAATTTACTTCAAAATGAGCTTTGGATGGAAAATTGGTGATGAAGCATGTGAAAGTTATGGCTGGTCAAAGTTCAGTTGACTTTTCTTGAGGAAACCCTAATTTAGAAACCTCTGATTCTTGATGATCTGAAATCTCCTTGATGAATCATGATCAACCCTTGATAAAATGAAGAATTTTACTTCATATAATTGATGTTGGCAAAAAATCATGAAGTTTGACTTTGGTTTGACCACAGTTGACCTCAGTTTGACTTTTTAACTGCTTTGACTGATTTTGACTTATCTGATCATCTGACTGAGCAAACCTTTGAGAAAAGTCTTGAAACTTGTCATGGGGATTCTTAGACACATATAATATGTTATGAAGCTCACTTGATGTCTTGGAAGTCCATTTAGCCTGATTAAAGTCAAAACCCTTGTTTTGGATGCACTGCTTAGGAGAATGCCTTATCTGAGGGAATTGTCAAACTTCTGACCAATTGTGAACTTTGTGAACCTTGTGAATCATCATAAGATGTCTTGTGAACCTTGTGAACCTCATAAAGTGTCTTGTAGACTTTATGAACCTCATGAAAGGTCTTGTGAACCTTGTGAACCTCATAAAGTGTCTTGTAGACTTCATGAACCTCATGAAAGGTCTTGTGAACCTTGTGAACCTTCTTAGCACACAAAGTCTTGTATTGTGAGGGAAAATTTTGGGGTGCAACAGCTGCCCCTGTTCAATTTTATGAAACCTGAGGGGTTAGATTGGTATATGTGCCAGTCGTAACTTGGAAGGTTGAAGGGGATTGAACACAAAAAGCCCAAAAATTTGCACTCACCAGTGCGTAGAGTGATACTGATGACTAGTTGAATATGTTTGAGTGGGCTTAAAGATGCCACTTGGAGAAAAATTCTTCAGGTACATTTCTTGGAGGATAAAGCAGTCCAAAATATGAAGATATAATGATAGCTTTCAGGAAGATAAACAACATTCTGAGGAAATAATATGCTTTCAGGAGGATAAACAACGTCCTGAGGTGATAGTATGCTTTCAGAAGGATAAACAACGTTCTGAGGTGATGGTGATAGCTTTCAGGAAGATAAACAACGTCCTGAGGAAATGATATGCTTTCAGGAGGATAGACAATGTCCTGAGGTATAAGTATAACTTTTGGGAGGATAAACAACGGCCCAATAGTCATGATATGCTTTCAGGAGGATAAACAACGTCCTGAGGAAATGGTAACCTTTGGGAAGATAAACAACGGCCCAAGGTCATGATAGCTTTCAGGAAGATAAACAACATCCCGAGGAAATAATATGCCTTCAGAAGGATAAACAACGTTCTGAGGAAATGATATGCTTTCAGGAGGATAAACAACGTCCTGAGGTATAATGATGTAACCTTTGGGAAGATAAACAACGACCCAAGGTCAGGATATGCTTTCAGGAAGATAAACAACGTCCTAAGGAAATGATAACTTTTGGGAAGATAAACAACGGCCCAATAGTCACAATTTGTTGATGAAATTTGTCTGTTGAAGAATTAACCTGAAAAACAAGATTATAATATTCTGTATGATGATATTAGTTTATGCATTATGTATGCATGTATAATATGATGCACTTAAGTAATGTAGTATGCATTTTATGGATATGTATGTTATGGTATGATGTAAATGATGTATGTATGAATCATGCAGCTGGAAGCGCCTGGATATCTTCGTATAACAACTGCTGGCCAGGGAAAATAAATCCCAATTTGTTGCTGAAGAATATGAGAAACTTGTTCCCGTCTTGTTTGATAATATAGTATATATAACCTCCCGTCTTCGTTCGTCGTACTCCTATTGGAAAAATAAATTCCCGAGTATCCGTATGAGGATTAAAGAGATGGATATAAATTCCAGGGGAGATGTGACTTGAAGTATTTATGAAGATGGATTTGCCCTACTGGGGATTTGTAACTATCTTGTAGAGATGAACCGGCGAAGCTTCGTTGAAATCCTTCTCTCGTTCGTCCTTAGTAAATACTATTACTACATTTCTATGCATTTCTGGTAAACATCAATCATATTAAGCATTTATGCATTTCTGGTAAACATCAATCATATTCAAAAGCATACACACATTCAAACACAACCAATGGACGTTTCGCTTATGTAAATAGGGTAAAAGTAAATCAGGACTCAAAGATGGAATTTTATTTATATCAAAAAGTGACTTATACATAGGTTAGTTTGTACAAGGAGACAGAAATCCTAGTAAGAGGAATTTGTCATAAAAGTTTTACAAAACATAGAAAATCAGCTATGTGGGAAATAATCCAATTGAGTTTCAATTCTACTATTGCCATTATCTTCAAGTATCTCATCTTCTGCTGTTGAGACGGAAACGATTGGATTGAGCTTTATCTGTTCAAACTTGAGTAAGTAACACAACTGGTTGCAGTTTCATGGGTGATCCAAACGAGACATAGTCATACGCTTTAATCCCTAACTTTTGCCTGGATTGCCTTTTCAGGTTTTCAATCCACCGGGATACCCTTTTTTGCCTAAGCCGCCCTTTCAGGTTTTCGACTTGCCGGGCGTACATTTTATATATATATATCCCTAATTTTTGCCCAAACCTTTTTGGTTTGCCGGGATGCCCTTATTTTTGCCTAGGCCAGTCAACCTAGTGGGTCTCTTTTTATGCGTAGTATTTTTTAACTATGTCTGCGTTTACAGGCTGTGGGAAGTCTTCACCATCCATAGTAGTAAGTATCATGGCATCTCCTGAGAATACTGTCTTGACTACAAATGGTCCTTCATATGTTGGAGTCCACTTGCCCCTAGGATCACCCTGTGGTAATATGATACGCTTGATTACCAAGTCACCAGCCTGATATACCTTTGGCTTAACCTTCTTGTTAAAAGCTTTGATCATTCGTTTCTGGTACATCTGGCCATGACAAACTGCTGTTAATCTCTTCTCATCAATCAAATTTATCTGGTCAAGTCGAGTCTGAATCCACTCATCTTCATCCAAGCCTGCATCCTTCATAATTCTTAAGGAAGGGATCTGAACTTCAATGGGCAAAACTGCTTCCATACCATAGACTAAGGAGAATGGGGTTGCCCCTGTTGAAGTACGTATCGTAGTACGATAACCATGAAGAGAAAACGGTAACATCTCATGCCAATCCTTATAAGTAACAGTCATCTTCTGTATAATCTTCTTGATATTCTTGTTAGCAGCTTCAACTGCCCCATTCATCTTCGGACGATACGGAGAAGAGTTGTGATGCTTAATCTTGAACTGCGTGCAGAGATCAGTAATCATAGTGTTGTTCAGATTAGAGCCATTGTCAGTAATAATCCTTTCAGGGATGCCATACCTACATATGAGATTATTCTTAATGAATCGAGCCACAACATTCTTTGTAACAGATGCAAATGAAGCTGCCTCCACCCACTTAGTGAAGTAATCAATAGCAACCAGGATGAAACGATGCCCATTAGAAGCAGTAGGCTTGATTTCACCAATCATATCAATGCCCCACATGGCAAAAGGCCAAGGAGCAGTCAACACATTCAATGGTGATGGAGGTATATGTACTTTATCCGCATATATTTGACACTTGTGACAAGTTCCGGAGTGTTGATAGCAATCAGCTTCCATGGTAGACCAATAGTAACCTGCTCTCAATATCTTCTTTGCCATAGTATGACCACTAGAATGAGTGCCAAAGATCCCATCATGCATGTCTTCCATAATCTCTGTTGCTTCCTTCTTGTCCATACAGCGAAGCATAGTTGAATCATGATTGCGCTTGTACAAAATCCCATTACTCAAAAAGAACTTAGCAGAAAACCTTCTCAGAAACTTCCTATCTTTGACAGATGCCCCTTCAGGGAACTCCTGAGCTTCAAGATATCTTTTCACTTCATAGAACCAAGGCTTCTCTTCTTCTCCTTCTGTGCCAATCTCATTGCAGTATGCAGGCTTTTCAAATCTATCAATAGTAATTTTGGGAGCTTCATTATCCCAGCTGATCTCAAACATGGATGCCATGGTGGCTAATGCATCTGCCAACTGATTCTCTCTTCGTGGAATATGTCCAAAGGTAATCTCTTTGAAATGTGGGATCAAAGACAACACATGCTCTCTGTAAGGAATGAGGTTATCATGCTTGGTATCCCAATCTCCTTTAATTTGACTTACTACCAGGGCTGAATCTCCATACACGTCTAGGAACTGAATCTTCATATCAATGGAAGCTTTGATACCCAGGATACATGCCTCATACTCAGCCATGTTATTGGTACAATAGAAACAAAGTCTGGCAGTAATCGGGGTATGACAACCTTCAGGGGAACTGATCACAACACCAACACCATTACAAAGTGCATTGGAAGCACCATCAAAAACCATGGTCCATCGGGATCCTTGTTCAGGTCCGTCATATTGTCCAGATTCTTTGGTAATAATCATAATGTCTTCGTCAGGAAACTCAAAACTCATTGACTGATAATCATCCACTGCTTGATGAGCTAAATGATCAGCCACAACACTGCCTTTAATGGCCTTCTGAGTAGTATACTGTATATCATATTCTGTCAAGATCATTTGCCATCTTGCAATTCTTCCGGAGAGAGCAGGTTTCTCGAATATGTACTTGATTGGATCCATCTTCGAAATCAACAAGGTAGTATGGGTCAACATATACTGTCTTAGTCGGCGAGAAGCCCATGCCAAAGCGCAACAAGTTTTCTCGAGCAGTGAATATCTTGTTTCACAGTCGGTAAACTTTTTGCTAAGGTAGTATATTGCCTGCTCTTTTCGACCAGACTCGTCATGTTTCCCCAAGACACACCCCATTGAATTGTCTAACACTGTTAAGTACATAATCAAGGGTCTTCCATCAACTGGTGGCATTAAAATTAGAGGTTCTAGCAAATATTTCTTGATTTCATCAAAGGCAGTTTGGCACTCATCATTCCATTCCATCACTTGATCTTTCTTCAACAACTTGAAGATTGGCTCACAGGTAGCTGTTAATTGGGAAATAAATCTTGCAATGTAATTCAATCTTCCCAAGAAACCTCTAACTTCCTTCTCAGTACGGGGAGCTGGCATCTCTCGTATAGCTTTCACTTTTGCAGGATCTACTTCAATACCTTTTCCACTGACAATGAAACCCAGGAGCTTACCAGATCTAACTCCAAAAGTACACATCTCCCCTGGAATTTATATCCATCTCTTTTATCCTCATACGGATATTCGGGAATTTACTCTTCCAATAGGAGTACGACGAACGAAGACGGGAGGTTATGTATACCTTACTATCAAACGAAGACGGGAGGTTATATATACTATATTATCAAACAAGACGGGAACGAGTTCCTCATATTCTCCAGTAACGAATCGGGATTTATTTTCCCTGGCCAACAGTTGTTATACGAAGATATCCAGACGCTTCAGGCTGCATGATTCATACATACATCATTTACATCATAACATACATATACATAGATACATAATACATTACTTAGGTGCATCATATTATACATGCATACATAATGCATAGACTAATATTATCATACAGAATCTTGTTTTCAGGTTAAATCCCCAGCAGAGTCGCCAGTTCTGTAACACGGTGGGAGAACTGACTTTAGTAATGTTGCGGATAGCAAGAGTCGCCACCGACTTTTATTTTATCCAAAGGAAAAGCATAAAAGAACAGGAAATACCTTTTAAAAGATTTTTGGGTCCGGGGGGTAGGTTATGTAAAGGGAAGGTGTTAGCACCCTTTACATCCATGGTTATCCATGGGCTCTTAGTTACTTAGCTCACTTTAAAATGTTTTTGAAATGTGAAGTGTGTGAATAGAAATTTTCTTAAGAGTTTTATAATGATCCATGTACGGATGCGTAAAAAACCTTTGTTTTGAAAATTGTTTAAAATGTGTGAAGTGTTTGAAATGTTTTTGAAAAGTGAGCAAGTATCTAAGAGGAACCTACCCTAAGTTTAAGTCTTTTCTGTTCTTGAATCCTTTAAATGGTAAGACTATCCCTATTATTAAGGAATAGGTAGTCATTACCTTGGATGTGAGGGACAAGTGAAGGGTCATCTGTTTATTTAGGCAACTGTGGGGTGTATAAGCAATTCGAAGGGACTTTATCATCTTTATTCGAAAGGGACAAGATCATTACGAAGGCAACATTCGAAGGGACTTGATCTTTTTATCTGTTTAGGGACTAGATGATGTGCATTGGAGGGACTTTGTTTTATACACCCTACTTGACCTTTTTGTAATAGGCAACATGAGAGGTATCCTTATGGAAGTGAGATGGCGATCAAAGATCGACTTACGTGTGTGAGTGTACAATTTTAAATATTTATATTTAAGATTAAATGATCTAAATTGATTTTAAACATACAAACATGTTACACTCCCTATTTTTACTAACCATAGCATAAAATAAATATTTAAACATTACTACTAAATATTACATCTAAGGAACAATTACATAATAATAATTAAAGCAAATTAAATATAATAAGCAAAATAATAAATAATAATAATAATTGGGTTAGTGAAATAACAATAATGAAAATAATACAAAGTTAAATGGGGTTAGTAAGGATAAATATCACATAAATATAATTAATAATAATAATAATGAAATAAACAAGAATATTATAATAATTAAAAGTTCAATTTTATAAACAATTATTATTTAAGATTAATAAGAAAATATGAGCAATTATACTAATTATTATCAAGTTTTAAGTTATATGTAAATTATAAAAGTAAGTTAATTATAAACATATTGTGAAAATAAAATTATAACTACAAAATTAAATTAGCAATTTTTTAACTATTTCTAAATATATATTAAAATTATATACAAAAATTAAGTTATAAACAATTTGTAGAATGTTATCATATTAACAAAATTAAATTAAGAATTTTAATTTTAAGCATATTTATTTACAAGATTTAATTTATAAACAAAATAAAAAAAATGTACATGACTAAATAAAATAGGATTAAGTTTTAAATAAAAGAAAATTAGAGTTTTGAAAATTATTAGGATTAATTAGGGTTTTTACAAAATATTTTAGTTTTTTTAGAAGATTAGGGTTTATATACATATTTTTAGAATAATAAAATAATTATATATAATTTAACAATATTAATAATTTACAAAAATAAATAAGTTTTTCTTATAAAATTAAAATTAAAAAGGATGAATTTAAAATAATATGAACATACTATTTATTATTTGAATTTATTTAAGATAGAAAATTAATTAAATAATCAAAAATAAGAAAAAGAATGAAAAATCAAAACCTGCTTGGGCTGGGATTTGAACCCAGTCCCTAAGCTTGCAGACTCCAAGACTTGCCTTCCATCCACTGGGCCATGCGCGTACAGGTTCTAAGGAAAGGGGTTCAATTGGTTTTGTTGCTTCATCCTGGAAAATAAAAAAAAACAACAAACCAAAAGGCCTGGGGGAATCGAACCCAGGACCTTTGCACATCACACAAACACACTTACCATTCCAGCCGGGAGGGCGCATCTGTTAACATATCCATCACAATACATAATATATTAAGCTTAACAATTAAAATGAAAAAAATGAGAAAAACTGCTGAGCCCAGGATTCGATCCCTGGACCAAAGCCTCACACGCGCACCCCTTTAACCAACTGAGCTAGCACTGCAATTGTAATACAAAACCATAAACAATTCAAAAAATATTATGAATAATATTTGAATCTGAAAACGCGCGCTAGCTTCATCTTCAACCTCTGGCACTGCAAAATTTCCTGCGAAATTATCCACAAACTTTCCTGCGAAATTCTAAATTGCAGGAAACCCTATGAAATCCATACACCATCAAAACTGCAAAATTTCATCAAATTAATTATACAAACATGATCCATAGATGAATTGGCATTGATCTGTGTTCTTAGAATTAGTTTATGTTAGCTTAAGAACAAAACCCTAAAGGGGGCCGAAAACCCTAACAATGGTGGTTTCTCAAACCTGCAATGAAACTACAATTAAACCATCCAGAATCAATCAACAACTTCATACAAACACAAAACAATGATCAAAAGTTATTAAAATCCAGTCAATATGCAAAATCGAAAAATCAAAATATGATGAACATTATGAATTCGGGTTATGCAATATGAGGTGTTTAAGATGTTGTTTATGATCCAAAATCATTCTATGAACATCCAGGAACACATAGCAACCTTCAAATTGTCCTGAAAGTGGTTGTAGCTTGGAATCCGAATTTGAGTTTTGGAATGAATTTTGAAAATTGCAACTTACTCTTTGAGGCAGAAATTTCGTGTCCTTGCATTAGGTTTGTGTTGTATACTTATAGTGCAATGGAACTAGGTCAAAAAAATTGATTGTTGTGTGGAAAATTCGATTGAAAAAGATTAAGACTTAAAATTCAAATATTTGTGAATTAGACCTTTCTATTTCAAGCCAATCTTCATAATTCCCATATCAATTTGATCCAAATCACCTTTATGACTTTCTAGAAACAAAATCCCATTTAAATATTTGACTTTTCTATTTTATTTTAATTTAAAATGATTTTAAATGAATAAAATCAAAATAAATAAAATAAAACAATAAAAAAATCTGAATATTTGAGGGTTGGGTCGTGCATGAGGTGTTTGTATGGATTGGATCATCATATGGCAAGCCCATTTAGAAAAAATTGGTTTTAAACCTCCATTTTCTTCATAAACCAACCAAACATTTCCCAACTTTGCCAGGGCACAAATCCTTCATTTTAATGCTATGAGGGTGTTCTTGGACATTTTGGAAAGCTTGAAGAGTCCTCTAAACAACCCCACTGGTTTCATGTCCATATCATTTATCATTCTCAAGTTATGCCCTTTTGAAGTTGTTGACTTTTTGTTGACTTTCAAAAGGACCTATAATGTCTTAGCTCATACCTTCCAAATGAAGCATTTTTGGGCTTGGCTTGTGACACACAAAGTTGTAGAGAAATAAATTTACTTCAAAATGAGCTTTGGATGGAAAATTGGTGATGAAGCATGTGAAAGTTATGGCTGGTCAAAGTTCAGTTGACTTTTCCTGAGGAAACCCTAATTTAGAAACCTCTGATTCTTGATGATCTGAAATCTCCTTGATGAATCATGATCAACCCTTGATCAAATGATGAATTTTACTTCATATAATTAATGTTGGCAAAAAATCATGAAGTTTGACTTTGGTTTGACCACAGTTGACCTCAGTTTGACTTTTTAACTGCTTTGACTGATTTTGACTTATCTGATCATCTGACTGAGCAAACCTTTGAGAAAAGTCTTGAAACTTGTCATGGGGATTCTTAGACACATATAAGATGTTATGAAGCTCACTTGAAGTCTTGGAAGTCCATTTATCCTGATTAAAGTCAAAACCCTAGTTTTGGATGCACTGCTTAGGAGAATGCCTTATCTGAGGGAATTGTCAAACTTCTGACCAATTGTGAACTTTGTGAACCTTGTGAATCATCATAAGATGTCTTGTGAACCTTGTGAACCTCATAAAGTGTATTGTAGACTTTATGAACCTCATGAAAGGTCTTGTGAACCTTGTGAACCTCATAAAGTGTCTTGTAGACTTCATGAACCTCATGAAAGGTCTTGTGAACCTTGTGAACCTTCTTAGCACACAAAGTCTTGTATTGTGAGGGCAAATTTTGGGGTGCAACACATTGCACTTTGTGGGTTCGTAGGCAAGAGACAGACGTCTCTTCAAACACAAAATTCTTAAAAAACATTTCTCTTCTCACTTCTTCAATCTCCTTTAAAACGAACCATTTTCAAACCAAAAAAGAAGTAAATATTTCAAAGGGCTCCCGTGGAGTACCATCGACATTTTGAGTGCGTAAAACCTTCCCAATTTGTAACCTATCCCCTTACCCGTTCTCTGTTCGATTCTTTTAGCTTTTTGCTTTTAGATTCATTAGGTTTGATTCACTCTTTTTCCCTTTTCCATTTGGAATAAAATAAAAGCGTGGTGGTGACTCTGTTTACCTTGAGTTAAGTTAACCAATAGCTTACACTCATGATTTTACCGCTACAGTTAGCATTTAAAATTAGGGTTAATTAGGATTTTAAGAAAATTAGGGTTAATTAGGATTTTAAGAAAATTAGGGTTTAAAAAAAAGTTAGGGATTAGAATTAAGTTTTTTATTTTATTTTAAGAAAGTTAAAAAAAAAAAGAAAATTATTAAGCTAATTACTAAATGTTATTAATTAATTTACATAAAATATATAAAAAAAACTTGTATTAAAATAATGATAATAATTTAAATTAAGAAAAAGAATTTTTTTAGAAAAAATAAGCATTTATTTACAATTCAATAGCAATTAATTAATTAAACACAAGAAAACCAATATTATTATTTAAAAAAAAGGTTAATAAGGTTATTGAATTAAATAATTAGTTAGTAAGATGATTAGTTAATAAAGTAATAATTTAGTAAAATAATTAGTTATAATATAATTAGTTATATATAATAATTAAAATATGAAATAAAGAAAATAGGAAAAAACACAAAAAAGGAAGAACATGGGGAGGCCTGGATTTGAACCCAGGATCTCCCCATAACCAGGCTTGTATGTTGACCAGAGGGGTTGCGATGCGCGTTTGTATAAGACTTGGGCAAAACGCAATAAATATTAAACCTGCAATTAAAATAATGTATTAAGAAAAATGGGGAAGCCAAGGATCGAACCCAGGCCTTGCGTTTTCCAGCACCAACACCTTTGCCAGCTGAGCAAAGCATGCACCTTTAGCATTATCCTGCAACCATAATATTATAAAAATAACAAAATATTTGAATTTCATCAACCGCGCCAAAACATCATCTTCTCCCTCTGAATTCACAGGTTTACCTGCGAATTTTCCTGCGAATCTTCCCGCGAGGCTACCTGCGTTCAAAACCTGCGAAACACATACTACACCATACGCGCATGATTTTGTCAAATTGATCACACAAACATGATCAAAACAGTTCGTACAGTTCATTTATGGTCTTAGAATTTATTTATAGCCTTTAAATTAGAAAACCCTAATTCGAAGGGATGAACCCTAATAATGGACAATTGCGTTTTAGGTCATGGTTCATCATGAAAACTATCCACAAAGCGACAAACAAAATTAGCTATTGATGCATATAATCATGGAATCAAAAAAGTTAAAGAATTGACAAGTATGGATTCGGTTATGGCTTATGAGAAGGTATTAAACCATGTAAATAAAGCAAATGCATTCCATAAACATCAATGAAGGTATTGCAACCCTCGTTTCACCTTGAAAGTGTCTCTAAATGAAAAATTGTAATTCACTTTTTTTGTTGAATTTTGAAAGTTGAATGTGTTCTTCTGACCTGCAAAAATCGTGTCCCTTGTTTGTGTTAAGTTGTACCCTTATAATAGAATGAATTTAGGTTAAAAAATTGGTGGATTGTTTAGGCTTTTGGATAACTTGATGGTGAAGGAAAAATCAACCATAAATGTGTAAAAAATCAAATATACTCTTGCTATTTTAATTTAGCACGAATTTGGAGAGTATCAAATCACTTTTAAGGTTGTTTATGAGTTTCTAGAACAAAGATCTAATTTTTTATTTGACTTTTTGTATTTTATATTCATTAAAATTGAATTTTATTAAATAAAATCCAAAATAATAAAATATAAAATATAAAAATCTGAAAAAATGATCATTGGGTCGTGCTTGATGTTATCTTTGAGATTGGGTTGGAATTTGGTGAGTCCATTTGGAAAATTTTGGATTTTAGACCTCATTTGCTTCATGCACTCCTTAAAAATTTCCCAACTTTGACAAGGTATAAATCCCTCAAATTTAAGGCTATGAGAGTGATCTTGGACTTTTTGGAAAGCTTAGAGAGTCCTCTAACAAACCTCTTTGGTCTCATGTCCATGTCTTTTACCATCTTCAAATTATGAGCTTTGGAAAAAGTTGACGTTTTGTTGACTTTTGAAAGGACATATAATGTTTTAGCTCATACCTTCCAAATGAAGCATTTTTAGGCTTGGCTTTTGAGACACAAAGTTGTAGAGAATTCAATTTTCTTCAAAATGAGATTTGGATGGGAAATATTTGATGAAGCATGTGAAAGCTATGGCTGGTCAAAGTTCAGTTGACTTTTACTATGAAATCCTAATTTAAAAACTTCTTGATTCTTGATGATTTGAGATTTCCTTGATGAATCAAGATCAGCCCTTGATCAAATGATGAATTTTAATTCATAACCTTGATGTTGGCAAAAAATCTTGAAGTTTGACTTTAATTTGACCACAGTTGACCTCAGTTTGACTTTTTAACCACTTTGACTGATTTTTGCATATCTGATCATCTGACTGGTCAAACTTATTGGGAAAGCTCTGAAACTTGACATAGGGATTCTTGAAGTCATGTGGGATGTTATGAAGCTCACTTGAGGCCTTGGAAGTCCATTTAGCTTATATAAACTCAAAACCCTAGTTGTGGATTCATTGCTTAGGAGGAGGCTTTGTCTAAGGGAACTCTCAAACTTTCTGACCAATTGTGAACTTTGTGAATCTTGTGAACCTTGTGAACCTTGAGAGAACTATAGGGACACATTTCTTTGATTGTGGGAGCGAAAATTTTGGGGAACAACAAAGATCATTACAAGACACAATCTGGGGCAGTTATCTTGAGATCCGTTGAATCTCTACGAGAGTTTGAAGACATTGAGGAATTCTTGACGCTAGGTCTTCTGTAAAATACTCTTGAGACAATATTTCCGTAGATAATGTCATCTGAGGCATAATTTGAGGTGTAAAGTGTCTCTCCCGGGATTTTCATCCTAGTACAAACGCGAAAGTGGCGCGGAAAAGGTAGAGTCGCCAGCCAGACATTTTTATCCCGAAAGAATGGGAAAGGTAATGCTGCACAAACCTGAGGAAGAAGGAAAGGACAAGGTCCTACGAACCAAAGATCTGGGTTCGGGAGTCGGTTACGACCTAGGAAGGTATTAGTACCCCATACCATCCTCCGTACCTGACGGGATCCACGTTTGTTTGTTTGTTTCAAAGGGTGAGAAATAAAGTGCTGATGAAATGAACTGCTAACTGGAAACTGGAATGAGAAAAGGGAACTAGAAAAAGAAAGCAAAAATAAAGAATGGGGAAAATCTAGGGAAAATAAAGAATGTGCTCGAATGGGCCCTACCCTGCTGCCTATGTACCTCATCGGGAAAATGAGTATCAAAGACGACGTAGTTCGCCTAACTAAGGCGGGAACTATTTGTTTGTATTTTTTATAGATGGAACTGCGTATTCCTATGCTCAGGTGTTGCAGGCTCTTCTGGTACGAATGCATTTACCGTATTGCATGCGAGATAAGTCGTCGCGAATTCGCGTTATGAGTGAATGAGATGAGAAGAGAAGTTCTCGTAGGAAAGTCACTTATTGTTTGTTGTTTGCTTTTTAAGAGTTTTGTATGAATTTGGAACAAGGAAGTGAATTCAAACTCTTTTCCATGGAATGTGTACTTGCTACTACATTCCAAGATGGAATAATAGAACAAGCACACCAAGCAAGGAAAATTTATCCAAGACTTGTTTCCATGAATTAGGGTTTAAGTTCACTAGCTTGTTGAACTTAATTACATGTTTTTGTGGCTTTTGTGAAGAAATGTCTTTTATGTTTTTCTTTGTGAAACAACCCCTTGATAAGACTTGTTCATCATGCTAGACAAGCTTACAACACTCCAAGATGGAATGAGTGCAAGTGCCTCATGGAATAAGGCTATACACAAGGGATCCTTTCATGCATTTGTTAAGTCTTTTTGGATTTGTTTGAAGATGAGGAGAGAAGACTCAAAAGGAAAAGGTTAATGCTAATGGGGGACTAAGACACAAACCTAAGTCATCTTATTATGTACGAGTGTGATCCTATGGTTAATGAGGTTTTCTAACCTAATGAGAAGAAAGAACAAGTTATAATTCAACTTACTTCCTAAGGAAGTTAAGTTGAATCTAAAGAGAGAAAGAGGGAACCTATGAACAAGGCACAGAGTACCAGGGCAAGGCAAATAAATGAATAAGAGATAAATAATGAAGTGATTACCTCATCTTCCCCCCTACAAAACAAGAGTTGGCATGACAATTCATATTGAAAGCATAAACAAATGGCAAACTTCACACAAGAACTCACACTAACCTAGGAAAAATGTTAATGAAATCCTATGGTCAATACCTAAGCCTAAAGCATCTTATAAGGTAACATACCTAAAAAGTCAGTAGCTAAACCAATTCAAAGGTTTCTAAAGGAATTAAGTGAATTAAAGTCAAACTATGTCCTAAAGCACCAATAAACCCTAAGGATGAGGTTAGAAAGAATAACCCAAGTGATTACTATTGCTAAAGTCCCTTAAACTCAAAGGTAAATGAAAAAGTCAGAACTTAACACTATAGGGAAGTGAAGGAAATGAATGGATCAAATAGGAAAGAAGGGATTCAAATTAATGATAATCAAATATGAGATTGAAAGGTGAGAAGAAACACATAGAAGCATGGTTATGAAAGGTACAACAAAAGGACCTAGAAAACTATTAAAAAATAACCAAAGGGACTTGACTTCCCTATGCAAAAACCAGGGGCTTGAAAACAAAATGGATGGAAATCAAACTTGGAAAATGTTCACAAATGGTGGGTTGAGAAGCACCCTAAGACTAGGTGTTCAAATTAGAGTTTCTAAGATCCTCTAAGTGGCAAGTGAAGTTCAAAAAGATGTAAAAGGTTCTACAATTGAGATGAACATGTGCGAATGACCACAAAACAAAGATAAAATGAAGTTGGTTTATGTACAAATTGAAATTGAAATGTATAAGATGGAAGGAAGAGGGGGATTAGGTTAAAAATGGGACAAGTGTGACTTAGAACTCAAGTAAACCCTAAAAATAAAAGGTAAAGACCCAAGTATGGCCTTCAATGTTAGAAGACCTATAATATGATTCACAAGAACCAGAAACAAGACCTTAGACTAATGGCATGAGTGCCTTATGCTAATGGTTCCAAAGGAAGGGAATAAAAGGATCAAAAATGGCTTAGACATCAAACAATTCAAGAAAAATACCAAATGACCTTAAAAAATTATGAAAGTTGACAACTCAATACAAAATCCAGAGAGTAACATATGTACAAAACATCTCACAAAAATTCCTATTTTTGAGTGGTATAAGGCTCATTGGAACACCATTAGGGTTTATATGATCAATGTGGAAACCATGGACTCAAAAGACCTAAAAATTCAGAGAAAAATATTTTGGGGAAGTTTGATGATCTCTTAAAAGAAGGAAAAAAGAATGGTCCATTTATGTTTTATGGTTTGAGAGGAAGAAATTGTACAAGGTGATTGGTCAAAATATGAGAAAAATGGAATTAATTCAAATGAGAAATTAATTCTGATCTAAGAAATGAACAAAAATAAAATCTAAAATTATGGAAAATTAAATAAAAATGTGATCAATCTCCATGAATTAATTGGGAATTTTTAGAGGCATTTTGGTATTTTTAAAAATAAGAAATGAAAAATGAATTAAGATAAAAAAGAAATGAAAAAGAAATGGAATGGACTGAGTTGGTATGGGCCTGGGGGGTGCCAACAGCATCAAAACAAACTGAACTGGGCTGAAGCGCACAAGCCAGGGGTGCCAATAGGAACTGGAAACTTTTTCAGTTGACTTTTACGCACATTCCAGGCACATGCATCATTTAATTGCTGGCAGAATCATGAGCGTTGGATCAGATAGGATCAATGACTATGTTATGTTCTGAGATGAAACATTAGGGCACTGTTCCGACGGGCGGAGCTGTCGCTCCCCGGATTTCCATCTTGGTACAAACGCGAAAGTGGCGCAAAAAGAGGTAGAGTCGCCAGCCAGGCATTTTTATCCCGAAGGAACGGGAATGGTAATGCTGCACAAACCAGAAGAAAAGAAAAGGAAGGACACGGTTCCTGCAAACCAAAGAGACTGAGTTCGGGAGTCGGTTACAACCTGGGAAGGTATTAGCACCAAGATTGTCTGCCGTACCCGACGGGATCCACGCTTGCAAAGAAATCTGTTTCAAAGGGTGAAGAAATGAAAGCTGCTGCAAAGAGAATGAACTGAATTGGATAAAAGAAAAGAAAAGGGAACTGAAAAAAGAAATGAAAAGGAAAAATGTAGGGAAAATAAAGATTGTGCTCGAACGGGCCCTACCCCGCTGCCTACGTACCTCATCTGGACAATGAGGATCAGAGTCGTCGTAGTTCCCCTAACTAGGGGTGAAAAAGATTGCTTGTGTCTTAAGGCTTGAACTGCTTATGTCAATGCTCAGGTGTTGAAGGCTCGGACGACGAGTGTGTTACCGTCTTGTAAAATGACAAGTAGGAGCAAGTTCGTACGATGAGAGTGAAGGTGATGAGAAAAGAAGTCCCGAAGGAGAGGCGTTTATTGTTTGTTTGTGTTTTATGAGCTTTTTATGAGTGTGGCACAAGGAAGTGAACTCAAGCTCTTTTCCATGAAATGCGTACTTGATACTACATTCCAAGATGGAATAATAGAACAAGCACACTCAAGTAAGGAGAAGATCCCCAAAAGTTGGTTCTAGAGATTAGGGCCTAAGTTCACTAACTCATTGAATTTATTAAGTGTTTTTGTAATTGAAATGAAGAAGTGTGTTTTATGATTTTCTTGATGAAGATGGTCTCATGATCAGACTTGTGCATCATGATGAACAAGCTTGTACCATCCCAAGATGGGAAAACTACAAGTGTTTCATGGAATAAGGCTATTGCACAGGAGACCATTTCAATCCTTATTAGATGTTTTTATGATTTTTGTTTTGAGATGAGAAGAGAAGAGAACCAAAGATCTTAAAGGTAAAAGTCTAATAGGGGACTAACACCTAATTGTTATCATGCATAGAAAATCCCAGGTTAGTGAGGTTTACTATCCTAAAGAAGAAAGAGAAAAGAAGAGAAATAAGGGGATGAAGAAAAGGAGAAGATAGAAAGGATGGTCTAAGCCCCTCAAACACAAATAGGAAAGAAATAAATAAAAGAGAAAAGATAAGAATTGGAGATGTGGGAATCACATCCACACTCCTCACTTACCAGAGCCCTTGAAATGGTTAATAACATAAGCAAATATCATGACAAAAGCAAATAAGAACAAAAGAGACACAATGGGCATAAGATCAAACCAAAGCAACACAACCAGAATTGGAATCTCAATTACAAGTGTCAAGTTCAAATACACAACACAAGATTGAGAAATGGACTACACAGTTCAACATAGAGCATTACAGACTATCATGACAAAACAAAACAAATATGAGATAACACAAAGCATACAAAGCCAACCAACATCACACACTTCAAGACCAGAATCCTAACATGTCAAGAATGTGCCTAAGCATCACATGAAATTAAGAATACAAGAAAACAAGTTTAAACATTAGCAACATGAGAAACAAATGAGCATAAGAAGTGAGGTGAACATGTACATAAGTGAATGAACTTCAATGGCAAGCAACCACAAAATTTATCAAAGTACACACATAATTCCAAGACCAGAGAGATATCCTTATCCTAAAAGGGTTCTAAACAACCTAAGGGAGTAGGCACAAGTGCCCTCCTAACCTAATGATTAAACATATGACCAAAAAGGATGCAAAAGGAGATAAGCAAAGAATAAAATTCAAATCAAATCAAGCATTCATCCAAAAATTCCACAAACTTGCACCAAGACTCTACAAACATCTAATGTTAGCATGCCAAGAGAATAAGATCAAAATCAGAAGCTAAGTAGGTCAAATATGTGCCTAAATATGGATTAAGGTTATGAAACTTTATGCACAAGTTAAGGACAAAAAATAATCAAGAAAACTTCTAAAAATCAGAAGTAAAATCATCAACAAACTACATTTCAATGTGAATCTAGAGCAAAAAGAATCAATTCAAAATTCAAATTAATGATCAAGATATAAATTCTACAAGACATCATGCTTTAAAAGTGAATAAAAAACAAATAATAAAAGAAGAAAATAATTCCAGCGTGGAAAATGAAAATAAATGGAAAATAAAAATATCAAAAATTAAAGAAAACTCAAAAGATCATTCATGAATGTTTTTGGAATTTTTAATAACTTCTAGCTATTTTTATTAATTAAAAATCAAACTGAAAAAAAAAACAATGGGCCAGGGGTGTAATTAGCAGTTATTTCAGTTCAATTCTAATGGGCTTGGAAATGAGAGGGGTGCGAATAGCACCTGAGGCCCAAAGACCTGCGCACGTTTATGGCAATTATGGTGGAAAATCAAATAAAGCTGGAAAAATAGAGAACCTTTGGATCAATTAAACGCGTGAGATCTGGTCAATGGAAACCCTAAGTCATCTCAACCACTGGCCAGTGTGTGTGTACATGGTAAATACTGTGTGGTGCATCACATGAAGCTCAATTCAGATTAAAATATAAAATGGAAACACGTGCAAGGGAGGGTACGATTTTAATCCGCTGGCATCACATGGATCGTCCAGATCAAGAATCCAACGACAATGCAATCATCTTCTTCAATTTTAATTACCAGAATCCGGTGACGGAGCCCTAGCTCCGTTCACCGGAAAATTCATACATAAGAACAAACATGCACAAAAACTCATACAAAGCTCCAGATCAAAAGATTAAAACGTGATAAATCCAAATATGTAAATGAAATTTTCAAAGGATCAAAGAACAAGCCAAATCGAACACAAACATTTTCACGTATCAAACTGCAATTCAGCATAACAAGCTCATTTCCTACTCATTTTGCATTCTAAATAGATCACCAATACCAGCAAAGCATGTAGATCACAATGTGTATAATCAATTTCATTTCTGGATCTAAACGTTTGGAGCTAACCTGAGGTTTACAGATCTGGAAATAGCTTGAGAGAGTCCAAGAGGAGCTGCAGATCCACTCCAAATACACTCTAGTTGCAAAATAAATGCAACTAAAGCCTTGAAAATGGATAGATCTAAGAACTCTAAGCTAACTGCACTGAAATGGCAAGTTGTGAAATCCTGGGAATTGGCTTGAATGATTGGTTGATCTTGACTCCTTAAACTTCACTGATCATGAATATGCCATTGGTTTTTGTAAAGAGTGAATGTGTGATGAGATTCGAAGGGAAATGCAAATGGAGCAAAAACTTGAGACTGAGCAAATGTTGTGGATCTCTGGTAAAATGAAACCCTAGATAGCTTATAAAGGGTGCATGCTTTCAGTGTTTTGAAATGTGAAGGGAATGCACGTGAGGAACATGAGGGAGGATCAATTTGCAAAAAATGCAAGAGTGGTGTGATAGAGTGATTTGCTCGTGCTCTCCCTCCACCCTTTGCACATGATGATCCATTTTGATTTGTCCACTCACCCATGATGTAATCCTGGCCCTTGGATGCTTGATTCATGATTTTCATGTGATCATGCATTTTTGCATTTTCTGAAATACACCACATCCCATGCACGAATTCTTCACTTTCTCTTGAGCCAAATGTTTATCATGTCATGAATAATGATGTAGTGACCTTAATTTGCACATAAAACAACTTGGAATTGAGATACATGAGTTTTTGCTCTTGGTGGAAACTTGAGTTTTAAGGTAAACCCTAAAAAATAAGTGAACTTTCGAAGACGATAACTTTTGATTCAGGAAGGCTATGAAAATGCACTTGTACTTTCTGAAAATGGGAGAATCTACCCTACAACTTTCATGTTTATTGGAAATTCAAATGACATCATTTTCATCATGAAAGAGGCCTTTGAAAATTAGGGCAAAAGTTGCCAAAAATGGAAAGTTTCAAAACAAACCATGCCAAAAATGGAAAGTTCTTCAAAACCCCTTTATTCTTGATCTTTGACTTTGCCAAGCCTCTTCTAAGGTCTTAGGTACATCCCTTGACTTGAAACATGGGGTTGGACCCTTTGAATTCTCACAATTGAATTTTAAAATGCACATTTGACCAATTTCTTTTTATGCAAGCAACTGATGAAATAACTGCCTTCCACCAGGAATTTTCTCATCAAATTTCATCCATGAGATCCTCTTATCATGTAAAAAACTTTGCCCAAATGAAATGGACAAAGTCTTAAAGGAATCCTGCTTGAAAGTGAAACCCTAATCTGGGAATCATTGTGTAGGAGCTTGCCCTATCTTGGATTCTCTGATGATCTCCCAACCTTCTGGGCTCTTGTAAAGGATCTTGAACTTGTGAGTGTCATGTAGACCCTTCATGAGACTTTGACAAGTCTTCTTGGCCTCTTACTATAGCTTGTGATGCCTCAAATCCACCAATAGTTGATCATATGCCCAATGATAGAACATGAGAATGTTATGCTTCATTTTTCTATGCAAAGATGCCAAGGACATGACATGCTTATGATGATTATGATATGATGATGATGCTTAAAAAGAAGAGGGCAAATTTGGGGTGTTACAGTTGCCCCTATTCAAGAAACTGTTAATTTGAAAAGGATGGTAGCACGAGCTATCGACCGTTCAAGATGAACTATGGTTGAATACCAAGAAAACCTGAAATTTGCACTCTGACGGGGAATGCAAGCAGTGGGAAATAAACCCAACCAAATGACGCTTTGGTGACTGAAGTGGGGAGAAAGCAGACGAGCCCCTTCCAAGTTGAACTGTTTCACCAGATAAGGAAAACTTAGACAGACGAGTCTTCTTCGAACGCAACCTGTTATGCCCGGTACTGGACATACGAGCCCTCTTCATACACTTTACAAAAATATATGACTTGAGCAGACGAATCTCCTTCGAATAAACCTGTTACGCCAGGACCGATGATGCACTTAAGTATGTGGGATAAACATGCATGATCAGGATAGACGTACCCTCTTCATATATCCTCCGTAGATATATGGTCTAAGACAAACGAGTCTTCTTCAGATAACCTGTTACGCCAGGTGCGACCTTAGGATTGGAAGAACCCTCTTCACAAATCATGCGTAGATAAGTGGTGTCTGAGACAGACAAACTTCCTTCGGATAACCTGTTACACCAGGACCGGTAACCATTTTGACGTTTAATCCCACCGTCAGGTCTTCAAACCTCTTCAATACAGACGAATATTGGATAATCATCAAGAAAACACAAACAAGTGCCATAAGTCAATGATACAAACGAATATCAGACGATGATCTAAGAAACACAGACGAGCGCTTCAGGCGATGATACAAACGAATATCAGCCACTGATACAGACGAATATTAGAAATCCAACACAGACGAGCATTTGGAGTAGCAATACAGACGAGTACCAGAAATCCAACACAGACGAGCATTTGGAGTAGCAATACATACGAGTACCAAAAATCCAACACAGACGAGCAATTGGAGTAGCAATACAGACGAGTACCGGAGATCCAACACAGACGAGCGTTGAGGAATACAGACGAGCAATAAGCAAATATCAAACACAAACGAGTGCTGGGGAATGCAGACGAGCAACAAATAGTTATCGAACACAAACGAGTGATGGGGAATGCATACGAGCAAAAGCAACTATCAAACACAAACGAGTGTTGAGGAATGCATACGAGCAAAAGCAACTATCAAACATAAACGAGTGTTAGGGGTGCATAAGAGCATCAAACAAATGCGTGATTGGCAACAAGAATCACAACTCTGCAGAGGAAAACCAGGTCAAGAGGCTTTGACACTTAACTCTGGTTAGGGGGATGAATAATTGTTTATATCATCACATCGACCAAAAATAAATTGGCAACATCTCTGGGGAATATTTCAATGATAGGAGTGAATCCCAAACATGAAGTCTGTGGGGAAATCGGGCATTCAGCTTACTGTTGGGCATACGTCTCTTGTGGAAGGCTCTTCACACAGTCTTGAGAGTTTGCTGGGGATCAATTTCATTTCATCTGATCTGCCTCAGCTGGGGAATATTCTGCTTAGGGAAGTGTGATAACACCCTGCAAAACCTGCAACAACAGAATACACATATGTGCCCCGGGGACTTGCATGGTATGATCTGTTCATCCCTCGTCACCTGGCACTCAAAGAGAGTTTTTAAAAGCTTCCCTGCAATGTCATTTCTTAGAAAACTAAACATGTTTCAAATGCAATGTTAGTTTTTGCCAAAAATTCAGGACATTTTCGCAAACAAAAATAAACACAACACAACTCTTTGACTGAATATTCATTTATTGAGAAGCCTCTGAATAGGCAAAGTTTTACATTAAGAAACAACCACCTGGAAAGAGGTAGCTACCATAAAATTGAGAAAATAAACTATCCTAATGGCAATGGGCACGACATCCCAATGAGTTTCCTTCTTGCTATGACCCGCATGTCTTCAAAACTTTCCGTTCTTGCCTTTGCTTTTCTAAGAAAAGATGAGGGGAATGATTCCTATCCTTCTGATATTGTCCGGCTGTACGAAACAATGGTTTGGTTCAGATTACCCGACTCGCAGTTGTTCGCTTATTCCATTGTTTTGCGTGGATCGCCCTTTCGGGTTTTCAATCCAATGGGATACCCTTTTTTGCCTGAGTTGTCCGATGTGGCTTTTCAACTCAGCGGGTGTACACATTTTTTTTATTTGTTTTCCCTAACTTTTGCCAGAGCTTTTTATTCTATTTCTAGCTCGCCGGGATGCCCTTTTCTTGCCTGGACTTTAATTCTGTTTTTGTGTCCAGCGGGTCTTTTTATGCGAAGTATTTTTTAACTGCTTCCGAGTTAACAGGGGATTGGAAATCTTCTCCATCCATAGTTGTGAGCATCAACGCTCCTCCCGAGAAAACTTTCTTCACTATAAACGGGCCTTCGTAGTTTGGGATCCACTTGCCCCTGTGATCTAAACCTGGAGGAACGATCCTCTTGAGCACAAGCTCTCCCACTTGATACTCTCGAGTACGTACTCGTTGGTTGAATGCTCGATTCATTCTCCTCTGATAAAGATGACCAAGACAAATAGCAGCTAATCTCTTTTCCTTAATTAGACATAACTGATTGTATCGAGCACGTACCCACTCAGCCTCATCCAGCTTCACATCCATCATCGCACGCAATGAAGGAATTCCCACATCAATAGGAAAGACTGCCTCCATGCCATATACTAATGAGAAAGGAGTTGCCCCGGTTGACGTCCTGACTGACATTCGGTACCCATGCAACACAAACGGTAACATATCATGCCAATCCTTGTAAGTGACAACCATCTTTTGTACAATCTTTTTAATGTTCTTATTTGCCGCCTCTACCGCACCATTCATCTTTGGTCGATAAGGAGAAGAATTATGATGCTGAATCTGGAAGTCCCGTAACAATTCTGTCATCATCTTGGTGTTCAAATTAGAACCATTGTCAGTAATGATTCGCTCGGGCACTCCATACCTGCAAATGATGTCTCTTTTCAGAAACCTGGCCACCACTTGACAAGTGACATTGGCATAAGACGCTGCTTCAACCCACTTAGTAAAGTAATCAATCGTGACCAAAATGAAACGATGACCGTTTGAAGCAGTAGGCTCTATCTTCCCGATCATGTCAATGCCCCACATAGAAAAGGGCCAAGGAGATGACATGCCGTTGTGTGGGCTGGGAGGAACATGCACTTTGTCTGCATAAATCTGGCACTTGTGGCACTTACGGGCGTACGAACAACAATCTGCATCCATTGTTATCCAATAGTACCCTGATCTCAACAACTTCTTAGCCATTGCATATCCTCCTGCATGAGTACCGAAAGATCCCTCGTGAACTTCTTGCATTAATAGGCTTGCTTCGTGTCTATACACGCATCTAAGCAAGACCATGTCAAAGTTCCTCTTATACAAAACCCCATTTGTATTCAAGAAGAAGCTGGCAGCAAGTCGTCTTAAGGTCTTCTTATCGTTGGATGATGCCCCAGCTGGGTATTCTTGTTTTTCCAGGAAGAGCTTGATATCGAAGTACCAAGGTTTCTCGTCAGACACTACGTCTACAGAGAAAGCATAAGCTGGTGCGTCCAGCCGGGAAATGTCAATCCTGGGCACGTAGTTCCAACACAAGACTTTGATGGACGAAGAAAGAGTAGCCAATGTGAAAGTCTGTGATCAGGTACGTGATGTCGAATGAGATGTTTAAACACTTGACAACTTGACCAAAACTAAAAGTGCAGGAAAATTAAACAACACAGGAAATTGTTAACCCAGTTCAGTGTATAACCACACTTACATCTGGGGGCTACCAAGCCAGGAAGGAAATCCAATATAAGTAATATTAATTCTAGACTTAAACCACTCAGTTTAATCTTTCACTTAATATCTACCCAAGGAAATTTCTACCTAAGACACAACATAGATATGAGTACCAACTCACTCCCCCTCAATCACACAGTGATGTGTTTACAAGTTTAATAAAATTGAAGTCATACTTCAAACAAAACAGCTTGATCTTACTTCACAGTTTCAATCAAGACACAAATACACTTTTGCTTAAAAGCTCATAAAGTGGTACACATAAAACAACCTGCTATTAAAAACATAAACACCCTATTTAGTCTTCTTAATTTCGTACTCTATTCTGAGAGTTTCTGTTGCTTAAATAGGTGTTTGGATTTTGGGCTTTCTGTAGGTTTACCCAATCCTGATACGCATGTTGTCATCACCTTGAATTAGGGTTTGTTACTTCCTAGATTCTAGGTGATTCAGTTCTTCTGATTATGCTGAAGTTACATAACAAAACTCCCTACAGATGCGCCTTCTTCTGTTTCATCCATCCATAATTAATTCCAGATAACTTCCCTTAATTTACTCAGTTCTGTTAATCATTAATTAATTCTGGTAGCAGGTTTGAGATGTCACAACATCTGGTGTGACATCCTGAAAACTGAACTTACTTCATTTACTGATACAATGTCACAACATCTGATGTGACATCCTGTAAACTGAACTTACTTCATTAAATGATGCAATGTCACAACATCTGGTGTGACATCCTGAATTAAGTTCATTTACTTATATTCTGTTTGATAATGTCACAACATCTGGTGTGACATCCTGAACTAAATTCAACACTTCTTGTTGGTCAAAAATTCTGCCAATTCTAAACATCTACAAACTCCCCCTTTGGCTAATTTTTGGCTAACATACTTTTCTGGTTTATCAGAGTGCAACAGAATTTCTTATATCAGAGTACAACAGTTCTTTTCTGTTAAGTCATGTGAGAGTTTACTCCCCCTCAAACCTACATGTGTTCAGACTTGTTGCAACATAAATCTTCCATCAAAAACACATCTTTAGTTCAGAAGAAAACAGAAGTTTTTCATTAATCAGTAAGCTGCATCATACATTGTTCAGTTCTCTTCTCCCCCTTGTTAGACATAAATTGGGGCCAAAGGTTTACAGAAGAATTACAAAAGCAAAATCAAAATACAATGCTGGAGCAGACATTACATATTCCTCACATACATGTTTCACTCAGACTCCTCATATTCAGTGTCTTCCTCTTCTTCTGTTTCTTCATCAGAAGCAGCAGCTTTCTGAGCACTCTCTTCAATCTCCAGCCTTTGGATAATCTCCTCAAGCTTCTGCTTCCTGGCATCCAGTTCTTTGCATGTGGTCTTCAGCTTAGCAATCAAAGCAGCTTTGGAGATTGGATTCTTTGCCTTTGAAGATCCAGCAGATGTCCCAGAGGGAGCTTTAACATCAGCTGCATGATGACTTAAGAACAGCTTGTAGTGGAAGGCCAGGGGACTCTCTCTTTTGCAGATTGAATCCTTCTCAGTGAGGATACCTGGATACTGGCTGAGTATTATTCCACACAACATAGAGGGGAAGGCAATAGGCAACTTTGTTGCAGATGATCCAGCATGCTTCAATGTCTGATAAAAAACATAAGCCCCAAAATCCAGCTTTGTTTGGGTGCCCACAGCATATATAAACCTGCCCAATCCAGTTGCTATCGAGGAGGTATGGTTGTTAGGGACCCAGTTTGCAGTGCCAATCCTATGCAGCATTGCATACTTCCTTGTCAGCAAGCTCACAGAAAGTTTCCCTTTAACTGGCCAAGTCTTGACCTGATTTGCAGTGATGACCTTGCATACCTGGTTATTTTTCTTTCCCAGTTCATTAGGTCCATCAGATTCTCTTCCTAGATAGTGTTTGATAACCCTAGGAGATAATTCCACACATCTCCCTCTGACATACACCTTTCTGAAGTCAGCTGACTTACCATCAGCACAGTCTTCTTGAAGGTTGACAATGAATTCCTTGACTAGCAGCTCATAGCAAGGAGAGAAGTTTGACACTGTTTTGAATAAGCCTGCAGAGGAGATGAGATCAATTACCTCTGTGCACTCAAGTGCATTACTGCTAAGCTCTCTTTCAAGTGCTACCCTTCTTTGATAGACAAATTTCCATCTGTTCACACTTGACACATGATGGAAAGAAATGTTGTCCAGAGGAGCTTCTGGAACAACATAGGAGGACCTTGAGGGTGCTGGTTTCTTCTTTGGTGGGGATGTTGGGACATCCTCTTCAACATCTGAATCTGGAGGGGTGACAACTTTCCTCTTCTGTGTATTCACCTTGCTCCATTGTTTGGTAGGACCAAAGGCAACTTTAGCTTTATCCTTCTTTGGTGTAGGTTGCTTCTTCTCAGGAGTTGCATGTCCTGCAGTCTTCTTTTCCTTCCTAGTCCTAAGCCTTTTGGCTATGCTAGGGTTTACAGAAGCAATGATTTCTGTGTTAGAATCATGCTCAATGTTTACAACAGGAGGAGGTTGAGCAGTCTCCTCTTCAGCAGGTGGATCAACACAGGCTTGATCTTTAGTGGAGGCCTTGTGCTGGTCCTCAGATGTGTCATCATCACCATCAGTGGAGGCCTTGTGCTGATCCTCAGATGTGTCATCAGCACCATCAGTGGAGGCCTTTTGCTGTTCTTCAGATGTTCAACATCTATTGGGACATCCTGTTGAGCAGGAGTGTCCTCTTCAGCCTGATTTTGTTGTTCTTCTTGTGGAGCTGGCATGGTGTTCAGAGGGATAGATATGCCACTCACAACTCTTTGCTCAGACAAGATCCTGTTCACCAGTTCCTTTATAGAGTCATCCACATATTCAGAAGCTTTTGGAGTAGTGTTTGAGGATGAAGGCATGCCTTTGGCTTTGCTGAATACAGGTTCCTTTGCCCTTCTCACAGTAGGGGTTCTTGGCTTTTGAGCAAGAGGAACACTTCCTCTGATTTCATCTATTGGAGTTGAATTCATAGGTACAACAGAGATGGGGGTTGCATGCACCACATCTTCTTGGTTGAGAATTTCTTCAGAGAGATTAGGGTTTTGATGTTGAGACATTTTCGAAAGAGGTGGATGAAGATTTTAGGTTTGAATGATTTTGATGAGTTATGAAAAAGCAGTTAGAGAATGCAATTCATTTTGAGAGGATGATGAGAAGATGGATAGCTGAGAACAAGCTGATATTTTTATAAGTAGCCGTTACTTGGAGAAATTTTAGGAGTGGAATACCCAGAGTCCTTGACCAGACTGGTGTTGCCATCTGGTGATCATGCCACACGATGTCATATGACATGTTGGCACATCTCCATAACTGTTATATTTCACATAAACAGATTCCCAATTTACCCCTTAGGTTTTCAAATTGGGTAGCATCCAAAGCTTTAGTAAATATTTCAGCCAATTGCAGATTTGTAGCTACATGTTCCAATGAGATCACTTTCTCTTCCACAAGATCTCTGATGAAATGATGCCTGATATCAATATGCTTGGTCTTGCTATGTTGGATAGGATTCTTTGATATGTTAATAGCACTTAAGTTGTCACAGTACAATGTCATGATATCTTGTGGGACATTGTACTCTGTGAGCATTTGCTTCATCCAAACCAACTGTGAACAACTGCTTCCAGCTGCAATATATTCAGCTTCAGCAGTAGATAAGGATACACAATTTTGTTTCTTACTGAACCAAGAAATCAAATTGTTTCCTAGAAAGAAGCATCCTCCTGATGTGCTTTTTCTGTCATCAGCACTTCCAGCCCAATCAGCATCACAGAAGCCAGTGAGAATTGGCTTGCATCCATGAAAGTACATTATGCCATAGTCACAAGTACCATTGACATATTTCAGAATTCTTCTTACTTGGTTTAGATGACTAACTTTTGGATCAGCTTGATATCTTGCACATACACCTATTGCAAAGGCTATGTTTGGTCTGCTAGCAGTCAAATATAATAAGCTTCCAATCATACTTCTGTATAGGCTTTGATCTACATTCTCACCCTTGTCATCTTTAGTCAGCTTTAAATGTGTGGGGGCAGGAGTTCTTTTATGAGTAGCATTGTCCATCCCAAATTTCTTGACAATGTTCTTAGCATACTTGCTTTGGGAAATGAACATGGAATCCTCCATTTGCTTTATTTGCAATCCAAGGAAGTAGGTTAGTTCTCCTACTAGGCTCATCTCAAATTCAGATTCCATTTGAGTGACAAAATGTTTAACCATCCTGTCTGACATCCCACCAAAGACAATGTCATCTACATATATCTGAGCAATCATGACATTTCCTTCATCATCCTTCACAAACAAGGTTTTGTCTATTCCACCTTTCATGTACCCTTGCTTGATAAGAAAAGTAGTCAGCCTTTCATACCATGCTCTTGGGGCTTACTTCAATCCATAAAGAGCCTTCCTTAGTTTGTACACATGGTTTGGACAGCTTGGATCAACAAATCCTTTGGGCTGTTCTACATATACCTCTTCATTAAGATATCCATTCAGAAAAGCACTTTTCACATCCATTTGAAATAGCTTGAACTTCAGGATACAAGCTATTCCTAAAAGTAGTCTGATTGATTCAAGCCTTGCTACTGGTGCAAAGGTTTCATCAAAGTCTACTCCCTCAATTTGTGTGTATCCTTGAGCTACAAGTCTAGCTTTGTTCTTTGTGACAACTCCCTGCTCATCTGACTTGTTCTTATACACCCATTTAGTGCCAATCACATTTATGTCATCAGGTCTAGGAAAAAGATCCCACACTTCATTCCTTGTGAATTGACCTAATTCTTCTTGCATTGCACAAATCCAGTACTCATCAGTAAGAGCTTCCTTGATGTTTTTAGGTTCTATTTTTGAGACAAAACAAGAACCTGAAATCACCTCTCTTGATCTAGTGCTTACACCTCTGTTGGGATCCCCAATTATCAAATCTTTGGGATGATCCTTCTGAATTCTTATGGAGGGAGGTTTGCTGGATTGTTCTTTCCTTGCATCAGTTTGAGTGAAGTCAGAATGATCACTCTTTTCTTCAGCTTTAGTTTGACTGTCAGCAGATGTTCCAACATCTTCTGTAACATCTGCAGGGGCATCATCAATTATCATATTTATGGACTCCATGATAACCTTGGTTCTAGAGTTAAATACTCTATAGGCTCAGCTGTTTATAGAGTATCCAAGGAAAATCCCTTCATCACTTTTAGGATCCATTTTTCTTCTTTGCTCCCTATCAGCCAGAATATAACAATTACTTCCAAACACATGGAAGTACTTAACTGTGGGTTTTCTGCCCTTCCAGATTTCATAGATTGTGGACAAGGTTCCTTTCCTTAGAGTGACTCTATTATGAATGTAACAAACTGTGTTCATAGCTTCAGCCCAGAAGTACAATGGTAACTTTTTAGCATGGATCATAGCTCTTGCTGATTCTTGGATAGTTCTGTTCTTCCTCTCAACAATCCCATTCTGTTGAGGGGTGATAGGTGAAGAGTATTCATGATTGATTCCTTCTGAAGAACAAAATTCTGAGAATTTTTTATTCTCAAACTCCTTTCCATGGTCACTTCTTATTCTGACCACACAACTTGCTTTTTCTCTTTTTATTCTTTGGCATAAATCTTTGAATACATCAAATACATCAGACTTTTCTTTGATAAAATTTATCCATGTATACCTTGAAAAGTCATCAACCACCACATAGGCATACCTCTTACCACCAAGGCTCTCAACCTGCATAGGTCCCATAAGATCCATATGCAATAATTCCAAAACTTTGGAAGTTGTCATATGTTGGAGCTTTGGATGGGACATCTTGGTTTGCTTGCCTATTTGACATTCACCACATATTTTGCCATCATCAATCTTCAGTTTAGGAATACCTCTCACAGCTTCCATAGATATGATTTTCTTTATGCCTCTGAAATGAAGATGACCCAGTCTTTGGTGCCATAGTTTCATTTCTTCTTCTTTGGCTAAAGAGCAAGTTGAAGTGAGACTTAAATCTTGAGGTTCCCACATATAACAATTGTCTTTAGATCTGGCTCCTCTCATGACAACCTTTTGTTCTTTATTAGACACTTTGCATTCAGTTTTGGTAAAGTTTACACTGTAACCTTGATCACATAATTGACTTATGCTGATCAAGTTAGCATTCAATCCTTTTACTAGCAGCACATCATCTAGTCTTGGTACATCTGGACAGTCCAAGGTCCCAACTCCCTTGATTTCTCCTTTAGCTCCATCTCCAAATGTTACATATCTGGATGAATATGACTTTAAGTCTACTAGCAGATTCTTCAATCCAGTCATGTGTCTTGAACATCCACTGTCAAAGTACCAGTCTTCTTTAGCTGATACTCTTAGAGATGTATGAGCTATATATGCAACACCCTTCTTTGACCATTTGTATTGAGGTTTTTGATATCTCTGCCCTGTGTAGTATCCATTAGTAGAGCTCCAAGGTTGTTTGTTGAACTTGTTCTTGGACATGTGGCTTTGATCATCATGAAGACTAGCTTTAGGTACCCATACTTTCTTGATGGCCTCTGTCTTCTGCTTAGGGGTTTGCTGATACATCTGATTTGGATATCCATGCAACTTGTAGCAATGAGGTTTGATGTGTCCAAACCTTCCACAATGATGACATCTCCATCTTTGATACTTCTTCTTCATTATGTTCTTTTCATGATGTTGAGACATCTGTTGGAACATTATGTTTGACTTTGTGTTCTTTTCATGATGTAGAAGCATCTGTTGGGACATCTTGTTTGACTGTATGGAATTTGAAGTAGTTTTGCTGATGCTAGCTTCAACCTTATGAACTTTGTTAAATCCCAGTCCACTTCTATCCCCTGAATGCTTATTGTTGTTGAGAATAACATCCAGTGTGTTTGAGCTACTGTTCAGCATTCTAACAGATTTGGACATATGCTCCAACTTGGAGTTGAGAAGGCTTACTTCACCTTTCAAGGTGTCAATGATATCTAGATCACTTGTTTTTTCACCCTTTAGTGCCTTAATCTGCTTCTTCTGCTTTATAATCTCCATGCATATTTCAGTGCTCCTTTTAACCAGTTCTCTGTATGATTGCTCAAGCTCTTCAAAAGTAAGCTCCCCATCACTGGATTCACTTTCAGATTCACATAATCCAGCTAGAGCAGTAATATGCTTAGCTGATTCTTCTTCTGAATCACATCCTGAGTCTTCATCAGACCAGGTTACAGAGAGACCTTTCTTCTGCCTTTTTAAATAGGTAGGACATTCATTTGTGATGTGTCCATATCCTTCACATCCATGACATTTAATCCCTTTTTCTTGATTGGTCTTTTCATCATAATTTGACCTTCTATTAGCATCATAAGGTCTTTTGTTCTCAGAAGAGTTTGTATATCTTCCACTTGGACTGGACTTGTCTTCCATCTTTCTGAGAATCTTTTTGAATTGTCTTCCATGCATAGCAATGGTTTCTGATAAATTTTCTTCAGGTTCTGCTTCATTATTTTCTTCTTCTTTATCAGTGTTTGACACCAAGGCTATGCTTTTGTTCTTCTTTACAATTGTGTCATTCATTCCCATTTCAAATGTTTGAAGGGAAACAATGAGCTCTTCAACTTTCATTGTGCATATGTCTTGAGCTTCTTCTATTGTTGTGACCTTCATGTCAAATCTTTTTGGCAAAGATCTGAGAATCTTTCTTACAAGCTTTTCATCAGTCATCTTTTCTCCCAAAGCACCAGAAGTATTGGCTATTTCTAAGATGTTCATGTAGAACTCATGAATTGTCTCATCTTCCTTCATTCTCAAGTTTTCAAACTTGGTGGTGAGAAGTTGAAGTCTTGACATCTTCACCTTTGATGTTCCTTCATGAGTTGTTTTGAGAGTGTCCCAAACATCTTTGGCCAGCTCACAGTGATGCACAAGTCTGAAGATGTTCCTATCAATGCCATTGAATAAAGCATTTAAGGCCTTGGAGTTGCCAAGTCCTGAATCTTCTTCCTCCTTACTCCATTCTTCTTCAGGTTTTAACACTCTTGCTCCATCTTTGGTGTCTTGGACAGGGTGCTCCCATCCATTGTTGACTGCTTTCCAGGCCCTATTGTCAAGTGATCTTAAGAATGCTACCATTCTTGGCTTCCAGTAGTCATAATTAGATCCATCCAATAGTGGTGGTCAGTTTACAGATCCTACATCTCTGTCCATGTTTCCAGAATTTGCAGTCCCTAGATCTCACCTAGTTAAACAGACAGGGTGCCTGCTCTGATGCCAATTGAAATTCTGTGATCAGGTACGTGATGTCGAATGCGATTTTTAAATACTTGACAACTTGACCAAAACTAAAAGTGCAGGAAAATTAAACAACACAGGAAATTGTTAACCCAGTTCAGTGTATAACCACACTTACATCTGGGGGCTACCAAGCCTGGAAGGAAATCCAATATAAGTAATATTAATTCTAGACTTAAACCAATCAGTTTAATCTTTCACTTAATATCTACCCAAGGCAATTTCTACCTAAGACACAACGAAGATATGAGTACCAACTCACTCCCCCTCAATCACACAGTGATGTGTTTACAAGTTTAATAAAATTGAAGTCATACTTCAAACAAAACAGCTTGATCTTACTTCACAGTTTCAATCAAGACACAAATACACTTTTGCTTAAAATCTCATAAAGTGGTACACATAAAACAACCTGCTATTAAAAACATAAACACCCTATTTAGTCTTCTTAATTTCGTACTCTATTCTGAGAGTTTCTATTGCTTAAATAGGTGTTTGGATTTTGGGCTTTCTGTAGGTTTATCCAATCCTGATACGCATGTTGTCATCACCTTGAATTAGGGTTTGTTACTTCCTAGATTCTAGGTGATTCAGTTCTTCTGATTATGCTGAAGTCACATAACAAAACTCCCTACAGATGCGCCTTCTTCTGTTTCATCCATCCATAATTAATTCCAGATAACTTCCCTTAATTTACTCAGTTCTGTTAATCATTAATTAATTCTGGTAGCAGGTTTGAGATGTCACAACATCTGGTGTGACATCCTGAAAACTGAACTTACTTCATTTACTGATACAATGTCACAACATCTGATGTGACATCCTGTAAACTGAACTTACTTCATTAATTGATGCAATGTCACAACATCTGGTGAGACATCCTGAATTAAGTTCATTTACTTATATTCTGTTTGATAATGTCACAACATCTGGTGTGACATCCTGAAATAAATTCAACACTTCTTGTTGGTCAAAAATTCTGCCAATTCTAAACATCTACACAATGCATCGGCAAATTGAAGCTTAACCATTGTAAAGAACGTCAACAATCTTCTAGCATAATCCCTATAAGGAACTAAGTGTTCTTGATGTGTATACCACTTGCCGGTAATCTGATTGATAACGAGGGATGAATCTCCGGATATATCGAGAGTCTTAATCCGAAGATTAATTGCCTCCTCTATTCCCATTATGCACGCCTCGTATTCCACTTCATTGTTGGTGCAACCAAAAGTAATTCTGGTAGCGAAGGGAAAGTGAACACCTTCAGGAGTGATAAGAATGGCACCAACTCCACGTCCGTTGATATTGACTGCCCCATCAAACATCAACTTCCATTTGGATTCAAGATCTGGCCCCTCCTCCGGAAGTGGTTCCTCGCAATCTTTTGCTTTGAGGTACATGATGTCCTCATCAGGGAAATCAAATTTCATTGGCTGATAGTCATCTTCCAGTGGCTGCTGTGCAAGATAATCTGACAATACAATTCCTTTGATGGCTTTCTGAGAAGTATATTGTATGTCATACTCTGTTAAGATCATTTGCCACCTTGCAACCCTTCCGGTTAACGCTGGTTTCTCGAAAATATACTTGACAGGGTCCATTTTTGAGATTAGCAGTGTGGTATGGGTCAACATATACTGTCTCAGTCGGCGAGCAGCCCATACCAAAGCGCAACAAGTTTTCTCGAGCAGTGAGTAACGGGATTCACAATCGGTAAACTTTTTGCTAAGGTAGTAAATAACATACTCATTTCGACCAGACTCATCATGTTGGCCTAGAACACACCTCATTGACCCTTCTAGCACAGACAAGTACATGATAAGTGGCTGTCCTGGAACTGGAGGCATTAGAATCGGAGGTGCCTGCAAATATTCTTTTATCTTTTCAAAGGCTATTTGACAGTCCTCATTCCACCTGACCGTTTTTTCTTTTCTTAACAATTTGAATATCGGCTCACAGGTGGTAGTTAGATGAGATATGAACCGTGAAATGTAGTTCAATCTCCCTAAAAACCCGCGCACTTTTTTTCCGTTTTCGGGGCAGGCATATCTTGTATTGCTTTTACTTTTGCAGGATCCACCTCGATTCCTTTCTGGCTAACAATGAATCCCAGCAATTTTCCGGAACGCACTCCGAAATTACACTTGTTTGGATTCAACCTCAACTTATACTTTATCAATCTATCAAATAGCTTTTTGAGATTGACCAAATGCTCCTCTTCGTCTCGGGACTTGGCAATCATGTCGTCCACATAGCATTCAATCTCCTTGTGTATCATGTCGTGGAACAATGTGACCATAACCTGCTGATACGTTTCCCCGACGTTTTTCAACCCAAAGGGCATAACCTTGTAACAAAATGTACCCCACGGGGTAATGAAAATTGTTTTCTCCATGTCTTCCGGTGCCATTTTGATCTGATTATACCCGGAGAGGCCATCCATGAAAGAAAACACCGAGAACTGAGCGGTGTTATCTACCAGCACATCTATGTGAGGTAATGGAAAGTCATCCTTTGGACTTGCTCTATTTAGATACCGATAATCAACGCACATCCAAACTTTGCCGTCTTTCTTTGGTACAGGCACAATATTAGCTACCCAAGGTGGGTAACTAGTTACGGCAAGGAATCTGACATCCCACTGCTTCTGAATTTCCTCCTTGATCTTCATCGCCATATCAGGACGAGTTCTTCTCAGCTTTTTCTTCACTGGAGGACAATCTTCTCTTAGTGGCAGCTTATGCACAACAATGTCAGTATCTAGTCCTGACATATCTTGATACGACCAGGAGAAGATATCCACATACAAACATAACATACCAATCAACTCTTTCTTTACCTCGACCTACAGACTGGCCCCAATCTTTATCTCTCTCTTTACATCTTCAGTCCCGATGTTGATGATCTCTAACTCTTCCTGATGAGGCTGAATGACCCTTTCCTCTTGTTTCAACAACCTGACCAATTCTTCCGGGAGTTCACAGTCTTCCTCAACCCCTTCATCATCTTGGTAGATAGGATTGTCGAAGTCATGCATGGTCATAGCAGGAACGTTATCACTAGAATCCGGATGATCAACACTGCACAGATGATGTGCTTATTTCAGAATCAGTTCTTTTTCAAAAGAGACGCAAACACACAAACAAAAGGAAAAACATTGCCATTTATTTTTTGTGAAAAATTCAAAACGAAAGAAAGAGAACACAATTTGCTTGAAAAATGTCCTTTATTTCATGGTAAAAATAAATGCATTGAAAGCATGGTGGTCCTACAAATGGATCCGTGCACCTTGGGCAGAGTGCAGGATTGACATAAAACATGATAAAAAGAAACAAGTAAATTACTTTGATTTCCAGGTAACTTGAACGAAATCCTCGGCAGACCAGTTTCGGAGCTCCTCCCCAGGTGCACGTGGGTGAATCCAGCTATCCCAGTCGCAATCACTGTCCCCTTCTTCACTTGTTGCACAGATGTTGTTGCGATCGAGCATTCCGGCTCTTGTGAAAGTTATGACCTTATTATCCTGAGGCCAGCTGGACCCACCAGGCTGGTAACCAAGACCGAACTTGTCATCTTTCTTCTCCAACTCCAGCAACTTGCCCCAGCCATGGGCGCTTCCGGATTGGACCACTTCTTTGGCTTGCTTATAGGAGTAGATAGAGGTCCCTTCCTTCTCGTTGTTCCGATCTGCCGGAGCCAAAATACTAACAATCACTGCTTCAAAAGCCTGACACAACGTTTCATGAATTTCTCCGTCCATTTCCACATACTTGAAAGTTGACAGATGACTCACAAAAATATCCTCTTCTCCACATACAGTGATCACCTGACCATCTACCACATACTTCAGCTTCTAATGCAATGTGGATGTCACTGCGCCTGCAACATGAATCCGGGGACGTCCTAGAAAGTAACTGTAAGCAGGTTGAATATCCATGACATAGAACGTACTCTTGAACACTTTAGATCCTATCTTCACAGGTAGCTCAACCTCCCCGAACACAGACCTCTGGGACCCATCAAAGGCTTTCACGATTAAATCACTAGGTCGCAAAATAATGCCATCAATATTCAACTTCATCAAGGCCTTCTAAGGAAGCACATTGAGAGAAGAGCCGGTATCTACTAAGACATGTGACAGGACAGCACCCTTACACTCCATAGTGATGTGCAGGGCCTTGTTGTGATTGCGACCTTCAGAAGTAAGATCTCTATCTGTGAAGCCCAACTCATGGCTAGCATTTACGCTGCCTACTACAGCCTCCAACTGGTTAACCATTATCTCCTGTGGTACATATGCCATCTATAAAACTTTCAGTAGAGCTTCCCTATGAGCTGGAGAACACATTAACAAGGACATAATTGATATTTTAGACGGAGTTTGATTCATCTGTTCAACTACTTTATAATCACTCTTCTTTATTATCCTCATAAACTCTTCGACTTCTTTTTCAAAAGTGCCTTGCCCGGCAGCAGGAGTCGTCACTTCTTCGGTCGCTATATGTTTTCCCTTAGCCTTTGCAGTAGCTTCAGCTTCAGGATCTCCTCTAAGAGCTTGAGGAGCAAAAAGACGCCCGCTTCTTGTAAATCCACCAACTTCTCCAACATTCACCACAGTCGGTTCAATTGTCATTACTTTACTTTCCACCTTCTGACCTTCTACATACACATCCGAGCCATAGTGCCACGGGATGGCTTTGTCATCAGCATAAGGAACTGGTCCTGGAACAGTAATGGTAACAAGACTAACTTCTGGAACATAGATAGTCACGGGCTCCCTCCAGACAGGAACTTCAGCAGGATCAAAGTAAATTGTTATGGTAGACACACAATTATTTCTACCATCAACCCTATCAAACCGTAGCGACCTCTCGTCAATCAGACGTTGCAGTCCAACCTTCAAGTCCTCACATCTATTAACTGAACTCAAACACCCTGGGAATACCTGTCCCTTCAGCAATCTGTCTTTCACCACTAGCAATGAAGTCTTCACCTCCTCCACATTCAAAATCAAGCTTAACCTCTCACCACCGTCCACAACATTTATCCTTGCCCCTCCATGGTTTGGAATGGGATTTGATGTAGCATTAGGAGGCGGTGCAAAATTAATTGCCTTTGAATCGATCAAGTCTTGAACCTTATGCTGCAATACCCTGCACTTCTCTGTTGAGTGCCCGGGAGCTCCTGAATGAAACGCGCATCTTGCATTAGCATCATACCCCACTGGAAGCTCGCCAGGTGGAGGTGGTGCTAATGTCCTTAATTGGACCAAGTTTAAGTCTAACAACCTTTGAAGCAGGGCCGTGTATGTCATTGGAATGGCTTCAAGCACCCTATTAGCTGGACGAGCTTGTCTCTGTTGATAGGGTCTTTGCTGATAATTATTGCGCTGCGGCTGTTGTTGTTGTGGTTGAGTTTGTTGCACAAGACTTGACAGAATAGTGATATCTGCAACTTGCTCATAGGATCCTCTGTATCCACGGCCCCGACCTCGACCGTACACATCATTAGTTTCTCCCTCTCTTCTTCTCGGAGGTCCATTAAAATCTTTTCTCACACCCCTTGAGCTACCTGCACCGGTGTCTTGAATTTTCCCCATCTTTAAAAGAGTTTCAACCCTCTCTTCTGCTATCACAATGTCATTGAACTTTGTTGCTGAACAAGATGCCAGCCTCTCAATAAATACCCCCTATAGTGTTCCCATGAACATGTCTGCCATCTCATTTTCCAACTAGGGAGGTTGTACTCTAGCAGCAAGCTGACGCCACCTCTGAGCGTACTCCTTGAACCCTTTTTTAGCATTTTGAGACATGGTCTGCAACTGAGTACGATTTGGAGCCATATCCAAATTGTACTATTACTGTTTCACAAATGCCTCTGCTAAATCCTTCCAGCTTCGAATATTAACCCTGCTCAGCTTCATGTACCACTCCAAGGAGGCCCCCACAAGGCTATCCTAGAAGTAATACATCTACAGCTTCTCGTCATCTGTATGTGCAGCAATTCTTCCTACAAAAGACTGGAGGTGAGTTTTCGGGCAAGCCGTGCCGTTGTACTTGTCAAAAGTAGGGACTTTAAACTTGTAGGTAATTCTAACCCCTGGCACCAAGCCCAAGTCAGTGATATCAAACCCCAGAGAGCTCTGAGATTGAATGGCACGAATTTGCTCAGCCATCTCTTCAAACTTTCTATTCATGTCAATTCCTTGGCCTTCTGCCTCATCCAACAAAGTAAACTGTTCATCTTGCTCATCCATCTGCACGTTATTCATTCCATCATTGACAATAGTAACCCCTGGTTGCACCACAGGGATTTCAACTTGACGGGCGCCAGCCCCATTGCGATTACCTCCATCTGATGTCCCATTGTTCCTGGCCTGATTGTTTTCCACCATCTTGTGCAAGCGCTCTTGAGTTTGACCCATCCCAGCCATGAGGGTCATGAAGTTGTCCATTCTTGTTCTCAAGTCAGCCAAATTTGCTTGCCTCTGATCCATTACTCTCTCTCTGTTTACTCTTGTAGGATATCTGTGCACCGTTGGCTGTTCTCGAACCTTCCTGGGAGCTATAGTGCCTGAAAGGACATAAACATTAGAAAGCTGATGAACTACCTACAAAACAACAAACATGTTATATGCATGCAATGTAACTATTCATGCTTCCATGTTTAGGCATTTTTATGCCCCATTTATATGCACCCTTTGAGCATTAATTTTAAAACTCTCCCTTTGAAGAGTGTTCAGATCTCAGCAGTCTCAAACAAACAAGCTTTGCGTACTCAGAAATGGTAATTGGAATTTGACATTGCATAACATGGATAACCCAATGGTAGCCAAAGTTAGAGCACAAACAAATTCCCCGAAGGGTTACAAGTCAATACATGAATAAAGAAAAATAAAGCAAGACTCCTACAACAAGCCTGTAGGTAGTCTGGACAATAATAAACTAAAATCCTAGACTAAAGACTCAGGTTCTCCTTCTGCAGCTATCACTTCTGTCCGGTTCTTCTTCACGCCTGCTCTCAGCTTAAGCTCTACAATCTCTTTCAATGCCTCCTCCAAGGCCATATGGCTTTGTGCCAATTGTTGAGTCTTCTCTCTTCATATTTTGTGAACTTGTTCTACTTCTTCTTTCTTGAAGGCCATCTGTACCTCGAAAAACTCTTCCTTTTCTTTATACTTCTTCTGCTCCTGCTCCCTTTGACCCTGTAACCAAACAATGGACTGGCAAGCTTCTTTAAGAGTCTTCAAAGTCTTCTTACACTCCTCTTCTCTTTTTGATTCCATTAGACCCAATCTCTAAAAGTGAGCTTCTCTTCCAGCAAACTCCTTTTCTTTAGCTTCTAAGGTAACCTGCATCTTCTGTAGCTTTTCCTCTACTTTATTCTTAGCACGATTGGCAAGGTGGTACAAGTTAACCATTTCAGAATTTTCTACCCGGACCTCGTGCAACTGAGCTTCCAACTTCTTATATTCTTCCAGAGGAACAATATTCTGACATGGCACCTCTTTGGGATACAATGAAGCTTCCACTGAAAAATGGCATGAGCACTTCCTCTACCCGCTTCTGCAACCATGTAGCAAAAGGAGGATATGCCTTGGGATCCACCCTTCCAAAATCCTTATTTCCTTTCTTCACCCTGTGAGCCCAAGCCTTAGATGCTTGTATGACCAACTCTTTGTTTCCCTCCACAGAAAAGTATAAAGACTCAGCTAATTCTTCCATACTTGGTGGATCCCTCAGAGGATAGCCAAATTGTTTCCTGGCTAAGACTGGATGGTAACTGATCACCCCCTTCCTCCCTAGTAAAGGCACATTGGTAAATCTTCCACAACTAACCAGTAAATCCTTCCCCAGAAAATCTCTGTTATAACCCCAAGCTATATCCTCAGAAGTTAGTCCCATTAGCCTCCTGGACCACCTCCACTCATCTCTCATCTCTTTGAAAGGGCCTGACTTTGGTAATTGCTTAGCAAACCAATCAGCAAATAAAGGAGCACAACAACTCACTGGTCCACCTCTGCCTTTCTCATTCCGGTAGTGAACATTGTAGTAGAAATTTCCCAACAAAGTTGGTACATGGTTACCTTTAGCAAAAATGGAAATTACCTCCAATCTTACAAACTCCTTTTCTCCCGGGAAAAGACTAGATCCATATACCATCAAGGCCACCACAACACCAAAATCTCCGCACCTACTCTCTTTGGCATACTCTTCAGCTTCTGGTATAAGCACATCCCAAGGAAGTCCTCTGCCCTCACTGTCCTTCAAAGCTTTCTTGACCTTAGCAACTAGTATACGACAGACTCTGGATATGTCTTCTTCCTTGAGAGCTATCTATGATCCATAGTAAGGAAAAGTATCTCTGATAGGAATACCCAAAATGCTAGAAATTTCCTCCAAGGTAGGAGCCAAGATATAATCCGGAAATACAAAACACCGCAACAAGGGATCATAGAACTGAAGAAAAGTGTGCAAGCTATCCTTCTGGTCTGCAGTAGGTTTATCCATGTACTTCAAAATCTGACCATACCTCTTTCTGAAGTTCCCTAAAATTTGATCATTCATCAGCCCTGCTAATCTATGAACACTCTTGACTTCTGGTTGGAGAAAAGTGTAATGGACATTCTTATTTCTTGTAATTTTCTTAACTTCTGCCATCTGGAAAGCTTACAATTACCAGAATTGGGTGCTAAACTGTAAACAAAACCTGAAAATGGAAACATAAATAGTTAATGCGAGTATGATGCGATGCAAATGCAATGCAGGCATATGATCAATCTGGGACCATCTGGATACTAGATATTAGGACCCCTAAATAACTGAAAACCAAGATTCTCTGAGCCATAACCATCTGATAGAAACCCTCAGAACCAAGAGATCAAGAAATCCAGAACCATAGGGACCAAATCATTAATGAGGGTATGTAGAGGTCAAGGGTTCCTACAAACCTGTAAACCCCTCCCAACATCACAGGTGTGCTCCGGGTCAAACATCACGGACTCTCAAAGCCGAATAGCAATAATACTTTCATCATTTCCGAGAAATGGCTCATGACCAAATTAGGGAATCGGTTTGGCATTATATACTACTCAGGGAGGCCTCAGCTGAGTCCGGGAAGAACAAGGTCATCCTATGTGAGTTCCAGGTGGCCCTCGGGTGCGAGTGGGTTTGCCACATAATGTGGTCTGCCACTGTCACCACTAAAGAGGGATGTTTCCACAAGGTTCTCCATGATCGGTCCCTAGCTGCACATAACTATCAAGGTCATGAAATGAAAGAGGAAGATCCCCAAATCAAGACATTTCCAAGACGGTCGCAAATCTGGGCATGGAACTCACTACTACCCCCATGACAAGATCTCATGAGGTCAAAGTGGAACCACTATAAGTCCTAAGGTGCACTAGAGCCTTGGTAATGAGCTCAACTCACAGTAATAGTATCACCCAAGTCCCACCAAACAGAAAAATCCAGTCCAGACAGTCCAGTATAATATATGATCAATGAAAATAAATACTGAAAACTGTAAATAAAGCTGTAAATAAAATTGTAAATAAACAACAGTAAAATAAACACGCAACGACAAACAATCAACACATAAAGAAACAGAAACACGCAAGCGCTAGGAGAGACTCTCAAGGGAACCAGAGATTCTGGGTTCGATCCCCAGCAGAGTCGCCAGCTGTCGCTCCCCGGATTTCCATCCTGGTACAAACGCGAAAGTGGCGCAGAAAGAGGTAGAGTCGCCAGCCAGGAATTTTTATCCTGAAGGAACGGGAATGGTAATGCTGCACAAACCAGAAGAAAAGAAAAGGAAGGACACGGGTCCTGCGAACCAAAGAGACTGAGTTCGGGAGTCGGTTACGACCTGGGAAGGTATTAACACCCAGATCGTCCACCGTACCCGACGGGATCCACGCTTGCAAAGAAATCTATTTCAAAGGGTGAAGAAATGAAAGCTGCTGCAAAGAGAATGAACTGAACTGGATAAAAGAAACGAAAAGGGAACTGAAAAAGTAATGAAAAGGAAAAATGTAGGGAAAATAAAGATTGTGCTCGAACGGACCCTACCCCGCTTCCTACGTACCTCATCTGGACAATGAGGATCAGAGTCGCTGTAGTTCCCCTAACTAGGGGTGAAAAAGATTTCTTGTGTCTTAAGGCTTGAACTGCCTATGTCAATGCTCAGGTGTTGCAGGCTCGGACGACGAGTGTGTTACCGTCTTGCAAAATGACAAGTAGGAGCAAGTTCGTACGATGAGGGTGAAGGTGATGAGAAACGAAGTCCCGAAGGAGAGGAGTTTATTGTTTGTTTGTGTTTTTTATGAACTTTTTATGAGTGTGGTACAAGGAAGTGAACTCAAGCTCTTTTCCATGAAATGTGTACTTGATACTACATTCCAAGATGGAATAATAAAACAAGCACCCTCAAGTAAGGAGAAGATCCCCAAAACTTGGTTCCAGAGATTAGGGCCTAAGTTCACTAACTCATTGAAGTTATTAAGTGTTTTTGTAATTGAAATGAAGAAGTGTGTTTTATGATTTTCTTAATGAAGATGGTCTCATGATCAGACTTGTGCATCATGATGAACAAGCTTGTACCATCCCAAGATGGGAAAACTACAAGTGTTTCATGGAATAAATTTATTGCACGGGAGACCACTTCAATCCTTATTAGATGTTCTTATGATTTTTGTTTTGAGATGAGAAGAGAAGAGAACCAAAGATCTTAAAGGTAAAAGTCTAATGGGGGACTAACACCTAATTGTTATCATGCATAGAAAATCCCAGGTTAGTGAGGTTTACTATCCTAAAGAAGAAAGAGAAAAGAAGAGAAATAGGGGGATTAAGAAAAGGAGAAGATAGAAAGGATGGTCTAAGCCCCTCAAACACAAATAGGAAAGCAATAAAGAAAAGAGAAAAGATAAGAATTGGAGATGTGGGAATCACATCCACACCCCTCACTTACCAGAGCCCCTGAAATGGTTAATAACATAAGCAAATATCATGACAAAAGCAAATAAGAACAAAAGAGACACAATGGGCATAAGATCAAACCAAAGCAACACAACCAGAATTGGAATCTCAATTACAAGTGTCAAGTTCAAACACACAACACAAGAATGAGAAATGGACTACACAGTTCAACATAGAGCATTACAGACTATCATGACAAAACAAAACAAATATGAGATAACACAAAGAATACAAAGCCAACCAACATCACACACTTCAAGACCAGAATCCTAACATGTCAAGAATGTGCCTAAGCATCACAAGAAATTAAGAATAAAAGCAAACAAGTTTTAACATTAGCAACATGAGAAACAAATGAGCATAAGAAGTGAGGTGAACATGTACATAAGTGAATGAACTTCAAAGGCAAGCAACCACAAAATTTATCAAAGTACACACATAATTCCAAGACCAGAGAGATATCCTTATCCTAAAAGGGTTCTAAACAACCTAAGGGAGTAGGCACAAGTGCCCTCCAAACCTAATGATTAAACATATGACCAAAAAGGATGCAAAAGGGGATAAGCAAAGAATAAAATTCAAATCAAATCAAGCATTCATCCAAAAATTCCACAAACTTGCACCAAGACTCTCCAAACATCTAATGTTAGCATGCCAAAAGAATAAGATCAAAATCAGAAGCTAAGTAGGTCAAATATGGGCCTAAACATGGATTTGGGTTATGAAACTTTATGCACAAGTTAAGGACCAAAAATAATCAAGCAAAATTCTAAAAATCAGAAGTAAAATCATCAACAAACTACATTTCAATGTGAATCTAGAGCAAAAAGAATCAATTCAAAATTCAAATTAATGATCAAGATATAAATTCTACAAGACATCATGCTTTAAAAGTGAATAAAAAACAAATAATAAAAGAAGAAAATAATTCCAGCGTGGAAAATGAAAATAAATGGAAAATAAAAATATCAAAAATTAAAGAAAACTCAAAAGATCATTCATGAATGTTTTTGGAATTTTTAATAACTTCTAATTATTTTTATTAATTAAAAATCAAACTGAAATAAAAAAAACAAAAAAAACAATGGGCCAGGGGTGCAATTAGTAGTTATTTCAGTTCAATTCTAATGGGATTGGAAATGAGAGGGGTGCGAATAGCACCTGAGGCCCAAAGACCTGCGCAGGTTTATGGCAATTATGGTGGAAAATCAAATAAAGCTGGAAAAATAGAGAACCTTTGGATCAATTAAACGCGTGAGATCTGGTCAATGGAAACCCTAAGTCATCTCAACCACTGGCCAGTGTGTGTATACATGGTAAATATTGTGTGGTGCATCACAGGAAGCTCAATTCAGATTAAAATATAAAATGGAAGCACGTCCAAGGGAGGGTACGATTTTAATGCGCTGGCATCACATGGATCGTCCAGATCAAGAATCCAACGACAATGCAATTATCTTCTTCAATTTGAATTACCAGAATCCGGTGACGGGGCCCTAGCTCCGGTCACCGGAAAATTCATACATAAGAACAAACATGCACAAAAACTCATACAAAGCTCCAGATCAAAAGATTAAAACGTGATAAATCCAAATATGCAAATGAAATTCTCAAAGGATCAAAGAGCAAGCCAAATCGAACACAAACATTTTCACGTATCAAACTGCAATTTAGCATAACAAGCTCATTTCCTACTCATTTTGCATTCTAAATAGATCACTAACACCAGCAAAGCATGTAGATCACAATGTGTACAATCAATTTCATTTCTGGATCTAAACGTTTGGAGCTAACCTGAGGTTTACAGATCTGGAAATAGCTTGAGAGAATCCAAGAGGAGCTGCAGATTCACTCCAAATACACTCTAGTTGCAAAATAAATGCAACTAAAGCATTGAAAATGGTTAGATCTAAGAACTCGAAGCTAACTGCACTAAAATGGCAAGGTGTGAAATCCTGAGAATTAGCTTGAATGAGTGGTTGATCTTGACTCCTTAAACTTCACTGATCATGAATATGCCATTGGTTTTTGCAAAGAGTGAGTGTGTGATGAGATTCAAAGGGAAATGCAAATGGAGCAAAAACTTGAGACTGAGCAAATGTTGTGGATCTCTGGTAAAATGAAACCCTAGCAAACTTATAAAGGGTGCATGCTTTCAGTGTTTTGAAATGTGAAGGGAATGCACGTGAGGATCATGAGGGAGGATCAATTTGCAAAAAATGCAAGAGTGGTGTGATAAAGTGATTTGCTCGTTCTCTCCCTCCATCCTTTGCACATGCTGATCCATTTTGATTTGCCACTCACCCATGATGTAATCCTGGCCCTTGGATGCTTGATTCATGCTTTTCATGTGATCATGCATTTTTGCATTTTGTGAAATACACCACATCCCATGCACGAATTCTTCACTTTCTCTTGAGCCAAATGCTTATCATGTCATGAATAATGATGTAGTGACCTTACTTTGCACATAAAACTGCTTGGAATTGAGATAGATGAGTTTTTGCTCTTGGTGGAAACTTGAGTTTTAAGGTAAACCCTAAAAAATAAGTGAACTTTCGAAGACCATAACTCTTGATCCATGGAGGCTATGAAAATGCACTTGTACTTTCTGAAAATGGGAGAATCTACCCTACAACTTTCATGTTTATTGGAAATTCAAATGTGATCATTTTTATCATGAAAGAGGCCTTTGAAAATTAGGGCAAAAGTTGCCAAAAATGGAAAGTTTCAAAACAAACCATATGCCAAAAATGGAAAGTTCTTCAAAACCCCTTGATTCTTGATCTTTAACTTTGCCAAGCCTCTGCTAAGGTCTTAGGGACATCCCTTGACTTGAAACATGGGGTTGGACCCTTTGAATTCTCACAGTTGACTTTTAAAATGCACAGTTGACCAATTTCTTCTTATGCAAGCAACTGATGAAATAACTGCCTTCCACCAGGAATTTTCTCATCAAATTTCATCCATGAGATCCTCTTATCATGTGAAAGACTTTTCCCAGATGAAATGGCCAAAGTCTCAAAGGAATCCTGCTTGAAAGTGAAACCCTAATCTGGGAATCATTGTGTAGGAGCTTGCCCTAGCTTGGATTCTCTGATGATCTCCCAACCTTCTGGGCTCTTGTAAAGGATATTGAACTTGTGAGTGTCATGTAGACCCTTCGTGAGACTTGGACAAGTCTTCTTGGCCTCTTACTATAGCTTATGATGCCTCAAATCCACCAATAGTTGATCATATGCCCAATGCTAGAACATGAGAATGTTATGCTTCATTTTTCTATGCAAAGATGCCAAGGACATGATATGCTTATGATGATTATGATATGATGATGATTAAAAATAAGAAGGCAAATTTGGGGTGTTACAGAGCTAATCTCCGGTCGTCTTCTCCGGTCATAGTTCTTCTAGGGCTTTCTCAATTCAACACAAAAATGGAATCTAAAGGCATCACCTTGCTCGTCTCTCTTTATTGATTACTAATCTACTCTCACCTTGGGCTTAGGGTTCATGAATCATTCAAATTGAAGGAAAACATTAACCAACCTAAAACTGGATCTAAACATCTAATATGTCTATCAAGCTTCAAATGACATGAAAACAATGAAAAACAGTCAATTCGATCTAGCAAGTTTGCAAAGCATACCTGAAATGCAGTGTATTCTAATTGTTGATATAAGGCCAGAGATGAGGTTCCAGTGATTGCTTGCTCTTTCCTGGATTCAATAGAAGTGAAATAAACACTTTACACTTGATGATTCTTGAGAAACCGAAGCAAATGTAGTGATGTTCAAGATTTTGCAGAACCAACTCCTTTATGATTGAAGGTGATCAAGCCATGAAAAAGGAGCTACACCTAATGCTGATGATGAATTGAATATGCTTGAAGCTGGAGAGATGAGGATTGAGAAGTTTCACTTCAATTTGCAGTGTGAACTCAATGATGCAGTTGATGATTCCATGGAGCTTCAAACTATCTTGATCATGGAGGTCATGCTGATGATGATAATGATAATGAATTGTGGCAGATTGAGGTTTGAGATGTGAAGATAAAGGTAGCTCGAAGCAAAATGCAGAGAGATTCAATGGAGTGAATGTAGTGAAAAAATGAAGCCACCACCAAAATGCAGTGATGCTATCCATTTATAGGACCCTTAACCATGGTTAATTTCTCCTTGAGTTAACTGAGTGAGCCAGGTGAAGTGAGTGAGGCAGTTATGGCAGTTATGCCAGCTGGACCATCTAGAACCTTCTTCCATTGGATTCTATCCCATGCTGCATAACTCAAGCTCTTATGGTATGCCTCGAATGCAGCTTGCCTTAGGTGTTTAAAACTAAAATGAAATGATCCACTACACTCCTGGACATGGTAATCATGGTATGAGGCATTCTGATGTGGATTGAGGCAAGCACAATGATCATTGTCTTGGATATGCAACATACCTATGGCTTGAATTTGGATAGGGTGCATGGCAAGTGAGGTTATCATGCACTCATATGATGATGCCTTCCTCAAATGAGCTTATGGACATGAGGTTTGTGATCATAACATGTGAATTGAAGCACATAAGCTGAACTGCATTGTGATCCCTTATGCCTTGGCCTGCAAGAAACCATATTGCATATTGTGATCTTCCAGGAGGTGTTTCTTTAAGCTCAAGAAATCAAAGCACTAACTTCTTATGATCAAATTGAAGAGAGTGATGTAGTGGACATGTTTGGTGTTTGGTTCAAGATGAAACATGACCTTTAAACATCTCAAACATACCAATGAACATCATGTTATGAAGCTGCAAAATGGACCAGCATGGCCTGCCTTGGGCTTGACAAGATGCCCTCCACACTTTAAGTTTGAACACCCTCTCTTTTCCTTCCCATAACTCTCAATCCTTTGATCAGATGAAAAATCTTTGAACATCAAAGTTGTTGGAAACATGGCAATGAACAACTTTGTAGTTCAAAGAAAATTCATTTGACGCCTCTAACATGGAGAAAAATGGTTTGCCTTGTGACCCACCACCTGCAAGTTGCCTCGTCCATGGCCTAGTTTTGCCTTGATTTTCCTCAACTTTACATGATCATAACTTTCTCATTTTTTATGCTATGGGAGAGTTCCACCTATGGACTTAAAGCTCAAGATGCCCTCTTTAATTGGCTCCAAGTATAATTTTCATATTCTTCATATTTTAGGAGAAGGCCTCATTCAAAGTAGCTGCAAAAATGGCCAAACCTTGCCATTTTTGGAAACCCTAATTTTCCAAAAATGGTAAGTTTTGGTTTTCTTGATTTCTCTTGATTCCTCCATCATTTCTTGATTAAATTTGAAACATAGAATCCTTGTAACCCTAATTTCATGGTTTTGATCTCAAAAAGTCAGGAGTTGACTTTTTCTTCAGCATGGTTGACTTTTCCCCAAATTCCTGATTTTCAATCATCTAACCAATTTAACCTCTTCCAAAATGAATTTGTGGATGAAATTTGAACCCTATGCACTTGTTGTCATATAGAACACAATGGAATCCACTTTTTCTCAAAAATTCATGGAGAAGCTCTTCACAATTGAAACCCTAATTTGGATAATTTCTTTAGGAGATGTTGCACTACTTGCCTTCTTTAATCAAGCCATAACTTTCCATGACTTGTGGCTTCAAATAAGAACTTGTGGGATGTTGTGGACCCTTAGCATGATGTTGAGAAGCTTTGTGGCCCTTTGATTTCCTTTGTATAGCCTTCAGTTGTTCCAATCATTAATCACATGCCTTTGCCTCAACTATGCTACACATGATGCAATGTTGTTGGTTATTTGTGAACTTATGTATGTTAAATGATATGAAAAATGTTGAGGATATGAGAGGGAAAATTTTGAGATATTACATAAAGGAATGCTTGTTCACTCATGATAATCAATATGCAACTGTTGAGCTCAAAAGCTTGAGGCACTGAGTTAATTCTTAGGGAATATCTGGTATTTATTTTCCCAACAGGGTAATGGAAGTTTATTTCTTCCCCGAGCATAAAATCTTCTTTCAGCCGACAAGGTTTCTTCAGGAGGATTTGGTCATGCTCATCTAGTCAAAGTCCAATTTTCATTGGCATATCTTCCCAACACAGTCGTCATACTCTACTTGGGGCATAATTTGGCTCGACTTGATCAACATGCTCCAATAAAGTCTCTCCTCAGTAAAGCATTGCCAAATCTTTTCCTCGGTTAGGCCAAAAGTTTATCATTTCCCCAGCTGAGTTAGAGCAGGTGATATCCCTAGCAGAACTTCAAGGATAATAGAACAATTCTCATCTCCAAGCAAATTCGTCATCTCAAAGAGACATTCCCTGCAGGCAGCTGAAGGCCTTGCTTCCCCATAAAGCTTAGAATTGTCAGAATTCTCTCCATAGCAAGAGTATCGACAAAGCATCTCCCCAACCAAGTCGAAATAAGGTCATTCCCCATAGAGTTTCATGGTTGGATTCATTTCCATCATCGAAATATTCCCCAGAGAAGTCGCCAATTTATTTTTGGCCAATGTGACAAGTAATGCAAACAGTGTTCACATTCCTCGGCCAGGTTCGGATATTGTCAGAGTATCTTTTCTTCGTTCCTCATCATAATGTCAGACATGACGTTCTCATCCCCCAGCGGAATTCTACAGAAAGAATTTCCCCCTACAAAGTCATGTCTTTTGTTATTATCAATCCAGTCAGTGGATTAGCTTCAGATTCAGTATCAGTGAATCTCTTATTTAGCGTGTCTCAGATGCAATATCCAGTCTCAATGGATCAACCTTGGGATGCATATCTATTTGGTAGAGTGTATACTTCAAGAAGAGGGTAGTTTCAGCCCAACTTAGGCGAGATCCTAATGGTGAAAATCGTTGAAACTTTGCTTTAGAATCGTAAAGCACATATTCAGATGCGGATTCTAAATGGGGTCATTTCAGCGGAACTCATGCGAGATCCTGATGATGATATTCACTGTCGAAGTAGTACTCAGAATCGTAACAACACATATTCAGATGCGGATTATAAGTGTACATTTTTACAATGTATCAGACGCATAAGATATGCGAGGAGGGTCGTTTCAGCGCAACTCAGGCGAGATCCTAATAGTGGATTATATTGTCGAAGCAGTGCAGAGAATCGTAACAACGTATACTCAGATGCGGATTCTCCCAGATGCACATTTTTACCGTATATCCGACAATAGGGTATGCGAAGATAATCGTAAAAGCGCATTTTCAAATGCAAATTCTAATCAGAGTCGTTACAGCGTATATTCAGATTCGAGATCCTGATTAGTGCATGTCTATCCTATAGACTTAAGTGCACCAATGGGAAACATAAACAGACGTAAGAATCGTAAGAAACCGCCCATTTTTTTCAAAGTCCACCGATGTTGTGGCAAGCCAGTAGTCTCCTGGCGTCGTTCAAAAGATTTTTCTCCATTGTTATTGTTGTCTACTTTTAACCGCACCAAAGTTTTCCATGCAGAGTTTTCTTCTGTTGGGTTTATATCCCTTTTCTTCTTCTCCATTAGAGTTCAAATTTTCCGGGTTCTTTTGGTATTCAATCACAGTTTATCTCGAACGTCTGATAGCCGATGCTCTCATCCTTTTCATATTAACAGTTGATTGAATAGGGGCAGCTGTAACACCCCAAAATTTTCCCTCTGGTTTTCTTTGTCTGTTTTTTGTTTTACAACCATTTGCATCATTTTCATAGGCTCCCGAGATATGGGATCAATATTTTCTGAGGATTATGGTTTCACACCTTATTTGCAGATTATTAGAAAAATTCAAGTTTTTGGTTATCCAACCATTAATGGCATCATCATTTTATTGCTTTTGTCGCTTTATTAGGGTTTATTTCACTGATCAAGGATTTCACGTCTGGAAACTATTCACCGTTACATTTGGCCCGTCATCAGGGTTATCTTCTTCAAGTTACAAGGATATTTTCGTCTTCTCAACATCTTGGGCTTTTCCTCTTTCTTCATGTTATCAAGCATGGTTCGGAAAATTAGATTTATCAGGATTATCACAATTTCCAATTATTTAGGGTGGCTCAGAAGATTCATTTTAATCAGAGGATGTTGGCAAAGGTCGAGTGTGGTTGCTGGTTTACGTTTAGTCAAGGCGCGTGTGGAAATATCATTCAATTTCATCATCGCTTAATTTCAAAAGTCGAGTCCAATTTCATTTATGCTAATCACCCATTTTTCCATTAAACCATTTTCTTATCATTGGTATTTATTCCATTCCAAATTCCATATTTTATTTTCAATAATCCTTTTTTGTTTTAATTCTCAAATTCATTATCCATTTTCTCTCCAATTCCATTTTCTTTTAAACCAATTGAAAATTCAATAATCTTTTTGTCCATCCAGAGCTTTCTTCTTGAGCCTGAAAAGCTTTAGTTTCACATTTATTATATTTAAGAGCAACATACTTACTTTTATTCTGGGGTTCATCTTCTTCTAGTTCTATCTCGTGACTTCTTAGTAAGCTGATCAGTTCTTCAAGAGATATTTTGTTTAGATATTTGGAGAGCATCAGGGATGTGATCATGGGTCTCCATGCCTTTGGTAAGTTTCTGATGATCTTCTTCACATTATCTGTTATTGAGTGTCCTTTATCCAGAACTTTTAATCCATCAACAAAAATTTGAAACCTTGAGAACATTTTCCCAATTGTTTTATCTTCTTCCATTTTGAAGGCTTCATACTTCTGGATGAGTGCAAGAGCTTTTGTCTCTTTGACTTGAGTGTTGCCTTCATGCGTCATTCTCAGAGAATCAAACATCTATTTGGCAGATTCTTTGTTTGTGATCTTCTCATAGTCTATGTGCGAGATAACGCTTAAGAGAATCGTTATGGACTTGTGGTGATTTCTGAAATATTTCTTTTGTTGATCTTTCATATTTTTTCTTTCAATCTTCTTACTGTTTTCTCCAATGGGATGAGTGTAACCACCAGTCACCATATCCCAGGGATCACCATCATGAGCTAGAAAGAAACTTTTGATTACGTCTTTTCAGTAATCAAAATTTTCACCATCGAACATTGGGGGTCTTCCATTGATTTTGTCATTCTGGTTGTCATTGTTGTTCAAATTGTTGTTATGAACTTATTTCGCCATAGTGTTTTTCTTGTAGAATATTTTTCTGACACGGTTAAGTGTTAGCACCCAGAACCAAGCGCTCTGATACCAATTGAAGAAAAGAAAAACACAAGAAAGCGGGTTTGAATTGAGGTTTTTGGAGGTTTTTCCGCCAACTGTGATGTTTACAAAAAATTAAAGCTAAAATAATAACTTGGTTGAATATTTGATTTGTATGTGTGCAAGTGTATGTATCATCCTTCCATGAGATTTTTTATATAGATGAAGCCTTTTAGATCTGTTGGAGACAAAGAAGTTATTTTTGGAGGTTGATAAAAGTTGTTAATGCACTTTCCAAAAATATAGATCTTGTCTGATACTAGCTGTTACTCCTTGATTCGCAATAAATGAAAAAAAGATCCTTTTTAAATTTAACTTTTAAAAAATACTTTGAAAAATACTTTGCGGAAGTTCCCCGGAAAACACGTCTAAAAACAAATGAAGTCACCAGTGATCGGATATGCGTTTGAAACCGAATGGGAAATAAAAGATTAAGAAAAATTAAGACAATGCAACCAAACCACTTAAATTCAGCACACTTGATAATCCACTCTCAATAATGAATTATACAAGAGAAATAAGCACAAAAGATATGAGTTTGTGTGTTTTGACATTTTCTCAAACATTTGGTGTGCACCCACACAAAGTGTTATGTGTATGTTAAATTAGTGCAAAAGTTATTACAAGGATGTTGTCAAAATTGATAGCAACAATTTATCAAATAGTTGGTGTACACATACTAAACCAAACAAAAAATTTTCAAACCTCGCAAATTCAAGTAATACAGAAAATACTAGAATGAAATGAATAAAGAACGCACGATATTTGTTTAGGCAGTTCCTTCACCATCTTCGCTAGAATTACTCTGCCCCCAATTCTCAACCGAATTGGGATATTTCATTAATATTGCAATTTTTTATACAAGAAGAAAATTGGAACAACAAACCAATCCGAATTGCGATTGTTGTGAAAACTTCTTCTTGCCCCTTGATTCGAGAACACCAAGTCCTTCACGTGCATTGAGAAAACCCCCGATTAACAGCTCCCTTCTTGCAAGAATATTCAATCCTTCAAAATTTGAGCACGGCTTATTTTCTTCAATGCTTGTGATATGAATGAATGATTCCCTTGATCTTCAAACACTCTCACTCGGCTGAATCTACGAACAATAAATGCGTGCAAAACCCCCAAATCCTCTACAAGAAAAATCCACAACTTCTCTACCCAATCTGAAATCTCTCTATCTCAATTGGACGTTACCACCATAAGTTGCACCTTGATCAACAAAGATTGTTGTGTGTGATTGTTGATTGATGCAAAGAAGGAGAAAATGAAGAGAAAGATGTGTAAATATTTCACTTTTCTTATTTAAAAAAAACTTCTCATAAAACATGATACAACTATTTATATTGGTTAGACAAGAGTAGAAAATGAAAGTAAAAGTAAGTGAAAAAAAAAGAGAAAAAATGTATAATGCAGTAATGCGTTGACCTCTCCATATGGATGAGTCGACCTGTACCAAGGTAATGAGTCGACCTAAAATCCTTACTTAGTCAGCCTGTTGAGACCCGCGAGTTATGAAGGAAAAATCACATTGAATGAGTTGACCTATAGCAAGCCATGAGTCGACTCAAATCAAATGTATAGTTTGAGTAGACCTATTTAGGAGCATAAGTCGACTCATGCAGTCAAAAATATTATGAAAACCTTTCTTCATGAAGTCATCTCTTCTTGCTTGTCTTACCAAAATTTTGGACATTATTCAAAACACCTGCAATGTCTCACAAACTCCCCCTTTTTGATGATGGAAAAAACTTGTTGAAATGTAACGAATAATCATCTCCATGCCCCCTGAATTTGTGCCACCAATCATATACACTTTACATCCTACTTCTTAACATCATCCCCCCCTTTGATAACATCAAAAAGAGAGAAAGAGAATTAACCAATAACCAATAACATATGATGAGAACCACAACTGCAATAAGAGTCAACCATCCACAAACACTCAATAAGGGATGAAATGAAAAACACCAATAAAATAAACACGACAAGATAATGGAACAAACTAATTGAAGTAAGCATTAACCATAGCATGATAAACAAAACAAAAACAACATACTAAAATAGTAATAATTGTCATGAAGATAATACAAAATAAAAACCAAAATGCTAATGAAAATGATATGTAATGCAATGATTCTCTCAAGGCCTTGGACCACGACCCTGATGTGATGGATAATGGCGTTGATAACCAGCTGGTGGACGATCTTTCGTGTCTTTGCCAGTGTAGTGAATGAAGTTTCGGTTGATAGTGTTGAAGGAATTTGCAAGAGCCACATTAGAACGATGAACCTCATCTATCCTAGCCATAGAGTTAGATGCAAGCGATTCAAAATTGGTATCTTGAGTTTGCAAGTGATTTTGCAACTCGGTGTATCGAGTGTCTTGAATCGACACGTAATCAACAAATGCTTTGTCTTGTGTGTTAAGTCTCTGTTCCAACTCATAGTACCACTCGGATTGAGATGCATAATAGCTTTGTTGTTCCAATTGCATATTTTGAAGCAGATTCATTATTCTGGAAGTGTTGTTTTGCGAAGGTAGAGGAGGTAGAGAGGGAGGAGAAAACGAAGTTGCGGTGTGAGTCCATCCCGTGTGTTGCCATTCACCCCAATTATTGTGTATATAAAAAGATATCGTTCCGATATAATATGCAGAATCATCAGACGGAGCATGATACCAGTCTTCATTATCAACATGAACTTCATCAATAATCACATCCTTAGCATTTGGATTCTCATCATCTCCAGTTTCATCCTCATCCTCAATATCATGACCAGTGCCAGCCCGAGCAATGTACACGTACCTCTTTTCATTCAGATCCCACATGTGACCCATTAGACTAAGTTTCTTTTGTTGGAAGAAATTATTTTTATAAATAGGGACATAAGGAATACCCTCAACAACAACTTGTGCTTTGTTGATAATTTCCTAAATAATCGAAGGATAGGCAAGAGCCACACATTTCTTCTCCTTAAGAGCAAAAATCCTACTAGAAAATAGTGTGGCTAATTGACTTTTACCTTGTTTCAGAAGATGTACATAAGATGAACCTCAGACATGTCGAAATAGGAGAAGCCCCCATCCTTACGCCGAAGGTTGTGCGAGACAATCCAATGGAGAATACAATCGGTAGGCATAACCTTTCCTATTGTAGTTGATGATGGAAACAATTCATAATTCACAGCAACCTCAATAAAATGTTCTTTCAACATACCATTTAATTCCTTACGAAATTCATAGTGAGGAACATGAGTGGTATCTGTCATCAATATACCAGCAACCTGAGGATCAATTTTAAAGATATCTTTCCAAACCTGTGCAGTAATTGCTAACATTCTTTCACCCATCCGAAAATTGAACTCAAAACCTTTGAATTTACCAAAAAGACCAGCATAAAACATCCTAATCATATCCTCATTATGTTCTACTTGACAGGATAAAAACAGATTAGTTTCTTGAAAATTAATCAGTTCAACAATGTGAGGAATATGCATTTGATTAGCAGTTCTCTTGGAGTACACATATTGTGGAATAATCTTCCTATTTATGAATTTCTTATCATAAGTATCAATAAGATCAGTTGGAAGAAGAGATAGAGCAGTTGCCAGAATTGATGATTGAGATGAAGAGCCCCTTTGTGTTCTTTTTCCAGTTGCTCTTGATGCCATTGATGAAGAGTTGAAGAAGATGGAATGATGTTTTGGGAATTAGGATTCTTGAGAGAGTGGTAGAGAAGTATGATGAAGATGAAATGATTATGAAATAAATTTTAGTTTATGCAATTAAGTTGATTTAGAGAATAAAGGCATTGAAAACACTATTAATTGTTTGGTCAAAAAGAAGCTGAGCCGACCTTGGAACAATAAACACGCAGACAACTCATGTTTCAACGTGTATGTGCATTTAAATCGATAATGAGTCGACTCAAATGTGTTAGTGAGTCGACGCATTTCAAAAATTTAAATGATTCGACTCCTCGAAGCTAGAGGTCGATGCAGACAGGTCCATGAGGCGACAAATGGGTCTTCCTGTTGGGACCCGAGCATTTAGATGAAAAATACACCACAATTTTCAGCAACAACATACAAATCCATCATAATATCACACAATAATGCATCTAAATGACATACACATTACTATTTTGATATTTTGAACAATATAAAAGATAAATAAGAACACATACAGAAGCATAGTCACACTTATTTCTTTTATACCAAATATACATATATTAATCAAGATTGAGACAAATATATTTAGATTTTCATAGAGGAAATGATATTACCTCTCACATGTGAAGTTGTAGGATGAATAATCAAATAAAGAACTACGATATACAATTTGTTAGTGTAGTAATATAGTGATTCAAACAACAATATACAATGAATTCATATAAAGTTAAGATCGGTCTGAAATATCGAGTATACCAAGTTCCCTATGAATATGAAAGAAAGACTATGTAGCAAGTGGTTTTGTAAAGATATCAGCAAGTTGATTTGAACTTTCAATGTGCTCAAATACCACGCCCCCTTTCTCAATATGATCTCGCAGAAAATGGTGTCGAATTTCAAGGTCCTTAGCGCGTGAGTGTAAGATCGGATTTTTGGTAAGGTTTATTGCACTAGTTTTGTCACAAAGGATTGGAAATGTTTTTAGAACAATGTTGAAGTCAAGCAATTGTTGTTTTAGCGATAAAATTTGGGCACAACATTTTCCGGCCGCAACATATTCCGCCTCTGCATTTGACAAAGCAACATACACTTGATTTTTGCTATGCCAAGTTATAAGAGAGTTGGAGAAAAAATGAAAACTGCCACTAGTGCTTTTCCTATCGACTTTGCAATTCACAAAGTTGGAATCGGAAAAACCTACCAAAGAACAATCACTACCATTAGGATACCAAAGACCAAACATATAAGTACCACAAAGATATCTAAGAATACGTTTAACTGATTTTAGATGTGATTCCTTAGGGAAAGATTGAAATCTAGCACACATGCAAACACTAAACATTATATCGAGACGAGATGCGGTAAAATAAAGAAGAGATCCGATCATACCTCGATATCTTTTTATATCTACATCCTTACCATTTTCATCACGATCAAGACTTGTTGCCATAGGCATTGGTGTATCGATAGGTTTCGAATTTGTCATATCAAATATTTTGAGAAGTCCATTGCAATACTTTATTTGACTTATAAAAGTGCCTTCCTCAAGTTGTCTAATTTGGAGTCCAAGAAAGTAGTTAAGCTCCCCCATCATACTCATCTAAAATTCACCTTGCATATTACTTGAAAACTCCTTGACTAACTTCATATTAGTAGACCCAAAAATAATGTCATCTACGCACATTTGTACTAATATTGAGTGATTTCCTTCTTGTTTAATGAAAAGGGTAGTGTCAACCTTTCCTCTTGAAAAATCTTGCTTTAACAAAAATTTACTTAGGCCCTCATACCAAGCTCTAGGAGCTTGTTTGACACCATACAAGGCACGTTTTAGCTTGTAAACATGATTATGTTTTTCATGGTTTTCAAACCGGGTGGTTGACAAACATACGCTTCTTCATTTATGTATCCGTTAAGGAAAGCACTCTTTACATCCATTTGATATAGCTTAAAATTATGTGAGCATGCAAATGCAAGTAAAAGGCGTATAGCTTCGAGTTGGGAAACAATAGCATAAGTTTCCTCATAATCTATTCCTTCCTATTGGTTATACCCTTGAGCAATAAGACGGGCCTTGTTACGAGTAATGATGTTGTTTTTGTCCATCTTGTTCCTAAACACCCATTTTTTGCCAATTACTCGATGACCTCGTGGAGGTGGAACAAGGTTTCAAACCTCATTTCTTTTAAACTGATTAAGTTCTTCTTGCATAGCCAAGAACCAATGTTCATCGAGTAAAGCCTCTTTGTAGTTTTTAGGCTCAATTTGAGAGACGAAAGCGTAATGAAAACAAAAGTTACTTATTCTTGATCGATTGGTGACACCCTTTGAGATATCTCCAAGAATATTGTCGATGGGGTGGTCTTTTGAAGTTTTCCACTCCAACGGTAGGTCATTTTGAATTGATGCTTGATCTTATCCTCTGAGTTCAGATTCTTTAACTAGCTCCTCCTCGGCTTTATTCAGAATGGGTTCAACACGAGACACATCATGATCTTTAACAATCTCTTTAGAAGAAGAACCTGCACCAATAACATAACTACCTTTTCCGATAATTTTCGGACAAGATTTATCAAAGGAGACATGCAAAAATTATTCAACAATAAGTAATATTTTTTTTGTATACTCTATAAGCTTTACTTGAATTAGAGTATCCAAGGAAGATACCTTCATCCTCTTTTGAGTCAAATTTGCCAAGATTTTCTTTACCACTATTTAACACAAAACATTTACATCCAAAGACATGGAGATGTGATACATTTGGCTTCATTCCTTTTAAAATTTCATAGGGCATTTTATTTAGAATGGGTCGAATAATTACCATATTCAACACATAGCATGTATTACTTATTGCATTGGCCCAAAACTATTTAGGAAGACCGCTATGATTGATCATACTTCTTCCTAGCTCCTCTAACGCATGATTTTTATGTTCCACAACACCATTTTGTTGCGGAGTTCTAGGAGCAGAAAAATTATGTTCAATTCCATGTTTTTCACAAAATTCTTCAAAAAGATTATTTTCAAATTCACCTCCATGATCACTTCGTATCGTTACAATGTTAGTGTTAAGTTTGTTTTGAGAAAACTTGGTGTCGCTCCCGAAAAGACTTAAGTCCCGGTGCAAACGCGAACTGTCGGCGATGTTGGAGGTTGAGGTTGAATAAAGTCTTCAGCTAGGCATTTTTATCCCGAAGGAAAGGTAATGCTGCATAAACCTGGAAGGGTATGGATAAGACGGTTGCGAACCAAAGAAACTGAGAAAGGGGGTTGGTTACGACCTGGGAAGGTATTAGCACCCAGATCGTCCGTCGTACTCGACGGGATCCACACTTACTTGATTGTGTTTAAAAGGGGTAGTATATGTGCTGACTGTGTATAAAAAGCTAGGGAGAAAAAGGTACAAAGTGTCAGTGCAAAAGAGAGGGTGAGTGCTCAAGAATGAGGCTTAGAAAGAAAGCTGAAAGAGGGGGAAGACACAAAGACTTTTGTTCAATAAGTGTTAAGTTATGCATACGTATCCTCTCGTGCAATGAGGAGGTCAGAACACCGTAGTTCGACTCAAAGAGACTGCATGATTTTGCTGTAAACTGCTTGCTTGTCTATGCTCAAGTGTATGACTCGTCTGGTTCGAGTGCTAACTATCTTGCATTAGACAGGAGAAGCGAGTTCTCGTTTTCAGAGTGAATGTGATGAGAAAAGAATCCCGGAGGAGACGTTTATTGTTTACTTTTGTGTTTTCAGTTTTTTATTTATTTTGGTGTCTTGCGTAAGATAACGAGCTTAAGCCTAAATCAAAGGTTGTAAACTCATTGTATCCTCCCTGATTAGGGATAATGAGCATACTCAAGTATGAGATGAAGATCTCAAATTAATTACCATGATGATATAGGATTAAGATCATTATCCTACTTGTGATTATTAAAATATTTTTGGGTTTTTGTTCAGTGTTAAGTAATGAGTTTAATCTCTAATCATGGATTAGTGAACTCATTACACCATCCTAAGAGAAGCATGACAAATGAGGACACTTAAGCTGAGAAAGACTCCTAAACTTAATCCATGGTTAGGGACTAAATTCATTATATAACAAGCCTTTATTAAAGTGGAATTTAATTAAAGGTTGGATTAAAAAGTTGATTTTATGTTTGTAAGACTAACTTGAGGGGGACTTGTCCATTAAACACTAGGGTTAGTCCCTCTTAACCATAAGGAAGAGATGGAACCCTAATGTAAGGCCCAAGTTACAAGCTTAAGTTTTGACCATTATTAGGTGTTTTAATTAAGAGGTGTAAACAAATTAAAGGTTTAACACTAAGGATTAAAGTTATACACTTCATCCTAAGATAAGGATGTAGGCATAACCCTAATTCAAAGTCCTAAAGCTTTAAGTGTTTAGCCTCTGATTATGAGATGAGAAGAGAGACTCAAGGAGACTCAAAGGTAAAAACTAAGGGGGACTATATACAACCCTAAAAAGTATCATGCTTGGATATCCTATGGTTTGTGATGCTTAAAGAAAGATCTCCAGAAGGCCATCAAGGATGAAGAAGCAGATGAAAAAAGAAGGAGAAAGAAGAATAGGTTACTTACTTCCTGAAGAAAATAAGTAACCTAAAGGAAAGAAAGTAAGTAGGAAAGAGAATAAGTGAAGAAAGTTCACTTCAAAGACAAAAAAAATTATGCAAACGAAGATATAAGAAGAGGTGGGATGTGAAGGCAATTCCACATCCCAAAAAACTTACCATAAGCCCCTGAAATGTTAGTATGAATGCATAAGGAAAGAAATGAAAGGAAATGAGATGAATAAAGATGCAAAGATCAAAACCAGAAGTGTAAACATGATGAAAATGTGTTATGAGATGATGCAAATTCATACATGAGGCATATGAATGATCATACAAGGATGAGATGTAATGGAAGCATGTTAGAAGCTTGAAAACACATGGATGCTCATGAAGTGTAATGAATGAAAAACATAGAAAATGAATGAAGAAATGATCAAGAAATGTTCAAGCATGTTTTAAGATGCCTAATATGTCATACAAATGAATGAAATATCATGGAAAGTTCATATGATTGAGCTATGCAAAGATGAATGCAAATGAACATGAGAAATTAGGGCTTTAAGGAAACATGAGATGCATATGACCAAAACAGAAGCATACATCATGATAAAAATTTGAAATTGAACTCAAACAAACCCTAATAATACACAAGATCACTACCCAAAGGAGAAGGTCAGAAGCTAAACCTAGTGAAAGTTATGAATTTCCTAAGTTAACTAGGGTTTTTGGATACTTCTAAGGGAAAAATGCAAATCAAATTGAAAATGCAATACAAAATTATGAAATAAATAACCTAGATACTAGATGCAACATGTGAAACAATGCAAAAAGAATCAAGTTCAAACTCATCATGGTTGACCAGAAGTGATTTTTTCAAGTTAGGGTTAGAAAATGTGACTTTTAAGAACCCTAATTCAAAGATAATTGTGGAAATGCAATCAAACCTAAAAAGAAATTTGTATGGTGAGTTTGAAAATGTTTCTAAATGTATAAGAATGCCTCGTGAATTTTTTGATGATTTTTAGAAACCTAAATGTAATTTTAATTAATTAAAATCAATTAATTAATTAAATAAAACATTTAAATATTTTAAAAATAATTTTTTAATGCAAAAATTAAAATAAAAAATGTTTTTGGGTTAATAAAAATATTTGAAATGAAAATGCAAAGTTTGAGATTTTTTAAAAGTCTTTTGCTATTTTAAAATAAATATGGAAAAGAAATGCAAGAAAATGAAATAAAAATCAAATAAATGAGAAGTATGCCAATCTGAAGGTCCAGATTCAAAGGGGAATTGACTGCGCGCGTGTTTAAAGGGTTAGGATTGAATCAGGCAAATATATTTAATTAAACTTAATTAATTTAATAAATCAAGATTAGGGTTTAAGTGAACTAATCCTGGCCCTCCACACACTCGAGAATCATGATCTAAGGGCCCAAATTTAAACTTAGCTAATTAATTACAGATTAGGGCTAATCACTTTCAGGCTAATCACTTTCACATTAAAACTTAAAATAAGAGTTCTGGAAAAAAGTTCTTGATGACTACCTGAGTTGAAGCTTTCTCAATCTGAACTTTCTGGCCCCTTCTTTTGTGCAAAGCCACCCTAATTGACCCCCTGATGCTTCTGAAAGGCTTAGATGGAGTTTATGTGAGCTGGTTTAAGATGTTTGGTTCTGATGAAGCAGAATTCGTGTTTTGGTTTGGGGGTGTTTCAGGCCATTTCAATGGTTGGTTTATGTTCTATGGATGATTTAGAGATGATTGGTGGAAGAATCTTTGAATTTTGATGCTTGTGTGATGAGATTCGAAGAGATGAATGTTTTGTGGATTTTTTTTTGTGAAACTGAGCTTAGGCTTGATTCAGGCTTTTGTGTGTTGTGTAATGAGCTCCTTGATGTCCACATAAACAATGCTGATTGGCCAGAGAGTTGTTGTGGCCCAGGTTGATTGGTATGGGAGGTTTTGCAAAAAGTCAAGATTGTGTACTATGAGGTATGGGCTCGGGTCAAAGCTGGCTTGGGGGATTGTCCTGCCTCAGCTTGCATCAAGGATGGCCCTAGGATTGGATTTGAGGATCTGGATGGCATGATACAAGAGTTATCACATGTTTTGCAAATTTCCCTCTTTGAAATTCCTTGGATCACAAGTCATGAAAACCTTAGGTCCAATGCCAAATTCTGATCAAGGCAAGTTGTGTTATCATGTAATGATGCTTAGAAGTGGATTAGAGGTTATTAGAAGTCTTGAAACTTGATTTTGCAAAAATCCCTCTTTGGCATGAACTTGAAAATTATAGGATTTTTCCCAACTTTGAAAGATCATATCTTGAGTTCTAGGATGAATCAAGAGGAGTTCTTGTACTTTTTGAAAATGGGAAGATCCAATTTAAAACTTTCATGTTTAAGGGTTTTTCATTTGAAGCATTTTTTATCAAGAAAGAGGAGGTTGAAAATCTTTCCCAAAATGGAAAGTTTCCATTACAAGTCATATCCAAAAATAGCAAGTTTGCAAATGGCTTGAAATTCTTTAATCTTGTGAACTTATAACTACTTATAAGATTAAATAAATATCATAGAACCTCAAATTGATGAAAATGACCCTTTGGGTCCATTGATGGGGGCCTCAGATGCCCTGATTCTGACTTTTCTTGCACAACAGGTTACCAGTTGATCAGATGACTTCCATAATGAATTTCTTCATCAAATTTGGTACACGTGCTCCTTATATAATATTAAGACCATTATAATCAAGAATGACCAAAAAAATTAAGGTTAAAGGCCTCAAACCCAAAACCCTAATTTTAGGTCATCTGTGCAGGAAACCCTAGCCTGCCTGGACCTTTGTGCAATCCTCTGAGATATTTTGACTTTTATGAACTTTGGGGAGTATAAGATGATCATGGAACACTCATGGACCCTCTTGGAATGCTTAAAGACCATTGGGATGGCTCATATCACTTCTTGGATTGCTCAGATCAAAAACTCTAGATGCAGATGAAATGAACTATGTAGTGAGATGTAATGAGATGTTTATGCAAATATAATATGAAAGATCACAAGCCATGGTGTGAGAAAAAGTGAGGGAAAATTTTGGGTGTTTACACTTGGCAAATGTTTCAAATGCCGAGAATGTGTCACTTTTACGTGCTAAGAAAATTGTCCAACAAAATCTTGAGTAGTTATCTACAATAACAAAACCATAATAATTTCCTCCTAGACTTTTGATTCTTGATGGACCGAATAGATCCATGTGTAGAAGTTCAAGAGGTATAGATGTAGAAACTAAATTTTTTAATTTAAAAGATACCTTTGTTTGCTTTCTCATTTGGCAAGCGTCACAAAGATGGTCTTTGGTAAATTTTAGTTTTGGTAAACCGACTACTAATTCTTTGGAAACAATTTTGTTTAGCAAGTCAAAGTTAATGTGTGCTAAACGTCTATGCCAAATCCAAGAGTCATCACTCTTGGAGACTAGACATTTAGGATCATTAATGGACACCACATTCAAGTCAAGAATGTATACATTATTAAACCTCAAGCCCTTAAACACATCATCCTTTTTATCATCATGTCCAATTATGCAACCTTCTTTTGAAAAGGAAAATTTGTATCCCTTGTCACATAATTGACTAATGCTAATGAGATTATGTTTAAGGCCTTCCACTAAAAGGATATTAGAGATAAATGTAGAAGAGGGATTACCTACATTTCCTTTACCAAGTATAGCTCCCTTGTTGTTATCACCATAGGTAACACAACATTTCTTCTTAGCCACAAAGTCATAGAATAGGGAGATGTCACCCGTCATATGTCTTGAGCAACCACTATCGAGAAAACATCTCTTCTCCATAGTCTCAAGACACTCCACCTACATATTAAACAAGGGAAAGAGGTACCCAATTTTCATTGGGTCCTTCTGTGCGAGTGAAACTTTGGTTGCATTTAGGTAACCATTGAAAAATGCCTTTAGGGACCAAGAATCTCCTAAATCGACATTTAGAAATAGTGTGACCCCTCTTGAAACAAAAAAGACATTCCAAGGTTGGTTTAGAGTTCCATTTTCTATTTTGATTCTTCACCACATAGGTGTACCTTTGATATGGATTGCTCATAGAATCTCTGAAATTTGAATGATCAATAGGAAAGGTCATCTTGAGTGGTGATACTTTGTCTAGTTTGGATTTAAGTGTCTTAACTTCTTTTTTCCAAATCCAACAAGTTTCACAACCATGAAAATTAAACCATTCTCGTTTGTCTTCCTTAATTCATTCCACCATAGAAGATTTAAGAGCCTCCAATTCCTTTTGAGAATCAGATACCTTTTTCTCCAAATGCTTAAAAATAAGCTTACCGGAGGCTAATCACTTAAAAGCATATTTAGCTTCATGATGGAGTGAAGGAGCATAAAACACAAGGAAGGGGGGGGTTGGAATTGGGGTTTCAACAAATAAAAATGACTTTAAAAACACTTTGATTTATCCTGGTTCGTTTGAACTCAAACTACATCCAGTCCACCTGCCAAGGTAATTTTGCCTCTTTCAGCGAGGTCTTAATCCACTATTCAAATTTGAATACACACAATGACCTACTATCAATGTCTTCTTGAGTCTACTGACTTAAACTAGTCACTCAAGGAAAATAAACGTATCTTTTACAAAGATTAACAATGTAACTATGAATGCTTCTAATAAGCTATAATCACTAGGTGATTAGTTACAATATATTTGAGAGCAATATGAGCGTGTGATGATATAACGTGAGAGCCAGAGCTTCAAATCTTCAGTTAGATTCCTTTATATAGTTGCTTGAATAATCTAGTCATTGGGAACATCTAGATCTTGATTTGGATAATATTTATTGCCATAAAATCCTTCCAAAATAGGAGATTCTTGTTCCCAACCTTTATACTAATTTTCTTTAAATAATCTTTAATGAGAGAATCAGAATCTTCTTAGAACGAATCAAAGTATCATAAATTGAGTATGCAACTTTAATGATATCTTTAATGATAGCTTCTCTTATATCTTCTATGCAAAAACGCATGACTACTTCTATTACAAAATGCTTTCCTCTTCAGAACTTCTACAATGCACATAAATTATAAGTTAGTTTGCATTGCACATTAGAACTTCTATTCTTTTAGAAGGGTATTGTTATCATCAAAACAATAGAGGATTAGAATCAAAATTGTTCTAACATAGAGAACCTTAAAACTACCAAGCAATTCAGGATATGACAATTTTCAACACTATCATATTTAGAATGACTTACTTGCTTTTTTCCCTTGGTGTGAGCCATAAGACAAAGATCTACTTTCTCATCCTCATCACTTGAGCTTGCTTTTCTAGAAGATTCACAATCGCTTTACCATGAGATATACGCCCTTCTTGCTTTGTTGCCTTTCTTTTGATATTTTTCTTTCCCTTTGTCTTTCTTTAAAATTGGGCATTCCGATTTGTAGTGACCCGGTTTTCTACAATTGTAACATGATCCTTTAACTTTGGTACTTTTGTTTGGTTCTTGCTTGGAGGCATTAGATTGCCTTCTATAGTTAACAAGGCGCTTGTCCGAATGAGAAATTCCATTCTTTCTATGATACCTATTGTATCTTCTAACAAATAGCCCCATATCCTCATTGGATTCATTGTCTTCGTCACTTGATTCATTCTCACAATCTTTGTTGGTGGATGATTTTAAAGTAAAAGTCTTCAACGCAATAGACTTCTTCTTCTCTCCATTGTCCTTTGGTTTTTTATTCTTTTCCTTCTTCTCATTCTCTTCATGCTCATGTAGATTTAAGAGTTATTGTTCATGCTGTTGTAGTTTCCCAATCAACTTTGTCAAATCCAATGTCCTTACATCATTGGATTCTTTGATTGTTGTTACCTTTGGTAACCATTCCCTAGTAAGACACCTTAATATTTTGTTAGTAGCTACATCATTGGGAGTGGTTTTTCCAAGAGCATTTAGGCGATTTAATAAATGAAAGAAACTCTTTCCCAATTCACCAATGGCTTCCCTTTGGTTCATGTGAAAGCGATCAAACTCTTGTTACAAAGTGTTAATTCTGGTAAGCTTCACATCATCGGTTTCCTCATGGGCAACTTGTAATGCTTCCCACACATCTTTTGCCATAGTATGACATGGAACTCTGAAATACTCATCCACTCCAAAGGAAAAAATAATCATATTACGATATTTCCAATCATACTTATAGTTCTTTTCATCTTTTTCATCCCATTGTGCTTCAGGTTTAGGTATCTCAAGGTTATTCTCTCCGGTCATGGTTATTTGAATATGACCATCTTGAATAACCTTCCATATTCTTCTATCAACAGAGTTGATATGAATTCGCATACAATCCTTCAAGTGACTATAGTTTTCTCCGGTAAAAACAGGTTCTCTATTATACGCCCCCGTTGGATCGTTATCCATTTTCTAAAAAGTTATAACTGAAGCACTAGATAAATCGATGCTCTTGATACCACTTATTAGACGATGGTGCAGATCTAGAAGGGGGGTTGAATAGATCCTTTTTAAAATTTAACTTTTCAAAAATACTTTGCGAAAGTTCCCCAGAAAACACGTCTAAAAACAAATGAAGTCACCGATGATCAGATATGTGTTTGAAACCAAATGGGAAATAAAAGATAATAAGAAAAATCAAGACAATGCAACTAAACCACTTAAATTCAGCACACTTGATAATCCACTCTCAACAATGAATTATACAAGAGAAATAAGAACAAAAGATATGAGTGTGTGTTTTGACTTTTTCTCAAACAATTGGTGTGCACCCACACAAAGTGTTATGTGTATGTTAAGGTAGTGCTGAATTTTTACAAGGTTGCTGTCAAAATTGATAGCAACAATTTATCAAATAGTTGGTGTGCACATACTAAACCAAACCATAATTTTTCAAACCACACAAATTCAAGTAATGTGGAAAATACTAGAATGAAACGAATAAAGAACGCACGAGATTTGTTTAGGCAGATCCTTCACCGTCCTTGCTAGAAGTACTTTGCCTCAAATTCTCAACCGAATTTGGATATTTCATTAATATTGCAATTAATTATACAAGAAGAAAATTGGAACAACAAACCAATCTGAATTGTGATTGTTGCAAAAACTTCTTCTTGCCCCTTCATTCGAGAAGAACCAAGTCCTTCACGCTCGTCGAGAAAACCTCTGATTAATAGCTCCCTCATTGCAGGAATATCCAATCCATAAAACTTTGAGCACAACTGATTTTATTCAATGCTTGTGAACCCACAATTATCTTCATAATCCACTGGTTAACGTGATATGAATGAACAATTCCCTTGATCTTCAAACACTCTCACTCGGCTGAATCTACAAACAATAAATGCGTGCAAAACCCCTAAATCCTCTAAGATCTTGGAGGAGAAAACCTTTTTGGTTTTTACAAGAAAAACCCACAACTTCTCTACCCAATCTGAAATCTCTCTATCTCAATTGGATGTTATCACCATAAATTTCACCTTGATCAACAAAGATTGTTGTGTGTGATTGCTGATTGATGCAAAGAAGGAGAAGATTAAGAGATAGTTATGTATCTATTTCACTTTTCTTGTTTAAAAATACTTCTCATAAAACACGAAACAACTATTTATATTGGTTAGACAATAAAAGAAAATGAAAGTAAAAGTAAGTGAATAAAAAATTACTGAAAAAATGTATAATGCAGTAATGCGTCGACCTCTCCATATGGATGAGTCTACCTATACCAAGGTAATGATTCAACCTAATATCCTTGCTCAGTCAGCCTGTTGAGACCAGTGAATTTTGAAGGAAAAATCACATTGAATGAGTCGACCTATAGCAAGCCATGAGTCGACTCAAATCAAATGTACAATTTGAGTCGACCTATTTTGGAGCATGAGTCGACTAATGCAATCAAAAATCTCATGAAAACGTTTCTTCATGAAGTCATCTCTTCTTACTTGTCTTACCACACACTATTTCAAATGCCCAAGTTTTTGACATTATTCAAAACACCTGAAATGTCTCACACTTCTGATAAAATTTTGCAGCTTTGGTGCTTGATCATGATACTTGAGTTCAGAGCTTCTTAATAGATCTTCTTAGCCAATTTCTTTCATTTTTATCTCAGAACTTGTCATATTTCAATTAAACTTGTTCAGATCTTCTTAATAGAACTTCTAATCAGATTTTTGTTTGCCAACTTCTTATGCTTCTATATTAGAACTTCTCTGCGTGTCAAAATATATAATTAGAGAGCATATTTGTTCTTTACTAATATTTTGTATTTCTTATCATCAAAACTATTAGAATATGTAGAATCAAAATCTTGTTCTAACAACTACTTCTAAAAATGAGGATTAGCTGAAAAGATGCCGCCAAAGAACGCAAAAGCATTAATAAGTCACTGTCTAAGGCTAACCAAGCCATTTCACTGTGGCAGCAGAATTGGGGTGACAACCTAGAGCGCCAGAAGAAGTTGGAATAAGGATTCAAGTCATAAATTGAGGGTCTGAAAGCACAGTTGAAGAGGTCAAGATATGTAGGCCAAGGTTGAAGGATATGATGTTTCGTAGGCCGTAGACTTTGTTGTATTTTGGATCATTGATGCAATTGGTTACCCAATATCACAACACGAAAAACAACCGGCGAAAAAGTATGAATAGAAGAGTCGCCACCGAATGTTTTTTATCCTCAAAAGGAAAGGAGAACCATCGAAGAAAACTGGGGGAAAGGAAAGGAATGATCATCACAACCATAGTACGGGCTCGAGAGTCAGTTACATGAAGGGAAGGTTATCACACCCTTTTCACGTTCGTCATACTCGATGGGATCCATGCTTGCTTCTCAACTCAATGGGTATAAACGTCAGTTTCATCTGTTGCTGACTGGAACTGGAGAAAAAATGGGAAAAATGTAGGGAAAAGAAAGAGTTGTGCTCGAATAGGACCTACCCCACTGCCTATGTATCTCATCGGGAATGAGAATTAGAGTCAACGTAGTTCAGATAACCTAGGGTTGCAGTTTGTTTGTTTTTTTAATGTTTTTTTATGATGAATTTGCCAATGTTCTAACTCAGGTGTTGCTACTCACTGAATCGAGACCGGGAATTACTGTCTTGTTATTGAACTGAAGTGACAAGTCAATGCGTACACAGAAGAGTGTGAGATGAGAAGAAAGAAGACATCTTGTTTGTTTGTTATCTTTTAAGAGAAGTGGATTGATTATTTTGTTTTGGCATGCAAAATACTAAAGACTAAGACATAGGAGAAAGTACGTGATACATCTCCTCGAGATGGAACGTGCATCTGCACTGCTCAAATGTGCTTATGGATCGTAGGGCTAGAAAAAGGGATAGGACCTGACTCCTATGTTATCATGCAAATTTGATCCTATGGTTGAGAATTTAGAACTAGGGGAGACTACCTAAGATAACATACATAAGTTATTCCTACGTTGTAGTTATTATCCCATCTAACTTGTGGAAGTTAGAATGAGTGTCCTATGAAGATAAGAAAACTAAACTAATAATAAACAAGGTAATGATATGAAATATCAAAGAAGATGAAGAAAGAAAAGAAGTGGGATGTGAGTAAGATCACATAAGCATCAACAACTGCCCGGTGTTAGCTAATGACAATGAGTGGGTGTCCATTGCTGACCCTCTTTTCACTTGACTGACCGCACTAGAGCAGGACGTATCCAAAAGTGTCACCATGTAGTACAAGCTAATGCATGACTCACTGGACTAACGAGGGTCAATTACGAATCCTACCTTCCGGCAATTGCCTTTCATGAGGTATTACGGGATAAGGGGAGTGGGATGCATTTCAGAGGTCTTTAGGCACTATATTAAGCAAACACACAAATAGTTTTCTTTGAGGGCTTTCCATATAGTCCTACTTCTCATGGCATATCTAGTCCTGCTTCTCATGTTATTTGAAAGACTTTAAAAAGAAGTGAAGAATCCCACCTCACAGATAAAGATCCATAACCACGTAAGCGCGCCTAAGAAAGTCATGAAAGCATCTATGATTAATGAGCAAATAAGTTAGGAATGGACAAGTGTTAATCAAAATGAGATGAATTAAACCCCTCTTTGGAATTCCTCCTTTTGGTGTTCCTTTCACACATGAATCACCCACATTAGAAATAACAAGGACGTTTGTGCACATTAAAATGAACTTAAACCTAAGCATTACATACACTTGAGGTACATTATTCAAGGTAAAAGACTTAGATAAATGGGATAAACACAATTCATATTCTAACTATGATACTAAATTATTCTACTTTAAAGTTAGATGTAAACTTTGTGAAATCATGGCTTCTCAAGAATATTTTGATGACAACAACTTTACATTAACTTACTTCATGCAAGCACAAAAATGATTGATCAAAGTCTTGAAGTATGAACAAGAATGAATTTTGTGAAGACTTGATTAAATTGATCGAAGGTATAAGATTTATTTTTCATGAAGAAAAAATGTGTATAAGTGTTCGAATATAGGGTACAATCATGTTATAACATATGAACAAAAATATTGCATTGTTTCCAATTTTCATATACTGGTTTATTTAAGAATTTTTCAGATTTTTCTTAAAGTAACCGGTTACCAAGTAGGTAGTAACCAGTTACTTCATCCCAAATTTGAATTTTCTGAAATTTTACATCAAGTAACAGGTTACCCTTGTGGTAGTAACCGGTTACCACTATTCCAGAACGAAAAATTACAACTTTTCATGAAAAAAATGTCTTTTTCTTTGGTTTTAAATCATGACATCCTTTCATAACTTTTATACCCTTTTAGAAGGGTGTCTTAAACATTATATAAACACTTTTACATCCGAATTTTTATTCACCTCCAATCATTTTCATAATCATTTTTCTCACTCACTTATTGCTCATATTTTCATAAAAGTTTTTGAGTACACTTATTCAAAAATTTCAAAAAGTGAAACTATGCATAAAATTTTTATATCTCATATAAAGTTTCATTACTTATTTGTGAACACTTATTTATTTTTGTGAGTGGAAAATATTTATCAAGGAGAAGATCAATATTTTTATTGATAAAGTTTCAAGACTTCATCTTCATTCATCTATACAAGAACAACTCAACATTTGTATCTTTGTTACTACTTATCTTTAGGATTGTTAGAGATAAGTTAGTAAAGTTACCTTTCTTTCAGGATTGTTGAAAGTAAGTGTGTGGATTCAAGAGGATTGTTATTCTTGCATTCTAGTTTACCTATAGGTTAGATAATAAGCATCACCGATTGTGTGAATCGGTTGTACGATTATTATGACTATAGTGAGATATCTTTTGATTGAAAGTTGACTGGATGTACGCTCGGATTGTGAGGGGAACCATGATAAACCATTGTGTCTCTGCTTTACTTTCTGCATTTTACTGTTAAGTACTTAAAAATTTATAAGGAAAGGAAAAATCAAGAATCGGTAGAAAACTTCGAAGAAATTTTTGATAACCTAATTCACCCCCTCTTTGGCGCATCTTCAAGTTACAATTGGTATCAGAGTAAGCGATAGGTAACCTTTTCCTAATCGATTCAGAATGGATTCCGCAAATAACAATCTAGTATTCAAAGATGGTGGTAGTAGCAGCAAGCCTCCTTTGTTTTATGGTGAATATTTCGACTTCTGGAAAATTTTCACGAAGGCTCATTTAGAAGCACAAGGAAGTGATATATGTAAGGTTGTCCAAAATGATCTTTTTATTCCTACAACGGTTGTCAATGGAGTTAGTTCAACAAAGCCTCAAGGTTCATCGGATGGTGATGATAAAAAGAAGGTTGTCTATGACAAAAAGGCAATAAATCTTCTAAAAAATGCACTTGGCATGGATGAATTCTTTCGCGTCTCAACATGTACAACGACCAAACAAATTTGGGATACTCTTGTAGAAACTCACGAAGGAACCGCCGAAGTTAAAAGATCCAGATTGAACACGTTAAGTCAGGAATACAAGTTATTCAGAATGCAACTAGGATAATCAATCCTCGATTTGCAAAAAATATTTGTGCACTCGACAAATCATTTAAATGCACTTGGTAAGACACTAACTAATGATGAACTTAATCTTAAAGTGCTTAGATCTTTTTCCAGAGAATGGAAACCCAAAAACACGACAATATCTAAAAAGAAAAGTCTATCCACGATGACATTCGCTGCTTTATTTGGAAAGCTTCAAGAATATGATGCGGAACTTGGGTGATTGGAAAATCATGAGACTCAATAAAAGAAATGTAAGAGCATTGCATTAAAGGTTTATTCCAAAGAAGTTGAGAAAGAAGACAGTCCAGAAGAGGACAAAATTTTTATGCTTCTTGCAAAAAGGTTAGGAAAATATTTTGGTGCAAAAAATAATATTAGAAATTCCAGCTTTATGAGAAGAAAGAAATTTTCAAAGAACAAAGATAAAGAAACATCAACATCCAATCAATATATTAAATGCTATGAATGTGGAAAGCAAGGCCACATCAAACCGGAGTGTCCTAAACTCACAAAGAACCGTGACAATAAAGGGAAAAAGGATTACCAAAAGAAGGCCGATATTGCTTGGGATGATAATGAAATAAGCGCTTCATCAGATTTAGATAGTGATCAAAGCGCAAATCTGGCATTGATGGCCTCACATCATTCCGACGATGAAGACAATAAGGTCAATAGTGATGTTTTAATTTATGATAATGATGCTCAAGCAACAATTGATGAAATCTTAAGTGAATGCAAAATTCTATATAAAACAATTTCATCACAAAAGAAACAAATCTCAAATTTAGAAGAAAAGATTGAGAAAATGGAAAATAATTTTAAAGATGAAACAGAAAAATTAATTAGTGATCAAAAACATAATTTTGTATGCACAAAATGTGAGTCACTTCCATTTCAAATTGTTCAATTAAAAAGAGTCATAGAAATATTTGAGAAAGGAAAAATTGGATTGGAATGTGTAAACACCCCAAATTTGCCCTCACCCATTCACACCATGGCTTGTGATTCTTTTCATATGCATAAACACAATCATATCATCTCATATCTCATTTTTGTTTCACTGCATAGATTCAAAGTCATCTGCACCTAGGGTTTGTGATCTGAGCAATCCAAAAGATTCTTGAGCCACTCCAAAGATAACCAATCACTTCAAAGGGGTCCACATGTGTTCAAGCATCATGTTACATCCTCTCAAAGTCAATAATGCCAAAGAATCACAAGAACTGGGATTGGTATGGAAGCAGAGCCAGGCTAGACTGCACAGTTGACCTAAAATTAGGGTTTTGGTTTCAGAGGCCATAACCCCAAATTTTTTGGTCATTCTTGTTTCCATTGGTCTCTATATGGTATAGGGAGTATGCATATCAATTTTCATGAAGAAATTCCATGGAGAAGTCATCTGATCAAGAGTTGACTTTCTGGACAAGTCAGTGCAAAATCAGGGCATCTGAGGCCCCCAATGACCCAACCAAGGGGTGATCTTCATCATTTTGAGTGTATATGATCTTTATTTGATCATGGAAGAAGGTTGAAGTTCACAAAATTCAAGAATTACAAGTTTTTGCAAAGTTGACTTTTTAGGGCATGGTTGACTTTTGAAAAATAGGTCATTTTATGCCACTTTTCAAACCTTACTTTTTGATCCAAAAATGCTTCAAATGAAAAAACTTTGGTCATGAAAGTTGTAGATTAGATCTTTCCCTTTTCAAAAAGTACAAGAACATGATCTAATTCATTTTGGATCAAAAGTTATGGTGCATTAAAGTTGGCAAAAATCACTAATTTTCAAGACATGCACCAAGTGGAAAATTTGCAAAATCATGAACCAAGGCAAATTGTAACTTCTAATTGACATCAAACCATTACACAAACATCACATGTGACCTATAAAATCAGATTTGAACCAAAAGATCACATGTTCATGGTTGGCAAAGTAAGAGATTTTCATGAAGTTTCAAAAGTAAACAAGTTGCAAAATCATCATGACACTTCCATCCACTTGATGTCTTGGATGCTGAACCATGCTAGCCTCCCTCACACACCATGCTGCGCCAGCCCATGTACATGTACTAGCCTAGGGCTCAACCCATGCTTTCCTTACACCAAAGTTGACATTTTGCAAAAGTGGACTTACCTATCACAGCAGGCCAGGTCACATCATCTGACCAATGGGAGTTCTTTATGCAAAGCAAATGCTGGCCATAACATACATCAAGCAAGGCTGAAGCTCAACACAACTCACCATTCACAAAAACACTCCATAGAGCAAAAGTCTTCGAATCTGCTTCCACAAGCCATAAACATTCAAACAAATTCCCCTACTCATCTCACCATGCTTCATTGATCCCAAACCAACAAGACATAAGCCTGAAACCAGCAAGAACTCAGCTTCACCATTTTTCACTCTCAAAGCCAAAACCTTCGAAACTCAGAAAATAAGCCACAAACACACAAACACACTTCATAGATCAACTCAATATGTTCCTCTGATCACAAAGCATCCATCACCATAGCCTAAAACCCCCAGAATCAGAAACACGATTCTTACACCATCCTGAACAGAACTTGTTCAAACCTCAAAACCAGCCAACATAAACTCCTTCTAAGCATTCAAGGATCATCAGGGGACCAAGTAGAGTGGATTGCATCAAAGGGAGAGGTCAGAAAGTTGCAAGAGTGAAAGCTTCGAAACTCAGGTAGCTCAAGAACTTTTTTTCCAGAAATGGATTTTTAAGTTTTAAAGTTGTTCTCCATGCTTCACTGATTGCTCTGATATCTTTAGTTTTGAAAATGGTGGAGAGATGAGAGTTTAATCAATCTCTGAAACTTTTTGCCCTAGATTTTGTTTGTTTCGATTCAGCCATTCCTGGAAAAATAAATATGTTTTGAATGGGGGTTTTGATTCGTGAGTGAGTGGGAATCATTTCTGTGTTTTTAGATTTCGTTTTAGATGCGTTTTGAAGGAGTTTGAGGTTTGGGGTGAACGGAGAAGATGACCGGAACACTGTTCCGGTCATCTGAAGGTGATTAACGGCAGGGTTAGGGCTTAAACATTAATTAGCCAGGTTTGAATGCTGGCCCTTGGATATGGCGCCAGGTCAATGCGCGCGCTGGCCAGTTTGAATCTCACGCGTTGGATTTGATTACTTTGCTTTTTTAGTTTAAAAAATTCTTTTTATTTTCATAATATTTCATTTGTTTTACATAATTTATAAAAAATAGCAAAAATGCTTTAAAAATTATGAAATTTTTTATCCTGAGTTTCATTAATTTTTAAAACACAAAAATATTTTTACTTTCATTTTTTGCATTTAAAAAGTATTTTTAAATATTTAAAAGTTTATTTTTAATTGATTAATGAAAATTAATTTATTAAAAATACTTTTAGGTATTTAAAAATCACCAAAAAATTCATGAAATGTTCTAAGACATTTAGAAACATTGTCCAACCTTCAAACCAAATTTCTTTTTTGATCTTGATGCATTTTGAGAATTTTTCATTGAATTAGAATCATTTTTGTGCATTATTTTGATCCAAAGTTCCAAAAATCATTTCTGCCTATCCATGAAGAGTTGGACATTGATTCTTCTTGCATTGCATTGTGTATGGCATGTAGTTTTTGAGATTAAATGGCCATGATTTGATCCCTCATTTTCAATTTGTTTGGCATTTCTTTTGTTTGGAAACCCTAAAACCCTAGAAATCTTAAGAAAACCATAACTTGAAATTGGTTAGGAGTTGAGACCTCTTCTTTGGGCATTGGTTTAGTATAGGATTAGGGGTCCTTTCAATTTTTTATCTTAGGGTTTGCTTCTGATTTTGATTTTTGTTTGAGGCATTGTTCATAAACCCTAGTTTGGGCTTTCATATGCATCCATCTTGCATTCTCTTGCATAACATGACTTGCTATGACTTTTCAAGCATCCATTTGATTCATTTGACATCATAAGACATATTGAAAGCATGTTTGATCATTGCATCTTGCATTTTCCATGTTGTATGCCATTTGCACCTCATAACTTTTCATGTATGTTCATGCTTCTTAACCTGCTCCATTTGCATCCATAAGCTTGTATGATCATCTCCATGAGTTGTCCCATGCTTGTAGCATCTCATAGCATCATTAACCTCTCATACATGCTCCTGGTTTTGTTTCTCATCATGTCATTTCATCATATTTGGCATTGCATTGCATTTCTTTTCTAACCTATCAGGTGGTAAGTGACTTTGAGAAGTGAATTTGCCTTCACTTCTCATAACTTTTCTTTTCATCTCTCTTGCATCCTTGCTGAATTTATGTTTGTGTATGAGATTGAGCTTGCTCTTTCTTTTGCTTCCCACTTTCTTTCTTCAAGTGACTTGACTTCTTGATTGAAGCAAGTCACTTTGCTTCTCTTGATCCTTTCATCTGCTTCCTGGTGGTTCCATTGAAGATTGTTCTTGCAAACCTCACAAACCTTAGGAACAACCAAGCATGACAATGATTAGGGTTTTGATTAGTCTCCCCTCTTAGTTTTACCTTTGTCTCTCTTGAGTCTTCTCTTCCCATCTCATAATCAGGGACTAAACCCTAAAGGCTTTAAGGCTTTGTGATTAAGCTTATGCCTGCATCCTTATCTTAGGATGGAGTGTATAACTTTAATCATAAGTGTTAAACCCTTAATGTGTTTACATCTCTTAATCAATCCATCTAATAATTATCAAGACATCACACTTGTAACTTGGGCCTTGCATTAGGGTTCTAATTCTTCCTTAATTGGTTAAGAAGGACTAACCCTAGTGTTAATGGACAAGTCCCCCTCAAGTTGTCTTACAAACCCTAAAAATCACTTCATCATCATATCAGTAAATAAAATCCACTTAACAAAGACTTTGTTTTGTCATGGGTTTAATCCCTAATCATGGATTAAGTTGAGGAGCCTTCCTCAGCTTAAACATTCTCATCTATTATCCTTCTATTAGGATGGTGTAATGAGTCTTTTTAATCCCTGATTATGGCTTAATCTCATTACTAAACACTAGACAAAAACACCAAAAACATCTAAATAATCACAAGTAGGTTAATGATCTTGATCCTATATCAAAGGTAATTAAGTGTGAGAAGCTGACTTCACACTTAAGGTATTCTCATTACCCCTAATCAGAGGGAAGATGTGATGAGTTTACTAATCCATTGGTTTAGGCTTAATCTCATTAACTTATGACAAACTCTCAAAAGCAATAAAAGACTGAAAACTCAAAAACAAACAATAATCGTCTCCTCCGGGATTCTTTTCTCATCATCTTCACTCATAAACGAGAACTTGCTTCTTCCGTCTAATGCAAGACAGTAAGCACCTGAGCCAGACAGGTCATACACTTAAGCATAGGCAAGTAAGCAGTTCACAAGTCAACTCATCTTTCAGTCTCTTTGGGTCGAACTACGGTGTTCTGACTTCCTCATTGCACGAGAGGATACGTAGGCATAACTTAACAGTTATCGAACAAAAGTCTCTGTACATTCCCCCTCTTTCCAGCATCATTCTCTTAGCCTCATGATCATGAGCATACTTTTTCCTTACACTGACACTGTATATATCACACTTCGCACTTTTCTTGCACTGACACCTGTACATCTTTCTCCAGCCCTTTTATACACAAATTGCACTAACACTACCCCTTTAAAACACAAATCTTTTAAGCGTGGATCCCGTCGAGTACGACGGACAATCTGGGTGCTAATACCTTCCTAGGTTGTAACCAACCCCCTTTCTCAGTCTCTCTGGTTCGCAACCGTCTTATCCATCTTTTTTCTAGGCCTATGCAGCATTGCCTTTCCTCCGGGATAAAAATGCCTAGCTGGCGACTCTTTTCATCTCCAGTAAGTTCACGGCTGTGTGTTCTCACTGTCCCTCTCGCCGACCGTTCGCGTCTGTACCTTTATTTGGGCCAGTCCCATTTATCGGGAGCGACAGAATGTATTCTTAGTCATTAAAGATATTCAAATGATAAGAGTGGTCCTGGTTACTCAAAATTTCTAAACCAACTTCTAACAAGACCATCTTTGTAAAGGCTAAAGAATAAATTCCTAAAGAAAAACGTTGACAAGCCCAAAGTGGTTCATCAATATGCTTAGAAGAAAAAATATAATAAGAAGAAGTCTTATCCCCCTTGATATAAAAGTAGCTTTGAGCCCACTTATTTCTATTGTGGTATAAAAGGTCATACTACAAATGCATGTTTGTTAGAAATTTTAGTGTTGCTCAAGGCCATTATGTATGGGTTAAGAAAGGGAATAACTTTGAAGGACCCAAGGCAATTTGGGTACCTAATAAACTTAACTCTTTTTTGTAAGTATGCTTGAAGACCTCTTCATATCAATGGTATCTTATAGTAGGTGTTCTAGGCGTATGACGGGTGACTTAAGCAAATTTTTACATCTAACGCTTAAGGCCAAAGGATTTGTGGCTTATGGTGACAACAACAAAGGAAGAATCCTTGGTGTAGGCATCGTTGGTTCACCGCCTTCAACAACCATAGAAGATTTCCACTATGTATAAGGTAAAAAGCATTGTATCCTTAGAATTAGTCAATTGTGTGACCGAGGTTTCAAAATCAACTTCACCAAAAATGATTGCTTGATAGAAAATGAAGTCACTCATGAAGTAATGCTCAAAGGTAAAAGAGTTAACAACATTTTTATGATTTCCTTTGATAACTTGTCTTTGAAAGTTAGGTGCCTCTTGGAAAGCAATAATGACCCATGGTTATGGAATAAGAGGTTTGCTCACATTTATAAATTGATCAAACATGATTTAGTCATTGAATTGCTGAAGATGAAATTCATCAAAGATAGGCTTTGTGTCGCTTTCCAAAAAGGAAAACAAACTAAATAACTTTCACATCCAAGAATGTGGTGTCCATAACTAGGCCACTACAATTGTTGCATATGGACCTCTTTGGTCCATCAAGAACAAAAAGCTTCTGAGGTAATGTTTATGCATTAGTAATTATAGATGCTTTGGTGGAACTTGCAAGGACAATTTTAAGTGATTCAAATCTTCCTAAATACTTTTGGGAGGATGCGGTGAGCACGACTTGTTTTATAAGTAATCGTGTTAACATTAGGCCTGTTCTGAAGAAAGCCCCTTATGAACTTTTCAAAGGGAGGAAACCAAACATATCTTTCTTTCATATATTTGGATGCAAATGCTTTGTCTTGAACAATGACAAAGATAATCTTGGTAAGTTCGAAAAAACGTCGGATGAAAGTATATATCTTGGTTACTCTCTTTCAAGTAAGGGCTTTAGAATATATAATAAGAGAACTTTAACTATAGAAGAATCTATGCATGTCAAGTTTGATGAATCTAACCATTCGAAAGATGATATTGTTGTTTGTGATGATGATGATGATGATGATGATTTTGTAGAAATTCCTAAAGAAGAAACTTCTAAAGATATCATTGAGAATCAAGTAGAAAATAAAAATAAATCGATTCAACAAGATTCCAATGTCAACGACCTACCAAAGGAATGGAGGACTCATAGAGATCGTCCTATTGACAAAGTTATTGGAGACATAAGTCAAGGTGTTGCTACAAGATTGAATCTCAAGGATGCATGCTTGAACATGGAATTCATTTCACAAATAGAACCTTCCAAAGTTGACGAAGCATTTGGAGATGATCAATGGATTATTTCTATGCAAGAAGAATTAAACTAATTCGAGAGAAATCAAGTTTGGGAACTTGTTTCTAGACCAAGTAATAAACATATCATCGGAACAAGATGGGTGTTTAAGAACAAACTTGATGAGAATGGAATAATTGTTCAAAACAAAGAAAGATTGGTGGATCAAGGGTACAATCAAGAGGAAGGAATTGAATTTGAAGAAGCTTTCGCTTCGGTTGCAAGGTTAGAAGCTATTCGTTTATTACTTGCTTATGCATGTTCAATGAATTTTCATTTATTTCAAATGGAAGTCAAAAGCACCTTTTTGAACTGATATATCAACGAAGAAGTATAAGTCAAACAACTCCTGGGCTTTGAAGACTTCAAGCATCCTTCCCATGTGTACAAATTGAGGAAAGCGCACTATGGATTAAAACAAGCACCAAGAGCATGGTATGATTGTCTAAGTAACTTTTTATGCGAAAAAGGTTTTAAAAGAGGCAAGGTAGACAATACTTTATTCATTAAAAAGATAAAGGGTAATACCTTACTAGTTCAAGTCTACATGGACGATATAATCTTCGGTTCAACAAATAAGGAACTATGTAAAGAATTTGCGTTGATGATGCAAGGAGAATTTGAAATGTATATGATGGGTAAGATGAATTACTTCCTTGTATTGCAAATCAAGCAACTAAAATACGAAATTTTTATCAACCAATCAAATTATTGTAAAGAGTTGTTAAGAATATCTGAAATGGATGGTTGTAAAGCTATGCCAGCACCTATGGGATCTGGAACCTAAGTTGATCAAGATGAATTGGGAATATCGGTTGATATCACGAAGTATCGAGGTATGATTGGTTCTTTATTATATTTGACGACAAGTCATCCTAACATAATGTTTAGTGTGTGTTTATGTGCTCACTTCCAAGCATATCCAAATGAGTCACATCACACGGTGGTCAAAAGAATCATGAAGTATCTCAAGGGAATGAAAAATGTTATCTTATGTTATCCTAAAGGTAGTATTTGTAATTTAATAGGTTATTCTGACACGAATAATGCAGGTTATAAAAGAGATAGAAAAAGTACTTGTGGAACCTGTCACATCCTTGGAATGCACTAGTTTCGTGGTCATGTAAGAAACAAACATGTGTTGCTCTTAGTACGGCCGAAGAAGAATACATAGAAGTATGTAGTTGTTATGCACAAAATATTTGGCTAAAGCAACAATTAAGAGACTACAAAATCGATCTTGGATGCATTCCTCTTCGGTGCGACAACACAAGTGCAATCAACATTACAAAAAATCTGGCCATGCATTCAAGAACAAAACACATTGGCATTCGACATAATTTTCTCCCTGATCATGTGCTCAAAGGAGATGTTGAAGTCACCTTTGTAGATACGAATAATCAACTCACGGATATCTTCACAAAACCACTTGCAAAAGAACTGTTTTTCAAGATTCAACGAGAACTCGGAAGAACTCGGAATATCTTCTAGAATTATTCATTATATGTCATAATAAAGTCAAGGTACATGAAAGTTAATTTATTTTATTTTAAAAAGGTGTTATGACATATTAAAATACATTATGTTTGTGAACTTTTATGGTTTTTCTCATTTTCGTACCCCATTAACTCATCGGTTGTTAAATTTTTTTATCAAAAGTTGTCTCATTATATCTGCTAACATGTTTGAAACATTTTATATTGAGACCCTTCACCATTTTTGCCTTGCAAAGCTGCCGGTTTTCAAGTTTTGGGAGAAGTAATTGGTTACTACATAGGTAGTAACCGGTTACCTGTTGATTTTTTGCCAATTTTGCATTGTTTTTAACGCGTAACTGGTTACCCTGGAGGTAGTAACTTGTTACCACTGACAGAGTCTGAATTTTTTACTTTTTAAAAATAGAACATGTGCTATATGTTTTCAATATAATTGCGTTTAGTCTATTTTTAATATTGGTAAAAAGAACTTTTGGGAACTCAAGTCTTGGTCAAAATCACTTCTTGGAACTCATTCAAATTCATTCCTCTCATCTTCCCAACATTATCTCATCAAAACCCTTGACCCCATTAACTTAAAAATCAAACCCCACTCAAATTTAACACTCCTTATAAGCTCTACCTCACTCAAACTTTATCCACCACTCATAAAACCCTAATCCGAAAATTCTCTCAAAACCCTAACTTTCAATACTCTCAAATGGCTTCTTCAAGGAATAGAGGAAAACAACATGTCAGTGATAGATTTGAAGTAGCTGATGAACAATACATGAAACCTCAGAAGAAAAGAAGAATGGACATTGACATTCGAACAAGGAAATTCACGAGTATCAAGTATGTAAACTATGAAGATTTTATAACTCACAACTTCACCTTTGAAGCCCTTTTTGAAGCTACCGGTGTTAAGGAACTTGTCTTCGAAGTCGGTACAATCTATCCAGATACGGTAAGGATGTTTTATCATACTATTTATTTTGGTCATGATGAATTTGGAGATGAATAGTTTACTTCCACCATTAATAAGAAAAGTATTATTGTGACTGTGGAAGATCTAGGAAAGTGTTTAGGTGTTCCTTCTGAGGGAGATAAATTAATGGTTGGTTCTATGCCTGACTCAGATAGATGGAAAAATTGTGATTCCTTAGAGTATTTCATTCACCACTATAGAGGCACTCATAATGACTTAATTGGTAGGCAAGTGAAATCCTCAAGGGTCATCAAGTATGAAAAGTGTTTGTCAGTAAGTGACTGGATGCTTCATTATATTATGGCTTAGATTTTTGTTCTGAAAAATTCAAATTTTGCTCAAGTTAGTCAACTCGATGTGAACCTGTTTCGGGAAATGAAGGAATCTTGGCCAATTGACGGGGCTTTTGTTATTTTCCATCAAATGAAACACCAACTTAATCTTGGTAGCGGTCTTCCTTATGTGCGGTTTGTTTCGAAAATTTTGGAATATTATCAGATTTCTAATTCAAGGGAACCTCAATTTGAGATGACTGCAAAACATAATGAAATTAATAATCTTACTACTACAAAGAATAATGATATCATCATTGGTCCAAACAGTGTGTTCAGGTACAAAGAAGATGTCGCTGCTCCGGCTCCTCCTGAAGGTGGATACACTAATGAGTTCTTGTACAATGAAATTGTGAGCATGAAAAACACGATGAACCACAATCACCAGAAGACCACTAGAGGTATCAACAAACTGATGAAACTTTTTAAAAAATTCAATCCAAGTCAAGCTTCCAATGCGGGAAATTCGGAGGATGACAGGGAAGACATGGATGAGGATGATGCTTCCGGAAGTGATTAGATCATTGCTTTGTCTTTCTTTTTTAGGCTTATTTTTAAAGTTTCTTACTTTTTTGTCGTACAATATTTATATTTCGTACCTTGTTCGGTATTTTTGTTCTGTATTGTGTTATGTTATGTATTGTGATCGTACAATTCAAGTTTAAGTATGATTTATGTGTTCATCTTGTGTTTGGTGTATGCTTTATATGTTTATGTTTTGTTATTTTTCAAGACCTTTTCCCATCCTTTTTGTTAATGACAAAGGGGGAGAAGAAAATTGTTGTGCTTTCTTGTTTCTCTATCATTGCAGATTTTTTTAAGCTCCAAAGTATCACATTAATGGGGAGCATTATCAAAGGGGGAGTCTTAAAGAAACAAAGGATCAAACTCAAACTTTCACATTGATGGTTGTCATCATCAAAAAGGGGGAGATTGTGAAAGATGGCTTCTCAATCATATTTTGATGAAAACAACTCTACGTTAACTTACTTCATGCAAGCACAAAAAGGATTGATCAAAGTCTTGAAGTATGAACAAAAATAAATTTCGTAAAGACTTGATTAAATTGATCGAAGGTATAAAATTTATTTTTCATGAAGCAAAAATATGTATAAATATTCAAATATAGGGTACAATCATGTTATAACATATGAACAAAAATATTGCATTGATTCCTATTTTCATATACTGGTTTTTTAAGAATTTTTCAGATTTTTCTTAAACAAACCGGTTACCAAGTAGGTAGTAACCGGTTACTTCCGCCCATATTTGAATTTTCTGAAACGTTATATCAAGTAACCGGTTACTCTTGTGGTAGTAACCAGTTACCATTGTTCTAGAACGAAAAATTACAAAAAGTGAAACTTTGCATAAATTTTTTATATCTCATCTAAAGTTTCATTACTTATTAGTGAACACTTATTTATTTTTGTGAGTGAAAAATATTTATCAAGGAGAAGATCAATATTTTTATTGATAAAGTTTCAAGACTTCATCTTCATTCTTCTATACAAGAACAACTCAACATTTGTATCTTTTCTACTACTTATCTTTAGGATTGTTAGAGATAAGGTAGTAAGGTTACCTTTCTTTCAGTATTGTTGAAAGTAAGTGTTTGCATTGAAGAGGATGGTTCTTCTTGCACTCTAGTTTACCTATAGGTTAGATAGTAAGCATCACTAATTGTGTGAATATGTTGTACGATTATTTTGACTATAGTGAAATCTCTTTCGATTTTAAGGGGATTGAATGTACTCTCGGATTGTAAGGGGAACCAGGATAAACCATCATGTCTCTGCTTTACTTTCCACATTTCACTTTTAAGCACTTAACAAGTTATAAGGAAAGGAAAAATCAAGAATCAGTAGAAAACTTCGATGAAATTTTTTATAACCTAATTAATGCCCCCCTCTTAGGCGCATTTACAATTACAAACTTATAAAGTATAGACATGAAGCCTGAATACTAACAAAACACATAATTGGAACTATATTTTAAATGTGAAAAACCACATACAAGTACCTTACCATGATTAGAGAAAACCAGTTTGATTCACTAAGGAAAAACAAGGTGATTTGAATTGAAAGTAGTTCGTAAAGATGAATGACTTTCAAAGAAAGTAAAGGATAAATAAGATAAATATAAACAAATATGAAAATGAAATTTTCCAGTAGCTACATGATATATACAACTCATGTTAAGTCAACAAAAGCATCACACAGAGTTACCCTACTTCTATCAAGTCACATGAATGCAAGTAAGCAAAGATGTACACCCTAATTCTATGTTAGAAGTTAGGGAACAAATTGAAGTTGAGTTTAGGTTAGTGGAAAACTTCGTGGATCAATGACACTTTGTATCTTGAAGAACAAGTAAACATGTTAGAAGTTACCCTAATTGTACCTCTTAAGACTTATGCAAGTTAGTATGCATGAACAAAGTTGAAAGACCATGAAATAACTAAAATAAGTCTAAAGACAGTAGCAAATGATGAATGAATGATGTTTATTTGATGTTATGTGAAATGATCATGAAGTTGGGTTATGAGTCATGTAGATTGATGCATCACATTCACAAAGAAAGCATAGTCAAATTAGTATGATTTAAAGTCAAGAAAACACAAACATATAATGACCTATAATCCTATTTTTATGACCTATACATGACCGATAATAAACCCCTAAAAATGAACCCAAAGTACCTTAAACCCATAGCATAAATGCATCCTTATGATCTAATGTACAAACTAAGGTATTTCAAGTTAGGACCTGTAACCCAAGAGGAAGAAAAAAATAGTAAAAGAGTGTGAAGAATTAAGAAAATAAATTACCTATAATACAATATGAATGACCTATAATTTCTAACAAATTATGTCAAAACAACTCAACAAGTAACTCAAAGAAACAAATTAAACCATACCAAAAACCCTAGCATAAGTCAGCTAAAGATCACACATGCCTTGATGCAATTAAGATGAACCAAAATACAAGTTAAAATATGAGAAAAAAATGGAAATATGCAAGTCATTTGAAGTATAATCAGTATGCAAACATATCTCAAAAGGATATACCAATAATCATCAAGTAACATGTTCAAATGTGGTTCACAATTTCACTCAAGTCCATACACAAAGATGCACAAAGTTAGTCGAACAACCCTAAGATAAAATGCTTCTAAAAATTAACAGAAGTATGAATGAGATGCATCAATGTATCATATAATCACATGCCAAATCTTATGCAAAAAATCATATCATATGTATGTCAAACAATTCACAAATGAAGCAAATATCATGAAGGATGAACATTAAGGAAAATAAAAGGAAAACATGAAAATAATACCCATAATGTGTCAAAATCAGAATTAAAAATAACAAAAAATTATTTAAATGAATGAAGATGCTCCATGAATTTATTTAGAATCTTCTCATGATTAAAACTATTTGTAAAAACTAAAAAGTAAACATGTAGAAAAGAAATTATAAAAAAAGAATGAAAAGCAAAGGGAGGTGCAGCAAAAGTAATTTTGTAGTTCAACGTATCATTGTGATTAACATGAGGTGCTGTAAAAAGCCATAAAGTCATGTCCAAATACACGCGTGTTCTATGATTATTATAGTGGAAATTCGTCAAATATGTTGACTCAATCATAACCCTAGGATCTAATCAAGCAAGGATCATCATGCACGTACTCTAGTCAAATGAACCAAATGCGATACACAATATATCAAACATACACACATGCACACACAAACAGTCAAAGTCAATCATCTGAAGAAAAGAGAGGCATGTAACACGGAGGCGCCTCATTAATTCGAAGCAGCCTATGGTGCGTTCGATCAAACAAAATTAACGACTATGACTTAGTTGGAAAATGGCTAGGGTTTATGAGAATCCGAACAGTTCACCGGCCGCAAAAGACTCTATTCGTCTTCTTCGGTGGCACCTCACCACTAAAACTCACCAAATATTCCAGAAATCCACAAAGCGCATATCAAAATGTTCATCATGCAATGTAGATCACAGATCAAGGCTCAAAAATCACATAGCATGCACACACAAGAAAATTCGAATGGAAGAAGTTTTACTTAGGTTCTGCAACTATGCTCTTAGAGAGCCTATCAACTAGCCAGATGCTCAACAACTTCTACTAAGCTCCATAAAAAGTCAAAACAAGTTCAAACTGAATGAAAAAATCAAGAAAAAGTAAGAACTGAACCTGTACTTTAGTGCTCTTCCACTTGAGAGAAATCCAGAGAAGAGGTTCCTAGCTTCTTGAACTTCAAAAGGAGCCAAATAAAGGCTTGAGATCTAATGAATTAATTGGAAACTTCAATGGATGAAGTTGAAAATGATGATAATGCAATTCTGAAACTCACTCCTCTTCAATACTCCATTGATGTTTATGAATCAAAGATGAAGAAAATGTGAAGAAATGTTTGAAGAAGCTTCGAGAATAAAAGAAATTTCAGAGAGTTTTTAGAATGTGAAAATTGTGAACGTATGAAAAATAAAAAATGTTAGTTGCAAATTCTGTTATGAAATCCTTTTATATCAATGTTAACTGTTAACCACATTGGTTAACAATTGGAACCATGATTATTTATGGTGAAATGAGAAAGAGAGGGTGGAGTAAGCAATTTGAAAATGAGAGGAAAGAGCTCGTGTGTGTGTGATGTAGTTGTTTGTGTGTAGGGAGTCCACGTCATGTTATGATGGGGATGCTGATGAATAGTGATATAGATGCTAGTGTATGAGGTTGCAACAATAAAGCATGTCATGTAAGTCATTTTTTAAATTTTGCCTCTTTAGTGCATGGAGGATGATGCATGTGCATGAGTGCAAAAAGATTGATCGGCCAAATAGAGTAACATGATAGTGATATATTAAGTGTATGCATATGCGTGTGAATGAAACAAAAAACAATGCAGTGTTTCTAAGTTTGGTCAACCAAGAATCAAGGTCATGTAATAATCTTTGATGCACAAATTCTCAATGCATAATGCATGAAATGATGTGTTCTTGTAGTCCATGGAAAGATGAGACTTTGGTGAACAAGGTTGATGTTTGAATCAAGTGCAATGGGGAACTCTAAGGCATTAAAAATTAACATTGAAAACACTTGATGGTGACCGAAGTTATGGGTGTGTCAAAATGCATCCTGCCTGGCATCATGGGCCTATGAAATTCAGTTTTGATGTCTTGACTTTGAGCCTTCATAACTATTCATAGGTTGATCATGTGAAAAATCACCAAACATGAAAGTTGTAGAGGAGCTCAAGTGGAACAAGTTTGGTGTTCAACAGTTTTTTATTTGAAGTTTGCATCATTGAGATAATTGGCTTGGAGCATGGACAAAACATGCTGACAAAGTGTTTGATGAAATGCAGGCATGCAGGCTCGCCCATGACTTGCATTGCCTTGTCATATTACCTTGAAAATATCCAACTCTTATTGATCATAACTCTCTCAATTGTAATCCAATGAATGTGTTCTTGCTATGGATTTGAAGCTTAGTATGTGAACTTTCTTCATGGCCTTGGGAATTTTCCTGTTGAAGCTTGTATCTGAAGAAAGAGAGCCTCAAAGAAAGGTGCCAAACTTGACAAATTTACCATTTTTGGAAACCCTGTGTTTCTAAATTTGGTAACTTTATAAATTTCTTGATTTTTGATGAATCTCTTGACATTTCTTGATCAACTCTTCACCAATTGAAATATTTGACTTAAAGAACAAGAATTTGACCTCAAAAAGTCAGGAGTTGACCTTTTCCTCTACAAAGTTGGCTTTTCCCAATTTGATTAATTCTCAAACAAATGATCAATTGAAGACCTTCTGAAATAAAACAATGAACAAACTTCCATCCTTAGACACTTGAGAACATGTAGAAACCCTCGAGATCAAGTTTGGACCACAAAATTGCAAGATCATTACTTTGATCTAAAACCCTAATTTTGGATATGTTGACTGAGGAGGGTTAGTCAGAGGTCAAAACCCTAGTTCTTGGCAAGGTGATTGAGGATTTTTATATCCAAGTTACCATATGTGTCATATTAAGATCGAGAAGAACTTTTCTTGGCTTGTGGAGATCTTTGCTTCTTTCTTTGTTCAAAAACCTAATTTGGACCTTCCTCAAGGAGGTGATGATTATCCCTTCTACTCTTGTCTTTTTCAGACCCTTGGAGGTCAAGATGCACCTTATGAGCTATTTTTGTTGGGAGAAAATATTTCATTTCTTAGACAAGCTCTTCTTTTGGTGGATGATGACCCCATGTCCTTAGAAACCAATGATGCATGTTTGATGGGTTATGCTCTAAATGCAATGAAATCAATCACAAGCTATTTGATACCCAAATAAACTAGAAAAATTTTACTTTGTGGTGAAAGAAAAAATATGGTGACACACACTTGACGGAAGTTAAAGACTCTACCGAGAATGGAGAACAGACACGACTACAATGGAAATGAAACAAGAACCACACATAACTTTACCTCTTTCATTTAATGAAATCAAATGACATTGACTACCAAACGAAAACTAGATTCATTGTTCGACCAGAAAACTCAGGAACAGAATCAACGAATCAATGCCTGTTGGGAACGACTAGGATTCAACCTTACGACAACTTACTGTCACAGCAACGAAAAGTTTGACCTATCAACACCTGCTGGGAACGGCTAAGGTGCAAAACAGGATAGCCTACTGTTACAACAAAGGAATGTTTGACCTATCAACGCCCGTCGAGAACGACTAAAGTACAAACTAAGGTGCCTATCGGGAATGGATATGAAACTTGTTGGGAAAGGTTCCTAAGAAAAGTTACACCTATCAACACCTGTCGAGCACAACTAAGGTACTAAACTAAGGTGTATGTCGGGAATGACTAGGAAACTTATTGGGAATGGTTCCTAAGAAAAGTTAGACCTATCAACAACTGTCGAGAACAACTAAGGTACTAAACTAAGGTTCCTGTCGGGAACGGTTCCTCAGAAAAGTTAGACCTATCAACGCCTCTCGGGAACGTCTAAGGTACTAAACTAAGGTGCCTGTCGGGAACGGCTAGGAAACCTGTCAGGAACGGTTCTTAAGGGTCGTTAGACCTATCAAAACCTGTTGGGAACGAATAAGGTAAAAATGAGGTATACTGTTACAAATTACGATCAAAAGATCTACAAAATGAAAGAAAAGACTGTTACGAGAATTTCCAGAAGGTATAAAGCCAACTAGTTCGGCACCTGAACGAAGGGTGACAAGAAACAAAACCAACCGACTCACCACCAAAAGAGGACTGGAAAAATATAACCTGATGGGGAATGAATTTATGAATTCTCTAGGGGTTCTTCAGTCTGATCGAAGAAATAACATTTCAGGCTTTTGTGCAAGGTACCAAAACTAGCTTATGCTTCATGTGCATATGTTTGGATTTTTCTATTACGTAATGCTCCATAATGATGGAAATGCTACACTTTAGAGGATGAAAATGTAATGATGATTAATAAATGTAAATGAAAATATGATCTCTGGATGAGGAGATAATCGGTAACCCTGACAACTTCATTGGGGGAAATAATCCCTGATTTGATTTTATGAATCCCTGTGGGGAATAACACCTCTGCAGGTGAGGATGCTAATGATACACTAGCTCTGAACTTCCATAAATGCCAAAATAAATTGGACTTAGAGGTGTTGAAGAATGATGAACCTGATGGGGAGGTCTCAAGTGACATGAACTTGCTTAGGGAGGAACGCCACCCGTAGAACTCCAGTGGGGATATAATAACCTTCTGGCCTGACTGAGGAAAGGACTTGTCAATATTTTGCTGAGGAAAAGATTTTGTTGAGGAAGCACTTGGGAATAAGGTACTCTGTTTAGGAGAGGCACCAATAAGGCTAGGACTTTTGATGGGGATGATGTCTACAACCACTTAGACTTTAATCCTTAACGAATCACCACATCTGACATGCGAGAAGGAAAACACTCTGACTTTTCATCATCTTCACCATTGCTGGGGAGTCAGGAATCCTTTTTAACTATCGGGGATAATAAGATCCTTGTAAGGAATACCTCTTTATTGGAGGTAGACTTTATTCTTGGGGATATCAACCTTCTATTGCTTTGTTGGAGAAAGGTAATCCGCTGAGACATGCTAGGGAAACAAGGTCAATGTAGCCTGCTGAGGAAAAAACTTCATGATGCCTTGTGCTAGAGATGGCTTACATTTCAAGCTTTGTACCTGTAGATCAGTGAATGTCTGATAATTCCTGCAAAAAGGAAAATTAGACAAGCTCATATGCCCCATGTATATGGTCTGAGTTTTCCATCCCTATTACTCAACAATTATTGAGCTCCACCAATGGGACAAACGACTTGACCCAATCATCCATCTCGTAGTCATTGTCAATTTCATTTTCATGGATGGCACATATATGGCTATAGTCGACCACCCCAACACTAGAGAAATTAATTTTCCCCTTCCGGTCTCTGGCGCTTTATCCAAATGTTGTCTGAGCAAATTGATACCCAACTCCAAACATGTTTTCTTTCTTGGGGACTTCAATCATTTTTTCTCAGTCTTTGGTGTTACCAAATTCAATCACTTCTAATAGTTGCTTTTACAATGCAATAAAAACCCCCTTTTTATTTTCTGCAGATGTTGATGCAGCTTCAACCCTGATTGTCTCAAAAAATTGGCAAGGAGTTTCATGTATTTCCCCATCCATCTCCATATATTTGAAGGATGATAAATGGATTATGAAAATGTCTTCTTCTCCGCACACAATAACGATTTTCCCGTCCATGAAGAACTTGACCTTTTGGTGTAAGGTGGAGAACACATCACCAACAACATGGATCTATTGACGCCCAAGTAAACAACTACAAGAGGGATGAATTTCCATCACATAGAAATTAGTATTAAAGATCTGTGGACCCACTTTTATTGGGAGTTCTACTTCACTGAATACCGATCTCTTTGAACCATCAAATGCTCGGAGCACCACACTATCATAGTCTAACTTTATTAGAGCCTTCTTCAGGAGGACATTCAATGATGATACCATATCAACAAGCACGTGTGAAAGTACAACTCCTTTGCATTCCATAGAGATGTGTAAATCTCTATTATGGTTTTGGCCATTCGCGGTAAGATCCAGATCGGTGAATCCTAGCCCATGGCTAGCATTCACACTAACAACAATGGTTTCTAACTGACTTACAGAAATTTATTGGGGGACATATGCTATATTAAAATATTTAGCAACGTTTTTCGGTGTGATTATGAACACATCAACAAGGACAAGATATAAATCTTTGATGGAGTTTGGTGAAGGTGAACGACTATCTTATTGTCCCTCTTTTAAATAATCCAAAGAAACTCTTCGGCTTCCCACTCGGAGGTAATTTTTGGATCCGGTGTAGGGACCTCATCAAACACAACTTTCATACCCTTAGCCTTAGCCAGGGCCTATGAACTATCACTCGGTGATGCCCCGTTACTTCTCAAATTTTACGGTGCAAACAGTCTCCCAATTCTGGTAAAACCTCCTAGACCTACATTTTTCAACCTGAGGTTCTACCATACTAGGAATAGTGACCTCTTTCCTCTGACCATTGCAATATACCTCATATGTTTAATGCAAAGGAATGGCCTTTTCGCTTTGGTACGATGCGGGACCGGGAACAATGATAATGATAGGTGTTGGCCTCGGTGGCACCGAAATCTAGATCACAGTAAAATAGATGGTCACCGTGGATACCTCATCTTCAAATTTTGAAAGTTAGTCAAACTAAACCTCACCACTGTCAATCAAACTATATATTCCCCATTTCAACTCTTCACAACCATTTGTTGAATCGACACAAGTTTGACAAGATTCCCCGTAGCCCGATAACACCCCATCTTCAATAGACAAGCTTTGACAAACAACAAAGGAGTTTTCAAGGAATTAACATCAGATACCAAATTCAACCTCTTCACGTCTTTAATAGCCCTACTATTGACATCCCATGAAGAGGCATAAGATTCTGGATAACATTCGGAGCTGGTGCAAAGTTGATAGCTTTTGAGTCCACCAAATCTTAGATAGCGTGTTTGAAAGCGTTGTGTAACACCCAACTTTTCCAAATTTAGAAAATAACAAATTAATAAGTAAAATCAGAGTTTAAATAAAGTGGAATGCCACATAAACAATAATAAAAACAATTCTTCTTATTTAAAACAACGGAAAATTCTGAACTGTCCAACTTCAAGCAATATGCCAACATCAACAATATTCCTCAATGATTCTTTGTTTATAAAGTTTTCAAAAAAATAAATATGTTACATATAAAATAACAAAAACAAGAAAAACATCAAAAATCCCAAAGTCCCGTGTTACGTATCAGAGCATTCCTATGACACAAACATGCAACACGAAGTCCATGCACACTCAAGTACCTGGATTATCTGTACTTCCAAGGAAGCACAAATACAACAACAATAAAGGGGTGATAAACATATTCAATAATTTAACGCATAAAATATTTCAAGGATAGTATCTCATACAATCAACATATACAACAACATCACAACAACAATTAGCAACAAATACTAATGATTCAACATCAATAATTATGCAATGTGACTCAACAATGACATAATGCATGTGGTACAAATTTACCTTAGTTCATTCAATCGAACTCGATTCAATAAGAATCTGGATAAATCACATACGCTCATCCGACAATGATTTATCTCCAACATTCTCCACAACGGAGTACAGATGAAAAGCATACGCCCATCCGACAATGAATCATCCCACCAATAATACCTCAATGTATGCATGACAATGCATACAACATGAATAAACACCACATTATACATCTACATAATCCATCTGATCACATATGCAACATAAGATCCAAACAATCACCAAATGTTTCTCACACGACTTAAGTAATTAATCGTGTAGTTAATTTACCTAAATTTCATTATTAATTAATTTCCATCACCAATACTCTATTAATTAAGTCCTTACACAATTTCCTCGGATCAAGAGAATTGACACCGGACGCGAAATCGTGACAAAAATTGCGAAACACTAAAAATTTCCCTACAAGCTTGGTCATACGCATATGGTCCAACTTCCACGCACCATATACGCCCCCAATATTCATATTGTTCCTCACCTTCTACTCAATACGCATATAGCCTCCTCATACGTGTATTGCCAAACATTCTCACGTGTAACCTATGAAAATGGGTAGATGGTCGTGCCAAGATGTTATTCATACGTGTAATCACCCTTTATTACACGTATTGCCATAGTTTCATGCAACTCCATACGCGTATGGAACACCTAATACGTGTATGGACAGGGACACACCAAATTCTCATGCTTTCCTCTTCATTCTGAATATGTCCACTATGATTATCGTTTTCACACTTCATATCAGTCCTAAGAAAGTTTCTACACACGTTTTACACTCTTACTCATATTACTTTTTCATCTACTGTTACTAAATCCAGATCTATCATTTTTTAAGATCTAGATTCATCAAATCTGTACATGAAATGCAATATACAGAACAACAACAATAATATTTCATACAGAAATTCAATTAAACCAAATCGAATTCACAACAATAATTTCACCAAACATCAGATTCACAGAACATCAATTATGCACAAAAATCCTACGATGGAAAGGACTCCTCACTACCCCATCATGTTAATATCACCTATTATGAACCCTTTTCCCCTTACCTCTATTCCTTGAAGAAAATCCTACGAATTTTCTCTATGAAGATTACCCTAGCAGAGTTTTTCCTCTTCCTGGCTCTCCCTTGCTCTCTTCAAAAACTGTTATGACTAATCTTCCTCTAATTTCAGATTAAGCTTAATTTCCCCTAATCTCACCTTAATGTTCTACTAATTCAGACCTTATTTTAATTAAAATAAAATAATATGAGATCAATCAGATATATACTTCTGAGTTGCTTCATCTTGTGATCCTTAATCCTTATCTGCATCGCCTCCACAGTAAGATTATCTCTAACCTGCACCTCATCCCTCGGGATAACATGAGATGGATCATATACATACTTCCGAAGTTGCGACACATGAAATACGTCATGCAAGTTTGAAAGCTCTGGAGTTAATGCTACCTTAAATGCCACAGTACCAACCTTCTTCAAAATTTTATACGGTCCAATGAACTTAGGATCCAACTTCTTCGATTTCAAAGCATGTCGAACACCTGTCATTAGATTGACTCTCAAAAACACATGATCACCTTTATCGAATTCCAATTATTTTCTTCGATTATCACGGTAGCTCTTCTGTCTACTCTGAGACACTTTCATCTTTTCATGGATCATCTGAATTATCTCAGTAGTCTGTTGTACAGTTTCAGGTCCAAGCACTACATTTTCAACAGTTCCATACCAACATAGAGGTGTCCTATACCTCATACCATACAAAGCTTCAAACAGTGCCATTCCAATACTAGAATGGTAACTTTTGTTGTATGTGAACTCAATCAATGGCAAAACAGTATCCCGTGCACCACCCTGTTCCAACACACAAGTCCACAACAAATCTTCTAACGCCTGAATAGTCCTTTCCGACTGGCCGTCCGTCTACGAATGATAAGCCGATCTCAATTTCCACTTTTTACTCAAAACCTCTTGCAAACTCTTCCAAAATTTCAAAGTGAACCTAGGATCTCTATCTGAAACTATACTCAAAGGAACACCATGCAATTTCACAATTATTCTAATATAAATCTTTGCCAACTTCGTCAACATAAAACTCATGTTAATAGGAATAAAATGTGCATATTTTGTAAGCCGATCTACAACTACCCAAATAACATCGATTCCTCTCGTCATATTATGCACACTAGCAACAAAGTCCATCGCAATAATGTCCCATTTCCATTCTGGAATTTCCAACGGTTGCATCATCCCCGAAGGCTTCTGATGCTCCTCTTTTGATTTCTGACACACCAAACAAGCATACACAAACTGTGATATATCTCTTTTCATACCAAACAACCAAAACAACTTCTTCAAGTCCTGATACATCTTTGTAGACCTGGATGAATACTCAAACTACTTCGGTGACTCTCTTCTAAAATTTCCTTTTTTAGTTCAGCATTTTTCATCACACAAATTCTGCCCCAAAATCTCAACACACCAGAATTATCTACATGGAAATCACTTTCAAGATCACCTCCTTCTGTAGGCATCAAATCCACTAACTTCACATCAAGCCTATGGTTCTCTTTAATCACATCAAAAAAGTCATTATTCACTTTTAGCATTCCAAGTCTAACAATCTCAGGTGTTATCTCACAAACCATACTCAAATCTCCAAATTGTTCAATTAGCTCCATTTATTTCACCATCAATGCCGACATATGAATTGTCTTCCGACTTAAGGCATCTTCTACTATATTAGCTTTACCTGGATGATAACTCAAATTAAAAACGCAGTGTTTTAGAAATTCCAACCATCTTCTCTGTCTCATATTCAATTCTTTCTGATCAAACAAATACTTCAAACTCTTGTGATCACTAAATACCTCAAATCTTGATCCATACAAATAGTGCTTCCAAATTTTCAACACAAAAACCACTGCAGCTAATTCAAGATCATGAGTAGGATAATTCCTCTCATGCACCCTCCATTGTCTTGAAGCATAAGCTACCACTTTATCATATTCCATCAATACTCCGTACCTAATCCAATCTTAGACGCATCACAATACACAACAAAAGGTTCACCAGGACCTGGCAAAACCAACATTAGTGTCGTAGTCAATTTCTTTTTCAATTCTTCAAAACTTTCCTCATAAGTTATATCTCAAATAAAGGCTTGACTCTTTCTCGTCAATTGAGTCAACGGTAATGCCAAATTAGAAAACCCTTCGATAAATTTTCTATAATAACCTGATAAACCCAAAAAGCATATAATCTTCGTAACTATCTTCGGAGGTTCCCAATGCAACACAACACTTACTTTAGAAGGATCCACTACTATATTATCACCAGAAATAACAGGACCAGAGAAACTCACATTCTTAAGTCAAAACTCACACTTTGATAACTTAGCAAACTACTTGTTATCTTTCAATACCTGCAATGCAATCCTCAAATGTTCTTTGTGATCATCTTCAGTTTTAGAATAAATAAAAATATCATCAATAAATACTACAATAAACCGATCCAGATAATAATGAAAGATATGATTTATATACTCCATGAACACACCTGGCGCATTAAACACTCCGAAAGGCATCTTATCATATTCATAATGTCCATAACGAATTCTAAATGTGTTTTTTCTGAATATCACCTTTTTTCACTCGAATCTGATGGTAACCTAACCTTAGATCAATCTTACTAAAAAAACGAGCACCAACCAGCTAATCCATTAACTCGTCAATTCTTGGAAGTGGATACTTATTATTAATGGACACTTTATTCAGCTGAAGGTAATCAATGCACAACCGTATACTACCATCTTTCTTCTTTACTAACAACACTGGAGCTCCTCAGGGTGACACACTTGGCCTAATAAACTTCTTATCAAGCAACTCTCTAATATGAGATTTCAATTCAGTTAACTCTGATGTAGACATCCTGTACGGTGCCATAGAAATACACCTTGTACCAGGAATAAGGTCAATAGTAAATTCAACTTCTCTCGTCATAGGTAATTCTGTAATATCATTAGGAAACACTTCAGGAAATTCATTCACTACCGGCAACTCACTAACTGATACCTCGCTTTCAACAGATAAAGAGGCAAACATCTTAGCCTCATCTTCCAACAAAGTTCTCAACTATTTAGTAGATAAAGAATTTGCCAACGCTTCCTCTTTAGGAGTAAGAAACAACAACTTCTTCCTATTACAATCAATATAGACCCAGTTAAATTCCAACCAGTTCATCCCCAAAACAACATCCAAATTACCGAGCGATAGACAAATCAAATTCACTCTGAAATCTCTATCAAAAATAGTCGACGAACACTTCAAGCATACTAAAGACGTAACCACATAACCAATAGATGGAGTTTCAATTGTTGTTCTCTGATCTAGAGTAGACGGTATGATTCCTAACCTCTTCCCACAATCAACAAAAATAAACGACTGAGTTGCACCCGTATCAATAATAGCAATCAAAGGAGTACCATTAATAAAATAAGTATCTTTTACAGAATGCTCCTCATTAGCAGATTGGGCTCCCACCATGGTAAACACCTTCCCACTAGCTCCTTGAGATTTCTTCGGCTTCTGACAAGTTGTACTAATATGACCCTGTTCACCACAGTTGAAATAGGATGGCATTGTAGCTCTGCAATCTGCTACCACATGTCCTGTTCTCCCACACTTGAAGCATTTCTTTACTTCATTCTGACAAGTATTAGCATGATAACCCGTGCTCCCACATCTGAAACATTTCATAGGATTGGGATTTACCCGTCCCCCACTTTAATTCTTGTTAGCAGCTTTATGTTTTCCTTTGTCATTTGGAGTACTATAAGGAGTACCCCAAAATCTTTGTTTACCCTTTCGGTCAATCACAACCTTGTAGTGAGCAATCTGAGATCTATTATCAATGTCATAAATTCTGCTTCTTCTCACCATTTCTGGATAATTCTCGATCTTCTGACAAGAAATGCCCTATTTGATATCGGGACGTAGCCTGTTCTCAAATTTTAGACACTTTTAATTCATAGCATCTTCAGTGTTATAGTGAGTACAATACTGCACCAACTCCTCAAACTGAGCAGTATACTCATCCAAAGTCATGCTACCTTGCTTCAGCTCCAAAAATTCTACTTCTCTAGCACTGCGAATATCCTCTAGAAAATACTTCTCCAGAAACTCAGCTCGAAACATATCCCAAGTAATACCAGTACCTACAACGTCCAACCTTTGGCGACTGTTGTCCCACCAGACTTCAGCTTCGCCTTCCAACATGTGAGTACCAAATATCACCTTCTGAGCACACTACAACCCATGGTCATGATGATTTTTTCCATAGCCTTCAACCATTCTTGTGCAGCCTCTGGATCAATAATACCCCTTTCATACTGTAAACACCCCAAATTTGCCCTCACCCATTCACACCATGGCTTGTGATCATTTCATATGCATAAACACAATCATACCATCTCATATCACATTTTTGATCCACTGCATTGTTTCTAAGTCATCTGCATCTAGGGTTTGTGATCTGAGCAATCCAAGGGCTTCTTGAGCCACTCCAAAGTCCACCAATCACTTCAAAGGGGTCCATGTGTGTTCAAACATCATATTATATCCTCTCAAAGTCAAGAATGCCAAAAAATCACAAGAACTGAGAAGGGTATGGAAGCAGAGCCAGGCTTGACTGCACAGTTGACCTAAAATTAGGGTTTTGGTTTCAGAGGCCATAACTCCAAATTTTTTTGGTCATTCTTGTTTCTATTGGTCTCTATATGGTATAGGGAGTATGCATATCAATTTTCATGAAGAAATTCCATGGGGGAAGTCATCTGATCAAGGGTTGACTTTCTGAACAAGTCAGTGTAAAATCAGGGCATCTGAGGCCCCCAATGACCCAACCAAAGGGTGTTCTTCATCATTTTGATTGTATATTATCTTTATTTGATCATGGAAGATGTTGGAACTTCACAAAATTGAGAAATTTCAAGTCTTTTGCAAAGTTGACTTTTTGGGCAAGTTTGACTTTTAATGAAAATGTCATTTTATGCAACTTTTTCAACTCTTACTTTTTGATTCAAGAAAGCTTCAAATGGAAAAACTTTGGTCATGAAAGTTGTAGAATAGATCTTTCCCTTTTCAAAAAGTACAAGAACATGACCTAATTCATTTTGGATCAAAAGTTATGGATTGTCAAAGTTGGCAAAAATCACTAAATTTCAAGTTATACACCAAATGGGAAACTTGCAAAATCTTGTACCAAGGCAATTTGTGACTTCAAAATGGTCTCTAATCTCTACACAAACATCACACAAGTCCTAAAAATCAGAATGCACCCAAAGAATCACATGTTTTATGGCCCATGGATCAAGTTTCTCTCATGAAAACCAAAGGCAAGGCAAGTTGCAAAAGTCATGATAACTTCTCATCCACTTGCTAGCTACTTTGCTGATCAACCCTAGCCTTTTCCCTCACCATGCTGCGCAGCACACTCCCCTTGTACTTGGCTAGAACATGACCCATGCTTTCTCTTACACAAAAGTTGACAATTTGCAAAAGCAACCATACCTATCACAAAAGGACATGTCACATCTTCTGACCAATGAGCATTGTTTATACAAATCAATTGCAAGCCAAACCACACAAGAGGCAAGCCTGAAACCAGCCATAGCACCACATTCTCATTTTCACTCCTTTGAGCAAAAGCTTTCGAAACTCAGCATACAAGCCACAAACACTCAAACAAACTTCACAAACTTTCTCACCATGCTTCACTGAACACAAAGCACCCTTCAAAGCAGCCTAAAACTCAAAGAAACAGAAACACGATTCTCACCTGACCTTGAACAGAATTTGTTCAAACTTCCAAACCAGCCAACACAAACTCTTTCTAAGCATCAAGGCTTCATCAGGGAGGTCACATGAGTGGATTGCACAAAGGAAAGGGGTCAGAAAGTGGCAAACTGAAAAGCTTCAAACTCAGGTAGCTTCATGAACATTTTTTCCAGAAATGATTTTTAAAGTTCCTAAGTTGTTCTTCATGATTCACTGATCACTCTGATGTTGTTGGTTTTGAAAATGGTGAAGAGATGAGAGTTTAATCTTGTTCTGAAACTTTTTGCCCTAAAACTATTTTGATTCGATTCTCTTTGTTTAGGAATGATAAATGTTGTTTGAATGGGGGTTTTGATTCGTGATTGAGTGGGGAAGAGTTCTGGGCAATTAGATTTCGTTTTAGATGCGTGTGGAGAGAGTTTGAAATTTGGAGTGATCGGAGAAGATGACCGGAACACTGTTCCGGTCACCTGAGAGTCATTAAGGCTGGATTAGGTATTTAAAAATCACCAAAAAATTCATGAAACATTTAAGAACATTTAGAAACATTGTCCAACCCTCAAACCAAATTTCTTTTTTGATCTTGATGCATTTTGAGAATTTTTCATGGAATTAAAATCATTTTAATGCATTATTTTGATCCAAACTTCCAAAAATCATTTCTGCCTAACCATTGAGAGTTGGACCTTGATTCTTTTTGCATTGCATTGTGTTTAGTATGTAGTTTGTGAGATTAAATTGGCATGAATTGATCTTTCATTTTCCATTTGTTTGACATTTTTCTTGTTAAGGAACCCTAAAACCCTAAGAAAACATAGGAAAATCATAACTTGAATTAGGTTAAGAGTTGGAACTTCTCCTTTGGGCAGTGAGTTAGTATAGGATTAGGGATCCTTTGAGTACATTTTCAATTTTTTATATTGATGTTTGCTTCTGATTTTGGTTTTTGTTTGATGCTTTGATCATAAACCCTAATTTGGGCTTCCATATGCATCCATCTTGCATTTGCATTCATACATTGACTTTCCATGGCATTTTGTGCATCCATTTGATTCATTTGACATCTTAAGACATATTGAAAGCATTTTTGATCATTGCCTCTTGCATTTGCCATGTTGTATGCCATATGCATTTCATAACTTTTCATGAATGTTCATGGTTCTTAACTTGTTTCATTTGCATCCATAAGCTTGTATGATCATCAACATGCCTTGTTCCATGTTTGCATCATCTCATAGCATCATTATCATCATGAATGTGCTTCTGGTTTTGATTTTCATCTTGTCATTTCATCTCATTTTGCATTGCATTGCATTTCTTTCACTAACTTTTCAGGTGGTAAGTTATCCTGAGAAGTGAATTTGCCTTCACTTCTCACAACTTCTTTTCATCTCTTTTATGCATCCATGCTGAATTTTGTTATGTGTTTGAGATTGAGCTTTCTCATTCTTTTTCTTCTTACTTTCTTTCCTCAAGTGACTTGACTTCTTGAATGAAGCAAGTTGCTTTGCTTCTCCTGATCCTTTCATCTGCTTCCTGGTGGTTCCATTGAAGACTTCTCTTGCAAACTTCACAAACCTTAGGAACAACCAAGCATGACAATGATTAGGGTTTTGATTAGCCCCCCACTTAGTTTTACCTTTGTGTCTCTTGAGTCTTCTCTTCTCACCTCATAATCAGGGACTAAACCCTAAAGGTTTTAAGGCTTTGTGATTAAGCTTATGCCTGCATCCTTCTATTAGGATGGAGTGTATAACTTTAATCCTAAGTGTTAAACCCTTAATGTGTTTAAATCCTTTAATCAATTCACTTAATAATCATCAAGACCTCAAGCTTGTAAATTGGGCCTTGCATTAGGGTTCTAATTCTTCCTTAACTGGTCAAGAAGGACTAACCCTAGTGTTAATGGACAAGTCCCCCTCAAGTTGTCTTACAAATCATAAAAATCATTTCATCATCATACCATTAAATAAAATCCACTTAATCAAAGGCTTGTTTGGTCATGAGTTTAATCCCTAATCATGGATTAAGCTGAGAAGCTTTCCTCAGCTTAAACATTCTCATCTATTATCCTTCTATTAGGATGGTGTAATGAGTCTGTTTAATCCTTGATTATGGCTTAACCTCATTACTTAACACTGAACAAAAAAAACCAAAAACATATAAATAACCACAAGTAGGTTGATGATCTTAATCCTACATCAAAGGTGATTAAGTGTGAGAATCTGACTTCACACTTAAGGTATTCTCATTACCCCTAATCAGAGGGAGGATGTGATGAGTTTACTAACACATTGGTTTAGGCTTAAGCTCATTAACTTATGACAAACTTTCAAAAGCAATAAAAGACTGAAAACTCAAAAACAAACAATAATCGTCTCCTTCGGGATTCTTTTTCTCATCTCATTCACTCACAAACGAGAACTTGCTTCTTCCGTCTAATGCAAGACAGTTTGCACCTGAGCCAGACAGGTCTTACACTTGAGCATAGACAAGCAAGCAGTTCACAAGTCAATTCATCTTTCAGTCTCTTTGGGTCGAACTACGGTGTTCTGACTTCCTCATTGCACGAGAGGATACGTAGGCATAACTTAACAGTTATCGAACAAAAGTCTCTGTATATTCCCCCTCTTTCCAGCATTACTCTTTAAGCCTCATAGTCTTGAGCTTCATTTATTTCTTACACTGACACTATACATATCACACTTCACACTTCTTTTACACTGACACCTGTACATCCTTTTCCAGCTCTTTATACACAAATTGCACTGACACTACCCCTTTAAAACACAAATCTTTTAAGCGTGGATCCCGTCGAGTACGGCGGACAATCTGGGTGCTAATACCTTCCCAGGTTGTAACCAACCCCCTTTCTCAGTCTCTCTGGTTCGCAACCGTCTTATCCATGTCTTTTCTAGGCTTATGCAGCATTGCCTTTCCTCCGGGATAAAAATGCCCAGCTTGCGACTCTATTCATTCCCAGTGAGTTCACTCCTGTGTGTTCTCACATCCCTCCCTTCGCCGACCGTTCGCGTCTGTACCTTTATCTGGGCCATTCCCATTTATCGGGAGCTACAGCTTGGCGACTCTGCTGGGGAACCTTATACTGTAACCAGGGCTTCTGGTTCTTTTTGTGGGTTCCTCCTAGCGCTTGTTTGATTTGTGTTTACTGGGGTATTATGTGCTATTTGTGCTTGTATTTGTATTTATTTTTGCTTTAGGTACAGTTGTTTATCTGCTTTCTTTTTCGCTTTACATATATATCATACTGTCATACTGTGCTGGCTGGATCTGTTTTGTTGCTTTGGTGGGTGGGTGTTCTATTGAGAGTTGAGGTTCTACACCTGGGACCTGAGTGACACCTAGGCTAGAGTGGTTCATGTTCTTTCCCATTCCATTTCGGTCTGGTGCGGGAATATGAAACACGGTTCAGATATGGGTTTCTTCTTGAGAACTCTGTGCTGCAGATTTCCTGTAGTACTAGGGCTATCTGGGAAGCCTGCTAAGTCTGGATGACCTTTAGTATTGACCTTCAGAAACTGAGGTGAATTAGAGGAGGATCTTTTATGGTTATTGTAAACACTGTACCTCCGGGTTAGAAGTGTTTACACTTCTCATAACTGATCCAAGTCTGAGGATCCTTGTATTAGAACATCACCTGTGAGGGGGTTGGGCTATTTACAGGTTTCCAGGTACCCTTGACCTCAGCATACCCTGTTACTTTGTTTTGATTAAGAGTACTCCACTTTGGAACAGTTCTTGTGATTTTTAACCCAGGACATGTGACTCTTTATTTGAGTCCCCCACCTTGGTTACTGGACTTATGAACCTCCATCTGGATTTCTTGAACATATATGGACTCATATCAGAGCAGTTAATCAGATCCAGCTCAGTCACAAACCCTTGCATATCATTTGCATACATCCTTATTGCATCATTTTAACATGTGTTTATTTGTTTTTCAGGGTATCCATCCTATCATTTTGGCTTGGTTTTTGACCTCTTCTTCAGCTTAGACCTATCTTCATCAGTATCTTGCTTCAGCTGCCAGCTACCTACTTCAGTCACCTGCATCACCAGTCTCAGCCTGTCAGAGGCTTATCTTCAGTGTTATTCTCAGCATCTGACTCAACTCTTCTTCAACAATATGACACCTAAGAAGAGTAACATCTCCTATCATTTCTTTGAGCCTGAGTTGGCTAGCATCAGGAAGATTCAGACCCTGATTACTCCAGACCATATACCACTTTTCAGAGAACGTTATGGAGGAATCCTTGATGTGGTTATGGATTTGGACCCTTCACAGAGGAGCTTGATACATACTTGCCTGCAGTTCTATGATCCCCCTCTGAGGTGCTTCACCTTCCAGAATTTTCAGTTGGGACCCTTGTTGGAAGAATATTCATCATTGGTTGGTGTGCCTATCAGGGGTGGAATTCCCTTCAACCCTGAGATTGCTTTCCCTAGTAATGAGGAGATAGCAAAAGCGTTATATCTGGAACCAGTTCTGATTGGGCAGAATTTGACAGCTAAAGCTGGAGTCTCTGGTTTTCATCTGGATTTCTTGACTTCTCAGGCTATTTTGAAGGCCTCCTTGGGAGAGTGGAAGGCAGTCTGTGCTCTGTTGGCCCTTAGCATATATGGGGTCATACTCTTTGCAGATGAGCCTAGGTTTGTTAGCAAGAATGCAATCCATCTTTTCATCCTGAGGAACCCAGTGCCCACCTTACTGGGAGATCTTTACTACTCTGTCCATCAAAGGAATGAAAAGCAAAGGGGAAGATTAGTGAGATGTTGTGCTCCTTTGTTCCATACTTGGCTGCTCAAGCATTTGCCAAAGACTGATGCATTCTTGAACCCTCACCAGCAGAAGAACTGGGCTAGGAGGCTTGTTGCTCTAACCTCAGATGACATCAGATGGTGCACTCAGAGCACCAAGGGAAGAGACATCATTACTAGTTGTGGGCAGTTTCCCAATGTACCTCTGATCGGAGTGAAGGGTTGCATCAACTACAACCCTCTGCTATTCAAAAGACAACTGGGCTATGCATTAGTCCACCCTCCTAGGGCACAGGATCTGACTGAGACCCTTTATTGTGAAATCAAGCCTAATCTGGCTGTTGTCAGGCAGGCATCCTGGGCCTGGGACAATGTGCAGACTAAGGGGGTAACCATTCTTGGGAGATGCAATAATGTAGCCTCAGCTCAGTACTATGAGTGGTCTCATGCCAGAGCTCAAATTACTGGAATGCCTTTCACTATTGAAGATGTGCCTGGACCTTCCACAGCACCACCTCCAGCAACTGTCAGCTTAGAGGAGTTTGAGAAATTGAAAGAGAGAAATGAGAATCTGACTCAGGCTTTACAGAAGAACCTCTGGGAGAGGAGTGATGGTCGCTTGGACATTGAAAGGCTAGAAAAGCTAAAGGTGGAGCATCTAGCCAAAATTGAGAAGTCGGAGGATTACATTAAGAAGTCTAGGGCTGGAGAACAGATCTTGAAGAATGCCTGTAAAGAGGTCCAATTCCAGAGAGCTAGGACTGATTTGTATCTGAAGGAGAGTCAGGCTAGGTGGGTCAGGATCACCGAAGCCCGTACTCAGGAGGACAAAAGGACTCAGGATAAGATTGAGCAGATGGAAGCTAGTGCAAAAGAACAACAGGAAGCCCTGGCAGCAGCCCAGAGGGAGATCTCAGAGTTGAAGATCAGAGCTGGTGTGAAGAGGTCAAAGGACCAGAGTCGACACAAGAAGCTAACTGCAGCTGTTACTACCAGGAATCTTCTCATCAGGAATCTTACAGAGCGTCCGGCTGATCCTGTGACTGAAGCACTTCTCATGGAAGTTCAGGAGGATGAGTTTGGTCTTGGTGTTTGACTTTTGCTTGTTGTTGCTTTCATTTTATGTACTTTTCTTCATGTTGTATTTTTGACCCCTCAGAGGGCATGTATTGCAAAAAGCAAACTATGTATCATTTACTTTTTGTAATGTATGTGTGGATTTGTTTATCTAAATTTTTCCAAAGCAACATCAAAAGCATCTTCTTCAGGGGTATGGAAAGGTCAAAACCAAGTGCCAAGCCGGATACCTTGGATACAAATAAGCATACTGCATTGCATACTAACCTTTTGTTTTGTTTTGTAGGTTTTTGTTTTATTGTTACTAACTCAGTTGTGAACTCAGGAACTATTGCTCGACGTCGAGGGTTTCCACTCAACCGTCCACACAGATATCCCACCCGCAACAATCTTCCGGGCATACAAATGGACCAAGTACAGCAGGACCTTACAGGAGGTCAGGACTCAAATGGCCAACAAAAGGCTAGAAATGAGGAATCAGATGACACAATTTATGGAGGTGATGAATAATATGGATCAAAGCCAAGAGAGGTTAAGAGCACTGGTAGAGGGAAGGAATCAGGAAGACCATCATCCAGGGACTGCTGGGACAAGCAACAATGAGAGAGTCTAGCCTCATGTTAATCCCCCAGTCTTTGGACCCCACCTGCATCCAGAGATCAACATCCCTGCTAATGTGCAAGGGACTGCCACAGCAGGTAGGGTACTATAAGAAGACCCCCAGGAAGATCAGTTCACAGTGATGGGAGCTGGGGAGGAAGCCTATGACAGAAGGCTAGATGAGATTGCTGAGAAACTGAGATCCCTGGAGTCCCAGAATTCTTTGGGCTTTGATGTTATGGACATGGGCTTAGTGGACGGGGTCAGGATTCCCCACAAATTTAAGCCACCATGCTTTGAGAAGTATAACGGAACTTCCTGTCCCTGGACCCATTTACAGTCTTTTCTGGGGAGGCTGAAGGCATATACCATGGACGAAAAGCTATGGATGTTTTATTTTGAGGATAGCTTAACTGGAGCTTCAAGGGAATGGTACTCTCATCTGACCAGAGCAACCATTAGATGCTGGAAGGACCTGGCTGATGCCTTTATCAGACAGTATCAGTACAACTTGGATATGGCTCCCAACAGGACCCTCCTGATGGGAATGTCACAATCATCCAGGGAAAGCTTCCGGGAGTACGCTCAAAGGTGGAGACAGCTTGCTGCTGCTGTCCAGCCACCCATGTAAGAGAGGGAGATGGCTGATATGTTTATGAACACCCTCCAAGGAACATACATTGACAGGATAGTGTAAACACCTCAAATTTTCCCTCACCCATTCACACCATGGCTTGTGATCATTCTCATATGCATAAACACAATCATATCACCTCATATCTCATTTTGATTCACTGCATAGATTCAAAGTCATCTGCACCTAGGGTTTGTGATCTGAGCAATCCAAGAGCTTCTTGAGCCATTCCAAAGGCCACCAATCACTTTAAAGGGGTCCATGTGTGTTCTTATATCATATTATACCCTCTCAAAGCCAATAATGCCAAAGAATCACAAGAACTGGGATTGGTATGGAAGCAGAGCCAAGTTTGACTGCACAGTTGACCTAAAATTAGGGTTTTGGTTTCAGAGGCCATAACCCCAAATTTTTTGGTTATTCTTGTTTCCATTGGTCTCTATATGGTATAGGGAGTATGCATATCAATTTTCATGAAGAAATTCCATGGGGAAGTCATCTGATCAAGAGTTGACTTTCTGGACAAGTCAGTGCAAAATCAGGGCATCTGAGGCCCCCAATGACCCAACCAAGGGGTGATCTTCATCATTTTGAGTGTATATGATCTTTATTTGATCATGGAAGAAGGTTGAAGTTCACAAAATTCAAGAATTACAAGTTTTTGCAAAGTTGACTTTTTAGGGCATGGTTGACTTTTAAGAAATATGTCATTTTATGCCACTTTTCAAGCCTTACTTTTTGATCCAAAAATGCTTCAAATGGAAAAACTTTGGTCATGAAAGTTGTAGATTAGATCTTTCCCTTTTCAAAAAGTACAAGAACATGACCTAATTCATTTTGGATCAAAAGTTATGGTGTGTCAAAGTTGGCAAAAATCACTAATTTTCAAGTTATGCACTAAAAGGAAAACTTGCAATTTCATGTACTAAGCATTCTTGTGACTTCTAATTGACATCAAACCAATGTGCAAGCATCATGTAAGTCCTAAAGTTCAGATTGAACCAAGATTTCCTCATGTTTCATGCCTTTGGAGCAAGACATTTTCATGAAAAGGCAAAGGCAAGCAAGTTGCAAAACTCATGATCACACTTCACCCACTTGCTGCATTGGCTGCTGAACCACCCTAGCCTCTCACCACACCATGCTGCGCAGCCCATAGCCATTGTACCAACCTAGAACACAACCCATGCCTCCCTTACACAAAAGTTGACAATTTGCAAAAGTGGCCATACCAATCACAGCAGGCCAGGTCACATCATCTGACCAATGGGATTATTTTATGCAAGCAAAATGCAGGACATTTCACATAGAAAGCAAGGCTGAAACACACAAGAACACACCATTCACAAAAACACTCCCTCAAGCATTTCTCTTCGAATTTCTCTACACAGCTCAAAAACACAAAAAACAAGTCCATTGATCAAATCACCTTGCTTCACTGAGCCAAAACCAACAAGACCCAAGCCTGAAACCAACAAGAACATCACTCTTCCATTTTTCACTCTCAAAGCCAAAGCTTTCGAAACTCATTCCACAGGCCACAAACACTTGAACAAACTCCACAAACCTTCTCAAAACATCACCCTGATCACAAAGAACCACTCACATTGGCCTGAAACAGCCTGAATCACCAGCACCATTTTCAACTGAGCTTGAGCAGGAGCTGTTCAAACTCCTTAACCAGCTAACATAAACTCCTCCTAAGCATTCAAGGATCATCAGGGGACCAAGTAGAGTGGATTGCATCAAAGGGAGAGGTCAGAAAGTTGCTAAAGTGAAAGCTTCGAAACTCAGGTAGCTCAAGAACTTTTTTTCTAGAAATGGATTTTTAAGTTCTAAAGTTGTTCTCCATGCTTCACTGATTGCTCTGATATCTTTAGTTTTGAAAATGGTGGAGAGATGAGAGTTTAATCAGTCTCTGAAATTTTTTTGCCCTAGTTCTTGTTTGCTTCGATTCAGCCATTCCTGGAAAAATAAATATGTTTTGAATGGGGGTTTTGATTCGTGAGTGAGTGGGAATCATTTCTGTGTTTTTAGATTTTGTTTTAGATGCGTTTTGAAGGAGTTTGAGGTTTGGGGTGAACGGAGAAGATGACCGGAACACTGTTCTGGTCATCTGAAAGTGATTAACGGCAGGGTTAGGGTTTAAACTTTAATTAGTTGATTTTGAATTTGAGCCGTAGGATGTGGCGCCAAGTCTCTTCCCGCGCGCGTATGTTTGAATCTGGATCATTGGATGTGCATACTTTTTCTTATTTCAGTTTAATTTCATTTTATTTTCCATTTAATTCATTTGTTTTACATAATTTATTAAAAATAGCAAAAATGTTTTAAAAATTATGAAACTTTTTGTCAAGAGTTTAATTAATTTTTAAGACACAAAAATATTTTTATTTTCATTTTTAGCATTTAAAATGTATTTTTAAATATTTAAAAGTTTATTTTTAATTGATTAATGAAAATTAATTTATTAAAAATACTTTTAGGTATTTAAAAATCACCAAAAAATTCATGAAATGTTCTAAGACATTTAGAAACATTGTCCAACCTTCAAACCAAATTTCTTTTTTGATCTTGATGCATTTTGAGGATTTTTCATTGATTTAAAATCATTTTTATGCATTAATTTGATCCAAAGTTCAAAAAATCATTTCTGCCTATCCATGAAGAGTTGGACATTGATTCTTTTTGCATTGCATTGTGTTTAGCATGTAGTTTGTGAGATTAAATGGCCATGATTTGATCTTTCATTTTCCATTTGTTTGATAATTTTCTTGTTTAGGAACCCTAAAACCCTAGCAAACTTGTAAAAATCATAACTTGAGCTTGGTTAGGAGTTGAGACCTCTCCTTTGGGCATTGGTATAGTATAGGATTAGGGGTCCTTTGAGTGGAATTTTCAATTTTTTATCTTAGGGTTTGCTTCTGATTTTGGTTTTTGTTTGATGTATTGTTCATAAACCCTAATTTGGGCTTCCATATGCATCCATCTTGCATTCTCTTGCATAACATGACTTGCCATGACATTTCAAGCATCCATTTGATTCATTTGACATCATAAGACATGTTGAAAGCATGTTTGATCATTGCACCTTGCATTTGTCATGTTGTATGCCATATGCATCTCATAACTTTTCATGTATGTTCATGTGTCTTAACATGCTTCATCTGCATCCAAAGGCTTGTATGATCATTTCCATGCCTTGTTTCATGTTTATAGCATCTCATAGCATCATTAGCATCATGTAAATGTTTCTGGTTTTGTTTCTCATCATGTCATCTCATCCCATTTTGCATTGCATTGCATTTCTTTTCTAACATTTCAGGTGGTAAGTGATGTTGAGAAGTGAATTTGCCTTCACTTCTCATAACTTTTCTTTTCATCTCTCTTGCATCCTTGCTGCATTTATGTTTGTGTATGAGATTGAGCTTGCTCTTTCTTTTGCCCCTCACTTTCTTTCCTCAAGTGACTTGACTTCTTGAATGAAGCAAGTCACTTTGCTTCTCTTGATCCTTTCATCTGCTTCCTGGTGGTTCCATTGAAGATTGTTCTTGCAAACCTCACAAACCTTAGGAACAACCAAGCATGACAATGATTAGGGTTTTGATTAGTTCCCCATTTAGTTTTTACCTTTGTGTCTCTTTGAGTCTTCTCTTCTCATCTCATAATCAGGGACTAAACCCTAAAGGCTTTAAGGCTTTGTGATTAAGCTTATGCCTGCATCCTTCTATTAGGATGGAGTGTATAACTTTAATCCTAAGTGTTAAACCCTTAAGGTGTTTAAATCTCTTAATCAATTCATTTAATAATCATCAAGACATCACACTTGTAACTTGGGCCTTGCATTAGGGTTCTAATTCTTCCTTAATTGGTTAAGAAGGACTAACCCTAGTGTTAATGGACAAGTCCCCCTCAAGTTGTCTTACAAATCATAAAATCCACTTCATCATCATATCATTAAATAAAATCCACTTAATCAAAGGCTTGTTTTGTCATGAGTTTAATCCCTAATCATGGATTAAGTTGAGGAGCTTTCCTCAGCTTAAACATTCTCGTCTATTATCCTTATATTAGGATGATGTAATGAGTCTGTTTAATCCTTGATTATGGCTTAACCTCATTACTCAACACTAAACAAAAACACCAAAAACATCTAAATAATCACAAGTAGGTTAATGATCTTAACCCTACATCATGGTGATTAAGTGTGAGAAGCTGACTTCACACTTAAGGTATTCTCATTACCCCTAATCAGAGGGAAGATGTGATGAGTTTACTAACCCATTGGTTTAGGATTAAGCTCATTAACTTATGACAAACTTTCAAAAGCAATAAAAGACTGAAAACACAAAAACAAACAATAATCGTCTCCTCCGGGATTCTTTTCTCATCATCTTCACTCATAAACGAGAACTTGCTTCTTCCGTCTAATGCAAGACAGTAAGCACCTGAGCCAGACAGGTCATACACTTGAGCATTGACAAGTAAGCAGTTCACAAGTCAATTCACCTTTCAGTCTCTTTGGGTCGAACTACGGTGTTCTAACTTCCTCATTGCACGAGAGGATACGTAGGCATAACTTAACAGTTATCGAACAAAAGTCTCTGTATATTCCCCATCCTTCCAGCATTATTCTTTAAGCCTCATGATCATGAGCATTTCACTCCTGTCCTTACACTGACACTGTACATTTATACATTTCACACTTCCTTTACACTGACACCTGTACATCCTTTTCCAGCTTTCTATACACAGATTGCACTGACACTACCCCTTTAAAACACAAATATTTTAAGCGTGGATCCCGTCGAGTACGGCGGACAATCTGGGTGCTAATACCTTCCCAGGTTGTAACCAACCCCCTTTCTCAGTCTCTCTGGTTCGCAACCGTCTTATCCATCTCTTTCTAGGTTTATGCAGCATTGCCTTTCCTCCGGGATAAAAATGCCTAGCTGGCGACTCTATTCATCTCCAGTGAGTTCACGGCTGTGTGTTCTCATTGTCCCTCTCGCCGACCGTTCGCGTCTGTACCTTTATTTGGGCCAGTCCCATCTATCGGGAGCGACAGCTTGGCGACTCTGCTGGGGACCCTTATATTGCAACCAGGGCTTCTGGTTCTTTTTGTGGGTTCCTCCTAGCGCTTGATTGATTTGTGTTTACTGGGGTATTATGTGTTACTTGTGTTTGTATACTTGTTTTATTTCTACTGCTTTATGTACAGTTGCTTTACTGCTTTCTTTATTGCTTTTGTATATATCATATTGTCATACTGCTGGCTGGATCTGGTTTTTGTTTTGGTGGGTGGGTGATTCATTGAGAGTTAAGGTCCTATACCTGGGACCTGAGTGACACCTAGGCTAGAGTGAATCATATTATTTCCCATTCCATCTCGGTCTGGTGCGGGAATATGAAACACGGTTCAGATATGGGTTTCTTCTTGAGAACTCTGTGTTGCAGATTTCCTGCAATGCTAGGGCTATCTGGGAAGCCTTCTAAGTCTGGATGACCTTTTAGTATTGACCTTCAGAAACTGAGGTGAATTAGAGGAGGAACTTTTATGGTTATTGTAAACACTGTACCTCCGGGTTAGAAGTGTTTACAATTCTCATAACTGATCCAAGTCTGAGGATCCTTGTTTTAGAACACCACCTGTGAGGGGGTTGGGCTGTTTACAGGTTTGCAGGTACCTTGACCTCAGAATACCCTGTTACTTTGTTTGGATAAGAGTACTCCATGTTGGGACAGTTCTTGTGATTCTAAGCCCTGGACATGTGGCTCTTTATTTGAGCCCCCCACCTTGGTTACTGGACTTATAGACCTCCACCTGGATTTCTTACACACATGGACTTATATCAGAGCATTTGATCAGATCCAGCTCAGTCACAAACCCTTGCATATCATTTGCATACATAATCATTGCATCATATTGACATTTGCTTATTTGTGTTTCAGGGTATCCATCTTCATTTGGTTTTGGTTTTGACCCCATCTTCAGTATTGACCTGTCTTCATCAGTACCTGCTTCAGCTGTCAGCTGTCTACTTCAGTCACCAGCACTAGCCAATCAGTGGCCCATTCTTCAATATCATCATCTGCACTTGTCTCTACTCAGTCTCAACATCATGGCACCTAAAAAGAGCAACATCACCTACCACTTCTTCCAACCAGAGTTAGCAGACATCAGGAGGATTCGGACCCTGATCACTCCAGACCATATACCACTGTTCAGGGAACACCATGGAGATATACTTGATATGGTTATGGATCTGGACCCCTCACAGAGAAGCCTGATCCACACTTGCCTTCAGTTTTATGATCCCCCACTGAGATGTTTCACTTTTCAGGACTTTCAGCTGGGCCCCTTATTGGAAGAATACTCATCATTAGTTGGTATACCTATCAGGGCTGGAGTCCCTTTCAACCCTGAGATGGTCTTTCCTGGTAATGAAGAGGTAGCAAAGGCATTGCATCTGGAACCAGTCCTGATTGGGCAGCATCTGACTGCTAAGGCTGGAATCCCTGGCCTGCATCTGGATTTCTTGATCTCTCAAGCTACCCTGAAAGCTTCTTTAGGAGAGTGGAAAGCAGTCTGTGCTTTGTTAGCCTTGAGCATATATGGGATTGTATTATTTGCAGATGAGCCTCGATTCATTAGTAAGAATGCAATTCATCTTTTCATCCTGAAGAACCCAGTGCCAACTTTATTGGGGGATCTCTACTATTCAGTGCATCAGAGGAATGAAAAGCAGAGAGGAAGATTAGTGAGGTGCTGTGCTCCTTTGTTCCATACTTGGCTTCTCAAGCATTTGCCCAGGACAGATGCATTTTTGAACCCTCATCAGCAGAAAAACTGGGCAGCAAGACTTACTACCCTAACTTCAGCTGACATCAGGTGGTGCACTCAAAGCACAAAAGGCAGGGATATCATCACCAGCTGTGGGCATTTTCCCAATGTGCCCCTAATAGGAGTTAAGGGTAGTATCAATTACAACCCTCTGCTGTTCAAAAGACAACTGGGTTATGCACTGGTCCACACTCCTAAGGCACAAGACTTGGCTGAGACTCTTTATTGTGAGAACAAGCTTAATCTGGCTATTGTTAGGCAGGCAGCCTGGGCCTGGGACAATGTGCAGACTAAGGGGATAACCATCCTGGGGAAGTGTAACAATGTGGCATCAGCACAATACTATGATTGGTCCTATGCTAGGGCTCAAATTTCTGGATTGCCTTTCACTATTGAAGATATACCTGGACCTTCTACAACACCACCACCAGCAACTGTCAGCTTAGAGGAGTTTGAAAAGTTGAAAGAGAGAAATGAGAAGCTGACTCAAGCTCTACAGAAGACCCTCTGGGAAAGGAGTGATGGTAGACTGGATATTGAGAGGTTGGAGAAGGTGAAGGTGGAACACTTGGCTAGAATTGAGAAGTCTGAAGACTACATTAAGAAATCTAGGGCTGGAGAACAAATCCTGAAGAATGCTTGCAAGGAAGCCCAATTCCAGAAAGCCAGGACTGATTTGTATCTAAAGGAGAGTCAGGCTAGGTGGGTCAGGATCACCGAGGCTCGTACTCTGGAGGACAAGAGGGTCAAAGACAAGATAGAGCAGATGGAAGCTAGTGCAAAAGAGCAACAAGAAGCCCTGGCAGCAGCCCAGAGGGAGATATCAGAGCTAAAGATCAGAGCTGGAGTAAAGAGGTCAAAGGACCAAAGTCAGCACAGGAAGCTAACTGCAGCTGTTACTACCCGGAACCTCCTTATCAGGAACCTCACGGAACGTCCAGCGGATCCTGTGACCGAAGCACTTCTCAAGGAAGTTCGGGAGGATGAGTTTGGTCTTGGTGTTTGACCATTTGATTGTTGTTGCTTTCATTCTATGTACTTTTATTTTCTTATGGTGTATTTTGACCCCTTAGAGGGCTTGTGTTGTAAAAAGAACAAGTTGTATTATTTTACTTTCTGTAATGTATATTTGTGTTGGTTTGTTTCATCTGAGTATTCTTCGAGCAACATCAACAGCATCTTCAAGGGTCTGGAAGGGTCAAAACTGAATGCCAAGCCGGATACCTTGAAAACAAATAAGCATACTGCATTGCATGCTAACCCTTTGTTTGTTTTGTAGGTGTTTGTTTTTATTGTTGCTAACTCTGTTGTGATGTCCAGGAATTATTGCTCGACGACGAGGGTTTCCACTCAATCGACCACACAGGTACCCCACCCGTAACAATCTTCCGGGCATACAGATGGATCAGATGCAGCAGGACCTTACAGAGGTCAGGAACCAAATGACCAACGAGAGGTTGGAAATGAGTAACCAAATGACACAGTTTATGGAGGTAATGAACAACATGGCTCAAAGCCAGGAGAGACTCAGAGCACTGGTAGAAGGGAGAAACCAGGAAGACCATCAGCCAGGGACTGCTGGGACTAGCAACAATGAAAGAGTCCAACCACATGCTAATCCCCCAGTCTTTGGACCCCACCTCCATCCAGAGGCCAACATTCCTGTCAATATACAAGGGACTGCCACAGCAGGGAGGGTACTGCAAGAAGACCCCCAGGAGGATCAGTTCACGGTAATGGGAGCTGGGGAAGAAGCTTATGATAGAAGGTTGGATGAGATAGCTGAGAAGTTAAGATCCTTGGAGTCTCAAAACTCTTTGGGTTTTGATGTTATGGATATGGGCTTGGTAGACGGGGTCAGGATTCCCCACAAATTTAAGCCACCATGCTTTGAGAAGTATGATGGGACTTCCTGTCCCCGGACCCATCTACAATCTTTTCTGGGGAGGCTGAAGGCCTATACCATGGACGAGAAGCTCTGGATGTTCTATTTTGAGGATAGCTTGACGGGAGCTTCAAGAGAATGGTACTCTCATCTGACAAGAGCAACTATCAGGTGTTGGAAGGACCTGGCAGAGGCCTTTATCAGACAGTATCAGTACAACTTAGACATGACACCCAACAGGACCCTCCTAATGGGAATGTCACAGTCGTCTAGAGAAAGTTTCCGAGAGTATGCCCAGAGATGGAGGCAATTAGCTGCTGCTGTTCAGCCTCCTATGTCAGAGAGGGAGATGGCAGATATGTTCATGAACACCCTCCAGGGGACTTACATTGATAGGCTAGCTGCCTTCTCGTCTACCAGCTTTGCAGATGTAGTCATAGCAGGGGAAAGAATTGAAAGCCTATTGAAGATGGGTAAGATCTCAGACAACGGTGCAAGCTCATCCAGTAATGCAAGAAAGCCTTTTGCAGGCCCAAGAAGAACTGGTGAGACCAATGCCATCCACACCAACAGGGGCAGGCCCCAATATGTTCATAGATCCGTGGCAGCAGTCACCATTCCCACTCCAGCTCACCCACAACCAGCTTATCAACCTCCGCAGCAAAACTATCAGCAACAACCTTAGTACCATCAACAAAATCAGTACCCTCCGAGGAATTACAACAACAGCAACACCAACAACAATAACCAGCAAAGGCCATTCCAGCAGAGGCCATCTCAAGCCAACAGGGTGATCGATCCGATCCCCATGCCATATGCTACATTGCTGCCACAACTCCTGAAACTCAACCTAGTTGAGCTAAGGACATTGGCACCTCCAGATCCCAACAGTCTACCCAGGAATTACGACTCCAATGCCAGATGTGCCTTCCATTCAAATGCACCTGGCCATAGTACAGAAAAGTGCAGAGCCTTGCACATGAAGGTACAAGACCTGGTAGACTCTAAAGCTCTGAATTTCGCACCACCACCCAATGTCAACAAAAATCCTATGCCGTACCACGGTGGTCCCAGAATCAACGCTATTGAAGAAGACAAGCCGTCTTATTTAATAACCAGTGTGGGTCAGATTCGGACACCGTTGGTAGAGATTAAGGCTCAGCTCTTGGAATGTCAGATGTTCCCGGGGTGTGAGTTAGGGTGCCCTTACTGCAATATTTCAGTAAACGGGTGTGATAACCTGAGGAATGGCATAGATTGTCTCATTCAGAGTGGCCAACTTCAGATCACCACATCATTTCCAATAAATCCAGCAATCTCATCAGCAACAGTTCCGGTATCTCCTACAACTGCAACAACCATTGTTCCTGACAATTCTTCGGCTTCATCAACAAGTACTCCATCTATCATCTCAGCTGATCAGTTACCAACAAATGTTCCTGCTACAACTTCAGCATCACTCCATTTTGAATCTCCTACAACAACAACGTCCATCCTTCCGACAATATCTCCTACAACATCAGCAACAAATCATGAAGATGTCTCAACTGTCACAATATTTTATGATCCTGAAAACAACTCCGCCTACAACTCAGAAAGTGCTGCTCCCATCAGAGCACCAGTCACAATTTATTATGATCCACAAACTGTCACAGTCCCTTCTGCAGCTGCCATCAGTCCAGTCACTGTCACAGTGCCTGGACCAGTACCTTATGAAAGCAATAGGGCCATCCCTTGGCACTACGGCTCTGACGTATACTGCGAGGGACAAAGAATCACTCTTGATACATCAACACCTGCACCACAAATAGACAATGTGGGAGGAGGCGGAGGCTTCACTCGAAGCGGACGTCTCTTTGCTCCACAAATTCAAAGACCCACTGCCGAAGCAGAAGCTGCTGCCAAGGCAAAAGGAAAGAGCCCGGTGCAGGAAGATCAAGCTGTCAAGGAAGCTTTGAAAACACCATTCGATCAAAAAGTTGATGAGTTCATGAGAATCATCAAAAAGAGTGATTACAAAATAGTGGATCAGCTTCATCAGACGCCATCCAAGATCTCAATCCTATCATTGCTTATGTGTTCCGAAGCCCATCGGAATGCACTACTCAAAGTCTTGCACGCAGCTTACGTGCCTGAAGAGATCACTGTCAATCAGTTGGAAACCGTGGTTGGAAATGTCACTGCTAGCAATGGGCTAGGGTTCACCATTACTGACTTGACAACGGAGGGCCGCAACCATAACAAGGCCTTGCACATCACCATGGAATGTAAAGGTGCAGTCCTTTCCCATGTGCTGGTAGATACAGGGTCATCCCTTAATGTCCTACCGAAAAAGGCCCTGGTGAAGCTAGAGTATGAAGGATTGGCATTGCGTCCCAGTAACCTGGTAGTAAGAGCCTTTGATGGTTCTAAGAGATCAGTTCTGGGAGAGATTGAGCTGCCTGTGACGATTGGCCCACAAACTTTTACAACGATCTTCTACGTGATGGACATTCAGCCTGCCTACAGCTGTTTGTTGGGTAGACCATGGATTCATGCCGCTGGCGCAGTAACGTCTACCCTTCACCAGAAGTTAAAATTTGAGTGGGAAGGCCAAGTCGTTACTATCTGTGGGGAGGAGGATATATTTGTTAGCCATCTGGCTACTTATAAGTATATTGAGATGGATGGGGAGATCCATGAAACAATGAGCCAAGGGTTTGAGGCCCTGAATGTTAATGAAGCATCTGCTGTATCTGGAATCTCCATGTCATCTTATCAACAAGCCCGGAAGGTTGTTGAGGAAGGAACTGCCCAAGGCTGGGGCAAGGTTGTATCTGTGGAGGAGAAGAAAGACAAATTTGGGTTGGGTTACAGACCAACTCAACAACATCAAGCAAAGGCTGCTGAGAAGCCCGGTTTTGTCAGTGGGGGAATGCTCACCCCTGATGCTATCAACAATTTGGAAGACGAGCTGGAAGAGGAGCGCAATCTGGAGAATTGGATTCGTCCAAAGATCCCGGGGAGCAGTATCTCAAACTGGTCTTCCCAGGAAATTATAAGAGTTACTCACGCAGAGTAATTATTATTTCCTGTATTTTTATAGCATGCATCAAAGTCTTGCATCTTGCCCAAGATGACAAGACTCATTTTGTAATCGGGCCATCTGTACTTTTTGTGCAAACAAGATTAATCAATGAAATATCAGACATCTTTTTGCAAATGAGTCTTTTTTCTGTTTCGCTCACTGTTTTTCCATTTTTCTTTTTGTACAAAAAATAAATGGCGATGTTTTCAAAATGATAACTTTATTTCACTTTTTTAAACAAGATTAAAATCAATCACTAAAACGAACAAACTGAACCCTTGCAGAGAGTGCCTTCCAGACAGCACCGACAACAGCACGGCTATGACTTCGTATGACTTTGACAATCCAATCAATCAAGCTGATGAAGGGGTTGAAGAAGAGTATGAGCTTCCTGAAGAGCTAGCCAGATTGTTGAGACAAGAGGAGAAGGTTATCGCTCCTCATCAGGAGGAGGTGGAAACGATTAATCTCGGTACAGATGAAGACGTGAAAGAGGTTAAAATCGGGGCCTGCTTGCAAGACTCAGTGAAGAGACAACTGATTGATCTGCTTCAAGAATATGTGGACGTATTTGCTTGGTCTTATCAGGATATGCCAGGGTTGGACACCGACATTGTTGTGCACAAGTTGCCTTTGAGAGAAGAATGCCCACCGGTTAAACAGAAACTGCGCCGTACTCGCCCAGACATGGCAATGAAAATCAAAGAAGAGGTACAAAAGCAGTGGGACACCGGGTTCCTTGCTGTAACTAGCTATCCGCCGTGGGTTGCTAATATAGTACCTGTGCCTAAGAAAGACGGCAAAGTAAGGATGTGTGTTGACTACCGGGATCTGAACAGAGCCAGCCCGAAAGATGATTTCCCATTACCTCACATTGATGTATTGGTGGATAATACGGCTCAGTTCTCGGTATTCTCCTTCATGGACGGATTTTCAGGATACAATCAGATCAAGATGTCACTTGAAGACATGGAGAAGACAACTTTCATCACACCCTGGGGCACGTTCTGTTACAAAGTGATGCCATTCGGATTGAAGAATGCTGGTGCAACATATCAACGGGCTATGGTAACATTATTCCACGATATGATCCATAAAGAAATCGAGTGTTATGTGGATGACATGATTGCCAAGTTCCTTACAGAGGAAGACCACCTGGTAAATCTGCTGAAGTTGTTCAAGCGTCTGAGGAAGTACCAACTGAAGCTGAACCCCAACAAATGCACATTCGGGGTGCGATCTGGTAAGCTGCTGGGCTTTATTGTAAGCGAGAAGGGGATTGAAGTAGACCCTGATAAAGTCAAGGCCATTCAAGAGATGCCTGCACCGAAAACTGAGAAAGAAGTTCGAGGGTTCTTAGGTCGATTGAACTACATCTCACGGTTCATATCTCACCTTACAGCAACCTGTGAACCCTTGTTCAAGTTGTTAAGAAAAGAACAGACGGTCAGGTGGAACGAAGACTGCCAAAGGGCTTTTGACAAGATCAAGGAGTACTTGCAAGAACCTCCAATCCTTATGCCTCCAGTTGAAGGAAGACCTCTGATAATGTACTTGACAGTATTAGAAGAATCGATGGGGTGTGTGTTGGGCCAGCATGACGAGTCTGGTCGAAAAGAGTATGCAATTTACTACCTAAGCAAAAAGTTTACCGACTGTGAACAACGTTATTCACTGCTCGAGAAAACTTGCTGTGCTTTAGCGTGGGCTGCTCGCCGACTGAGACAGTATATGTTGACCCACACTACCTTATTGATCTCAAAGATGGACCCAGTTAAGTACATTTTCGAGAAGCCAGCCCTTATCGGACGGGTTGCAAGATGGCAAATGATTCTCACAGAATATGACATCCAGTACACCTCTCAGAAAGCCATCAAGGGCAGTGTACTATCTGAATATCTTGCTGAGCAACCTATTGATGACTACCATCCTATGAGATTTGACTTCCCTGATGAAGACATCATGTTCATAAAAGCGAAAGATCATGAGGAGCCTGTTCACACTGAAGGGCCTGACCCGGAAGAAGAATGGACTATGATGTTTGACGGGGCTGTTAACATGAATGGTCGTGGTGTTGGTGCAGTACTCATCACACCCAAAGGAGTTCACATGCCTTTCTCGGCAAAAATCACTTTCAACTGCACTAACAACGAAGCTGAATACGAAGCTTGCATTATGGGTCTTGAGGAAGCCATTGACCTCAGGATCAAGACATTAACCGTGTTCGGAGATTCAGCTCTGGTAGTTAATCAAACCAACGGAAAATGGTACACCCACCAGGATCATCTGATACCTTACAGGGATTATACAAGGAGGTTATTGACTTTCTTCACAACAGTCAAGCTTGAGTATATCCCTCGGGACGAGAATCAGTTTGCAGATGCTCTTGCTACCATTTCATCCATGATCAAAGTTCAAGCCGCCAACTTTGTACCTCAGATTTCAGTGTCCAGACTTGATAGACCAGCATATGTGTTCGCAGCAGAAGTTGTCAAAGATGATAAGCCTTGGTTCCATGACATTAAGTGCTTCTTGGAGGATCAAACATACCCACCTGGGGCATCTTCCAATGATAAGAAGACTCTGAGAAGGCTTGCTAGCAGTTTCTTTCTGAACACTGATGGGTCTTTATACAAAAGGAACTTTGATATGGTACTCCTCCGATGTGTTGACAAGACGGAAGCAGATTTGTTGATGCACGAGGTGCATGAAGGATCCTTAGGTACCCATGCGGGAGGGCATGCCATGGCCAAGAAATTGCTAAGATCAGGTTATTACTGGATCACAATGGATGCAGACTGTTGTGCTTATGCCAGAAAGTGCCATAAATGCCAGATCTACGCAGATAAGGTGCATGTGCCTCCCAATCCTTTGAACATCATGTCTTCACCATGGCCCTTTGCCATGTGGGGCATTGATATGATTGGAAAGATTGAGCCAACTGCTTCGAACGGCCACAGATTCATCCTGGTTGCCATTGACTATTTCACGAAGTGGGTTGAAGCAGCCTCATATGCAAACGTTACAAGACAAGTGGTAGCCAGATTTCTGAAGAGAGATATCATTTGTCGATATGGAGTTCCCGAGCGAATCATTACTGATAATGGTTCCAACTTAAACAACAAAATGATGGCAGAGCTGTGCCGGGACTTCAAGATCCAACATCACAATTCTTCTCCTTACAGGCCAAAGATGAATGGCGCTGTTGAGGCAGCAAATAAGAATATCAAGAAGATTGTGCAGAAGATGGTAGTCACTTACAAAGATTTGCATGAGATGCTACCGTTTGCCTTGCATGGGTACCGCACGTCAATCAGAACATCCACTGGGGCAACACCGTATCAGCTTGTGTATGGTATGGAAGCAGTCCTACCTGTTGAAGTTGAATTACCCTCTCTACGGGTACTAATGGATGTTAAACTGAATGAAGCAGAATGGGTTCGGGCCCGATACGAACAACTGAGTCTGATCGAAGAGAAAAGATTGGCTGCAATCTGTCATGGGCAGTTATATCAGAGGAGAATGAAGAAAGCCTTCGATCAGAAAGTCAGGCACCGAGGGTACCAAGTGGGAGATCTTGTGCTGAAAAGGATCCTCCCTCCTCATACAGACCACAGGGGCAAATGGACTCCGAATTATGAAGGACCATTTGTAGTAAAGAAAGTTTTTTCCGGTGGAGCACTGATGCTCAGCACCATGGATGGTGAAGACTTCCCGTCCCCTGTGAATTCAGATGCAGTTAAAAAATACTTCGCATAAAAATGACCCGCTGGACACAAAAAACAGAATGTAAGTCCGGGCAAAAATAGGGCATCCCGGCGAGTCAAAAACAGAATAAAAGACTCGGGCAAAAGTAAGGGAAAATAAATAAAAATTGTACACCCGCTGAGTTGAAAAGCCGCATTGGACAGCTCAGGCAAAAATGGGTATCCCGATGGATTGAAAACCCGAAAGGGCGATCCATGCAAAATAAGGGAATAAGCGAACAACTGCATTCTGAATTCGTCTGTATCGCCTACAACTTAGCAAACCTCGAAAGGATCAAGCTTCCATCAGAATCAGCCTCCTTCAGAAAGCAAGACGAGAAGAACCTCAAAAGTCATACGAATCATAGCGAAAGAGGAAGCTCCTTTGAAAGCGTCGTCAACATCGCCAGTACTTGGTTTCTCAATTTGTAACAGTCTCTTCATCTTAGGAGATTTGTTTCCTTGACTGTATCTCGCCAATTCAGGGCATTTGAATTAATAAAATCAGTTTTTTTCAGTCATGTTTCGTCTTGTACATTTTTATTTGCAAAGAATGTCTGATGTCTCTAAAAAAACTGATTGCATAAGTACAGATGCTTTTCTCTAAAAAAAATAATAACACGTGCTTGCAGGGAATATACTTACTCTCAAGAGTGTCTAACTCCTATGACGGAATCCGGTAAGGGATACCTCGGGATCATTTGTGCGTTTCCTTATCTTTGCAGGATTGCAGGTATCCAGAACGCAATTTGGGGCATGAAAGCTTCACCCCAGCAAGCTGACAAATCATACTCGCTCAGTCTTAGCACCCAGGTGTTTTTATCCCCAGCTGAGTTGCCAACAGCTTTCCCCAACTAGTTTGCCACTTGTCATTCCCACCAGCCGAGTTGTTGATTCTTCCTCAGCAGAATACAAGTCAGGGAACCATCTCCCCACAAAGTCTCAGCCTCTATTCAGAAGAGCAACGCATAAAGGAGTCACAACAGAGTACGGAAAGCTTCTACAAACCCCAGTTGGGTCCCATATTACAAGGATATGTCAATCAGTGACTTATTCCCCAAGCAGATACATCTCATCAGATCTATCAATGATCTCATCCCCAGCTGGGAGGCCCATTTCAAGCAGATCGACCAGAGATCTTCACAGCAACAGGATCCGAATCCTGGATCGACATCTTTGCATAATCATGGCATTTGCATCATATTCACCCATAAAGCGTAGCATTCCGTCCAATACGGAGCATTACGGCAAAAATCAAATACATAGCATAATCATAAGTCATGTTGTGAATCGAACACTTGTGAATAATGACAACCCGCCAATATACAGAATACTTTCCCCAAAAATCCCCACCAGAGTCCCCAGCAAAAGCAGTTGCCCCACAATTCACAAACACCAGTATATACACCTTTTGACACCCGTCCGTGTCATCACTCCCCAGTAAAGTCGCCTGAACTTTCTTTGCAAACAAGACCACCCGTATTACGGATACTTCTCGACACCCGTCCGTGTCAAACCACCGGCAGAAAGCCAAAGACATCATCTTTGCACTCACATATACCTATATATACACTTTCTGACACCCGTCCGTGTCATATCCCCAGCGCAGTCGCCTACACTTTTACATCCCATATACTTGTTCATACTATACTTTTCTCCTTTTGACACTCGTCCGTGTCACTCTCCCCAGCAGACAAACACTCATCTATACAATACTCACTACTCATGTTACACTCATACAGATACTCGTCCGTATCTTGTATATACCACTTATATCCCCACAGATTCGGCATTGGTCCTTGTTCTTTGTTAACTAGTTGGTACTCGTCCGTACCATCATCTCAGAACATGTCTAGTGTTTGTTTCTACATGATACTCGTCCGTATCATAGTCTTAAGGATGCTCGTCCGCACCTTTAATCCATACACCGTGTCAAACACTTATACCTTCTCGAATATAGATGCTCGTCTGTGTCTACTATTCCCCAGAAAAGTCTCTCCAGATTCAACACTCGTCCGTGTTCTCTGTTAACCCGTTGATACCCGTCCGTATCATCATCTCTGAACATGTGTCAGTTTGTTTCTACCCGATACTCGTCCGTATCGTAGTCTTAAGGATGCTCGTCCGCATCTTTAATCTATACACAATACCTAAAAACTTATACCTTTTGTTTCTTGGATGTAAACGCTCGTCCGTGTTTACTATTCCCCAGTAGATCGCCAACAAACTATTTTCTTTTTTATCTAACACTCGTCCTGCGTTATGATAACCCTGAGAGCAGCCGTACCCTGCTAGGTGGTCGTCCTCCACCTCTTGATGGTCGTCCTCCATCATGCTCATCCGATGGCCGTCCCCATCGTCGATATTTTAGCAGCCGTCCCCTGCTAGGTGGTCGTCCTCCACCTCTTGATGATCGTCCTTCATCACTTTATCCAATGGCCTTCCCCATTGTTGATTTTGGTTATCTGGCATTCGTCCTATGTCATGATAAACCCCGAGAGCAGCCGTCCCCTGCTAGGTGGTCGTCCTCCACCTCTTGATGGTCGTCCTCCATCATGCTCGTCCGATGGCCGTCCCCATCGTTGACCTTTTCTATCCGGCATTCGTCCTATGTCGCGATATTTTCGGCAGCCGTACCCTGCCAGGTGGTCGTCCTCCACCTTAGATGACCGTCCCTCATCTTAACCCAACAGAGCAGCCGTCCCCTGTTAGGTGATCGTCCTTCACCTTTGATGACCGTACCTCATCATCTGTTTATTTCATTTATTCTTTAACCCGATGGCCGTCCCCGTCGTGGTCCCTTTTCTTTTTAGCCCGATGGCCGTCCCCATCGTCGTTTACTTTGCTTTATGAACTTGGTGGCCGTCCCCGTCATGTTTCATTAATTCCCAGAGAAACTTGCAGCTTTACTTGATGGTCGTCCCCATCATGATATCTTATTTTTTCCCAGCTAGTCGGTCGTCCCCGTCTTGGCTTTACCTTTTATCCCCAGCATGTCGGCCGTCCCCGTCATTGCTTTATTTTCCGCACTTTTCCCAGCATGTCGGCCGTCCCCGTCATTGCTATTTACCCAGCAGTCGTCCTCTGCTCGACGGTCGTCCTCCGTCGCCTACACTTTACAATATACTTCATTTTCCTTTACAATCTATATCCCTTTTATTCTTCATTCTGTGAGTGCAAATTTTGGATTGTCTTTGGTATTCAACCACAAGTTATCTTGTTTGCCTGTTAAGCCGTAGCTTACATCCTGCACAGCTAACTCATGTTTGAATAGGGGCAGCTGTAAACACCCCAAATTTGCCCTCACCCATTCACACCATGGCTTGTGATCATTCTCATATGCATAAACACAATCATATCACCTCATATCTCATTTTGATTCACTGCATAGATTCAAAGTCATCTGCACCTAGGGTTTGTGATCTGAGCAATCCAAGAGCTTCTTGAGCCATTCCAAAGGCCACCAATCACTTCAAAGGGGTCCATGTGTGTTCTTATATCATATTATACCCTCTCAAAGCCAAGAATGCCAAAGAATCACAAGAACTGGGATTGGTATGGAAGCAGAGCCAAGTTTGACTGCAGAGTTGACCTAAAATTAGGGTTTTGGTTTCAGAGGCCATAACCCCAAATTTTTTGGTCATTCTTGTTTCCATTGGTCTCTATATGGTATAGGGAGTATGCATATCAATTTTCATGAAGAAATTCCATGGGGAAGTCATCTGATCAAGAGTTGACTTTCTGGACAAGTCAGTGCAAAATCAGGGCATCTGAGGCCCCCAATGACCCAACCAAGGGGTGATCTTCATCATTTTGAGTGTATATGATCTTTATTTGATCATGGAAGAAGGTTGAAGTTCACAAAATTCAAGAATTACAAGTTTTTGCAAAGTTGACTTTTTAGGGCATGGTTGACTTTTAAGAAATATGTCATTTTATGCCACTTTTCAAGCCTTACTTTTTGATCCAAAAATGCTTCAAATGGAAAAACTTTGGTCATGAAAGTTGTAGATTAGATCTTTCCCTTTTCAAAAAGTACAAGAACATGACCTAATTCATTTTGGATCAAAAGTTATGGTGTGTCAAAGTTGGCAAAAATCACTAATTTTCAAGTTATGCACTAAAAGGAAAACTTGCAATTTCATGTACTAAGCATTCTTGTGACTTCTAATTGACATCAAACCAATGTGCAAGCATCATGTAAGTCCTAAAGTTCAGATTGAACCAAGATTTCCTCATGTTTCATGCCTTTGGAGCAAGATATTTTCATGAAAAGGCAAAGGCAAGCAAGTTGCAAAACTCATGATCACACTTCACCCACTTGCTGCATTGGCTGCTGAACCACCCTAGCCTCTCACCACATCATGCTGCGCAGCCCATAGCCATTGTACCAGCCTAGAACACAACCCATGCCTCCCTTACACAAAAGTTGACAATTTGCAAAAGTGGCCATACCAATCACAGCAGGCCAGATCACATCATCTGACCAATGGGATTATTTTATGCAAGCAAAATGCAGGCCATTTCACATAGAAAGCAAGGCTGAAACACACAAGAACACACCATTCACAAAAACACTCCCTCAAGCATTTCTCTTCGAATTTCTCTACACAGCTCAAAAACACAAAAAACAAGTCCATTGATCAAATCACCTTGCTTCACTGAGCCAAAACCAACAAGACCCAAGCCTGAAACCAGCAAGAACATCACTCTTCCATTTTTAACTCTCAAAGCCAAAGCTTTCGAAACTCATTCCACAGGCCACAAACACTTGAACAAACTCCACAAACCTTCTCAAAACATCACCCTGATCACAAAGAACCACTCACATTGGCCTGAAACAGCCTGAATCACCAGCACCATTTTCAACTGAGCTTGAGCAGGAGCTGTTCAAACTCCTTAACCAGCTAACATAAACTCCTCCTAAGCATTCAAGGATCATCAGGGGACCAAGTAGAGTGGATTCCATCAAAGGGAGAGGTCAGAAAGTTGCTAAAGTGAAAGCTTCGAAACTCAGGTAGCTCAAGAACTTTTTTTCCAGAAATGGATTTTTAAGTTCTAAAGTTGTTCTCCATGCTTCACTGATTGCTCTGATATCTTTAGTTTTGAAAATGGTGGAGAGATGAGAGTTTAATCAGTCTCTGAAATTTTTTTGCCCTAGTTCTTGTTTGCTTCGATTCAGCCATTCCTGGAAAAATAAATATGTTTTGAATGGGGGTTTTGATTCGTGAGTGAGTGGGAATCATTTCTGTGTTTTTAGATTTCGTTTTAGATGCGTTTTGAAGGAGTTTGAGGTTTGGGGTGAATGGAGAAGATGACCGGAACACTGTTCCGGTCATCTGAAAGTGATTAACGGCAGGGTTAGGGTTTAAACATTAATTAGTTGATTTGGAATTTGAGCCGTAGGATGTGGCGCCAAGTCTCTTCCCGCGCGCGTATGTTTGAATCTGGATCATTGGATGTGCATACTTTTTCTTATTTCAGTTTAATTTCATTTTATTTTCCATTTAATTCATTTGTTTTACATAATTTATTAAAAATAGCAAAAATGTTTTAAAAATTATGAAACTTTTTGTCAAGAGTTTCATTAATTTTTAAGACACAAAAATATTTTTATTTTCATTTTTAGCATTTAAAATGTATTTTTAAATATTTAAAAGTTTATTTTTAATTGATTAATGAAAATTAATTTATTAAAAATACTTTTAGGTATTTAAAAATCACCAAAAAATTCATGAAATGTTCTAAGACATTTAGAAACATTGTCCAACCTTCAAACCAAATTTCTTTTTTGATCTTGATGCATTTTGAGGATTTTTCATTGATTTAAAATCATTTTTATGCATTAATTTGATCCAAAGTTCAAAAAATCATTTCTGCCTATCCATGAAGAGTTGGACATTGATTCTTTTTGCATTGAATTTTGTTTAGCATGTAGTTTGTGAGATTAAATGGCCATGATTTGATCTTTCATTTTCCATTTGTTTGATAATTTTCTTGTTTAGGAACCCTAAAACCCTAGCAAACTTGTAAAAATCATAACTTGAGCTTGGTTAGGAGTTGAGACCTCTCCTTTGGGCATTGGTTTAGTATAGGATTAGGGGTCCTTTGAGTGGAATTTTCAATTTTTTATCTTAGGGTTTGCTTCTGATTTTGGTTTTTGTTTGATGTATTGTTCATAAACCCTAATTTGGGCTTCCATATGCATCCATCTTGCATTCTCTTGCATAACATGACTTGCCATGACATTTCAAGCATCCATTTGATTCATTTGACATCATAAGACATGTTGAAAGCATGTTTGATCATTGCACCTTGCATTTGTCATGTTGTATGCCATATGCATCTCATAACTTTTCATGTATGTTCATGTGTCTTAACATGCTTCATCTGCATCCAAAGGCTTGTATGATCATTTCCATGACTTGTTTCATGTTTATAGCATCTCATAGCATCATTAGCATCATGTAAATGTTTCTGGTTTTGTTTCTCATCATGTCATCTCATCCCATTTTGCATTGCATTGCATTTCTTTTCTAACATTTCAGGTGGTAAGTGATGTTGAGAAGTGAATTTGCCTTCACTTCTCATAACTTTTCTTTTCATCTCTCTTGCATCCTTGCTGCATTTATGTTTGTGTATAAGATTGAGCTTGCTCTTTCTTTTGCCCCTCACTTTCTTTCCTCAAGTGACTTGACTTCTTGAATGAAGCAAGTCACTTTGCTTCTCTTGATCCTTTCATCTGCTTCCTGGTGGTTCCATTGAAGATTGTTCTTGCAAACCTCACAAACCTTAGGAACAACAAAGCATGACAATGATTAGGGTTTTGATTAGTTCCCCATTTAGTTTTTACCTTTGTGTCTCTTTGAGTCTTCTCTTCTCATCTCATAATCAGGGACTAAACCCTAAAGGCTTTAAGGCTTTGTGATTAAGCTTATGCCTGCATCCTTCTATTAGGATGGAGTGTATAACTTTAATCCTAAGTGTTAAACCCTTAAGGTGTTTAAATCTCTTAATCAATTCATTTAATAATCATCAAGACATCACACTTGTAACTTGGGCCTTGCATTAGGGTTCTAATTCTTCCTTAATTGGTTAAGAAGGACTAACCCTAGTGTTAATGGACAAGTCCCCCTCAAGTTGTCTTACAAATCATAAAATCCACTTCATCATCATATCATTAAATAAAATACACTTAATCAAAGGCTTGTTTTGTCATGAGTTTAATCCCTAATCATGGATTAAGTTGAGGAGCTTTCCTCAGCTTAAACATTCTCATCTATTATCCTTCTATTAGGATGGTGTAATGAGTCTGTTTAATCCTTGATTATGGCTTAACCTCATTACTCAACACTAAACAAAAACACCAAAAACATCTAAATAATCACAAGTAGGTTAATGATCTTAACCCTATATCATGGTGATTAAGTGTGAGAAGCTGACTTCACACTTAAGGTATTCTCATTACCCCTAATCAGAGGGAAGATGTGATGAGTTTACTAACCCATTGGTTTAGGCTTAAGCTCATTAACTTATGACAAACTTTCAAAAGCAATAAAAGACTGAAAACTCAAAAACAAACAATAATCGTCTCCTCCGGGATTCTTTTCTCATCATCTTCACTCATAAACGAGAACTTGCTTCTTCCGTCTAATGCAAGACAGTAAGCACCTGAGCCAGACAGGTCATACACTTGAGCATTGACAAGTAAGCAGTTCACAAGTCAATTCACCTTTCAGTCTCTTTGGGTCGAACTACGGTGTTCTGACTTCCTCATTGCACGAGAGGATACGTAGGCATAACTTAACAGTTATCGAACAAAAGTCTCTGTATATTCCCCTTCCTTCCGGCATTATTCTTTAAGCCTCATGATCATGAGCATTTCACTCCTGTCCTTACACTGACACTGTACATTTATACATTTCACACTTCCTTTACACTGACACCTGTACATCCTTTTCCAGCTTTCTATACACAGATTGCACTGACACTACCCCTTTAAAACACAAATCTTTTAAGCGTGGATCCCGTCGAGTACGGCGGACAATCTGGGTGCTAATACCTTCCCAGGTTGTAACCAACCCCCTTTCTCAGTCTCTCTGGTTCGTAACCGTCTTATCCATCTCTTTCTAGGTTTATGCAGCATTGCCTTTCCACCGGGATAAAAATGCCTAGCTGGCGACTCTATTCATCTCCAGTGAGTTCACGGCTGTGTGTTCTCATTGTCCCTCTCGCCAACCGTTCGCGTCTGTACCTTTATTTGGGCCAGTCCCATCTATCGGGAGCGACAGCTAGCTGCCTTTTCCTCCACTAGCTTTGCTGACGTGGTCATAGCCGGGGAGAGAATTGAGAGCCTGTTAAAGATGGGAAAAATTTCTGACAACGGTGCCAGCTCATCCAGCAACCCAAGAAAGCCTTTTGTAGGCCCAAGAAGAACTGGTGAAACCAATGTTATCCATACCAGCAGGGGCAGGCCCCAGTATGTTCATAGGTCTGTGGCAGCAGTCACCATTCCCGCTCCAATTCATCCACCGCCAGCTTATCAACCACCGCAACAAAATTACCAGCAACAAACTCCTTATCCTCCTCAGAGAAATTACAACAACACCAGCAACAACAATCAGCAAAGACCATTTCAACAGAGACCTTCTCAGGCCAATAGGGTGATCGATCCGATTCCTATGCCTTATGCCACATTATTGCCATAACTCTTGAAACTCAACCTGGTTGAGCTAAGGACGTTGGCACCTCCGGATCCTAACAGTCTGCCCAGAAATTATGACGCCAGCGCCAGATGTGCTTTTCACTCAAATGCACCTGGCCATAGTACGGAGAAGTGCAGAGCCTTGCACATGAAGGTACAAGACTTGGTAGACTCCAAAGCTCTGAACTTTGCACCACCACCAAATGTTAACAAGAACCCTATGCCACACCATTGTGGTCCCAGAATCAATGCTATTGAAGAAGACAAACCGTCTTACTTGATAACCAGTGTGGGTCAGATTCGGACACCCTTGGTGGAGATTAAAGCTCAACTCCTTGAATGTCAAATATTCCCGGGATGTGAGTTAGGGTGTGCTTATTGCAACATTTCAGTGAATGGTTGTGATAACTTGAGGGATGGCATAGATGGTCTCATCCAGAGTGGCCTGCTTCAAATCACAACATCAATACCCACCAATCCAGCAATCTCCTTAACAACAATTGCAGAACCTCCTACAACTGCAACAACCATTGTTCCAAACAACTCTTCAATTTCGTCGACAAATGCTTCATCTGTTACTTCAACGGACCAAATATCGGCAAACATCCCTTCTACAACTTCAGCACCCCTTCATTCAGAGTCTCCTACAACAACAACACCCATCCTTCCAACAATGTCTCCTACAACATCAGCAACCAACAATGAAAGTGTTTCAACAGTTACAATTTATTACAATCCTGCCAATGATTCTGCTTACAACTCACAAAATGCCACTCCTACCAGAGCACCAGTCACAATATATTATGATCCACAGACTATCATGGTTCCTTCCGCAGCTGCCATCAGTCCAGTCACTGTCACAATGCCTGGGCCAGTACCTTATGAAAGCAGTAATGCCATTCCTTGGCATTACGGCTCTGATTTATACTGCGAAGGACAGAGGATCACTTTTGAATCATCAACTTCTTCACCACAAGTAGACAATGTGGGTGGAGGCGGAGGCTTCACTCGAAGCGGACGTCTCTTTGCCCCGCAAATTCAAAGACCCACTACCGAAGCAGAAGCTTCTGCCAAGGCAAAAGGGAAGAGCATGGTGCAAGAAGAACAGGTTATTAGAGAAGCTTTGAAAACACCTTTTGATCAAGAAGTTGATGAATTCATGAGAATCATCAAGAAAAGTGATTACAAGATAGTGGACCAGCTTCACCAGACACCTTCCAAGATCTCCATTCTATCATTGCTTATGTGCTCCGAGGCTCATCGGAACGCACTACTCAAAGTTTTGCACGCAGCTTATGTGCCAGAAGAGATCACCGTCAATCAGTTGGAAGTCGTGGTTGGAAATGTTAATGCTAGTAATGGGCTAGGATTCACCAACACTGATTTGACTACGGAAGGCCGCAATCATAACAAGGCTTTGCACATTACCATGGAGTGTAAGGGTGCAGTTCTTTCACATGTACTGGTAGACACAGGATCATCCCTTAATGTCTTGCCTAAAAAAGCCCTTGTGAAGCTGGAATATGAAGGATTGGCATTACGACCCAGTAACTTGGTAGTAAGAGCTTTTGACGGCTCTAAGAGATCAGTTCTGGGGGAAATTGAGTTGCCTGTAACGATTGGCCCACAAACTTTCAAAACGACCTTCTACGTAATGGACATTCAGCCTGCCTACAGCTGTTTGTTGGGTAGACCATAGATTCATGCCGCTGGCGCAGTTACATCTACCCTTCACCAGAAGTTAAAATTCGAGTGGGAGGGCCAGGTCGTTACTATTTGTGGAGAGGAGGATATTTTTGTTAGCCATCTGGCTACATACAAATACATTGAGATGGATGGGGAGATCCACGAGACAATGAGTCAAGGGTTTGAGGCCCTGAATATTAATGAAACCTCTGCTGTACTTGGGACTTCCATGACATCCTACCAACAGGCCCGGAAGGTGGTGGAAGAAGGAAACGCTCAAGGCTGGGGCAAATTGTTGCCTGTGGAGAAGAAAGAAGATAGATTTGGGTTGGGTTACAAACCAACTCAAGAAGATCAAGCAGAGGCTGCTAAGAAGCCTAACTTTGTTAGTGGGGGGATGCTTACCCCCGATGCTGTCAACTACTTGGAAGATGAGTCGGAAGATGAATGCAACCTGGAAAGCTGGATTCGTCCAAAGATCCCGGGGAGCAGTATCTCAAACTGGTCTTCCCAGGAAATTATAAGGGTTACTCCTGCAGAGTAATTATTATTTCCTGTATATTTTAAGCATGCATCAAGTCTTGCATCTTGCCCAAGATGACAAGACTCATTTTGTAATCGGGCCATCTGTAATTTTTGTGCAACAAGATTAATCAATGAAGTATCAGACATCTTTTGCAAACAAGTCTTTTTCTTTTCCGCTCACTATTTTTCCATTTTTCTTTTTGTACAAAAAAATAAATGGCAATGTTTTCAAAATGATAACTTTATTTCACTTTTCTAAACAAGATTAAAATCAATCACTAAAATGAACAAACTGAACCCTTGCAGAAAGTGCCTTCCAGACAGCACCGACAACAGCACGGCTATGACTTCGTATGACTCCGACAATCCGATCAATCAAGCTGATGAAGGGGTTGAAGAAGATTACGAGCTTCCTGAAGAGCTAGCCAGATTGTTGAGACAAGAGGAGAAGTTTATCACTCCTCATCAGGAGGAGGTCGAAACGATTAATCTTGGTACAGATGAAGATGTGAAAGAGGTTAAAATCGGGGCCTGTTTACAAGACCCAGTGAAGAAACAGCTGATTGACCTGCTTCGGGAATATGTGGATGTGTTTTCTTGGTCTTATCAAGATATGCCAGGGTTGGACACCGATATCGTTACGCACAAGCTGCCTTTAAGAGAAGAATGCCCACCGGTCAAACAGAAACTACGCCGGACTCTCCCAGACATGGCAATGAAAATCAAAGAAAAGGTACAAAAGCAGTGGGACGCCGGATTCCTGGCTGTAACTAGCTATCCGCCGTGGGTTGCTAATATAGTACCTGTGCCTAAGAAAGACGGCAAAGTAAGGATGTGTGTTGACTACCGGGACCTTAACAGAGCCAGCCCGAAAGATGATTTCCCATTACCTCACATTGACGTATTGGTTGATAATACGGCTCAGTTCTCGGTATTCTCCTTCATGGACGGATTTTCAGGATACAATCAGATTAAGATGTCACCTGAAGACATGGAGAAGACAACATTCATCACACCCTGGGGCACGTTCTGTTACAAGGTGATGCCATTCGGATTGAAGAATGCTGGTGCAACATATCAACGGGCTATGGTAACATTATTTCACGATATGATCCATAAGGAAATCGAGTGTTATGTGGATGACATGATTGCCAAGTCCCTTACAGAGGAAGACCACCTGGTAAATCTGCTGAAGCTATTCAAGCGTCTGAGGAAGTACCAACTAAAGTTGAACCCCAACAAATGCACATTCGGGGTGCGATCTGGTAAGCTGCTGGGTTTTATCGTAAGTGAGAAAGGGATTGAAGTGGACCCTGATAAAGTCAAAGCTATTCAAGAAATGCCTGCACCGAAAACTGAGAAAGAGGTTCGAGGGTTTCTAGGTAGATTTAACTACATCTCAAGGTTCATATCTCACCTTACAGCGACCTGTGAACCCTTGTTCAAGTTGTTAAGAAAAGAACAGACGGTCAGGTGGAATGAAGACTGCCAAAGAGCTTTTGACAAGATCAAGGAATACCTGCAAGAACCACCAATCCTTATGCCTCCAGTTGAAGGAAGACCTCTGACAATGTACTTAACAGTATTAGAAGAGTCAATGGGGTGTATGTTGGGCCAGCATGACGAGTCTGGTCGAAAAGAGTATGCAATATACTACCTGAGCAAAAAGTTTACCGACTGTGAACAACGTTATTCACTGCTCGAGAAAACTTGCTGTGATTTAGCGTGGGCTGCTCGCCGACTGAGACAGTATATGTTGACCCACACTACCTTATTGATCTCAAAGATGGACCTAGTCAAGTACATTTTCGAGAAGCCAGCTCTTACCGGACGGGTTGCAAGATGGCAGATGATTCTCACAGAATATGGCATCCAGTACACCTCTCAGAAAGCCATCAAGGGCAGTGTACTATCTGAATATCTTGCTGAGCAACCTATTGATGACTACCAGCCTATGAGATTTGACTTTCCTGATGAAGACATCATGTTCATTAAAGCGAAAGATCATGAAGAGCCCATTCACACTGAAGGGCCTAACCCGAAAGAAGAATGGACTATGATGTTTGATGGGGCTGTTAATATGAATGGTCGTGGTGTTGGTGCAGTACTCATTACACCTAAGGGAGTTCACATGCCTTTCTCGGCAAAACTCACTTTCAACTGCACTAACAACGAAGCTGAATACGAAGCTTGTATTATGGGTCTTGAGGAAGCCATTGACCTCAGGATCAAGACATTGACTGTATTCGGAGATTCAGCTCTGGTAGTTAATCAAACCAACGGCAAATGGTACACCCACCAGGATCATCTGATACCTTACAGGGATTATACGAGAAGATTATTGACTTTCTTCACAACAGTCAAGCTCGAGTATATCCCCCGGGACGAGAATCAGTTTGCAGATGCTCTGGCTACCATTTCATCCATGATCAAAGTTCAAGCTGCCAACTTTGTACCGCAGATTTCAATGTCCAGACTTGACAAACCAGCTTATGTATTTGCAGCAGATATTGTCAAGGATGATAAGCCTTGGTTCCATGACATTAAGTGCTTCTTGGAGGATCAAACATACCCACCTGGGGAATCTTCCAATGATAAGAAGACTTTGAGAAGGCTTGCTGGTAGTTTCTTCCTGAACACTGATGGATCCCTGTACAAGAGAAACTTTGATATGGTACTCCTCAGATGCGTTGATAGGACAGAAGCAGACTTGTTGATGCACGAGGTGCACGAAGGATCCTTTGGTACCCATGCTGGAGGGCATGCCATGGCTAAGAAATTGCTAAGATCAGGTTATTACTGGATCACAATGGATGCAGACTGTTGTGCCTACGCCAGAAAATGCCATAAATGTCAGATCTATGCGGATAAGGTGCATGTACCTCCCAATCCTTTGAATATAATGTCTTCACCCTGGCCCTTTGCCATGTGGGGCATTGATATGATTGGCAAGATTGAGCCAACTGCTTCAAACGGCCACAGATTCATCCTGGTCGCCATTGACTATTTTACCAAGTGGGTTGAAGCAGCTTCCTATGTCAATGTTACAAGGCAAGTGGTAGCCAGATTTATGAAGAGAGATATCATCTGTCGATACGGAGTGCCTGAGCGAATCATTACTGACAATGGTTCCAACTTAAACAACAAAATGATGGCTGAGCTATGCCGGGACTTCAAGATCCAACACCACAATTCTTCTCCTTACAGGCCAAAGATGAACGGCGCTGTTGAGGCAGCTAATAAGAATATCAAGAAGATTGTGCAGAAGATGGTAGTCACCTACAAAGACTGGCATGAAATGCTACCGTTTGCCTTGCACGGGTACCGCACATCAATCAGAACATCCACTGGGGCAACACCGTATCAGCTTGTGTATGGTATGGAAGCAGTCCTACCTGTTGAAGTTGAATTACCCTCCTTGTGAGTACTGATGGATGTTAAGCTGAACGAAGCAGAGTGGGTTCGGTCCCGATACGAACAACTGAGTCTGATTGAAGAGAAAAGGTTGGCTGCAATCTGTCATGGGCAGTTGTATCAGAAAAGAATGAAAAGAGCCTTCGATCAGAAGGTCAGGCACCGAGAGTACCAAGTGGGAGAGCTTGTGCTGAAAAGAATCCTCCCTCCTCATACAGACCACAGGGGCAAATGGACTCCAAATTATGAAGGACCGTTTGTTGTAAAGAAAGTTTTCTCTGGTGGGGCACTGATGCTCAGCACCATGGATGGTGAAGACTTCCCGTCCCCTGTGAATTCGGATGCAGTTAAAAAATACTTCGCATAAAAATGACCCGCTGGACATAAAAACAGAATGTAAGTCCAGACAAAAATAGGGCATCCCGGCGAGTCAAAAACAGAATAAAAGACTTGGGCAAAAATAAGGGAAAATAAACAAAAAATGTACACCCGCTGAGTTGAAAAGCCACCTTGGACAACTCAGGCAAAAATGGGTATCCCGATGGATTGAAAACCCGAAAGGGCGATCCATGCAAAATAAGGGAATAAGCGAACAATTGCATTCTGAATTCGTCTGTATCACTTGCAGCTTGGTAAGCCTCGAAAGGATCATGTTTCTGTCAGAATCAGTCTCCTTCAGAAAGCAAGACGAGAAGAACGTCAAAAGTCATACGAGTCATATCAAGAGGAAGCTCTTTCAAAGCGTCGTCAACATTGCCAGCATTTTGTTTCTCAATTTGTAACAATCTCCTCATTTCAGGAGATATGTTTCTTTGACTGTATCTTGCCAATTCAGGGCACATGAATTAATAGAAACAGATTTTTCAGTCACACAATGTCTCGTATATTTTCATTTGCAAAAATGTCTGATATCTTAAAAGAAACTGATTGCATGAATACAGATGCTAAATCTTTAAAAAATAAGGAAAATAAAACACGTGCTTACAGGGAATATACTTACTCTCAGAAGTGTCTCACTCCTATGACGGAGTCCGGTAAAGGATGCCTCGGGATTACTTGTACGTTTCTCTGTCTTTGCAGGATTGCAGGTATTCAAAAGCGCAACATGGGGCATGAAAGCTTCACCCCAGCAAGCCGGCAAGTCAACACTCACTCAAGGTGTTTTCTCCCCAGCTGAGTTGCCACTTGCTTCTTCTCCCAGCCGAGTTGCCAATAATCCTTCCTCAGCTGAGCACAAAAGCCAGGAAATCATTTCCCCATAGAGTTTCAGCCTCTATCCAGAAGAGCAATGCACGAAGGAATCACAACAGAGTGAAGAAAGCTTCTACAAACCCCAGCTGGGTCCCTCATTACTGGAAAAGGTCTATCATTGACCCATTTCTCCAAGCAGAATCATTTCATCAGATCTACCAATGATCTCATCCCCAGCTGGGATGTTCACTTCAAGCGAGATCGACCAGAGATCTTCACAGCAATGGGATCCGAATCCCGGATTGGTATCCTTTTGCATAATCATGGCATTCGCATCATAGTCACCTACAAAGCGTAGCATTCCGTCTAATACGGAGCATTACGACAAAAATCAAACATGTTGCATAATCATAAGTCATGATCTGAATCAAACACTTGTGAATATTATCAACTCATCAACAATGTGCAGAATCCCTCCCGGATTCCCCAGCAAAAGCAGTTGCCTCACATTCACCAATGCAAATACATACTCCTTGTGGCACTCGTCCGTGTCATATCCCTAGCAGAAAGCCAAAGACGTCCCCTTTGCACTCACAAATACTTGTATATATATAACTTTCTTGACATCCGTCCATGTCATTTTCCCAGCACAGTAACATAAACACTTTGTATACCAGATATTTGTTTATACTATACCTTTCTCTTTTTGGCACTCGCCTGTGTCATTCTCCCCAACAGATTGAACACTCATCTATACATCACCCATACTTTCTACTCATACTTATACAGATACTCGTCCGTATCTTGTATGCATCATTTACATCCCCGCAGATTCGACACTCGTCCGTGTTCTTTGTTAACCAGTTGGTACTCGTCCGTATCATCATCTCAGAACATGCGTCAAGCGTTTGTTTCTACATGATACTCGTCCGTATCATAATCTTAAGGATGCTCTTCCGCATCTTTAATCCATACATTGTGTCAAACACTTGTGTCTTCTTGAATATAGATACTTGTCTGTGTCTATTATTCCCCAGAGGAATTCTTTCAGATACAACACTCGTCCGTGTTCTCTGTTAACCAGTTGATACTCGTCCGTATCATCATCTCTGAACATGTGTCAGTACTTGTTTCTACCTGATACTCGTCCGTATCATAGTCTTAAGGATACTCGTCTGCATATCTAATTTATACACCAATACCTATACCTTTTATTTCTTGGATGTAAACACTCGTCCGTGTTTACTTTTTCCCAGTAAAGCAATTTCTTTTTATCTGACATTCGTCCTATGTCATGATAAACCCTGAGAGCAGCCGTCCCCTGCTAGGTGGTCGTCCTCCACCTCTTGATGGTCGTCCTCCATCATGCTCATCCGATGGCCGTCCCCATCGTTGACTTTCTCTATCCGACATTCGTCCTGTGTCGTGATATTTAGCAGCCGTCCCCTGCTAGGTGGTCGTCCTCCACCTCTTGATGATCGTCCTTCATCATTTTATCCAATGGCCGTCCCCATTGTTGATTTTGGTTATCTGACATTCGTCCTATGTCATGACAAACCCTGAGAGCAGTCGTCCCCTGCTAGGTGGTCGTCCTCCACCTCTTGATGGTCGTCCTCCATCATGCTCATCCGATGGCCGTCCCCATCGTTGACCTTTTATCCGGCATTCGTCCTATGTCGCGATATTTTCGGTAGCCGTACCCTGCCTGGTGGTTGTCCTCCACCTTAGATGACCGTCCCTCATCTTAACCCTTACAGAGCAGCCGTCCCCTGCTAGGTGATCGTCCTTCACCTTTGATGACCGTACCTCATCACCTGTTTATTTTATTTATTCTTTAACCCGATGGCCGTCCCCGTCGTGGTCCCTTTTCTTTTTAGCCCGATGGCCGTCCCCATCGTTGGTTACTTTGCTTTATGAACTTGATGGCCGTCCCCATCATTTTTCATTAATCCCCAAAGAATCTTGTAGCTTTACTTGATGGCTGTCCCCATCATAATTCTTTTTCTCCCCAGCATGTCGGCCGTCCCCGTCATCGCTTTATTCCCGCACTTTTCCCAGCATGTCGGTCGTCCCCGTCATTGCTCTTTACGCAGCAGTCATCCTCTGCTCGACGGTCGTCCTCTGTCGCCCATACTTTACAATATACTTTATTTTCCTTTACAATCTATATCCCTTTTCTTCTTCATTCTGTGAGTGCAAATTTTGGACTGTCTTTGGTATTCAACCACAAGTTATCTTGTTCGCCTGATAAGCCGCTGCTTACATCCTGCACAGCTAACTCATGTTTGAATAGGGGCAGCTGTAAACACCCCAAATTTGCCCTCACCCATTCACACCATGGCTTGTGATCATTTCATATGCATAAACACAATCATACCATCTCATATCACATTTTTGATCCACTGCATTGTTTCTAAGTCATCTGCATCTAGGGTTTGTGATCTGAGCAATCCAAGGGCTTCTTGAGCCACTCCAAAGGCCACCAATCACTTCAAAGGGGTCCATGTGTGTTCTAACATCATATTATATCCTCTCAAAGTCAAGAATGCCAAAAAATCACAAGAACTGAGAATGGTATGGAAGCAGAGCCAGGCTTGACTGCACAGTTGACCTAAAATTAGGATTTTGGTTTCAGAGGCCATAAATCCAAATTTTTTTGGTCATTCTTGTTTCTATTGGTCTCTATATGGTATAGGGAGTATGCATATCAATTTTCATGAAGAAATTCCATGGGGGAAGTCATCTGATCAAGGGTTGACTTTCTGAACAAGTCAGTGTAAAATCAGGGCATCTGAGGCCCCCAATGACCCAACCAAAGGGTGTTCTTCATCATTTTGATTGTATATGATCTTTATTTGATCATGGAAGATGTTGGAACTTCACAAAATTGAGAAATTTCAAGTCTTTTGCAAAGTTGACTTTTTGGGCAAGTTTGACTTTTAATGAAAATGTCATTTTATGCAACTTTTTCAACCCTTACTTTTTGATTCAAGAAAGCTTCAAATGGAAAAACTTTGGTCATGAAAGTTGTAGAATAGATCTTTCCCTTTTCAAAAAGTAAAAGAACATGACCTAATTCATTTTGGATCAAAAGTTATGGATTGTCAAAGTTGGCAAAAATCATTAAATTTCAAGTTATGCACCAAATGGGAAACTTGCAAAATCTTGTACCAAGGCAATTTGTGACTTCAAAATGGTCTCTAATCTCTACACAAACATCACACAAGTCCTAAAAATCAGAATGCACCCAAAGAATCACATGTTTTATGGCCCATGGATCAAGTTTCTCTCATGAAAACCAAAGGCAAGGCAAGTTGCAAAAGTCATGATAACTTCTCATCCACTTGCTAGCTACTTTGCTGGTCAACCCTAGCCTTTTCCCTCACCATGCTGCGCAGCACACTCCCCTTGTACTTGGCTAGAACATGACCCATGCTTTCTCTTACACAAAAGTTGACAATTTGCAAAAGCACCCATACCTATCACAAAAGGACATGTCACATCTTATGACCAATGAGCATTGTTTATAAAAATCAATTGCAAGCCAAACCACACAAGAGGCAAGCCTGAAACCAGCCATAGCACCACATTCTCATTTTCACTCCTTTGAGCAAAATCTTTCGAAACTCAGCATACAAGCCACAAACACTCAAACAAACTTCACAAACTTTCTCACCATGCTTCACTGAACACAAAGCACCCTTCAAAGCAGCCTGAAACTCAAAGAAACAGAAACAAGATTCTCACCTGACCTTGAACAGAATTTGTTCAAACTTCCAAACCAGCCAACACAAACTCTTTCTAAGCATCAAGGCTTCATCAGGGAGGTCACAGGAGTGGATTGCACAAAGGAAAGGGGTCAGAAAGTGGCAAACTGAAAAGCTTCAAACTCAGGTAGCTTCATGAACATTTTTTCCAGAAATGATTTTTAAAGTTCCTAAGTTGTTCTTCATGATTCACTGATCACTCTGATGTTGTTGGTTTTGAAAATGGTGAAGAGATGAGAGTTTAATCTTGTTCTGAAACTTTTTGCCCTAAAACTATTTTGATTCGATTCTCTTTGTTTAGGAATGATAAATGTTGTTTGAATGGGGGTTTTGATTCGTGATTGAGTGGGGAAGAGTTCTGGGCAATTAGATTTCGTTTTAGATGCGTGTGGAGAGAGTTTGAAATTTGGAGTGATTGGAGAAGATGACCGGAACACTGTTCCGGTCACCTGAGAGTCATTAAGGCTGGATTAGGGCTAATTAATTGGGGTTAGTGAGTTTGAATGTAGGTCGTCCAGATGCGCGCCTAGTCAACTCCCGCGCGTGTGAGTTTGAATACTGGCCTTAGGATCTGTTGACTTCTTCATTAATTCAATTAATTTCATTTTTATTTTCATTTAAATACATTTGTTTTCTATATTTTATTTAAAATAGCAAAACTTATTCAAAAATTCTGAAATTTTTTATACAAACTTTTATTTAATTTCAGAAACCAAAAATATTTTTATTTTTTATTTTTAGCATTCAAAATATTTTTAAATATTTAAAATTTTATTTCTAATTAATTAATGAGAATTAATTAATTAAAAATACTTTTAGGTATTTAAAAATCACCAAAAAATTCATGAAACATTTAAGAACATTTAGAAACATTGTTCAACCCTCAAACCAAATTTCTTTTTTGATCTTGATGCATTTTGAGAATTTTTCATGGAATTAAAATCATTTTAATGCATTATTTTGATCCAAACTTCCAAAAATCATTTCTGCCTAACCATTGAGAGTTGGACCTTGATTCTTTTTGCATTGCATTTTGTTTAGCATGTAGTTTGTGAGATTAAATTGGCATGAATTGATATTTCATTTTCCATTTGTTTGACATTTTTCTTGTTAAGGAACCCTAAAACCCTAAGAAAACTTAGGAAAATCATAACTTGAATTAGGTTAAGAGTTGGAACTTCTCCTTTGGGCAGTGAGTTAGTATAGGATTAGGGATCCTTTGAGTGCATTTTCAATTTTTTATATTGATGTTTGCTTCTGATTTTGGTTTTTGTTTAATGCTTTGATCATAAACCCTAATTTGGGCTTCCATATGCATCCATCTTGCATTTGCATTCATACTTTGACTTGCCATGGCATTTTGTGCATCCATTTGATTCATTTGACATCTTAAGACATATTGAAAGCATGTTTGATCATTGCCTCTTGCATTTGCCATGTTGTATGCCATATGCATTTCATAACTTTTCATGAATGTTCATGGTTCTTAACTTGTTTCATTTGCATCCATAAGCTTGTATGATCATCAACATGCCTTGTTCCATGTTTGCATCATCTCATAGCATCATTATCATCATGAATGTGCTTATGGTTTTGATTTTCATCTTGTCATTTCATCTCATTTTGCATTGCATTGCATTTCTTTCACTAACTTTTCAGGTGGTAAGTTATCCTGAGAAGTGAATTTGCCTTCACTTCTCACAACTTCTTTTCATCTCTTTTATGCATCCATGCTGCATTTTGTTATGTGTTTGAGATTAAGCTTGCTCATTATTTTTCTTCTTACTTTCTTTCCTCAAGTGACTTGACTTCTTGAATGAAGCAAGTTGCTTTGCTTCTCCTGATCCTTTCATCTGCTTCCTGGTGGTTCCATTGAAGACTTCTCTTGCAAACTTCACAAACCTTAGGAACAACCAAGCATGACAATGATTAGGGTTTTGATTAGCCCCCCCCACTTAGTTTTACCTTTGTGTCTCTTGAGTCTTCTCTTCTCACCTCATAATCAGGGACTAAACCCTAAAGGTTTTAAGGCTTTGTGATTAAGCTTATGCCTGCATCCTTCTATTAGGATGGAGTGTATAAATTTAATCCTAAGTGTTAAACCCTTAATGTGTTTAAATCCTTTAATCAATTCACTTAATAATCATCAAGACCTCAAGCTTGTAACTTGGGCCTTGCATTAGGGTTCTAATTCTTCCTTAACTGGTCAAGAAGAACTAACCCTAGTGTTAATGGACAAGTCCCCCTCAAGTTGTCTTACAAATCATAAAAATCATTTCATCATCATACCATTAAATAAAATCCACTAAATCAAAGGCTTGTTTGGTCATGAGTTTAATCCCTAATCATGGATTAAGCTGAGAAGCTTTCCTCAGCTTAAACATTCTCATCTATTATCCTTCTATTAGGATGGTGTAATGAGTCTGTTTAATCCTTGATTATGGCTTAACCTCATTACTTAACACTGAACAAAAAAAACCAAAAACATATAAATAACCACAAGTAGGTTGATGATCTTAATTCTACATCAAAGGTGATTAAGTGTGAGAATCTGACTTCACACTTAAGGTATTCTCATTACCCCTAATCAGAGGGAGGATGTGATGAGTTTACTAACACATTGGTTTAGGCTTAAGCTCATTAACTTATGACAAACTTTCAAAAGCAATAAAAGACTGAAAACTCAAAAACAAACAATAATCGTCTCCTTCGGGATTCTTTTTCTCATCTCATTCACTCACAAACGAGAACTTGCTTCTTCCGTCTAATGCAAGACAGTTTGCACCTGAGCCAGACAGGTCTTACACTTGAGCATAGACAAGCAAGCAGTTCACAAGTCAATTCATCTTTCAGTCTCTTTGGGTCGAACTACGGTGTTCTGACATCCTCATTGCACGAGAGGATACGTAGGCATAACTTAACAGTTATCGAACAAAAGTCTCTGTATATTCCCCCTCTTTCCAGCATTACTCTTTAAGCCTCATAGTCTTGAGCTTCATTTATTTCTTACACTGACACTATACATATCACACTTCACACTTCTTTTACACTGACACCTGTACATCCTTTTCCAGCTCTTTATACACAAATTGCACTGACACTACCCCTTTAAAACACAAATCTTTTAAGCGTGGATCCCGTCGAGTACGGTGGACAATCTGGGTGCTAATACCTTCCCAGGTTGTAACCAACCCCCTTTCTCAGTCTCTCTGGTTCGCAACCGTCTTATCCATGTCTTTTCTAGGCTTATGCAGCATTGCCTTTCCTCCGGGATAAAAATGCCCAGCTGGCGACTCTATTAATTCCCTGTGAGTTCACTCCTGTGTGTTCTCACATCCCTCCCTTCGCCGACCGTTCGCGTCTGTACCTTTATCTGGGCCATTCCCATTTATCGGGAGCGACACATACGTAGGAGGCTTATTGCTCCTGAACTGATCCATGTCATGAAACTCAACATTCCCAATAGCTCGATTGAAGTTCTCTATAGCTTGTGCCATGGTTTGCATATCAGCAGCAAGAGCATCATCATTCCTTCCTTCCATACTGTCGCTCCCCAGAAAAGACACCGGGTCAGATAGGGTGCAGACGCGAACGGTCGGCAAAGAGAGAAAATGAAAATGAACTGAATAGAGTCGCCAGCTAGGAATTTTTATCCCGAAGGAATGCTGCATAAACCTAGAAAGAGATGGATAAGACGGTTGCGAACCAGAGAAACTGATAAAGGGGGTTGGTTACAACCTTGGAAGGTATTAGCACCCAGATTGTCCGTCGTACTCGACGGGATCCACGCTTACGAGATTGTGTTTAAAAGGGGGAGTGTATGTGCTATCTGTTTGCAAAAGCTGGAAAAGAAGTATGCAAGTGTTAGTGCAAAAGAAGGTGAATTGCTCAGGATTGAGGCTTAGAAAAGAATGCTGAAAGAGGGGGAAGACACAGAGACTTTTGTTCGATAACAGTTAAGTTATGCCTACGTATCCTCTCGTGCAATGAGGATGTCAGAACACTGTAGTTCAACTCAAAGAGAGTGAAGGATGGATTAACTGTGAACTGCTTACTTGTCTATGCTCAAGTGTATGACTCGTCTGGCTCGAGTGCTAACTGTCTTGCATTAGACAGAAGAAGCGAGTTCTCGTTTATGAGTGAGTGTGATGAGAAAAGAATCCAGAAGGAGACGATTATTGTTTTTTTTTTTGTGTTTTCAGTTTTGTTATTGTTTTTGGTGTTTTGCATAACTTAATGAGCTTAAGCCTAAATCAAAGGTTGTAAACTCATTATATCCTCCCTGATTAGGGATAATGAGAATACTTAAGTATGCGATAAGCATCTCAACTTAGTTACCATGATGATGTAGGATTAAGATCATTAACCTACTTGTGATTAATTAGATATTTTTTTGGGTTTTTGTTTAGTGTTAAGTAATGAGTTTAATCTCTAATCACAGATTAGTGAACCCATTACACCATCCTAATAGAAGGATAATAGATGAGAACACTTAAGCTGAGGAAGATACCTCAACTTAATCCATGGTTAGGGATTAAATTCATTATATAACAAGCCTTTATTAAATGGATTTAAATTAAAGGGATGAAATTAAGAAATGAGTTTTATGGTTTGTAAGACAACTTGAGGGGGACTTTTCCATTAAACACTAGGGTTAGTCCTTCTTAACCATAAAGGAAGAATTAGAACCCTAATGTAAGGCCCAATTTACAAGATAAAGTCTTGGTGATTATTAAGATGATTTGATTAAGAGGTTTAAACAAATTAAAGGTTTAACACTTAGGATTAAAGTTATACACTCCATCCTAATAGAAGGATACATGCATAACCCTAATTCCAAATTCCTAAAACTTTAAGAGTTTAGTCTCTGATTATGAAGATGAGAAGAGAGACTCAAGGAGACTCAAAGGTAAAAGCTAAGAGGGACTAATCACAACCCTAGTTATTATCATGCTTGGATGTTCCTATGGTTTGTTAGGCTTAAGGAAGATCTTCAAGGAAGCCACCAATGGAAGAAGCAGAAGAAAGGAGGAAGAAGCAGAAGAATAAGTTACTTACTTCATTGAAGAAGATAAGTAACTTAAAGAGAGAAAGTGAGAGAAAAGGAACACAAGTGAGCAAGTTCACTTCAAAAACCAGCAAGATGCATATCAAAGTAACTTACCACCTGAAAATGTTAGCATGAATGCATAAGGTATAAAGCATAAGAAAATGAAATTAAATGAAATGATATGAGATGAAATGACCAAAGTCAGATGATGATGCAAAGGCAAACAAAATGCATATGTATGATCACACAAAGATGAGATGCAAATGGAATCATGCTTTGAAGTTTGAAAACACATGAAAGCTAATGAAATGAAATTAGTGCAAATCATGGCAAATGAATGAAACAATGATCAAGCATGGTTCTAATATGTCCTAAGATATCTAAGATGACATATGAATGCATGAAATGTCATGGAAAGTTCATGTATGGATGCATATGCAAGATGAATGCAAATGAACACATAAAATTAGGGTTTTATGGACAAGCAAGATGCAAATGAACAAACCAAAAGCATATGACATGATAAAAATTTGAAACCAAGCTCAAAAAAACCCTAATCCCATACTAGGTCACACCCCAAAGGAGAAAGTCAGAATCCTAACCAGTCATAAGTTATGAATTTCCTAAGTTTTCTAGGGTTTTTGGGTGGTTCAAGGGGAAAAATGCAAATCAAATTGAAAATGCAAGATAAATTAATGAGATAAATGTCCTATAAACTACATGCCATATGTAACACAATTCAAAAAGAATCATCTTCAAAATCTTCTTGGTTAGGCAAAAATGATTTTTAAAAATTAGGGTTCAAACAATGAAATTTAATGACCCTTAATTCAAAGAAAATTCACAAACTATGATCAAACCTAAAAAGAAATTTGTGTGAAGAGTTTGAAAATGTTTCTAAATGCAATGGGATGATTCATGATTTTTTTTGTGATTTTTAGAAACCTAAATGTATTTTTAATTAATTAAAAGTCTTTAATTAATTAAAAATAACATTTAAATATTTTAAATATACTTTTTTAATGCAAAAAAAAATAAAAATAAAAATGTTTTCAGGTTAAGAAAAATATTTAAAACAGAAATGCAAAGTTTCATATTTTTTGAAAGCTTTTTGATATTTTTAATAAATTATACAAAAGAAATAGAATAAAATGAAAATAAAATGAAATAAAGAGGGAAGTATGCTGATCCAAGGGCCAGGATTCAAACCTAGGGGGATAAAGTTGACTACGCGCGCGTTTTAATAGTCCAGATGGCTTCTGGGCTAAATGACCTAATTAAATTAATTAATCCAGATTTTAATTAATTAATTAAATTAGGGTTTAATGACAAGATCTGGGCCATCCATACGCAAAATTAAAACCAATCCAAGGGTCCACGTTAAAACTGGGAAACTAACCCTAATTAAACTCAGGTAGCTTCGGTCATCTTCTCCGGCCAACCCTCACCTGAGTTCCCTCAATACACTACAATAATGCATCAAACTCTCATAAATGATCAATGAACAACAACAAACAAGAATCCAGGCACAAAATTCGTTTATTTTCAGAAACCAGCATGAATCGAATCAAACTTCTTTTAGGTCAAAAAATTCAGAGATTTGGTTCATGCTCATTTCTTCACCATTTTCAAAAACAACAAGTGTTGTGTGATCAGGGGAGCATGGGGAACATTTCTATAACATAAAATGAAGTTTTTGGAAAAATTGTTCTTGAGGTATACCTGAGGTTGAGCTTTCTGATTCTGGGCTTTCTGGACCTCTCTTTGGTGCAAGTTAACTCCAATGGGCCTCTTGAGGATGCTTTGATGCTTGGAACAAGCTTGCATTGGCTGGTTTTGATGTTGCAACTCTGCTGCACCAGAAATCGTGTTTTGATTTGGCTGTGTTTCAGGCTATGGTGGAGGGTGGGAAATGCTCCTTAGGTCATGAGAAGATGATTGGTGAAATAAAATTGAAGTTTTTGTGGCTGAGGAGTGAGTTTCGAAAGTTTGAAGGTTTTGAAATTTTTTGGGCAATCTGAGTGTTCCAATGTTTCAGGCTTCAATGTTATGTGTTTTGTGTTGCTTTAGGTTTGTATAATGTGTAGTGATTGGTTCAGAGAGTTGTTGTGGCATAGTGTGATTTGGTATGGTGTGAAATGCAAAAAGTCAAGATTTTGTACTCTGAGGTATGGGCATGGTGCAGACCTGAGTTCTTGGGGTGTCTGGCCTCAGCTGACTTTGTGGAGAGCCATGGAAATGGTTTTATATGCTGGCACAAGTGGATGAAGAGTTATATACCATTTTGCAGTTCTTGAATGTTTTGGCCCTTTTGAGATTTCTTGAAGTTCAAGGCATGAAAACACTTGATTCAAAGCACAATTCTGATGTTTAGAGGTCCATTTGACATATTGTGAAATGTGTGTGTCCATTTGAAGTATTAGAATGCCTTAACATGCCAATTTGCAAAATCACTCTTTGGCATGAAACTTGAAATTTTAGGATTTTTGCCAACTTTGAAAGGCCATATCTTGAGTTCTAGGATGAATCAAGACATATTATTGTACTTTTTGAAATGGAAAAGGCCTAATCTACAACTTTCATGACCAAGAATTTTTCATTTGAAGCATTTTTGGTTGAGAAAGAGGAGGTTGAAAAACTTTCCCAAAATGGAAAGTTTCCATTACAAGTCATTTTCATTTTTGGCAAGTTTGCAAATGGCTCAAAATTCTTCAATCTTGTGAACTTCAAAACTCTTCTAAGATAAAATAAAGATCATAGAACTTCAATTTGATGAAAATACCCCTTTGGTTCCATTGTTGGGGGCCTCAGATGCCCTGATTTTGACTTAACTTGCTCAAGAAGTTACCTAGTGAACATATGACTTCCACAATGAATGTATTCATAAAACTTGGTACACATGATCCTTATAACATCTTAAGAAAATTAGAAACAAGAATGGCCCAAAAATTTGGAGTTAAGGCCTCTGAAACCAAAACCCTAATTTTGGTCATCTGTGCAGTGAAAACCCTAGCTCTGCTTCCATGCCTTGCCAGTTCTTGTGATTCCTTGACTTCCATGAACTTTGAGGGACATAATATGATGATAGAACACACATGGACCCTCTTGGAACACTTTGAGGAATTTGGGAGGGCTCAGATGGAATCTTGGATTGCTCAGATCACAAACCCTAGAAGCAGATGAACTTGAACTTATATAGTGAAGTAAAAATCCAACATGAAATGCAATGCTTATGTTAAAACAAAAATGAAAGATCACAAGCCATGGTGTGATATGAGTGAGGGAAAATTTGGGGTTTTTACAGCTGCCCCTATTCAAACATGAGTTAGTTGTGCAGGATGTAAGCGCCTGGCTTATCAGTCAAACAAGATAACTTGTGGTTGAATACCAAACACAGTCCAAAATTTGCACTCACTAGATAGAAGAAGAAAAGGGATATAAATTGTAAAGTGTAGTATATTATGATTATCAAATGAAGGCGATGGAGGACGACCATCGAGAAGAGGACGACTACTGGGGATATAGTAGTAAGTAAAGCAATGACGGGGACGACCGACAAGCTAGGGAAATAAAGAGACCACGACGGGGACGATCATCGGGTAAGAAAACAAGATTTTTTGGGGATTAAAGTAAAGGCATTGATGGGGACGACCATCAGGCTAGCAAAGTATAGTAAACGACGATGGGAACGACCATCGGTTTAAAGAATAAATGAAATAGTGATGAGGGACGGTCATCAGAGGTGAAGGACGATCACCTAGCAAGGGACGACTGCTCTTTATCACGACATAGGACGAATGTCGGATAGAAAAGGTCGACGATGGGGATGACCATCAGATAAGCATGATGAAGGAAGATAATCAAAAGGTGAAGGACGATCACCTAACAGGGGACGACTTCTCTTTATCACGACATTGGACGAATGCCGGATAACAAGATCAACGATGGGGATGGACATCGGATAAATGATGAGGGACGGTCATCGAAAGGTGAAGGAAGATCACCTAGCAGGGGACGGCTGCTCTTTATCATGACATAGGACGAATGCCGGATAGAAAAAGGGTTCCACTAATGGGGACTCCGTTGGGGAAAGGGATGAGGGACGGTATCAAAAGGTGAAGGACGATCACCTGGCAGGGGACAGCTACCGAAAATATCACGACATAGGATGAATGTCGGATAGAAGAAACTTTTTTTGTTGGTGACTTACTGAGGAATGGTAAACACGGACGAGTGCTTACGCTTAAGAATAAAACGGTATAAGTGTTTGACACTGTGTATAAATTAAAGATGCAGACGAGCATCCTTAAGACCATGATACAGACGAGTATCGGTAGAAACAAACGTTGATGCGTGTTCAGAGATGATGATACTGACAAGTACCAACTGGTTAACAAAGAACACAGACGAGTGTCTAATCTTTTGAGGAGTGATATATAAACAAGATACAGACGAGTATCAAAGACTTCTATATAAGTATGATTTGTTGGTGAAGTATGAGAAAGACACGGACGAGTGTACGACTTGCTGGGGAATGTATGACACGGACGAGTGTCAAGTAAGTACTATATAAATAAGCATTTGTAACAGATATGTCTTGTCTTTTTATGGGGATAGGGTGACACGGACGGGTGTCGAAAGAGTGTATAATAAACAAGTATTTGTTTGTAGAAGGTGTTCTGGCAACCATGCTGGGGAAGGATGACACGGACGAGTATCAAAGAAGTATGTATAGGTATCTGTATTTGAGAGTGCAAAAGGTATTATGGCGACCTGCGAGGGATAAGACGACACAGACGAGTGTCAAAAAGAGTATATATGAATATGAACAGGCATTTGTGCGTGAGAGTTCAAAGGGGACGCTTTGGCTTATATCTGCAGGGGATGTAAGTTTTTATATTCATTGTTGATGAGATACTGATGGTAATTGTAGGTGACTGGCTCGAACCTGGCTTGTGATCATGCAAATGCTTGATTTTTGCCGTAATGCTCCGTATTAGATGGAATGCTATGCTTATTTGGTGAATATGATTCTAATGCTATGATTATGCAAAAGATAAACTGATCCGGGATTCGGATCCCGCTAAATGGCTCTGCTGATCTGCTTGGAAGAATAACCCGGCTGGGGAAGAGATTGTTGGTAGATCTAACTACAAGGAGAACTCTGCTTGGGGAAAGAGATCATTGGTCAATCTACCCGTAAGGAGAACTCAGCTGGGGGGAAGGAATCTTTCGTCACTTTGTTGTGTAAGAGTTTCAGGCATTGCTCTTCTGCGGAGAGGATGGAAACTCTGTGGGGAGATAGTTTCTTTATCCTTGCTGAGGATGAGAGATATGGCACTCTGGTGAGAATCTTGGATGAGGAAGCCCTTATTGAGTAGACTGGTGCTGGGGATGAGGAGGCTTTGGCAACTTTGCTAGGGAAAAGCATTTCAGATATTGCTCGGGAGATCCTGCTTTGGGAAGGAGGTAACGTTCGGGAAGTAGCATGTTGGGGATGCGATGCTTGATATGCCCCATGTTGCGTAATGAATACCTGCAATTTGTTAAGACAAAAGAAACACACAAGTATCCCGAGGTATCCCTTACCTGATTCCGTCATAGGAGTTAGATATTCCTGAAAGTAAATATATTTCCTGCAAGCATTTAATAAAAATGGTTCATTTGTTTTATGCAAGTGTTGTATCATGAATATTGGACATTTTGCAAACGAAATAAAAATGTACAAAACGAGATGTGACTGAAAACTCTGATTTTATTAATCTGGATTCCCTGAATTGGCAGATACAGTCAGAGAAACAAATCCCCTGGAATGAGGAGATTGCTATAAATTGAGAAAAGTAAAAGTGTTGGCAATGTTGACGACGCTCCAGTGAGCTTCCTTTGCTATGACCTGTATGACCTTGACGTTCTTCTCATCTTGCTTTCTGAAGAAGGTTGATTCTGACTGATGCTTTATCCTTTCGAAACTTGCCGTGTTATGAGGAATACAGACGAATTTAGAATGCAGTTGTTCGCTTATTCCCTGATTTTGCGTGAATCACCCTTTCGGGTTTTCAATCCACTGGGATACCCATTTTTGTCTGAGCTGTCCAATGTGGCTTTTCAACTCAGCGGGTGTACATTTTTCTTAATTTTCCCTTATTTTTGCCCGAGTCTTTATTCTGTTTTTGACTCACCGGGATGCCCTATTTTTGCCTGGACTTACATTCTGTTTTTGTGTCCAGCGGGTCATTTTATGCGAAGTATTTTTTAACAGCATCTGAATTCACATGGGATAAGAAATCTTCACCATCCATAGTAGTGAGCATCAGTGCTCCACCAGAGAAAACCTTCTTTACTATGAATGGACCATCGTAATTTGGAGTCCATTTTCCCCTGTGGTCTGTATGAGGAGGAATGAGTCTTTTCAGCAGAAGATCTCCTACCTGGTATTCCCGAAGCCTTACTTTCTGATCGAATGCTTTCTTCATCCTTTTCTGATATAACTGCCCATGACAGATTGCAGCCAATCTCCTTTCTTCGATCAGATTCAAATGATTATACCGGGACCGAACCCATTCTACTTCGTCTAGCTTTACATCCATCATCACCCGTAAGGAGAAGAGTTGTGATGTTGAATTTTGAAGTCCCGACACAGTTCTGCCATCATTTTGTTGTTCAAATTGGAACCATTATCAGTAATGATTCGCTCGGGCACTCCATATCGACAAATGATGTCTTTTTTCAGGAATCTGGCTACCACTTGTCTGGTGACGTTTGCATACGAAGTTGCTTCAACCCATTTGGTGAAGTAATCAATGGCTACCAGGATGAATTTGTGGCCATTTGAAGCCGTCGATTCGATCTTTCCAATCATGTCAATTCCCCACATGGCAAAGGGCAAAGGTGAAGACATTACGTTCAAAGGATTTGGAGGCACATGCACCTTGTCTGCATAGATCTGGCATTTATGGCATTTTCTGGCGTAGGCACAACAATCTGTGTCCATTGTGATCCAGTAGTAACCTGATCGTAATAATTTCTTAGCCATTGCATGTCCTCTAGCATGGGTACCGAAAGATCCTTCATGCACCTCGTGCATCAGCAAGTCTTCTTCTTTCTTATCAACACATCTGAGCAGAACCATGTCAAAGTTTTGCTTGTATAATGAACGATCAGCTTTGAGGAAGAAATTGCCGGCCAACCTTCTTAATGCCTTCTTATCATTGGATGATGCCCCTGGTGGGTAGATCGGATCCTCTAAGAAGCTTTTGATGTCATGGAACCAAGGCTTGTCATCTTTAGCAATGTCCACGGAGAAAACGTATGTTGGTCGGTCTAATCTAGATACCGAAATCCGAGGTACATAATTGTCGCTCCCGATAAATGGGAATGGCCCAAATAAAGGTACTGACGCGAACGGTCGGCGAAAGAGGGATGTGAGAACACACAGGAGTGAACTCACAGGGAATGAATAGAGTCTCCAGCTAGGCATTTTTATCCCGAAGGAAAGGTAATGCTGCATAAACCTAGGAAAAGACATGGATAAGACGGTTGCGAACCAGAGAGACTGAGAAAGGGGTTGGTTACAACCTGGGAAGGTATTAGCACCCAGATTGTCCGTCGTACTCGACGGGATCCACGCTTAAAAGATTTGTGTTTTAAAAGGGGTAGTGTCAGTGCAATCTGTGTATAAAAGAGCTGGAAAAGGATGTACAGGTGTCAGTGTAAAGGAAGTGCAAAGTGTGATATATACAGTGTCAGTGTAAGGATAAGAGTGAAATGCTCATGATAATGAGGCTAAAGAATAATGCTAGAAAGTGGGGGAATATACAGAGACTTTTGTTCGATAACTGTTAAGTTATGCCTACGTATCCTCTCGTGCAATGAGGAAGTCAGAACACCGTAGTTCGACCCAAAGAGACTGAAAGATGAATTGACTTGTGAACTGCTTACTTTCCTATGCTCAAGTGTATGATCTGTCTGGCACAGATGCAAACTGTCTTGCATTAGACGGAAGAAGCAAGTTCTCGTTTGTGTGTGAATGAGGTGAGAAAAGAATCCCGGAGGAGACGATTATTGTTTGTTTTTGAGTTTTCAGTCTTTTATTGCCTTTGAAAGTTTACCATAAGTTAATGAGCTTAAGCCTAAACCAATGGATTTGGTAAACTCATCACATCATCCCTCTGATTAGGGGTAATGAGAATACCTTAAGTGTGAAGTCAGCTTCTCACACTTAATCACCATGGTGTAGGGTTAAGATCATTAACCTACTTGTGATTATTTAGATGTCTTTGTTGTTTTTGTTTAGTGTTAAGTAATGAGATTAAGCCATAATCAAAGATTAAACATACTCATTACACCATCCTAATAGAAGGATAATAGATGAGAGTGTTTAAGCTGAGGAAGGCTCCTCAACTTAATCCATGATTAGGGATTAAACTCATGACAAAACAAAGCCTTTATTAAGTGGATTTTATTTAATGATATGATGAAGAAGTAAGTTTTATGGTTTGTAAGACAACTTGAGGGGGACTTGTCCATTAACACTAGGGTTAGTCCTTCTTAACCAATTAAGGAAGAATTAGAACCCTAATGCAAGGCCCAAGTTACAAGTATGATGTCTTGATGGTTATTATGTGAATTGATTAAGAGATTTAAACACATTAAGGGTTTAACACTTAGGATTAAAGTTATACACTCCATCCTAATAGAAGGATGCAGGCATAAGCTTAATCACAAAGACTTAAAGCCTTTAGGGTTTAGTCCCTGATTATGAGATGAGAATAGAAGACTCAAAGAGACACAAAGGTAAAAGCTAAGTGGGGAACTAATCAAAACCCTAATCATTGTCATGCTTGGTTGTTCCTAAGGTTTGTGAGGTTACAAGAGAAATCTTCAATGGAACCACCAGGAAGCAGATGAAAGGATCAGGAGAAGCAAAGTAACTTGCTTCATTGAAGAAGACAAGTCACTTGAGGAAAGAAAGTAAGAAGAAAAAGAATGAGCAAGCTCAATCTCAAACTCATAACAAAATGCAGCATGGATGCATAAGAGAGATGAAAAGAAGTTGTGAGAAGTGAAGGCAAATTCACTTCTCAAGATAACTTACCACCTGAAAAGTTAGTGAAAGAAATGCAATGCAATGCAAAATGAGATGAAATGGCATGATGAAAATCAAAACCAGAAGCACATTCATGATGATAATGATGCTATGGGATGATGCAAACATGAAACAAGGCATGGTGATGATCATACAAGCTTATGGATGTAGATGAAGCAAGTTTGGAACCATGGTCATACATGACAAGTTATGAAATGCATATGGCATACAACATGGCAAATTCAAGATGCAATGATCAAACATGCTTTCAATATGTCTTAAGATGTCAAATGAATCAAATGGATGCACAAAATGTCATGGCAAGTCAAGCCATGAATGCAAATGCAAGATGGATGCATATGGAAGCCCAAATTAAGGTTTATGATCAAAGCATCAAACATAACCCAAAATCAGAAGCAAACATCAATATAAAAAATTGAAAATGCACTCAAAGGATCCCTAAACCTATATTAACTCACTGCCCAAAGGAGAAGTTCCAACTCTTAACCTAATAAAAGTTATGAATTTCCTAAAATTTCAAGGGTTTTAGGGTTCCTTAACAAGAAAAATGTCAAACAAATGAAAAATAAAAGATCAAATCATGCCCATTTAATCTTACAAACTACATGTTAAACACAATGCAATGCAAAAAGAATCAAGGTCCAACTCTCACTGGTTAGGCAGAAATGACTTTTGGAAGTTTGGATCAAAATAATGCTTTGAAAATGAATTAATTCCATGGAAAATTCTCAAAATGCATCAAGATCAAAAAAGAAATTTGGTTTGAGGGTTGGACAATGTTTCTAAATGGTTTTGAATGTTTCATGAATTTTTTGGTGATTTTTAAATACCTAGAAGTATTTTTAATTAATTAATTCTCATTAATTAATTAAAAATAAACTTTTAAATATTTAAAAATATTTTTTATGTGCTAAAAATAAAAATAAAAATATTTTTGGTTCCTGAAAAATAATAAAAGTTTATACAAAAAATTTCAGAATTTTTAAGATTGTTTTGCTATTTTTAATAAATTGGACAAATTAAATGAAATAAAGTGTAAAATAATATGAATTTAATCTGAAAAATGGAAAGTAATCAAATCTAAGGGTCCAGATTCAAATGAAACACGCGCGCGTTTGACCTGGCGCCATATCCAACGGCTGGAATTCAAATTTCACTAATTAATGATTAAGCCCTAATCCAGCCCTAATTACTTTCAGATGACCGGAACATTGGTTCCGGTCATCTTCTCCGGCGAGTCCAAAACACTAAATCACTCTACACGCAATGAAAATGAAAACTAACTGCCCAAAACTCTTCCCCACCCAAAAACGAATTAAACCCCTCAATCAAACAACATTTATCATTCAGAAACAGGGAGAATTAAATCAAACATGTTTTAGGGCAAAAATTTCAGACGAAGCATACATCCTGGTTTCTCAACCATTTTAAAAAATAATCACATATTCATGATCAGGGGAATGCATAGAAGCTATTAAGAACTTAAAATCATGCTTCTGGAAAAAAAGTTCATGAAGCTACCTGAGTTTGAAGCTTTTCAGTTTGTAACTTTCTGACCTCTTCTCTTTGTGCAATCCACTCCTTTTAGGCCCCTGATGAAGTCTGGATGCTTAGAGAGAGTTTGTGATGGCTGGTTTAAGAGTTTGCAGCAGTTCTGTTCAAGGTGGTGTGAGAATCGTGTTTTTGATTCTTTGAGTTTCAGGTTGTTTTGAAGGGTGCTTTGTGACCAGGGAGATGTGTTGAGTTGGTTTATGAAGTTAGTTTTTGTGTTTGTGAGTTGTGTGATGAGTTTCGAAAGAAAATGCAAGTTGGAGAGATTTTGTGAATGCTGAGTTGTGGTGTGTTTCAGGCTTGCTTCTTGTTATGTTTAGCTTGCATTTGATCCACATAAACAATTCCCATTGGTCAGATGAGGTGACATGTGCTTTATTGATTGGTATGGGTGCTTTTGCAAAAATGTCAACTTTGTGTAAGAGAAGCATGGGTCACTTTCTAGCTAAGTACAAGGAGGGTATGCTGCGCAACATGATGTGAGGAAGGGCCTAGGATTGATCAGCCACCTAGCCAGCAAGTGGATGAGATGCTATCATGAGTTTTGCAACTTGCCTTGCCTTTGGTTCTTATGAAAGAAACTTGATCCATAAGCCATGAAACATGTGATTCCTTGGGTGCATTCTGAACTTTAGATGTTGTGTGATCATGTTGTGTGTATTAGAAGCCCATTTGATGACTTAATTGGCCTTGAGAAGTGAATTTCCAACTTTGCCTCTTTGGTGCATGACTTGAAATTTAGTGATTTTTGCCAACTTTGACAAGCCATAACTTTTGATCAAAAATGAATTAGGTCATGTTCTTGTACTTTTTGAAAAGGGAAAGATCTATTCTACAACTTTCATGACCAAAGTTTTTCCATTTGAAGCTTTCTTGAATCAAAAAGTAAGGGTTGAAAAAGTTGCTTAAAATGGCATTTTCATTAAAAGTCAAACTTGCCCAAAAAGTCAACTTTGCAAAAGACTTGAAATTCTTCAATTTTGTGAACTTCCAACCTCTTCTATGATCAAATAAAGATCATATACAATCAAAATGATGAAGAACACCCTTTGGTTGGGTCATTGGGGGCCTCAGATGCCCTGATTTTGCACTGACTTGCTTGAAAAGTCAACTCTTGATCAGATGACTTCCCCATGGAATTTCTTCATGAAAATTGATATGCATACTCCCTATACCACATGGAGACCAATAGAAACAAGAATGACCAAAAAATTTGGAGTTATGGCCTCTGAAACCAAAACCCTAATTCTAGGTCATCTATGCAGTCAAGCCTGGCTCTGCTTCCATACCATCCTCAGTTCTTGTGATTCTTTGGCATTATTGACTTTAAGAGGATATAATATGATACTTGAACATACATGGACCCCTTTGAAGTGATTGATGGCCTTTGGAGTGGCTCAAGAAGCTCTTGGATTGCTCAGATCACAAACCCTAGATGCAGATGACTTAGAATATATGCAGTGGATCAAAGATGGGATATGAGATATTATGATTGAGTTTATGCATATGACATGATCACAAGTCATGGTGTGAATGGGTGAGGGCAAATTTGGGGTGTTTACAATAATTGGCAGTTTGAACCTTGATCATGGAGGAAATGTTAGCTAAAGCATCTGCGAACTGATTCTCGTGTCGAGGGATGTACTTAAGTTTGACTATTGTGAAGAAAGTCAATAATCTCCTCGTGTAGTCGCAGTATGGGATCAGATGCTCTTGGTGAGTGTACCATTTACTGTTGGTCTGATTGATTACCAAAGCTGAATTCCTGAATACATTCAAAGTCTTGATCTTGAGGTCAATGGCTTCCTCAAGACCCTTGATACATGCTTTGTATTCAGCTTCATTGTTAGTGCAGGAAAAAGTGAGTTTTGCTGAGAAAGGAATATGAACTCCTTTAGGTGTAATGAGTATTGCACCAATTCCACGACCATTCATATTGACAGCTGTAAACACCCCAAAATTTCCCTCACCCATTCACACCATGGCTTGTGATCATTTCATATGCATAAACACAATCATACCATCTCATATGGCAATTTTGATTCACTGCATAGATTCAAAGTCATCTGCATCTAGGGTTTGTGATCTGAGCAATCCAAGGGCTTCTTGAGTCACTCCAAAGGCCACCAATCACTTTAAAGGGGTCCATGTGTGTTCTTATATCATATTACATCCTCTCAAAGTCAATAATGCCAAAGAATCACAAGAACTGGGATTGGTATGGAAGCAGAGCCAGGCTTAACTGCACAGATGACCTGAAATTAGGGTTTTGGTTTCAGAGGCCATAAATCCAAATTTTTTGGTCATTCTTGTTTCTATTGGTCTCTATATGGTATAGGGAGTATGCATATCAATTTTCATGAAAAAATTCCATGGGGAAGTCATCTGATCAAGAGTTGACTTTCTGGACAAGTCAGTGCAAAATCAGGGCATCTGAGGCCCCCAATGACCCAACCAAGGGGTGATCTTCATCATTTTGAGTGTATATGATCTTTATTTGATCATAGAAGAAGTTTGAAGTTCACAAAATTCAAGAATTTGAAGTTTTTGCAAAGTTGACTTTTTTGGGCATGGTTGACTTTTAAGGAATATGTCATTTTATGCCACTTTTCAAACCTTACTTTTTGATCCAAAAATGCTTCAAATGGAAAAACTTTGGTCATGAAAGTTGTAGATTAGATCTTTCCCTTTTCAAAAAGTACAAGAACATGACCTAGTTCATTTTGGATCAAAAGTTATGGTGTCTTAAAGTTGGCAAAAATCATTAAATTTCAAGTTATGCACTAAAAGGAAAACTTGCAATTTCATGTACCAAGCATTCTAGTGCCTTCAAAATGACTTCAAAACTTCACCATATGATCATACATGACCCCAAAAACAGAATTGGCCCAAGGGATTTTGCATTGTTTGCCTTGATTCTCAAGAAATCCATAAGCCATTTTTCATCACAAGTGCAAAAGGGGATTCTTGGCAAAACCATTTTTTAGGAAGTTATGTGATCACTAGCTGACTTCTATACATTGCCATGACTAAAAGAAGTGCCATGCTACAAAATTCAGCAAGCAATGTCTCATGTATATGGCACAAAATCATGAGAAAACACAAGTTGTCAAGTTGCAAAATCACTCTCAATTCATGATCCATATGTTGCAGTCAGCTGCAAGCAATCCAAGGGCCCTCCTCAACTCAAGCTGAAGCAAGACATGACTTCAAACTGCTGATGCCATGACCCATGCTGCAAGTACAAGCCAACTTGACTTTTTGGCAAAAACTCCCATACTCTTGGCACAGTAATCAGCCACCCCTACTGACCTGCCCTCAGCCTATTCACACATTGTTGGAGTGTTATAGCATGGCATTGGGCATTGAAGCAAGCCAGAACACAGCATACCACAAAACCTGCCAAAACTTTCCTCTCTTTGAATCTCCCTCTCCAGCCATCAAACATCCATTTTCTTTTCACCATTGCATCACACACACTCAAGAGAGCAAGAACCAACCATTGACAGAGCTTGAAACCACTCACACACAGACTCCATTTTCTGATACACCAGAACTGGAACTCTCAAAATAGCTTGTTTAAGCTCATTCCAAGCCTACCATTAGTACCAGGGGAATCAGTGGAGCAAGCCTGCATCAAAGAATAGCTCTGAAAGCCCAGAAACAGGAGTCTCCATCTCAGGTATGGCCATGAACATTTTTTCTCAGAGCTTGCATTTTAAGTTATAATCTGGTTGTGTATGTCTTGCTGATCATGGGGATGGGTTTAGAATTAAAAACGAGTGAGAAATGAGGATTTACCAGGGCTCTAAAACTTTGCCCGTGAATCTTCATGGCTTCGATTCTCTTAGTTTAAGCATGAGAAATTTAGTTTGAGAGATGATTTGAGTGAGGTTTGAGTAGAGGAACGTTTCCCTGGCTTTAATTTGATGGATGGTGGCCTGAATCATGATCTAGGGTTTTGACATTGCCGGAGAAGATGACCGGAGCTTCCCTCCGGTCACCTGAAAGTCATCAACTCTAAACCCTAATTAATTTGCCAGATGCATTCTCAGCCTTTGGATGGTGATTAGCTTAAGTCGTGCACGACCCAGATTGATTCACTTAGCCCTAATCCCTTTTATTTAATTTAATTAAGATTAATTAGGTTAATTAAATCAGACTCAATCCTGGCCCTTTAAAAACGCGCGCAGTCAACCCTTCTTTCCCAGATTCAAATATCAGCCTTTGGATTGAACTACTTTCCACTTTATTTTGTTTTATTTCATTTTCTTTATATTTAACTTGTACATTTTATAAAAAATAGCAAAAACCATTTTAAAATTATGAAATTTTTTATCCTGAGTTTCATTAATTTTTAAAACACAAAAATATTTTTATTTTTATTTTTTAGCATTAAAAAGTATTTTTAAATATTTAAAGGTTTATTTTTAATTGATTAATGAAAATTAATTTATTAAAAATACTTTTAGGTATTTAAAAATCACCAAAAAAATTCATGAAATGTTTTAAGACATTTAGAAACATTGTCCAACCTTCAAACCAAATTTATTTTTTGATCTTGATGCATTTTGAGAATTTTTCATTGAATTAAAATCATTTTGATGCATTATTTTGATCCAAACTTCAAAAAATCATTTCTGCCTATCCATGAAGAGTTGGACCTTGTTTCTTTTTGCATTGCATTGTGTTTAAAATGTAGTTTGTGAGATTAAATGGCCATGATTTGATCTTTCATTTTCCATATGTTTGGTAATTTTCTTGTTTAGGAACCCTAAAATCCTAGAAAACTTAGGAAAATCATATCTTGAATTTGGTTAAGAGTTGAAACCTCTCCTTTGGGCATTGGGTTAGTATAGGATTAGGGGTCCTTTGAGTGCATTTTCAATTTTTTATAATGTTGTTTGCTTCTGATTTTCGTTTTTGTTTGATGTATTGTTCATAAACCCTAATTTGGGCTTCCATATGCATTCATCTTGCATTTGCTTGCATAACATGACTTGCCATGACATTTCATGCCTCCATTTGATTCATTGAACATAATAAGACATATTGAAAGCATGTTTGGTCATTTCATCTTGCATTTGCCATGTTGTATGACATATGCACTTCATAACTTTTCATGTATGTTCATGCTTCTTAGCTTGCCCCATTTGCATTCATAAGCTTTTATGATCATTTCCATGTGCTGCCTCATGTTTGTAGCATCTCATAGCATCATCAGCATCATGTAAATGCTTCTGGTTTTGTTTCTCATCATGTCATCTCATCCCATTTTTCATTGCATTGCATTTCTTTTCTAACCCTTCAGGTGGTAAGTCACTTTGAGAAGTGAATTTGCCTTCACTTCTCATAACTTCTTTTCATCTCTCTTATGCATCATTGCTGCATTTTATCTTGTGTTTGAGGTTGAGCTTGCTCATCCTTCTTCTTCTTACTTTCTTTCTTCAGGTGACTTGACTTCTTGAATGAAGCAAGTTGCTTTGCTTCTCCTGATCCTTTTCTCTGCTTCCTGGTGATTCCTCTGAAGACTTCTCTTGCAAACTTCACAAACCTTAGGAACAACCAAGCATGACAATGATTAGGGTTTTGATTAGTCCCCCACTTAGTTTTACCTTGGTATCTCTTTGAGTCCTCTCTTCTCATCTCATAATCAGGGACTAAACCCTAAAGGCTTTAAGGCTTTGTGATTAAGCTTATGCCTGCATCCTTCTATTAGGATGGAGTGTATAACTTTAATCCTAAGTGTTAAACCCTTAATGTGTTTAAATCCTTTAATCAATCCACTTAATAATCATCAAGACATCAAGCTTGTAACTTGGGCCTTGCATTAGGGTTCTAATTCTTCCTTAATTGGTTAAGAAGGACTAACCCTAGTGTTAATGGACAAGTCCCCCTCAAGTTGTCTTACAAACCCTAAAAATCACTTCATCATCATACCATTAACTAAAATCCACTTAATTAAAGGCTTGTTTTGTCATGAGTTTAATCCCTAATCATGGATTAAGTTGAGGAGCTTTCCTCAGCTTAAACATTCTCGTCTATTATCCTTCTATTAGGATGGTGTAATGAGTCTGTTTAATCCTTGATTATGGCTTAACCTCATTACTTAACACTAAACAAAAACACCAAAAACATCTAAATAATCACAAGTAGGTTAATGATCTTAATCCTACATCAAAGGTGATTAAGTGTGAGAAGCTGACTTCACACTTAAGGTATTCTCATTACCCCTAAATAGAGGGAAGATGTGATGAGTTTACTAAATCCATTGGAAGCTTAAGCTCATTAACTTATGAAAATTTTTCAAAAGCATTAAAAGACTGAAAACTCAAAAACAAACAATAATCGTCTCCTCCGGGATTCTTTTCTCATCTCATTCACTCATAAGCGAGAACTTGCTTCTTCCGTCTAATGCAAGACAGTTTGCACCTGAGCCAGACAGGTCATACACTTGAGCATAGACAAGCAAGCAGTTCATCAAGTCAATTCATCTTTCAGTCTCTTTGGGTCGAACTACGGTGTTCTGACTTCCTCATTGCACGAGAGGATACGTAGGCATAACTTAACAGTTATCGAACAAAAGTCTCTGTATATTCCCCCTCCTTCCAGCATTATTCTTTAAGCCTCATGATCTTGAGCATCTCACTTTCATTCTTACACTGACACTTTCATATCACACTTCACTTCTCATACACTGACACTTGTACATTCTTTTCCAGCTTTGATACGCAGATTGCACTGACACTACCCCCTTTAAAACACAAATCTTTTAAGCGTGGATCCCGTCGAGTACGACGGACAATCTGGGTGCTAATACCTTCCCAGGTTGTAACCAACCCCCTTTCTCAGTCTCTCTGGTTCGCAACCGTCTTATCCATATCTTTCTAGGTCTATGCAGCATTACCTTTCCTTAGGGATAAAAATGCCTAGCTGGCAACTCTATTCATCTCCAGTGAGTTCACTGCTGTGTGTTCTCATTATCCCTCTCGCCGACCGTTCGCGTCTGTACCTTTATCTGGGCATTTCCCATTTATCGGGAGCGACAGCTTGGCGACTCTGCTGGGGAACCTTATACTGCAACCAGGGCTTCTGGTTCTTTTTGTGGGTTCCTCCTAGCGCTTGTTTGATTTGTGTTTACTGGGGTGTTATGTGTTATCTGTGCTTGTATATTTATTTTGTTTATTGCTTTATGCACAGTTGTTTTATTGCTTTCTTTATAGCTTTACATATATCATACTATCATACTGTGCTGGCTGGATCTGTTTTGTTGCTTTGGTGGGTGGGTGTTTTATTGAGAGTTGAGGTTCTACACCTGGGACCTGAGTGACACCTAGGCTAGAGTGGATCATATTCTTTCCCATTCCATCTCGGTCTGGTGCGGGAATATGAAACACGGTTCAGATATGGGTTTCTTCTTGAGAACTCTGTGTTGCAGATTTCCTGCAATACTAGGGCTATCTGGGAAGCCTGCTAAGTCTGGATGACCTTTAGTATTGACCTTCAGAAACTGAGGAGAATTAGAGGAGGAACTTTTATGGTTATTGTAAACACTGTACCTCCGGGATAGAAGTGTTTACACTTCTCATAATTGATCCAAGTCTGAGGATCCTTGTTTTAGAACACCACCTGTGAGGGGTTTGGGCTGTTTACAGGTTTGCAGGTACCCTTGGCCCCAGCATACCCTGTTACTTTGTTTGATTAAGAATACTCCATGTTGGAACAGTTCTTATGATTCTAAACCCTGGACATGTGGCTCTTTATTTGAGCCCCCCACCATGGTTACTGGATTTATAGACCTCCATCTGGAATTCTTGCACATACATGGACTTATATCAGAGCAGTTAATCAGATCCAGCTCAGTCACAAACCCTTGCATATCATTTGCATACATCCTCATTGCATCATTCTAACATGTGTTTATTTGTTTTTCAGGGTATCCATCCTATCATTTTAGCTTGGTTTTGACCCCTTCTTCAGCTTAGACCCATCTTCATCAGCACTTGCTTTAGCTATCAGCCACCTGCTTCAGTCACTTGCATCCTCAGTCTCAGCCTATCAGTGGCCCATCTTCAGTGATATTCTCAGTCATCATCATCAGCACCCATTCTTCAGCAACATGGCACCTAAGAAAAGTAACATCTCCTATCACTTCTTTGAGCCTGAGCTAGCTAGCATCAGGAGGATTCAGACCCTGATTACTCCAGACCATATACCATATTTCAGAGAACATTATGGAGGAATCCTTGATGTGGTATTGGATTTGGACCCTTCACAGAGGAGCTTGATACATACCTGCCTGCAGTTCTATGACCCCCCTCTGAGGTGCTTCACATTTCAGAATTTTCAGTTGGGACCCTTGCTGGAGGAGTATTCATCATTGGTTGGTATACCTATCAGAGGTGGAATCCCTTTCAACCCTGAGATGGCTTTCCCAAGTAATGAGGAGATAGCCAAAGCATTATATCTGGAACCAGTTTTGATTGGGCAGAATTTGACATCTAAAGCTGGGATCTCTGGTTTTCATCTGGATTTCTTGACCTCTCAGGCTAGTTTGAAGGCCTCCCTAGGGGAGTGGAAGGCAGTCTGTGCTCTGTTGGCCCTCAGCATATACGGGGTCATACTTTTTGCAGATGAGCCTAGGTTTGTTAGCAAGAGTGCAATCCATCTTTTCATCCTGAGAAACCCAGTACCCACCTTACTGGGAGATCTTTACTACTCTGTCCATCAAAGGAATGAAAAGAAAAGGGGAAGATTAGTGAGATGCTGTGCACCTTTGTTCCATACTTGGTTGCTCAGACATTTGCCAAAGACTGATGCATTCCTGAACCCTCACCAGCAGAAGAACTGGGCTAGAAGGCTTGTTGCTCTAACCTCAGATGATATCAGATGGTGTACTCAGAGCACCAAGGGCAGAGATATCATTACAAGTTGTGGGCAGTTTCCCAATGTGCCTCTGATTGGAGTGAAGGGTTGCATCAATTACAACCCTCTGCTTTTCAAAAGGCAACTGGGCTATGCATTAGTCCATCCTCCCAGAGCACAGGATCTGACTGAAACCCTTTATGTTGAAATCAAGCCTAATCTGGCTGTTGTCAGGCAGGCAACCTGGGCCTGGGACAATGTGCAAACTAAGGGGATAACTATTCTTGGAAGATGCAATAATGTAGCCTCAGGCCAGTACTATGAGTGGTCACATGCCAGGGCTCAAATTTCTGGAATGCCTTTCACTATTGAAGATATGCCTGGACCTTCCACAGCACCACCTCCAGCAACTGTCAGTTTAGAGAAGTTTGAGAAATTGAAAGAGAGAAATGAGAAGTTGACTCAAGCTCTACAGAAGACCCTCTGGGAGAGGAGTGATGGTAGGTTGGATATTGAGAGGCTGGAAAAGTTGAAAGTGGAGCATTTGGCTAGAATTGAGAAGTCTGAGGATTACATTAAGAAGTCTAGGGCTGGAGAACAGATCTTGAAGAATGCCTGCAAGGAAGCTCAGTTCCAAAAGGCCAGGACTGATTTGTATCTAAAGGAGAGTCAAGCTAGGTGGGTCAGGATCACCGAAGCTCGCACTCAGGAGGATAAAAGGACTCAGGATAAGATTGAGCAGATGGAAGCTAATGCAAAAGAGCAACATGAAGCCCTGGCAGCAGCCCAGAGAGAGGTCTCAGAGTTGAAGATCAGAGCTGGAGTGAAGAGGTCAAAGGACCAAAGTCAGCACAAGAAGCTAACTGCAGCTATTGCCACAAGGAATCTCCTTATTAGGAATCTTACAGAGCGTCCAGCTGATCCTGTGACTGAAGCACTTCTCAAGGAAGTTCAGGAGGATGAATTTGGCCTTGGAGTTTGATCTTTTTGCTTGTTGTTGTTTTCATTTTATGTACTTTTCTTCATGATTGTATTTTTTGACCCCTCAGAGGGCTTGTATTGTAAAAGAAACAAGTTATGTATCATTTACCTTTTTGTAATATATGTGTTGGTTTGTTTCATCTGATTCTTCAAGCAACATCACAAGCATCTTCTTCAAGGGGTCTGGAAAGGTCAAAACCAAGTACCAAGCCGGATACTTTGGAAACAAATAGACACACTGCATTGCATACTAACCTTTTGTTTTGTTTTGTAGGTTTTGTTTTATTGTTACTAACTCTGTTGTGATCTCAGGAATTATTGCTCGACGTCGAGGGTTTCCACTACAACCGTCCACACAGATACCCCACCCGCAGCAATCTTTCGGGCATACAGATGGATCAGATGCAGCAGGACCTTACGGAGGTCAGGAATCAGATGACCAACGAGAGGTTGGAGATGAGGACTCAAATGACACAGTTTATGGAGGTAATAAACAATATGGCTCAAAGTCAGGAGAGGTTAAGGGCACTGGTAGAAGGGAGAAACCAGGAAGACCATCAGCCAGGGACTGCTGGGACAAGCAACAATGAAAGAGTCCAACCCCATGTCAATCCCCCAGTCTTTGGACCCCACCTCCATCCAGAGGCCAACATTCCTGTCAATATACAAGGGACTGCCACAACAGGGAGGGTACTGCAAGAAGACCCCCAGGAAGATCAGTTCACAGTGATGGGAGCTGGGGAGGAGGCCTATGACAGAAGGCTGGATGAGATAGCTGAGAAATTAAGATCCTTAGAGTCTCAAAACTCTTTGGGTTTTGATGTTATAGATATGGGCTTGGTAGACGGGGTCAGGATCCCACACAAATTTAAGCCACCATGCTTTGAGAAGTATAATGGGACTTCCTGTCCCCGGACCCATCTACAATCTTTTCTCGGGAGGCTGAAGGCCTATACCATGGACGAGAAGCTGTGAATGTTTTTGAAATTCTGTAATGAGATGTCCTAAGAGATGTTCCAACACTTAATAGGACATTTAACCAAAACTTAAACAGCAGGAAAAATAAACAACACAGAAGTTTGTTAACCCAGTTCAGTGTATAACCACACCTACATCTGGAGGCTACCAAGCCAGGAGGAAATCCACTATTAGTAATATTAATTCTAGACTTAAACCACCCTGTTTAATCTATCACTTAATACTTACCCAATGCAATTTCTACCTAAGACTCACTTAGATAAGAGTACCCTACTCACTCCCCCTCAATCACACAGTGATTTTGTTTACAAGTTTAATTAAATTGAAGTCACACTTCAAACAAAAAACAGCTTGATCTTACTTCACAGTTTCAATCAAGTCACAAATGCACTTTTGCTTAAAAGCTCATAAAGTGGTACATAAAAACAACCTGCTATTAAAACACTAGACACCCTATTTAGTCTTCTGAAATTCGTACTCAATTCTATGAGTTTCTGTTGTTTAAATAGGAATCTGAATTTTGGGCTTTCTGTAGAATGATCCAGCCCTAATGTGCAGCAACTGTCACCTTGAATTTAGGGTTTGTTACCTCCTATATTCTAGGTGCATTAGGTCTTCTGTTTTAATCTGAATCTTCAATTTAAAACTCCCTACAGATGCGCCTTGTTCTGTTTTTATCCAGCATTAATTAATTCCAGATAGTTCTCCTTAAATATCTCTGATCTGTTAATCAATAATTAATTCTGGTAGCAGGTCTGAGATGTCTCAACATCTGTTGGGACATCCTGAAAAACTGAACTTAATTTATTCACACAATGTCCCAACATCTGATGAGACATCCTGAAATAAATTCACATACTCTGTTTGATAATGTCCCAACATCTGATAGGACATTCTGAACTGAATTTAACATTTCTTGTTTGGTCAAAAATTCTGCCAATTCTTAAACATCTACAAACTCCCCCTTTGGCTAATTTTTGGCTAACATCTTTTCTGGTTTTCAGAGTGCAGCAGAAGTTCTTTTTATCAGAGTATATCATAACTTTTCTGTTGATTCTTATTTGAGATTACTCCCCCTCAAACAAATATGTGTCCAGTCTTGTTGCAACAGAAATACACACTGATTCAGTTCAGACAGAAACAAACAGATCTTTCATTCATTTAAACAGCAATTACATTTGATGTTGTTCTCCCCCTTGGTAGGCACAAAATTAGGGGCCAAAGAACTCTTATCCAGAATTACAAATCATTGCTGTCATTACAAATGCCTCACATACAAAGATCACTCAGATTCATCACTCTCAGTTGCTTCTTCCACTTCAGTGTCTTCATCTTTATCAGCTTCACTTTCAGCTTCACTGTCTTCACCAGATGCAGCATTCTGATCTTCTTCACTTTCCAACCTCTTAATTATTTCCTCCAGCTTCTTCTTTCTAGCTTCAAGCTCTTTGCAGGTGCACTTTAGCTCAGCAATTAATTCTTTCTTGGAGATTGGATTCTTAACAGTGGAGGGACCAGCAGATGTCCCAGAAGGAGCTTCAACATCTGCAGCATGATGACTGAGGAATAACTTGTAGTGAAAAGCCAGGGGGCTCCCTCTCTTGCAGGCAGTATCCTTGTCAGTTAAAATCCCAGGATATTGATTGAGTACAATACCACACAGCAATGATGGAAAAGCTATTGGCAGCTTTGTTGCAGAAGAGCTGGAATGCTTCATGGTTTGATCAAAGATGAAAGCTCCATAGTCCATTTTGGTTTGAGTTCCAACAGCATATATAAATCTGGCTAGACCAGTTGAGATTGAGGAAGTGTGGTTAGTAGGCACCCAATTAGATGTACCAATCCTGTTCAGCATGGCATACTTTCTGGTAAGCATGCTCACAGAGAGCTTTCCCTTCACAGGCCAAGCTTTGACCTGATTTGCAGTGATCACCTTACAGATTTGATTATCTGTTTTCCCTAGCTCATTGGGTCCATCTGTGTCCCTTCCTAGATACTGATTAATGATTTGGGGAGAGAACTCAACACACTTACCTCTTACAAACACCTTTCTGAACTCTGAGGACTTACCATTTGAGCAATCCTCCTGAAGATTCACAATGAACTCTTTGACAAGAAGTTCATAGCAGGGAGAGAACTCTGAGACTGTCTTGAATAGTCCTGCAGCAGAGATTAGGTCAATGAGTTCTGTGCACTCAAGTGCATTGCTGCTCAGTTCTCTTTCCAGGGCAACCCTTCTTTGGAACACATACTTCCATCTGTTGACACTAGATACACGATGAAATGATATGTTGTCCAATGGAGCTTCTGGAACAGCAGTTGAAGCTCTTGCTGATGTTGGTCTTTTCTTGGGAGGAGATGTTGGGACATCTGATCCAACATCTGAATCTGATGGTGTTGCAGCTTTTCTCTTCTGAGTTTGAACCTTGCTCCATGGTTTTGCTGGACCAAAAGTGGCTTTAGCCTTGCCTTTCTTTGGACTAGCCTTCTTCTTCTCAGGAATGACAGGTTCATCTTGCATCTTTCCTTTCCTGGACCTTAGCCTTTTGGCAATGCTGAGATTCACAGATGATATGATCTCTGCATCAGAATCCTGTTCCAGATTGACTATTGGAGGGGATTGAGCAGTCTCCTCATCAGCTTGTTGATCAGTAGAAGATTGATCTTCATTTGAGTCTTTAGCCTGTTCCATAGAAACTTCTTTATCACTTTCACTTGAGACCTCTTTCTTGTCCTCAGTCTGTTCAGTATCAGCATTAGATGAGTTTGCTTTCTCATCTGCATATGTTCCAACATCCGTTGGGACATCTTGTTCTGCAGCAGTGTTCTTTGTATCTTGAGCAGGTTCTTCTTGAGGTGCAGGAATGGTGTTCAAGGGAACAGAGATTCCTTTCACTACTCTTTGTTCAGAGAAAACTTGGTTGACAATCTCCTTGATGGAATCATCAACATATTTGGAGTATTTAACATGTGAAGGAATTTCTTTAGCTTTGCTTCTGATTTGATCTTTACCTCTTTTTGGTGTTCTTGCCTTCTTAGTGTGAGAGGCATTTCCCCTGAGCTCGTCTAATGGTGTTGATTGCATTGGCACCATAGAAATAGGAGTGACATGAACCACGTCTTCCTGGTTGAGAACTTCTTCAGCTGTTTTAGGGTTTTGAGACATTGTTGAGGAAGATGAATGTGCAGCTTTAGGGTTTAAGATTTCTGAAGGATTACTAGTTAATGTGATTCGCTTGTGATGATGTGATGAGACTCTTGATAGCTGCTTATAAGGAATTACCAAATAAGTAGCCGTTACAGTCCAAATGATTAGGAATGAAATTCCCAAGGATCTAGTCCAGACTAGCTTTGCCATCTGGAACTTATGCCATGCAATGTCATATGACATGTTGGCACATCTCATTAACTGCTAGATATCACATACACAGATTCCATGTTTGCCCCTTAAGTTCTCAAATTGTGTAGCATCCAATGCTTTGGTAAAGATGTCAGCTAATTGCAGATCTGTAGCAACATGATCCAATGAAATCACCTTCTCTTCTACAAGATCTCTGATGAAATGATGTCTGATATCAATATGCTTTGTCCTGCTATGTTGAATGGGATTCTTTGATATGTTGATTGCACTTAAGTTGTCACAGTACAATGTCATGACATCCTGTGGGACATTGTACTCAGTGAGCATCTGCTTCATCCAAACCAACTGAGAACAACTGCTACCTGCTGCTATGTATTCAGCTTCAGCTGTAGATAAAGATACACAATTCTGTTTCTTACTGAACCAAGAAATCAGATTGTTTCCTAGAAAGAAGCATCCTCCTGAAGTGCTTTTTCTGTCATCAGCACTTCCTGCCCAATCAGCATCACAGAAGCCAGTGAGAATAGGTTTGCAACCATGAAAGTACATTATGCCATAGTCACAAGTACCATTAACATATTTAAGGATTCTCTTGACTTGATTGAGATGACTGACTTTTGGATCAGCTTTATATCTTGCACAAACTCCTACTGCAAATGCAATGTCTGGTCTGCTAGCAGTCAAGTATAACAAGCTCCCAATCATGCTTCTATATAAACTATGATCTACATTCTCACCCTTCTCATCTTTAGTCAGCTTTAAATGTGTAGGAGCAGGAGTTCTTTTATGAGAAGCATTTTCCATTCCAAATTTCTTCACTATGTTCTTGGAGTACTTGCTTTGTGAGATGAACATTGAGTCTTCCATTTGCTTAACTTGCAGACCAAGAAAATAGGTTAATTCACCTACTAGACTCATTTCAAATTCAGCTTCCATCTGCTTGACAAAATGTTTGACCATCTTATCAGACATCCCACCAAACACAATGTCATCCACATATATTTGTGCAATCATGACATTACCTTCTTCATCTTTAACAAACAGGGTTTTATCAATCCCACCTTTTCTGTATCCTTGCTTGATAAGAAATGTGGTAAGTCTTTCATACCATGCCCTTGGAGCTTGCTTCAGACCATAAAGTGCTTTCTTGAGTTTGTATACATGATTTGGACAGCTTGGATCAACAAATCCTTTAGGCTGTTCTACATATACCTCCTCATTAAGATAACCATTAAGAAAGGCACTTTTCACATCCATTTGAAATAGCTTGAACTTTAAGATACAAGCAATTCCCAACAGTAGTCTTATTGATTCAAGCCTTGCTACTGGTGCAAAGGTTTCATCAAAGTCTACTCCTTCAATTTGAGTGTATCCTTGAGCCACAAGTCTAGCTTTGTTCTTTGTAACAATTCCTTGTTCATTTGACTTGTTCTTATACACCCATTTTGTACCAATCACATTTATGTCATCAGGTCTAGGTACAAGATTCCACACTTCATTCCTTGTGAATTGACCTAATTCCTCTTGCATAGCACAAATCCAGTATTCATCAGTGAGAGCTTCCTTGACATTTTTAGGTTCTATTTTGGAAACAAAACAAGAACCTGAAATCACTTCTCTTGATCTAGTGCTCACACCTCTGTTGGGATCACCAATTATTAAATCTTTGGGATGATCCTTCTGTATTCTGATGGAGGGAGGTTTGCTTGAATCTTCTGACCTTGTATCATTTTGAGTGAAGTTATATTGATCATTCTTTTCTTCAGCTTCAACCTTGATATCAGCAGATGTTCCAACATCTTCTGGGACATCTGTAGGAGCATCATCAATTATCACATTTATGGACTCCATGATAACATTTGTTCTGTAGTTAAATACTCTATATGCTCTGCTGTTTATAGAGTATCCAAGGAAAATTCCTTCATCACTTTTAGGATCCATTTTTCTCCTTTGCTCCCTATCTGCCAGAATATAGCATTTACTTCCAAATATATGAAAATACTTAACAGTGGGTTTTCTGCCCTTCCAGACTTCATATATTGTGGACAAAGTTCCTTTTCTCAAGGTAACTCTGTTATGAATATAGCAGGCAGTGTTCATGGCTTCAGCCCAGAAATACAGAGGTAGCTTTTTAGCATGTATCATAGCTCTTGCTGATTCTTGAATGGTTCTATTCTTCCTTTCAACAATCCCATTCTGTTGAGGAGTGATAGGAGAAGAGTATTCATGATTGATTCCTTCTGAAGAGCAGAAATCTAAGAATTTTTGATTCTCAAATTCCTTTCCATGATCACTTCTAATTCTGATCACACAGCTGGATTTTTCCCTTTGTAATCTTTGACATAATTCCTTGAATACATCAAAGACATCTGACTTTTCTTTAATGAAATTTATCCATGTATATCTTGAAAAGTCATCAACCACCACATATGCATACCTCTTACCACCAAGGCTTTCAACTTGCATAGGTCCCATGAGATCCATATGTAACAATTCCAAAACTTTGGAAGTTGTCAGATGTTGGAGCTTTGGATGGGACATCTTGGTTTGCTTGCCTATTTGACATTCACCACATATTTTGCCATCATCAATCTTCAGTTTAGGAATACCTCTTACAGCATCCATAGATATGATCTTCTTTATGCCTCTGAAATGAAGATGACCTAGTCTTTGATGCCACAGTTTCACTTCTTCTTCTTTAGCTAGAGAACAGGTTGAAGTGAGACTGAGATTTTGGGATTCCCACATGTAACAGTTGTCTTTAGATCTGGCTCATTTCATGACAACCTCTTGTTCTTTGTTAGTCACTATACATTCAGATTTGGTAAAGTTTACACTGTACCCTTGATCACATAACTGACTTATACTGATCAGGTTAGCAGTTAAACCTTTAACAAGCAGCACATCATCTAGTCTTGGAACATCTTGACAATCCAAGGTTCCAACTCCCTTGATCTCTCCTTTAGCTCCATCTCCAAAGGTAACATACCTGGATGAATGTGGCTTTAAGTTTACTAGCAAATTCTTCAATCCAGTCATGTGTCTTGAGCATCCACTGTCAAAGTACCAGTCTTCTTTAGCTGATACTTTCAATGATGTATGTGCTATGTATGCAGTACTTTTCTTTGACCAGATGAGTTGAGATTTCTTTTGATGCCTTTGCTCTGAGTGTTGTTCAGCTGATCTCCAAGCTTGATTGTTGATCTTGTTCTTGTGTATGTGGCTTTGATCAGTCTGAATATCAGCTTTTGGTCTCCAAACTTTCTTGATTACTTCTGTCTTTTTCTTAGAATATTGCTGACTTTTATGCAGCACTTTCTTGGTATCTACTACTTTCTGCTTGGAAGGTTGCTGACACATCTGATTTGGATATCCATGTAGCTTATAACAGTGAGGTTTGATATGCCCAAATCTTCCACAGTGATGACATCTCCATCTTTGATATTTTTTCTTCATTTTGTTCTTTCCAGAATGTTGAGACATCTGTTGGAACATTATGTTTGTCTTTGTGTTCTGATGTTGGAGCATCTGTTGAGACATCTTGTTTGACTGTATAGTTTTTGAAGTAGTTTTGCTAGAGCTTGCTTCATCTCTGTTATATCCCAGTCCACTTTTGTCCCCTGAATGTTTATTATTGCAGAGAATAGCATCCAGTGTATTTGAGCTGCTGTTCATCATTCTAACAGATTTGGACATATGTTCCAGCTTAGAATTGAGAAGAGTTACTTCACTTTTTAAGGTATCAATGATTACTTGATCACTTGCTTTTTCTTCTTCTAGTACTTCATTCTGCTTCTTTAGCTTTATGACCTCACTGCATACTTCAGTACTTCTCTTGTACAGATCCTTGAAGGCTTGCTCAAGATCTGCATAAGTAAGCTCTTCACAGCTGGAATCACTGTCATATTCACACAGTCCAGCTAAAGCAGCAATGTGCTTAGCTGATTCTTCTTCTGAATCTCCTGAGTCTTCATCAGACCAGGTTACAGATAGTCCCTTCTTTTGTCTTTTTAAGAAGTTAGGACATTCCTTCTTGATGTGTCCATATCCTTCACATTCATGGCACTTGATTCCTTTTTCTTGACTGGTCTTTTCAGCAAGATTTGATCTTCTGTTAGCATCATAGGTTCTCTTGTTTTCAGAAGAGTTTGTGAATCTTCCACTGGAATTTGATTTACCTTCCATACCTCTGAGAATCTGTTTGAACTGTCTTGTAATCAATACAAGGTTTTCTGATAAGCTTTTATCATTTGCTAGTTCATCATCTTCTTCTTCATCTGCATTTGAAACCAAGGCAATGCTTTTGTTCTTTTTAGCATGTGTGTCATTCATTCCCATCTCAAAAGTTTGAAGGGAACCAATTAGTTCTTCAGCTTTCATGGAGCATATGTCTTGTGCTTCTTCTATTGCTGTGACTTTCATGTCAAATCTTTTTGGCAAAGATCTGAGAATCTTCCTTACAAGCTTTTCATCAGTCATATTTTCTCCCAAGGCTCCAGAAGTATTGGCTATATCCAAGATGTTCATGTAGAACTCATGAATTGATTCATCTTCCTTCATTCTCAAGTTTTCAAACTTGGTGGTGAGAAGTTGAAGTCTTGACATTTTTACTTTTGATGTTCCTTCATGAGTTGTCTTGAGGGTATCCCACACATCTTTGGCCAGCTCACAATGATGCACCAGTCTGAAAATATTTCTATCAATGCCATTGAATAAAGCATTTGGGGCTTTTGAGTTGCCTAGTTCTGAATCTTCTTCCTCTTTACTCCATTCTTCTTCAGGTTTCAGAACTATTGATCCATCTTTGGTGTTTTGAACAGGATGTTTCCATCCAACATTTACTGCTCTCCATGCCCTGTTGTCAAGAGACTTTAAGAATGCAATCATTCTTGGCTTCCAGTAGTCATAATTAGAACCATCCAGTATAGGTGGTCTATTTACTGACCCTATATCTCTGTCCATGTTACAGAATTTGTTTTCCCTAGATCTCACCCAGTATAAACAGGCAGGGTGCCTGCTCTGATGCCAATTGAAATTCTGTAATGAGATGTCCTAAGAGATGTTCCAACACTTAATAGGACATTTAACCAAAACTTAAACAGCAGGAAAAATAAACAACACAGAAGTTTGTTAACCCAGTTTAGTGTATAACCACACCTACATCTGGAGGCTACCAAGCCAGGAGGAAATCCACTATTAGTAATATTAATTCTAGACTTAAACCACCCTGTTTAATCTATCACTTAATACTTACCCAATGCAATTTCTACCTAAGACTCACTTAGATAAGAGTACCCTACTCACTCCCCCTCAATCACACAGTGATTTTGTTTACAAGTTTAATTAAATTGAAGTCACACTTCAAACAAAAAACAGCTTGATCTTACTTCACAGTTTCAATCAAGTCACAAATGCACTTTTGCTTAAAAGCTCATAAAGTGGTACATAAAAACAACCTGCTATTAAAACACTAGACACCCTATTTAGTCTTCTGAAATTCGTACTCAATTCTATGAGTTTCTGTTGTTTAAATAGGAATCTGAATTTTGGGCTTTCTGTAGAATGATCCAGCCCTAATGTGCAGCAACTGTCACCTTGAATTTAGGGTTTGTTACCTCCTATATTCTAGGTGCATTAGGTCTTCTGTTTTAATCTGAATCTTCAATTTAAAACTCCCTACAGATGCGCCTTGTTCTGTTTTTATCCAGCATTAATTAATTCCAGATAGTTCTCCTTAAATATCTCTGATCTGTTAATCAATAATTAATTCTGGTAGCAGGTCTGAGATGTCTCAACATCTGTTGGGACATCCTGAAAAACTGAACTTAATTTATTCACACAATGTCCCAACATCTGATGAGACATCCTGAAATAAATTCACATACTCTGTTTGATAATGTCCCAACATCTGATAGGACATTCTGAACTGAATTTAACATTTCTTGTTTGGTCAAAAATTCTGCCAATTCTTAAACATCTACAGTTTTATTTCGAGGATAGCTTGACTGGAGCTTCGAGGGAATGGTACTCCCATCTGACAAGAGCAACTATTAGATGCTGGAAGGACCTGGCAGAGGCCTTCATCAGACAATATCAGTATAATCTGGATATGGCACCCAACAGAACCCTCCTGATGGGGATGTCTCAGTCATCCAGAGAGAGTTTCCGTGAATACGCTCAAAGATGGAGACAGCTTGCTGCTGCTGTCCAGCCACCTATGTCAGAGAGGGAGATGGCTGATATGTTCATGAACACCCTTCAGGGGACTTACATTGATAGGTTATCTGCCTTCTCATCTACCAGCTTTGCAGATGTAGTCATAGCCGGGGAGAGAATTGAAAGCCTATTGAAGATGGGAAAGATCTCAGACAACGGTGCAAGCTCATCCAGTAATGCAAGAAAGCCTTTTGCAGGCCCAAGAAGGACTGGTGAGACCAATGCTATCCACACCAACAGGGGCAGGCCCCAATATGTTCATAGATCTGTGGCAGCAGTCACCATTCCCGCTCCAGCTCATCCATAACCAGCTTATCAACCGCCGCAACAAAATTATCAGCAACAAACTCAGTATCCTCCGAGAAATTACAACAACAGCAACACCAACAACAATAATCAGCAGAGACCGTTCCAACAGAGGCCCTCTCAGGCCAATAGGGTGATCGATCCGATCCCTATGCCCTATGCAACATTACTGCCACAACTCTTGAAACTCAACCTAGTTGAGCTAAGGACGTTGGCACCTCCAGATCCCAACAGTCTGCCCAGGAATTACGACGCCAGCGCCAGATGTGCCTTTCACTCAAATGCACCTGGTCATAGTATAGAAAAGTGCAGAGCTTTGCACATGAAGGTACAAGACCTGGTAGACTCTAAGGCTCTGAACTTTGCACCACCACCAAATGTCAACAAGAACCCTATGCCACACCATGGTGTTCCCCGAATCAATGCTATTGAAGAAGACAAGCCGTCTTACCTGATAACCAGTGTGGGTCAGATTCGGACACCGTTGGTGGAGATTAAGGCTCAACTCCTCGAATGTCAAATGTTCCCGGGGTGCGAGTTAGGTTGTGCTTACTGCAACATTTCAGTGAATGGTTGTGATAACCTGAGGAATGGCATAGATGGTCTCATCCAGAGTGGCCTGCTCCAAATTACAACATCATTTCCAACAAATCCAGCAACCTCATCAGCCGCAATTCCAGAACCTCCTACAACTGCAACAACCATTGTTCCAGACAACTTTTCAGCTTCATCAACAAATGCTTCATCCGTCATCTCAACTGATCAGCTATCAACAAACTTTCCTTCTACAACTTCAGCATCACTCCATTTTGAATCTCCTACAACAACAACACCCATCCTTCCGACAATGTCTCCTACAACATCAGCAACAAACCATGAAGATGTCTCCACAGTTACGATTTATTATGATCCTGAAAATGACTCTGCCTACAACTCACAAAGTGCTACTCCCATCAGAGCACCTGTCACAATATATTATGATCCACAGACTATCACAGTCCCTTCTGCAGCTGCCATCAATCCAGTCACTGTCACAGTGCCTGGGCCAGTACCTTATGAAAGCAGTAATGCCATCCCTTGGAATTACGGCTCTGACGTATACTGTGAAGGAAAGAAAATCACTCTTGAACCACCAGCACCTGCACCACAAATAGACAATGTGGGAGGAGGCGGAGGCTTCACTCGAAGCGGACGTCTCTTTGCTCCACAAATTCAAAGACCCACTGCCGAAGCAGAAGCTGCTGCCAAGGCAAAAGGAAAGAGCCCGGTGCAGGAAGATCAAGCTACTTGGGAAACTTTGAAAACACCCTTTGATCAAGAAGTTGATGAGTTCATGAGAATCATCAAGAAGAGTGATTACAAAATAGTGGATCAGCTTCATCAGACGCCTTCCAAGATCTCCATTCTATCATTGCTTATGTGCTCCGAAGCCCATCGGAATGCACTACTCAAAGTCCTGCACGCAGCTTACGTGCCTAAAGAGATCACCGTCAATCAGTTGGAAACTGTGGTTGGAAATGTTACTGCTAGCAATGGGCTAGGGTTCACCAATACTGATTTGACTACGGAAGGCCGCAACCATAACAAGGCCTTGCACATCACCATGGAATGTAAAGGTGCAGTCCTTTCCCATGTGCTGGTAGACACGGGGTCATCCCTCAATGTCTTACCGAAAAAGGCTTTGGTGAAGGATTGGCACTGCGACCCAGTAACTTGGTAGTGAGAGCTTTTGACGGCTCTAAGAGATCAGTTCTGGGAGAAATTGAGCTGCCTGTAACGATTGGCCCACAAACTTTTAAAACGACCTTCTATGTGATGGACATTCAGCCTGCCTACAGCTGTTTGTTGGGTAGACCATGGATTCATGCCGCTGGCGCAGTAACGTCTACCCTTCACCAGAAGTTAAAATTTGAGTGGGAAGGTCAAGTCGTTACTATCTGTGGAGAGGAGGATATATTTGTTAGCCATCTGGCTACTTATAAATACATTGAGATGGATGGGGAGATCCACGAGACGATGAGCCAAGGGTTTGAGGCCCTGAATGTTAATGAAACCTCTGCTGTGCTTGGGACCTCTATGACATCCTACCAACAAGCCCGGAAGGTGGTGGAAGAAGGAAACGCTCAAGGCTGGGGCAAACTGTTGCCCGTGGAGAAGAAAGAAGACAGATTTGGGTTGGGTTACAAACCAACTCAAGAAGATCAAACAGAGGCTGCCAAGAAGCCCAACTTTGTTAGTGGGGGGATGCTTACCCCCGATGCTGTCAACAACTTGGAAGACGAGTTGGAAGAAGAACGCAACCTGGAAAGCTGGATTCGTCCAAAGATCCCGGGGAGCAGTATCTCAAACTGGTCTTCCCAGGAAATTATAAGAGTTACTCATGCAGAGTAATTATTATTTCCTGTATTTTTATAGCATGCATCAAAGTCTTGCATCTTGCCCAAGATGACAATGCTCATTTTGTAATCGGGCCATCTGTACTTTTTGTGCAACAAGATTAATCAATGAAATATCAGACATCTTTTGCAAACAAGTCTTTTTCTTTTCTGCTCACTGTTTTTCCATTTTTCTTTTTGTACAAAAAAATAAATGGCGATGTTTTCAAAATGACAACTTTATTTCACTTTCCTAAACAAGATTAAAATTAATCACTAAAATGAATAAACTGAACCCTTGCAGAGAGTGCCTTCCAGACAGCACCGACAACAGCACGGCTATGACTTTGTATGACTTTGACAATCCGATCAATCAAGCTGATGAAGGGGTTAAAGAAGATTACGAGCTTCCTGAAGAGCTAGCCAGGTTGTTGAGACAAGAGGAGAAGTTTATCACTCCTCATCAGGAGGAGGTAGAAACAATTAATCTTGGTACAAATGAAGATGTGAAAGAGGTTAAAATCGGGGCCGGTTTACAAGACTCGGTGAAGAGACAAATGATTGATCTGCTTCAAGAATATGTGGACGTGTTTGCTTGGTCTTATCAGGATATGCCAGGGTTGGATACCGATATCGTCATGCACAAGATGCCTTTTGAGAGAAGAATGCCCACCGGTCAAACAGAAGCTGCGCCGTACTCGCCCAGACATGGCAATGAAAATTAAAGAAGAGGTACAAAAACAGTGGGACGCCGGGTTCCTTGCTGTAACTAGCTATCCACCGTGGGTTGCTAATATAGTACCTGTGCCTAAGATAGATGGCAAGGTAAGGATGTGTGTTGACTACCGGGATCTGAACAGAGCCAGCCCGAAAGATGATTTCCCATTACCTCACATTGATGTATTGGTTGATAATACGGCTCAGTTCTCGGTATTCTCCTTCATGGACGGATTTTCAGGGTACAATCAGATTAAAATGTCACCTGAAGACATGGAGAAGACAACCTTCATCACACCTTGGGGCACGTTCTGTTACAAGGTAATGCCTTTCGGATTGAAGAACGCTGGTGCAACATATCAACGGGCTATGGTAACGTTATTCCACGATATGATCCATAAGGAAATCGAGTGTTATGTGGATGACATGATTGCCAAGTCCCTTACAGAGGAAGACCACCTGGTAAATCTGCTGAAGTTATTCAAGCGTCTGAGGAAGTACCAGCTGAAACTGAACCCCAACAAGTGCATATTCGGGGTGCGATCTGGTAAGCTGCTGGGTTTTATTGTAAGCGAGAAAGGGATTGAGGTTGACCCTGATAAAGTCAAAGCCATTCAAGAAATGCCTGCTCCGAAAACTGAGAAAGAAGTTCGGGGGTTTCTGGGTAGATTGAACTACATTTCAAGGTTCATATCTCACCTAACAGCAACCTGCGAACCTTTGTTCAAGCTGTTAAGGAAAGAACAAACGGTCAGGTGGAATGAAGACTGCCAGAAGGCTTTTGACAAGATCAAAGAGTACCTGCAAGAGCCTCCGATCCTTATGCCTCCAGTTGAAGGAAGACCTCTAATAATGTACTTGACAGTATTAGAAGAGTCAATGGGGTGTGTGCTGGGCCAGCATGACGAGTCTGGTCGAAAAGAGTATGCAATATACTACCTGAGCAAAAAGTTTACCAACTGTGAACAACGTTATTCACTGCTCGAGAAAACTTGCTGTGCTTTAGCGTGGGCTGCTCGCCGACTGAGACAGTATATGTTGACCCACACTACTTTATTAATCTCAAGAATGGACCCAGTTAAGTACATTTTCGAGAAGCCAGCTCTTACCGGACGGGTTGCAAGATGGCAGATGATTCTCAAAGAATATGACATCCAGTACACCTCTCAGAAAGCCATCAAGGGCAGTGTACTATCTGAATATCTTGCTGAGCAACCTATTCATGACTGCCATCCTATGAGATTTGACTTCCCTGATGAAGACATCATGTTCATAAAAGCGAAAGATCATGAAGAGCCTATTCACACTGAAGGGCCTGACCCAGAGGAAGAATGGACTATGATGTTTGATGGGGCTGTTAACATGAATGGTCGCGGTGTTGGTGCAGTACTCATTACACCTGAGGGAGTTCACATGCCTTTCTCGGCAAAACTCACTTTCAACTGCACTAACAACGAAGCTGAATACGAAGCTTGCATTATGTGTCTTGAGGAAGCCATCGACCTCAGGATCAAGACATTGACCGTGTTCGGAGATTCGGCTTTGGTAGTTAATCAAACCAACGGCAGATAGTACACCCACCAGGATCATCTGATACCTTACAGGGATTATACAAGGAGGTTATTGACTTTCTTCACAACAGTCAAGCTTGAGTATATCCCTCGGGACGAGAATCAGTTTGCAGATGCCCTGGCTACCATTTCATCCATGATCAAAGTTCAAGCTGCCAACTTTGTACCGCAGATTTCAGTGTCCAGACTTGACAGACCAGCTTATATATTTGCAGCAGATATTGTCAAAGATGATAAGCCTTGGTTCCATGACATTAAGTGCTTCTTGGAGGATCAAACATACCCACCTGGGGCATCTTCCAATGATAAGAAGACATTAAGAAGGCTTGCTGGTAGTTTCTTTCTGAATACTGATGGTTCTTTGTACAAGAGGAACTTTGATATGGTACTCCTCAGATGCGTTGATAGAACAGAAGCAGACTTGTTGATGCACGAGGTGCACGAAGGATCCTTTGGTACCCATGCAGGAGGGCATGCCATGGCTAAGAAATTGCTAAGATCAGGTTATTACTGGATCACAATGGATGCCGACTGTTGTGCCTATGCCAGAAGATGCCATAAATGCCAGATTTATGCAGATAAGGTGCATATGCCTCCCAATCCTCTGAATATAATGTCTTCACCCTGGCCCTTTTCTATGTGGGGCATTGATATGATCGGCAAGATTGAACCGACTGCTTCAAATGGCCACAGACTCATCCTGGTCGCCATTGACTATTTTACCAAGTGGGTTGAAGCAGCTTCCTATGCAAATATTACAAGGCAAGTGGTAGCCAGATTTCTGAAGAGAGATATCATCTGTCGATACGGAGTTCCCGAGCGAATCATTACTGATAATGGTTCCAATCTAAACAACAAGATGATGGCTGAACTATGCCGGGACTTCAAGATCCAACACCACAATTCTTCTCCTTACAGGCCAAAGATGAACGACGCTGTTGAGGCGGCTAATAAAAATATTAAGAAGATTGTGCAGAAGATGGTAGTCACCTACAAAGACTGGCATGAGATGCTACCATTTGCCTTGCATGGGTACCGCACGTCAATCATAACATCCACTGGGGCAACACCGTATCAGCTTGTGTATGGTATGGAGGCAGTCCTACCGGTTGAAGTTGAACTACCCTCCTTGCGAGTACTGATGGATGTTAAGCTGAATGAAGCAGAGTGGGTCCGATCCCGATTCGAACAACTGAGTCTGATTAAAGAGAAAAGATTGGCTGCAATCTGCCATGGGCAGCTATATCAGAAAAGAATGAAGAGAGCCTTCGATCAGAAAGTCAGGCACCGAGAGTACCAAGTGGGAGATCTTGTGCTGAAGAGAATCCTCCCTCCTCATACAGACCACAGGGGCAAGTGGACCCCAAACTATGAAGGGCCATTCGTGGTAAAGAAAGTTTTCTCTGGTGGAGCACTGATGCTCAGCACCATGGATGGTGAAGACTTCCCGTCCCCTGTGAATTCAGATGCAGTTAAAAAATACTTCGCATAAAATGACCCGCTGGACATAAAAACAGAACGTAAGTCCAGGCAAAAATAGGGCATCCCGGCGAGTCAAAAACTGAATAAAAGACTCGGGCAAAATAAGGGAAAATAAACAAAAAAAATATGTACACCCGCTGAGTTGAAAAGCCGCATTGGACAACTCAGGCAAAAATGGGTATCCCGATGGATTGAAAACCCGAAAGGGCGATCCATGCAAAATAAGGGGATAAGCGAACAACTGCATTCTGAATTCGTCTGTATCATCTACAACTTGGTAAACCTCGAAAGGATCAAGCTTCTATCAGAATCAGCCTTCTTCAGAAAGCAAGACGAGAAGAGCGTCAACAGTCATACGGGTCTTAGCAAGAGGAGAAGCTCCTTCAAAGCGTCGTCAACATTGCCATCATGTTGTTTCTCAATTTGTAACAATCTCCTCATTTCAGGAGATTTGTTTCTTTGACTGTATCTCGCCAATTCAGGGCACATGAATTAATAAAGTCAGATTTTTTAGTCATGTTTTGTCTTGTACATCTTATTTGCAAAAATGTCTGATGTCCTAAAAATTGGTTGCATGGATACAGATGCTTATCCCTAAAAATAAAGAAAATAAAACACATGCTTGCAGGAAATATACTTACTCTCGAGATTGTCTCACTCCTATGACGGAATTCAGTAAAGGATACCTCGGGATCACTTGTGCGTTTCTCTATCTTTGCAGGATTGCAGGTATCCAAAACGCAACTCGGGGCATGAAAGCTTCATCCCAGCAAACTGGCAAATCAACACTCACTCAGTCTTAACACTCAAAGTGCTTTCTCCCTAGCTGGGTTGCCACTTGTTGCTTCTCCCCAACCAAGTTGCCAATCATCCTTCCTCAGCCAAGTACAAAAGCCAGGGAACCATCTCCCCGCAGAGTTTCAGCCTCTAACCAGAAGAGCAACACACGAAGGAGTCACAACAGAGTGAAGAAAGCTTCTACGAACCCCCAGCTGGGTCCCCCATTACAGGAATAGGACTATCATTGACCTACCTCCCCAAGCAGATACATCTCATCAGATCTACCAATGATCTCATTCCCAGCTGGGATGCCCATTTTAAACAGATCAGCCAGAGATCTTCGCGGCAGTGGGATCCGAATCCCGGTTTGGTATCTTTGCATAATCATGGCATTCGCATCATATTCACCCACAAAGCGTAGCATTCCGTCTAATACGGAGCATTACGGCAAAAATCAAACACATAGCATAATCATAGGCCATGTTGTGAATCGAACACTTATGGATAATAACCGTTCATCAACAATATACAGAAAAATCCCCCCAGATTCCTCAGCAAAAGCAGTTGCCTCACAATTCACAAACACTAGTATATACTCATTTTGGCACCCGTCCGTGTCATCATTCCCCAGTAAAGTCTCCTGAACACTCTTTACCAACAAGACCACCCATATTACAGATACTCCCTTTGACACCCGTCCGTGTCACATCCCCAGCAGAAAGCCAAAGACACCCTCTTTGCACTCACAGATACTTATATATATACATTTCCTTGACACCCGTCCGTGTCATCTTTCCCCAGCACAGTAACATAAACACTTTGTATACCAGATATTTGTTTATACTACACTTTTCTTCTTTTGACACTCGCCCGTGTCACTCTCCCCAGTGGTTGAACACTCATCTATGCGTCATTCGTGTTACACTTATACAGATACTCGTCCGTATCTCGTATACACCATTTATATATCCCTACAGATTCGACACTGGTCCATGTTCTTCAGTTGGTACTCGTCCGTACCATCATCTCAGAACATGCGTCAAGCGTTTGTTTCTACCTGATACTCGTCCGTATCATAGTCTTAAGGATGCTCGTCCGTATCTTTAATCCATACACTGTGTCAAACACTTATGTCTTCTTGAATGTAGATACTCGTCTGTGTCTACCTTTCCCCAGAAAAGTCCCTTCAGATTCAACACTCGTCCGTGTTCTCTGTTAACCCGTTGATACTCGTCCGTATCATCATCTCTGAACACGTGTCAATATTTGTTTCTACTTGATACTCGTCCGTATCGTAGTCTTAGGAATGCTCGTCCGCATCCTTAATCTATACACAGCATCTAAACACTTATACCTTTTGTTTCTTGGATGTAAACGCTCGTCCGTGTTTACTATTCCCCAGTAGATCGCCAACAAAGCAATTTTTCTTTTTTATCTGACACTCGTCCTGTGTCATGATAAGCCTTGAGAGCAGCCGTACCCTGCTAGGTGGTCGTCCTCCACCTCTTGATGGTCGTCCTCCATCATGCTCATCCGATGGCCGTCCCCATCGTCGATATTTTTAGCAGCCGTCCCCTGCTAGGTGGTCGTCCTCCACCCATTGATGATCGTCCTTCATCATTTTATCCAATGGCCGTCCCCATTGTTGATTTTGGTTATCTGACATTCGTCCTATGTCATGACAAACCTTGAGAGCAGCCATCCCCTGCTAGGTGGTCGTCCTCCACCTCTTGATGGTCGTCCTCCATCATGCTCGTCCGATGGCCGTCCCCATCGTTGACCTTTTATCCGGCATTCGTCCTATGTCGCGATATTTTCGGCAGCCGTACCCTGCCAGGTGGTCGTCCTCCACCTAAGATGACCGTCCCTCATCTTAACCCAACAGAGCAGCCGTCCCCTGCTAGGTGATCGTCCTTCACCTTTGATGACCATACCTCATCATCTGTTTATTTCATTTATTCTTTAACCCGATGGCCGTCCCCGTCGTGGTCCCTTTTCTTTTTAGCCCGATGGCCGTCCCCATCGTCGGTTACTTTACTTTATGAACTTGATGGCCGTCCCCGTCATGTTTCATTCGATCCCCAGAGAATCTTGCAGCTCTACTTGATGGCCGTCCCCATCATAATATCTTATTTTTCCCAGCTAGTCGGCCGTCCCCGTCTTGGCTTTGCCTTTTATCCCCATCATGTCGGCCGTCCCCGTCATTGCTTCATTTCCCGCACTTTCCCCAGCATGTCGGTCGTCCCCGTCATTGCTCTTTACCCAGCAGTCGTCCTCTGCCCAACGGTCGTCCTCCGTCGCCCATACTTTATAATATACTTTATTTTCCTTTTACAATCTATATCCCTTTTCTTCTTCATTCTGTGAGTACAAATTTTGGACTGTCTTTGGTATTCAACCACAAGTTATCTTGTTTGCCTGTTAAGTCGTTGCTTACATCCTGCACAGCTAACTCATGTTTGAATAGTGGCAGCTGTAAACACCCCAAAATTGCCCTCACCCATTCACACCATGGCTTGTGATCATTTCATATGCATAAACACAATCATACCATCTCATATGGCAATTTTGATTCACTGCATAGATTCAAAGTCATCTGCATCTAGGGTTTGTGATCTGAGCAATCCAAGGGCTTCTTGAGTCACTCCAAAGGCCACCAATCACTTCAAAGGGGTCCATGTGTGTTATTATATCATATTACATCCTCTCAAAGTCAATAATGCCAAAGAATCACAAGAACTGGGATTGGTATGGAAGCAGAGCCAGGCTTAACTGCACAGATGACCTGAAATTAGGGTTTTGGTTTCAGAGGCCATAACTCCAAATTTTTTGGTCATTCTTGTTTCTATTGGTCTCTATATGGTATAGGGAGTATGCATATCAATTTTCATGAAGAAATTCCATGGGGAAGTCATCTGATCAAGAGTTGACTTTCTGGACAAGTCAGTGCAAAATTAGGGCATCTGAGGCCCCCAATGACCCAACCAAGGGGTGATCTTCATCATTTTGAGTGTATATGATCTTTATTTGATCATAGAAGAAGTTTGAAGTTCACAAAATTCAAGAATTTGAAGTTTTTGCAAAGTTGACTTTTTTGGGCATGGTTGACTTTTAAGGAATATGTCATTTTATGCCACTTTTCAAACCTTACTTTTTGATCCAAAAATGCTTCAAATGGAAAAACTTTGGTCATGAAAGTTGTAGATTAGATCTTTCCCTTTTCAAAAAGTACAAGAACATGACCTAGTTCATTTTGGATCAAAAGTTATGGTGTCTTAAAGTTGGCAAAAATCATTAAATTTCAAGTTATGCACTAAAAGGAAAACTTGCAATTTCATGTACCAAGCATTCTAGTGCCTTCAAAATGACTTCAAAACTTCACCATATGATCATACATGACCCCAAAAACAGAATTGGCCCAAGGGATTTTGCATTGTTTGCCTTGATTCTCAAGAAATCCATAAGCCATTTTTCATCACAAGTGCAAAAGGGGATTCTTGGCAAAACCATTTTTTAGGAAGTTATGTGATCACTAGCTGACTTCTATACATTGCCATGACTAAAAGAAGTGCCATGCTACAAAATTCAGCAAGCAATGTCTCATGTATATGGCACAAAATCATGAGAAAACACAAGTTGTCAAGTTGCAAAATCACTCTCAATTCATGATCCATATGTTGCAGTCAGCTGCAAGCAATCCAAGGGCCCTCCTCAACTCAAGCTGAAGCAAGACATGACTTCAAACTGCTGCTGCCATGACCCATGCTGCAAGTACAAGCCAACTTGACTTTTTGGCAAAAACTCCCATACTCTTGGCACAGTAATCAGCCACCCCTACTGACCTGCCCTCAGCCTATTCACACATTGTTGGAGTGTTATAGCATGGCATTGGGCATTGAAGCAAGCCAGAACACAGCATACCACAAAACCTGCCAAAACTTTCCTCTCTTCGAATCTCCCTCTCCAGCCATCAAACATCCATTTTCTTTTCACCATTGCATCACACACACTCAAGAGAGCAAGAACCAACCATTGACAGAGCTTGAAACCACTCACACACAGACTCCATTTTCTGATACACCAGAACTGGAACTCTCAAAATAGCTTGTTTAAGCTCATTCCAAGCCTACCATTAGTACCAGGGGAATCAGTGGAGCAAGCCTGCATCAAAGAATAGCTCTGAAAACCCAGAAACAGGATTCTCCATCTCAGGTATGGCCATGAACATTTTTTCTCAGAGCTTGCATTTTAAGTTATAATCTGGTTGTGTATGTCTTGCTGATCATGGGGATGGGTTTAAAATTAAAAATGAGTGAGAAATGAGGATTTACCAGGGCTCTGAAACTTTGCCCGTGAATCTTCATGGCTTCGATTCTCTTAGTTTAAGCATGAGAAATTTAGTTTGAGAGATGATTTGAGTGAGGTTTGAGTAGAGGAACGTTTCCCTGGCTTTAATTTGATGGATGGTGGCCTGAATCATGATCTAGGGTTTTGACATTGCCGGAGAAGATGACCGGAGCTTCCCTCCGGTCACCTGAAAGTCATCAACTCTAAACCCTAATTAATTTGCCAGATGCATTCTCAGCCTTTGGATGGTGATTAGCTTAAGTCGTGCACGGCCCAGATTGATTCACTTAGCCCTAATCCCTTTTATTTTATTTAATTAAGATTAATTAGGTTAATTAAATCAGACTCAATCCTGGCCCTTTAAAAACGCGCGCAGTCAACCCTTCTTTCCCAGATTCAAATATCAGCCTTTGGATTGAACTACTTTCCACTTTATTTTGTTTTATTTCATTTTCTTTATATTTAACTTGTACATTTTATAAAAAATAGCAAAAACCATTTTAAAATTATGAAATTTTTTATCCTGAGTTTCATTAATTTTTAAAACACAAAAATATTTTTATTTTTATTTTTTAGCATTAAAAAGTATTTTTAAATATTTAAAGGTTTATTTTTAATTGATTAATGAAAATTAATTTATTAAAAACACTTTTAGGTATTTAAAAATCACCAAAAAAATTCATGAAATGTTTTAAGACATTTAGAAACATTGTCCAACCTTCAAACCAAATTTATTTTTTGATCTTGATGCATTTTGAGAATTTTCCATTGAATTAAAATCATTTTGATGCATTATTTTGATCCAAACTTCAAAAAATCATTTCTGCCTATCCATGAAGAGTTGGACCTTGTTTCTTTTTGCATTGCATTGTGTTTAACATGTAGTTTGTGAGATTAAATGGCCATGATTTGATCTTTCATTTTCCATTTGTTTGGTAATTTTCGTGTTTAGGAACCCTAAAATCCTAGAAAACTTAGGAAAATCATATCTTGAATTTGGTTAAGAGTTGAAACCTCTCCTTTGGGCATTGGGTTAGTATAGGATTAGGGGTCCTTTGAGTGCATCTTCAATTTTTTTTAATGTTGTTTGCTTCTGATTTTGGTTTTTGTTTGATGTATTGTTCATAAACCCTAATTTGGGCTTCCATATGCATTCATCTTGCATTTGCTTGCATAACATGACTTGCCATGACATTTCATGCCTCCATTTGATTCATTGAACATCATAAGACATATTGAAAGCATGTTTGGTCATTGCATCTTGCATTTTCCATGTTGTATGACATATGCACTTCATAACTTTTCATGTATGTTCATGCTTCTTAGCTTGCCCCATTTGCATTCATAAGCTTGTATGATCATTTCCATGTGCTGCCTCATGTTTGTAGCATCTCATGGCATCATCAGCATCATGTAAATGCTTCTGGTTTTGTTTCTCATCATGTCATCTCATCCCATTTTGCATTGCATTGCATTTCTTTTCTAACCCTTCAGGTGGTAAGTCACTTTGAGAAGTGAATTTGCCTTCACTTCTCATAACTTATTTTCATCTCTCTTGTGTTTGAGGTTGAGCTTGCTCATCCTTCTTCTTCTTACTTTCTTTCTTCAGGTGACTTGACTTCTTGAATGAAGCAAGTTGCTTTGCTTCTCCTGATCCTATTCTCTGCTTCCTGGTGATTCCTCTGAAGACTTCTCTTGCAAACTTCACAAACCTTAGGAACACACAAGCATGACAATGATTAGGGTTTTGATTAGTCCCCCACTTAGTTTTACCTTGGTATCTCTTTGAGTCCTCTCTTCTCATCTCATAATCAGGGACTAAACCCTAAAGGCTTTAAGGCTTTGTGATTAAGCTTATGCCTGCATCCTTCTATTAGGATGGAGTGTATAACTTTAATCCTAAGTGTTAAACCCTTAATGTGTTTAAATCCTTTAATCAATCCACTTAATAATCATCAAGACATCAAGCTTGTAACTTGGGCCTTGCATTAGGGTTCTAATTCTTCCTTAATTGGTTAAGAAGGACTAACCCTAGTGTTAATGGACAAGTCCCCCTCAAGTTGTCTTACAAACCCTAAAAATCACTTCATCATCATACCATTAACTAAAATCCACTTAATCAAAGGCTTGTTTTGTCATGAGTTTAATCCCTAATCATGGATTAAGTTGAGGAGCTTTCCTCAGCTTAAACATTCTCGTCTATTATCCTTCTATTAGGATGGTGTAATGAGTCTGTTTAATCCTTGATTATGGCTTAACCTCATTACTTAACACTAAACAAAAACACCAAAAACATCTAAATAATCACAAGTAGGTTAATGATCTTAATCCTACATCAAAGGTGATTAAGTGTGAGAAGCTGACTTCACACTTAAGGTATTCTCATTACCCCTAAACAGAGGGAAGATGTGATGAGTTTACTAAATCCATTGGTTTAGGCTTAAGCTCATTAACTTATGAAAATTTTTCAAAAGCATTAAAAGACTGAAAACTCAAAAACAAACAATAATCGTCTCCTCCGGGATTCTTTTCTCATCTCATTCTCTCATAAGCGAGAACTTGCTTCTTCCGTCTAATGCAAGACAGTTTGCACCTGAGCCAGACAGGTCATACACTTAAGCATAGACAAGCAAGCAGTTCATCAAGTCAATTCATCTTTCAGTCTCTTTGGGTCGAACTACGGTGTTCTGACTACCTCATTGCACGAGAGGATACGTAGGCATAACTTAACAGTTATCGAACAAAAGTCTCTGTATATTCCCCCTCCTTCCAGCATTATTCTTTAAGCCTCATGATCTTGAGCATCTCACTTTCATTCTTACACTGACACTTTCATATCACACTTCACTTCTCATACACTGACACTTGTACATTCTTTTCCAGCTTTGATACACAGATTGCACTAACACTACCCCCTTTAAAACACAAATCTTTTAAGCGTGGATCCCGTCGAGTACGACGGACAATCTGGGTGCTAATACCTTCCCAGGTTGTAACCAACCCCCTTTCTCAGTCTCTCTGGTTCGCAACCGTCTTATCCATATCTTTCTAGGTCTATGCAGCATTACCTTTCCTTCGGGATAAAAATGCCTAGCTGGCGACTCTATTCATCTCCAGTGAGTTCACTGTTGTGTGTTCTCATTATCCCTCTCGCCGACCGTTCGCGTCTGTACCTTTATCTGGGCATTTCCCATTTATCGGGAGCGACAACAGCCCCATCAAACATCATTGTCCACTCTTCTTCTGGGTCAGGCCCTTCAGTGTGAACAGGCTCTTCATGATCATTTGCTTTTAAATACATGATATCTTCATCAGGGAAGTCAAATCTCATTGGCTGGTAATCATCAATGGGTTGCTTAGTTAGATAGTCAGACAATACACTGCCTTTGAGGGCCTTTTGGGATGTGTACTGAATGTCATACTCTGTCAAAATCATTTTCCATCTTGCAACCCTTCCAGTAAGCGCTGGCTTCTCGAATATGTACTTGATGGGGTCCATTTTTTAAATTAATAAGGTAGTGTGAGTCAACATATACTGCCTTAGTCGGCGAGCAGCCCACGTTAAAGCACAACAAGTTTACTCGAGCAGTGAATAACGTTGTTCACAGTTGGTAAACTTTTTGCTTAGGTAGTATATTGCATACTTTTTTCGACCAGACTCGTCATGCTGGCCCAACACACACCCCATTGATCCTTCTAATACTGTCAGGTACATTATTAGAGGTCTTCCTTCAACTGGAGGCATAAGAATCAGAGGTTCTTGCAGGTACTCCTTGATCTTGTCAAAAGCCTTCTGACAATCTTCGTTCCACCTGACCATTTGTTCCTTTCTTAACAATTTGAACAAGGGCTCACAAGTTGCGGTGAGATGAGATATGAACCTTGAAATGTAGTTCAATCTACCTAGGAACCCCCGTACTTCTTTTTCGGTCCTTGGCGCAGGCATATCCTGAATGGCTTTGACTTTATCGGGATCAACTTCAATTACCTTTTCACTTACGATGATATTTTCTCAGACGCTTGAACAACTTCAGCAAATTTACCAGATGATTTCAGTAAGGGACTTGACAATCATGTCATCCACGTAGCATACAATTTTTTTGTGGATCATATCGTGGAATAACGTTACCATAGCCCGTTGATAAGTCGCACCGACATTCTTCAGTCCAAAAGGCATTACCTTGTAACAAAATGTTCCCCAAGGTGTGATGAAGGTTGTTTTCTCCATGTCTTCGGGTGACATCTTGATCTGATTATACCCAGAAAAAACATCCATGAAAGAAAACACCGAGAACTGAGTTGTGTTTTCGACCAATACATGAATGTGAGGAAATAGGAAATCATCCTTTGGGCTAGCTCTGTTCAGGTCCCGGTAATCCACACACATCTGTACTTTGCCATCCTTCTTCGGCATTGGTACAATATTAGCGACCCATGGCGGGTAACTAGTTACAACAAGGAAACCAGCGTCCCATTGTTTTTGTACCTCTTCCTTAATATTCATGGCCATATCTGGACATGTACGGCGTAGCTTTTGCTTCACTGGAGGGCAATCTTCTTTCAAGGGCAGCTTGTGCATAACAATATCTGTATCTAAACCTGTCATGTCCTGATAGGATCAAGCAAAGACGTCGACTTATTCTCGAAGCATGTCAATGAGCTGTTCTTTTACTGAAGCCTGCAGACTGGCCCCAATCTTCACTTCTTTCAAATCCTCTTTGGTACCAAGATTAATTGTTTCAACCTCCTCCTGATGAGGAGTAATCACTTTCTCTTCTTGCCTCAACAACCTGGCTAACTCTTCAGGTAACTCATAGTCTTCTTCAACCCTTTCATCAACTTGATTAATTGGATTGTCGAATTCATACAAGGTCATAGCAGTGTTGTTGTCGGTGCAATCTGGAGGGTAATCTCTGCAAGGGTTGAGATTTGTTCGTTTTAGTGATCAATTTTAATCTTGTTTAGAAAAGTGTAAAAATGAAGTTATTTATTTTGAAAACATTGCCATTTTATTGTTTTGTACAAAAGTAAAAAATGAAAAGACAGTGAGCAAAAAAAAGAGACTTGTTTGCAAAAGATGTCTGATATTCATTGATAATATATTTGCACAAAATTACAATATGGCCCTATTACAAAATGAGTCCTGACACCTTGGGCAAGATGCAGGACTTGATGCATGCTGAGAAAAAAGAAGGAAATAATAATTACTCTGCAGGAGTAACCCTTATAATTTCCTGGGAAGACCAGTTAAGGACTGGGTAACCCGGAATCCTAGGACGAATCCAGCTCTCCAGGTTGAGGTCGCATTCCGCCTCGTCTTCCAGGTTGTTAACAAAATCTGGGGTGAGCATTCCCCCACTGATGAACTTGGGCTCCTTAGCAGCCTATGATTGATCTTGTCGGAATGGTTTGTAACCCAAACTAAATTTGTCCTCCTTCTTAACCACCGGTAGCAGCTTGCCCCAGCCTTGAGTATTACCATCTTCAACAACCTTCTGGGCTTGCTGATAGGAGACAATTGATGTACCAGTCCTATCCTCCTAGGATGCAGTAAATACTTCAGTCGTCGCCTCATTGACGTTCAGTGCTTTGAACCCCTGGCTCATAGTTTCATGGATTTCACCATCCATCTCAATGTATTTGTATGTAGCCAGATGGCTAACAAAGATGTCCTCTTCACCAGAGATGGTGATAATCTGTCCTTCCCACTCATATTTCAATTTCTGGTGAAGGGTCGACGTAACTGCGCCAGCGGCGTGAATCCATGATCGACCCAACAAACAGTTGTACGCCGGCTAAATGTCCATCACATAGAAAGTAGTCTGAAAGACCTGTGGACCGATTATCAAAGGCAGCTCTACCTCTCCAAGAACAGACCTCTTGGAACCATCAAAATCCCTGACCACCAGATTGCTTGGTCGGAGAGCTATACCATCATATTCGAGCTTGACAAGAGCTTTCTTTGGCAAGACATTGAGTGAAGACCCAATGTCTATAATAACATGAGAGAGTACAACCCTTTTGCACTCCAGGGTTATGTGCAAAGCTTTGTTGTGGTGACGTCCTTCCATTGTCAAGTCAGCATTGGTGAAACCTAGCCCATGGCTAGTATTGACATTGGATACTACTATCTCAAGCTGATTCACTGTGATCTCCTCCGGCACGTAGGCAGCGTGCAGGACTTTAAGTAGTGCATTCCGATGAGCTTCGGAACACAACAGCAGGGATAAGATTGAGATCTTGGAAGGAGTCTGGTGGAGCTGATCCACAACCTTGTAGTCACTTCTTTTAATTATCCTCATAAACGCATCCACATCTTGATCAAAGGATGATTTATGGGCTTCTTTTGGTGCCGGTTCTTCAGGTGCCACACTTTTCCCTTTGGCTTTGGCAACAGCCTCTGCCTTAGTATTGGTTCTTGGAGCTTGTGACACGAAGAGACGTCCGCTTCGGGTGAAGCCTCCGACTCCCCCGACATAATCCACTTGTGAGGTAGGAACTAAAGAATCAAGAAGGACTTTTTCTCCGTTGCAGTAAAGGTCTGCACCATAGTGCCATGGTACAACATTGTCCTTGTCATATGGAATAGGCCCTGGCACCGTGATGGTGACTGGGCTAACTGCAGCAGAGGTTGGGACTATTATTGTATGTGGATCATAGAAAATAGTGACAGGACTTCTGGTGGATGTTGGTGGTGATGAATTGAAGCTTTGTTGTTGCTGAAACGGTTGCTGAGATTGTTGTTGAAAGTTGCTGGAGTTCGGGACCGTTGTAGGGTCATAATAAATAGTAACTATGGAGACGTCGTTGTTGGTGGTTACTGTAGTTGTAGAAGTGGATGAAATGGAACTGTTGTTTGCTGAAGTGATGGAAGAAGTGGTTGTTGATTTTGTAGACGAGTCGGTAGGAACAATTGTTGTTGCAGTTGTAGGAGAATCATTTGTTGTTGAAAAAGGAGTTGCTGGTGTTGTAGACGCTGTTGTTGTTATTTGCAGAATGCGTTCTTTGATCAAGCCATTGATGCCATTCCTCAAGCTTGCACACCCATTCACGAAAACCTTATAAGATTTACAACAGGCCTCACAACCTTGGAACACTTGGCATTTCAAAAGCTGGGCTTTAACCTCTGCCAGATGTGTTTGAATACTTGCAGTATCTTCAATTGAACTCACGGGTGAGCCCTCCTCTAAAGCATTTATCCTTGGCCCACCATGGCTGGGCATAGGATTCTTCATGACATTAGGGGATGGTGCAAAATTTAAGGCCTTTGAATCTACCAGATCCTGGACCTTCATATGCAGAGCCCTGCATTTTTCCGTGGAGTGACCAGGTGCATTAGAATGAAAATCACACCTAGCGTTGACGTCGTAATTTCTCGGAAGGTTCTGAGGATCAGGTGGAGCCAATGTCCTTAACTCGACAAGATTGAGCTTTAGGAGTTGTGGCAGCAATGTGGCATATGGCATTGGAATAGGGTCAATCACCCTGTTGATCTGAGATGGTCGCTGTTGAAAAGGGCGTTGTTGTTATTGTTGTTATAAGATCTTTGTTGAGGAAACTATGGTTGTTGAGGAAAGTGTTATGGTGGTTGAGTGTATTGAGGAGGTGGAGTAGGGATAGTGACGGCGGCAACTGATCTGGGAAGATATTGGGGTCTTCCTCTTCCCATATGTACAGAATTTGTTTCACCAGATCTACAGGGCCCAGCAAATGGCTTCCTTGCACTGCTTGAACTGGCACCGTTGTCGGAAATCTTTCCCATCTTCAGTAAGCTCTCAATTCTTTCCCCAGCTATCACCATGTCTACAAAGCTGGTGGAAGAAAATGCAGCCAATCTGTCAATATAAGTACCCTGGAGAGTGTTCATGAACATGTCTGCCATCTCCCTTTCTGACATTGGGGATTGAACGACAACAGATAATTGCCTCCACCTTTGGGCGTACTCTCTAAAGCTTTCTCGGGAAGACTGTGGCATTCCCATCATAAGGGTTCTGTTTGGAGCCATGTCCAGATTATACTGATATTGACGAATGAAGGCTTTGGCCAAGTCTTTCCAATTTCTAACTGTGGCCCTGGTCAAGTGAGAGTATCATTCCTGGGATGCCCCTGTCAAGCTATCCTCAAAGTAAAACATCCACAATTTCTCATCCATGGTGTAGGCTTTCAATCTCCCCAGGAAAGATTGGAGATGGGTACGTGGGAAGGATGTGCCATTGTATCTTTCAAAACAAGGAGGTTTGAACTTATGAGGAATTCTAACCCCCTCCACCAATCCCATGTCCATGACATCAAAACCCAGAGAGTTTTGGGATTCAAGAGACCTTAGCTTTTCTGCTATTTCATCCAACCGACGATCGTAAACTTCGTCTCCAGCCCCAACCATAGTAAATTGTTCTTCCTGAGGGTCCTCCTGCAAGGCCCTCCCCCCAGTGTTACCTTGGGCGTTTCTTATAGCATTGATGTCTGGGTTTAGATGAGGTCCAAACTCTGGATGGTTTTCCTCGGGAGTTTGCCGGTCGACTAACTCTCTCAGTCTCTCCTGGCTCTGAGCCAAACCAGTCATCACTGTCATAAATTGATTCATTTGGGCCCTCATCTCTGTCCTTTCATTGGCCATTTGGGCTCTCACTTCAGTCAAGTGTTGTTGAACCTGATCCATTTGTAATCCCGGAAGGTTGTTTCTTGTCGGATACCGGTGCACTCTATTGACGGGGAACACTCTTCTACGAGCAATGTTTCTTGAAACCATAACAAAGTAAGAAACAACAACAAAACAAAAACCTACAAAACAAAGAGAAAATGTTAGTATGCAATTCAGGATGTCTATTTGTATTCCAAGGGTGTCCGGTTTGGTTCTTTGGTTTTGACCTTTCCAGACCTCAGGAAATGATGATGTTGAAGAGAGATTAAGCCCACAAAATAATACAAACCATATATTACAAAGAGTGAAGATACATAGTTTGATTACAATAAAGCTCCCATGGTGGGTTAAGATACAACAACAAAATCAAAAGTACAAACAAAAGGAGGTACAAATACAAAGAAATCAAACATCCAGTCCAAAATCATCCTCTCTGACTTCCTTCAGGAGAGCCTCAGTCACTGGACCAACTGGGTGCTCTGTGATGGTCCTGATGAGAAGGTTCCTAGTGGCAATGGCACTGGTCAACTTCTTGTTCTTATCCCGATCCTTTGATCTCTTCAACCCCGCCCGGAGTTTCATCTCGAAGATCTCCTTTTGTGGGTCTAACAAGGCCTCCTGACTCTTCTTCTCATTGGCTTCCAGCTGCTCTATCCTAGCCTGGGTCCTCTGATCTTCCTGTGCACCAGTCTCAGTGATCCTAATCCACCTAGCCTGGCTCTCCTCTAAGTAATGCTCAGCTCTGGCCTTCTGAGTCTTAGCCTCCTTGCAAGCATTCTTCTGCACTAACTCTCATGCTCTAGCCTTTCTGATGTAGTCATCCGTCTTCTCAATCTTGGTCAAGTGCTCAATCCGGAGCTTCTCTAACCTTTCATTATCTAGACGGCTGTCATTCCTCTCCCAGAGGGTCTTTTTCAAGGCTTCAGAGAGCTGGGGATTCCTTTCCTTCAGTTTCTCAGACTCCTCTAGACTAACAGTAGCTGCAGGCTCCACTGCTGATGGCCCAGGTACATCCTCTAAGGTGAATGGCATACGAGTGATTTGTCCCCTGACACGAGACCAATCAAGATATTGAGTTGAGGCTATGTTGTTGCACTTGTCAAGAATAGTTGTCCCTTTAGTCTGAATGTTGTCCCAGGCCCAGGTTGCCTGTCTGACAATCGCAAGGTTGTGCTGGATGTCACAATAGAGGGTTTCTGTCAAATCTTGCCCTCTTGGGGGATGTACCAAAGCATACCCTAATTTCTTCTTGAAAAGCAAAGGGTTGTAGTTGATGCAACCTTTTACTCAAATCAAGGGTACATTGGGATATTGCCCACAACTAGTAATGATATCTTTGCCCTTGGTGCTCTGAGTGCACCATCTGATGTCTTCTGATGTAAGGGAAATAAATCTCTTAGCCCAGTTCCTTGGATGATGAGGATTCAAGAAAGTGTCTGACTTCGGCAAGTGCCTTAACAACCAACAGTAGAAAAGGGGTGCACAACATCTGACTAATCTTCCCTTTTTCTTCTCATTCCTTTGGTGCACTGAGTAGTAAAAATCTCCAAGCAAGGTAAGAACTGGGTTCCTCAGTAAGAACAGGTGAATAGCACTCATGCTTACAAACTTTGGCTTGTCTGCAAACAAGATAACTCCATATATATTGAGGGCTAGAAGAGCACAAACAGTCTCCCACTTTCCTGCTGCAGCATGCAGGGTGGCCTGAGTAACCAAGAAGTCTAAGTGAAAGCCTGGGATTCCAGTCTTAGTGGTCATGCTCTGGTCAATGAGGGTAGGCTCCAAGTGCAAGGCCTTAGCTATATCTTCATTATTGGGAGCAACCATCTCAGGGTTGAAAGGAATCCCTCTCCTAATGGGGACACCGATTAACATGGACAATTCTTCTAGCAAAGGTCCCAACTGAAAATTTGGGAAAGTGAAACATCTGAGAAGAGGATCATAAAACTGCAAGTAAGTGTGGATCATGCTCCTCTGAGATGCATCCAGGTCCATGATCATGTCCATAATGCCCCCATAATGTTCCCTGAATAAAGGGACATAATTAGGAGTGATGAGAGAATGGATCTGTCTGATGCCTGTCAGAGTGGGCTCAAAGAAATGGTAGGTGATGTTGCTATTCCTGGAAGTGTCCATGCTGGTAATGGATGCTGGTGAAGAAGACTGAGGGTAACTGCTGATAGAGACCACTGAAGAAGATGCTGAAGAAGAGTCTCTGATGAAGACATCTGGTGAAGAGAGCAGGAAAGAATCTCTGGTGAAGATGCTGGTGAAGGAGACTGATGCAGATGGCTGAAGGAATCTGAGTAGCAGAACAGGTCAAAACCAAACCAAAGATATTATGTGGATACCCTGTAAAACAAATAGACAAATGTTAAATGATGCAAAATGATATGCAAAGGGTTTGTGATCAAGTGTTGGATCTGTTATTTGCCTTAATAGGGTCCAAGTGTGGTCATAAGTCCGGATGTAGGCTTAAAGAACCAGTAACCAAGTGGGGGACTCAAATAAAGAGTCACAAGTCCAGAGTTTCACAAGAACAGTCTAAAATGATACAACCTTAACAAAACTAGTAACAAGGTATGGTGAGGCCAAGGGTTCCTGCAAACCTGTAAACACCCCAACCCCCTCACATGTTTTGTTCTAGAACAAGGATCCTCAGACTTGGATCAGTTATGAGAAGTGTAAACACCTCTAACCCGGAGGTACAGTGTTTACAATAATCATAAATGATCCTCCTCTAATTCACCTCAGACGCTGAAGGTCATAAAAGGTCATCCAGACTTAGCAGGCTTCCCAGATAGCCATAGTACTACAGGAAATCCGTAGCACAGAGTTCTCAAGAAGAAACCCATTTCTGAATCGTGTTTCATATTCCCGCACCAGACTGAAATGGAATGGAAAAGAATATGAAGTCACTCTATCCTATGTGTCACTCAGGTCCCCGGTATGGAACCTTAATCACTCAAAAATCCCTCCCACTAAGGAAAACAACAGATCCAACACAGGTGATATGATGATAACAATATGAAATGCATAAAACTGTAAATGAAAGCAATAAATAAAGCTGTACAGAAAGCAATAACTAAAACAATAAACAATAAGCACAAGTAGCACATAACACCCCCATAAAAACAAATCAAACAAGCGTTAGGAGAAACCCACAAAAAGAACCAGAAGCCCTGGTTGCAAGATAATCCCTAGCAGGATTGCCAAGCTGTCGCTCCCTCGAAAAGACACCGAGTCAGATAGGGTGTAGACGCGAACGGCCGGCGAAGAGATAAAATGAAAATGAATTGAATAGAGTCGCCAACTAGGCATTTTTCTCCCGAAGGAAAGGTAATGCTGCATAAACCTAGAAAGAGATGGGTAAGACGGTTGCGAACCAGAGAAACTGAGAAAGGGGGTTGGTTACAAACTGGGAAGGTATTAGCACCCAGATTGTCCGTCGTACTCGACGGGATCCACGCTTACGAGATTGTGTTTAAAAGGGGGAGTGTATGTGCTATCTATGTGAAAAAGATGGAAAAGAAGTATGCAAGTGTTAGTGCAAAAGAAAGTGAATTGCTCAGGATTGAGGCTTAGAAAAGAATGCTGAAAGAGGGGGAAGACACAAAGACTTTTGTTCGATAACAGTTAAGTTATGCCTATGTATCCTCTCGTGCAATGAGGAAGTCAGAACACCGTAGTTCGACTCAATGCGACTGAAGGATGGATTAACTGTGAACTGCTTACTTGTCTATGCTCAAGTGTATGACTCGTCTAGCTCGAGTGCTAACTGTCTTGCATTAGATGGAAGAAGCGAGTTCTCGTTTATGAGTGAGTGTGATTAGAAAAGAATCCCGAAGGAGATGATTATTGTTTGTTTTTGTGTTTTCAGTTTTGTTATTGTTTTTGGTGTTTTGCATAAGTTAATGAGCTTAAGCCTAAATCAAAGGTTGTAAACTCATTATATCCTCCCTGATTAGGGATAATGAGAATACTTAAGTATGAGATAAGCATCTCAACTTAGTTACCATGATGATGTAGGATTAAGATCATTAACCTACTTGTAATTAATTAGATGTTTTTTTTTGGGTTTTGTTTTAGTGTTAAGTAATGAGTTTAATCTCTAATCACAAATTAGTGAACCCATTACACCATCTTAATAGAAGGATAATAGATGAGAACACTTAAGCTGTGGAAGATACCTCAACTTATCCATGGTTAGGGATTAAATTCATTATATAACAAGCCTTTATTAAATGGATTTTAATTAAAGGGATGAGATTAAGAAATGAGTTTTATGGTTTGTAAGACAACTTGAGGGGGACTTGTCCATTAAACACTAGGGTTAGTCCTTCTTAACCATAAAGGAAGAATTAGAACCCTAATGTAAGGCCCAAGTTACAAGATAAAGTCTTGGTGATTATTAAGATGATTTGACTAAGAGGTTTAAACAACTTCAAGGTTTAACACTTAGGATTAAAGTTATACACTCCATCCTAATAGAAGGATACATGCATAACCCTAATTCCAAAGTCCTAAAACTTAAGAGTTTAGTCTCTGATTATGAAGATGAGAAGAGACACTCAAGGAGACTCAAAGGTAAAAGCTAAGAGGGACTAATCACAACCCTAGTTATTATCATGCTTGGATGTTCCTATGGTTTGGAAGGCTTAAGGAAGATCTTCAAGGAAGCCACCAATGGAAGAAGTAGAAGAAAGGAGGAAGAAGCAGAAGAATAAGTTACTTACTTCATTGAAGAAGATAAGTAACTTAAAGAGAGAAAGTGAGAGAAAAGGAACACAAGTGAACAAGTTCACTTCAAAAACCAGCAAGATGCATATGAAAGAGATGAAGAGAAATGAGAAGTGAAAACAAATCCAGTTCTCAAAGTAACTTACCACCTGAAAATGTTAGTAGGAATGCATAAGGTATAAAGCATAAGAAAATGAAATGAAATGATATGAGATGAAATGACCAAAGTCAGAAGTGTTTATGCAATGTTAATGTCATGTGAGATGATGCAAGGGCAAACAAAATTCATATGTATGATCACACAAAGATGAGATGCAAATGGAAGCATGCTTTGAAGTTTGAAAACACATGAAAGTTAATGAAATGAAATGAATGCAAATCATGGAAAATGAATGAAGAAATGATCAAGCATGGTTATAACATGTCCTAAGATGTCTAAGATGACATATAAATTCATGAAATGTCATGGCAAGTTCATGTATAGATGCATATGCAATATGAATGCAAATGAACACATAAAATTAGGGTTTTATGGACAAGCAAGATGCAAATGAACAAAACAGAAGCATATGACATGATAAAAATTTGAAACCAATCTCAAACAAAACCTAATCCCATACTAGGTCACACCCCAAAGGAGAAGGTCAGAAGCCTAACAAATCACAAGTTATGAATTTCCTAAGTTTCCTAGGGTTTTTGGGTGGTTCAAGGGGAAAAATGCAAATCAAATTGAAAATCCAAGATAAATTCATGAGATAAATGTCCTATAAACTACATGTCATATGTAACACAATGCAAAAAGAATCATCTTCAAAATCTTCTTGGTTAGGCATAAATGATTTTTTAAAGTTAGGGTTCAAAAAATGAAATTTAATGACCCTTAATTCAAAGAAAAATCACAAACTATGATCAAACCTAAAAATATATTTGTGTGAAGAGTTTGAAAATGTTTCTAAGTGCAATGGGATGATTCATGATTTTTTTGGTGATTTTTAGAAATCTAAATGTATTTTTAATTAATTAAAAATAACATTTAAATATTTTAAAAATACTATTTTAATGCAAAAAAATAAAAATAAAAATGTTTTCAGGTTAAGAAAAATATTTAAATCAGAAATGCAAAGTTTCATATTTTTTAAAAGCTTTTTGATATTTTTAATAAATTATATAAAAGAAATAGAATAAAATGAAAATAAAATGAAATAAAGAGGGAAATATGCTGATCCAAGGGCCATGATTCAAACCTAGGGGGATACAGTTGACTGCACGTGCGTTTTAATGGTCTAGATGGCTTCTGGGCCAAATGACCTAATTAAATTAATTAATCCAGATTTTAATTAATTAATTAAATTAGGGTTTAATGACAAGATCTGGGCCATCCATACGCAAAATTAAAACAAATCCAAGGGTCCACGTTAAAACTGGGAAACTAACCCTAATTAACCCTAATTAAACTCAGGTGACCGGAGCTAAGCAAAGGTCATCTTCTCCGGCCAACCCTCACCTGAGTTCCCTCAAAACACCAAAATAATGCATTAAACTCTCCAGAAATGATCAATGAACAACAACAAACAAGAATCCAGGCACGAAATTCATTTATTTTCAGAAACCAGCATGAATCGAATCAAACTTCTTTTAGGTCAAAAAATTCAGAGATTCGGTTCATGCTCATTTCTTCACCATTTTCAAAAACAACAAGTGCAGTGTGATCAGGGGAGCATGGGGAACATTTCTATAACATAAAATGAAGTTTCTGGAAAAATTGTTCTTGAGGTATACCTGAGGTTGAGCTTTCTGATTTTGGGATTTCTGGACCTCTCTTTGGTGCAAGTCAACTCCAATGGGCCTCTTGAGGATGCTTTGATGCTTGGAACAAGCTTGCAATGGCTGGTTTTGATGTTGCAACTCTGCTGCACCAGAAATCGTGTTTTGATTTGGCTGTGTTTCAGGCTATGGTGGAGGGTGGGAAATGCTCCTTAGGTCATGAGGAGATGATTGGTGAATGAAAATTGAATTTTTTGTGGGTGAGGATTGAGTTTCGAAAGTTTGAAGGTTTTGACAAATTTTGGGCAATCTGAGTGTTCTAATGATTCAGGCTTCAATGTTATGTGTTTTGCGTTGCTTGATGTTTGTATAATGTGTAGTGATTGGTTCAGAGAGTTGTTGTGACATAGTGTGATTAGTATGGTGTGAAATGCAAAAAGTCAAGATTTTGTACTTTGAGGTATGGGCATGGCGCAAGCCTGAGTTCTTGTGGTGTCTGGCCTCAACTGACTTTAGGGAGAGCCATGGAAATGGTTTTGATATGCTGGCACAAGTGGATGAAGAGATATATACCATTTTGCAATTCTTGAAAGTTTTGGCCCTTTTGAGATTTCTTGAAGTTCAAGGCATGAAAACACTTGATTCAAAGGACAATTATGATGTTTAGAGGTCCATTTGACATATTGTGAAATGTTTGTGTCCATTTGAAGTCATTAAAATGCCTTAACATGCCAATTTGCAAAATCCCTCTTTGGCATGAAACTTGAAATTTTAGGATTTTTGCCAACTTTGAAAGGCCATATCTTGAGATCTAGGATGAATCATTTGAAGCATTTTTGGTTGAGAAAGAGGAGGTTGAAAAACTTTCCCAAAATGGAAAGTTTCCATTACAAGTCATTTCCATTTTTGGCAAGTTTGCAAATGGCTCAAAATTCTTCAATCTTGTGAACTTACAACATCTTTTAAGATCAAATAAAGATCATAGAACTTCAATTTGATGAAAATACCCCTTTGGTTCCATTGTTGGGGGCCTCAGATGCCCTGATTTTGAATTAACTTGCTCAAGAAGTTACCCAGTGAACAGATGACTTCCACAATAAATTTCTTCATCAAACTTGGTACACATGATCCTTATAACATCTTAAGAACATTAGAAACAAGAATGGCCCAAATATTTGGATTAAGGCCTCTGAAACCAAAACCCTAATTTTGGTCATCTGTGTAGTGAAAACCCTAGCTCTGCTTCCATGCCTTGCCAGTTCTTATGATTCCTTGACTTCCATGAACTTTTAGGGACATAATATGATGATAGAACACATATGGACCCTCTTGGAACACTTTTAGGCCTTTGGGATGGCTCAAATGGAATCTTGGATTGCTCAGATCACAAACCCTAGAAGCAGATGAACTTGAACTTATGCAGTGAAGTAAAAATGCAACATGAAATGCAACGTTTATGTTAAAACAAAAATGAAAGATCACAAGCCATGGTGTGATATGAGTGAGGGAAAATTTGGGGTGTTTACACATACTGATACAACAAACATGCAATGTTAGAACACATCAATAACTCAGATCCTAAGAACTGTCAAGGCTATTACATCTGGCCGGTTGGACCAACCTGCTCTGATACATATTGTAACACCCCACTTTTCCCAACATAGAAAATAATAAATTAATTAGTAAAATTAGAGTTTAAACAAAGTGGAATGCCACATCAACAATAATAACAACAATTCTTCTTATTTAAAACATCGGAAAATTCTGAACTATTCAACTTCAAGAAATATGCCAACATCAACAATATTCTACAATAATTCTTGGTTTATAAATTTTTTAACAAAGTAAATATGATACATAACAATTAACGAAAACAAGAAAAACATCAAAAATCCCTAAGTCCCAAGTTACGTATCAGAGCAGTCCTATGATTCGAATAGGCAACACGAAGTCCATTCACACTCAAGTACTTGGATTATCAATACTCCCAAGGAAGCACAGATACAACAACAACAACAAAAAAGGGGTGAGAAACGTATTCAATAATGTAAAGATGCATAAAACATTTCAAGGATAGTATCTCACATAATCAACATATACAACAATATCACAACAACAGTTAGCAACAATAACTCATGATTCAACAATAATAATTATGCAATGTGACTCAATAATGACACAATGCATGTGGTAACAATTCACCTTAGTTCATTTAATCTAACTTGATTAAAAAAGAATCTGGATAAATCCCATACACCCATCCGACAATGATTTATCTCCAACATTCTCCACAATGGAGTATGGATGAATCGCATACGCCCATCCAACAACGAATAATCCCACCAATAATACCTCAATATATGCATGACAATGACTATACATAGAACACGTATAAACACCACATTATACATCTACATGATCCATCCGATCACATATGGAACATAAGATCCAAACAATCACCAAAAGCTCCTCATGCGACTTAAGTAATTAATCGTCTAGTTAATTTACCTAAATTTAATTATTAATTAATTTCAATCACCAATCCTTGATTAATTAAGTCCTAAGGTCTACATCAATGTCTCAGATCAAGAGAATCGACATTAGACGCGAAATCGGGACAAAAATCGCGAAATACCAAAAATTGCCCTACAAGCCTGGTCATACGTGTATTGCACTGGGTCATATGCGCATGGACCACCTTCCACGCACCCCATACTCCCCCAATACGCGTATTGTTCCTCAACTTCCACTCAATATGCATATAGCCTCCTCTTACGCGTATTTCCTAGCATTTTCACGTGTAACCTACAAGAATGGGTAGATGGTCATGCCAATATGTTATTTATCCGTGTAATCACCCTTTATAACGCGTATTGCCTAGTTTTCACGCCACTCCAAACGCGGATGGCATACCTAATACGCGTATGGACAAGGACACACCAAATTCACATGTTTTCCTCTTCATTATGAATCTATCCACTATAGTTCTTGTTTTCACACTTCATACCTGTCCTAAGAAGGTTTCTAAACCAATTTTACACTCTTACTCATATTATTCTTTCATCTAATGTTAAAAAAATCCAGTTCTATCAATTTTCTAGATCTAGACTTGTCACCTCCTTCTGCAACAATACAAAATATGTACATGCAATGCAACATACAAAACAAAAACAATATTTCAGATAGAAATTCAATTATACCAGATTGAATTCACAACATTAATTTTCACTAAACATCAGATTCACAAAACAACAATCCTGCACAGAAATCCTACGATGGAAATGACCCCTCACTACCCTATAATGTTAAAATCACCTATTATGAACCCTTTTCTCCCCCTTACCTCAATTCCTTGAAAAAAAATCCAGCGAATTTGCTCTATGATGATTTCCCTAGTAGATTTCTTCCTCTTCCTAGTTCTCCTTTGATCTCTTCAATAACTGTTATGACTAATTTTCTTCTATATTCAGATTAAGCTTAATTTCCCCTAATACCATCACCTTAATGTTTTACTAATTAAGCCCTTATTTTAATTTAAATAATAATAATAATAATAATAATTATACTAAGATTATTAACATAATAATAACAAAAATAAAAATAATGTTTAATTGGTCATATTATTATTACTACACCTCACCATTACTAACCACGCCTTAAGGCTACCCGTCCTACTAGGACTCTACACCAAAACATCTAAGAACACATACCTTAAACAAGTCCAACAATACACCGAAAATACATGACGAATAAATGATTAAAAATGGGGTGTTACCCTTTACAACGGTCAATGCTATGGTCGGAGTCCCCCGAATGAAAATCAAAAGTAAGATTGGCGTCGTAACCGATGGGCAACTTTCCCGCTGGTGGGGCCAACGTCCTTAATTGAATGAGTTAAAGGCTAAGAAAGTGATGGAGGATATGGGTGCAAGGTACGAGAAATGGATCAAAATGGAGGTCATTAGTTCTTTTCCTTGCTTGGTAATTCTGCCGAGGAGCCTGTTGCTGACGATGTTGTTGTTGCTGTTGCGATTGTGACACAGGCTGGTTAGTTGTACCAGAATAGTGACACTTGCGATCTGATGGAAATCCTGTGAAGCGCTCCATAAAATGTCCTAGGAGTGTTCCCATGAACATATCAGCCATTTCTCGCTCAAGTAAAGGAGGTTGGACCCTAGCAGCCAGTTCACTCGATCTTTGAGCATACTCCTTGAAACTTTTAGAGTTTATTGTGTCATGCTTTGTAGTTGCGTGCAGTTAGGTGCCATGTTAAGATTATACTGATATTGTTTCAGAACACCCTCTCCCAGCTCTTTCCAATTGCAGACATCATCACTTTCTAGTTTCATGTACCACTCTAAGGATCACCACTCCTTGGACAAAACACATATCGGAGACATCAATCACAAAAATATATTTGCATTCTAAAGCCCAAACTTTGTTGGCTAGCATTTGGAATTGACGATTGCTGCCACCAGCTTCAAAACCCATGGCTTTGTTCAGTGGTGAAAAATGATCATCCAGGTTGTCCTCCAAGTTTGGAATCAGAATGGGATATTACCCGGAGTAGGAGGTATCCTGGCTCCAGCAAGCCCACCAACAACATTGATATGGTTTCCTTGCGCGTCAAGAGAATTATCCACAACTGGAATCTCCTCTTGAGGTACATCAAGCCTTTGAACAACGACCCTCAGCTCCTGTTTCCCCAGGGAAACCCTTTGCATAATATTCATAAACTCGTTCATCATGGTACGAAGTTCAGCCAGTTCATCTTGCATGGCGTTCGTGACGTACTGTTCATTTCGGCGGGTGGCATATCAGTGAGTATCATGGTCTACAATCCTTCCTGTAATAATCATGTAAGTTAGGAAATCCAGGAGACCTATTAAAAATTCAAAATGAAATGAATGAAATGAATGCATATGACATGTCTATTCATTTTAGAACATCCCTTCCCCCAATTCCAGTTTTGTGAAGGCAGTGAAGAAGATAAAGCCATCCTGTTGGCGACAGTTTCTGCAAACAATAGACAATGTTTATAGTATGAAGTGCATGTGTGCAACAAATGTGTCATATGATACTGAGAATACGAAGGCCAGTGTGTGAGCAGCAGAGGTGTGAGAGACGTCATTAAAACCATAAAGCTGAAACAACAAGGTATAATAGACGGACAAGCTTCAATGTATTAATAAAGCACAAACATGTGCTATTAATGTTGAGATACAAGGAACATGAATCATAACTGGGAGTACATCAATCAAAATGGCTCCATCAACAATCCTGATGGTAACCTAACACATACAAGCAAAAGGACAAATAAGAATCATATCAGTGTCATCCTTAATTTGCGTCTAGGTTGCTATATCCGACCTCTGATTCATGCTTCAGTAATTTAACTGACATCTTTGACTGAGATTTCTCATCTTCAAACCTTTTCAACTGGTTTTGGTAGAGACTCATCTTGCATTTCTAATAAGTAGCATCAGCCAGGGACTTGGCTAGCTCTTCATCTTTTTGTTCACCTTATTGGTCTTTTCCCCATCCTTATTTTTTAGCTTCTCTATCGTCTCCTCCACTTGAGCTCTGTCATACTCTTCCCTTTTTAGTCTGTAGGCGATGTGCCTCTCTTTCATGTTCTTGAACATTAGACCATTTTGGGTTAGCTTTTTTCTGGTATCTATATGATCCTTGGAAGAATTCAAAGTAGCAGCTTCTAACCTTACAAAGTGAGCTGACTCAGTATCAAATCTATTTTTAGTTGCAGCATGCTTCTCAGCAGCCTCCTGAGTCTTCCACTTAGTTTCGCATTTAGCGTGCATAGCCATAGCGAGTTCCCTATTTAACTGTGCATTCTGCTTTAACAACTCATCTCTTTCTGCTTTCATCATGTTGAACTCTTCGATGTTGACAGACGTCTATGGCTCATGCACAACAGGATACCAAGGATCTTCTAAAGAAAAAGGAAGAAGAGTGATCTCAATTCTCCAATTTAACCACTCATCATACTAAGGAATAGACCTATTGTTACTTCGACCTAGAATATCTGTCCCTTTGTTCTGAATATTAAGCCAAGCTGCGATGACCTTTTCTACCAGTAACACATTATCCTCTACCAGAAAATAGAAGGACTTACTGATCTCTTGCTCCACGGGTGGGTCCTCTAGGGCGTACCCCAATTGTCTCTTAAGAAGAGTAAGTTTGTAATTAATTCATTCTCTCACTCTTATGAGTGGCACAATAGGATAGCTCCCGCAATTGTAGATGAAGTTTTTTTCCAATAAACTATAGTCTATCCATACTATATCCTAGGCCCTCAACCCCATCAACCTCTTTTCCCTGTTCAAGGAAGATGCAATAGTCACAAAAATATTGGTGGTAGGTAAGTGCTCATAAACCACTTGTGCACCAGTTGAGAACAACATCGTACTAAGCCATCTCATTTATTCTTATTCTTGTAATGGACTAATTGATAGAAGTTACCCAACAGGGTTCCTCTGCATCAAGATGCGGATGACATTGATGTCCACATACTTCTCTTTGTTGAGAAAAAGGATGATTCCATAAACACTCAAGGCAAGGATAGCATATACAGTACTCCACTTATTTCTAGATGCATACTATTCAACTGTAGCTTCTAGAAAACTCAGATGGAAACCAATCAACCTCCCCTTTGTAGCGAGGCTATTTTGTACAATAGCCCGACTCAAATAAAGAGCTTTGGAAATTTCGAGAGTATCTGGCTCCACCATGGCAGAATAGAAAGTAATATGCTCCTTGATAGGCTTCCCCATAATAAGAGAAACTCTTCCATTGTCGGCCTTAACTGATAGTCTAGAATCATGAAACACCTTAATGGTGGGTCATAAAATTTGAGCAGAGTATGGATAGCGCTTCTGTCAAAATCTGAGAGCCTGTGAATCATCTATTTAACACCACCATGCACTTTTTTGAATTCACCTATACGATTTGGAGTAATCAGGGTTATCATTTCCTGCAACATATCAAACTTCAGATCAAAGAAGTTATAAGAAATGTTGCTCTTTCTGAAGGGCTTCATATCTACAAGAAGGAAGTCTCGCTTTATAATCAGGGTGAGGATATGTAATCCCTAAAAATGAATAAAAATGCGGGTTAGAATGCAATTATGTAGATAATGTTATGAAATGCATAGGCATGGGTCATCGTATGTGCTGGACGCTGCTGAACTTGTATCTGGTTTATTGGGGCAGAACCGACCACTAAATATCACAATCAGAAATCCAACTTAATGAGAAAATGAAACAGAATCGGGTATGTTGAGGTCAAAGTTACCTATAAACCTGTAACCCCTCCTAATCACACATGTGATGCTAAGAACCAGCTTCTCTGACTCTCAGGTCAAGAAGCAATAATACGGTCACCATTTCCAGTTTGGCATTGTTATTAATTGAAGAGGTCTCCACTCATCCCTCGAAGAGTTCTGACATAAGTTCCCAGTTTTAAACAAGAAGGTCGAGAAGCAATAGTACATGAATCCCGAAGGGTACAATATTATCTCCAAACGAAGAGTGCATTAACTGAGTTCTTACGATAGAAAGGGTAAACCTATGGCGAGTTCCCAGCGTCAGGTCCTCGAGAATGATACTTAATGGTTTTGTCATTTCCAGTCTGCCATTATTGTTCTACTAGAGAAGTGCCTGAACTGAGTTCTCGGGAAATGGTCTTCAGGATCGATAACTCAGTGAGATAGCTCTACCGAAGTGGGAAATCCACAAAGTAGAATTTTGTAAAAAGAACCCCTCCCCCCAAATTGTGGTTTCACATTACAACATCATACTTAAATAACATGCGGAGAAACATGAAACTAAACTAATCCTAGGTGTTTACTCGAGCCTTGTTCGCGGGCTCATCTCTCAGAACACCCATCCCGCTAAATGAAACCATACAACCAGCCAACAATATGCAACAATAGTGTAGATGCAGTAAACACATAAGTGAAACATATAAATAACACGGCCAAAAGCATAAATGTAAAGAACCCAATGAAGTGTAAACACACAAGTGCTTGGATGGACTCGCATAGGGGAAAGAAAGGTCCCCGACAGAGTCGCTAGCTATCGCAACACGAAAAAAAAGTGAAAAACTATTAACAGAAGAGTCGCCACCGAACATTTTTTATCCTTGAAAGGAAAGGAGAACGATCGAAGAAAACTAGGGGAAAGGAAAGGAATAGTCATCACAACCATAGTCCAGGCTTAGGAGTCGGTTACGTGAAGGGAAGGTTATCGCACCCCTTCACGTTTGTCATACTCGACGGGATCCACGCCTGCTGCTCTGCTCAACGGGTATTAACATCGGCTTCATCTGTTGCAGATTGGAAATGGAGAAAGAATGGGAAAAATGTAGAGAAAAGAAAAAGTTGTGGTCGAATGGGCCCTACCTCACTGCCTACGTATCTCATCAGGAATGAGCATAGGAGCTAACGTAGTTCAGCTAACCTCGGGTTACAATTTGTTTATTTTTTATTTTTTTATCATGATGTTGCGAATGTTCTAACTCAGGTGTTGCCACTTGCTGAATCGAGACTGGGTGGTACCGTCTTACTATTGAACTGAACTGAAAAGTCAAAGTGTTTGCAGAGGAGCGTGAGCTGAAAAGAAAGAAAACTTATTGTTTGTTTGTTTTCTTTTAAGAGAAGTGGATTGATTATTTTTTTGGCATGAACAATTTTAACGAATATGAGATAGGAGCAAGTACGTGATACATCGCCCTGAGATGGAACGTGCAACTGCATTGCTCAAATCTGCTTAAGGCTTGTGGCACACTGTACAACCTTTTCCTTTTTAAATGTTTTTTCTTTCTTTATAGATGAGAAAGAGACTCGAGGATAAAAGGAAAAGCTATGAGAAACTAAGACCTGACTCCTATTTTATCATGCAAAGTTGATCCTATGGTTGAGGATTTAGAATAAGGGGAGACTACCTAAGCAAACATACACTACTTAGTCCTACCTTGTAGTTTCTAACCCATCTAACTTGTGGAAGTTATAATGGGTGTCCTATGAAGATAAGAAAACTAAACTAATAACAAAAAAGGCAATGATATGAAATATCAAAGCAAATGAAGAGAGAAAAGAAGTGGGATGTGTGTAAGAATAGATAAGCATCAACACCTACCCAGTGTGAGCTAATGACAATGAGTGGGGGTCCATTGTTGAGCCTCCCTCCACTTGATTGACTGGACAAGAGCTGGACATATCCAAAAGCGTCAGCACGTAGTGCGAGCTAATGCATGACTCAATGGAGTAATAGGGGCCAGTTACAAACCTTAACTTCTGTCAATTGCCTTTTGTAACATCCCAAATTTTCCCTCTTCTTTTTAGTATCATTATCATATCATAATCATCATAAGCATGTCATATCCTTAGCATTTTGCATAGAAAGGTGAAGCATAGCACTCACATGTTCCAACATAAGGCATATGGTCAATCATCTGAGAACTCGTGATCTTACAAGGCAAAGTCAAGAGCATGGTGACCTGACAAGAAGCTCACATGACCTTTTGTACAAGCTTGGTATCATGGTCAAAGCCCTAAAAGGATTAAGGATTAGGATCAGATTGGAATGGTTGGAACCGGGATATTCTTGGAGTTTCCCACCAAAAGGAGGGAGAATTCAAAATTTGCTTGCATTAACCGGTTAACACTTTGGTTAACCGGCTAACGGCTGCGAATTTTGAATTCCAGCAGCAAGTTCATCATGCGTTTTTGCTCCAGTTTTTTCATATTTCTGATTTTTATTCATTTTGAATTAATTAGAAATTATAGAGAAGGATCTAGATGATTTACCAAGCCTAATTCCAAGGCTATATCCTAATCACTTTCTAAGCTAATCCTAAACAATTTTTTTTGGACTCCAAACCTAAATTTTGGGCCCTAAACCTAGAGGATATTTATTCCATTTCCCTTCAAACCTTCAAGAAAAAACACTCTCATAATTCACTTCTCATTTTCTGAATTTTTTCTACTCTCTCACCATTCTCTCATTTTCTCTCCCAATTTTCCAAATCACTCAAAGTTCCTCTTTGAAGATCACAAAACTTTGCATTAAAGTTTGTAAATCTTGGAACTAGACCTCCATCCATATCTTTTTTGCATCAATTTGTCGGTTTCACTACTTGGTTCAGATCTGATTTGGTGATTAGAAGTGATTTTGGAGCCAAATTCTTTATCAAGATCCTTTGCTTGCATTTATTTTGCATGATGTGTGAAGATTAGCATCGAATCTTCGAAGTTTTCTGCGAAATTCCTCATTTCTAGCTCAAAGAACATTTACCAAAGCATACCTCAACTTTGTAGGTTGGTTAAGTTCATATCTAACTATGTTTTTAGCTTATTTGCGATGCTTGTGCTTAGATCCACCATGTGCTTGTGTATTTGCTTGTCTTGCTTAAATTGATTGGTTGATTTGCAATTGGATCTATGTGTTAATGTTCATGAGCTTAATGATGCTTGATTAATGTGAATTGATCCAATTATTTCATGCATAATTGATTACTGGACTGTTGAGGAATTATTTGAGATAAGCTGGTTTGACCTGATTTTTCTACAGGAGATTACTGCTATTTTCACAGTGTTAACCGATTAACGCTTTGTTTAACCGGTTAACGCATCTGTTTTCTGTGTTATTTTCTACAGGTTTGAACTGGTTAACCGGTTAACGCTTTGGTTAATCAGTTAACACTGAAGCAGAATGCCATGTTTGAGCTGTTTTGAGCTTGTTTGATTCGCTTACGTGCTTTAATCACCATAGATCATTGTATGATCATTTGGCATGTTAGTTTAGGGTAATTTTCCTGCTGGTTTATGTATGCCTTCATTTTCTTGACGCGTAAATTCATGTATTTTCAAAGCTTGGCATGTTTGATGATTTTGCTTTCTTGAAACTTTGAGTATGTTCATGATTTGTGTTGATAGCATTTGATTGATTGTGCTGAATTTGTGCTGCAAATTTTGCTAACATTTGTAGGTGCAATGGTAAGTGAAGTGTGGATGTTTATCCACATTTCAAATCTTCATCTCTTCTTTTAATTGCTTGCTACTTTGTGATTTTTGATGTGCCTTATGCCATCATGTGATTCAACTCTTCTCTTTTCCCCTTTAGAAGCAACTTATCTCCTTTAGAGGAGTAAGTTGTTCTCTAGCTTTCCACTCCTCTCTTTTTCTTCTCCATTTATTTTCTTTTCTCTTAGGATAGTTTCAAACCACACTAACATTAGGACCACTTTTTGTATGATAACTTTAGGTTTAGTCTTTCCCCATTACACTTTTGCCTTTTGCTCCTTTGGTGCTTTCTCTTCTCATCTCAAAAAAAAATCATAAAAAAAAACTTTAATAAAGAAAGAAGTGTCTTCTTGTGTATAGCCTTATTCCATGGGACATATGAATTCATTCCATCTTGGAATAGTGCATTTGTCTAGCATGATGCACAAGTCGGATCATGAGGTCATCTTCACCATGAAAACCATAAAAAATACTTCTTCATTCTCAATTACTAAAACACCTAATAAATTCAACAAGTTAGTGAGCTTAAGCCCTTGCCCTTGGAAACAAGTCTTAGATAAATTCTCCTTACTTGGTGTGATTTTTCAATTAGTCCATCTTGGAATGTAGTAGAAATTAAACATTCCATGGAAAAGAGCTTGAGTTCATTCTCTTGTGCCACACTAATAGAAAACGCTTAAAAAACACTGGACAAACAATAAGCGTCTCTCCTTCGGGACTTCTTTTCTCATCTCCTTCTCTTTGTACGCGTACTTGCTCCTACTTGTCACTTTGCAAGACGGTAACGCACTCGTCGTTCGAGTCTTCAACACCTGAGCGTTGACATAGGCAGTTCAAGCCTTAAGACACAAGCAATCTTTTCCACTCCTAGTTAGGGGAACTACGACGACTCTGATCCTCATGTCTAGATGAGGTACATAGGTAGCAGGGTACGGCCCATTCGAGCACACTCTTTATTTTCCCTACATTTTCCCCCTTTCTTTTCTTTTTATCCAGTTCAGTTCTTTTTCTTAACAACAACTTTCATTTTTTCACCCTTTGAAACAGTTCTTTGCAAGCGTGGATCCCGTCGGGTACGGCGGACGATCTGGGCTGCTAATACCTTCCCAGGTCGTAACCGACTCCCGAACCCATTCTCTTTGGTTCGCAGGACATGTGTCCTCCCTTTTCTCTTTTTCTGGTTTGTGCAACATTACCTTTCCCGTTCCTTCGGGATATAAATGCCTGGCTGGCGACTCTACATCTTTTCCGTGCCACTTTCGTATTTGTACCAGGATGGAAATCCAGGGAACGACAGCTGGCGACTCTGCTAGGGACTTTTTTTACCAGAGTATCTCTGGTTTCCCTTGAGAGTCTCTCCTAGCGCTTGCATGTTTCTGTTTCTTTGGGTGTTGATTGTTTGCTACTGCGTGTTTATTTTTCTGTTATTTATTTACAGTTTTATTTATAGCTTTATTTACAGTTTTCAGTATTTATTTTCATGCATCATATATTATACTGGACTGTCTGGTTTGACTGGTTTTCTTTTGGTGGGTTGGGGATCTATTACTGTGAGATGAGCTCGTAACCGGGGCTCGAGTGCACAGTCACTTTGGAAGTGTCACTTTGGCTTCATGGCATCTTGCTATTTTGGTAGTAGTGAGTTCCACACCCAGACTGGCGATCGTCTTGGAAATGTTTATATGCAGGAATCTTTCTTGGATCATTACACGACCTCGATAGTTATGTGCATCTTGGGATTGATCATTGAGGACCTTTGTGGAAACATCCCTCTTCAGTGGTGACAATGGAAGACCACATGTTGTGGCAAACCCATTCGTACCCAAGGGCCCACTGGGAACTCGCATAGGATGGCCTGGTTCTCTTATAGGAACTCGGTTAAAGCATCCGGTCGTATGACAATAGTATTTACCCTTCGGGATGAATGTACTATTGTTTCTCGATTTCAGCGCTCGAAACTAGGGACTTATAAGGGATGCTTGTTTTCCCAGACTCACGCTAAGACCTCCCTGAGTTGTACATAATGCCAAACCGATTCCCTGACTTGGTCATGAGCCGTTTCTCGGAAATGGTGAACGTATCATTGCTACTTGGATTTGAGAGTAAGTGATGTTTGACCTGGAGCACACCTGTGAGATTGGGGGGGGGGGGTTTACAGGTTTGCAGGAACCCTTGACCTCATCATACCTCATTTCCAGTACAGTTATATGATTTGATATGGCTACATGGATTTCAGATATCTGATTTGAGGCTTATTTGAGACTAAATTCTTGTTCATGGGGCTTTATTCAGAGGATCTTGGTTCTTGGTCACTTGGGTCCAGTATTCCGTATCCAAATAGTCCCAGTTGTTGATCATATGCCTGCATTGCATTTGCATCGCATCATACTTGTATTAACTGTTTGTGTTTCCATTTCAGGTTATCATTTATCCTCTGTACCCAGTTCTGGTATTCATTGTTTCCCCAAATGACAGAAGTCCAAGAGATACCCAGAAAAAGGAATACTCATTACATTTTCCCGCAACCAGAAATTGAGGGTATTCAGAAACTGGTGAGCTTGATGAGTGACAAGGTTTCAGATGATTTCAGAAGTCGGTATAGGAAGATCTTGGGTTACATGGAAAAACCTATTGTTGATCAGAGAGATAGTCTTCACTCTTTGTTGCAGTTTTATGATCCTCAGTTGAGAATTTTCGTGTTTGTTGATTATGTCTTGGCTCATACTATGGAAGAGATTTCTGACATCCTGAAGATTCCCATCAGGAATGGTGTTCCCTATTATGCTGCAGAGAAGTGTCCCCCGTACAAGGACATTGCAGGTTCCTGTTATTTGAGTACGCTCAGAGTGAAGATGGAGTTGGAAGCTAGTAAGGGGACTGGATTTCTCTGGATTTTCTTATCACAGAAGCTCACGTGTTTGCTTTGGGAGGGAAGTGGTTAGATTTCAGTGCGCTGTTAGCATTAATGGTATATGGGATAAGTTTGTTCCCAGGAGAGAAAGGTTGGGTATGCTTGGAGGCTATCACCCTTTTCATTAAAGGAAACCCGGTGCCTACGTTGTTGGGACACTTTTACTTTGGTGTCCATCACAGAAATGAGAAGAGAAATAGGTACGTAAATTGTTGTGCTTCATTGTTTGCTGAGTGGTTTGCTAAGAAGCTTCCAAAGTCAGGACCGTTCAAAGATCTTAAGCAAGATTGTAAGTGGGCTAGAAGATTTATGGGGTTAACATCTGATGATATAGCTTGGGGATGTAACAGAAACGTAGTAGGGAAGGAGTTTATTACAAGGTGCGGTGAATTTCCCTATGTGCCTTTATTAGGTAGGAAGGGAGTGATAAGTCATAACCCTGTGCTGTCTAGAAAACAATTTGGCTATCCACTGAAGGATCCTCCATCAGATGAAGAAATAGCTAAGACTCTGTATTATCCGGCTAAAGATAATGAGCAGTTGGTTATCCAAGTATATCAAGGTTGGGAAACAAAGGTTAAGGAGGGTAAGAAAGAATTTGGAAAGGTGGACCCTAAGACTTATCCCTCTTTTGCTGCTTGGATACAAGGTAGGGTTGATACCTTCTCCCTTCCATTGTCACTCGAGGCTCCACTATATCCAAAAGAGGTACCGGTACAAACCACTGTTTCTCTTGATGATTACAAGAAGTTGGAAGCTCAGTTGCACAAGGTTCGGGTATAGAATTCTGAAATGGCTAGCTTGTATCACCATGCCAATCACGCTGGGCAAGAAGCATAAGAAAATCTACAAAGGATGCGGGCTACTTTAGAAGCTAAAGAAAAGGAGTTTGCTAGGAGAGAAGCTCATTTTCAGAGTTTGGGTTTAACAGGGTCAAAAAGAGAAGCAGAGCGTAAGAAGATTTTGAAGACTCTTAGAGAAGCTCGTCAATCCATTACTTGGTTACAAGGCCAAAGAGAACAAGAGCAGAAGAAGAGGTAGAACAAGTTCACAAAATACGAAGGGAAAAGACTCAGCAATTGGTACAGAGCCAGCTAGCCTTGGAGGAAGCAATGAAGGAGATTGCAGATCTTAAGTTTAGAGCAGGCGTCAAGAAGAACCAGACGGGGGTGGTGGCTGCAGAAGAAGGAGCTTGAATCTTCCTTTTAGCTTTGAGTTTTAGTTTACTGTTGTTTGTATCCAGACTACCTACAAGCTTGTTGTAGGAGTCTTGCTTTATTTTTTTGTTTTTTAATTTGAATTGTACCCCTTTGGGAATTTTCGTGTATGTCTATGACTCTGGTTATTGGTAGTTTGTTCATGTTATACAATGATATTTTCCAGTTACCGTTTCTGAATGAGCAAAGTTGTTTGTCCGAAGCCATCAGGGTCTGAATATTCCTCAAAAGAGATTAAAAAGCTAGAGACATATGGATTATTCTTTATCAAAAATACCAGAACTGGGGCATATTTATGCCTGGACGTGGAAACATGAATAGTTACATTGCATGCATATAACGTGTTTGTTGTTTTGCAGGTAATTCATCAGTTTTCTAACGCTTATGCCATTTTAGGGACTATAGCTTCCAAGAAGGTTCAGAGACAGCCAATTGTACACAGATACCCACAAAGGTGAACAGAGAGAGATAGAGCAATGGATCAGATGCAAGCGGATATGGATGACCTAAGGATAAGAATGGATAACTTCATGACCCTCATGGCTGGGTTGGGTCAAACTCAAGAGAGTTTGCGCGAAATGGTGGAGAATAATCAAGCCAGGAATAATGGGACAACAGATGGAGGTAATCGTAATGGGGCTGGCTCCCGTCACGTTGAAATCCCTGTGGTGCAACCAGGGGTTACTATTATCAATGATGGAGTGAATAACATGCAGATAGAAGGGCAGGATGAACAGTTCACTTTGCTGGATGAGGCAGAAGGCCAGGGGGTTGACATGAATAGGAGGTTTGAAGAAATGGTCGAGCAAATTCGCGCCATTCAATATCAGAGTTCTCTAGGGTTTGACATCACTGATCTGGGCTTAGTGTCGGGGGTGAGAAATCCCTACAAGTTCAAGGTCCCTACTTTTGATAAGTAAAATGGCATGGCTTTCCCGAAAAACTCACCTTCAGTCTTTTGTGGGAAGGATTGCTGCGCATACAGATGATGAGAAGTTGTGGATGTATTACTTCTAGGATAGTCTTGTAGGAGCTTCCTTGGAATGGTACATGAAGTTAAGTAGGGTCAATATTCAAAGCTAGAAGGATTTAGCTGAGGAGTTTGTGAAACAGTATCAGTATAATCTGGATATGGCTCCAAATCGTACCCAGTTGCAGACAATGTCTCAGAGTGCTAAGGAAGGGTTCAAAGAGTACGCCCAGAGGTGGCGTCAGCTTGCTGCTCGAGTACAACCTTCCTTATTAGAGAATGAAATGGCAGACATGTTTATGGGAACACTACAGGGGGTGTTTATTGAGAGACTGGCGTCTGTTCACAACAAAATTTAATGATATCGTGATAGCTGGAGAAAGGGTTGAAACTCTATTGAAAATGGGGAAGATCCAAGACAGTGGTGAAAGTAGCTCAAGCGGTGTTAGAAAAGCTTTCAATGGAACTCCGAGAAGAAGGGAGGGAGAAACTAATGATGTGTACGGCCGAGGTTGTGGCTGTGGATACAGGGCATCTTACGAACAGGTGGCAGTTGTCACCATTCCAATAAGTCATGTGCAATAACCACAACAACAACAATAACAACCACAACGTAATAACTATCAGCAAAGACCCTATCAACAGAGACAAGCTCGTCCAACTAACAGGGTGCTTGAGGCTATCCCAATGACATACACGACACTACTCTAGAGATTGTTAGATTTGAACTTGGTCCAGTTGAGGACATTAGCACCACCTCCACCTGGAGAGCTTCCAGTGGGGTATGATGCTAATGCAAGATGCTCATTTCATTCAGGAGCTCCCGAGCACTCAACAGAGAAGTGCATGGGCATTACAGCATAAGGTCTAAGATTTGATTGACTCGAAAGCAATTAACTTCGCACCGCCTCCAAATGTTACATCAAACCCCATTCCAAATCATGGAGGGGCCCGGATATATGTTGTTGATGGTGGTGAGAGGTTAAACTTGATTTTGAACGTGGATGAAGTGAAAACTTCGTTGCTAGTCGTGAAAGACAGATTGTTGAAAGGGCAGGTATTCCTAGGTTGTGATTTTGATTGCGAGGGTTGCATGAATTCAGTTAATGGTTGCGGGGATTTGAAAGCCGGGTTGCAGTGTTTGATTGATGAGGGGTCTCTATAGTTTGATAGGGTTGACAATAGAAGTGATTGTGTGTCTACGGTAACTATTTATTTTGATCCTGCTGAAGTTTCTACCCGTAGAGAGCTGGTGACTATCTATGTTCCATAAGTGAATCCAGTGATCATTACTATTCCGGGAACAGTTCCTTATGTTGATGACAAGGCCATCCTTTGGCACTATGGCTCAGACGTGTACGTAGAAGGTCAGAAGGTGGAGAGTAAAGTGATGACAATTGACCCGACTGTTGTGAATGTCAGAGGAGTTGGTGGGTTTACACGGAATGGGCGTCTCTTTGCTCCTCAAGCTCTTAGAGGTGATCCCGAAGCTGAAGCCGCTGCAAAGGCTAAGGGTAAGCAGATAGTAACTGAGGAGGTGACAACTCCCACTACTAGTCAAGGCACTTTTGAAAAAGAAGTCGAAGAATTCATGAGAATAATTAAGAAAAGTGACTATAAGGTGGTTGAACAGCTGAATCAGACCCCATCCAAGATATCCATTATTTCGTTGTTAATGTGTTCCCAAGCTCACCAGGAGGATTTGATAAAAGTTTTGCAAATGGCTTATGTACCACAAGAGATAACTGTTAACCAGTTGGAAGCTGTAGCAGCCAGTGTGAACGCTAACCATGGGTTGAGATTCACAGATAGAGATCTCACTTTCGAGGGATGTAATCACAACAAGGCCTTACACATCACCACAGAGTGTAAGAGTGATGTTCTATCACACGTCTTGGTAGATACAAGCTCTTCTCTCAATGTGCTCCCTAAGAAGGCCTTAATGAAGCTGAATATTGATGGTATCATTTTACGACCCAGTGATTTGATTGTGAAAGCCTTTGATGGGTCACGGAGGTCTGTGTTCGGGGAGGTGGAGCTACCGGTAAAGATTGGGTCTCATGTATTCAAGAGTACATTCTATGTTATGGATATACAACCCGCTTATAGTTGCTTACCGGGACGTCCTTGGATTCATGTTGATGGCGCAGTAACATCCACGTTGCATCAAAAGTTAAAGTATGTGGTAGACGGCCAAGTTGTTACTGTATGCGGAGAAGAGGATATTTTTGTAAGCCATCTGTCGACCTTCAAGTATGTAGAAATGGACGGGGAGATCCATGAGACACTTTGCCAAGCTTTTGAGACAATTAATGTCAGTACTTTGTCTCTAGTTGCTGCAGTTCAGAGCAATGAGAAGGAAGGGACTCCTATCTACTCCGACAAGCATGCTAAGGAAGTAGTCCAATCCGGAAATGACCAGGGATGGGACAAAATGTTAGAAATGGAAAAGAAGGATGACAAGTTTGGTTTCGAATATCAACCTGGTCAGTCCAGCTGGTCTCAAGGCAATAAGCCCGTAGCGTTCACAAGCGCTGGAATGCTCGACTACAACAACATTTGTGCAACAAATGAAGAGGGGGATATTGACTGCGACTTGGATAACTGGATTCACCCATGTGTACCTGGGGAGAAGCTCCGTAACTGGTCTGCTGAAGATTTTGTTCAAGTTACTTGGCAGTCAAAGTTATTATCTTGTTTTCATTTTATCATACTACATGTTAAATCTTGCACTCTGCCCAAGGTGCATGGATCCATCTATAGTGCCACCATGTTTTAATGCATTTAATTCTTTCCATGAAATAAAGGACATTTTTTTCAAGCAAATTGTGTTCTCTTTCTTTCGTTTTTAAATTTTTCACAAAAAAATAAATAAAATGACAGTGTTTTCCTTTTCCAGTGGGATGCCGGGTTCCTTGCTGTAACTAGTTACCCACCTTGGGTAGCCAACATTGTGCTTGTACCAAAGAAAGATGGAAAGGTCCGAATGTGCGTTGATTATCGGGATCTAAACAGTGCAAGTCCAAAGGATGACTTTCCATTACCTCACATTGATGTGCTGGTAGATAACACCGCTCAGTTCTCGGTATTTTCTTTCATGGAGGGCTTCTACGGGTACAATCAGATCAAGATAGCACCGGAAGACATGGAGAAAACGACGTTCATTACCCCGTGGGGTACATTATATTATAAGGTTATGCCCTTTGGATTGAAGAATGTCGGGGCAACGTATCAATGGGCGATGGTAACTTTGTTCCACGACATGATACATAAGGAAACTGAGTGCTATGTGGACGATATGATTGCCAAGTCCTGGGACGAAGAAGAGCATCTGGTCAATCTCAAAATGTTATTTGACAGGTTGATAAATTATAGATTAAGGTTGAATCCAAACAAGTGCACTTTCTGAGTGTGTTCCGGTAAATTTCTGGGTTTTATTGTTAGCCAAAGGGGGATTGAGGTAGATCCTGCAAAGGTAAAAGCAATACAAGATATGCCTGCACCAAAAACAAAAAAAGAAGTGTGTGGGTTTTTAGGGAGATTAAACTACATTTCACGGTTTATATCTCATCTAGCTGCCACATGCGAGTCAATCTTCAAATTATTAAGAAAAGAACAAACGATCAGGTGGAATGAGGACCGTCAAAGAGCCTTTGAAAAGATAAGAGAGTATTTGCAGGAGCCTCCGATCCTAGTACCTCCAGTTTCAGGACAACCACTTATCATGTACTTGACTGTGTTAGAAGGGTCGACGGGGTGTGTGATAGGCCAACATGATGAGTCTGGTCGAAAAGAGCATGCTATTTACTACATTACCAAAAGGTTTACCGACTGTGAATCTCGTTATTCACTGCTCGAGAAAACTTGTTGCGCTTTGGCATGGGCTGCTCACCGACTAAGACAGTACATGTTGACCCACACCACATTGCTAATCTCAAAAATGGACCCTGTAAAGTATATTTTCGAGAAACCAGCATTAAGCGGAAGAGTTGCAAGGTAGCAGATGATATTAACAGAGTATGACATACATTATACTTCCCAGAAAGCCATCAAAGGAAATGTATTGTCAGATTATCTTGCACAACAACCGCTTGAGGATGATTACCAGCCAATGAAGTTTGATTTCCCGGATGAGGACATCATGTACCTCAAGGCAAGAGATTGCGAGGAACCACTTCCGAAGGAGTGGCCTGACCCTTAATCCAAATGGAAGCGGATGTTTGATGGGGCAGTCAATATGAATGGACGCGGAGTTAGTGTTGTTCTTATCACTCCCGAAGGTGTTCACTTTCCCTTTGCTGCCAGAATTACTTTTGGTTGTACCAACAATGAAGCGTAGTACGAGGCGTGCATAATGGGAATAGAGGAGAATATTAATCTTTAGATTAAGACCCTCGATGTATTCGAGGATTCAACCCTCGTTATTAACCAGATTACCGGCAAGTGGTATACACATCAAGAACACTTAATTCCTTATAGGTATTATGCCAGAAGGCTGTTGACGTTCTTCACAAAGGTTAAGCTTCAATATATACTACGAGATGGGAATAAATTTGCCGATGCATTGGCTACTCTTTCTTCGTCTATTAAAGTCTTGTGTTGGAACTATGTGCCCAGGATTGACATTTCCAGGCTTGATGCACCAGCTTATGCTTTTTCTGTATACGCAGTGTCTGATGAGAAACCTTGGTACTTTGATATTAAGCTTTTCCTTAAAAAACAAGAATACCCAGCTGGGGCATCATCCAACGACAAGAAGACCTTGAGACGAATTGCTACTAGCTTCTTCTTGAACGCATATAGGGTTCTATATAAGAGGAACTTTGACATGGTCCTGCTCAGATGCGTGGATAGACACGAAGTAGACCCGTTAATGCAGGAAGTCCACGACTGATCCTTCGGTACTCATGCAGGAGGACATGCTATGGCTAAGAAGCTATTGAGATCAGGGAACCATTGTTAGCCAAAGGGGGATTGAGGTAGATCCTGCAAAAGTAAAAGCAATACAAGATATGCTTGCACCGAAAACAAAAAAAGAAGTGTGTGGGTTTTTAGGGAGATTGAACTACATTTCACGGTTTATATCTCATCTAGCTGCCACATGCGAGTCAATCTTCAAATTATTAAGAAAAGAACAAACGATCAGGTGGAATGAGGACCGTCAAAAAGCCTTTGAAAAGATAAGAGAGTATTTGCAGGAGCCTCCGATCCTAGTACTTCCAGTTCCAGGACGACCACTTATAATTTACTTGACTATGTTAGAAGGGTCGACGGGGTGTGTGATAGGCCAACATGATGAGTCTGGTCGAAAAGAGCATGCTATTTACTACCTTAGCAAAAGGTTTACCGATTGTGAATCCCGTTATTCACTGCTCGAGAAAACTTGCTGCGCTTTGGCATGGGCTGCTCGCCGACTAAGACAGTACATGTTGACCCACACCACATTGCTAATCTCAAAAATGGACCCTGTCAAGTATATTTTCGAGAAACCAGCATTAACTAGAAGAGTTGCAAGGTGGCAGATGATATTAACAGAGTATGACATACATTATACTTCCCATAAAGCCATCAAAGGAAATGTATTATCATATTATCTTGCACAACAACCGCTTGAGGACGATTACCAGCCAATGAAGTTTGATTTCCCGGATGATGACATCATGTACCTCAAGGAAAGCGATTGTGAGGTACCACTTCCGAAGGAGTGGCCTGACCCTGAATCCAAATGGAAGCTGATGTTTGATGGGGCAGTCAATATGAATGGACGCGGAGTTAGTGTTGTTCTTATCACTCCCGAAGGTTTTCACTTTCCCTTTGCTGCCAGAATTACTTTTGGTTGTACCAACAATGAAGCGGAGTACGAGGCGTGCATAATGGGAATAGAGGAGGCTATTAATCTTTGGATTAAGACCCTAGATGTATTCGGGGATTCAGCCCCCGTTATTAACCAGATTACCGACAAGTGGTATACACATCAAGAACACTTAATTCCTTATAGGTATTATGCCAGAAGGCTGTTGACGTTCTACACAACGGTTAAGCTTCAATATATACCACAAGATTGGAAATCTGCCGATGCATTTGCTACTCTTTCTTCGTCCATTAAAGTCTTGTGTTGGAACTATGTGCCCAGGATTGACATTTCCAGGCTTGATGCACCAGCTTATGCTTTCTCTGTATACGCAGTGTCTGATGAGAAACCTTGGTACTTTGATATTAAGCTTTTCCTGAAAAAACAAGAATACCCAGCTGGGGCATCATCCAACGACAAGAAGACCTTGAGACGAATTGCTACTAGCTTCTTCTTGAACGCATATAGGGTTCTATATAAGAGGAACTTTGACATGGTCCTGCTCAGATGCGTGGATAGACACGAAGTAGACCCGTTAATGCAGGAAGTCCACGACTGATCCTTCAGTACTCATGCAGGAGGACATGCTATGGCTAAGAAGCTATTGAGATCAGGGAACCATTGTTAGCCAAAGGGGGATTGAGGTAGATCCTGCAAAAGTAAAAGCAATACAAGACATGCCTGCACTGAAAACAGAAAAAGAAGTGTGTGGATTTATAGGGAGATTGAACTACATTTCACGGTTTATATCTCATCTAACTGCCACATGCGAGTCAATCTTCAAATTATTAAGAAAAGAACAAACGATCAGGTGGAATGAGGACCGTCAAAGAGCATTTGAAAAGATAAGAGAGTATTTGCAGGAACCTACGATCCTAATACTTCCAGTTCCAGGACGACCACTTATCATGTACTTGACTGTGTTAGAAGGGTCGATGGGGTGTGTGATAGGCCAACATGACGAGTCTGGTCGAAAAGATCATGCTATTTACTACCTTAGCAAAAGGTTTACCGACTGTGAATCCCGTTATTCACTGCTCGAGAAAACTTGCTGCGCTTTGGCATGGGCTGCTCGCCGACTAAGACAGTACATGTTGACCCACACCATATTGCTAATCTAAAAAATGGACCCTGTCAAGTATATTTTCGAGAAACCAGCATTAACAGAAGAGTTGCAAGGTGGCAGATGATATTAACAGAGTATGACACACATTATACTTCCCATAAAGCCATCAAAGGAAATGTATTGTCAGATTATCTTGCACAACAACTGCTTGAGGACGATTACCAGCCAATGAAGTTTGATTTCTCGGATGAGGACATCATGTACCTCAAGGAAAGATATTGCGAGGAACTACTTTCGAAGGAGTGGCCTGACCCTGAATCCAAATGCAAGCTGATGTTTGATGGGGCAGTCAATATGAATGGACGCGGAGATGGTGTTTTTCTTATCACTCCCGAAGGTGTTCACTTTCCCTTTGCTGCCAGAATTACTTTTGGTTGTACCAACAATGAAGCGGAGTATGAGGCGTGCATAATGGGAATAGAGGAGGCTATTAGTCTTTGGATTAAAAACCTCGATGTATTCGGGGATTCAGCCCTCGTTATTAACCAGATTACCGGCAAGTGGTATACACATCAAGAACATTTAATTCCTTATAGGGATTATGCCAGAAGGTTGTTGACGTTCTTCACAACGGTTAAGCTTCAATATATACCACAAGATGGGAATCAATTCGCCGATGCATTGGCTACTCTTTCTTCGTCCATTAAAGTCTCGTGTTGGAACTATGTGCCCAAGATTGACATTTCCAGGCTTGATGCACCAGCTTATGCTTTCTTTATATATGCAGTGTCTGATGAGAAACCTTGGTACTTTTATATTAAGCTTTTCCTGAAAAAACAAGAATACCTAGTTGAGGCATCATCCAACGACAAGAAGACCTTTAGACGACTTGCTACTAACTTCTTCTTGAATGCATATAGGGTTCTATATAAGAGGAACTTTGACATGGACCTTCTCAGATGCGTGGATAGACACGAAGTAGACCTGTTAATGCAGGAAGTTCACGACTGATCCTTCGGTACTCATGTAGGAGGACATGCTATGGCTAAGAAGCTATTAAGATCAGGGAACTATTGGCTAACAATGGATGCAAATTGTTATTCGTACGCCCATGAGTGCCATAAATGCCAGATATACGTAGCCAAAATGCATGTTCCTCCTAGCCCGTTCAACGTCATGTCATCTCCTTGGCCCTTTTCTATGTGGGGCATGGACATGATCGGGAAGATAGATCCTACTGCTTCAAATGGTCATCGTTACATCTTGGTTGCGATTGATTATTTCACCAAGTGGGGTGAGGCAGCATCTTATGCCAATGTCACTCGCCAAGTGGTAGCCAGATTTCTGAAGAGAGACATCATTTGCAGATACGGAGTGCCCGAGTGAATCATTACTGATAATGGTACCAATTTAAACAACAAGATGATGGAAGAGCTGTGTCGGGACTTCAAGATTCAATATCACATTTCTTCTCCTTACCGGCCAAAGATGAATGGCGCGCTAGAGGCAGCTAACAAGAAAATTAAGAAAATTGTGCAAAAGATGGCTGTCACTTATAAAGATTGGCACAAGATGTTACCATTTGCGCTGCTTGGGTACCGAACGTCAGTCAGGACGTCAACCGGGGAAATTCCTTTCTCCCTGGTATATGGCATGGAGACAGTCTTGCATGTTGAAGTATAAATTCCTTCATCACGTGTGATGATGGACGTGAGGCTTGATGAGGCTGAATGGGTACGTGCTTGATATAATCAGTTGTGTCTAATTGAGGAAAAGAGATTAGAGGCTATTTGTCATGGTCAACTTTATAAGAGGAGAATGAAGCGAGCATTCGACCAACGAGTACGTACTCGAGAGTATCAAGTAGGCAAGCTTGTACTCAAGAGGATCATTCCTCCAGGTTCAGATCACTGGGGCAAGTGGATCCCAAACTACGAAGGCCCATTCATAGTACAGAAAGTTTTCTCAGGTGGGGCACTGATGCTCACTACTATGGATGGAGAAGATTTCCAATCACCAGTTAACTCGGACGTAGTTAAAAAATACTTTGCATAAAAAGACCCGCTGGACACAAAAACAAAATTAAAGTCCAGGCAAGAAAAAGGCATCCCGGCGAGCTAAAAACAGAATAAAAAGCTCGGGAAAAAGTTAGGGAAAATAAAGAAAAAATGTACACCCGTTGAGTTGAAAAGCCACATCGGACAGCTCAGGAAAAAAAGGGTATCTCAGTGGATTGAAAACCCGAAAGGGCGATCCACGCAAAACAAGGGAATAAGCGAGCAACTGCGATCCGGGTAATCTGAACCAAATCACCGTTTCATATAGTCTGACAACATCAGAAGTGTAGGAATCAGTCCCCTCATCTTCTTCAGAAGGTGAAGGCAAGAATGCAAAGTCTTGTTGACCTGCTGGTCATAGCAGGAAGGAAACTCATCGGGATGCCGTGTACATTGCCATTAGGATAGTTTATTTTCTCAATTTTATGGTAGCTACCTCTTTCCAGGTAGTTGCTTCCTAATGTAAAAGTTTTCCTATTCAGAGGTTGTTCAATAAATGAATATTCAACCAAAAGCCGTGTTGTGTTTTATTTGCAAAATTGTCCTGAATTTTAGGCAAAAAGTGCATTGCATATGAAGCATGTTGTTTTTTATTTAAGAAAATGACATTGCAAGGAAACAATTAAAACTATCTTTGAGTGTCGTGTGACAATGGATGAGCAAATCATAACATGCAAGTCCCCAGGGCACATGTGTGTATACTGTTGTTGCAAGTTTTGTAGGATGGTGCCATACCTCCCCAAGTAGAGAATGCTCCCCAGCTGAGCTAGAGCAAGTGGAATCTCCATCAGAATTCCAAGGCTAATTGAAGAGCTTTCATCCCCAAGTGGATTATATTTCCACAAGTGAAGTATGCCCTGCAGACAGTTGTACGCCTGATTTCCCCACAGAGTCAGAATTGTCAGAATTCTATCCTCAGCAAGAGTTTGATCAAGCCTCTTCCCCAACCAAGTCTGAAGATGGTCCGTCCCCGAAAAGTTCGTGATCAGGACTTACCCTCATCGTTGAAATATTCCCCAGAGAAGTCGCCAATTTATTTTTGGCTAATGTGAGGACACAAACAATTATTCATCTCCCTACCCAGAGTTAAGTATCAAAGCCTCTTGACCTGGTACTCCCCTGCAGAGTCGTGATTCTTGCTGTAAATCAGGCATTGGCTTATTGCTCGTCAGCATTTCCCAACACTTGTTTGTGTTTGATATTCGCTATGTTGCTCGTCTGTATTCCCTGACACTCGTCTGTGTTTGATATCTGTGCTCGTACGCATTCCCCAACACTCGTTTGTGTGTTGTCTGTTCGTGGCTCGAATACTCATCTGTGTCATCCATCGCACTTGTTTGTGTTAGCTTATATCCATATGTGTTGACAATAATCACTCTGGTACTCGTCTGCATTGCTACTCCAAATGCTCGTCTGTGTTGGATTTCTGGTATTTGTATGTATCGGTGGCTGATATTCGTGTGTATCATTTCCTGAAGCGTTCGTCTGTGTTTCTTAGATAATCGTCTGATATTCGTTTATATCATTGACTTATGACACTCGGCTGTGTTCTCTTGATGATCATCCAATACTCATCTGTGTTGAAGAGGTTTGAAGTCATGACGGTGGGATTAAACATCAAAACGGTTACCGGTTATGGCGTAACGGGTTTATTCGAAGGAGGTTTGTCTGTCTCAGATCATATATTGCAAAATGTATGAAGAGGGCTCGTATGTCCAGTTCCTGGCGTAACAGGTTTAGTTGAAGAGGGCTCTTATGTCCAGTTCCTGGCGTAACAGGTTAGCATGAAAAGAGACTCGTCTGTCTAGATTTTTCTTATCCGGCGTAAAAATTCAATTTGGATGGAGCTTGTCTGCTTTGTCTTCATTTCAGTTATCCAAAGCGTTATTTGGTTGGGTTTATTTCCCATTGCTTGCATTCTCCAGCAGAGTGCAAATTTCAGGTCTTCTTGGTATTCAACCACAGTTTATCTTGAACTGTCGATAGCCCGTGCTACCGTCCTTTTCAGATTAACAGCTACTTGAATAGGGGCAATTGTAACACCCCAAAATTTCCCTCTTCTTTTTAGCATCATCATCATATCATAATCATCATAAGCATGTCATATCCTTAGCATTTTGCATAGAAAGGTGAGGCATAACTCTCACATGTTCCAGCATAAGGCATATGATCAATCATCTGAGAACTCGTGATGTTACAAGGAAAAGTCAAGAGCATGGTGACCTGACATGAAGCTCACAGGACCTTTTGTACAAGCTTGGTATCATGGTCAAGGCCCTAAAAGGACTAAGGATCAGAATCAGATTGGAATTGTTGGCACCGGGATATTCTTGGAGTTTCCCACCAAAAGGAGGGAGAATTCAAAATTTGCTTGCATTAACCGGTTAACGCTTTGGTTAACCGGTTAACGGCTGCGAATTTTGAATTCCAGCAGTAAGTTCATCATGTCTTTTGGCTCCATTTTTTTTCATATTTCTGGTATTTATTCATTTTGAATTAATTGGAAATTATGGAGAAGGATCTAGATGATTTACCCAGCCTAATTCCAAGGCTAGATCCTAATCACTTTCTAAACTAATCCCAAACCCTATTTTTTTGGACTTCAAACCAAAATTTTGGGCCCCAAACCTAGAGGATATTTATTGCATTTCCTTCCAAACCTCCAAGAAAAAACTCTCTCATAATTCACTTCTCATTTTCTGAATTTTTTCTACTCTCTCACCATTCTCTCATTTTCTCTCCAAATTTTCCAAATCACTCAAAGTTCCTCTTTGAAGATCACAAAACTTTGCATTAAAGTTTATAGATCTTGGAACTAGACCTCCATCCATAGATTCTTTACATCAATTTTCTTGTTTCAGTACTTGGTTCAGATCTGATTTGGTGATTAGAAGTGATTTTGGAGCCAAATTCTTAATCAAGTTCCTTTGCTGGCATTTATTTTGCATGATGTGTGAAGATTAGAACCGGATCTTCAAAGTTTTCCGCGAGATTCCTCATTTCCAGCTCAAAGAACATTTACCAAAGCATACCTCAACTTTGTAGGTTGGTTAAGTTCAGATCTAACTCTGTTTTTTAGCTTATTTGCAATGCTTGTGCTTAGATCCACCATGTGCTTGTGTATTTGCTTGTCTTGCTTGAATTGATTGGTTGATTTGCAATTGGATCTACATGTTAATGTTCATGAGCTTAATGATGTTTGATTAATGTGAATTGATCCAATTATTTCATGCATAATTGATTGCTTGACTGTTGAGGAATTATTTGAGATAACCTGGTTTGAGCTGATTTTTCTACAGGAGATTACTGTTGTTTTCACAGTGTTAACCGGTTAACGCTTTGGTTAACCGGTTAACGCATTTGTTTTCTGTGTTATTTTCTGTAGGTTTGAACTAGTTAACCGGTTAACGCTTTGGTTAACCGGTTAACACTGAAGAAGAATGCCATGTTTGAGCGTTTTTGAGCTTGTTTGATTCCTTTACTTGCTTTAATCACCATGGATCATTGTATGATCATTTGGCATGTTAGTTTACAGTGATTTGCTTGCTGGTTGATGTATGACTTCATTTTCTCGACGCGTAAATTCATGTATTTTCAAAGCTTGGCATGTTTGATGATTTTGCTTTCTTGAAACTTTGAGCATGTTCATGATTTGTGTTGATAGCATTTGATTAATTATGCTTAATTTGTGCTGGAAATTTTGCTAACATTTGTATGTGCAATGGTAAGTGAAGTCTGGATGTTTATCCACATTTCAAATCTTTATCTCTTCTTTTAATTGGCTTTCTACTTTTTGATTTTTGATGTGCCTTATGCCATCATGTGATTCAACTCTTCTCTTTTCCCCTTTAGAAGAAACTTATCTCCTTTAGAGGAGTAAGTTGTTCTCTAGCTTTCCACTCCTCTCTTTTTCTTCTCCTTTGATTTTCGTTTCTCTTAGGATAGTTTAAAACCACACTAACCTTAGGACCACTTTTTGCATGATAACTTTAGGTTTAGTCTTTCCCCATTAGACTTTTGCCTTTTTCTCCTTTGGTGCTTTCTCTTCTCATCTAAAAAAAATCATTAAAAAAAAATTAATAAAGAAAGAAGTGACTTCTTATGTATATCCTTATTCCATGGGATATATGCATTCATTCCATCTTTGAATAGTGCATTTTTCTAGCATGATGCACAAGTCGGATCATGAGGTCATCTTCACCAAGAAAACCATAAAAAATACTTATTCATTCTCAATTACTAAAACACCTAATAAATTCAACAAGTTAGTGAGCTTAGGCCATTGCCCTTGGAAACAAGTCTTGGATAAATACTCCTTACTTGGTGTGCTTGTTCTATTATTCCATCTTGGAATGTAGTAGCAAGTACACATTCCATGGAAAAGAGCTTGCTTTTATTCTCTTGTGTCACACTCATAGAAAAGTCATAAAAAACACTGGACAAACAATAAGCGTCTCTCCTTCGGGACTTCTTTTCTCATCTCCTTCGCTCCGTACGCGTACTTGCTCCTACTTGTCACTTTGCAAGACGGTAACGCACTCGTCGTTTGAGCCTGCAACACCTGAGCGTTGACATAGGAAGTTCAAGCCTTAAGACACAAGCAATCTTTTCCACCCTTAGTTAGGGGAACTACGGCGACTCTGATCCTCATGTCCAGATGAGGTACGTAGGTAGCGGGGTAGGGCCCGTTCGAGCACTCTTTATTTTCCCTACATTTTCCCCCTTTCTTTTCTTTTTATCCAGTTCAGTTCCTTTTCTTAGCAACAACTTTCATTTCTTCACCCTTTGAAATAGTTCTTGCAAGCGTGGATCCCGTCAGGTACGGCAGACGATCTGGGGTGCTAATACCTTCCCAGGTCGTAACCGACTCCCGAACCCATTCTCTTTGGTTCGCAGGACATGTGTCCTCCCTTTTCTCTTTTTCTGGTTTGTGCATCATTAACATTCCCGTTCCTTCGGGATATAAATGCCTGACTGGAAACTCTACATCTTTTCCGCGCCACTTTCGCATTTGTACCAGGATGGAAATCCAGGGAGCGACAGCTGGCGACTCTGCTGGGGACTTTTTTTACCAAGGTATCTCTGGTTTCCCTTGAGAGTCTCTCTTAGCGCTTGTGTGTTTCTGTTTCTCTGGGTGTTGATTGTTTGCTACTGCGTGTTTATTTTTCTGTTATTTATTTACAGTTTTATTTATAGCTTTATTTACAGTTTTCAATATTTATTTTCATGCATCATATATTATACTGGACTGTCTGGTTTGACTGGTTTTCTTTTGGTGGGTTGGGGATCTATTACTGTGAGATGAGCTCGTAACCGGGGCTCGAGTGCACCCTAGGACTTAGTGTGGACAGTCACTTTGGCTTCATGGCATCTTGCTATTTTGGTAGTAGTGAGTTCCACACCCAGACTGGTGATCGTCTTGGAAATGTTTATATGCAGGAATCTTTCTTGGATCATTACACGACCTCGATAGTTATGTGCATCTTGGGACCGATCATTGAGGACCTTTGTGGAAACATCCCTCTTCAGTGGTGACAATGGAAGACCACATTTTGTGGCAAACCCATTCGTACCCGAGGGCCCACTGGAAACTCGCATAGGATGGCCTGGTTCTCTTATAGGAACTCGGTTAAAGCATCTGGTCGTATGACAATAGTATTGTACCCTTCAGGATGAATGTACTAATGTTTCTCGATTTCAGCGCTCGAAATTGGGGACTTATAAGGGATGCTTGTTTTCCCAGACTCACGCTAAGACCTCCCTGAGTTGTAAATAATGCCAAACCGATTCCCTGACTCGGTCATGAGCCATTTCTCGGAAATGGTGAACGTATTATTGCTACTCAGATTTTAGAGTACGTGATGTTTGACCCAAAGCACACCTGTGAGATTGGGGGGGGGGGGTTTACAGGTTTGCAGGAACCCTTGACCTCATAATACCTCTACACCAGTACAGTTATATGATTTAATATGGCTACATGGATTTCAGATATCTGATTTGAGGCTTATTTGAGACTGAATTCTTGTTCATGGGGCTTTATTCAGAGGATCTTGGTTCTTGGTCACTTGGGTCCAGTATTCCGTATCCAGACAGTCCCAGTTGTTGATCATATGTCTGCATTGCATTTGCATCGCATCATACTTGCATTAACTGTTTGTGTTTCCGTTTCAGGTTATCATTTATCCTTTGTACCCAGTTCTGGTATTCATTGTTTCCCCAGATGACAGAAGTCCAAGAGATACCCAGAAAAAGGAATGCTCATTACACTTTCCCGCAACCAGAAATTGAAGGTATTCAGAAACTGGTGAGCTTGATGAGTGACAAGGTTTCAGATAATTTTAGAAGTCGGTATGGGAAGATCATGGGTTACAAGGACAAACCTATTGTGGATCAGAGAGATAGTCTTCACTCTCTGTTGCAGTTTTATGATCCTCAGTTGAGAATTTTCGTGTTTGTTGATTATGTCTTGGCTCTTACTATGGAAGTGATTTCTGACATCCTGAAGATTCCCATCAGGAATGGTATTCCCTATTATGCTGCAGAGAAGTGTCCCCTATACAAGGACATTGCAGGTTCCTGTTATTTGAGTATGCTCAGAGTGAAGATGGAGTTGGAAGCTAGTAAGGGGAATGGATTTACTTTGGATTTTCTTATCACAGAAGCTCACGTGTTTGCTTTGGGAGGGAAGTGGTTAGAGTTCATTGCGCTGTTATCATTAATGGTATATGGGATAAGTTTGTTCCCAGGAGAGAAAGGCTGGGTAAGTTTGGAGGCTATCACCCTTTTCATTAAAGGAAACCCGGTGCCTATGTTGTTGGGAGACTTTTACTTTGGTGTCCATCACAGAAATGAGAAGAGAAAGGGGTATGTAAATTGTTGTGCTCCATTGTTTGCTGAGTGGTTTGCGAAGAAGCTTCCAAAGTCAGGACCGTTCAAAGATCTTAAGCAAGATTGGAAGTGTGCTAGAAGATTGATGGGGTTAACATCTGATGATATAGCTTGGGGATATAACAGAAACGTAGTAGGGAATGAGTTTATTACAAGGTGCGGTGAATTTCCCTATGTGCCTTTATTAGGTAGGAAGGGAGTGATAAGTCATAACCCTGTGCTGTCTAGAAAACAATTTGGCTATCCACTGAAGAATCCTCCATCAGATGAAGAAATAGCTAAGACTCTGTATTATCTGGCTGAAGATACTGAGTAGTTGGTTATCCAAGTTTCTCAAGCTTGGGAAACAAAGGTTAAGGAGGGTAAGAAAGAATTTGGAAAGGTGGACCCTAAGACTTATCCCTCTTTTGCTGCTTGGATACAAGGTAGGGTTGATACCTTCTTCCTTCCATTTTCAGTTGAGGCTCCACTATATTCAAAAGAGGTACCAGTACAAACCACTGTTTCTCTTGAAGATTACAAGAAGTTGGAAGCTCAGTTGCACAAGGTTTGGGTATAGAATTCTGAAATGGCTAGCTTGTATCACCATGCCAATCACGTTGGGCAAGACGTAGAAAAAAATCTACAGAGGATGTGGGCTACTTTAGAAGTTAAAGAAAAGGAGTTTGCTGGGAGAGAAGCTCATTTTCAGATATTGGGTTTAACAGTGTCAAAAAGAGAAGCAGAGCGTAAGAAGATTTTGAAGACTCTTAGAGAAGCGCGTCAATCCATTACTAGGTTACAAGGCCAAAGAGAACAAGAGCAGAAGAAGTACAAGAAAAAGGAAGAGTTCTTCGAGGTTTAGATGGCATTCAAGAAAGAAGATGTAGAACAAGTTCACAAAATACGAAGGGAAAAGACTCAACAATTGGTACAGAGCCAGCTAGCCTTGGAGGAAGCAATGAAGGAGATTGCAGATCTTAAGTTGAGAGCAGGCGTTAAGAAGAACCAGATGGGGGTGGATGCTGCAGAAGAAGGAGCTTGAATCTTCCTTTTAGCTTAGAGTTTTAGTTTCTGTTGTTTGTATCCAGACTACCTACAGGCTTGTTGTAGGAGTCTTGGTTTATCTTTTTGTTTTTTAATTTGAATTTTATCCCTTTGGGAATTTTCGTGTATGTCTATGACTCTGGTTATTGGTAGTTTGTTCATGTTATACAATGATATTTTCCAGTTACTGTTTTTGAATGAGCAAAGTTGTTTGTCCGAAGCCATCAGGGTCTGAATATTCCTCAAAAGAGTTTAAAAAGCTAGAGACATCTGGATTATTCTCTATCAAAAATACCAGAACTGGGGCATATTAATGCCTGGACGTGGAAACATGAATAGTTACATTGCATGCATATAATGTGTTTGTTGTTTTGCAAGTAATTCATCAGTTTTCTAACGCTTATGCCATTTTAGGGACTATAGCTCCCAAGAAGGTTCAGAGACAGCCAATTGTACAAAGATACCCTACAAAGGTGAACAGAGAGAGAGAGCAATGGATCAGATGCAAGCGGATCTGGCTGACCTAAGGACAAGAATGGATAACTTCATGACCCTCATGGCTGGGTTGGGTCAAACTCAAGAGCGTTTGCGCGAAATGGTGGAGAATAATCAAGCCAGGAACAATGGGACAACATATGGAGGTAATCGTAATGGGGCTGGCGCCCCTCATGTTGAAATCCCTGTGGTGAAACCAGAGGTCTCTATTATCAATGATGGAGTGAATAACATGCAGATAGATGGGCAGGATGAACAGTTCACTTTGCTGGATGAGGCAAAAGGCCAGGGGGTTGACATGAATAGGAGGTTTGAAGAAATGGCCGAGCAAATTCGCGCCATTCAAAATCAGAGTTCTCTAGGGTTTGACATCACTAATTTGGGCTTAGTGCCGGGGGTGAGAAATCCCTATAAGTTCAAGGTCCCTACTTTTGATAAGTACAATGGCATGGCTTACCCGAAAAACTCACCTTCAGTCTTTAGTGGGAAGGATTGTTGCGCATATAGATGATGAGAAGCTGTTGATGTATTACTTCCAGGATAGTCTTGTAGGAGCTTCCTTGGAATGGTACATGAAGCTGAGCAGGGTCAATATTTGAAGCTGGAAGGATTTAGCTGAGGCGTTTGTGAAACAGTATCAGTATAATCTAGATATGGCTCCAAATCGTACCCAGTTGCAGACAATGTCTCAGAGTGCTAAGGAAGGGTTCAAAGAGTACGCCCAGAGGTGGCGTCAGCTTGCTGCTCGAGTACAACCTCCCTTGTTAGAGAATGAAATGGCAGACATGTTTATGGGAACACTACAGGGGTGCTTATTGAGAGACTGGCGTCTATTCAGCGACAAAATTTAATGATATCGTGATAGCTGGAGAAAGGGTTGAAACTCTACTGAAAATGGGGAAGATCCAAGACAGTGGTGCAAGTAGCTCAAGCGGTGTTAGAAAAGCTTTCAATGGACCTCCGAGAAGAAGGGAGGGAGAAACTAATGTTGTGTACGACCGAGGCTGGGGCCGTGGATACAGGGGATCTTACGAACAGGTGGCAGCTGTCACCATTCCAATAAGTCATGTACAACAACCAAAACAACAACAACAACAGCCACAACGCAATAACTATCAGCAAAGACACTATCAACAGAGACAAGCTCGTCCAACTAATAGGGTGCTTGAGGCTATCCCGATGACATACACGGCCCTACTCCAGAGATTGTTAGATTTGAACTTTGTTCAGTTGAGGACATTAGCACCACCTCCACCTAGAGAACTTCCAGTAGGGTATGATGCTAATGCAAGATGCTCATTTCATTCAGGAGTTCCCGAGCACTCAACAGAGAAGTGCATGGGCATTACAGCATAAGGTCTAAGACTTGATTGAATAGAAAGCAATTAACTTTGCACCGCCTCCAAATGTTACATCAAACCCCATTCCAAATCATGGAGGGCCCCGGATAAATGTTGTTGATGGTGGTGAGAGGTTAAACTTGATTTTGAACGTGGATGAAGTGAAGACTTTGTAGCTAGTCGTGAAAGACAGATTGTTGAAAGGGAAGGTATTCCCAGGTTGTGATTTTGATTGCGAGGGTTGCATGAATTCAGTTAATGGTTGCAGGGATTTGAAAGCTGGGTTGCAGTGTTTGATTGATGAGGGGTCTCTACAGTTTGACAGTGTTGACAATAGAAGTGATTGTGTGTCTACAGTAACTATTTATTTTGATCCGTTTGAAGTTCCTACCCGCAGAGAGTCGGTGACTATCTATGTTCCAGAAGTGAATCCAGTGATCATTACTGTTCCAGGACCGGTTCCTTATGTTGATGACAAGGCCATCCTTGGGCAATATGGCTCAGACGTGTACGTAGAAGGTCAGAAGGTGGAGAGTAAAGCGATGACAATTGACCTGACTGTTGTGAATGTCTGAGGAGTTGGTGGGTTTACACGGAGTGGGCGTCTCTTTGCTCCTCAAGCTCTTAGAGGTGATCCCGAAGCTGAAGCTGCTGCAAAGGCTAAGGGTAAGCAGATAGTAACTGAGGAGGTGACAACTCCCACTGCTAGTCAAGGCACTTTTGAAAAAGAAGTCAAAGAATTCATGAGAATAATTAAGAAAAGTGACTATAAGGTGGTTGAACAGCTGAATCAGACCCCATCCAAGATATCCATTATGTCGTTGTTAATGTGTTCCCAAACTCACCGGGAGGCTTTGCTAAAAGTTTTGCAAATGGCTTATGTACCACAAGAGATAATTGTTAACTAGTTGGAAGCTGTAGCAGCCAGTGTGAACGCTAACCATGGGTTGAGATTCACAGATAGAGATCTCACTTCTGAGGGATGTAATCACAACAAGGCCTTACACATCACCATGGAGTGTAAGGGTGTTGTTCTATCACACGTCTTGGTATATACAATCTCTTCTCTCAATGTGCTCCCTAAGAAGGCCTTAATGAAGTTGAATATTGATGGTATCATTTTATGACCCAGTGATTTGATTGTGAAAGCCTTTGATGGGTCACGGAGGTCTGTGTTCGGGGAGGTGGAGCTACCGGTAAAGATTGGGTCTCAGGTATTCAAGAGTACATTCTATGTTATGGATATTCAACCCGCTTATAGTTGCTTACCGGGACGTCCTTGGATTCATGCTGCTGGCGCAGTAACATCCACGTTGCATCAAAAGTTAAAGTATGTGGTAGACGGCCAAGTTGTTACTGTATGCGGAGAAGAGGATATTTTCGTAAGCCATTTGTCGACCTTCAAGTATGTAGAAATGGACGGGGAGATCCATGAGACACTTTGCCAAGCTTTTGAGACAATTAATGTCAGTACTTTGTCTCTAGTTGTTGCAGTTCAGAGCAATGAGAAGGAAGGGACTCCTATCTACTCCTACAAGCAAGCTAAGGAAGTAGTCCAATCCGGAAATGCCTAGGGCTGGGACAAGATGTTAGAAATGAAAAAGAAGGATGACAAGTTTGGTCTCAAATATCAACCTGGTCAGTCCAGCTGGTCTCAAGGAAATAAGCCCGTAGCGTTCACAAGCGCTGGAATGCTCGACTACAACAACATTTGTGCAACAAATGAAGAGGGGGATAGTGACTGCGACTTGGATAGCTGGATTCACCCATGCGTACCTGGGGAGAAGCTTCGGAACTGGTCTGCTGAAGATTTTGTTCAAGTTACTTGGCAGTCAAAGTTATTTTCTTGTTTCCATTTTATCATACTGCATGTCAAATCCTACACTCAGCCCAAGGTGCATGGATCCATCTATAGGGCCACCATGTTTTAATGCATTTACTTCTTTCCATGAAATAAATGACATTTTTTTCAAGCAAATTGTGTTCTCTTTCTTTCGTTTTTAAATTTTTCACAAAAAAATAAATAAAATGACAGTGTTTTTCTTTTCCAGTGGGATGCCGGGTTCCTTGCTATAACTAGTTACCCACCTTGGGTAGTCAACATTGTGCCTGTACCAAAGAAAGATGGAAAGGTCCGGATGTGCGTTGATTATCGGGATCTAAACAGAGCAAGTCCAAAGGATGACTTTATATTACCTCACATTGATGTGCTGGTAGATAACACCGCTCAGTTCTTAGTATTTTCTTTCATGGATGGTTTCTCCGGGTACAATCAGATCAAGATGGCACCGGAAGACATGGAGAAAACGACGTTCATTACCCCGTGGGGTACATTCTATTATAAGGTTATGCCCTTTGGATTGAAGAATTTCGGGGCAACGTATCAATGGGCGATGGTAACTTTGTTCCACGACATGATACACAAGGAAATTGAGTGTTATGTGGACTATATGATTGCCAAGTCCTGGGACGAAGAAGAGTATCTGGTCAATCTCAAAACGTTATTTGAAAGGTTGATAAAGTATAGATTGAGGTTGAATCCAAACAACTGCACTTTAGGAGTGTGTTCCGGTAAATTGCTGGGTTTTATTGTTAGCCAAAGGGGGATTGAGGTAGATCCTGCAAAAGTAAAAGCAATACAAGACATGCCTGCACCGAAAACAGAAAAAGAAGTGCATGGGTTTTTAGGGAGATTGAACTACATTTCACGGTTTATATCTCATCTAACTGCCACATGCGAGTCAATCTTCAAATTATTAAGAAAAGAACAAACAATCAGGTGGAATGAGGAGCGTCAAAGAGCCTTTGAAAAGATAAGAGAGTATTTGCAGGAGCCTTCGATCCAAATGCCTCCAGTTCCAGGACGACCACTTATCATGTACTTGACTATGTTAGAAGGGTCGATGGGGTGTGTGTTAGGCTAACATGATGAGTCTTGTCGAAAAGAGAATTCTATTTACTACCTTAGCAAAAAGTTTACCGACTGTGAATCCCGTTATTCACTGCTCGAGAAAACTTGTTGCGCTTTGGCATGGGCTGCTCGCCGACTAAGACAATACATGTTGACCCACACCACATTGCTAATCTCAAAAATGGACCCGGTCAAGTATATTTTTGAGAAACCAGTATTAACTGGAAGAGTTGCAAGGTGGCAGATGATATTAACAGAGTATGACATACATTATACTTCCCAGAAAGCCATGAAAGGAAATGTATTGCTAGATTATCTTGCACAACAACCGCTTGAGGACGATTACCAGCCAATGAAGTTTGATTTCCTGGATGAGGATATCATGTACCTCAAGGCATGAGATTGCGAGGAACCACTTCCGAAGGAGTGGCCTGACCCTGAATCCAAATGGAAGCTGATGTTTGATGGGGTAGTCAATATGAATGGACGCGGAGTTGGTGTTGTTCTTATCACTCCTGAAGGTGTTCACTTTCCCTTTGCTGCCAAAATTACTTTTGGTTGTACCAACAATGAAGCGGAGTACGAGGTGTGCATAATGGGAATAGAGGAGGCTATTAATCTTTGGATTAAGACCCTCGATGTATTCGAGGATTCAACCCTCGTTATTAACCAGATTACCGACAAGTGGTATACACATCAAGAACACTTAATTCCTTATAAGGATTATGCCAGAAGGCTGTTGACGTTCTTCACAATTTTTAAGCTTCAATATATACCACAAGATGGGAATCAATTCTCCGATGCATTGGCTACACTTTCTTCGTCCATTAAAGTCTTGTGTTGGAACTATGTGCCCAGGATTGACTTTTCCAGGCTTGATGCACCAGCTTATGCTTTCTCTGTAGACGCAGTGTCTGATGAGAAACCTTGGTACTTTGATATTAAGCTTTTCCTGAAAAAACAAGAATACCCAGCTGGGGCATCATCCGACGACAAGAAGACCTTAAGACGACTTGCTGCTAGCTTCTTCTTGAATGCATATAGGGTTCTATATAATAGGAACTTTGACATGGTCCTGCTCAGATGCGTGGATAGACACGAAGTAGACCTTTTAATACAGGAAGTCCACGAGGGATCCTTCGGTACTCATGCAGGAGGACATGCTATGGCTAAGAAGCTATTAAGATCAGGGAACTATTGGCTAACAATGGATGCAGACTATTATTTGTACCCCCCATAAGTGCCATAAATTCCAGATATACGCAGACAAGATGCATGTTCCTCCTAGCTCGCTCAACGTCATTTCATCTCCTTGGCCCTTTTCTATGTGGGGCATTGACATGATCGGGAAGATAGAGCCTACTGCTTCAAATGGTCATCGTTTCTTCTTGGTTGAGATTGATTATGTCACCAAGTGGGTTGAAGCAGCATCTTATGCCAATGTCACTCGCCAAATGGTAGCCAGATTTCTGAAGAGAGACATCATTTGCAGATACGGAGTGCCCAAGCGAATAATTACTGATAATGGTTCCAATTTAAACAACAAGATGATGGCAGAACTGTGCCGGGACTTCAAGATTCAACATCACATTTCTTCTCATTACCGGCCAAAGATGAATGGTTGTCACTTACAAAGATTGGCACAAGATGTTACCATTTGCGCTGCTTGGGTACCGAACGTTAGTCAGGACGTCAACCAGGGAAACTCCTTTCTCCCTGGTATATGGCATGGAGGCAGTCTTGCCTGTTGAAGTGGATATTCCTTCATTACATGTGATGATGGACGTGAGGCTTGATGAGGCTGAATGGGTACGTGCTCGACATAATCAGTTGTGTCTAATTGAGGAAAAGAGATTAGCGGCTATCTATCATGGTCAGCTTTATCATAGGAGAATGAAGCGAGCATTCGACCAACGAGTACGTACTCGAGAGTATCAAGTAGGCGAGCTTGTACTCAAGAGGATCATTCCTCCAGGTTCATATCACTAGGGCAAGTGGACCCCAAACTACGAAGGCCAATTCATAGTAAAGAAAGTTTTCTCAGGTGGGGCACTGATGCTCACTTCTATGGATGGAGAAGATTTCCAATCACCAGTTAACTCGGACGTAGTTAAAAAATACTTTGCATAAAAAGACCCGCTGGACACAAAAACAGAATTAAAGTCTAGGCAAGAAAAGTGCTTCCCGACGAGCTAAAAACAGAATAAATAGCTCAGGCAAAAGTTAGGGAAAATAAAGAAAAAATGTACACCCGTTGAGTTGAAAAGCCACATCGGACAACTCAGACAAAAAAGAGTATCTCAGTAGATTGAAAATCCGAAAGGGCGATCCACGCAAAACAAGGGAATAAGCGAACAACTACAATCCAGGTAATCTGAACCAAATCACCGTTTCATACAGTCTGACAACATCAGAAGGGTAGGAATCAGTCCCCTCATCTTCTTCAGAATGTGAATGCAAGAACGCAAATTCTTGTTGCTGGTCATAGCAGGAAGGAAACTCATCAGGATGCCGTATACATTGCCATTAGGATAGTTTCTTTTCTCAATTTCATGGTAGCTACCTCTTTCCAGGTAGTTGCTTCCTGGTGTAAAAATTTTCCTATTCAGAGGTTGTTCAATAAATGAATATTCAACCAAAATTTTCCTATTGCATATGAAACATGTTGTTTTTAAAAAAAAATGACATTGCAGGGAAACAATTAAAACCATCTTTGAGTGTCGTGTGACAATGGATGAGCAAATCATGGAATGCAAGTCCCCAGGGCACATGTGTGTATACTGTTGTTGCAGGTTTTGTAGGATGGTGCCATACCTCCCCAAGTAGAGAATGCTCCCCAGCTGAGCTAGAGCAAATGGAACCTCCATCAGAATTCCAAGGCTATTGAAGATCTTTCATCCCCAATCAGATTATCTTTCCACAAGTGAAGTATCCCCTGCAGGCAGCTGTACGCCTAATTTCCCCACAGAGTCAGAATTGTCAGAATTCTATCCTCAGCAAGAGTTTGATCAAGCCTCTTCCCTAGCCAAGTATGAAGACGGTCCGTCCCCGCAAAGTTCGTGATCAGGACTTACCCTCATCGTTGAAATATTCCCCAGAGAAGTCACCAATTTATTTTTGTCTGATGTAAGGACACAAACAGTTATTCATCTCCTTAGCCAGATTTAAATATCAAAGCCTCTTGACCTGGTACTCCCCTGTAGAGTCGTGATTCTTGCTGCAAATCAGGAATTGGCTTATTGCTCATCTGCATTTCACAGCACTCGTTTGTATTTGATATTCGCTATGTTGCTCGTCTGCATTCCCTGACACTCATTTGTGTTTGATATTTGTGCTCATACGCATTCCTCAACACTCGTCTATGTGTTGTGTGTTCGTGGCTCGAATACTCGTCTGTGTCATACATCACACTTGTTTGTGTTAGCTTATATCCATATGTGTTGACAATAATCACTCTGGTACTCATCTGTATTACTACTCCAAATGCTCGTCTGTGTTGGATTTCTGGTATTTTTCAGTATCAGTGGCTGATATTCGTCTGTATCATTGCCTGAAGCATTCGTCTGCGTTTCTTAGATCATCGTCTGATATTCGTTTATATCATTAACTTATGACACTCGTTTGTGTTCTCTTGATGATCATCCAATACTCGTCTATGTTGAAGAGGTTTGAAGTCCTGACAGTGGGATTAAACGTCAAAACGGTTACAGGTCCTGGAGTGACGGGTTTATCCGAAGAAGGTTCGTCTGTCTCGGAGACAACTTATCTACGCAAGATTGATGAAGAGGGTTCGTCCAATCCTAATGTTGCACCTAGCGTAACAGGTTATCTGAAGAAGACTCGTTTTTCTTAGACCATATATCTACGGAGAATATATGAAGAGGGTTCGTCTATCCTGATTATGCATGTTTATCCCACATAATTAAGTGCATCACCGGTCCTAGCGTAACAGGTTATCCGAAAGAGGTTCGTCTGTCTCAGATCATGTATTGCAAAATGTATGAAGAGGGCTCGTATGTCAAGTTCTTGGCATAACAGGTTTAGTTGAATAGGGCTCGTATGTCCAGTTCCTGGCGTAACAAGTTTGCATGAAAAGAGACTCGTCTGTCTAGATTTTTCTTATCCGGCGTAACAATTGAATTTGGATGGAGCTCGTCTGCTTTGTCTTCATTTCATTCATCCAAAGCGTTATTTGGTAGGGTCCATTGCTTGCATTCTCCAGCAGAGTGCAAATTTCAGGTCTTCTTGGTATTCGACCACAGTTTATCTTAAACTGTCGATAGCCCATGCTACCATCCTTTTCAGATTAACAGCTGCTTGAATAGGGGCAGTTGTAACACCCCAAATTTTCCCTCTTCTTTTTAGAATCATCATCATATCATAATCATCATAAGCATGTCATATCCTTAGCATTTTGCATAGAAAGGTGAAGCATAACACTCACATGTTCTAGCATAAGGCATATGATCAATCATCTGAGAACTAGTGATCTTACAAGCCAAAGTCAAGAGCATGGTGACCTGACAGGAAGCTCACAGGACCTTTTGTACAAGCTTGGTATCATGGTCAAGGCCCTAAAAGGACTAAGGATCAGGATCAGATTAGAATGGTTGGCACCGAGATATTCTTGGAGTTTCCCACCAAAAGGAGGGAGAATTCAAAATTTGCTTACATTAACCGGTTGACGTTTTGGTTAACCGGTTAACGGCTGCGAATTTTGAATTCCAGCAGCAAGTTCATCATGTGTTTTGGCTCCATTTTTTTCATATTTCTGGTTTTTATTCATTTTGAATTAATTGGAAATTATGGAGAAGGATCTAGATGATTTACCAAGCCTAATTCCAAGGCTAGATCCTAATCACTTTCTAAGCTAATCCCAAACCTTTTTTTTTTGGACTCCAAACCAAAATTTTGGGCCCCAAACCTAGTGGATGTTTATTGCATTTCCCTCCAAACCTCCAAGAAAAAACTCTCTCATAATTCACTTCTCATTTTCTGAATTTTTTCTACTCTCTCACCATTCTCTCATTTTCTCTCCCAATTCTCCAAATCACTCAAAGTTCCTCTTTGAAGATCACAAAACTTTGCATTAAAGTTTGTAGATCTTGGAACTAGACCTCCACCCATAGCTTCTTTGCATCAATTTTCTGGTTTCACTACTTGGTTCAGATCTGATTTGGTGATTAGAAATGATTTTGGAGCCAAATTCTTAATCAAGATCCTTTGCTTGCATTTATTTTGCATGAAGTGTGAAGATTAGCACCGAATCTTCGAAGTTTTCCGCGAGATTCCTCATTTCTAGCTCAAACAACATTTACCAAAGCATACCTCAGCTTTGTAGGTTGGTTAAGTTCAGATCTAACTCTATTTTTTAGCTTATTTGCAAAACCACAAACAATTATCTTAACATGATTAGAGATAACCTGGTTGATTTGATTGGTTGTCTTGCTTGAATTGATTGGTGTATTTGCAATTGGATCTATGTGTTAATGTTCATGAGCTTAATGGTGTTTGATTAATGTGAATTGATCCAATTATTTCATGCATAATTGATTGCTTGACTGTTGAGGAATTATTTGAGATAACCTGGTTTGAGCTGATTTTTCTGCAGGAGATTACTGTTGTTTTCACAGTGTTAATCGGTTAACGCTTTGGTTAACCGATTAACACATTTGTTTTCTGTGTTATTTTCTGCAGGTTTGAACTAGTTAACCGGTTAACACTTTGGTTAACCGGTTAACACTGAAGAAGAATGCCATGTTTGAGCTGTTTTGAGCTTGTTTGATTCCCTTACTTGCTTTAATCACCATGGATCATTGTATGATCATTTGGCATGTTAGTTTACGGTGATTTACTTGCTGGTTGATGTATGCCTTCATTTTCTCGATGCATAAATTCATGTATTTTCAAAGCTTGGCATGTTTGATGATTTTTCTTTCTTGAAACTTTGAGCATGTTCATGATTTGTGTTGATAGCATTTGATTGATTGTGCTGAATTTGTGCTGGAAATTTTGCTAACATTTATAGGTGCAATGGTAACTTAAGTATGGATGTTTATCCACATTTCAAATCTTCATCTCTTCTTTTAATTGGCTTTCTACTTTGTTATTTTTGATGTGCCTTATGCCATCATGTGATTCAACTCTTTTCTTTTCCCCTTTAGAAGCAACTTATCTCCTTTAGAGGAGTAAGTTGTTCTCTAGCTTTCCTATCCTCTTTTTTTCTTCTCCTTTGATTTTCATTTCTCTTAGGATAGTTTCAAACCACACTAAACTTAGGACCACTTTTTACATGAAAACTTTAGGTTTAGTCTTTCCCCATTAGACTTTTGCCTTTTGCTCCTTTGGTGCTTTCTCTTCTCATCTCAAAACAAAAACATAAAAACACATTAATAATGAAAGAAGTGACTTCTTGTGTATAGCCTTATTCCATGGGACATATGCATTCATTCCATCTTGGAATAGTGCATTTGTCTAGCATGATGCACAAGTCGGATCATGAGGTCATCTTTACCAAGAAAACCATAAACAATACTTCTTCATTCTCAATTACTAAAACACCTAATAAATTCAACAAGTTAGTGAGCTTAGGCCATTGCCCTTGGAAACAAGTCTTGGATAAATTCTCCTTACTGGGTGTGCTTGTTCTATTATTCCATCTTGGAATGTAGTAGCAAGTACACATTCCATGGAAAAGAGCTTGAGTTCATTCTCTTGTGCCACACTCATAGAAAACTCATAAAAAACACTGGACAAACAATAAGCGTCTCTCTTTCAGGACTTCTTTTCTCATCTCCTTCGCTCCGTACGCGAACTTGCTCCTACTTGTCACTTTGCAAGATGGTAACGCACTCGTCGTTCGAGCCTGCAACACCTGAGCATTGACATAGGAAGTTCAAGAATTAAGACACAAGGAATCTTTTCCACCCCTAGTTAGGGGAACTACGGCGACTCTAATCCTCATGTCCAGATGAGGTACGTAGGCAGCGGGGTACGGCGCGTTCGAGCACACTCTTTATTTTTCCTACATTTTCCCCCTTTCTTTTCTTTTTATCCAGTTTAGTTCCTTTTCTTTGCAGCAACTTTCATTTCTTCACCCTTTGAAACGGTTCTTTGCAAGCGTGGATCCCGTCGGGTACGGCAGACGATCTGGGGTGCTAATACCTTCCCAGGTCGTAACCGACTCCCGAACCCAGTCTCTTTGGTTCGCAGAACCTATGTCCTCCCTTTTCTCTTCTTCTGGTTTGTGCAACATTACCATTCTCGTTCCTTCGGGATAAAAATGTCAGGCTGGCGACTCTACCTCTTATCCGCGTCACTTTCGCATTTGTACCAGGATGGAAATCCAGGGAGCGACACCTTTCATGAGGTCTTATGGGGAAAAGGGGAGTCAGATGCCTCTAAGAGGTCTTTAGGCACAATATTAAACAAACACACAAAAAGCCTCATTTGAGGGCTTTCCATATAGTCCTACTTCTCATTGCATATCTAGTCCTACTTTTCATGTTATCTGAAAGCCTTTAAAAAGAAGTGAAGAACCCTACCTCACGGATAAAGACCCTTAGCCACGTAAGTGCGCATAATAAAGTCACAAAATCACCTTTGATTAATGAGCAAACAAGTTAGGAATGGACAAGTATTAAAGAAAATGAGATGAATTAAACCCTTATTTGGAATTCCTCCTTTTGGTGTACCTTGCACACATGAATCATCCACATTAGAAATAACAAGGAGGTATGTGCACATTAAAGTGAAATTAAACCTAAGCATGACATACACTTAAGGTACATTAGCTAAGGTAAAAGACTTAGAGGGATGAGATAAACAAAATTCATATCTAACTATGATACTAAACTATGCTACTTTAAAGTTAGATGTAAGCTTGTAAAGTAAAACACTTAAATGAAGCAAGTATAGAGATGAAGCGTGAATACTAACAAAATTCATAATTGGAACTATATTTGAAATTTGCAAAAACACAAACAATTATCTTAACATGATTAGATAAAACAAGTTTGATTCACTAAGAAAAAACAAGGTGATTTAAATTGAAACTAGTTCCTAAAGATGAATGACTTGCAAAGCAAGTAAAGGATGAATAAGAGAAGTATAAAAAACTATGAAAATGACAAATTCCCATAGCTACATGATATATACAACTCATTTTAAGTCAAAAAAATCATCACACAAAGTTTGAAGAAAAAAACTATGTACTCACTTGTTAGATGAAACAAATTGAAGTTACCCTACTTCTATCAAGTCACATGAATGCAAGTAAGAAAAGATGTACACCCTAAGTCTATGTTATATGTTATAGAACAAATTGAAGTTTATTTTAGGTTAATGAAAACATTCATGGATCAATGACACTTTGTATCTTGAAGAACAAGTAAACATGTTAGATGTTACCCTAAGTGTACCTCTAAGGACTTATGCAAGTTAGTATGCATGAACACAGTTGAAAGACTATGAAAGGACAAACATAAGTCTAAATCCAGTAGAAAATGATGAACGAATGATGTGAATTAGAGGTTATGTGAAATGGACATGAAGTTTGGTTATGAGTCATGTAGATTGATGCATCACATTCACAAAGAAAGCATAGTCTAATTGGTATGATTTAAAGTCAAGCAAACACAAACAAATAATGACCTATAATCCTATTTTTATGACTTATAAGCGACCTATAATAAACCCCTAAAGATGACCCCAAAGTACCCTAAACACATATGTAAACACCCCAAATTTTCCCTCTCTTTTTTCTCACACCATGGCTTGTGATCCTTCATATTGCATTGCATAAGCATACCATCTCACACTGCATAGTTATTTCACTGCATAAATAACATAACTAGGGTTTGTGATCAAATGAATCTTAGAAATGGTTTGAGCTATCTCAGAGGCCATGAAGCATTCCAAGAGGGTCCATGAGTGTTCTATGATCATATTATACCTCCAAGTTTTCTTTAAAGTCACAAAATCTCAGAGGATTGCACATCTACCCAGGCAGGCTTAGGGTTTCCTACACAGATGACCAGAAATTAGGGTTTTGGGTTTGAGGCCCCTACACTTAAAATTTTTGGCCATTCTTGATTCTATTGGTCTATATATATATTATAAGGAGCATGTGTATCAAATTTGAAGCAAAAATTCATTGTGGAAGTCATCTGATCAAATGGTAACTTATTGTGCAAAAAAAGTCAGAATCAGGGCATCTGAGGCCTCCATCAAGGGTACCAAAGGGTCATCTTTATCAATTTGAGGTCCTATGATCTTTATTTGATCTTGGTAATGGTTAGAAGTTCACAAGATCGGAGAATTTTGAGCCATTTGCAAAGTTGCCATTTTTGGACATGACTTGTAATGTAAACTTTCCATTTTGGGAAAGATTTTCAACCTCCTCTTTCTTGATCAAAAAGGCTTCAAATGAAATTTTTTTTCAAACATGAAAGTTGTAGATTGGATCTTCATATTTTCAAAAAGTACAAGAACTCCTATTGATTCATCCTAGAACTCAAGTTATGATGGATCAAAGTTGGCAAAAATCACATAATTTTCAAGTTCATGCCAAAGAGGGAAATGTGCAATTTTGCTTTCCAAGCCTTCTCATGACCTATAATGCACTTCTACACATCATAGAAACATAATGCAACTTGTTTAGACTAGAATTATGCCAAGAACCAAGGATTTTCATGACTTGCATCTCAAGAGTTCTCAAAGTTGTGAAAATGCAAAACACATACAATCTCATGATCCAAATATTACAGCTCATCACAAATGATCCAAGGGTGATCCATGAAGTTAGCTGATGCAGAGCCACCCTTAAAAACATCTTTGTCCCAGCCCATTCCTCTAGTTCAAAAAATCTTTACTTTTTGCATTTCAAGCCATGCCAATCCCACAGTGCCACAACAACTCTTCTGACCAATAGCATTGTTTATACAAACCCTAAGAAGCATAAAACACATAACATCAAGCCTTGAAAGAGACCATATCATCAGATTGCCAAAAAATCCTCTCAAACTTGCCTTCTTCGAAACTCATTACACAGCCATTAAACATCAAATTTTCTTTCACCATTCAATCATATGTGACTAAGGATCACATCCCACCTATTGCCATGGCCTAAAACTCAACATACAAGAACTCCATTTTCTGCCAAACCAGAACCACACATCATAAAATAGCCCATTTAAACTCCATCAAAGCATTTCAATAGCTTCAAGGGGACCAGAGGAGCCATTTTGCACCAAAGGGAGGCTTTGAAAGTTCAAGTTGGAAGAGCTTCAGTTCAGGTAGCCTCCATGAACATTTTTTCCAGAACTTCATTTTCTTGTTATAAATTGAATCTACATGTTATCATGATCATCATGATATGTTTAGAATTGAAAATGAGTGAAAAATGAGTATGATATGATGTTCTGAAAGTTTGGCCTTGAATTTATTTTGTTTCGATTCTCTTGATTCCCTTGTTATGAATTCCATTTGATTGTTGATTTGAGTTGAGTGAAGTTAGGGGAGTGTTTCTGGGCAATTTTCATGGAGTGGGATGGTCTGTAGAAGAAACTAGCGTTAGGGGTTCGCCGGAGAAGGTGACCGGAGCTTCCCTCCGGCCACCTGAGAGTAATTAGGGTTAATTATGTTTTATTTCCCATATTTAACCACTGCCCTAGGATCCTATTTAATTAGTGGAACGAACGGCCCAAATACCTCATTAAACCCTAATCTCATTTAATTATATTAATCTAAATTAATTAATTCAAAGTGAACAAGGACCCTTAGATCACGCGCGAAACCAAACTTTGAACCTGGGCCTCTGGATCCTCATACCTTGGGTCACAGTGACTTCCCTTCACAGCCCTTGATCTCATCAACTTTGCATATGAACCACTCACTTTGCTTACTTTGCATTTCTTTTTATTTATTTTGAATTTTTATTTCACATATTTATTTAAAATAGTAAATTATTTTATCAAAATATAATCTTTTGCACTTTCACTTTAAATAATTTTCAGAAACCAAAAACATTTTTATTTTTTATTTGCATTAGAAATATATTTTTAAATCATTTAATTGTATTATTTAATTAATTCATTCATTTTAATTAATTAAAAATACTTTTAGTATTTAAAAATCACCAAAAAAATCATGAAGCATTCTTACATATCTAGAACAATTTAAAAACTCATATTACAAATTTATTTTAGGGTTTGATCATACTTTGACAATTAACCATGAATTAGGGTTTCCAAATTTCCTATTTTTTTAGCCCTAACTTCAAAAATCCATTTCTGATCAACCAAGATGAGTTTGCACATGGTTCTTTTTGCATTTTTTCACAAATTGCATATAGTATCTAGGACATTTAACTCATATTTTTGCATTGCAATTTCCATTTGTTTGGCATTTTTCATGAAGAAGTACCCAAAACCCTAACTTAACTTAGAAAAACCATAACATGACTTTGGTATAGCTTCTGACCTCCATCTTTGGGGAGTGATCTTATGTTTGTTTAGGGTTCATTTGGTTACATTTTCAAATTTTTATCATGTGTTATCCTTTTGTTGTGGACATGTGCATCTCATACTTTCTTAAAACCCTAATTTGCCATGTTCATTTGCATTCATCTTTGCATACCTTCATCATATGAACTTGTCATGACATATCATTCATTTGTATGTCATCATAAATACCTTAGGACATGTATGAACATTGGTTGATCATTGTTGCATCCATTTGGTATGTTTTGCATTCATTACTTCTTATGTGTATTCATGTGATTTCAAGCTTCTAACATGCCTTCCTTTGCATCCCATCTCTTGTATGATCATGCATAAATATTGTACATGTATTTGCATCATTTCATAACACATTTTCATTGTGTTTGTATTTTTGGTCTTGATCATTGCATCTTCATTTGCCTTATTTCCTTTTGTTTCACATCTTATGCATTCATACTAACCTTTTCAGGGGCTTCAGGTAAGTTGTTTAGGATGTGGAATTGCCTCCACATCCAACCTCTTCTTATCTTTTCATTTGCATATTTATTTGTCTTTTAAGTGAGTTTGACTCACTTATGCTCTCTCTTGCTCCTTTTGTTTCTCTTAGGTTACTTAACTTCTTTAGGAAGTAAGTAACCTATTCTCATTTCTCTTCTCTTTTCATCTGCTTCTTCTTCCTCGGTGGCCATCTAAAGACTTTCTGAAGATCTTTCTCTAAACCTCACAAACCATAGGAATATCCAAACATGATAAATTTAGGGTTGTACATAGTCTGCCCTAGTTTTTACCTTTGATCCTCTTTGAGTCTTTGCTTCTCATCTCATAATAAAGGCTAAACGGTTAAAGTTTTAAGACTCTGAATTAGGGTTATGCATGTATCCTTATCTTAGGATGGAGTGTATAACTTTAATACTTAGTGTTAAACCTTTAAGTTGTTTACACCTCCTAATCAAAACACCTAATAATCATTAAGACTTAAGCTTGTAACTTGGGCCTTATATTAGGGTTACATATCTACCTGTTGGTTCAGAGGGACTAACCCTAGTGTTCAATGGACAAGTCCCCCTCAGCTTTAGTCTTACAAACATAAAATCCATTTCGTAATCCCACCTTTAATTAAAATCCACTTTAATAAAGGCTTGTTATATAATGATTTTAATCCCTAACCATGGATTATGTTGAGGAGTCTTCCTCACTTTAAATATTCTCATCTATTATCCTTCCCTTAGGATGGTGTAATGAGTTCACTAATCCCTGATAAGAGGCATGCAATGCCAGAACTCCATGGGGATTGTTGTGACTGATTTGGGATTGGTGTCGGGAGTGAGGTTTCCTCCAAAGTTCAAAGCTACAACCTTTGACAGGTACAATGGTAGCTCTTGTTCGAGGACGCATATTCAGGCCTATTTCCGAAGGATTTCTGCTTATACAGATGACGAAAAGCTCTGGATGCATTTCTTCCTGGACAACTAGTCAGGAGCTTCCTTAGATTTGTATATGAAGTTGAAGAGGAATTTATCAGAAACTAGAAGGATCTGGTTGAGGATTTTCTCAAACAGTACCAGTACAACATAGACATAGCGCCTAATCGAACGCAGCTGCATGGTGTCTCCTAGAGTTCAAAAGAAAGATTTAAAGAATACACCCAGAGGTGGCTCGAGATAGACGCACAGGTACAAACTTCGTTGTTAGAAAGAGAGATGTCATATATGTTCATGGGTATATTACAGGGGCATTCCTGGATCGCTTGGCTACATGCCCATCCACAAGTTTCTCTTATATTGTGATAGCATGTGAAAGGATTGAAAATATCTTGAAGTTGGGAAAAATTCAAGATGCTAGTGGGTCAAGTTCTTCCACTGGGAGGAAGCCTTTTCTTGGATCCCAGAGGAAGAGCGAAGGGGAGACTAACGCTATGTATGGACAAAATGGTCGAGTTAGAAGGCATCCTACTTCTTATCATCAGTCATCCATTGTGACTATTCCTACTCCAATTGTTCAACCTCAACAATAGTAGTAAAATAATCAGCAATCACAAAGACAATATCAGTAGACACTTAGGCAGGATGACCACCATATTGATCCATTTCCCATGACTTATGATATGTTGTTACCTCTGCTGCTTAAGCTTAACCTAGTTGAACTTTGTATTATGGGTCCACCTCCGGCCAGGTTGTCGTACGTATACGATGCTATTGCTCACTATTAGTTCCTTTCAGGTGCTCTAGGGTATAATATTGAGAAATGTCGGGCGTTCCAATTCAAAGTACAATATCTGATTGAGTCGGAGGCTATCAAATTTTACCCTCCTCTAAATGTTCTCTAGAGTCCCATGCCTAATCATGGGGGGTGCGTTGTTAATGTTGTTGAAGAAGAGAGATGGTTGAATTTGGTGTAAGATATCAACAATGTGAAAACTCCGTTGAAGGTAGTTAAAGCACGTTTTCTGAAAGGACAGGTATTCCCTAGTTATAACAATAATTGTCCATGTTGTTTATATCCAATCAACATGTGTAGTAAGTTAAAGAAAGGTCTTCAAAGTTTGATTGATGAATGTTGTCTGCAGTTTGATAGGGCCGCGAAAGAGAAGGACGATATTTCGATGGTAACCATTTATTTCACTCCTATTGAGATACTTGTGCCTGCACGGTCAACACCAGTTACTATCACAGTGCCGGAGAGGCCTAGTCCGGTTACCATCACGGTACTTGGACCAATCCCATTTAAAATTGAGAAAGACATGCCATGGCACTACGGTGCAGACGTGTATTATCAAGGACATAAACAAGAGGTGGAAACTTCTTCAAAAGGTAGCTCGAGTATTGACAATTTTGGTAGTTTATTAGGTTTTACTCGGAGCAGCAGGCTCTTTGCTCCACAAATACTTCTTAGTGATAAAGAGGCGGACGCCTTGGTGAAGGCCAAGGGAAAACATGTGGTTGTGGAAGTAGTTATCCCAAAGTCTACTCCTAAGAGCACTTTCGAGAAAGAGGTTGAAGAGTTCATGAGGAACATTAAGAAGATTGATATAAGATAGTGAACCACTTACACCAAACTTCGTCCAAGATATCTATCTTATCTTTGTTGATATGCTCATAGGCTCACCAGAATGCTTTGTTGAAAATTTTGAATATGGCATATGTTCTAGAGGAGATTATTGTGAATTAGTTGGAAGATGTCATTGCCAATGTGAATGGAGGTCATGGATTGGGTTTTACTGATTATGATTTGACTCTGGAGGGACGAAACTATAATAAATCTCTACACTTAATGATGGAATGCAAAGGTACAATGTTGTCTCATGTTCTAGTGATTATTGGTTCCCCGTTTAATGTGTTTCCCAAGAAATATTTGATGAAACTAAAGGCTGATGGACTTATTCTCCGAATGAGTGACTTGGTTGTAAGAGCTTTCGACGGTTCTAAGAGATCTATTTTTGTAGAAGTCGAACTTCCAGTAAAGATCATACCACAAGTGTTCAAATCCACTTTCTACGTGATGGACATTCAACCAGTGTATAGTTGTTTGTTGGGTCGCCCATGGATCCATGTTGCAAGGGAAGTGACATCGACCTTGCACCAAAAATTGAAATATATCGTTGATGGTCAGGTTGTAACTATCTGCGAAGAGAAGGATATCTTTGTGAGTCATTTGTTGACATTCAAATATGTAGAAATGGATGGTGAGATCCATGAAATGTTGTGTCAGACCTTTGAAGTTGTTAACATTGAAAAAGTGCCTCAGAAAGTGTCTTCCTCAAATAAAGTCAGGACTGGAATCTCTACTGCGTCTTACAAGCAAGCATTCGAGGTAGTGCAGGCTGGAAATGCCCAGGGTTGGGGAAAGATGATAGATGTATCAGTGAAATAAGACATGTTCGGTATTGGTTACCAACCTTCTCAGGTATCCACGACAGAGCGTAAAGGACCCCTTCACTTTTTACAGTGGAGTGACTATCTATCCTGATCATAAATGTGCAGCCAACAATGATGGTGTTGACAATGATTGTGACCTCGACAATTGAGTGGGCCCATGTGTTCAGGGGAAAGATCTGAAGAATTGGTCTGTTGAAGATATCATCTAAGTTACTCTTCAAACAAAGTAATTTCCTTTGTTTTTCTTTTCATAATGCATGCCAAAATCTTACGCTCTTCCCAAGGCGTAACGATTCATTGTAGGGCCCATGTTGCATTTGCATGTTTTATGATTAAGAAAAGGAATTTTTGCATTCAAAAGTTATGTTTCTTGTCTTTCATTTTTACTTTTCCACATTAAAAATGGAAATGTTTTATTCTTATTTAGTTTGTTTTTCAAAATTCATTCTAAAAAGGCATGAACCATCACTCGTGTAGAATTAATCCTCCGGGTTCAACTGATAACGATTCTTCTATGGCCAAGTATGACTTTGATAATCCGATCTATCAAGCTAAAGAAAAGGGTGAGGAAGACTATGAACTCCCCGAAGAACTGGCCAAATTATTAAAATAGGATGAAAGGGTCATCCAACCTCACCAGGGGTCATTGGAGATTATCAATATCAGTACAAAGGATGCAAGGAAAGAGATCAAGATAGGCGGTAATTTGCAGGAAGATGTTAAGAAAGAATGTGTTGACTGAGATGTTGTACGAGTATGTTGATATCTTTGCTTGGTCGTATCAAGATATGCAAGGTTTGGATACAGACATTATGGTGCACAAATTTCCTTTAAGAGAAAAATGCCTTCTAGTGAAGTAAAAACTTTGACGGACTCTTCCTGACATGGCAATGAAAATTAAAGATGAAATGCAAAAACCTTGGGATGCAGGTTTTCTTGTAGTGACCAATTACCCCCATGGGTTGCAAACATTATACATGTGCCAAAGAAGGATGGCAAGGTTCAAATGTGCATTGATTGTTGTGGCCTTAATAGAGCAAGTCAAAAAGATGATTTTCCGTTACCACACATTGATATGTTGGTTGACAATACTGCTCAATTCTCAATGTTCTCTTTCGTGGATGGCTTCTCCGGGTATAATCAGATAAAGATGGCATTGAAAGATATGGAGAAGACAACATTCATCACCCCATGGGGTACTTTCTGTTACAAGGTAACGCCTCTTGGGTTGAAGAATGCCAGGGCAACGTATCAAAGAGTAATGGTAACACTTTTCCCCGACATATGATTCACAAAGAGATTGAATGCTACATAGATGATATGATTGCTAAATCACGAACAGAAGAGGAAAATTTGGTCAACTTGAAGAAGTTGTTTAAGAGACTGAGAAAGTTCATACTGAGTTTGAATCTGAACAAGTGCACTTTCAGGGTGCGTTCTAGAAAATTGTTGGGTTTCATTGTGAGTGAAAGAGGGATTGAGGTCAATCATGCAAAGGTAAAAGCAATACAAGAAATGCCTGAGCCGAAAATAGAAAAAGAGGTTTGTGGTTTCTTGGGTAGCTTGAACTACATTGCACGGTTTGTATCTCACCTAATAGCCACTTGATGTTTGATGGGGCCGTTAACATGAATGGTCGCGGAGTTGGAGCAGTTCTCTTCACATCAGAGGGAGTTCATATGCCTTTTACTTCTAGGTTGAATTTTGGATGTACCAACAATGAAGCAGAGTATGAAGATTGTATCATATGGATTGAAGAGGAGATTAATTTGCAAATTTAGACCCTCGACATATTCATAGATTCAGCTCTGGTAATCAACCAAGTTAATGGGAAATGGTATACTCACCAGCCTTACTTGATTCCATACAAATATTACACGAGAAGACTATTGACATTTTCCACAACAGTTAATATGTACCACATACCTCGTGATGAGAATCAGTTGTCCGAAGCCTTGGCAACCTTGTCCTCTATGATCAAAGTGCAACAGTGGAACTATGTGCCCAAGATTGATGTAGTCCACCTTGACAGACCTTATTTTATATTTGCAGTTGGTGCAGTGGTTGTGACAAACCATGGTTTCATAACATCAAATGTTTCTTGAAAATTCAAGAGTACCCAGAAGAGGCATCTAACAAGGATAATAATATTCTGAGGAGGTTGTCTGGTTGTTTATTCTTAAACCAAGATGATGTGCTCTTTAAAAGAAACTTTGACATAGTCCTACTCAGATGCGTGGATAGACACAAAGAAGACATGTTAATCAAGAAGTTCACGAAGGCTCTTTCGATACTCATGTCGGAGGACATGCTATGGAAAAGAAATTATTGAGATCGGGGTATTATTGGTTGACAATGGAGTCAGATTGTTGCAAGTAAGCCCGCAAATGTCACAAATGCCAGATTTATGCAGATAAGGTGCATGTACCTCCAAATCACTTGAGTGTCATGTCTTCTCCTTGTCCCTTTACAATATGGGGAATTGACATGATAAAATAGAACCTATTACTTCTAATGTCCATTACTTAATCTCTATCGCCATTGACTACTTCACTAAGTGGGTGTAAGTAGTGTCTTATGCTAATGTCACAAAACAGGTGGTAGCCTCATTTTTGAAGAAGGATATCATTTGTCATTACAATGTGCCCGAAAGGATCATTATTGATAATAGTTCTAATCTCAATAACAAGATGAGGGATGAGCTGTGTCGGGACTTCAAAATTGAACATCATAATTCTTCTCCATATCGCCCGAACATGAATGGCGCTATTGAGGTGGCCAATAAGAATATCAAGAAGATTGTAAAAAAGATGGTAGTGACTTACAAAGATTGGCATGAGATGTTGCCATTTTCCTTGCATGGGTATCGAACATCAGTACACACATCAAATGGGGCAACCCCATTCTCGCTTGTGTATAGTATGGAGGCAGTTCTACCGGTTGAAGTCGAGATCCATTCCCTCAGGGTAATGATGGATCTCAAAATTGATGAAGCAGAATGGGTTTGTACCAGATTCAACGAGTTGAGTATGATTGAAGAAAAGCGCTTAGCAGCTGTATGTCATGGACAATTGTATCCTCAGAGGATGAAACAAACATTTGATCCAAAAGTGGGTCCTCAGGTTTACCAAGTCGGCAATTTGGTACTCAAAAGGATCCTTCATCCTAACACAGATCACGGGAGAAAAAGGACTCCTAACTACGAAGGTCTGTATGTGGTTAAAATGGTTTTCTCTAGCGGAGCCTTAATTCTTACAACCATGTATGATGAATACTTTACATCCCTTATCAACTCAGATGCATTCAAAAAATACTTCGCATAAAGAGACCCGATGGACAAGAAAAAAAGAGTCCATGCAAAAAAGGGAATCCCAGCGAACCATAATAAAAGCAAAGAATAAAAGGTTCGGGAAAAATTTAGGGAAAAATGAAAAATATGTACACCTGGTAAGTTGAAAATCCAATAGGGAAACTTAGGCAAAAAATGGTATCCCAGTGGATTGAAAACCCGAAAGGGCGATCCAGGAGAAAGATGGATTAAAGTGAAAGGTTGCGATCAAAGTTATCTGTACTCCATCACTGTTTCATCGACGACCATTTCGAAGGATAGGAATTGGTCCAATCACTTTTCAAAAAGCAAGATAATTGGATAATCTTGAAGACATATTGGTTATAGCAGAATGGAAACTCAGTGGAATGTCATTTTCACATTTCCATTAGGATAGTTTCGTTTCTCAAATTTCAGCAATCGCCTATTTCCAGGGATTGCTTCCTGATGTACTTGCATATTTCAGGCTTTCAATCAATAAATTTGACTTTCATTCAAATATCTTCCTATGTTATTTTCATTTTTATTGTTTTGCTTGCAAAAACATCCGAATTTTGATAAAGCATTGCATTTGAAAACATGACGGTCTTACAATAACATGCGCAAGAAAAACATTTTAAATTTTTTTGAATGTTGAGTAATCTTGGGTGGTGGATTCAAACAACGCAACATTCTGGGGCATATGTGTGCATAGAATTTTGTTTGCGGATTTAACAGTCACAAACTAGCCTCAAAAGTAAGTTGGAAGTCATCTCTAGCATGGGGCATCGTACCACTTTTCTTCGACAGGCTTCACTAACCCTATTTTCCCAGTAGTTCTCCATATATTTCCTCTCTCGATCAGATCTCAGTGGGTTCCTCCCGAAGCAGATTCATCAGAGGATTTTCCCATCTAGGTCATTGTCCCCAGCATGATAGAGGATGTTTGTTTCTTGCAACCATAACATCTTTGATCTTGATTCCCCAACAGCAAGGTCATAAGGTTTTAATATCCCGATGGGTTTAATAATCATGGGCTTCCTAGCCGAATCCCTAAGTTGTTGTTGATGGTTTGTCCCGAGTAAGGTCATCATTCTTCCCCAGTAGAGTTGACAATAATCTTCAACTAGGTATTTACCTCATCCAGTAATCCCCTGCAGGGTTCGCAATTTAGGGCTCAAATCATGCCAACAATATTGCCTAGCTGGGTGGTTTCTTTCCCCATAGAGAACTAGAAAATCAGATGATTTGAATCTTTTCCTTAGTAAAGTATTGACAAGTCATTCCCCAACCAAGTCAGAGGGTGTCTTTTCCCTAGCGGAGTTTTGTGATCATGGTCCAACACCATGAAGATTTATCTCAGCTGAGACATTCCCCAACTGTTTCATCATTCTTCTGCATCCAATTTATTTTTGGCAAGTGTGACAATTTGGAGCCGATGTATTTTTTACATCCTCCCTAACAGAGATGTTATCCCCCCAGTAAAATCAGATTAGTGACTATTCCTCCTCAATAAAGTCATCAGGGATACTTGTTTCCTCCTTATCAGGAGATATCATTTCACATTTACATTTAGTGTAGATGTTTAGAATTGGCAGAATTTTTGACTCAACAAGAAGTGTTGAATTTTAGTTCAGGATGTCACATAAGATGTTGGGACATTATCAAACAGAGTATAAGTAAATGAACTTAATTCTGGATGTCACACCAGATGTTGGGACATTGTATCAGTTAATGAAATAAGTTCAGTTTACAGGATGTCACACCAGATGTTGTGACATTGTATCAGTAAATGAAGTAAGTTCAGTTTTCAGGATGTCACACCAGATGTTGTGACATCTCAAACCTGCTACTAGAATTAATTAATGACGAACAAAACTGAGCAAATTAAGGGAAGTCATCTGGAATTAATTATGGATGGATGAAACAGTATAAGGCGCATCTGTAGGGAGTTTTGTTATGTGACTTCAGCATAATCAGAAGAACTGAATCACCTAGAATCTAGGAAGTAACAAACCCTAATTCAAGGTGGTGGAAGCATGCGTATCAGGATTGGATAAACCTACAAAAAGCCCAAAATCCAAACACCTATTTAAGCAACAAGAACTCTCAGAATAGAGTACGAAATTAAGAAGACCAAATAGAGTGTTTTGTGTTTTAATAGCAGGTTGTTTTAATTGTACCACTTTATGAGCTTTTAAGCAAAAGTGTATTTGTGTCTTGATGAAAACTGTGAAGTAAGATCAAGCTGTTTTGTTTGAAGTATGACTTAGGTAGAGGGGGACTGAGTTGGTACTCATATCTAAGTTGTGTCTTAGGTAGAAATTGCATTGGGTAGATATTAAGTGAAAGATTAAACTGAGTGGTTTAAGTCTAGAATTAATATTACTTATATTGGATTTCCTCCTGGCTTGGTAGCCTCCAGATGTAAGTGTGGTTATACACTGAACTGGGTTAACAAATTCATGTGTTGTTTAATTTTCCTGCACTTTAAGTTCTAGTTAAGTCTTCAAGTGTTTAAACATCTCATTCGACATCTCGTACCTGATCACAGAATTTCATTTAGAGATCGTCATTTCATTTGCATCCTCAAAGCGTATCATTTTCATTGATATGGAACATTGTACCATGAATTTCAAACATAATAATACAAAGCATAAGCCAGGTATAACCGTTCACCTGCAAGCCATACCAATTTTTAGACAAAGCATTATTATACAATTGCTAGCAAATTATTTTGCAACACTCGTCCGTGTTTGCATTTGATTCAAGTGCTTGTCCGTGTTCAATTTCATATCTTTTGATACTCGTCCATATCATTGTTAGACACTCGTCCGTATCATCGACTTGAGCAAATTTTCTGGTTATTTTGGTATTCAATCCCTGCTTACCAAGAACGTCTAATAGTTGTTGCTTTCATCCTTTTAGGTTAACAGTTGGTTGAATAGGGGCAGTCTTAATACCCCAAAATTTTCCCTCTTGTTTTCCATATCTCATTTTGCTTATGTTTCATTCTTTGCATTGCATTTAAGTCATACAAGAGCATACTTATATCATTGGTTGTGCATAGGGCATGTGATCAGTTGATTTCAAAGCATTGGTTATCCAAAGCAAGAACATAAGAGCCAAGCCTCTCTAAAAAAAAACCAAGGGTCTCTTACATCTCATATCATCTCATTTGATCCTTCAGGCCATCTTAGGATGAGGATTCAACAAGAAGTTGAGACAAATCAACATCTCCTAACAAAACTGTCTCAAATTAGGGCTTTGGATTAAAGTAGTGTTCTTGCAACCCTTTGGTCAAAACTTGATCTCAAGGTTTTCTACATGTTCTCAAGTATCTAAGGAATGAGTATTGCTCATTGGTTCATTCAAAAGAGCTTCAATTGATCAATTGCATGAGAATCAATAAAATTGGGGAAAAGTAAATGGTGTAGAAGAAAAGGTCAACTCCTGACTTTTTGATGTCAAATTCTTGTTCTTCAAGTCAATTATGTTCATTGGTGAGTATTTTATCAATAAATGTCAATAGATTCATCAAAAATCAAGAAAGGTGCAAAGTTTCTAAATAATAGAAAGTTAGGGTTTCCAATTATGGCAAGTTTTGGCAAGCTGAACACCTATCATTGAGGCATTCTTTCTCCATGATTAAAACATCAATCTGAAAAATCTCAAGGCCCAAAAGGTTATTCGCATCCTAAGCTTAAAATCCATACCAAGAACATCCCCATTGGATTAACATTGAGAGAGGTATGATCAACCAAAGTTGGATATGTTTAAGGCATCTTAGTCAGGCTAGACAAGTCATGGGCAAGCCAACACACAATTATTTTCACAAACACCTTATGTGCATGCAGTGACCAAGTTCCAAGCCATTTGTCTCCATGATGGAGACTCCAAATCAAAAAAATTCTCAACATCAATCTTGTTCCCCTTGATCTCCTCTACAACTTTCATGTTTGACAACTTTTCATCGGATCAACCTATTGAGAGGTATGATAGCTCAAAGTGGTGATGTCAACCAAATTATCCCATGGCCTCATGAGCCATTCACACAAACAGATTTGCCTTGCCCAAAGTCAGATACCATCAACTGACTTCAAGGTCATTATTGGGTGCTTTGGAAGCTTCAATTCCACTTGCTATAAACTTCAATATTGTTCTTTATCATCATCTATTTCATTTTCCTCCAAAAACTCATCATATCATCCACCCTACATGGAGAACTTTCATCTCTAAAGTCATCACATAGCCATGTTCCTGGCCACCAATTATATAAGTGATATTGCATTCTTGTTGATGATTGATTCAGGCTCCCATGCATGCTACACCCACCATACATTGCCCCATTTAGCCAAAACAATCTTACATACCATCATGCATACATCACTCCATGCATAAAAGAGGAAATGTTTCAAAAATAAACTTGCATAACAAGTATTTACTCTTGCAACCATCATACGTCATCAACATCACTACCATTCATCATCAAAGTCTCATCATTATTATCATGAGTTCTCTCCACATGGACAAAGCCTCATAACCCGAGCTTTCTCTCTACAGTTTCAATTTCTCAATGCACCCTTAGCCAACTCAACCAAGGTTCTAACTGTTAACTGGTGTAGTTCACAGTTAATCACCATATAAATCCATTTCTAACAAATTTTTTGAAGGGATCTTCTTCATTTTACACATTTTCACACTCTTACCCTCTCATTTTCTCTCTGAGTTTTCTCTCTTGAATCATCTTCTTCCATAGCCTCATTGCATTGTTCTTCATCATCAAGAATCAAGCAAGTAACAATGGAATAACTACTATTCTTCTTACATCTTCATTCAAATCTGAGTTCCTTAGCCAAAACAAGATCTCTTAAGCCTTTATTTGGCTCATATTGAAGCTCAAGAATCAAGCATTTCATATATGGTTTTCTTACTAGTGAAGATTCATCAAGTTCAGGTTCTTCTTCCTCAAACCTTTCTATGCAATTTTACTTGATTCGAACTTATTTTTATTGATTTGGAAGCTTAATAGAAGTTGTGGGAACTCTAGCTAGTTGATAGGCACCATAAGTGCTTAGATCCAAAAGTTAGGGCAAAATGTATTGCTTCGATTCTCTTTGTGTGTTTGTTGTTTGTGTTTTTTTAGGCTGGATGTGGAACCTACGTGACTTAAGGATTAGAATAGCATAGGCTTTGATCATTTATGGTAACCTGCAACTTATTCCACGATAGAGATTGGCCGGAGAAGACGACTGAAGTCTTCTCCGGCCGATGAGATTGATCTGAGTGTATGAACCCTAGTTGTTTCTCAATTTAAAGCACGATCGTTTGATTGATTTGATCCAATGCTTGAGAACGTGCCAACACATTAATGCATCACTTGCCTCTCACGTACTTCTCATTTCTATGATTTTTGAATATGATGCTTATCTGCATGTATGATCATGATTTTTGGGGTATGCGTGCATTTTGAACCTTATGATTATGTTTCTTATCTGATCATCTTACATTGACTTGATCCATTAGTTCAGGTTGATTTAACATGTTGACTAACATCCATAGCATAGACTGCATAATCCCATGCATTTGGACTGGGCTGAATCGTTGCTATTCACACACCTGGTTTTGGGCCCAATGTCATTTTGTACTGGATATTGTCTTCCGTTACACCCCGTCCCTCATTTCCATTGTTTTTTAAATTTTTTTTATACATATTTTCTTTTTGATTTTAAAAAATACTTGTGCATTTATAAAAATTCTAAATAAATTCATGAAGCTTTCTCACAGTTTAAATAATTTTTTCATATATTTAATTCTAATTTTAGCATATTTTGACATTGTTTCCATAATTTCCATTTAATTTGTTTTGAATGTTCATCCTTCATGATACTTGCATCTTTCTCAATTTGTTTGACATAGTTGTGATTTGAATATTTGCATGATATTTGATACATGATTGTATGACATCATGATGCATCTAATTCATAGTTTTGTGGATTTTTCAAATCACTTTAGCTTAGGGTTTTATTTTCATCTATGTGCATCATTGTTGTTGACTAGCATGAAGTTGTGAACCCTAATTGAACTTGATCCTTAATGATTATTTTCTTATACTTTTGAGACATGTTTGCATACTGATTATACTTCAATTGACTTGCATACTTTTATTTTTATCATCCTTTGAACTTGGTTGTTGATTCACTTTAACTCCACCTATATGCATGTTTGTGTGGTAGGATACTTGTGCTAGGGTTTTGGTGAATGGGACAAGTTTCTTTGTGGTGATTGTTGAAATGTTTTTGCATCATTTTTTAGACACATTATAGGTCATCCACATTGCATTATAGGTCATCCACGTTGCATTATAGGTCATTTCATCTTCATATCTTAATTCAATAGATGTTTAATACCTGTTTGAAGTTGCATGGACCTAGTTTTCACTATCTTCTTTAACATGCTTTAATATGTTGTGTATGAACTTTATATGTTCCTTCTTGCATCCTAACATCATCTTTCATCTTTGAACACTTCTTATTGCTTCCTATTCTTTAACAGTTGCATCCATGACTTGTATGATCATTCAAAGACATTCATATTCATTCATAAATGACATTCACTTCTGACTTTAATTATTGTTCAAGCATTCATTCATGTTTGCATTTCATAAACATTCATCTTTCACATTTGTTACATAACTTGCACTTGTGTGATCTTTTGGTGCATAGTCCAACCTAGTTTGGCTTTCTTTGATACCTTAGCGTTAATAGGGACCCTTTAATCTTATCTACTGACCTAGGAGAGTCTATAACCCTAGACCCTTTCCTTTTGGTTTCAAGCTTGTTTGTTTCCTAGAATCCTTTCCTTAGGATGTTTGTTACTTTGTTTGTTTACTTTCTTGTACTTATACTTCAAAACATGAATTGTGTTGGTACTAACCTTTTGTGTAGGGCTATTGTAAGTCTTAAGTATGTGGATGATTATCAATATTCATACCTCTTCTCTCAACTCTTTTATTTTCTCTTGTGTGTTTGTGACAAGCATGAGCATACTTCTTTGTAATTAACTTATTCTCTTCCCTTTGAGATCTCAACTCAACTTTAATCTTTGATTGAAGCGAGTTAGTGTTATCCCTCTCTTTTCTCTTTTCTTCCTTTTAGACTTGGGTCTTACTTATACCCCACTTTAAACCTTAGGAACAACTGTAATACCCTAAAATTTGACCTCTTAATTTATTGCCAACCTCAAGTGGTTTATGCTTCGTCATTTTGCATGATCATCCGAGCATTATATTGCATTAAAAAATAATAAAAATAATGAATAAATCATGAGAATTTGCATGTGCATAAGGCATGTGATTGGGTTAGGTTTGTCAATCTTGGAGCTCAAAGAAGGGAAAATCACCACAAAAAATATATTCAAAGCAATTCCATGAGAAACAACCAAAATAAAAAAAATTGAAATTTTAAGGTCGTTAACCGGTTAACTGAGGCGAATTTTGGGGAAACTATTTGAATGTTAGTTGGATTTCTTCACTTCCTTCCACATTTTCCTCCCCTTTCTCCCACTTTCATTTTACTCCATTCACTTGGATTGTTCTAGCATCTTCTACCACCTTCTAGATTATTCCAAGGAGGACGGTCTGGGGTGCTAATACCTTCCAAAGTCGTAACCAACTCCCGAACCCAGATCTTTGTTTGCATGACCTTGTCATTTCCTTCTTCCTTTGGTTTGTGCAGCATTACATTTCCCATTCATTCAGGATAAAAATGTCTGGATGGCGACTCTACCTTTTCCGCCCCACTTTCGCGTTTGTACTAGGATGAAAATCTCAGGAGCGACAGCTGGCGACTCTGCTGGGGACCGTACCCAGAATCTATGGTTTCCCTCGTAGAGTCAATCCTAGCGTCTGTTTGTTTTTGTTTCATTGGGTGTTTATGTGTGTCCTGCTGTGTGTTTATTTATTGTTTTCATTTATAGTTTTTACTTTACAACATTTATTTACTACCAAAGTGACTTACCACCTGAAAATGTTAGTATGAATGCATAAAGTATAAAGCATTAAGAAATGAAATGAAATGAGATACAATGAGATGAAATGACCAAAGTCAAAAGTGTTTATGCAATGTTAATGTCATGTGAGATGATGCAAAGGCATACAAAGTGCATATGTATGATCATACAAGAATGAGATGCAAAGGAAGCATGCTTTGAAGTTTGAAAACACATGAAAGTTAATGAAATGAAATGAATGCAAATCATGGCAAATGAATGAAGAAATGATCAAGCATGATTCTAACATGTCCTAAGATGTCTAAGGTGACATATGAATGCAAGAAATGTCATGGCAAGTTCATGTATGGAGGCATATGCAAGATGAATGTAAATGAACACATAAAATTAGGGTTTTATGGACAAGCAAGATGCATATGAACAAAACAGAATCATATGACATGATAAAAATTTGCAATTAAGCTCAAACAAACCCTAATCCCATATTAGGTCACACCCCAAAGGAGAAGGTCAGAAGACTAACCAATCAAAAGTTATGAATTTCCTAAGTTTCTAGGATTTTTGGATGGTTCAAAAGGAAAAAATGCAAATCAATTTGAAAATACAAGATAGATTAATGAGATAAATGACCTATAAACTACATGTAATATGTAAAGCAATGCAAAAACAATCAACTTCAAACTCTTCTTGATTAGGCAGAAATGATTTTTTTAACTTAGGGTTCAAAAATGAAATTTAATGACCCTTAATTCAAAGAAAATTCACAAACTATGATCAAACCTAAAAAGAAATTTGTGTGAAGAGTTTTAAAATGTTTCTAAATGCAATGGGATGATTCCTGATTTTTTTGGTGATTTTTAGAAACCTAAATGTATTTTTAATTAATTAAAAGACTTTGATTAATTAAAAATAACGTTTAAGTATTTTAAAAATGCTTTTGTAATGCAAAAAATAAAATAAAAATCATTTTCAGGTTGAGAAAAATATTTAAAACCAAAGGCCTAAATTCAAACTCAGAGGGTGATGATTGACTAGCGCGTGATTCAAAGGCTGAGATTTATCCTGACTTAATTTATTTAAATAATCCTAATTAAACTAATTAAATTAGAATTAGGGTTAATGAAGCAATCCTGGCCACTCACTCACGCGGGAATCACAACATCCAAGGGCCTACATTCAAACTTAGCTAATTATGCAGATTAGGGCAAATGACTTTCAGGTGACCGGAACAGTGTTCCGGTCATCTTCTCCGGCGAGCATCTCACCCCAACTTCTTCCCTAGGCTACCCCAGACCCCCAAACTCTCCAAAAACAATCCCCAACCCATTCTAAACAAGATTCAGGCCATGAAAATCATTTATCATGCATCAAAGTGGTGAATCGAAGAAAAATATTTTTAGGTCAAAAATTTCAGAGCAAGCATACATCCTGGTTTCTCAACCATTTTAAAAAATAATCATATCAGCTGGGTATGTGCATGGTGCAGGCCTACTTTCTTGGTATGTACTTTGAGGTATGTGCATGGTGCAGGCCTACTTTCTTGGGTTACTAGCCTCAGCTGACTTTGTGGAGAGCCATGGAATTGGTTTGCATAAGCTGGCACAAGTGGATGAAGAGTTTCATACCTTTTTGTAATTCTTGAAAGTTTTGGCCCTTTTTGATTTCTTGAAGTTCAAGTCATGAAAATGCATGGTCAAAATCACGATTTTGATGTTTAGAGGTTTGTTTGACATATTGTGAAGTATTTGTGCCTATTAGAAGTCATTAGAATGCTCGAATATGTCAATTTGCAAAATCCCTCTTTGACATGAAACTTGAAATTTTAAGATTTTTGCCAACTTTGAAAGGCCATATCTTGAGTTCTAGGATGAATCAAGACATGTTCTTGTTCTTTTTGAAAAAAGAAAGACCTAATCTACAACTTTCATGACCAAGAATTTTTCATTTGAAGCATTTTTGGTTGAGAAAGAGGAGGTTGAAAAACTTTCCCAAAATGGAAAGTTTCCATTACAAGTCATTTCCATTTTTGGCAAGTTTGCAAATGGCTCAAAATTCTTCAATCTTTTGAACTTACAACCTCTTCTAAGATCAAATAAATATCCTAGAACTTCATTTTGATGAAAATACCCCTTTGGTTCCATTGTTGGGGGCCTCAGATGCTCTGATTTTGACTTAACTTGCTCAAGAAGTTACCCAGTGAACAAATGACTTCCACAATGCATTTATTCATCAAACTTGGTACATATGATCCTTATAACATCTTAAGAACATTAGAAACAAGAATGGCCCAAAAATTTGGAGTTAAGGCCTCTGAAACCATAACCCTAATTTTGGTCATTTGTGTAGTCAAAACCCTAGCTCTGCTTCCATGCCTTGCCAGTTCTTGTGATCTCTTGACTTCCATGAACTTTGAGGAGCATAATATAATCATAGAACACACATGGACCCTCTTTGAAAGCTTTGAGGCCTTTGGGATGGCTCAGATGGATCCTTGGATTGCTCAGATCACAAACCCTAGATGCAGATGAACTTGAACTATGCAGATGAAACAAATATGCAATGTGAGGTGTAATGCTTATGCTTATGAAAAAATGAAAGATCACAAGCCATGGTGTGATATAAGGTGAGGGAAAATTTTGGGTGTTTACACCTACCTACCACCAAGATATTCAATGATCCCAATGTTGTTTGGGCCCAAAAACTATGTATGTTATGCTTATGCAAAAATGAAAGAGAACAAGCCATAATATGATATAAGGTTAGGGAAAATTTGTGGTGTTTATAGCTACCCCTATTCAAATATGAGTTAGCTGTGCAGGGTGTAAGCACCTGTCTTAACAGACAAACAAGATAACTTGTGATTGAATACCAAAGACAGTCCAAAATTTGCAATCGCTAAATAGAAGAAGAAAAGGGATATAAATTGCAAAGGGTAGTATGGTATGATTATCAAATGAAGGCGATGGAGGACGACCATCGAGCAGAGGATGACTGTTGGGGATAAAGCGGTAAGTAAAGCAATGACGGGGATGACCGATAAGCTGGAGAAATGAAGAGACCACGACGGGGACGGCCATTGGGTAAGGAAACAAGATTCTCTGGGGATTAAATTAAAGACAATGATGGGGACGGCCATCATACATGGAAAGTAAAGTAAACAACGACAGGGACGACCATCGGTTTAAAGAATAAATGAAATAATGATGAGGGACGGTCATCAAAGGTGAAGGGCGATCACCTAGCAGGGAACGACTGCTCTTTATCACGACATAGGACGAATGTCGGATAGAAAAGGTCGACGATGGGGACGGCCATCGGATAAGCATGATGAAAGATGATCATCAAGAGGTAAAGGACGATCACCTAGAAGGGTACGACTGCTCTCGGGGTTCATCACGACATAGGACGAATGTCGGATAACAAGATCAACGATGGGGACGACCATCAGATAAAATGATGAGTGACGGTCATCAATAGGTGAAGGACAATCACCTAGCATGGGACGGCTGTTCTTTATCACGACATAGGACGAATTTCGGATAGAAAAGGGTTCCACTAACAGGGACTCCGTTGGGGAAAGGATGAGGGATGGTCATCCAAAGGTGAAGGACGATAAGATAGAAGGGTACGGCTGCCGAACGTATCACGACACAGGACGAATGTCGGATAGAAGAAAAGTTGTTTTGTTGAAGACTTACTGGGGGATTGTAAACACGGACGAGTGCTTACGCTTAAGAATAAAAGGTATAAATGCTTGACGATGTGTATAACTTAAATATGCGTACGAGCATCTTTAGGACCATGATATTGATGATTATCGGTAGAAATAAACGCTGACGCGTGTTCAGAGATGATGATACGGACGAGTACTAACTAGTTAACAACGAACACGGACGAGTGTCGGATCTGTTAAGGAGTGATATATGGGCAAGATACGGACGAATATCAAAGACTTCTTTATAAATATGAGTGAGTATTGGTTTGTTGGAGAAGTATGAGCATGACACGGAGGAGTGTTTGACTTGCTGGGGAATGTATGACACGGACGAGTGTTGAATATGTACTATATAAACAGACATTTGTTTAAGACATGCTTTGGCTTTCTGTGGGTATAGGATGACATGGACATGTGTCAAAAAGAGCGTATACACAAGTATCTGGTTTGGAGAAAGTGTTCTGGCAACCATGCTGGGGAAGGATGACACGGACGAGTGTCAAAAAAGTATGTATAGGTATCTGTATTTGAGAGTGCAAAAGGTATTCTGTGGACCTGTGGGGGATAAGACGACACGGATGAGTGTCGAAAAGAGTATATATGAACATGAACAAGCATTTGTGTTTGAGAGTGCAAAGGGGACGCTTTGGATTTTATTTGCAGGGGATGTGTGAGTTTATATTCATTGCTGATGGAATACTGACGGTAATGATGGTAATTGCAGGTGACTGGCTCGAACCTGGCTTGTGATCATGCAAATGTTTGATTTTTGCCGTAATGCTCCGTATTAGACGGAATGCTACACTTGTTTGGTGAATATGATGAAAATACTATGATTATGCAAAAGAGGAACCGATCCGGGATTCGGATCCTGCTGGGATAAAGATCTCTGGCTGATCTGCTTGGAGGGATGTCCCGGCTGGGGAAAGGATCCTTGGATCCATCAGGAAAGAGAATTTTGCTTGGGAAAATAGATCATTGGTCGATCTACCCGTAAGGAGAACTCAACTGGGGAGAAGGAAACATTCACCACTTTGTTGTGTAAGAGTTTCAGGCATTGCTCCTCTGGGGAGAGAATGGAAACTTTGTGGGGAGATAGTTCTTTTATCCTTGCTGAGGATGAGAGATCTGGCACTCTAGTGGGACTCTCGGCCTGGGAGGCTCTTGTTGAGTAGATTTGTGTTAGGGATGAGGAGGCTTTGACAACTCCGCTGGGGAAAAGCATTTTAGATATTGCTCGGGAGATCCTGCTTGGGGTGGGGGTAACTTCCGGGAAATAGCATGCTGGGGATGCGATGCTTGATATGCCCCATGTTGCATATCGAATACCTGCAACCTGTTAAGACAAAAGGAACGCACAAGTATCCCGAGGTATCCCTTACCGGATTCCGTCATAGGAGTTACGCTTTCCCGAAAGTAAATATTTTTCCTTCCAGCATTTATTAAAATGGCTCATTTGTTTTGATACAAGTATTGTATCATGAATATCGGACATTTTGCAAACGAAACAAAAATGTACAAAATGAGGTGTGACTGAAAATTCTGATTTTATTAATCTGGGTTCCCTGAATTGGCAAATACAGTCAAAGAAACAAATCCCCTGAAATGAGGGGGTTGCTATAAATTGAGAAAAATAAAAGTGTTTGCAATGTTGACGACGCTCCGGTGAGCTTCCTTTGCTATGACCTGTATGACCTTGACGTTCTTCTCATCTTGCTTTCTGAAAAAGTTGATTCTGACTGATGCTTTATCCTTTCGAAGCTTGCCATGTTGTGAGTGATACAGACGAATTCGGGATGCAGTTGTTCGCTTATTCCCTGATTTTGCGTGGATCGCCCTTTCAGGTTTTCAATCCACTAGGATACCCATTTTTGCCTGAGCTGTCCAATGCGGCTTTTCAACTCAGCGAGTGTACATTTTTTTATTTTCCCTTATTTTTGCCCGAGTCTTTTATTATGTTTTTGACTTGCCAGAATGCCTTATTATTTCCCGGACTTACATTCAGTTTTTATGACCAGCGGGTCATTTTATGCGAAGTATTTTTTAACTGCATCCGAATTCACAGGGGACAAGAAATCTTCACTATCCATAGTAGTGAGCATCAGTGCTCCACCAGAAAAAACCTTCTTTACTATGAATGGACCATCATAATTTGGATTCCATTTGCCAATGTGGTCTGTATGAGGAGGAAGAAGTCTTTTCAGCACAAGATCTCCCACTTGGTATTCCCGAAGCCTGACTTTCTGATCGAAAGCTTTCTTCATCCTTTTCTGATATAACTGCCCATGACAGATAGCAGCTAATCTCTTTTCTTCGATCAGATTCAATTGATTGTACCGAGATCGGACCCATTCTGCTTCATTCAGCTTTACATCCATCAGTACACGTAAGGAGGATAGCTCAACTTCAACAGGTAGTACTGCCTCCAAACCATACACAATCTGATACGACGTTTCCCCAGTGGATGTTCTGATTGAGGTTCGATACCCATGCAAGGCAAATGGTAGCATTTCATGCCAGTCTTTGTAAGTAACCACCATCTTCTGCACAATCTTGTTGATTTTTTTGTTAGCTGCCTCAACAACGCCATTCATTTTTGGCATGTAAGGAGAAGAGTTGTGATGTTGGATTTTGAAGTCCCGGCATAGTTTTGCCATCACTTTGTTGTTCAAATTGGAACTATTATCAGTAATGATCCGCTCGGGTACTCCATATCGACAAATGATGTCTCTTTTCAAAAATCTGGCTACCACTTGTCTGGTGACGTTTGCATGCGAAGCTGCTTCGACCCATTTAGTGAAGTAATCAATAGCTACCAGGATGAATTTGTGGCCATTTGAAGCATTCGATTCGATCTTTCCAATTATGTCAATGCCCTACATGGCAAAGGGCCAAGGTGAAGACATCACGTTCAAAGGATTTGGAGGCACATGCACTTTATCCGCGTAGATCTGGCATTTATGGCATTTTCTGGCATAGGCACAACAATCTGCATCCATTGTGATCCAGTAGTAACCTGATCTTAATAATTTCTTAGCCATTGCATGTCCTCCAGCATGGGTACCGAAAGATCCTTCATGCACCTCGTGCATCAGCAAGTCTGCTTCTTTCGTGTCAACACATCTGAGTAGCACCATGTCAAAGTTTCGCTTGTATAATGAACCATCGACATTAAGGAAGAAACTACCGGCCAGCCTTTTTAATGTCTTCTTATCATTGGATGATGCCCTAGGTGGGTATGTCTGATCCTCTAAGAAGCTTTTGATGTCATGGAACCAAGGCTTGTCATCTTAAGCAATGTCTACAGAGAAAACATATGTCGGTCAGTCCAATCTGGATACCAAAATCCGAGGCACATAATTGGCAATTTGAACCTTGATCATGGAGGAAATGGTAGCTAAAGCATTTGCGAACTGATTTTCGTCTCGAGGGATATACTCAAGTTTGACTGTTGTGAAGAATGTCAATAATCTCCTCATATAGTCACGATATGGAATCAGATGCTCTTGATGTGTGTACCATTTGCCATTGGTCTGATTGATTACCAAAGCTGAATCTCCGAAAAAATTCAAAGTCTTGATCCTGAGGTCAATGGCTTCCTCAAGTCCCATGATACATGCTTCGTATTCCGCTTTGTTATTAGTGTAGGAAAAGGTGAGTTTTGTCGAGAAAGGCATATGAACTCCTTTAGGTGTAATAAGCATTGCACCAACCCCACGACCATTCAAATTGACAGCCCCATCAAACATCATAGTCCATTTTTCCTCTAGGTCAGGCCCTTCAGTGTGAACTGGCTCTTCATGATCTTTTTCTTTTAGGAACATGATGTCCTCATCAGGGAAGTCAAATCTCATTGGTTGGTAATCATCAATGGGTTGCTCAACTAGATAATCAGACAGTACACTGCCTTTGATGGCCTTTTGAGATGTGTACTGAATGTCATACTCTGTCAGAATCATTTTCCATCTTGCAACCCTTCCGGTAAGCGTTGGCTTCTTAAATATATACTTGACGGGGTCCATCTTTGAGATTAACAAGGTAGTGTGAGTCAGCATATACTGTCTTAGTCGGCGAGCAGCCCACGCTAAAGCACAACAAGTTTTCTCGAATAGTGAATAGAGTTGTTCACAGTCGGTAAAATTTTTGCTTAGGTAGTATCTTGCATACTCTTTTCGACCAGACTCGTCATGCTGGCCCAACACACACCTCATTGACCCTTCTAAAACTGTCAAGTACATTATAGAAGGTCTTCCTTCAACTGGAGGCATAAGAATCGGAGGTTCTTATAGGTACTCCTTGAACTTGTCAAAAGCCTTTTGACAATCTTCGTTCCACCTGACCGTTTGTTCCTTTCTTAACAATTTGAACATGGGCTCACAGGTTGCAGTAAGATGAGATATGAACCTTGATATGTAGTTCAATCTACCTAAGAACCCTCGAACTTCCTTTTTAGTCCTAGGTGCAGGCATCTCCTGAATGGCTTTGACTTTGTCAGGATCAACTTCAATCCCCTTTTCACTTACGATAAATCCCAGTAGTTTACCGGACCGTACCCCGAATGTGCATTTGTTGGGGTTTAGCTTCAGTTGATACTTTCTCAAACGCTTGAACAACTTCAGCAGATTCACCAGATGGTTTTCTACAGTGAGGGACTTGGCAATCATGTCATCCACGTAGCATTCAATTTCTTTGTGGATCATATCGTGGAATAACGTTACCATAGCCCTTTGATAAGTCGCACCGGCATTCTTCAATCCAAAAGGCATTACCTTGTAACAAAATATGCCCCAAGGTGTGATGAAGGTTGTTTTCTCCATGTCTTCGGGTGACATCTTGATCTGATTATACCCAGAAAATCCATCCATGAAGGAAAATACCGAGAACAGAGATGTGTTGTCGACCAATACATCAATGTGAGGTAATGGGAAATCGTCTTTTGGGCTAGCTCTATTCAGATCCCGGTAATCCACACACATCCGTACTTTTCCATCCTTCTTAGGCACTGGTACAATATTAGCAACCCATGACGGGTAACTAATTACAGCAAGGAAACCGACGTCCCACTGTTTTTGTACTTCTTCCTTAATTTTCATGGCCATATTTGGACGAGTACGGCGTAGCTTTTTCTTCACTGGAGGGCAATCTTCTTTCAAGGGTAGCTTGTGCATAACAATATTCGTATCTAGACCTGACATGTCTTGATAGGACCAAGCAAAGACGTCGACGTATTCTCGAAGCATGTCAATGAGCTGTTCTTTTACTGAAGCCTGCAGACTGGCCCCAATCTTCACTTCTTTCAAATCCTCTTAGGTACCAAGATTAACTGTTTCAACTTCCTCTTGATGAAGAGTGATCACTTTCTCTTCTTGCCTCAACAACTTGGCTAACTCTTCAGGTAATTCATAGTCTTCTTCAACCCCTTCATCAGCTTGATTAATTGGATTGTCGAAGTCATACAAGGTCATAACAGTGTTTTTGTTGGTGCAATCTGGAGGGTAATCTCTGCAAGGGTTGAGATTGGTTCGTTTTAGTGATCAATTTTAATCTTGTTCAGAAAAATGAAGTTATTTATTTTGAAAACATTGCCATTTTATTGTTTTGTACAAAAGTGAAAAATGAAAAGACAGTGAGCGAAAAAGAGACTTGTTTGCAAAAGATGTCTGATATTCATTGATAATCCATTTGCACAAAATTACAATATGGCCCTATTACAAAATGAGTCCTGACACCTTGGGCAAGATGCATGACTTGATGCATGCTGAAAAAAGCATGAAATAATAATTACTCTGCAGGAGTAACCCTTATAATTTCCTAGGAAAACCAGTTAAGGATTGGGTGACCTGGGATCCTTGGACGTATCTAGCTCTCCAGATTGAGGTCGCTTTCCACCTCGTCTTCCACGTATTTAACAACATCTGGGGTGAGCATCCCCCCACTGATGAACTTGGGATCTTTAGTAGGCTCTGATTGATCTTGTCGGAATGGTTTGTAACCCAAACCAAATCTGTCCTCCGTCTTCTCCATCGGCAGCAGCTTGCCCCAACCTTGGGCATTTCCATCTTCAACAACCTTCCGGGCTTGATGATAGGAGACAATTGAAGTACCCATCCTATCCTCCTGGGATGCAACAAATACTTCAGTCATCGCCTCATTGACGTTCAGTGCTTCGAACCCTTGGCTCATGGTTTCATGGATTTCACCATCCATCTCAATGTATTTGTATGTAGCCAGATGGCTAACAAAGATGTCCTCTTCACCACAGATGGTGATAATCTGTCCTTCCCACTCATATTTCAATTTCTGGTGAAGGGTCGATGTAACTGCGTCAGCGGCGTGAATCCATGGTCGACCCAACAAACAGCTGTAGGCCGGCTGTATGTCCATCACATAGAAAGTAGTCCGAAAGACCTGCAGACCGATTATCACAGGCAGCTCCACCTCTCCAAGAACAGACCTCTTGGAGCCATCAAAAGCCCTAACCACCATATTGCTTGGTCGGAGAGCTATACCATCATATTCGAGCTTGACAAGAGCTTTCTTTGGCAGGACATTGAGTGAAGACCCAGTGTCCACAAGAACATGAGAGAGTACAACCCTTTTACACTCTAGAGTGATGTGCAAAGCTTTGTTGTGATGACGCCCTTCTGTTGTTAAGTCAGCATTGGTGAAACCTAGCCCATGGCTAGTATTAACATTGGACACTACTGTCTCAAGCTGATTCATTGTGATCTCCTCCGGCACGTAGGCAGCGTGCAAGACTTTAAGTAGTGCATCCCGATAAGCTTCGGAACATAACAGCAGGGATAAGATGGAGATCTTAGAAGGAGTCTGGTGGAACTGATCCACAACTTTGTAGTCACTTCTTTTAATTATCCTCATAAATTCATCCACATCCTGATCAAAGGATGATTTATGAGTTTCTTTTGGCGCAGGTTCTTCAGATGCCACACTTTTCCCTTTGGCTTTGGCAGCAGCCTCAATCTCAGTATTAGTTCTTAGAGCTTGTGACGCAAAGAGACGTCTGCTTCGGGTGAAGCCTCCGCCTCCCCCTACATTATCCACTTGTGAGGTAGGACTGAAGAATCAAGAAGGACTTTTTCTCCGTTGCAGTAAAGGTATGTACCATAATGCCATGGTACAACATTGTCTTTAACATATGGAATGGGCCCTGGCACCGTGATGGTGATTGGGCTCACTACAGCAGAGGTTGGAATCGTTATTGTATGTGGATCATAGAAAATGGTGACAGGACTTCTGGTGGATGTTGTTGGTGATGAATTGAAGCTTGGTTGTTGCTGAAGTTGTTGCTGAGATTGTTGTTGAAAGTTGCTGGAGTTTGGGACCGTTGTAGGGTCATAGTAGATAGCGACAGTGGAGACGTTGTTGTTGGTGGTTTCTGTAGTTGTAGAAGCACATGCAGCTGAACAGTTGTTTGTTGAAGTGATGGAAAAAGTGTTTGTTGATCTTGTAGACGAGTCTGTAGGAACAATTGTCTTTGCAGTTGTAGGAGAAATAATTGTTGTTGAAAAAGGAGTTGCTGGTGTTGTAGAAGTTGTTGTGGTTATTTGCAGAATACCTTCTTTGATTAAGCCATTGATGCTATTCCTCAAGCTTGCACACCCGTTCACAGAAACCTTGCAAGATTCACAATAGGCCTCACAATCTGGAAACACCTGGCATTTTAAAAGCTACACTTTAACCTCTGCCAGATGTTTCTGAATACTTGCAGTATCTTCAATTACACTCATGGGTGAGCCTTCCTCTATTGCATTAATCCTTGGCCCACCATGGTTGGGCATAGGATTCTTCATGAAATTGGGAGGTGGTGCAAAGTTCAGGGCCTTTGAATCTACCAGATCCTGGACCTTCATATGTAGAGCCCTGCACATTTCTTTGGAGTGACCAGGTGAATTAGAATGAAGAGCACACCTGGCGTTGACATCGTAATTTCTCTGAAGGTTCTGAGGATCTGGTGGAGCCAATGTCCTCAACTCGACAAGATTGAGCCTTAGGAGTTGTGGCAGAAATGTGGCATATGGCATTGGAATAGGGTCAATCACCCTATTGATTTGAGATGGCCACTGCTAAAAAGGGCGTTGTTGTTGGTTGTTGTTATTGTTGTTGTAGGATCTCTGTTGAGGAAACTGTGGTTGTTGAGGGAAGTGATGTGGTTGTTGAGTATATTGAGGAGGTGGAGCAGGAATAGTGATGGCGGCAACTGATCATGGCAGATATTGGGGTCTCCCTCTTCCCATATGTACAAAAAGTGTTTCAACGGATCTACGGGGCCCTGCAAATGGGTTCATTGCACTGCTTGAACTAGCACCGTTGTCAGAAATCTTTCCCATCTTCAGTAAGCTCTAGATTCTTTCCCCAGATATAACCACGTCTGCAAAACTGGTGGAAGAAAATGCAGCCAATCTGTCAATATAAGTACCTTGGAGAGTGTTCATGAACATATCTGCCATCTCCCTTTCTGACATCGGGGGTTGAACGACAACAACTAGTTTCCTCCACCTTTGGGCGTACTCTCTAAAGCTTTCTCGGGAAGACTGTGACATTCCCATCAGAAGGGTTCTGTTTGGGGCCATGTCTAGATTATATTGATATTGACGAATGAAAGCTTCTGCCAGGTCTTTCCAATTCCTTACCGTGGCTCTGGTCAAATGAGAATACCACTCTCGGGATGCCCCCGTCAAGCTATCCTCAAAGTAAAACATCCACAGTTTCTCATCCATGGTGTAGGCTTTCAATCTCCCCAGGAAAGACTGAAGATGGGTTCGTGGGCAGGATGTGCCATTGTATCTTTCAAAACAGGGAGGTTTGAACTTGTGAGGAATTCTAACCCCCTCCACTAGTCCCATGTCCATGACATCAAAAGCCATAGAGTTTTGGGATTCAAGAGACCTTAGCTTTTCTGCAATTTCATCCAACCGACGATCGTAAACTTTATCTCCAGCCCCAACCACAGTAAACTGTTCTTCCTGAGGGTCTTCCTGCAAGGCCCTCCCTCCAGTGTTACCTTGGGTGTTTCTTATAGCATTGATGTATGGGTTCAGATGAGGTCCAAACTCAGGGGGATCAGTATGAGGCTGTACGTGATCGTTGTTGCTGGTACGCCCTGTACCTGGATGGTTTTCCTCGGGAGTTTGCCACTCGACTAACTCTCTCAGTCTCTCCAAGCTCTAAGCCAAACCAGTCATCACTGTCATAAATTGATTCATTTGGGCCCTCATCTTTGTCCTCTCATTGGCCATTTGGGCTCTCACTTCAGTCAAGTCTTGTTGAACCTGATCCATTTGTAATCCCGGAAGGTTGTTTCTTGTCGGATACCGGTGCACTCTATTGACAGGGAACACTCTTCTACGAGCAATGTTTCCTGAAATCACAACAAAGTGAGAAACAACACCAAAGACAAAAACCTACAAAACAAAGAGAAAATGTTAGTATGCAATGGAGGATGCCTATTTGTCTTCCAAGGGTATCCGGTTTGGTTCTTTGGTTTTGACCTTTCCATACCTCGAGGAAATGATGATGTTGCAGAGAAATTAAGCCCACGAAGTAAAACAAACCATATATTTTAAAAAGTGAAGATACATAGTTTTATTACAACAAATTTCCCATGGTGGATCAAAATATAACAACAAAATCAAAAGTACAAACAAAAGGAGGTACAAATACAAAGAAATCAAACATCCAGTCCAAAGTCATCCTCTCTGACTTCCTTTAGGAGAGCCTCAGTCACTGGACCTACTGGGTGCTCTGTAATGGTCCTGATGAGGAGGTTCCTGGTGGCAATGGCACTGGTCAACTTCTTGTGCTTATCCTGGTCCTTTGACCTCTTTAACCCCGCCCGGAGTTTCAATTCAGATATCTCCTTTTGTGCTGCTAACAAAGCTGCCTGATTCTTCTTCTCACTAGCCTCCAGTTACTCTATCCTAGCTTGGGTTCTCTGATCTTCCTATGCACGAGCCTCAGTGATCCTAATCCACCTAGCTTGGCTCTCCTCTAAGTAATGCTCAGTTCTTGCCTTCTGAGTCTTAGCTTCTTTGCAAGCATTCTTCAGCACTAACTCTCATGCTCTAGCCTTCCTGATGTAGTCATCTGTCTTCTCAATCTTGGTCAAGTGTTCAATCCGGAGCTTCTCTAACCTTTCATTATCTAGACGGCTGTCATTCCTCTCCCAGAGGGTCTTCTTCAAGGTTTCAGAGAGTTGAGCATTCCTTTCCTTCAATTTTTCAAACTCCTCTAAACTGACAGTAGCTGCAGGTTCCACTGCTGATGGTCCAGGTACATCCTCTAAGGTGAATGGCATCCGGGTGATCTGTCCCCTGACACGAGACCAGTCAAGATACTGAGCTGAAGCTATGTTGTTACACTTGCCAAGAATAGATGTACCCTTAGTCTGAATATTGTCCCAGGCCCAGGCTACATGTCTAACAATGGCAAGGTTGTGCTGGATGTCACAATAGAGGGTTTCTGTCAAATCTTGCCCTCTTGGGGGGGGGGGTACCAAAGAATACTCTAATTGCCTCTTGAAAAGCAATTGGTTGTAGTTGATGCAGCCTTTTACTCCAATCAAGGGTACATTGGGATATTGCCCACAGCTAGTAATGATATCTTTACCCTTGGTGCTCTGGGTGCACCATCTGATGTCTTCTGATGTAAGGGCAATCAATCTCTTAGCCCAGTTCCTTGGCTGATGAGGATTCAAGAAAGTGTCTGACTTCGGCAAGTGCCTTAACAACCAACAGTAGAAGAGGGGTGCATAACATCTGACCAATCTCCCTCTTTGCTTCTCATTCCTTTGGTGCACTGAGTAGTAAAAGTCTCCAAGCAAGGTAGGAACTAGGTTCCTCAGTAGGAACAGGTAAATAGCACTCTTGCTTACAAACTTTGGCTCGTCTTCAAACAAGATAACTCCATATATGCTGAGGGCTAGGAGAGCACAAATAGTTTCCCACTTCCTTGCTGCATCATGCAAGGTGGCTTGAGAGATCAAGAAATCTAAGTGAAGGCCTGGAATCCCAGCCTTGGTGGTCATGCTCTGGTCAATGAGGGTGGACTCCAAGTGCAAATCCTTAGCTATATCTTCATTCTTGGGAGCAACCATCTCAGGGTTGAAGGGAATTCCCCTCTTGATAGGGACATCTAACAACATGGAGAACTCTTCCATCAATGGTCCTATCTGAAAATCTGGGAAAGTGAAGCATCTGAGAGGAGGGTCATAGAATTGGAGACAGGTGTGAATCATGCTCCTCTGGGATGCATCCAAATCCATGATCATGTCCATAATGCCTCCATAATGTTCCCTGAATAAAGGGACATGATCAGGAGTGATGAGAGACTGGATCTGTCTGATGCCTGTCTGAGTGGGCTCAAAGAAATGGTATGTGATGTTGCTCTTCCTGGAAGTGTCCATGCTGACAATGGATGCTGGTGAAGGAGACTGAGGATAACTGTTGAAGATAACTGGAGAAGATAGTGGAGAGGATCTCTGATGAAGACAACTGGTGAAGATGCTGGTGCAGATAACTGAAGAAGTCTGAGCAGCAGAACAAGTCAAAACCAAACCAAAGATAAGATGTGGATACCCTGTAAAACAAATAGACAAATGTTAAATGATGCAAAATGATGTATGCAGAATGATATGCAAAGGGATTGTGATCAAGTGCTGGATCTGTTATCTGCCTTGATAGGGTCCATGTGTGTTTATAAGTCCGGATGGAGGCTTAGAAAACCAGTAACAGGGTGGGGGACTCAAATAAAGAGTCACAAGTCCAGGGTTTCACAAGAACAGTCCAAAATGATACAACCTTAAAACAAGACTAGTAACAAAGGTATGATGAGGCCAAGGGTTCCTGCAAACCTGTAAACATCCCAACCCCCTCACATGTATTGTTCTAGAACGAGGATCCTTAGACTTGGATCAGTTATGAGAAGTGTAAACACTTCTAACCCGGACGTACAGTGTTTACAATAACCATAAAGGATCCTCCTCTAATTGACCTCAGATGTTGAAGGTCATAAAAAGGTCATCCAGACTTAGCAGGCTTCCAAGATAGCCCTAGTACTACAGGAAATCCGTAGCACAGAGTTCTCAAGAAGAAACCCATGTCTGAACCGTGATTCATATTCCCGCACCAGACTGAAATGGAATGGGAAAGAATATGAAGCCACTATATCCTATGTGTCACTCAGGTCCCCGGTATGGAACCTTACTCACTCAACAATCCCACCCACCAAAGCAAACAGGAGATCCAACACAAATGATATGGTAATAACAATATGAAATGCATAAAACTGTAAATGAAAGCAATAAATAAAGCTGTACAGAAAGCAATAAATAAAGCAATAAACAATAAGCACAAGTAGCACATAACACCCCCATAAACACAAATCAAACAAGCGCTAGGAAAAACCCACAAAAAGAAACAGAAGCTCTGGTTACAAGATAAGAGTCCCCAGTAGAGTCGCCAAGCTGTCGCTCCCGAAGATTTGCATCCCGGTGCAGACCCGAACGGTCGGCGAAAGGAGAAAAGGAAATGAAGATGAATAGAGTCGCCAGCTAGGCATTTTTATCCCGAAGGAAAGGTAATGCTGCAAAAACCTGGGAAAAGATGGATAAGATGGTTGCAAACCAGAGAAACTGAGAAAGGGGGTTGGTTACAACCTGGGAAGGTATTAGCACCCAGATTGTCCGTCATGTAAGTGCTATCTGTGTGCAAATGCTGGAAAAGAATGCAAGTGTCAGTGCAAAAAGGAAGTGAAATGCTCAGGAGCTGAGGCTAAAAAGAGAATGCTGAAAGAGGGGGATGACAAAGAGACTTTTGTTCGATAACAATTAAGTTATGCCTACGTATCCTCTCGTGCAATGAGGAAGTCAGAACACCGTAGTTCGACTCAAATAGACTGAAAGATAAAATGACTGTGAACTGCTTAGTTGTCTATACTCAAGTGTATGACTCATCTGGCTCGAGTGCTAACTGTCTTGCATTAGACGGAAGAAGCAAGTTCTCTCTTATGAATGAGTGTGATGAGAAAAGAATCCCGGAGGAGATGATTTTTTTTTTTTGTGTTTTCAGTCTTGTTATTGTTTTGTGGTGTTTTGCATAAGTTAATGAGCTTAAGCCTAAATCAAGGGCTTGTAAACTCATTATATCCTCCCTGATTAGGGTTAATGAGAATACTTAAGTATGAGATAAGCATCTCAACTTTAATTACTATGATGAAATAGGATTAAGATCATTAACCTATTTATGATTATTTAGATGTTTTTGGGTTTTTGTTTAGTGTTGAGTAATGAGTTTAATCTCTAATCATAGATTAGTGAACTCATTACACCATCCAAATAGAAGGATAATAGATGAGCACACTTAAGCTGAGGAAGATACCTCAATTTAATGCATGGTTAGGGATTAAATTCATTATATAACAAAGCCTTTATTAAGTGGATTTTAATCAAGGGACGAGATTAAGAAGTGAATTTTATGGTTTGTAAGACAACTTGAGGGGGACTTGTCCATTAAACACTAAGGTTAGTCCTTCTTAACCATAAAGGAAGAATTAGAACCCTAATGTAAGGCCAAAGTTACAAGATGAAGTCTTAGTGATTATTAAGATGATTTGATTAAGAGGCTTAAACAAATTAAAGGTTTAACACTTAGGATTAAAGTTATACACTCCATCCTAATAGAACGATACAGGCATAACCCTAATTCCAAAGTCCTAAAACTTTAAGAGTTTAGTCTCTGATTATGAAGATGAAAAGAGAGACTCAAAGAGACTCAAAGGTAAAAAGCTAAGGGGGACTAATCACAACCCTAATTATTATCACGCTTGGATGTTCTTATGGTTTGTAAGGCTTGAGAAAGATCTTCAAGGAAGCCACCAATGGAAGAAGCAGATGAAAGGAGGATGAAGCAGAAGAATAAGTTACTTACTTCAATGCAGAAGATAAGTAACTTAAAGAAAAGTGATAAGTGAAGGCAAATTCACTTCTCAAAGTGACTTACCACCTGAAAATGTTAGCATGAATGCATAAAGTATAAAGCATAAAGAAATGAAATGAAATGAGATGCAATGAGATGAAATGACCAAAGTTAGAAGTGTTTATGCAATGTTAATGTCATGTGAGGTGATGCAAAGGCATACAAAGTGCATATGTATGATCATACAAGAATGAGATGCAAAGGAAGCATGCCTTGAAGTTTGAAAACACATGAAAGTTAATGAAATGAAATGAATGCAAATCATGGCAAATGAATGAAGAAATGATCAAGCATGATTCTAACATGTCCTAAGATGTCTAAGGTGACATATGAATGCAAGAAATGTCATGGCAAGTTCATGTATGGATGCATATGCAAGATGAATGCAAATGAACACATAAAATTAGGGTTTTATGGACAAGCAAGATGCAAATGAACAAAACAGAATCATATGACATGATAAAAATTTGCAATCAAGATCAAACAAACCCTAATACCATATTAGGTCACACCCCAAAGGAGAAGGTCAGAAGCCTAACCAATCAAAAGTTATGAATTTCCTAAGTTTCTAGGGTTTTTGGGTGGTTCAAAAGGAAAAAATACAAATCAATTTGAAAATGCAAGATATATTAATGAGAAAAATGACCTATAAACTACATGTAATATGTAAAGCAATGCAAAAAGAATCAACTTCAAACTCTTCTTGGTTAGGCAGGAATGATTTTTTTAACTTAGGGTTCAAAAATGAAATTTAATGACCCTTAATTCAAAGAAAATTCACAAACTATAATCAAACCTAAACAGAAATTTGTGTGAAGAGTTTGAAAATGTTTCTAAATGCAATGGGATGATTCCTAATTTTTTTGGTGATTTTTAGAAACCTAAATGTATTTTTAATTAATTAAAAGACTTTAATTAATTAAAAATAACATTTAAATATTTTAAAAATGCTTTTTTAATGCAAAAAATAAAATAAAAATCATTTTCAGGTTGAGAAAAATATTTAAAACCAAAATGCAAAAGGAAATATTTTTTGAAGTTTTTTAACTATTTTAAATAAATTATGTAAAAGAAATGAAAATAAAATAAAATAAAATGAATTAAAAGGGATAATCAACTGATCCTAAGGCCTAGATTCAAACTCAGAGGGTGATGGTTGACTGGCGCGTGATCCAAAAGCTGGGATTTGTCCTGACTTAATTTATATTAATAATCCTAATTAAACTAATTAAATGAGAATTAGGGTTAATGAAGCCATCTTGGCCACTCACTCACGCGGGAATCACAACATCTAAGGGCCTACATTCAAACTTAGCTAATTACGCAGATTAGGGAAAATGACTTTTAGGTGACTGGAACAGTGTTTCGGTCATCTTCTTCGGCGAGCATCTCACCCCAACTTCTTCCCTAGGCTACCCCATACCCCCAAACTCTCCAGAAACAATCCCCAAACCATTCTAAACAAGTTCAGACCATGAAAATCATTTATCATGCATCAAAGTGGTGAATCAAAGAAAAATATTTTTAGATAAAAATTTTTAGAGCAAGCACACATCCTGGTTTCTCAGCCATTTTCAAAAATAATCATATCAGCATGCTCAGGGGAACACATATAATCGTTTAAGAACTTAAAATAAAGTTTCTTGAAAAAATGTTCTTGAGGTATACCTGAGATGAAGCTTTGCAGTTTTGAGCTTTCTGGCCTCCTCCTTTGTGCAAATCAACTTCAATGAACCCCCTGTGGATGATATGAAGCTTAGAAAAAGTTAATGATGGCTGGTTTGAAGGTTTTGACTCTGCTGCACCAGAAATCGTATTTGTGTTTGGCTGTGTTTTAAGCTATGGTGATGGGTGGGAAATGATCCTAGGGTGATGCTGAGTTGATTAGTGGAAGAGTTTGTGATTTTTGTTGGATGAGAAGTGAGTTTCTAAGAGAGGAAGGTTTTTAATGATTTTGTGAATTCTGAGTGTGGGGAATATTCAGGCTTGTGTGTTATGTGAAATGAGCTCCATAAGGTTAGTATAGACCAATGAGAGTGTTCAGAAAGTGGGTGGTGGCATAGTGTGATTGGTATGAGAGCTTTTGCAAAAAGTGAAGATTTTGTACTTTGAGGTATGGACAGGGTGCAGGCCTGCTTTCTTAGGGTGTCTGGCCACAACTGACTTTGTGGAGAGCCATGGAATTGGTTTGCATAAGCTGGAACAAGTGGATGAAGAGTTTCATACCTTTTTGCAATTCATGAAAGTTTTGGCCCTTTTTGATTTCTTGAAGTTCAGGTCATGAAAATGCATGGTCCAAAGCACAATTCTGATGTTTAGAGGTTTGTTTGACATGTTGTGAAGTATTTGTGCCTATTAGTAGTCATTAGAATGCTTGAATATGCCAATTTGCAAAATCCCTCTTTGACATGAAACTTGAAATTTTAGGATTTTTGCCAACTTTGAAGGCCATATCTTGAGTTATAGGATGAATCAAGACATGTTCTTGTACTTTTTGAAAAGGTAAAGACCTAATCTACAACTTTCATGACCAAGAATTTTTCATTTGAAGCATTTTTGGTTGAGAAAGAGGAGGTTGAAAAACTTTCCCAAAATGGAAAGTTTCCATTACAAGTCATTTCCATTTTTGGCAAGTTTGCAAATGGCTCAAAATTCTTCAATATTGTGAACTTCCAACCTCTTATAAGATCAAATAAAGATCATAGAACTTCATTTTGATGAAAATACCCCTTTGGTTCCATTGTTGGGGGCCTCAGATGCCCTGATTTTGACTTTACTTGCTCTAGAAGTTACCCATTGAACAAATGACTTCCACAATGAATTTCTTCATAAAACTTGGTACATATGATCCTTATAACATCTTAAGAACATTAGAAACAACAATGGCCCAAACATTTGGAGTTAAGGCTTCTGAAACCAAAAGCCTAATTTTGGTCATTTGTGTAGTGAAAACCCTAGCTCTGCTTCCATGCCTTGCCAGTTCTTGTGATCTATTGACATTCATGAACTTTGAGGAGCATAATATGATCATAGAACACACATGGACCCTCTTTGAAAGCTTTGAGGCCTTTGGGATGGCTTAGATTGATCCTTGGATTGCTCAGATCACAAACCCTGGATGCAGATGGACTTGAACTATGCAGATGAAACAAATATGCAATGTGAGGTGTAATGCTTATGCTTATGCAAAAATGAAAGATCACAAGCCATGGTGTGATATAAGGTGAGGGAAAATTTTGGGTGTTTACACCTACCTACCACCAAGATATTCAATGATCCCAATGTTGTTTGGGCCCAAAAACTATGTATGTTATCTTCTAGAGATATCAGATGGTTTACTTTGAGGTTGAAAGGAAAGAGCTTTATCACTAGCTATGGAAACTATATTAATGTTCCTTTATTAGGAGTATCATGGGGGTATCAACTACAACCCCATTCTCCTGAGAAGACAATTGGGGTATGCTCTCAAAGAGATCCCCGACGAATCAGAATTGTTCCATACTTTCTAATTCTCGGCAAAGGATAATCTCCCATTGGTTTGGAAAGTTGCAGGCTCCTGGAAGTTGATCAGAAGGAAAGGGATAACATGCTTGGGTAGAAGCAACAACCAGATGTTTCCCGAATTCGAAGCTTGGATAAGGGAGAAAGCCCAGGAATTTCTAATCCCTTTCTCTGCACCAGTTCCACCTCCTGCAACTGTACCCTTGGAAGACTATCAGAAGTTGGAGGACTTGGTCAAACAACTCAGGGCTGAAAATCAAGAGGCTGATAATTCTTGTCAAAAGATGAAGATTCATAACTAGAAGCTAGAAGAGAGAGCTCATCAAGTTGAGAAGTTGGTCAGGCTCAAGCAGCAGGACTTTGAAGAACGGGAGCTCTACTTCAAGAAGAGAGGTTTGACTGAGATCCATAGTGGCAATTCAGCGCCAGAAGGATAAGAAATCCTTGGATGAAGCTAATGAAGCAGTGACCCTTTGGCAAGAGAAGTGGGAAAACCATCTGAAAGAGTAGAAAGAGGCGGAGATCGAATACAAGCTCAAGATCAAAGGCCTTCAAGATTCTCTGGTTGAGCAAGGAGAGCAGCTCCAGAAAGCCCACGAGCAACGAAGAGACCATTTTTAGCATATGGCCAATAACCAGAAGGATTTAGAAGAACAAAAGCTTCGGGCTGATGTCAAAAGGCTTAAGACTGAGCCGAGTCCTAGCAAGGAAAAGGAGGAAGTATTCGTAGAACAGATCAGCAAGTTGCACGCTTCTTTTGACATGAGGGACATTCTCATCCAGAAACTCATCCAGGAACCGAGTCATTCGGACATTGCCCAGCTGCTCCAAGCTGTCAAGAGCCTTAGCTGGAGGTTGCAGGACATGGAGCTTCATAGGGTTTAGTCTCATACTCTAGTATCTGGATTACCCACAAGCCTGTTGTGGGATTCCTTTGCTTTGCTACTCTTTGATGTATGAATTGGCACCCTTCGGGGATTCTTATTATTCAAATTCCAATTTATGATATGCTTGATTTGGTTCGAATCTTTGTTGTTATCTTTTGCACTAACACGGGGTATTAAGCACCAGTTTGCCACAACTATCAACTTATCTGCATAGCATGCGGGGTCTTCTCCCCCCATTATTTGAAAGAGCTATCTGAATTTTCAAATATCAGAATTGGGAACGTAAAAAACCGTGAGAATGAAAATGAATACAACATTGCATGCATCTCATTTGCATTTTTCTTTTGCAGGTTCTCCAAGTTCCTTAACTTATATGTTTATTCAGGCAGGATTGCGAGAGCCACTAAGACTCGTCCCCTCGGGCACGACCTTCATACACACCAGTACGCTACTCGCCTAAATCATAGGTAAGTCATGAATATTGTACATACCGAGCTGAATGAGCTTCGCACCCAGATGAGGGAGTTCATGGCATTCATGCAGGGTATAGTGCAGGGGCAGCAAGAAATGAGGACCATCATGCAAAGGCTTAATCCACCACAAGACGATCCTCCAGTGGTCATCTTGTACGCCCAGGGAAATTCGATCAACAACACTGTCATTCCACCTACGAAGAATAGGCCTCCTACTCCTGAAGGCGGTGGTCCAATTCCTGTTCGCGTAACAGACCGACAGGAGGATCAATTTACTCTGCTTAATAAAGATATGGGATTTGGTGCTAGGGCTAATAACCAAGACTTCCAAATGATGGCCGAGAAGGTAAGGGCTCTGGAATGCAGAGACACCCTTGGAATTGACGCTGCAGACATGAGGTTAGTCTCAGGAGTAGTCATCCCTCCAAATTCAGACCTCCTTCTTTCGACAAGTACAATGGCAGCTCTTGCCCGAAAACTCACTTGCAGGCTTTCTACTACAAAATCGTTGTGCATACCAAGGACGAAAAGCTTTGGATGTATTATTTCCAAGATATCTTGTTTGGGGGCTCCCTGGAGTGGTATATGAAGTTGGAGAAGAACTATATCCGTAACTGGAAGGAGCTTGGGGAAGCCTTTTTCAAGCAATACCAGTATAACATTGACATGGCTTCTAGTCAGACTCAACTTCAGAGTTTGTCTCAAAAGAATTCAAAGAGTTTCAAAGACTACGCGCAAGATGGCGCGAGGTTGCTGCTTGAGTTCAACCACCCTTGCTGGAAAGGGAAATGGTCGATCTCTTCATCGACACCCTCCCAGGGCACTTCATGGAGAGATTGGCTGGCTGTTCCTCTAGTGGATTTTCTGATATCATTCTGACGGGTGAAAGAATAGAATGTTGGATGAAACAAGGAAAAATTCAGGGCAGCGGAGCTTCAACCTCCGGAGTTAAGAAACCTTTCGTGAAGAGAAGGGAGGGAGAAACTTGGGTTATTTAAGCTCAGAAGAAGAGAGGGAATCAAAACTCTTATGCAACTTCCGTTACCATTACTGCTCCTGCTAACCACCAACAGGTTCAGCAACCTCAACAGCAGCGCCAACAGGGTTATCAGCAGCAAAGGGCTCCTCGTCCTTACTATCCTCCCAAAGCAAAGGATAGGCATTTTGAGGTACCTCCATTGTCGTATTCCCAGCTACTGCAGAATCTCCTTCACCTCTAGATGGTCCAGTTAAGAACCATGCAACCTCTGAAGTCGGGTTATCTCCCAGTAGGCTACGATGCTAATGCCCGTTGTGAGTTTCACTTCGTGGCTCCTTGTCATAGCACCGAGAACTGACAAGCTCTAAAACATCTCGTCCAAGACCTGATAGAATCCAAAGCGATTAATTTCGCTCCAACTCCTAATGTGATACAAAATCCCATACCTGATCGTGGAAGAACAATTGCGGCTGTCGATAGAGGTGAATGGTTGAACTTGGTATCCGATGTCAGAGACCTGAAAACTTCATTGTTGGTTGTAAAAGCTTGCTTGGCTGAGAGGAGCATCTTTCCGGGATGTGAACAGAATTTCTCAGACTGTGCTAACTACATTGATGGTTGTGCTCGATTGAGGTCGGGTATATAGAATATGATGGACGAAGTAAGCATACAATTTAATAAGATTGCTAGAGAAAATGAGGTGTCAATAGTGACAATTTTCTACAATCCGACACAAAGTGCCTGCATCGGCACGGGTGGCTCCAATGACCATTACGACTTCGGGACCCGTCCCGTACCAGAGTGATAAAGTGATCCATAGGAACTATGGGGGAGAGGTCTATTACAATGGTCAGAAACAAAATCTTGCAGCATCCAACTCAGCCTCGCACCAGATCGAGAATGTAGGGATCATAGGGTTCACCAGAAGTGGTAGATTGTTCGTTCCTAAAACACTGAGAAGCAATGTGGTACCGCCGAAGGACGATGCTGATTCTCAGGCTAAAGCCAAGGGCAAGCAACCCATGACCAATGATGCACCTTCTCCGGTGACAGATCCAGACATCACTTTTGATAAGGATGCAGAAGAAATCCCAAGGATTACAAAGAAAAGTGATTACAAGATTGTGGATCAATTACAACAGACTCCCCCTAAGATCTCGATCTTGTCCTTATTGATGTGTACGTATTCGCATAGAAAGGCCATATTGAGGATCCTGAACAACGCCTATGTGCCACAGGATATATCCATAAATCAGTTTGAAATTGTAGTGTTGAGTGTAAAATCTAGCCATGGCTTGGGATTCACGGATATGGATCTTACATCTGAAGGACACAGTCACAACCGCGCCTTGCACATTTCCATGGAATGCAAGGGGGTCGTGCTCTCCCATCTGCTCGTTGACACAGGGTCGTCACTGAATGTGCTTCCCAAGAAAGTCCTCATGAAGCTAAATTATAATGCGGTCGTGCTTAGGCCTAGTGACCTGGTTGTACGAGCATTCGAAGGTTCGAGGAGGTCAGTGTTCGGGGAGGTGGAATTATCGATCAAGGTAGGACCACAAGTCTTCAATGCTACTTTTTTACGTGATGTATATCTAGCCGGCCTATAGCTTCTTGTTGGGACGACCGTGGATACATTCAACAGGGGCAGTGTCCTCTACCTTGCATCAAAAGCTCAAGTTTGTCTGGGAAGAACAAATTGTGACCGTATACAGAGAAGAAGGCATTATCATCAACCACCAAGCCTTGTTCATATACATGGAAATGGATGGAGAAATTGTTTAGACTCCCTTCCAAGATTTTGAGCCCGTCAAATTTGAGAATGCATCATTGTCAGCCGCTGTATCAGAAGACCCAAAGAGAGGAGCTTCCATAACCTCCTATAAGCAAGCCTTAAAGGTGGTAGAATCAGGTGCCAAGGAAGGCTGGGGAAAGATGATCGAAGTCCCATAAAAGAAAGACATGTTCGGAATTGGCTGCTAGCCGGGTCAGTTAACATCCAAACAAAGTGTTGTCGCTCCCACCAAATGACACCTAGGTCAGATAGGGTACATATGCGAACGGTCGGCGAAAGAGGAAATGAAGATGAACTGAAAAGAGTCGCCAGCTAGGCATTTTTATCCCGAAGGAAAGGTAATGCTGCATAAACCTGGAAATATATGGATAAGACGGTCGCGAACAAGAGAAATTGAGAAAGGGGGTTGGTTACAACCTGGGAAGGTATTAGCACCCAGATTGTCCGTCGTACTCGACGGGATCCACGCTTGAAAGTTTGTGTTTAAAGGGGTAGTGTCAGTGCTATTTGTGTGCAAAATGCTGGAAAAGAATACAAGTGTCAGTGTAAAAGAGATGTAAAGTAAAATTGCTCAGGAATGAGATTTAAAAGAAATAATGCTGGAAAGGGGGAATATACAGAGACTTTTGTTCGATAACAGTTAAGTTATGCCTACGTATCCTCTCGTGCAATGAGAAAGTCAGAACACCATAGTTCGACTCAAAGAGACTGAAAGATAAATTGACTTGTGAACTGCTTGCTTGCTTATGCTCAAGTGTATGACCTGTCTGGCTCAGGTGCAAACTGTCTTGCATTAGACAGAAGAAGCAAGTTCTCGTTTATGAGTGAATAAGGTGAGAAAAAAATCCCGAAGGAGATGATTATTGTTGGTTTTTGGTATTTTCAATCTTTATTGCTTTTTGGAGTTTATCATAAGAAAATGAGCTTAAGCCTAAACCAAGGGTTAATAAACTCATCACATCCTCCCTCTGATTAGGGGTAATGAGAATACCTTAAGTATGAAGTAAACACCTCACACTTAATCACCATGATGTAGGATTAAGATCATTAACCTACTTGCAATTATTTAGATGTTTTTTTTGGAGTTTTTGTTTAGTGTTAAGTAATGAGTTTAAGCCATAACCAAGGATTTAATGGACCCATTACACCATCCTAATAGAAGGATAATAGATAAGAACATTTAAGCTGAGGAAGATATCTCAACTTAATCCATGATTAGGGATTAAACTCGTGACAAAACAAACCTTTATTAAAGTGGATTTTAGTTAATGGTAAGATTAAGAAGTGAATTTTATGATTTGTAAGACAACTTGAGGAGGACTTGTCCATTAACACTAGGGTTAGTCCTTCTTAACCAATTAAGGAAGAATTAGAACCCTAATGCAAGTTCCAAGTTACAAGCTTGATGTCTTAGTGATTATTAGATGGATTAGTTAAGAGATTTAAACTCATCAAGGGTTTAACACTTAGTATTAAAGTTATACACTCCATCCTAAGAGAACGATGCAGGCATAATCTTAATCACAAAGCCTTAAAAACTTGAAGGTTTAGTCCCTGATTATGAGATGAGTAAAGAGACACAAAAGATGACACAAAGGAAACAATAAATGGGGGACTAATCAAACCCTAATTGTTAACATGCTTGGGTGTTCCTAGGGTTTATGAGGCTTGCAAGAGATCTTCAAGAAGAGCCACCAAGGAAGAAGCAGTTGAAAGGAGGAGAAGTAGAAGAAACAAGCTAACTTACTTCACTTAAGAAGATAGGTTACTTGAAGAAAGAAAGTGAAGAAGGAACATGAATGAGCAAGCTCACTCTAAGAAAAATACAAAATGCAGCAAATATGCATAAAAGAAGAGATGGGAGGAGAAGTGAGAAGTGAAGGCAAATTCACTTCTCAAAGTACTTACCACCTGAAAAGTTAGCATAAAGAAATGAAATGGAATGAAAATGAAATGAATGCAAGGATGCAAACCAAAACGAGAAGCATGTTCATGATGTAAATGATGCTAAGAGGTGATGCAAATGTATGTCAAGAGTTGTGAATGATCATACAAGTGATGAGAATGCAAATGAAGCATGAAAGGAACATGAAAGTTCATGAATGCTCATGGAATGTAATGAATGCATAACATGGCAAATGGATGAAGAAATGATCAAGCATGGTTCTAATGTGTCCTAGGATGTCTTAGAAGTCATGTGGATGCATAAAATGTCATGGAAAGTTCATGAATGCAAGCATATGCAAGGTGTATGCAAAGGAAGATGAGAAATTAGGGTTTTCATGCAACATGAGATGCAAAACTCAAAAACAGAAGCAAATGACAAGATAAAAAATTGAAAGTGCAATCAAAAGAACCCTAACCCCATATGATATCACACTCCAAAGGAGGAGACCTAACTCTTAACCTAATGAAAGTTATGATTTTTCTATGTTATCTAGGGTTTTAAGGTACCTAAAGGGAAAAAATGCAAATTAATTCAAAAATGCAGAAGAAATTTGTGACAAAATTATGTTAGAAACTACATGTCAAATGAAGATCAATGCAAAAAGAACCATTGTCATACCATTCTTGGTTAGGCAGAAAATAATTCTTGAAGTTAGGGTTCTAAAATGTGAATTTTATGAACCCTAAATTCAACAAAATTATCAAAGATGGTTCAAAACCAAAAAGAAATTTGTGTGGATGGTATGACAATGTCTCTAAATGTGTAAAGATGCAATATGATTTTTTTGGGATTTTTAGAAACCTAAATGATATTTTAATTAATTAATTAATATAAACATTTAAATTTTAAAAAATGAGTTTATAATGTAAAAAATAAAAATAAAAATATTTTTGGGTTAAGAAAACTATTTGAAATTAAAATGTAGAATAAATTTATTTTTGGAATTTTCTAACTATTTTAAATAAATCATGCAAAATAAATAAGAAAAATTGAAATAAAAATGAATTAAATGGGCTGGTCAACTGATCCAAGGGATCAGATTCAAATCTGGAGATGGAGGGAAGACTTGGCGCGTGATCTAAGGGTCCAAATTCAAATCAGGCTAAACCTAATTAACTAATTAATTAATCCAGATTAAATATTAATGAAATGATCTCAGCCACATAACACGCGCGGGGAGATGAAGATCAGATGGTCCACTTTAAACCAAAACCCTAACCCTAATTATCAAATTAATGACTTTCAGGTCACCGGAGAAGAGCTCCGGTCGTCTTCTCCGGTGACCCCCTCACCTGAAATTCCTAACTTCCTCCCTAGGTAATTTCTGGAGCTCTAAAGCTCCAAATTAACTCCCCTCACTCCCCTAAGCTCAAATCCACACTCAAATCACATTTCTTATGGCTCAATCCTAAGATTCAAAGAGAAACATAAAAATGGCAAAAATTTCAGACAATCAATACACACTCATTTCTACACCATTTTCGAAAATTCAAAGTTCAGTGTGATCAGTGAAGCATGCTTTATCATATTTTAACATAAAAAGAGAGTTTTGAAAAAATGAATTCAGATGGCTACCTGAGATGAACCTTTTCACCCTTGAGCTTTTTGGCCACTTCCTTGGTGCAAAAAGACTCCTTTGAACCCTCTGAGGCAATTGCAATGCTTGGAAAGCTTTGAGGATGGCTGGTTTGAGTGGTAGCAATCAAACTGGTCAGAAATCGTGTTTGGTGTATGGGGTGTTTTTGGTTTTTTCAATTGTTGGTTTGTGATCAATGAGTGATTTTTGAGATGAATGGTGAAATTTGTTTGGAGTTTGAGTGTATGAGCAGAGAGTTTCGAAGGAAAATGCAAGAGGGAGAGATTTTGGGAACTTGAGGATTCTTAGGTTTCAGCTTGTGTTCTTGTGTGTTATGATCAACATTTGGTCCACATATCAAGTTGTGATAGGTCAAAGAAGTGGTTGTGGCCTATGGTGATTGGTATGGCCTTCTTGCAAAAAAGTCACCAACTTGTGTACTTGAGGTATGGGCAAGGATACAACTGGACTTTGGGCATGTCCATGCGCAGCTGACTTCATGGATGTCCACAAAATCAATCTTGAGGCAATTCAGCAAGTGGGTGCAAAGTTATGGGACCTTTTGCAAATATGCGAAGTTTTGGCCCTTTGAGAAATCTTGGTGTTTAAGGCATGTAATCTTGCAATTCTTTGGGAAATTCTGATCTAGAGGAAATGCACTATGATCTTATGACACATTGAAGTGTGTTTGAAGTCACAAAAAGCCTTGGCATGTGGTTTTGCAAAGAATCCCTTTTGGTGCATTCTTGAAAATCATGGGATTTTTGCCAACTTTGACAAGCCATATATTGAGTTCTAAAATGAATTAGATCTTGTTCTTGTACTTTTTGAAAAGGGGATGATCCAAACTACAACTTTCAATGACCAATAATTTTTCATTTGAAGCATTTTTGGTTGAGAAAAAGGAGGTTGAAAAACTTTCCCAAAATGGAAAGTTTACATTACAAGTCATTTCCATTTTTGGCAAATTTTGGCTTTGCTCACTTTTCTTCAAATTTGTGAACTTTTAAGCACTTAAATGATCAAATAAAGACCATATAACATCAATTTGATAAAAAAATACACTTTGGTTCCATGTTGGGGAGCCTCAGATGCCCTGATTTTGCTCTGACTTGCTCAAGAAGTATTCCAGTGATCAGATGACTTCCATAATGAATTTCTTCATCAAACTTGGTATGCATGATCTGTATATCATATTGAGACCAATATAAATAAGAATGACCAAAAAAATTGGAGTTATGGCCTCTGAAACCAAAACCCTAATTTTAGGTCATCTGTGTAGTTAAACCCTAGCTCTGCTTCCATGCTTTGCCAGTTCTTGTGATTTTTTGACTTCCTTGATCTTTGAGGATAAAATATGATGATTGAACATACATGGACCCTCTTGAGATGATTGGAAGCCTTTGGAGTCGCTCAGATGAATCCTTGGATTGCTCAGATCACAAACCCTAGATGTAGATGAACTTGAACTAATGCAGTGAAACATAAAAATGCAATATGAGATGATATGCTTAAACTAATGCAAATATGAATGATCTCAAGCCATGGTGTGAACTTAGTGATGGAAAATTTGGGGTGTTTACAGCTGCCCCTATTCAAGCATGAGTTAGCTGTGCAGAATGTAAGCGCCTGGCTTAATAGACAAACAAGATAACTTGTGGTTGAATACCAAAGACAGTCCAAATTTGCACTCACTTGGGAGAACAAGAAAAGGGATATAAATTGTAAAAGAAAGTATAGTATGATTATGAAGTGCGGGAGATGGAGGACGACCATCGAGCAGAGGACGACTGCTGGGGATAAAGCAATGACGGGGACGACCGACATACTGGGGAAATAAAGAGATCATGATGGGGACGACCATAAGGTAACAAGGTAAGATTCTCCGGGGATTAAAGATAAAGGCAATGATGGGGACGGACATCAGGTTCGCAAAGTAAGGTAAACAATGATGGGGACGGCCATCGGTTCAAAGAATAAATGAAATAAATGATGAGGTACGGTCATCAAAGGTGAAGGACGATCACCTAGCAGGGGATGGATGTTCTTTATCACGACATAGGACGAATGTCGGATAGAAAAAGGTAGACGGGTTCGAACCTGACTTGTGATCATGCAATATGTTTGATTTTTGTCGTAATGCTCCGTATTAGACGGAATGCTACGCTCTGGGGAAAAAAATGATGCGAATGCTATGATTATGCAAAAGAAACCGTTCTGGGATTCGGATCCCACTGCTGTGAAGATCTCTGGATGATCTGTCTAAAGTGATATCCCAGCTGGGGAATGAGATCAATGGAAGATCTTATAGGATGTAAAGCTCTGCTTGGGGAAATAGGTCACTTGATAGACCTATCTTTGTAATGAGAAGCCCATCTGGGAATGAGAAAGCTTCCGTCACTTTGTTGTGTGAGAACTTCAGACATTGCTCTTCTTGGAAGAGGCTGGAGCTCTGTGGGGAGATGGTTCCCTGTCTTTGCTGATGATGAGAGATCTGGCGCTCTATTGGGAGGAAAAATCACTGAACGATCTTCCTAGAGATTTCTATGGGGATCCTGCTGAGGATGAGGAGACTTGACAACTCAGCTGGGGAAATGAGCATTTTCTGGTGCTGCTTGAAGATCTGCTGGAGAAGTGATGCCTTGGACACTTCGCTGGGGAAAAACAATCCAGATACTGTTAGGGGAGGAAGTAGGCTTGGAATACCCCATGTCGCGAATTTAATACCTACAATCCTGTTAAAACAAAGAAACGCACCAGTGCCCCGAGGTATCCCTTACCGGATTCCATCATAGGAGTTTAGATACTCCTGGGAGTAAAATACATTTCCTGCAAGCATTTATTAGAAAGGCATATCTGTTTTATGCAAGTATCATATCTAGAATATTGGATATTTTGCAAACGAAACAAAAATGTACAAGACGAAATGTGACTGAAAATTCTGGTTTTATTAATTTGTGTGCCCTGAATTGGCAAGTACAGTCAAAGAAACAGATCCCCTGAAATGAGGAGATTGTTACAAATTGAGAAAAATGAAGGTGCTGGCAATGTTGATGACGCTTCAGTGAGCTTCCCTTTGCTATGACCTGTATGACCTTGACGTTCTTCTCATCTTGCTTTTTGAAGAAAGTTGATTCTGACCGATGCTTTAACCTTTCGAAGTTTGCCATGTTGTAAGTGGTACAGACGAATTCAGAATGCAATTGTTCACATATTCCCTTATTTTGCGTGGATCGCCCTTTCGGGTTTTCATTCCACCGGGATACCCATTTTTGCCTGAGTTGTCCAATGCGGCTTTTCAACTCAGCGGGTGTACATTTTTTTGATTTTTCCCTTATTTTTTCCCGAGTCTTTTATTCTATTTTTGACTCGCCGGGATGCCCTATTTTTGCCTGGACTTACATTCTGTTTTTATGTCCAGCGGGTCATTTTATGCGAAGTATTTTTTAACTGCATCTGAATTCACAAGGGACAGGAAATCTTCACCATCCAATAGTGAGCATCAGTGCTCCACCAGAGAAAACATTCTTTACTATGAACGGACCATCGTAGTTCGGAGTCCACTTGCCCCTGTGGTCTGTATGAGGAGGAAGAAGTCTTTTCAGCACAAGATCTCCCACTTGGTATTCCCGAAGCCTGACTTTCTGATCGAAGGCTTTCTTCATTCTTTTCTGATATAACTGCCCATGACAAATTGCAGCTAATCTCTTTTCTTCGATCAGATTCAGTTGATTGTACCGAGAACGGACCCATTCTGCTTCATTCAACTTGACATTCATCAGTACCCGTAAGGAGGGTAATTAAACTTCAACAGGTAGGACTGCCTCCATGCCATACACAAGCTGATATGGCGTTGCCCCAGTAGACGTTCTAATTGAGGTACGGTACCCATGCAATGAAAATGGTAGCATCTCATGCCAGTCTTTGTAACTAACCACCATCTTTTTCACAATCTTCTTGATATTCTTGTTAGCTGCCTCAACAGAGCCATTCATCTTTGGTCTGTAAGGAGAAGAGTTATGATGTTGAATCTTGAAGTCCCAGCACAGTTCTGCCATCATTTTATTGTTCAAATTGGAACCATTGTCAGTAATGATTCGCTCGGGTACTCCATACCGACAGATGATGTCTCTTTTCAGAAATCTGGCTACCACTTGTCTGGTGACGTTTGCGTACGAAGCTGCTTCAACCCATTTGGTGAAGTAATCAATGGCTACCAGGATGAATCTGTGGCCATTTAAAGCAGTCGGTTTGATCTTTCCAATCATGTCAATTCCCCACATGGCAAGGGCCAATGTGAAGACATTACATTTAAAGGATTTGGAAGCACATGTACTTTGTCTGCGTAGATCTGGAATTTGTGGTACTTTCTGGCATAGGCATAACAGTCTGCATCCAATGTGATCCAGTAGTAACCTGATCTTAATAATTTCTTAGCCATTTCATGTCCTCCAGCATGGGTACCAAAAGATCATTCATGCACCTCGTGCATCAGCAAGTTTGCTTCTGTCTTATCAACACATCTGAGAAGTACCATGTCAAAGTTTCTCTTGTACAAGGAACCATCAACATTCAGGAAGAATCTACCAGCTAGCCTTCTTAATGTCTTCTAGTCATTGGATGATGCCCTAGGTGGGTATGTTTGATCCTCTAAGAAGTATTTGATGTCATGGAATCAAGGCTTGTCATCTATAACAATGTCCACAGAGAATACGTATGCTGGTCTGTCAAGTCTGGACACTAAAATCCGAGGCACAAAGTTGGCAGCTTGAACTTTGATCATGGAGGAAATGGTAGCCAGAGCATCTGCAAACTGATTTTCATCTCGAGGGATATACTCAAGTTTGATTGTAGTGAAGAAAGTCAGTAATCTCCTCGTGTAGTCTCGGTATGGAATCAAATGCTCTTGGTGGGTGTACCATTTGTCGTTGGTCTGATTGATTACCAGAGTTGAATCTCCGAATACAGTTAAAGTCTTGATCCTGATGTCAATGGCTTCCTCAAGACCCATGATACAAGCTTCATATTCAGCTTCGTTGTTAGTGCAGTTAAAGGTGAGTTTTGCCGAGAAAGGCATGTGAACTCCTTTAGGTGTGATGAGCATTGCACCAACTCCACGACCATTCATATTAACAGCCCCATCAAACATCATTGTCCATTCTTTTTCTGGGTCAGGCCCTTCAGTGTGAACAGGCTCTTCATGATCTTTTGCTTTTAAGAACATGATGTCTTTATCAGGGAAGTCAAATCTCATACGCTGGTAATCATCAATGGGTTGCTCAGCAAGATAGTCGGACAATACACTGCCTTTGATGGCTTTTTGAGATGTGTACTGAATGTCATATTCTGTCAGAATCATTTGCCATCTTGCAACCCTTCCGGTAAGTGCTGGCTTCTCAAATATGTACTTGACTGGATCCATCTTTGAGATTAATAAGGTAGTGTGGGTCAACATATATTGCCTTAGTCGGCGAGCAGCCCACGCTAAAGCACAACAATTTTTATCGAGCAGTGAATAACGTTATTCACAGTCGATAAACATTTTTCTTATGTAGTATATTGCATACTCTTTTCGACCAGACTCGTCATGCTGGCCCAACACACACCCCATTGATCCTTCTAATACTGTAGGTACATTATTAGAGGTCTTCCTTCAACTGGAGGCATAAGGATTGGAGGTTCTTGTAAGTACTCCTTGATTTTGTCAAAAGCCTTCTGGAAGTCTTCATTCCACCTGACCGCTTGTTCTTTGCTTAACAACTTGAACAAGGGCTCACAGGTTGCAGTAAGGTGAGATATGAACCGTGAAATGTAGTTCAATCTACCTAAGAACCCCCGAACTTCTTTTTCTGTCTTTGGTGCAGGCATCTCTTGAATGGCTTTGAATTTGTCAGGGTCAACTTCAATTCCTTTTTCATTTACAATGAACCCCAGCAATTTACTGGAACGTACCCCGAATGTGCATTTGTTGGGGTTTAGCTTCAACTGATACGTTTTCAGACGCTTGAACAGTTTCAACAGATTTACCAGATGGTCTTCTTCTGTGAGGGACTTGGCAATCATGTCATCCACATAAAATTCAATTTCTTTATGGATCATGTCGTGGAATAATGTTACCATAGCCCGTTGATAAGTGGCACCAGCATTCTTCAGTCCAAATGGCATTACCTTATAACAGAATGTGCCCCAGGGTGTGATGAAAGTTGTCTTCTCCACGTGTTCATGTGACATCTTGATCTAATTATATCCTGAAAATCCATCCATGATGGAGAATAACGAGAACTAAGTTGTATTGTCGACCAATACATCAATGTGAGGTAAAGGGAAATCATCTTTCGGGCTAGCTCTGTTCAGATCCCGGTAAACCACACACATCCGTACTTATCCATCCTTCTTAGGCACTGGTACAATGTTAGAAACCCACGGCGGGTAACTAGTTACAGCAAGGAAACCGGCGTCCCACTATTTTTGCACCTCTTCTTTTATCTTCATGGCCATATCCGGACGAGTACGGCGTAGCTTTTGTTTTACTGGAGGACAATCTTCTTTTAGTGGCAGCTTGTGCATAACAATGTCGGAATCCAGACCTGGCATGTCTTGGTAGGACCAAGCAAAGACATCAACGTACTCTTTGCAGCATGTCAATAAGTTGTTCCTTCACTGAATATTGCAGACGGGCCCCAATCTTCACTTCTTTCAAGTCTTCTTCGGTACCAAGATTAACTGTCTCAACTTCCTCCTGATGAGGAGTGATAACCTTCTCCTCTTGCCTTAGCAGTCTGGCTAGCTCTTCAGGTAGCTCATAATCTTCTTCAACCCCTTCATCGGCTTGATTAATCGGATTGTCAAAGTCATACGAAGTCATAGAAGTGTCATTGTCGGTGCAGTCTGGAGGGCACTCTCTGCAAGGGTTTAGATTTGTTCATTTTAGTGATCAGTTTTATCTTGTTTAAAAAAGTGAAAATTTATTATTTTGAAAACATTTCCATTTTATTGTTTTGTACAAAAAATGAAAAATGAAAAAAAGTGAGCGAAAAAGAGACTTGTTTGCAAAAGATGTCCTGATATTCATTAATTGATCGTTTGCACAAAATACAAGATGGCCTGATTACAAAATGAGTCCTGACATCTTGGGCAAGATGCAGGACTTGATGCATGCTTAAAAGACAGGAAATAATAATTACTCTGCAGGAGTAACTCTTATAATTTCCTGGGAAGACTAGTTAGAGACTTGGTTCCCCGGGAACCTTGGACGTATCCAGCTTTCCAGGTTGCGTTCGTCTTCTTCCTCGTCTTCCATACTGTTCACAGCATCCGAGGTAAGCATTCCCCCGCTGACAAATTTGGGCTCCGTTGCTGCCTTCGGTTGATCTTGTCGAGTTGGTCTGTAACCCAACCCGAATCTGTCTTCTTTCTTTTCTACTGGCAGCAGCTTGCCCTAACCTTGAGCGGTACCCTCCTTAACGACCTTTCGGGCTTGTTGATATGAAGTGATGGAAGTTCCAGACACAACAATTGCTTCATTGATGTTAAGGGCCTCAAACCCCTGACTCATAATCTCATGGATCTCCCCATCCATCTCTATATACTTGTAAGTAGCCAGCTGGCTAACGAAAATGTCTTCCTCCCCGCAGATTGTGATGATCTGGCCTTCCCACTCAAATTTTAATTTCTGGTGAAGGGTAGATGTAACATCGCCAGCGGCATGAATCCAGGGTCTACCCAACAAACAGCTATAGGCCGGCTGTATGTCCATCACGAAGAAAGTAGTTTTAAAGGTTTGTGGGCCAATCATCACAGGTAGATCAATCTCTCCAAGCACTGATCTCTTAGAGCCATCAAATGCTCTCACCACCAAGTTACTTGGACGTAATGCCAAACCATCATACTCCAGCTTCACCAAGGCTTTCTTTGGGAGGACATTGAGCGAAGACCCAATGTCTACCAGTACATGAGAAAGAATAGCACCTTTGCACTCTAAGGTGATGTGTAAACCCTTGTTATGATTGCGTCCCTCCGTTGTTAAATCAGCATCTGTGAATCCCAGTCCATGACTGGTGTTAACATTTGCAACCACTGTTTCTAGCTGATTAACCGTAATCTCTTCCGGCACGTATGTAACACCCTTCTACCCCAAACATAATATTTAAATAATATCAGAGTAATCATCAAAAAGGGTATCACATTTGTATCATAAATCAACACAACAGTGTCCTGTCCCGTAACACGGGTTAATCAACATCAAAATACCATAAATCATTTCGCAGCGGAAATTAACTTCATAATTCAAAACTTCATAAAAATCATTTTCACCATCCTGAATTTAAAATCATATAAATAGGAAAAACATTTATCCAATAATAACATAACTGAAACAGTTAACAGAATAAAACCCATTCCAGTGTTACATGACACAGAGCAGAACACATAAACCATAACCACTCCTAAGGAACACTAAAGCACGCTCCGAGACTCATGCATTACTCCTATTGCACTGCAGGACTATTCTTCGACATCTGCAAGTTATCCACGAAGGAGGCAACATTTCCAAGCAGGCAGGGTGAGTAAACATAATATATCATAAACTTACAAGAATATAGAATCATAAATAAATTAATACATATCATGACATCGTCAGCTACAAAATTCTGCATCAACCGCAACACTATCATGAAATCAATCAACACCAACACAGTCATGAAATTCATCCAAAATATGCAATTCTACATCCTGATATGCAATATGCATGTGGTACCATTTTCACCATGAGATGGATACATGACCATCAACCCTCCACAAGGGAGCACACCATAATCATCGAGACACTTCAATCCACACAATGGGATTGAAGCAAAAAAATAGGTCGAAGCCCCATCGTGAATGTTATGAAATGCAATGATGCGCTACATCGAAAAATTCACCAAAATAATTCGCATCATAAATTTCAATCAGCAAAATTATCTTCAAATATTCATATATATCATCATGACATTACACCCTGAAAACTGGTTTTTCTAACCACTCTGACATATCAAGAATTAACCTGTACCCGGTAGTTTACAAGGTAATTATAAGGTTATTTCACAAATTCATTTATCAAAAACTGTTGCATTTTTCTCGTTTTTATTCATCAAAATAAATTTCAGTTTGTACTCGTTCCGACGCTTCAAACGGAATGCGAATCGGACTTACGGTTTAAAAGATATGAATTTTTAAAGAAATAAAATTTGTTGTCCCAACAGTGTTAACCGGTTAACCAAAGCGTTAACCGGTTAACAGTTGGCTCTTCAAGCACCACATTCTTCCCTTTTGCCTTAGCAGCAGCTTCTGCTTCAGCATTGGGCCTCGGTGTTTGTGAGGCAAAAAGGCGTCCGCTTCTGGTGAAGCCTCTGCCTCCCCCAACATTGTCAATTTGTGGTGAAGAGGTTGGTGAATCTAGAGTGATCTTCTTTCCGTCGCAGTAGAGATCAGAGTCATAGTGCCAAGGTATGGCATTACTGCTTTCATAAGGAAAGGTCCAGGCACCGTAATGGTGACCGGACTAATTGCTCCAGCGGAAGGAACTGTGATGGTATGCGGGTCGTAATAGATTGTGACTGGAGATCTGACAGGAGGTGTTGCAGTTTGTTGTTGGAAATTGTTGTTGGGATGAACATTTGCTGGGTCATAATAGATCGTGACCGTTGAGACATCTTCATTAATGTTTGCTGGTGTTGTAGGTGTTTCCGTTGATAAAATGGGTGCTGATGTTGTAGAAGTAAATGTTGCTGAACTCTGATCTGTTGAAATAATGGATGGAGTGATTGCTGGAGTTGTGGATGAATATTTGGGAATGATAGTTGTTGTTGTTGTAGGAGGATTTGTTGTTGCTGAAGAAAGAATTGTTGATGTTGAAGGAGAATCCATTGTTGCTGAAGAAAGAGTTGTTGATGTTGAAGGAGCCGTTGTGGTAATCTGCAAGATTGCATCTCTAATAAGGCCATCTATGCCAAGCCTTAGCTTCTTACAACCATTGATAGCGGTTTTACACGATTCGCAGCAAGCCTCACAGCCCGGGAACACCTGGCATCTTAAGAGTTGAGCCTTGACTTCTGCCAGCGGTGTTTGAATCTGTACAACATTATCAATCAGTGCAGATGGTTGATCTTCCTCTATGGCATTAATCCCGGGCCCACTATGATTAGGCATAGGATTTCTGTTGACATTCGGAGGAGGTACGAAATTGAGAGCTTTGGTATCGACCAAATCTTGAACCTTCATTTGCAAGGCTCTACATTTCTCGGTATTTTGACCAGGTGCGTTGGAATGAAAGGCACACCTGGCATTAGCATCATAATTCTTTGGGAGGTTCAGAGGATCTGGCGGAGCCAACGTCCTTAACTCAACCAGGTTAAGCTTCAGGAGTTGTGGCAGTAGAGCGGCATAAGGCATAGGGATGGGATCAATCACCCTATTTGCCTGAGATGGCCTCTGTTGAAAGGGGCACTGCTGTTGGTTGTTGTTGTTATTGCTGTACGTTCTTTGTTGCGGAAAATGAGATTATTGCTGATAGTGATGTTGTTGTTGTTGTTGTTGTTGAGGAAAAAGTGGTTGTTGTGGAGCTAGAGCCGGGATAGTAACGGTTGTTATTAATCTGTGAGAATACTGGGGTCTGCCCCTTCCTGCATGGATAAAATTTGTTTCACCTGCCCTTCGGGGTCCTGAAAAAGGTTTTCTGGGGTTGTTGGAGGAACTTGCACCGTTGTCGGAGATTTTACCCATTTTCAAAAGACTCTCAATTCTCTCACCAGCTATAACTACATCGGCAAAACTGGTGGAAGAGAAAGCAGCAAGTTTGTCAATATAAATTCCTTACAAGGTGTTCATAAACATGTCAGCCATTTCTCTTTCAAACATGGATGGCTGGACAGCAGCAACAAGTTGTCTCCACCTCTGAGCATAATCCCAAAAGCTTTCCCTTGAAGACTGAGACATGCCCATTAGAAGAGTTCTATTGGGAGCCATGTCTAGGTTGTACTGGTATTGCCGAATAAAGACTTCGGCCAAGTCTTTCCAACATCTTATAGTGGCCCTCGTTAGATGCGAATACCATTCTCTTGATGCCCCAGTCAGCCTGTCCTCAAAATAGAACATCCATAACTTTTCGTCCATGGTATAAGCCTTGAGTCTCCCTAAGAAGGATTGCAGATGAGTACACGGGAAGGAGGTACCATTATATTTTTCAAAGCATGGGGGTTTGAATTTGTGGGGAATCCTCACCCCATCTACCAGCCCCATATCCATTACGTCAAAGCCTAAAGAATTCTGGGATTCCAAGGACCTCAGCTTTTCAGCAATCTCATCCAGCCTTCGGTCATACACCTCATCCCCAGCCCCAATAATTGTGAACTGCTCCTCCTGAGGATCTACTTGCAAGATCCTACCTGCAGTAGTGTTTCCTTGAATATTCATTGGGATATTAACATATGGGTTCAAATGGGGCCCGAACTCTGGTGGGTCGATGCGAGGCTGCCCGCGTTCATTATTGCTGGTTCCTCCTGTTCTAGGGTGAGGCTCTTGAGGTGTCTGCCTTTCTACCAGCTCTCTCAACCTTTCTTGGCTCTAGGCTAAGCCAGTCATGACAGCCATAAACTAAGACATTTGGTTTCTCATCTCGACCCTTTCGTTTGCCATCTGATTTCTTACTTCATTCAGGTCCTGCTGTACCTGATCCATTTGAATGCCTGGAAGGTTGTTTCGCGTTGGGTATCGGTGTGTACGGTTGACAGGGAACACTAAGAGCAATGTTTCCTGAAACCACAACAAAGTGAGAAACAAAAAAAAACAAAAAAAAACCTACAAAACAAAGAAAATATTAGTATGCAATGCAATGTGCTTATTTGTTTTTCAAAGCATCCGGTTTGGTTCTTTGGTTTTGAGCTTTCCAGACCTCGAGGAGATGCTTGATGATGTTGAGAAATTAAGCCCACCAAAATAAAACAAACTGATATATTACAAATGATGAAAATACAAAGTCTGTTTACAACACATGCCCAAGGTGGGTCAAAAATACAACAATCAAAAGCAAAAAGTACATCAAAAGGAAAGAAATATAAGCAAAAGGAATCAGACATCCAATCTAAAGTCATCTTCCCTGACTTCCTTCATGAGGGCCTCCGTCACTGGACCAGCTGGGTGCTCTGTAATAGTCCTAATGAGGAGGTTCCTGCTAGCAATGACATTAGTCAGCTTCTTATACCTGTCCTGATCCTTTGATCTCTTCAACCCTGCCCGGAGTTTCAATTCTGATATCTCCTTCTGAGCTGCCAACAAAGCTTCCTGCTGCTTCTTCTCATTGGCCTCCAGCTGCTCAATCTTGGCCTGAGTCCACTGGTCTTCTTGTGCACTGGCCTCAGTGATCCTGATCCACCTAGATTGGCTCTCCTCCAGATAGTTCTCAGCCCTAGCCTTCTGAATCTTGGCCTCCTTGCAAACATTCTTCAAAAACAGCTCTCCTACTCTTGCCTTCCTTATGTAGTCATTTGTCCTTTCAATCTTGGTCAGATGCTCAGTCTTGAGCCTTTCCAATCTCTCAATGTCCAGACGACCATCATTTCTCTCCTAGAGAGTCTTCTTCAGGGCTTCAGATAGCTGATTATTCCTCTCTTTCAGCTTTTCAAATTCCTCCAGGCTAACAGTTGCTGCAGGCTGTACTGTAGAAGGTCCAGGTGTTTCTTCCAAGGTGAAAGGCATCCTGGTGATCTGAGCTCTAGTACGGGACCAGTCAGTGTACTGGGCTAAAGCAATATTGTTGCATCTTCCAAGGATGGTTGTCCCTTTGGTCTGAATGTTGTCCCAAGCCCAGGCAGCTTGTCTGACAACAGTTGAGTTAGGTTGAACTTCACAGTATAGGGTCTCAGCTAAATTCTGTCCTCTGGGAGGATGAACTAAGGCATATCCCAATTGTCTCTTAAACAGTAAGGGGTTGTAGTTGATGCAACCTTTTACTCCTATCAGAGGCACATTAGGGTATTGTCCATAGCCGGTAATAATGTCCTTGCCTTTGGTGCTCTGAGTGCACCATCTGATATCATCTGATGTTAAGGCAATGAACCTCTTGGCCCAATTCTTCTGCTGATGTGGGTTCAATAAGGTATCTGATTTAGGCAAGTGTCTGAGTAGCCAAGAGTAGAACAAAGGAGCACAACATTTGACTAACTTCCCTCTCTGCTTTTCATTTCTCTGATGGATGGAGTAATAAAAATCCCCTAGCAATGTAGGCACTGGGTTCCTCAGCAGGAACAAGTGGATGGCATTCTTACTCACAAATTTGGGCTCATCTGCAAACAATATAACCCCATATATGTTGAGGGCTAAAAGTGCACAGACTGCCTTCCATTCTCCCAATGCAACCTTCAGGGTGGCCTGAGAAATCAAGAAGTCCAAATGTAGGCCAGGAATCCCAGTTTTTGTTGTCATGTTTTGCTCAATGAGGGCATGCTCCATATACAATGCCCTTGCTATCTCTTCACTTCTGGGAGCAGTCATCTCTGGGTTGAAGGGGATCTTTCCTCTGATAGGCACTCCAATCAACAAGGAAAACTCTTCCAACAGAGGCCCCATCTGGAAATCTGGAAAGGTGAAGCATCTGAGTGGAAGGTCATAAAACTGCAAGCATGCGAGGATCATACTCCTCTGAGATGACTCAAGATCCATGACCATGTCTAAAATACCCCATAGTGCTCTCTAAACAGTGGGACGTGGTCAGGTGTGATAAGAGACTGGATCTGCCTGATACCAGTCAAAGAGGGCTCAAATGTTGATGCAGATCACAGACTGAAAAGCTGGAGGTAAGTCTCTGACAGACTGATGCAGGTGTTAAAGGAGATCACTGAAGCAAATGCTGAAGAAGATAACTGAAGCAGAGGTCTAAGCAGTAGAATGGGTCAAAACCAAACCAAATATAATGAGGTGGATACCCTGGAAAAAAAATAAACAAATGTTAAATGATGCAATGATGATATATGCAAATGATATGCAAGGTTTTTTGATCAAGAGTTGGATCTGATTATCTATCTTGGTACAAGGTCCAAGTATGTTCAAAGGTCCGGATGGAGGTTCAGAAATCCAGTAACAAGGATGGAGGACTCAAATAAAGAGTCACATATCCAGGGCTAATCACAAGAACTGTCCAAAGTGAAGTATTCTCTTAAAATCACTCAAAGATCATTTCCCACCCATTGCCATGACCTGAAAGCCACTCAAACCAAAACACGATTCCTGCACTATCATAACTGAAACACACGAACCAAGCCATTTAAACTCCATTCAAGCTTCTCAATAGCATCAGGGTGATCATTGGAGGTGATTTGAACAAAGGAAGAGGTCAGAAAGCTCAAGTTTGGAAAGCTTCATCTTAGGTAGTCATCTCAAACCATTTTTCCAGAACTCCTATTTTAAGTTCCAATGTGAAAGAGCATGTTCCACTGATCATTTTGTGCTTTGTATTTTTGAAAATGGTTGGAAAATGAGTGTGTATGAAGCTTCTGAAATTTTGCCTGTAAAACTTGTTTGATTCGATTCTCTTTGTATGTGCAAAATAAATGAATTTTGTGGATTTATTCTTGTTTAGTGTTGTTAAAGGATGGATTATGGAGATTTTGGGGGCTTGGGGTAGCTTGTAGAGAGAGATAGGGTGATGGTGTAGCCGGAGAAGACGACTGGAGCTCTTCTCTGGTCGCCTGAGAATGATTTGCCCTAATCCTAATTAATTATCCAGGTTTGACTTTGTACCCTTGGATCATGGTTTACCCGCGTGCGTGAATGGCCATGATTGATCATTAAAACCCTAATCCACTTAATTAGTTTAATTTATAATTAATTAAGTCAGAAGCAATATCAGCCTTAGGATCACGCGCCAATTGGGACTTTAAACCCTAGCCATCAGATCTTCATACCCTAAGTCACGTGGACTCTGCATTGGGCCTTTGATCCTCCCAACTTCAAATCCTGACCATTGCTTGTGCATACTTTTATTTTTCTTTTTAATTATTTTACATTTTTTTCTTGCATTTATTTAAAATAGAAAATTTATGTTTAAAATCATCATTTTCTGCATTTTCATTTCAAATATTTTTCTAAACTCAAAAACATTTTTATTTTTAATTTTTGCATTAAAAATGTATTTTTAAGTCATTTAAATGTTTTATTTAATTAATTAAAAAACATTTAGGTATCTAAAAATCACAAAAAAATTCATGAAGCATTTTCATACATTTAGAACAATTTACAAACTCAACACATAAATTTCTTTTTAGTTTTGATCATATTTTCACAATTTACTTTGAATTAAGGTTTCTAAAATTCACATTTTTCTAACCCTAACTTTCAAAAATCATTTCTGATCAACCATGATGAGTTTGCATTTGGTTCTTTTTGCATTGTTTCATACTTTGCATTTACTATCTAGGTTATTTAACTCATAATTTTGCATTTCATTTTCAAATTGTATGGCATTTTTCATGAAGAACCACCCAAAAACCCTAGCTAACTTAGAAAATTCATAACTTCCTTTAGGTTTAGCTTATGACTTCCATATTTGGGGAGTTCTTGTGTGTGTTTAGGGTTTGTTTGAGTTCATTTTCAAATTTTTATCATGATGTATGCTTCTGTTTTGATCATGTGCATCTCATACATTCATAAAACCCTAATTTTCTATGTTCATTTGCATTCATCTTTGCATATCTCAATCACATGAACTTGCCATGACATTCCATGCACTTGTATGTCATCCTAGACATCTTAGGACATGTAAGAACATTGCTTGATCATTTCTTCATTCATTTGGTATGCTTTGCATTCATTGCTTTTCATGTGTATCCATGTGTTTCGAAGCTTCTAACATGCCTTGTTTTGCATCTCATCCCTAGTATGAACATTCAAAAGCAATTCACATGTCTTTGCATCATTCCATAACGCATTTTCATAGCATATTCACTTCTGGTCTTGATCATTGCATCTTCATTTGCTTTATTTCCTTTTGCTTTACATCTTTTGCATTCACACTAACATTTCAAGGGCTTATGGTAAGTTGTTTGGGATGTGGATTTGCCTTCACATCCCACCTCTTCTCATATTTTCATTTGCATCTTTTATTTGTCTTTGAAGTGAACTTTCTTCACTTGTGCCCTCTTGCTGTTTTCTCTTCCTTTTAGGTTACTTATCGTCTTCAGGAAGTAAGTAACCTATCCTCCTTTCTCTTCTCTTTTCATCTACTTCTCTTCCTTGGTGGCCTTCTGTAGATCTTTCTTTAAGCCTCACAAACTATAGGAACATCCAAGCATGATAACTTTAGGGTTGTATATAGTCTCCCCTAGTCTTTTACCTTTGATTCTCCTTGAGTCTCTCTTCTCATCTCATAATCAGAGGCTAAACACTTAAAGCTTTACGACTTTGAATTAGGGTTATGCATGTATCCTTATCTTAGGATGGAGTGTATAACTTTAATCCTTAGTGTTAAACGTTTAATTTGTTTACACCTCTTAATCAAAACACCTAATAACTATTAAGACTTAAGCTTGTAACTTGGGCCTTATATTAGGGTTACATCTCTTCCTTATGGTTAAGAGGGACTAACCCTAGTGTTTAATGGACAAGTCCCCCTCAAGCTAGTCTTACAAACATAAACAACACTTCTTAATCCCACCTTTAATTAAAATGCACTTTAATAAATGCTTGTTATCTAATGAATTTAGTCCCTAACCATGGATTAAGTTGAGGAGTCTTCCTCAGCTTAAGTGTTCTCATTTATCATCCTTCTCATAGGATGGTGTAATGAGTTCACTAATATTTGATTGGAGATTAAACTCATTACTTAGAACTAAACAAAACCCAAAAACACTTAATAATCACAAGTAGGTTAATGATCTTAATCATGCATCATTAAGGTAATTAAGTTTAGATCTTCATCTCATGCTTAAGTGTCGCTCCCTGGATTTCCATCCTGGTACAAACGCGAAAGGGGTGTGGAAAGAGGTAGAGTCGCCAGCCAGACATTTTTATCCCGAAGGAACGGGAATGGTAATGCTGCACAAACCATAAGAAAGAAGAGGAAGGACACGGGTCCTGCGAACCAAAGAGACTGAGTTCGGGAGTCGGTTACGACCTGGGAAGGTATTAGCACCCCAGATCGTCCTCCGTACCCGACAGGATCCACGGTTGCAATGAAATCTGTTTCAAAGGGTGAAGGAAATGAAAGTTGTTGCAAAGAAAAGGAACTGGACTGGATAAAAGAAAAGAAAAGGGAACTGAAAAAGAAATGAAAAGGAAAAATGTAGGGAAAATAAAGATTATGCTCGAACGGGCCCTACCCCGCTACCTACATACCTCATCTGGACAATGAGGATCAGAGTCTCCGTAGTTCCCCTAACTAGGGGTGGAAAGGATTGCTTGTGTCTTAAGGCTCGAACTGCCTATGTCAATTCTCAGGTGTTGCAGGCTCCGACGACGAGTGCGTTACCGTCTTGCAAAGTGACAAGTAGTGACAAGTTCGCATACAAAGCGAAGGAGATGAGAGAAGAATTCCCGAAGGAAAGACGCTTATTATTTATTTGTGCTTTTTAGAAGCTTTTTACTGAGTGTGTTACAAGGAAGTGAACTCAATCTCTTTTCCATGGAATGTGCACTTGTCACTTCATTCCAAGATGGAATAATAAAACAAGCACACTCAAGTAAGGAGAAGATCCCCAAAACTTGAATCCAGAGATTAGGGCTTAGGCTCACTAACTCATTGAATTTATTATGTTTTTTTGTATTTATGGATGAAGAAGTGTTTTTTAGGATTTTCTTGATGAAGATGATATCCTGATCAGACTTGTGCATCACAAAACAAGCTTGTACTATCCCAAGATGGGAAGACTACAAGTGTCTCATGGGATAAGGCTATTGCTCAAGATATCACTTAAATCTTTATTAAGTGTCTTCTTATGGTTTTGAGATGAGAAGAGAAGAGAAACAAAAGGATCACAAAGGTAAAAGTCTAATGGGGGACTAATGAATCCTAATTGTTATCATGCATAGAAAATCCTAGGTTAGTGAAGTTTACTATCCTAAAGGAAGAGAAGAAAGGAAGAGAAATAGAAGAAAGAAGAATAGAAGAGGGAAGAAGTAAGGCCTAATCCCCAACAATCACAAGAATAGTATCAATGAAGAAAAGATAAGAGATAAGACTTAGAGATGTGGGAATCACATCCACACCTCTCACTTACCAAAGCCCCTGAAATGGTTAGTGACATAAGAATAAATGCAACACAAAATGAACATAATGCCAAACCAAAGTCACACAACCACAAGTGAAGTCATAAACACAAATGCCAAATGCAAACTCAAAGCACAAGAATGAGTAAAGAATTATACAACTCAACATGAAGCATTATGAATCACCATGACAAACAAAGTGAACATGAGAGGATACAAAGCAAAATAGTCAAAGAAAAACCACAAAGTGCAAAACCAGAACCCTAACATGTTAAGAAAGTGTCTAAGGATCATGTAAGATGAGGAGAAGAAGCACACAAAGTCAAATATGTACATCATGAGAAGTAAAGAAACAAAGGAAGTGAAGTTAGCATGCATAAGTGTGAATGAACTTCAAGAGCAACCAAACACAAACTTTTCCAAGGTACAAACACAAACTCAAGACCAGAGGGGTATAAATAACCTAAGATGGCTCTAAACAACCTAAAGAAGTTGGCACAAGTGCCCTTCTAACCTAAGGAGTAACCATATGACCTAAAAGAAGCAAAAGGGAACAAGTAAGGAACAAAAATTCAAATAAATTCAAGTATATATCCAAAATTTCCAAAAACTTGCACAAATGATCTTCAATCATACAATATCAACATGCCAAAAGGAGCGGATCAAATTCAGAGGCTTGGCCATTCAAAATAAGGGTTCAAACATGGATTAGGGTTAGAAGGCTCCATGCACAAGTTAGAGATCAAAATTAATTAAGCAAACTTCTAAAAATCAGAACAAAAATCATCAATAAACTACATCTCATCATGAATCCAGAGCAAAAAGAATCATTTAAATATTCAAAATAATGACCAAGATAGAAAATGAACAAACCAGCATGACAATTAAAAATAAATAAAAAATAAAAAATACCAAAAATTAGAGAAAACTAAAAGAATCACTCATGATTTTTTTTTATAATTTTTGGAGACCTAATTCTATTTTTAAAAATTAAAAAGCAAACTGAAAATAAAAAAGAAATAAAAAATGAGAAACCAAGCCAGGGGGTGCATTCAGCAAACAATTCCAGTTCAATTCCATTGGGCTTTAAAACAGGGGGGACGAATAGCAAGGGAGGCCCACCCAATCTGCGCAGGCTCACAACAAATATGGTGGATATTCACAAAATCAGGAAAAAACAAGGACCCTCAGATCAAATGCTGGCATGAGATTGAGTCATTCATTAAACACAGTATGCATAATGATTGGCCTGGGTGAGGAGTGTATGGTATTATGGTGTGGTGTGAAACAAAACGCATTATTTAGAAAACATAAAATCACGTGACAGGGAGGGTGCACTTTTAATGTGCTGGCAGTGTGTGAATCGTCCAGATCATGCATCCTACGGTTCATGCTTATCTTCTTCCTTGCAAACTCAGGTGAACAAAATCCAGAATCCGGTGACCGGAGCTAGGGCTCCGACACCAGAAAATTCAAACCAAGATCAAAACATCACAGAAATGATTCAAACTGTCCAGATCAAGCAAACAAACCTCACTGAATCCAAAAATGAACTTAGATTTCTCATTAGATCACCACACGAACCGGATCGAAGCAAAACAAAACCATACATAAAACTTTGAATCCACATATTTCACTCAATAATGCATCAAAATTAAATCCAAAGAGTGCAGAGTAATCAGCACAACACATAGATCATAAATCACATCTAAAAACAAACATCCAGATCCACGAATTCAGTGAGTTACCTGAGCTTGCAGAGTTGGAAATTCAAAAGAAATCCCTCCTGAGGGTGTAGAGTTGCTTATCTGGATCTCCTCTTGCAAAATAAATGCAAGAGGAAGCTTGAGAACACCTGGATTTGGAGCTTCGAAGCAAACTGCTCTGAACTGCAATTTCTTGTTTCTTCACTTTCAGCTTTGATTGATGAGAGAAATGTGATCCTTGAATCTTGTAGAAGAAGAATATGAAGAGAAATGAGAGAGGTGTGGCTTGGGGAGAGAGATTCGAAAACTTTTGCTCTTGTGCATGAATCTTTGAATCTAAGAAATGAGAGAGTTCTAGCTTGCATTTAGGGCATGATTGGCTTTTATATCATGTGCATATTACCCTGATTAGGTTTTTGTGGTGAGTGGTAGCATGAGTTGTGTGATAGGGGTTGTTTTTCAAAATTGCATGAAGAATGAGAATGATCCATTTACTCGTGCATTTTAATTCCCTCTTGCACATGTTAGACTCTCATCCCAGCCCTTGATTCATGATGAAATGATCCTGCCCCTCAGATGTTGGTGTCATGCTTTTCTCATGATCATGCATTTTTTGCTTTTTGTGAAATACACCACATCCCATGCACGAATTTTATGGTATTTTTGGAGAAAAACAAACTTTATGCAATTCCTTATAAAAGTATGATCTTATTTGGTTCATGAAACAACTTGAAAATGATATTCATGAGCTTTTGCATTTGAAGTAAACTTGAAATTCATGCCATGCCCTAAAATTCAAGTAACTTTCGAAGGGCCTATCTCCCAATCCATAAGGGCTATGAAAATGCACTTGTACTTTTTAAAAATTGGAGAACTTAATCTTCAACTTTCATGTTTGATGGCAATTCAATTGAAGCTTTTTTCACCAAGTTATGTGTCTTTGAAAATTAGGGCAAAAAGTTGCCAAAATTAGAAACTTCCATAACCAACCACATGCCAAAATGGAAAACTCCTCAAAACCTTTTGATCCTTGATTTTTGACTTTGCCAAACCTCTTCTAAGGTTATAAGAACATCCCTTGACTTGAAAAATAGGGTTGGACCCTTTGAATTACCACAATTGACTTCTAGAATGCACAGTTGACCAATTTCTTCCTTTACAAGCAATTGATGAAATACCTGACTTCCACAAGGAATTTTCTCACCAAATTTCATCCCTAGGATCCTCTTAATATATGAAAGACTTTTTCCAGATGAAATGGCCAAAGTCACAAAGTTTTCATGCCTGAAACTCAAACCCTAATTTGGGATCATTGTGTAGGAGCTTGCCCTAGCTTGAATTCCCTGATGATCCTCCAACCTCCTGAGCTTTTGTGAATGATCTAGAGCTTGTGAATGCAATGTAGATACCTCATAGGACTTGGGCAAATCCATTGGGCCTCTTGTTATAGCTTGTAATGCTTCAAATCCCTCCACATATGATTATATGCCTAATGCTAAGTCATGAGAATGTTATGCCTCATTTTTCCATGCAAAGATGCCAAGGATATGGTATGCTCATGATGATTATTGTATGATGATGATGCTTAAAAAGGAAGAGGGCAAATTTGGGGTGTTACAGCTGCCCCTATTCAAACAACTGTTAATCTGAAAAGGACGGTAGCACGGGCTATCGACCGTTCGAGATGAACTGTGGTTGAATACCAAGAAAAACCTGAAATTTGCACTCTGCTGGAAAATGCAAGCACTGGGAAATAAACCCAACCAAATGACGCCTTGGTGACTGAAGCGGAGACAAAGCAGACGAGCTCCTTCCAAGTTGAAGCTGTTATTTTGGATCAGAATACCTTGACAGACGAGTCTTTTTCAAACAATCCTGTTACGCCAGGAACTTGACACACGAGCCCTCATACACTTTACAAAACATATGATTTGAGACAGAGGAATCTCCTTCGGATAAACCTATTACGCCAGGACCGGTGATGCACTAAAGTCTGTGGGATAGACATGCATAATCAGGATAGACGAACCCTCTTCATATATTCTCCGTGGATATATGGTCTAAGACAGACGAGCCTTCTTCGAGAAAACCTGTTACGCCAGGGCCGATAACCATTTTGACGTTTAATCCCACCGTCAGGACTTCAAACCTCTTCAAAACAGACGAATATTGGACGATCATCAAGAGAACACAGACGAGTGCCATAAGTCAATGATACAAACGAATATCAGACGATGATCTAAGAAACATATACGAGCGCTTCAGGCGATGATACAGACGAATACCAGCCACTGGTACAGACGAATACCAGAGATCCAACACAGACGAGCAATTGGAGTAGCAATACAGACGAGTACCAGGGTAATTATCAAATCAACACATATGGATACAAGCTACCACAGACGAGTGTGAGGGATGATACAGACGGGTATCCAAATAATGCAGACGAGCTTTAAATAGATAACAAACACAGACGAGTGCTGAGGGAATGAAGACGAGCAACAAGCAAATATCCAACACAAACGAGTGTTGGGAATCGCAGACGAGCAACAACAAATATCAAACACAGACGAGTGTTGGGAAGTGCAGACGAGTAACAACAATTACAGCCATGGGTAACTGTTGGGGAAGGCAAATGGGCAGTAACAAAGTGGGAACACAGACGAGTGTTGAGAAATGCAGACGAGCAGCAATAAAGTATGAACACAGACGAGTGTTGGGAATGCAGACGAGCAAAATCAAACAAAGAGGAGTGCTGGGGAATATTTCAATGACGGTTGTATCCCAATCATGAAGCCCTGCGGGGAATGATGATCTTCCAATACGGCTGGGGAGATGCTTCCTCAATTATCCCATGCATGGGAAGAAAAGTTTTGATAATTATAAATTCTGTGGGGAATGGGCCTCCCACTATCTGCTGGGCATACTCCACTTGTGGGAAAATAAACTGCTTGGGGATCTCACCTTCCCTGACTCAGTTGGGGAAAATTCTGTTTGGGAGAATGTGACGATATCCTGCAAAACCTGCAACAACGGAAAACAAATATGTGCCCCGGTGACTTGCATGGTATGATCTGTTCATCCATCGTCACCTGACACTCAAAGAGGATTTCAAATGTTTCCCTGCAGTGTCATTTTTTCATTTAGAAAACAAACACCATGTTTGAAATGCAATGCTTATTATTTTTGCCAAAAATTCAAGACATTTTTGCAAAAGATAAACACAACACAACCTTTTGACTGAATATTCTTTTATTGAAAGGCCTCTGAATAGGCAAAGTTTTTACATCAGGAAGCAACCACCTGGAAAGAGGTAGCTACCAAAAAATTGAGAAAATAAATTATCCTAATGGCAATGGACACGGCATCCCAATGTGTTTTCTTCTTGCTATGACCAGCATGTCTTCAAAACTCTCCATTCTTGTCTTTGCTTTCTGAAAAGATGAGGAGACTGATTCCTATCCTTCTGATATTGTCAGACTGTATGAAACGACGATTTGGTTCAGATTACTCGGATTGCAGTTGTTCGCTTATTCCCTTGTTTTGCGTAGATCGGCCTTTCGAGTTTTCAATCCATCGGGATACCCTTTTTTGCCTGAGCTGTCCGATGTGGCTTTTCAACTCAGCGGGTGTACATTTTTTTATTTATTTTCCCTAACTTTTGCCCGAGCTTTTTATTCTGTTTTTAGCTCGCCGGGATGCCCTTTTCTTGCCTGGACTTTAATTCTGTTTTTGTGTCCAGCGGGTCTTTTTATGCGAAGTATTTCTTAATTGCGTCCGAGTTAACAGGGGATTGGAAATCTTCTCCATCCATAGTGGTGAGCATCAATGCTCCGCCTGAGAAAACTTTCTTCACTATGAATGGTCCTTCGTAGTTTGGGGTCCACTTGCCCCTATGATCTGAACCTGGAGGAACGATCCTCTTGAGCACAAGCTCTCCTACTTGATACTCCCGAGTACGTACTTGTTGGTCGAATGCTCGCTTCATTCTCCTCTGATAAAGCTGACCATGACAGATAGTCGCTAATCTCTTTTCCTCAATTAAGCATAGCTGGTTGTGTCGAGCACGTACCCACTCAGCCTCATCAAGCTTCACATCCATCATCACACGCAATGAAGGAATTTCTACCTCAACAGGCAAAACTTCCTCCATACCATATACCAATGAGAAAGGAGTTGCTCTGGTTGACGTCCTGACTGACGTTCAGTACCCATGCAACGCAAATGGTAACATCTCATGCCAATCTTTGTAAGTGACAACCATCTTTTGCACAATCTTCTTGATATTCTTATTTGTCGCCTCTACCGCACCATTCATCTTTGGTCGGTAAGGAGAAGAATTTTAATGCCGAATCTGGAAGTCCCGACACAATTCTACCATCATCTTGTTGTTCAAATTAGAACCATTATCAGTAATGATTCTTTCGGGCACTCCATATCTGCAAATAATGTGTTTTTTCAAAAACCTGGCTACCACTTGACGAGTGACGTTGGCATAAGATGCTGCTTCAACCCACTTAGTGAAGTAATCGATCGCAACCAAGATGAAACGATGACCATTTGAAGCAGTAGGCTCTATTTTCCCGATCATGTCAATGCCCCACATAGAAAAGGGCCAAGGAGATGACATGACGTTGAGCGGGATGGGAGGAACATGCACCTTGTCTGCATAAATTTGGCACTTGTGGCACTTACGGGCGTATGAACAACAATCTGCAACTTCTTAGCCATGGCATGCCCTCCTGCATGAGTACCGAAAGATCCCTCGTGGACTTCCTGCATTAACAGGCTTGCTTCGTGTCTATCCATGCATCTAAGCAAGACCATGTCAAAGTTCCTCTTATACAAAACCCCATTAGTATTCAAGAAGAAGCTAGCAGTAAGTCGCCTTAAGGTCTTCTTGTCGTTGGATGATGCCCCAGCTGGGTATTCTTGCTTTTCCAGGAAGAGCTTGATATCAAAGTACCAAGGTTTCTCATCAGACACTGCGTTTACAGAGAAAGCATGAGCTGGTGCGTCAAGCCTGGAAATGTCAATCCTGGGCACATAATTCCAACACAAGACTTTGATGGACAAAGAAAGAGTAGCCAATGCATCGGCAAATTGATTCTCATCTCGTGGTATGTACTGAAGCTTAACCATTGTGAAGAACGTCAACAATCTTCTGGCATAATCCCTATAAGGAATTAAGTGTTCTTGATGTGTATACCACTTGCCGGTAATCTAATTGATGACGTGGGCTGAATCTCTGAATATATCAAGGGTCTTAATCCGAAGATTAATAGCCTCCTCTATTCCCATTATGCATGCCTCATATTCCGCTTCATTGTTGGTGCAACCAAAAGTAATTCTAGTAGCGAAGGGAAAATGAACACCTTCAGGAGTGATAAGAACAACACCAACTCCACGTCCATTGATATTGACTGCCCCATCAAACATCAACTTCCATTTGGATTCAGGGTCTGGCCCCTCCTCCAAAAGTGGTTTCTCACAATCATTTGCTTTGAGGTACATGATGTCCTCATCAGGGAAATCAAATTTCATTGGCTAATAGTCATCTTCAAGAGGTTGCTATGCAAGGTAATCTGACAATACACTTCCTTTGATGGCTTTTTGGGAAGTATATTGTATGTCATACTCTGTTAAAATCATTTACCACCTAGCAACCCTTTCGGTTAACGCTGGTTTCTCAAAGATATACTTGACAAGATCCATTTTTTAAATTAGCAGTGTGGTATGGGTCAACATATATTGTCTCAGTCGGCGAGCAGCCCATACCAAAGCGCAGCAAGTTTTCTCGAGCAGTGAGTAACGAGATTCACAGTCGGTAAAATTTTTGCTAAGGTAATAAATAGCATACTCTTTTCGACCAGACTCGTCATGTTGGCCTAGAACACACCCCATTGACCCTTCTAGCACAGTCAAGTACATGATAAGTGGCCGTCCTGGAACTGGAGGCATTAGAATCGGAGGTGTCTGCAAATATTCTTTTATCTTTTCAAAGGCCCTCTGGCAATCCTCATTCCACCTGACCGTTTGTTCTTTTCTTAGCAATTTGAATATTGGCTCGCACGTGGCAGTTAGATGAGATATGAACCGTGAATTTAGTTCAACCTCCCTAAAAACCCACACACTTCTTTTTCTATTTTCGGTGCAGGTATATCTTGTATTGCTTTTACTTTGGCAGGATCCACCTCGATTCCTTTCTGGCTAACAATAAAACCCAGCAATTTCCCGGAACGCACTCCGAAAGTGCACTTGTTTGGATTCAACCCCAGCTTGTACTTTATCAGTCTATCAAACAGCTTCTTGAGATTGACCAAATGCTCTTATTCGTCTCGGGACTTGGCAATCATATCGTCCACATAGCACTCTATCTCCTTGTGTATCATGTCGTGGAACAATGTGACTATAGCCCGCTGATACGTTGCCACGACGTTCTTCAAACCAAAGGGCATCACCTTGTAGCAGAATGTACCCCACGGGGTAATGAACGTTGTTTTCTCCATGTCTTCCGGTGCCATCTTAATCTGATTATACCCAGAGAAGCCATCCATGAAGGAAAATACCGAGAATTGAGAGGTGTTATCTACCAGCACATCAATGTGAGGTAATATAAAGTCATCTTTTGGACTTGCTCTGTTTAGATCCCGATAATCAACGCACATCCGGACTTTGCCATCTTTCTTTGGTACAGGCACAATATTAGCTACCCAAGGTGGGTAACTAGTTACAGCAAGAAATCCGGCATCCCACTGCTTCTGGACTTCTTCCTTGATCTTCATCGCCATGTCAGGACAAGTTCTTCTCAAATTTTGTTTCATAGGAGGACAGTCTTCTCTCAATGGTAGCTTATGCACAACGATGTCAGTATCCAACCCTGGCATATCTTGATACGACCAGGCGAAGTTATCCACATATTCTCATAGCATACCAATCAATTCTTTCTTTACCTCGCCCTGCAGATTGGCCCCAATCTTTATCTCTTTCTTTGACTCTTCTGTCCTGATGTTGATGATCTCTACTTCTTCCTGATGAGGCTGAATGACCCTTTCCTCCTATTTCAACAACCTGACCAATTCTTTGGGGAGTTCACAGTCTTCCTCAACCCCTTCATAAGCCTGGTAGATAGGATTTCCAAAGTCATACGTGGTCATAGCAGGAACGTTATCAGTAGAATCCGGATGATCAACACTGCACAGATGATGTGCTTATTTCAGAATCTATTTTTTTTTTCAAAAGAGACGTGAACACACAAAGAAAAAGGAAAAACACATTGCCATTTTATTTTTGTTTTGTGAAAAATTTAAAACGACAGAAAGAGAACACAATTTGCTTGAAAAAATGTCCTTTATATCATGGTAAAATATAAATGCATTCAAAGCAAGGTGGCCCTACAAATGGATCCGTGCACCTTGGGTAGAGTGCAGGATTGACAATGCAGCATGATAAAAAAAAGGGAAACACGTAAATTACTTTGGTTGCCAGGTAACTTGGACGATGTCTTCAGCAGACCAATTCTTGAGCTCCTCTCCGGGTGCACACGGGTGAATCCAGCTATCCCAGTCGCAGTCATTGTCTCCATCTTCACTTGTTGTACAGATGTGGTTGCGATCGAGCAATCCGGCGCTTATGAAAGTAATAGCTTTACCACTTGGAGGCCAGTTGGATCCATCAGGATGATAACCAAACCCAAACTTGTCATCTTTCTTCTCTAATTCCAGCAATTTGCCCCAGCCCTGGGCGCTTCCCGATTGAACCACTTCTTTGGCCTGCTTGTAGGAGTGAATGGAGGTACCTTCTTTCTCATTGTTCCTCTCTACCGGAGCCAAAATGCTGACATTAACCGCTTCGAAGGCCTGACACAGCGTCTCATGGATCTCTCCGTCCATCTCCACATATTTGAAAGTTGATAGGTGGCTCACAAAGATATCTTCTTCCCCACACACATTGATTACTTGGCCATCAACCACGTACTTGAGCTTTTGATGAAAAGTGGATGTTATTGCTCCTGCAGCATGAATCCAAGGACGTCCCAGCAAGAAACTATACGCAGGTTGAATGTCCATGACATAGAACGTGCTTTTGAATACTTGAGACCCTATTTTCACAAGTAACTCAACTTCTCCGAACATAGACCTTCTGGACCCATCAAAGGCTTTAACTATCAAATCACTGGGTCACAAGACGATACCATATACATTCAACTTCATTAAGGCTTTCTTCGGGAGTACATTAAGAGAAGAGCGTGTGTCAACAAGGACATGTGACAAAACAACACCCTTACACTCCATAGTAATATGCAGTGCTTTGTTGTGATTACGGCCTTCAGCAGTAAGATCTCTATCTGTGAAGCCCAACCCATGACTTGCATTCACACTGCCCACTACATCTTCCAATTGATTAACAGTTATCTCCTGAGGAACGTATGCCATCTGCAACACTTTCAGCAAGGCTTCTCTGTGAGCTGGAGAGCACATCAGCAAAGACAGAATTGATATCTTGGACGACGTCTGGTTCAACTGCTCAACCACCTTATAATTGTAAACACCCCAAATTTGCCCTCACCCATTCACACCATGGCTTGTGATCTTTTTATGTGCATAAGTTCAATCATAGCATCTCATACCACATTCTTGATTCACTGCATAGCTTCTAAGTCATCTGCATCTAGGGTTTGTGATCTGAGCCACCCAAGAGCCATTTGAGCCACTCCAAAAGTCATCAATCACTTCAAAGGGGTCCATGTATGTTCAAGCATCATATTATATCCTCTCAAAGTCAATAATGTCAAAAAATCACAAGAACTGAGATTGGCATGGAAGCAGAGCCAGGTTTAACTGCACAGATGACCTAGAATTAGGGTTTTGGTTTCAAAGGCCATAACTCCAAATTTTTTGGTCATTCTTGTTTCTATTGGTATCTATATGGTATAGGGATCATTCATATCAATTTTCATGAATAAATTCCATGGGGAAGGCACCCAATCAAGAGTTGACTTCTTGAGCAAGTCAGTGCAAAATCAGGGCATCTGAGGCCCCCAATGACCCAACCAAAGGGTGTTCTTCATCATTTTGAATGTGTATGGTCTTTATTTTATCATAGAAGATGTTAGAAGTTCACAAAATCAAATAATTTCAAGCCATTTGCAAAGTTGACTTTTTGGGGAAAATGATTTGTAATGGAAAATTGCCATTTTGGGAAACTTTTTCAACCCTTGATTTTTGATTCAAAAATGCTTCAAATGGGAAAACTTTGGTCATGAAAGTTGTAGAATGGATCATTCCCTTTTCAAAAAGTATAAGAACTTGTCCTAATTCATTTTGGATCAAAAGTTATGGCTTGTTAAAGTTGGGAAAAATCACATAATTTCAAGTTTTCCACCAAAGAGGCATTTTGCAAAATGGTATGATCAAGCATTCTAAAGATTTCAAATGTGCACAAACTCATTACAACATGATCATGTGACTTCTAAAAGTCAGAATTGGCCCAATAATTATGCCTTTTGATGCTTTGAACCTCATGAATTTCAAAAAGGACCAAACTTTGTGAAAATTGCAAAACATCTCATAAGCTTTGATCCACTTGCTGATTTGTCTCATAACCAATTCCATGGACATCCTTAATCTCAGCTGAGCCAAGACAAGCCAAAAGGCTAGCTATACCATTGCCCATACCTCAAGTACAAGTCAAGTTGACATTTTGGCAACTTGCCCATACCAATCACAGCAGGCCACCAACAACTTTCTGCCCAATCCAGACTTTACAAACACACTCCAAGGATTCATTTGCATCACACACACAAGCCTGAAACCTCTCATAAGCCATAGCTCAAGTAACTCACCTCTTATGCATTTTCTTTCGAATCTGGTCACACAAGCATAAAACATCAAAACAAATTCCACCAAATCACTCACCATGATCCTCTGATCATTTCCCAACCATTGTTTTGGCCTGAAACCTCCCACATCACAAATACGATTTTCACACTCCCTTGGCCTGAGCTTCTGTTAACTCTCTCTAGAGGCCATATAAACTCCAGCTAAGTGTCAAAAGCTTCAAAGGAGGATCATTGGAGCTTGTTTGAACCAAAGAAGCAGCCAGAAAGTCCCTGTTTCGAAAGCTCAATCCCAGGTAGCAAGATGAACAAATTTTCCAGAACTTTAATTTCTTGTTAGAATGTTGTTCTATATGTTGCCCTGATCATGGGGATCTATTTATTTTTGAAAATAAGCCAGAAACAAGCATGTTATGATGTTCTGAAAGTTTGCCCGTAAAAATGTTTTTGCTTGTTTCCTTTGATTCAGTGAAAATAAATGTTGTTTGATTTAGGGTTTATGCTTAGTGATGTTCATAGGTTGATTCTGGAGAGTTTTGTGAGGTTTTGATGCGTATTAAGAGAGATTGAGATTTTGGCTTGCCGGAGAAGATGACCAGAACACTGTTCCGGTCATCTGAAAGTGATTAGGGCACTGGATTAGGGTTTAATCATAATTAGGCAAGTTTGAATGTGAGCCGTCCATTCGCGCGCGTAGTCAACTCCCGCCTCCTTGACTTTGAATCTGGACCCTTGGATTGTCTGACTTTCTCATTTTTCATTTAAAATTCATTTTATTTTCATTTGTTTTGATTTATTTTGCACGAATTATTAAAAATAGCAAAAAATGTTTAAAAAGTATGAAAATTTTTGTCAAGGTTTTCATTATTTTTCAGAACACAAAAATATTTTTATTTTCATTTTTTGTATTAAAAATTATTTTTAAATCATTTAAAAGTTTATTTTTAATTAATTAATGAAAATTAATTAATTAAAAATACTTTTAGGTATTTAAAAATCACAAAAAAATTCATGTTGCATTTAGGAACATTTAGAAACATTGTCCAACCCTCAAACCAAATTTCTTTTTTGTTCTTAATGCCTTTTGATAATTTTCTTTGGAATTAATTTCATTTCAAGGCAATATTTTGTTTCAAACTTCAAAAATTCATTTCTGCCTAACCATTGAGAGTTGGATGATGATTCTTTTTGCATTGTATCTTGCATAGCATGTAGTTTTTAGGATAAATTTGGTTTGAATTGACCTTGCATTTTCAATTTGTTTTGAATTTTTCTTGACAAGGTACCTAAAAACCCTAGCAATCTTAGGAAATTCATAACTTTCAATAGGTTGAGAGTTGGATCCTCTCCTTTGGGCAGTGAGTTTGTATAGGTTTAGGGTTCCTTTGTTTGCATTTTCAAATTTTTATCATGTCATATGCTTCTGGTTTTGAATTTTGCTTTGTGTATTGATCATAAACCCTAAATTGTGCCTTCCTTTGCATCCATTTTCCATTTGCTTGCATACCATGACTTGCCATGAAATTTTGTACAATCCTTTGATTCATAATACATCTTAAGGCATATTAGAATCATGTTTGATCATTGCATCTTTCATTTGCTATGTTATATGTCTTTTGCATTCCATAACTTTTCATGAACATCCATGGTTCAAAACATGCTTCTCTTGCATCCATAAGTTTGTATGATCATTCTCATGCCTTGCCTCATGTTTGTATCATCTCTTAGCATCATTAACATCATGTATTTGCTTCTGACTTTGTCTTGCATCATGCCATTTCATCTCATTTGCATTGCATTTCATTTCTTTCACTAACTTTTCAGGTGGTAAGTTACTTTGAGAAGTGAATTTGCCTTCACTTCTCATGTTCTCCTTTCATATCTTTCATACTTCCCTTGCTGCATTTTGTATGTGTTTGGTTTTGAGCTTGCTCATTCTTGTCCATCTTACCTTCTTTCTTCAAGCAACTTGACTTCTTGAGTGAAGCAAGTTGTTTTGCTTCTCTTTGCTCCTCTCATCTGCTTCTCTCCTTGGTGGTTCTTTGAAGATCTTTCTCTTAAACCTCACAAACCCTAGGACTTCCAAGCATGATAACTTTTTAGGATTGTTTAGTCCCCCATTTAGCTTTTACCTTTGTGTCATCTTTGAGTCTTCTCTTCTCATCTCATAATCAGGGACTAAACCCTAAAGGCTTTAAGGCTTTGTGATTAAGCTTATGTCTGCATCCTTCTATTAGGATGGAGTGTATAACTTTAATCCTAAGTGTTAAACCCTTAATGTGTTTAAATCCTTTAATCAATTCACTTAATAATCATCAAGACATCAAGCTTGTAACTTGGGCCTCGCATTAGGGTTCTAATTCTTCCTTAATTGGTTAAGAAGGACTAACCCTAGTGTTAATGGACAAGTCCCCCTCAAGTTGTCTTACAAATCATAAAAATCACTTCTTCATATTATCATTAACTAAAATCCACTTAATAAAGGCTTTGTTTTGTCATGAGGTTAATCCCTAATCATGGATTAAGTTGAGGAGTCTTTCTCAGCTTAAATGTTCTCATCTATCATCCTTCTATTAGGATGGTGTAATGGGTCCATTAAATCCTTGATTATGGCTTAAACTCATTACTTAACACTAAACAAAAACACAAAAACATTTAAATAAATACAAGTAGGTTAATGATCTTAATCCTACATCATGGTGTTTAAGTGTGAGGTGCTTACTTCACACTTAAGGTATTCTCATTACCCCTAATCAGAGGGAGGATGTGATGAGTTTACTAACCCATTGGTTTAGGCTTAAGCTCATTTTCCTATGACAAACTTCCAAAAGCAATAAAAGACTGAAAACTCAAAAACAAACAATAATCGTCTCCTCCGGGGTTCTTTTCTCACCTCATTCACTCATAAACGAGAACTTGCTTCTTCCGTCTAATGCAAGACAGTTTGCACCTGAGCCAGACAGGTCATACACTTGAGCATAGGCAAGCAAGCAGTTCACAAGTCAATTTATCTTTCAGTCTCTTTGAGTCGAACTACGGTGTTCTGACTTCCTCATTGCACGAGAGGATACGTAGGCATAACTTAACATTTATCGAACAAAAGTCTCTGTATATTCCCCCCTCTTTCAGCTTTATTCTTTAAGCCTCATAGTCTTGAGCATTTCACTCTTGTTCTTACACTGACACTTCACATATCTCACTTCACTTTCTTTTTACACTGACACTTGCATTCTTTCTAGCTTTGATACACAAATTGCACTGACACTACACACAAATTGCACTGACACTACCCCTTTAAAACACAAATCTTTTAAGCGTGGATCCCGTCGAGTACGACGGACAATATGGGTGCTAATACCTTCCCAGGTTGTAACCAACCCCCTTTCTCAGTCTCTCTGGTTCGCAACCGTCTTATCCATCCTTTTTCTAGGTTTATGCAGCATTAACTTTCCTTCGGGATAAAAATGCCTAGCTGGCGACTCTTTTCTTTTCTTCTTTCGCCGACCGTTCGCGTCTGTACCCCATTTGACTTAGCCTCATTTGGTGGGAGCGACAATAATCACTCTTCTTTATTATCCGCATAAATTCCTCCACTTCTTTCTCAAAGGTACCTTGTCCAGCAACAGGAGTTGTCATTTCTTCGGTCGCTATTTTCTTTCCTTTAGCCTTTGCAGCAGCTTCAACTTCAGGATCTCCTCTCAGAGCTTGAGGAGCAAAAAGACGACCACTTCTTGTAAAACCACCAAACCCTCCGACGTTCACCACAGTCGGGTCAATTGTTACTGACTTACTCTCCACTTTTTGTCCTTCAGCATACACATCTGAGCCATAATGCCATGGAATGGCTTTATCATCAGTATAAGGAATAGGCCCGGGAACAGTAATAGTAACATGACTGACTTCTGGAGCATATATAGTCACAGGCTCCCTCCTGACAGGCATTTCAGCTGGATCATAGTAGATTGTTATGGTGGACACACAATCACCTTCATTATCAACTTTATCAAACTGCAATGACCCTTCATCAATCAGATTCTGCAACCCCACCTTCAAGTCTTCACACCCGTTCACTGAACTCAAACACTTTTCACAATCAGAACCACATCCCGAAAACACTTGTCCTTTTAACAGCCTTTCCTTCACTACCAACAGTGGAGTCTTCACTTCTTCTACGTTCAAAATAAAACTTAACTTCTCACCTCCGTTAACAACATTTATTCTAGCCCCTCCATGGTTTGGAATAGGGTTTGAAGTAACATTAAGCGGTGGTTCATAATTAATCGCCTTTGAGTCGATCAAATCTTGAACTTTATGCTGTAGCGCCTTGTACTTCTCAGTTGAGTGCCCGGGTGCCCCTGAATGGAATGCGCATCTAGCATTGGCATCGTACCCCACTGGAAGCTCTCCAGGTGGAGGTGGTGCTAATGTCCTCAGTTGTATCAGGTTCAGGTCTAGCAACCTCTGCAGCAGTGCAGTATATGTCATGGGAATTGCTTCAAGCACCCTATTAGCCGGACGAGCTTGTCTCGGTTGATAAGGTCTTTGTTGATAATTGTTACGCTGTGGTTGTTGTTGTTGTTGTGGAGTATGTACCTGCTGCACAGGACTAAAAGGGATAGTGACAGTTTCCACTTGCTCATATGATCTTCTATATCCTCGGCCCCGTCCTCGGCCATACACAACATTAGTTTCACCTTCCCTTCTTCTCGGGGGTCCGTTGAAAGCTTTTCTTACACCACTCGAGCTACTCGCACTGGTGTCCTGAATCTTCCCCATCTTCAGCAGAGTTTCGACCCTCTCGCCTGCTATTACTATATCATTGAACTTGGTAGCCGAACAGGACGCCAATCTCACGATAAACACCCCTTATAATGTTCCCATGAACATATCAGCCATCTCATTCTCCAACAATGGTGGTTGTACTCTGGCAGCAAGCTGACGCCACCTTTGAGCATACTCCTTAAACCCCTCCTTAGCATTTTGAGACATGTTATGTAGTTGAGTGCGATTTGGAGCCATGTCCAAATTGTACTGGTATTGCTTCACGAACGCCTCTGCCAAGTCCTTCCAGCTCATAATGTTGACCCTACTCAACTTCATATACCACTCCAAGGAAGCCCCCACCAGGCTATCCTGGAAGTAATACATCCATAGCTTCTCGTCGTCAGTATGGGCAGCAATTCTTCCTACAAAGGACTGAAGGTGAGTCTTTGGACACGCTGTGCCATTGTACTTATCGAAAGTAGGAACCTTGAACTTGTAAGGGATTCTAACCCCTGGAACTAAGCCCAAGTCAGTAATATCGAACCCTAGTGAACTCTGAGATTGAATGGCCCTGATCTGCTCAGCCATCTCTTCAAACTTCCTGTTCATTTCAGCCCCTTGGCCTTCCGCTTCGTCCAGCAAAGTAAACTGTTCGTCTTGACCATCCATTTGTACGTTGTTCAGTCCATCATTGATAATGGTGACCCCTGGCTGTGCCACAGGGATTTCAACTTGAAGGGCGCCAGCACCGTTACGATTACCTCCGTCAGCAGCCCCATTGTTCCTGGATTGACTATTTTCCACCAACTCATGTAAACGTTCCTGATTTTGACCCATCCCTACCATAAGGGTCATGAAATTGTCCATCCCCAATCTCAAGTCAGCTAAATCAGCTTGCATTTGATCCATCACTCTTCCTCTGTTGATTCTTGTGGGATATCTGTGTACGATCGACTGTTCTCGAACCTTCTTGGGAGCTATAGTTCCTGAAACGACATAAACGTTAGAAACTGAAAAACTACCTGCAAAACAAACAAACATGTTATATGCATGCAATGTAACTATTCATGTTTCAAAGTTTTAGGCATTTATGTGCCCCATTTCCGGTATTTGCTCCAGATAACCACTTTGAGTGTTAGTTTTCAAACTTTCCCTTTGAAGAGTATTCAGATCTTAGCAGTATCAGACAAACAAGCTTTGCATATTCAGAAATGGTAATTTGCATATTAATACTACATATCATGGATAACCCACTGCCGGCCAAAAGTTAGAGCACAAACAAAATTTCCCCGAAGGGTTACAAGTTAATACATGAACAAAAGACAAAAGATAAAGCAAGACTCCTACAACAAGCCTGTAGGTAGTCTGAACAACAATAACAAAAACTAAGCTAAAGACCCAGGTTCTTCTGCAGCCACCTCTGTTCTGTTCTTCTTCACACCTGCTCTCAGCTTGAGTTCTTCAATCTCCTTCAGTGCCTCCTCCAAGGCCATATGGCTCTGTGCCAACTGTTGGGTCTTTTCCCTTCGTGTGTTGTGGACCTGTTCCACTTCTTCTTTCTTGAAGGCCATTTGTACCTCGAAAAACTCTTCTTTTTCTTTATACTTCTTCTGCTCTTGTTCCCTTTGGCCTTGCAACCAAACAATGGACTGACGAGCTTCTTTAAGAGTCTTCAAAGTCTTCTTGCGCTCCGCTTCTCTTTTAGATTCCATCCGACCCAACCTCTGAAAGTGAGCTTCTCTTCCAGCAAACTCTTTCTCTTTAGCTTCCAAGGAAGCTTGCATCTTCTGTAGATTTCCCTCTGCTTCATTTTTGGCACGATTGGCAAGATGGTATAAGTTAACCATTTCAGCATTCTCTACTCGGACTTCGTGCAGCTGAGCTTCAAGTTTCTTATATTCTTCACCAGAGACAGTACTCTGACATGGTACTTCTTTAGGATATAATGGAGCTTCCATTGAGAATGGCATGAGAACTTCCTCTACACGTTTTTGCAACCATGTAACAAAATGAGGATATGTCTTGGGATCTACTCTGCCGAAGTTCTTCTTACGTTTCCTCACCCTATGGGCCCAAGCCTGAGATGCTTGTATAACTAACTCCTTGTTTCCCTCCACAGGAAAATACAAAGACGCAACAAATTCTTCCATATTGGGTGGATCTCTCAAAGGATAGCCAAATTGCTTCCTGGCTAATGTTGGATGATAACTGATCACACCCTTCCTTCCTAGCAAAGGTACTCCAGCAAATCTTCCACAACTAACCAACAACTCCTTTCCCAGCAGACCTCTGTCATATCCCCAAGCTATATCCTCAGAAGTTAGCCCCATTAGCCTCCTAGACCACCTCCATTCATCTCTCATCTCCTTGAAAGAGCCTGACTTTGACAATTGCCTAGCAAACCATTCAGCAAATAATGAAGCACAACAGCCCACTGGTCCACCTCTACCTTTCTCATTCCGGTAATGAACGTTGTAGTAGAAATCTCCCAACAGAGTTGGCACAGGATTGCCTTTAACAAATATGGAGATCACTTCCAAGCTCACAAACTCTTTTTCTCCCGGGAAAAGACTAGACCCATACACCATCAAAGCCAGCACAACACCAAAGTCTCCCCACTTACCTTCCTTGGCATATTCTTCAGCCTCTGGTATAAGCACATTCCAAAGGAGTCCTTTGCCTTCACTTTCCTTCAGAGCCTTCTTGACCTTAGCAACTGGTAAACGACAGACTCTAGCTATTTCTTCTTCCTTGAGAACCACCTCAGACCCATAGTAAGGCAAAGTATCTCTGACTGGAACACCCAAAGTGATGGAAATCTCCTCCAAGGTAGGAGCCAAGATGTAATCTGGAAACACAACACCGCAGCAAGGGATCATAAAACTGAAGAAAAATGTGCAAGCTATCCTTCTGGTCTGCAGTAGGTTTGTCCATATACTTCAATATCTGACCATACCTCTTTCTGAAATTCCCCAAACTTGGTCATTCATCAGCCCTGCTAATTTCTGAACACTCTTGACTTCTGGTTGAAGAAAAGTATAATGAACATTCTTTTTCCTTGTGATTCTCTTAACTTCTGCCATCTGGAGAGCTTATAATTACCAGAACTGGGTGCTAACTGTGAACAATAACCTGAAAAATGGAAACACAAATAGTTAATGCAAGTATGATGCAATGCAAATGCAATGCAGGCATATGATCAATCTGGGACCATCTGGATACTGGACAATGGATATAAGGACCCTCTGAATAACTGAAAACCAAGATCTTCTGAGCCATAACCCTCTGATAGAAACTCTTAGAACCAAGAAATCCAGAACCATAAGGACCAAATCACAACAAGGACCACTAATAATGAGGGTATGTAGAGGCCAGGGATTCCTGCAAACCTATAAATCCTTCCCAATCTCACTGGTGTGCTCCGGGTCAGACATCACGGACTCTCAAAGCCGAATAGCAATACTACTTTCACCATTTCCGAGAAATGGCTCATGACCAAATCAGGGAATCGGTTTGGCATTATATACTACGCAGGGAAGCCTCAGCTGAGTTCGGGAAAACAAGGTCATCCTATGTAAGTCCCAGGTGGGCCCTCGGATGCGAATGGGTTTGCCACAAAATGTGGTTTTCCATTGTCATCACTAGAGAGGGAGGTTTCCACAAGGTTCTCAATGATCGGTCCCCAGCTGCACATAACTATCAAGGTTATGAAATGAAAGAGGAAGATCCCCAAATCAAGACATTTCCAAGACGGTCGCAAATCTGGGCGTGGAACTCACTACTACCCCCATGACAAGATCTCATGAGGCCAAAGTGGAACCACTCTAAGTCCTAAGGTGCACTCGAGCTGTGGTAATGTGCTCATCTCTCAGAAACAGTATCACCCAAGCCCACCAAACAGAAAATCCAGTCCAGACAGTCCAGTATATAATATGATGCAGAAAATAAATACTGAAAACTGTAAATAAAGCTGTAAATAAACCGTAAATAAACAACAGTAAAAATACAACACACAACAACAAGCAAACAACACCCAACGAAACAGAAACACGCAAGCGCTAGGAGAGACTCTCAAGGGAACCAGAGATTCTGGTTAGGAAGTCCCCAACAGAGTCACCAGCTGTCGCTCCCCGGATTTCCATCCTGGTACAAACGCGAAAGTGGCGCGGAAAGAGGTAGAGTCGCCAACCAGGCATTTTTATCCCGAAGGAACAGGAATGGTAATGCTGCACAAACCAGAAGAAAGAAGAGGAAGGAAACGGGTCCTGCGAACCAAAGAGACTGAGTTCGGGAGTCGGTTACGACCTGGGAAGGTATTAGCACCCCAGATCGTCCTCCGTACCCGACGGGATCCACGCTTGCAAAGAAATCTATTTCAAAGGGTGAAGGAAATAAAAGCTGCTGCGAAGAAAAGGAACTGAACTAGATAAAAGAAAAGAAAAGGGAACTAAAAAAGAAATGAAAAGGAAAAATGTAGGGAAAATAAAGATTGTGCTCGAACGGGCCCTACCCCGCTGCATACGTACCTCATCTGGACAATGAGGATCAGAGTCACCGTAGTTCCCCTAAATAGGGTTGGAAAGGATTGCTTGTGTCTTAAGGCTCGAACTGCCTATGTCAATGCACAGGTGTTGCAGGCTTGGACGACGAGGGCGTTACCGTCTTGCAAAGTGACAAGTAGTGACAAGTTCGCGTACGGAGTAAAGGAGATGAGAGAAGAATTCCCGAAGTAAATACGCTTATTGTTTGTTTGTGTTTTTTAGAAGCTTTTTACTGAGTGTGTTACAAGGAAGTGAACTCAAGCTCTTTTCCATGTAATGTGCACTTGTCACTACATTCCAAGATGGAATAATAGAACAAGCACACTCAAGTAAGGAGAAGATCCCCAAAACATGAATCCAGAGATTAGGGCTTAGGCTCACTAACTCATTGAATTTATTATGTGTTTTTGTAGTTTTGGATGAAGAAGTGTACTTTAGGATTTTCTTGATGAAGATGATATCCTGATCAGACTTGTGCATCACAAAACAAGCTTGTACTATACCAAGATGGGAAGACTACAAGTGTCTCATGGGATAAGGCTATTGCTCAAGATATCACTTCAATATTTATTAAGTGTCTTCTTAGGGTTTTGATATGAGAAGAGAAGAGAAACAAAAGGATCACAAAGGTAAAAGTCTAATGGGGACTAATGAATCCTAATTGTTATCATGCATAGAAAATCCTAGGTTAGTGAGGTTTACTATCCTAAAGGAAGAGAAGAAAGGAAGAGAAAGAGAAGAAAGAAGAATAAAAGAGGGAAGAAGTAAGGCCTAATCCCCAACAATCACAAGGATAGTATCAATGAAGAAAAGATAAGAGATAAGACTTGGAGATGTGGGAATCTGATAACACTAAAATTCACCGTATTTCTGACTCCGATTTCGCATGCATTCTTAGCTTTTATTGTTATTTTGTTATGTTATTACTTTGTTTTTCTTTGTTTTCAGGATTTCTTTGTAATCGGGGCCTAAATTGAGAAAAGGAGCGAAAAAGGAGTGGAAACGGACGAAAACCAAGAAAATCAGCGTTTTACACTTACGGCATCCACCATGGCGGACGCCATGGGGTCTGCCATGACGTGGCCACGTATCAAGACCACTCCACAACTTCCAAGACCCACGATCCCCACTATTTCATTCCCCATTAGCCTCACGGCGGGCGCCATGGCCTTGTGGTGGGCGCCACAAGGAAAAAACAGTTCCCTCCACTTTTTAGTGGAGGGGGCATCCTGGTTTTTTCCTGCTTTTTGTTTTCCTATAAATAGGACCTTACATTTTCATTTTTCATCATCCAAACTTAGAATCTCTTAGGAATATATAAGTATTAAAGCAGTTATCATTCCACATCAGGGTGTTACTACAATCGAGTGATCGAGTCTGTATACGTCTGTGTGATCGAGTTTTGGAGCACTCTGGGAGGAAGTTAATCCTGCCGCCATTTTAATTCAAGTTCGTATTTTAATTTTCTGCATTGCTTTACTTTCATTTATTATCCGCACTCGCACTACATTTATTTATTTCCTGCACTCGCTTTACTTTATTTATTTCTCGCACTCGCTTTAAATACCTTTATTTCTCGCACTCGCACTACTTTTATTTAATTTCCGCACTCGCACTACTTTTATTTACTTTCCGCACTCGCACTAAATTACTTTTATGAAAAATTATAAAAAGAACTTTTACTTTACTATGTCTAACTAAATCCATAAAGGTTAGAATGTAAGGATCGTAATTAAACCGGTAATCCGTACAATTGTTCGTGGAAACACTTAAGGGCTATTTTATCTTTCAATTTATGTAATTGTTTTTAACTATTTCGAAAACAGCCAAAAGCGCTTTGTCTAGTTCATTAGGAGTTTTTGGATTAAAAAGAAAAGAGATTTTAAAACGATTTTCGGACGCATTATGAAGTTTAGAGTCTGGTTGGTGAGAACCTCTCTTTGCTGAGAAATCCAGGTTAAAATACTTTTCAACTTAGTTAAGATACTATATTTCTTAAAAATAGGTTTACTACTCTAACACAGTATGCACCTTTCTATCCGTGACAATAGGATGAGTTGATTAGGGAGTACAACTCGGTTCTAAATACGCGAAAGCGACAGTTCCTGTTAAATTAGTTCTTTTCAAAGGAGAAAACATTTCCCATAAGTAGTTCTATTAATAAGCACTGGATTATCTATTGATTATGTGAATTACATTCGAGCCTGTCCTTTATTAATTATTTAAAATTACCATTTTATTTACCATTGCGCACTTCTTAAAACCCTTATATTCAGTTTCCTTAGATACACACCATAACAACAGGTACGATAGATTGACACTCGGTCTCTGTGGATTCGACAATCTTTTATATTACTCTGACGTGTTCGTACACTTGCGAAAAACACGCATCATGTTTTTGGCGCCGTTGCCGGGGACCAATTTCGTCAAATTTCATACCTTGTAGTTATACCGTTTAGACTAAGGTTGTTACCCACCGGTCAATGCGAAAGACTCGCAGTGCCGGAAGTTTAGTAGACCATCCAGCTGAACCTGGACGTTACGCTCGCGCACGTTTTTTTCCATAGGAATAGGAGAGCTATGGCCGAAGATCAAAACCGAAGACCTCTTAAGGACTTCTCCCAACCATCAAACGAGGAACCTAGTAAGAGTATAGTAAACCCCGTTATCCCAGCCAATAATTTTAAACTTAAACCATCCTTGCTGCAATTAGTGCAACAGAGACAATTTGCAGGTCTTGCTACTGAGAACCCAAACCAACATTTAAAAAACTTTCTTCAGTTAGCAGACACCTTTAAAACCAATGGAGCTCCTCCTGAGGCGATACGCTTAAGATTATTTCCCTTTTCCCTCAGAGATAAAGCTCTATCATGGTTAGATTCCCTTCCACCCAATTCTATAACAACTTGGGACGACCTTAGGAAAGTTTTCCTTGCTAGATATTTTCCCCCAAGTAAGACCGCTCTTCTTCGAAACCTAATAACCAGATTTACCCAACACCAAGGAGAGTCGTTGTTCGAAGCCTGGGAGAGATATAAAGAATTATTAAGAGCATTCCCACATCATGGCTTAGAGAATTGGCTAATCATTCAAACCTTCTATAATGGACTTCATTATAACACTAAGATGACCATCGACGTTGCCACAGGTGGCGCACTAATGAACAAACCTTACCCTGAAGCTAGTGCCCTTATTGAGGATATGGCCCAAAACCATCAATCATGGGGAGTAGAACGAGCGACAGTGGAAAAGAAGGAAGCCCAAGAATGAATACATGAGCTAAGCTCTATGGACATGATGCAGGCTAAAATGGACGCGTTGGCCCTTAAGGTCGAACATATGTGTACAACTCCGAATACTGTAGCTGCAGTTTCGCTGAATTGTGAGATATGTGGGACGCAAGGACACCAATCCGCCGAATGCAATTTGTTAAATGAGACCAGCCCTGAGCAAGTGAACTACACCCAAGGAAACCCATTTTCAAACACATATAACCCTGGATGGAGGAATCACCCAAACTCCTCCTACAAAAATAATAACCCTATCCAAAATACCGCACCTCCGAGACAACAAGGTTACCAAGCCCCAAGAACAAATCAACCTATGCAACCTGTACCACCAAGTCCGAGCCTTGAGGAAATTGTAGAAAATTTTATCACCGCTCAAACACAACAAAAAAAAGAGTTCATGAACCAAAATTTCCATGTTAACGAACTAATTACCCAGTTAAGAACCAAGGTTGGTCAAATTATTACTCATAATAAGATGCTTGTAACCCAGATCTCTCAGGTAGCTTTAAACCAAGCCCCTCAGACTACACCTGGAGGACAGTTCCCTGGACAACCTCAACAAAACCCGAAAGGGAAAGCAAATGCCATTACTCTACAAAGTGGAACCGCTTATAAGGAACCTTTTAACCCTATATTAAGTGGATCCGAAACTTCTGAGAGAAATGAGGAGAAGGAACCAGATGAATCTGAAAACCCGGAAAGTCAAGAAAAAGGAGAAGAACCTAAAAATAAAACCTATGTACCACCACCGCCATACAAACCACCTATACCATACCCTCAAAGACTAAAGAAAACCCAAATCGATAATCAGTATCAAAAATTCGTTAAGGTTATAGAAAAACTTCACGTAGAAATCCCCTTTACAGAAGCCATCACCCAAATACCTTCTTACACTAAGTTTCTCAAAGACATACTTACAAATAAACGTAGACTTGAAGATCCGAAACCCGTGGAATGTAATTCTATTTCCGAAAATAGGTTAGCAAAGAAAGATAAAGATCCCAGAAATTTTTCCATTCCTTGTATTTTTGGGAATCATGTCATCGAAAAAGCTTTCCTAGACTTAGGAGCTAGTGTGAGCTTAATGCCTTTAGCAGTTTGTGAAAGATTAAACTTAGGAGAATTACAACCTACTAAGATGTCACTTCAATTAGCCGATAGATCCATTAAATACCCTATAGGCATACTTGAAGACGTCCCTGTTAGGATAGGTCAGCTTTTTATACCTACTGATTTTGTTGTCATGGACATTAAAGAAGATGATGACATACCAATCCTCCTAGGTAGACCATTCTTATCGACTGCTGGAGCCATAATAGATGTTAAAAAAGGGAAACTAACCTTTGAGGTAGGTGACGAGAAGATAGAATTTATACTTTCGAAATTTCTTATGGCACCTGTAATAGGAGATGCTTGTTATGCCTTAGATATCATTGATGAATGCATTAGGGAATTAGAACAAGAAGAAGAAACTGAATCTATAAAATTTCCATCAACCCTTATTTTGGAAGATGACAATTATAAAAAACCCTACATTGATGATAACCTTCACGAATGTTTATCTCTTACCCCAGATCCTATGCCTTGCCCTATAAAACCAACCGTAAAACTTAAGGAACTGCCTAAGAACCTGAGATATGAATTTCTCGATGAAGAAATGAACCGTCCAGTTATAGTCAGTGCTATCTTAAACCAAGAGGAAACCGACCAATTGTTAGATGTTTTATGAAGGTATCCATCAACCTTAGGATATAAGATCTCAGATCTAAAAGGAATAAGCCCATCCGTATGCATGCATCGGATTTTGCTTGAAGAAGATTCAAAACCTTCCAGAGAACACCAACGAAGAATAAATCCTATGATGAGTAATGTAGTTAAGACTGAAGTTCTTAAGTTACTAGAGGCAGGTATAATATATCAGATCTCGAACAGTAAATGGGTGAGTCATATGCATGTAGTACCTAAAAAGGGAGGCATCACAGTCGTGCAAAACGAGAAGGGCGAACCTGTAGCAAAAAGAACTGATGGAGGTTGGCGTATGTGCATAGATTATAGAAAATTAAATAAAGCAACTAGGAAGGACCATTTCCCATTACCATTCATAGACCAAATGTTGGAGCGCCTAGCCAGACACTCTTACTTTTGTTACCTAGATGGATATTCAGGATTCTTCCAAATACCTATTCACCCCGAAGATCAAGAAAAAACTACCTTTACATGCCCAATTGGAACTTTTGCCTATAGAAGAATGCCTTTTGGACTCTGTAAAGCCCCTGCCACTTTCCAACGATGCATGATGTCTATCTTTGCATACTATTTAGATGGAATCATGGAAGTATTTATGGACGATTTCTCAGTTTGTGGATCTGATTTCAAAAATTGTCTTATCAACCTTGAGAAAATCCTGGAAAGATGTGTGGAGGTAAACCTTGTGCTAAATTGGGAAAAATGTCATTTCATGGTCACCGAAGGGATTGTTTTAGGACATATAGTTTCCGAAAAAGGTATAGAGGTAGATAAAGCTAAAATAGAAGTCATAGAGAATCTAAAACCTCCGAAGACTATCAGGGAGATAAGAAGTTTTCTTGGACATGCCGGTTTTACCGACGTTTCATCAAGGATTTCTCCAAAATAACAAAGCCATTAACTGGTCTTTTAATGAAAGATCCTGAATTCATCTTCGATGAAAAATGCACTGAAGCATTTAATCTTCTGAAGCAAGCTCTTATTTCAGCACCTATAATGAAACCCCCTGATTGGTCAGAACCGTTTGAGATAATGTGTGATGCTAGTGACTATGCTGTTGGAGTCGTTCTAGGTCAGAAAAAAGATAAGAAGTTACACGTAATTTATTATGCCAGTAGAACCCTAGACGCTGCACAACTCAACTACGCAACAACCGAAAAAGAGCTCCTAGCTGTAGTTTTCGCCATAGACAAATTTAGATCTTATCTAGTAGGAGCCAAAATTATAGTTTACACCGACCATGCTTCCATTCGTTACTTACTAAGTAAAAAGGATGCCAAACCTAGGTTACTTCGATGGATTCTATTACTGAAAGAGTTTGATTTAGATATCCGTGATAAGAAAGGCACAAATAATGTAGTGGCTGATCACCTTTCTAGGCTAGAATACCTGAAACCTAACTCAGTACCCATAAATGACGATTTTGCCTATGATAGACTGATAGCCCAACTAGAAACTATTGAAGATGATAACCCAGACCCACATGAGCATTCTCATAAATCCTTAGTTGTAAGTAATGCACCTTGGTATGCAGACTTTGTTAATTACCTAGCCGCTGACATCATACCCCTTGATCTAAACTACCACCGGAAGAAGAAGTTCTACAATGATGCGAGAAACTTCTATTGGGACGAACCATTTCTTTTCAAGAGAGGTAAAAATGGCATTTTCTGCCATTGTGTTCCAGAAGAAGAGGTACATAATATAATTGAGCATTGTCACTCTGCACCTTATAGTGGACATGCGAGCACATCTAAGACCTACGCCAAGATTCTTCAAGCTGGCCTATTCTGGCCTACTATGTGGCGTGATGTCCATGCTTTCATTGTCAAATGTGGCAGATGCCAACGTACAGGAAATATTTCAAGACGTAAAGAAATTCCTCTGAGAAATATCTAAGAAGTAGAACTCTTCGACGTATGGGGTATAGACTTTATGGGACCGTTCCCACGATCTTTCGGAAATCAGTACATCTTAGTAGTTGTTGACTACGTGTCTAAATGGATTGAAGATATTGCCGCACCCACGAACGACACCAGAGTAGTCATCAAATTATTCAAAAACTATATATTTCCCAGGTTTGGACCCCCCGTTTTGTCATAAGTGATGGAGGATCACACTTGATATCGAGAATATTTGATAAACTTTTAAGCAAGTATGGAGTTAAGCATAGAGTAGCAACACCATACCACCCACAGATCAATGGACAAGTGGAAGTATCTAATAGGGAGATCAAACAAATTCTTGAGAAGACTGTCTCTATATCCAGAAAAGATTGGTCGCAGAAACTTCAAGAAGCGTTATGGACCTATAGAACTGCTTTCAAAACCCCTATAGGAACAACCCCTTATCAACTAGTCTATGGAAAATCATGTCACTTACCTTTTGAGGTGGAGCATAAGGCCTATTGCGCCATCAAAACTTTGAATTTGGATTACTTAACTGCTGGTGAGAAACGTATCCTTGATATCCACAAATTAGAAGAGCTTAGACAATCTGCCTACGAAAATGCCATCATATACAAAGAAAGAACAAAAGCTTGACATGACAAAAGAATCATAAGAAGAGACTTCAAAATAGGCGATCCTGTTCTCCTGTTCGATTCTAGGTTACGACTTTTTCCAGGGAAACTTCGTTCGAGATGGACTGGCCCTTTCGAAGTATCTAAGATCCTAAGATCTGGTGCTATTGAAATCAAGAACCAAACATGTAAATCGTTCATCGTCAATGAACAGAGGTTGAAGCCCTACGAAGGAGGTGACATCCCAACAACATACACCTGCCATACTCTAAGCGATCCACCATATCCTCCAGATGATTTATAAAATCTAGTCGTCGAGCTAATGACGTTAAACAAGCGTTGCATGGGAAGCAACTCATGGTTTTCTTATTTACGTAATTTTTACTTATTTATTTTTCCTTTATTTTAATTTGTTTACTTTATTATTATGTCAGGACTAACGATTTAATGTTTTATGTGATTTCAGGACTTGTTTGTTAACCTTGTGCAGAATGCAGAACCCCGATGACATGCACGTGGCCTTTAGAGACGACGCACAGAGAGAGCGTTACTATGTCCACATGAGACGCCCTATGGCTCCTACCAGGTACCCTGACCATGATTGCATGGATGCCTTAGGGATAGAGCCAAGCGTCAGATTCTTATGCCATCAACTCCAGTGGGACCAGTTTGACGATATGAACAACACCTACAGGAACTTAACTCTAGAGTTCCTTAACTCATTTCATTATGATCCTTGGGCTGGACCCGATGGATATGCTGTTTTCAGGTTGTTCGGGATTGACTACTCCTTCTCTCACAAAGAGTTTGGTGATTTACTAGGTTTCCAGACTACTCCTGATGCTATTCCAGAGACACCGATGGTGTATTTTATGAGCAGAGAAGTGGAAACGTTTTGGTCTAACATCTCAGGTGGAGGGAGACAAGATCCTTCCACTCAATTTTCTCAGGTAATCCATAATCCTGCGTTAAGGTACTTCCAGATGATTCTGGCACATTCTTTCCTAGGTTTGCCAGATACAGAGACTCTGCTGAGTGAAGAGGAGATTTTCCTACTATTTTGTGCGACTCAGTCTTGCCCAGTTGCTTGTGGCAACTTTCTGTTGAAGGGCCTTGCTAGTTCTGCCAGATCATCTATAGGCATCATACATGTCGGTGGGAGTGTTACACAGATAGCTACTGCATTGGATTTGTCTCGCAAATTATTGCACCTCAGGACCTTCTGCTACTACACCACCCTGGATGTTGACTTTTGTCTTGACAGAGGACTGATGAGGAGGGCTTCTTTTGAGCCCAACACTTTTAGATTACTGATCGACGACGAAGTGATACATTACTTTACATTACCAGACCCGCTGATGACCAGTGTCCATGACCCTGCCAATTGGAGTTATTCTTTAGAGGGTTATGGAGAGACTGTCGAAGAGCCGAAATCACCTCCCGCCGCTGAGTACACTCCTACACCTCTTTCTCCCCGAATCACTGTTATGTCTAACTATATGTCTCTATAGCCGCATGATCTACAGACCTAGATTTATGAGCTCCGCAAGGAGACTTCCATGCTCAAGCAGGAAGTATCGGACTTGGCATTACAGATCGAGGTAGCTGATCTCACTCATGCCTCAGAGGCCGATGCTCTATATTAGGAGATTGAAGAGCTTCGGAGGGAGATAGTTGAGATTCGTGGATCAAATCAGGAAGAGAGGCCTACCACATGATCGTTTTACACTGACATTATTACCCTAGTATTTAATTTCTTTTTCATGCTTTATTTTATTTCTCGCATCTCCAGACATATTTTATATTATCGCATATATTACATTTTTTCATGTACTTTGATTTTATCTTATATATTATTTCATGCACTGATCTCATTTTTCTCTTTTCTTTTGTTTTTATTTTATTTTATTTTATGTCGAATAAAAAAAATATAAAGACAAAAATATTTTTATTTTTGTCTTCATAAAAGATATATGCAAGCTTCATGCCTTAGAAGAAGAAAGGAAACGCTATCTGGACGCCCGAAGACAAAAAGGTACGCGAAGCCCACATGGATTTTTCACAACAACTGATGGAAAACATGAGCTTCATGCAACAGTCACGATTGGTTTCGGATCTTGCCTACAGTAACGTTTGTCGTGCCTTGACCGACATCACATCAGAGCAGGCCCGTCAGCGAGAAGTCAACCGCCGACACTACCAGCTTATGGAGGCCACTCAGGGTTCCATCCTAGGTAACCTTCGAGAGGTCCGGGGTGCCCAGGCTGCCTTATCGGCACGACTTGACCGGAGGGACCAGCAGCGCAGTAGATCCCGTCGTTCCAGACCATCACAGCAGGACGGCGAGGGCACCAGTGCTCCTCTGCAGTAGTTTTTCAGGTTACCCTCCCTATCTTATTTCGAAACATTGGGGACAATGTTTGATTTAAGTGTGGGAGTGGATTTTATTGCTTTCTGTCATTTCCCTTTCAGTTATTTCCCTTTTCAGTAAGTTATTTAGTTTAATTTTCTTAGATAATGCATGAGTCTGACGAGTCACCAGTATAGTGTATTTTTAGTACATCCTCATTTTTTCCCATTTCCTTAGCCTTACCAGAAAATTTTTAAAAAGAAAACAATGTTGTTTCACATGTTTTTTGGGCTTTGAGACAGGTTTAGATTAGGATGTGGTGACTTAGGTCAACTTTTTGAAACATCAACACCATTGTAGCACCATAGACCTCTTGAATATAGGAGTCACTCCTAAAACCCACACCATGGCCTTTATTATCATTCAAAAAATTGTCCTAAGTAGTTTATTCTAGCAGTCAGCTCCGGCCTAAGCATGCTCTACGTAGGGGGCCGATGAACATAAGTGAATGATCCAGTGCTAAAAAAAAATAATAAAAAAAAAAGAAAAAAAAAAAGATAAAAGGCAAAACTATGGGATAGGTGACCCTCACAAAGTCATTTAAACCGAAAAAAGAGAAGAAAAAAATTTTGCCACACAAAGAAAACAAAATTGCAGTCACCTATTGTTAGTTGGTTCAGAGGTATCTAGCACTGAACTTGGTAGGGCGGATTACGATCCGATCCTCCGCAGCTACATTTAGGCGAAATAAAAATAGGTTTACACATACTTATGTGCCAGAAACCTTATGTTATGGATCAGAATCACTAACCGGTCACTCTACTATGAAGCATGTACGGATAACGGGCTTAATGTGATTGCGCCTGAATGAAAAATGACCCAAAAAGATGAGAAGATAGGCCTAGGTATTGTGGGATGATATGGGGTGGTTAATATAGGATTGAAGTTTGTGTTTGTGTTATTATGGTACCCTTGGTTCACTTAGTTAGTACTTGTCACTGCATCCTGACTTGAACTTAGAAGCCCTTTAATGTTTGCTTGAGGACAAGCAAAGGTCTAAGTGTGGGAGAATTTGATAACACTAAAATTCACCGTATTTTTTACTCCGATTTCGCATTCATTCTTAGCTTTTATTGTTATTTTGTTATGTTATTACTTTATTTTTCTTTGTTTTCAGGATTTCTTTGTAATCGGGGCCTAAATCGAGAAAAGGATCGAAAAAGGAGTGGAAACTGACGAAAACCAAGAAATTCAGCGTTCTACACTTACGGCATCCACCATGGCGGGCGCCATGGGGTCTGCCATGACGTGGCCACATCTCAAGACCACTCCACAACTTCCAAGACCCACGATCCCCACTCTTTCATTCCCCATTAGCCTCATGGAGGGCGCCATGGCCTTGTGGCGGGCGCCATAAGGCAAAATCAGTTCCCTCCACTTTTTAGTGGAGGGAGCATCCTGGTTTTTTCCTGCTTTTTGTTTTCCTATAAATAGGACCTTAGATTTTCGTTTTTCATCATCCAAACTTAGAATCTCTTAGGCATATATCAGTTTTAAAGCAGTTATCATTCCACATCGGGGTGTTACTGCAATCGAGTGATCGAGTCTGTATACGTCTGTGTGATCGAGTTTTGGAGCACTCTGGGAGGAAGTTAATCCCGCCGCCATTTTAATTCCAGTTCGTATTTTAATTTTCCGTATTGCTTTAGTTTAATTTATTATCCGCACTCACACTACTTTTATTTATTTCCTTCACTCGCTTTACTTTATTTATTTCTCGCACTAGCTTTAAATACCTTTATTTCTCGCACTCGCACTACTTTTATTTACTTTCCGCCCTCGCACTACTTTTATTTACTTTCCACACTCGCACTACTTTTATTTACTTTCTGCACTTGCACTAAATTACTTTTATGAAAAATTATAAAAAGAACTTTTATTTACTATGTTAACTAAATCCATAAAGGTTAGAATGTAAGGATCGTAATTAAACCGGTAATCCGTACAATTGTTCGCGGAAACATTTAAGGGCTATTTTATCTTTCAATTTAAGTAATTGTTTTTAACTATTTCAAAAACAGCCAAAAGCGCTTTGTCTAGTTCATTAGGAGTTTTTGGATTAAAAAGAAAAGAGATTTTTAAACGATTTTCGGACGCCTTATGAAGTTTAGAGTCTGGTTCGTGAGAACCTCTTTTTGCTGAGATATCCAGGTTAAAATACTTTTCAACTTAGTTAAGATACTATATTTCTTAAAAATAGGTTTACTACTCTAACGCAGTACGCACCTTTCTATCCGTGACAATAGGAGGGGTTGATTAGGGAGTACAACTCGGTTCTGAATACGCGAAAGCGACAGTTCCTGTTAAATTAGTTCTTTTCAAAGGAGAAAACATTTCCCATAAGTAGTTCTATTAACAAGTACTGGATTATCTATTGATTATGTGAATTACATTTGAGCCTGTCCTTTATTAATTGTTTAAAATTACAATTTTATTTACCATTGCGCACTTCTTAAAACCCTTATATTCAGTTGCCTTAGATACACACCATAACAACAGGTACGATAGATTGACACTTGGTCTCTGTGGATTCGACAGTCTTTTATATTACTCTGACGTGTTCGTACACTTGCGAAAAACACGCATCAGAATCACATCCACACCTCTCACTTACCAAAGCCCCTGAAATGGTTAGTGACATAAGAATAAATGCAACACAAAATGAACATAATGCCAAACCAAATTTACACAACCAGAAGTGAAGCCATAAACAAAAATTCCAAATGCAAACTCAAAGCACAAGAATGAGAAAAGAATTATACAACTCAACATGAAGCATTATGAATCACCATGACAAACAAAGTGAACATGAGAGGATACAAAGCAAAATAGTCAAAGCAAAACCACAAAGTGCAAAACCAGAACCCTAACATGTTAAGAAAGTGTCTAAGGATCATGTAAGATGAGGAGAAGAAGCACACAAAGTCAAATATGTACATCATGAGAAGTAAAGAAACAAAGGAAGTGAAGTGAGCATGCATAAGTGTGAATGAACATCAAGAGCAACCAAACACAAATGTTTCCAAGGTACAAACACAAACTCAAGACCGGAGGGGTATCAATAACCTAAGATGGCTCTAAACAACCTAAAGAAGTTTGCACAAGTGCCCTTCTAACCTAAGGAGTAACCATATGACCTAAAAGAAGCAAAAGGGAACAAGTAAGGGACAAAAATTCAAATCAATTCAAGTATACATCCAAAAATTCCACAAACTTGCACAAATGATCTTCAATCATACAATATCAACATGCCAAAAGGAGGGGATCAAATTCAGAGGCTTGGCCATTCAAAATAAGGGTTCAAACATGGATTAGGGTTAGAAGGCTTCATGCACAAGTTAGAGACCAAAATTAATTAAGAAACTTTTAAAAATCAGAACAAAAATCATCAATAAACTATATCTCATCATGAATCCAGAGCAAAAAGAATCATTTAAAAATTCAAAATAATGACCAAGATAGAAAATGAACAAACCAACATGCTTCAAAATGAAATAAAATCAATTAATTAAAAGAGCTAATTAATTTCCACGTGACAATTAAAAATAAATAAAAAATAAAAAATACCAAAAATTAGAGAAAACTAAAAGAATCACTCATGAATTTTTTTATAATATTTGGAGACCTAATTCTATTTTTAAAAATTAAAAAGCAAACTGAAAATAAAAAAGAAATAAAATATGAGAAACCAAGCCTGGGGGTGCATTCAGCAAACAATTCCAGTTCAATTCCATTGGGCTTTAAAACAGGGGGGGACGAATAGCAAGGGAGGCCCACCTAGTCTGCGGAGGCTCACAACAAATATGGTGGATATTCACAAAATCAGGAAAAAACAAGGACCCTCAGATCAAATGCACGCATGAGATTGAGTCATTCATTAAACACAATATGCACAATGATTGGCCTGGGTGAGGAGTGTATGGTATTATGGTGTGGTGAGAAACAAAACGCATTATTCAGAAAACATAAAATCACGTGATAGGGAGGGTGCACTTTTAATGTGTTGGCAGTGTGTGAATCATCCAGATCATGCATCCTACGGTTCATGCTCATCTTCTTCCTTGCAAACTCAAGTGAACAAAATCCAGAATCCGGTGACCGGAGATAGGGCTACAGCACCGGAAAATTCAAACCAAGAACAAAACATCACATAAATGATTCAAACTATCCAGATCAAGCAAACAAACCTCACTGAATCCAAAAATGAACTTAGATTTCTCATTAGATCACCACACAAACCGGATCGAAGCAAAACAAAATCATACATCAAACTTTGAATCCACATATTTCACTCAATAATGCATCAAAATCAAATCCAAAGAGTGTAGAATAATCAACACAACACTTAGATCATAAAGCACATCTAAAAACAAACATCCAGATCCACGAATTCAGTGAGTTACCTGAGTTTGCAGAGTTGGAAATTCAAAAGAAATCCCTCCTGAGGGTGTAGAGTTGCTTATCTGGATCTCCTCTTGCAAAATAAATGCAAGGGGAAGCTTGAGAACACCTGGATTTAGAGCTTCGAAGCAAACTGCTCTGAACTGCAACTTCTTGTTTCTTCACTTTCAGCTTTGATTGATGAGAGAAATGTGATCCTTGAAGCTTGTAGAAGAATAATATGAAGAGAAATGAGAGAGGTGTGGCTTGGGGAGAGATATTCGAAAACTTTTGCTCTTGTGCATGAAACTTTGAATCTGAGAAATGAGAGAGTGCTAGCTTGCATTTAGGGCATGATTGGCTTTTATATCATGTGCATATTACCCTGATTAGGGTTTTGTGGTGAGTGGTAGCATGAGTTGTGTGATAGGGGTTGTTTTGAAAAATTGCATGAAGAATGAGAATGATCCATTTACTCGTGCATTTTTATTCCCCCTTGCACATGTTAAACTCTCATCCCAGCCCTTGATTCATGATGAAATGATTCTGCCCCTCAGATGTTGGTGTCATGCTTTTCTCATGATCATGCATTTTTTGCTTTTTGTGAAATACACCACATCCCATGCACGAATTTTATGTTATTTTTGGAGCAAAACAAAATTTATGCAATGCCTTATAAGAGTATGATCTTATTTGGTTCATGAAACAACTTGAAAATGATATTCATGCGCTTTTGCATTTGAAGTAAACTTGAAATTCATGTCATGCCCTAAAATTCAAGTAACTTTCGAAGGGCCTATCTCCCAATCCATAAGGGCTATGAAAATTCACTTGTACTTTTTAAAAATGGGAGAATTTAATCTTCAACTTTCATGTTTGATGGCAATTCATTTGAAGCTTTTTTCACTAAGTTATGTGTCTTTGAAAATTAGGGCAAAAAGTTGCCAAAATTAGAAACTTCCATGACCAACCACATGCCAAAATGGAAAACTCCTCAAAACCTTTTGATCCTTGATTTTTGACTTTGCCAAACCTCTTCTAAGGTTATAAGAACACCCCTTGACTTGAAAAATAGGGTTGGACCCTTTGAATTACCACAATTGACTTCTACAATGCACAGTTGACCAATTTCTTCCTCTACAAGCAACCGTTGAAATACCTGACTTCCACAAGGAATTTTCTCACCAAATTTCATCCCTAGGATCCTCTTAATATATGAAAGACTTTTCGCAGATGAAATGGCCAAAGTCACAAAGTTTTCATGCCTGAAACTCAAACCCTAATTTGGGATCATTGTGTAGGAGCTTGCCCTAGCTTGAATTCCCTGATGATCCTCCAACATCCTGAGCTTTTGTGAATGATCTAGAGCTTGTGAATGCAATGTAGATACCTCATAGGACTTTGGAAAATCCATTGGGCCTCTTTTTATAGCTTGTAATGCTTCAAATCCCTCCACATATAATCATATGCCTAATGCTAAGTCATGAGAATGTTATGCCTCATTTTTCCATGCAAAGATGCCAAGGATATGGTATGCTCATGATGATTATGGTATGATGATGATGCTTAAAAAAGAAGAGGGCAAATTTGGGGTGTTACATTAAGTAGGCTCATTATCCCTGATCAGGGAGGATATAATGAGTTTACAACCCTTGATTAAGGCTTAAGCTCATTATCCTATGCAAAACACCAAAAAACAATAAAAAACTGAAAACACAAAAACAAACAATAATCGTCTCCTCCGGGATTCTTTTCTCACCATATTCACTCTGAAAAAGAGAACTCTCTTCTTCCGTCTAATGCAAGACAGTTAGCAATCGAGCCAGACGAGTCACACACTTGAGCATAGACAAGCAAGCAGTTCATAGAAAAAAATCTAGTCTCTTTGAGTCGAACTACGGTTTTCTAACTTCCTCATTGCACGAGAGGATACGTAGGCATAACTTAACAGTTATCAAAAAAAAGTCTCTTTGTCATCCCCCTCTTTCAGCTTTCTTTTCTAAGCCTCGGTCTTTGAGCACTCACCCTTCTTTTTGCACTGACACACTGTACATTCATTCCTAGATTTTCATACACATTCAGCACATACACTATCCCCCTTTTACACACAATCAAGTAAGCGTGGATCCCATCGAGTACGACGGATAATCTGGGTGCTAATACCTTCCCAAGTCGTAACCAACCCCCTTTCTCAGTTTCTTTGGTTCGCAACCGTCTTATCCATACCCTTCCAGGTTTATGCAGCATTACCTTTCCTTCGGGATAAAAATGCCTAGCAGGCGACTCTATTCAACCTCAACCTCCAACATCGCCGACCGTTTGCGTCTGCACCGGGACGAAAGTCCGGGGGGCGACACACTACCTTAAAGTAGTCTACCTCTGACAATTCCAGCTCAGGATGGAGACACAAAACTTGTTCATTTGCTCTATCAAAGGCCTCGTCACTAGTAGAGAGAACATCAATCTGAGCCTTCTTAAGAGACTCCTTGAGGTCATCATTAGAAGCCTGGAGATCATTATTGGAATACTCGGCCTGCATTAGTTTCTCGTTAAATTACGAAAAGGCAGATTTATTTTCCAATTCCAATGACTTTTTTCGCTTCTTTTCTACGAATAGATCCTTCTCCAAGCCATATAACTTCTCCGATTGAATTTTTTGAGCATCCTTCAGCTAGGTGATATCCTCTTTAAGATTTAACTCCATTTTCTCATACTCATCACTGGATTCAAATAAACTACAGGCCAGAACATCGCACCTCATAAGATAAGAACTCATATTCTGAGTAATCTTCTGTCGACCAATAGATTTGACTTTGTTGACATCTTTAGTGGTGTTAAGGTGATCGTAAAGAAATTTGAGCCCATCAAAGTTGTTGGACCAAAACATGAACTCCCTAGATGCATGACTTTCCCTAGGACCTTGAATGATGGATGTAATCTCCATATCAGCCTGACAAATTTCTTCACTCATAAGAGTTTTGAGTTTCTTATGAGCAATCTGAGGAATATCCTTTTGAGTAGGAGGAGTAGAAGACTGGGGTTTGCCTTTACCCGAGATTTTTTTGGAACTCGCTCCCCATTGGCGCTTTGATGCACAGATCTGTAACCCAAATAACTAGGATTTGACCATAGAAACTCCATCGGTTCCCTTCTGAGTAGCACGAGATGCTTGCATCAATTTCTTCTGCTCAGCTATGGATAGATTTTTCATTTTGTCTTCAATCAAATATCACAATAAAAGTGGTATAAGTATTAAAATAGAGGTAAAACATGAAGACTCGGAATAAAGGATGGTAGATACTAAAAAAGACGAGGAGTTCATCATTTAAAGGCAGCATATCTTGGACCTTCATCATACATAATGAGTCGAGAACGGCCAGGGCTTGGGTTTCTAGATCACTCAATTTCACATAATTAAAGGCGTTGATCGGAAATGGATATTTAGTCCAGTAAAGATGAAAACAAGCTTGACCATCCGAATCATATAACACTTGTGGACATCTCAGTCCATATTTTACTCTCAGAAACCGACCTTTAAAATTATTATAATTTGAAGTGTAAGCCTAAAGAAAGCTCTGACGAGGAATACCGCTCTAATGTGTACCCAACTACAGTTGTCGACTCCTTTCACTTTGAAAAAAGAGAAAAATAAACCATTCGAGGGAATAATATTTAAAACCTCACACACTCTCTTAAAAGCTTTCATGAAACCCCAACTGTTAGGGCAAAGTTGAGAAGGTGATATATTTACAGTCTTTAGAACACCCACTTTGAAATCAGAAAAAGGAAAACTACATCGAAGTCCTTTAGGATTACAATGTAAATATATAAAAAAATCCTTAGAAGAACCTTTAGGACGAAGAATACACACTTGTTTTCCGGGACCGCATGGCTCTAAAATTACATCATCCTTGGACCTAGTTGAAGATATATTCCTTAGGGATCGCATCTTAGAGAATTCCATGTCAACAATGGAGCTATTTTTGTGATTCATGACCTCAAGGTCAAAAAGAGCAGTCATATCCATCAATATCTCCATAGAACCAAAGGAGTAAGAGCTAGAGTCAAAATTACTTTCAGAAGTGAGAATGTCACTATAAACTTTGTGCATGACTCGTCTATACTCCTTTATTCCTAGAGCACTCTCTAACTCTTGCATGTATTGGTCCCATATTTCTTTTTTCTCTTCGGAACTTTTATGTGTTGAAAGCTCTAGAGGTTTGACTAAATTTTGGTGAATCAAAGTAAGGACAAAGATGAAGAAAGATAGGAATGCGCAAGTGTGAAGAAATCTATCAAAGATAAATATGTCAAAGAATATGTTTCCACCTGAAGACTCGACATCGTGTACTATTACAAAAGAAGATTTAAATCTGGTTCAAATCTTCTTCAAAGATTCTCTCCAACAAATCAACAACAAATCAATGAATCAGAAGACAAAAGATGAAGGCACATGGATCAAAAGAAGATTATAAATAGAAGTCCTTAGACCTATAGATAAATAACTAATCCCTGTAAGACTTTGAAAAAGTAGAAAATAAGGTTCATGGTTTGAAAGTCGTTGGCTTTCTTGTGATGTAAGTCACCCTTGTATCAGTAGGATACATTGAGGTAGACATAGTTATTGATACAGATTCAGAAACCATTAGGTAATGAATTATATATTGTTCTTGGATGAAGCTGATAAGCATATCTAATGAGAAAAGACAGCCAAAGAGAGTTGGTTGAACATTGGATAGAAAGTAGGATTTTTGTGAATCGTAAAGTTGCGGAAGTGCAACATGAAGGAGTTACTGGGTGCAACCTGATACCGTTGTGGGGTGTGCAATTATGAGGAAGTGAGATGGGGATCTTGTATTAGCAGATGGGTTTCTGTGAAAATGAATTACAATGGGTATGATTAGGTAAAAGGTTTGTGTTTACCTGTACAATGAGCATTATGTACAATCAGTAATCCATTTATAGTGTAATCTTCTTCCTAGATTGGGATCCCCTAGAAGAGATACTTTCTGGTTGTTCAATAAGAGAAGTTATTATGATCATCCATTCTGAAATAGTTGGAGGGTATTGATGAACTGGATGAGTGTTCTAGGTCAAAGGGGACAACACGATGGCTGTTAAAATCTTCTATAACACCCAATAATTTATTTAATGTTCTGAATAATATTATTTGATATCAATATTGTTCCAGATTACTCTAAGAAATTTTAACGGAAATAAATAGAGTAATCAGCGGAATTTTATTTTATTAATTAATATTAGCTGACTCAGAGGTTTTATAAAATATTGGATCAAGAGACATTATTGGATACTCTCTATTTTGGACCCATTGGTGGGGAAATAAGTTTCTCCTTTATATTATGTGTTATAAAAAGTAAAATAGGGAAATGAGAAGTTAGTAAGGAAGAAGAGAAAGAAGGAAAAGAGAAGAAGAAGAGAAGTGAACCTTAGAAATTCAAATTCAACATTCTTCATCATTCGTCCGTCGAATCAACTCTTTATTTCTGCCAATCTTCATCTCTCGAGGTGGATTCCTAGTTAGAAGCTTTTGTTTGGATTTTGGTTGAGTTGTAGAGTTTATGAGGTTTTAGGTTTTGGTAGAAATCTTAAAAATCAGAAGTCTTAAACGGTTAAAAACTCAACAAATTTCTAGTATATGATTCTAAATATGTTTGATGTTGGTTTCCTCTGTTGGTTGAGAAGTTGATAAGTTTTTACCCCCTTTAGTGAAGTGTTGTTCGCACCTCAGTTCTGCAGAATTCACATAGGTCTCTTAGTGAGCAAATCAATTCCCAGAATGGTCAGAATACAGGGAGTTGCTCGCTTAGCGAGCATACCCCTCGCTTAGCGAGACCTGGAAGTTAATGTGTTGTGTTCTTAATCCATAACTTCCTACTCGATTATCCGATTCAAATGTTCTTTATATCGTTGGAAAACTAGAATTATGTACTTTTACATGATGTTGAAAAATATTATTTTTACCCGACATTTACCCGACTTTTCCTGACTTTTCATATAATTGGAATTATGTTAACTTTGGAAGTATGAGCTAATGGAGATAAAATTTACAACTTGTGAGGTATCTAGGACTTTCCCTCAGGATAGTGTGTCTTGAGTATTTATATCACTTTAGGACCTCCATATTAGTCTTGATTAAGTATCAACGTGGATACCTTTACGTTACGTTAGAGAATCCGTAAAGACTAGAGGCATCGTTTAAGGCATGTGTGTGAGGTTTGTGGTGGGTATTCCATTGAGTCCCACGGGAAGCATATTGAGGCTTGTGGTGGGTATTCCATTGAGTCCCACGGGAAGCATATTGAGGCTTGTGGTGGGTGTTCCATTGAGTCCCATGGGAAGCATAGTGAGGCTTGTGGTGAGTATTCCATTGAGTCCCACGGGAAGCGTATTGAGGCTTATGGTGGGTATCCCATTGAGTCCCACGGGAAGCGTATTGAGGCTTGTGGTGGGTATCCCATTGAGTCCCATTGGAAGCGTATTGAGGCTTTTGGTGGGTATTTCATTGAGCCCCACGTGAAGCGTTAATAACTTATGGAATGCCCCTTTTGTTTTAGGTTACTTATAGAGAAGTGACTTCAGTACGTTATGGAATGTTGGAAATTGAACCCTTAGAGCCAAGAGCACTCTAAGATAGGGAACTCATTGGGATGTTTTATCTCACCCCATGTTGATGTTGTTATTCCAGGTACTTTAGGTTCCGCAAAGGGTAAAGATAAGGCGACTTGATTATCTTTGCTTGTTTGATGGTATCTTCCGCTGTGGACTTTTGAGATCTTTGGATCTAGTTCTTAGAATTTTATTTTGTGAACATCTTGTATTATTTATAGCCTTTTTACTAGTACCTTATGTTATAGTGGCTATATTTATGCAATGTGTAACTAAGAACTTGTTGTATTTCAATACCAAACTTAAATTTATATATGAAAAAAATGCTTTGAAGTATTTATTTTATATGTGGATATTACAGTTGGTATCAGAGCAGGTCTCATCCTCGACCTAGCCTTGGAATATTATAAGTGTTCTTTCCGTTCATACAAGTAATATCGTTGTAGGACTAAATGTTATGGTTATGATATTGAGCCTAATCAACTTAAGCTTGTTTTGATGACATTTAGGAATATGGCTGGTAGGCGTGGAACTCGTACTCGACCTAGTGTCACTTCTCCTGGTAGTGATCAACCGAGTAGTGATGGGAATGCTCCTATGTTCCAATTCATGCAACAGATGCAGCAGTAGCATCATCATCAGTTCATGCAGGAGATGATGCACCAAATGAATGGAGGTCTGCATCCTTAAGTGGTTACTCCTAAAGTTGGAGGTGGAACATTCCGAGACTTTTTCCGCATGAATCCGCAGGAGTTTCATGGTGGGTTGGATCCGGTTAAGGCAGATGAATGGGTAACCAGGATGGAGAGGATTTTCCGGATTGTGATATGTGGTGAAAAAGACAAGGTTACTTTTGTGTCACATTTACTAAAAGGTCTTGTTGCTAGGTGGTGGGAAAGTGCTTCAAATCTTATGGCGGTGCAAGGAATTCCAAGAGTGTGGCAACAGTTTAAGGTAATATTTATGGAGAAGTACTTTCTGAGTTCCTTTAGAACCCAAAAAGAATTTGAATTCCAACAGCTTAGACAGGGGAGCATGACTGTGGCCAGTTATGCTGATAAGTTCGAAGACATGGAAGCCTACTCTAGGCAAGCCATGTATGCTCCAGATGAAAGATGGAAGATTGATGAGTTCTTGTTTGGTTTGAGGGCCGAAATCTCCCATAGTGTCTCTCAGAGGGAGTTCACTACCTATTCCGAGTTATTAAGGCAATGTTATGTCGTCGAACATAGTTTGATGAAAATGCAAGAGGAGGCTAGTGTTGGAAGAGCGATTCAAAGTGATCTAGGAAGAAACAATAAACCTTTTAGGCCAAGGCCTTAGCCTTTCAAAGGGAAGTAGGTGATGAGTCCTAGATCTAGTGCTCCTCCTATGTGTTCCAGGTGCCATAAGGGCCATTTTAGAAGTTGCCATCCCAGCGGTACAACATGCTTTAATTGTCAGAAGGTGGCTCACTATGCTAGAGATTGCCCACAAAAGAAGGATCAAAATCAAGCGATAGTTTATATTATGGATGCTAGAAAGACCAAAGTCGATGACTCTCTCATTGGGTGTACATGTCTTGTTAACAATTATCCTTGTCTTGTTTTATTTGATTGTGGGGCTACGCATTCTTTTGTATCTACTAGTTCTGCGAAGCAACTTGGGTTGCAAGTTTTTCCCATATCTCCTCTGATGGTGGTTACTACCACTATGGATGAAACTGTTGAGACACCCCTTAGGTGTGAGAATTATACATTGTCTGTGAATGGTAGAGTTTTTCAAATTGATCTCATTTGTATGCCTCTTAAGAAAGTTGATGTGATCCTGGGAATGGACTGGTTGTCTACCAATTCTGTGTTTATTGGATGTGAGGAGAAGTTGATCCTTATTCCATCCGTTGAAGCACCTTCGAAGAATGTTTTAACAACGATCTTAGAAGGTACAATTGGAATGGTAAATTTTCTATTTGAAAAAGAGAAGTATGTTTTTATTTTCCTTATTAAAGAGGAGATTTATGGCCAACAAGTTTTGAATATTCTGATAGTTTATGAATTTCCTGATGTTTTCCCCGAGGATGTCACTTCCTTACCTCCGGTGACAGAATTTGAATTCTCTGTTGACCTGATACCGGGGACGGCTCTTATATCTGTTTCCCCTTATCAGATGTCACCACTAGAGTTAAGAGAATTGAAGGATCAATTAGAGGATTTGATGGAAAAGCATTTTGTAAGACCCAGTGTTTCGCCGTAGGGAGCCCCTGTTTTGTTGGTGAAGAAGAAAAATGGTGGTATGCAGTTGTGCATAGACTACCGTAAATTGAACAAGGTTACCATTAAGAATAAATACCCATTTCCGAGGATAGACGATCTTCTAGATCAGTTGAAAGGAACTTGTGTGTTCTCGAAGATTGATCTGAGGTCGGGCTATCATTAGAACCCGTTATGGCCATTACAAATTCTTAGTAATACCTTTCGGTGTGACGAATGCTCCAGCTGTTTTTACGGATTACATGAATCAGATATTTCAAGACTACTTGGATCAGTTCATGGTGATCTTTATCGATGACATCCTTATCTATTATCGTACTCTAGAAGAGCACGGAGAACATTTGAGGATTGTTCTATCGGTACTGCAAGAGAAGCAACTTTTTGCCAAGCTTCGCAAGTGTGAGTTCTGGATGTCATAAGTCAACTTTCTTGGACATGTTATATCTCAGGGAGGTGAAGCAGTGGATGCATCGAAAATTGAAGTCGTGATTAATTGGGAGAGACCGAAGAATGCTTCAGAAGTGAGAAGTTTCTTAGGTTTAGCAGGTTACTACAGAAGGTTCATTAAAGGTTTTTCTCAAATGGCGTTACCATTAACTAATCTTACAAGAAAGGACTTCGCTTACGAATGGGATTCTAGTTGTGAGCAAAGTTTCGTGTGGTTTAAAGAGAAATTGACAACTGCTCTAGTTTTGATCATTCCCGAACCTAACAAATCTTATGAAGTGTTTTGCGATGCTTCCAAGATGGGATTAGGAGGTGTTCTTATGAAAGAAGGCCAAGTTATAGCCTATGCTTCTAGACAGTTGAGGATTCATGAGAAGAATTATCCAACTCATGATTTGGAACTAGCGGCCGTGGTGTTTACTTTGAAAGTGTGGCGGCATTATCTGTATGGTTTACGTTTTGAGACGTTCAGTGATTTTAAAAGTTTGAAGTACCTTTTTGATAAGAAGGAATTAAATATGAGACAGAGAAGATGGATGGAGTATTTGAAGGACTATGACCTTAAATTGAAGTACCATCCAGGAAAAGCGAATAAGGTGGCAGATGCCTTAAGTAGAAAAGTGATTCATAGTGCCGAGTTGATGGTATTATAATATGCACTACTGGAGAAGTTTCGAGACCTTAATCTTCAGTTTGTTTGGACTCCGAATAATGTAATAATGGGAAATATTAATATCAATTCTACCCTGAGGAATGAGATTCAACAAGTACAGTTTCTAGATGAGAAGTTGCAGGAATTGTTTCCTCAACCGGGTTTTGTGAGGGCATTGGATGGGGTTATCCTATTCAACCAAAGAATTTGCATTCCGAATGATGAGGTATTAAAGAGAATGATTTTAGAGGAAGCCCATAAAGGTTCTTATACGATACATCCAAGTTCTTCAAAGATGTATCAAGACATAAAGAAAGAGTATTGGTGGTCCGGAATGAAAAGGGACATTGCGGTATCCGTGTCCGAATGTGCGGTGTGTCAACAAGTGAAAATTGAACACCAGAGACCGGCCGGATTGTTGCAACCTTTGTACATTCCATTTTGGAAGTGGGATAGTATCTCTATGGACTTTGCACTGGGTTTACCGAGTACTCAAGGTGGTTATGACTCTGTTTGGGTGATTGTGGACCGGTTAACAAAATCTGCACATTTCTTAGCCGTTAAGACTACGTACAAGGCAAGCCTTCTTGTGAGGTTGTTTATTTCTGAGATTGTGAGATTGCATGGTGTTCCGTCTAGTATTGTGTCAGATAGAGATCAGAAGTTCACTTCAAGGTTTCGGAAGGTATTCCAACAAGCCATGGGCACGAATTTGCGTTTGAGTACTTCTAATCATCCTCAAACAAATGGTTAGACGGAACGTACAATTCAAACAATGGAAGACATGTTACGGGCATGCATTTTGGAAAGTAAAGGAAATTGGAAGGAACTTTTACCATTGATAGAATTCTCTTACAATAACAGTTACCATGCGAGCATCGGGATGGCTCCGTATGAAGCCTTGTATGGAAGAAAGTGCAGAACTCCGTTGTGTTGGTCGTAAGTGGATGAAGATAGGATTTTCGGACCCGAAGTTATTCAAGAGACCACGGAAAATTTTCGGATGATTCGAGAAAAGATTAAGCAAGCCCAAGATCGTCAGAAGAGTTATGCTGACCATCGAAGGAGACCTTTGGAATTTGATGAAGGTGATCATGTGTATTTGAAAGATACTCTGAGATTGAGATTGAAAGGACCATTTAAGTCATGCAAGTTAAGTCCGAGATATGTGGGACCGTATCAGATCTTAGAAAGGATTGGTGAAGTTTCTTATAGATTGGCATTACAACTCTCTCTATCTGAAATGCATGATGTTTTCCATGTATCACAAATTTGTAGGTTCATTCTTGACCCTCTTCATCCTATTCTGCTGGATGCTATCGAGATAGAAGTGAATTTGACTTTCGAACCCCGACCAAGCCGAATTGTTGGAAGAGAAACCAATGTGTTAAGGAGAAAAGAGATACCACTAGTTAAAGTGCAATGGGATGAGACACATATGGGAGATGCTACGTGGGAATTGGAATCAGAGATGTGGGAATCATATCCTAATCTGTTCAGGTAATATTTTAAATTCGAGGAAGAATTTCTAATTAAGGGGGGAGAATTTAACACCCTATAATTTATTTAATGCTCTAAATAATATTATTTGATATCAATACTTTCTTTCCGCCAATATTCATCTCTCGAGGTGGGTTCGTATTTAGAAGCTTTTGTTTAAATTTTGGTTTAGTTGTAGAGTTTATGAGGATTTAGGTTTTGGTAGAAATCTTGAATATCAGAAGTTTTAAACGGTTAAAAACTCGAAAAATTTATAGTATATGATTCTAAATATGTTTGATGTTGGTTTCTTCTGTTGGTTGAGAAGTTGATATGTTTTTACCCCCTTCTGTGAAGTGTTATTCGCACCTGAGTTCTGCAGAATTTGCAGAGCTTGCTTAGCGAGCAGATCAATTCCTAAAAAGGTCAGAATACAAGGAGTTGCTCGCTTAGCGAGCATACCCCCTCGCTTAGCGAGACCTGGAAGTTAATATGTTTTGTTTTTAATTCATAACTTCCTACTCAATTATCTGATTTAAATGTTCTTTATATCGTTGGAAAGCTAGAATTATGTATTTTCACATGATGCCGGAAAATATTATTTTTACCCGACTTTTCATATAATTGGAATTATGTTAACTTTGGAAGTATGAGCTAATGGAGATAAAATGTAAAACTTGTGAGGTATCTAGGACTTTCCCTCATGCTAGTGTGTCTTGAATATTTATATCGCTTTAGGACCTCTATATTAGTCTTGATTAAGTCTTAATGTGGATACCTTTGCGTTACGTTAGAGAATCTGTAAAGACTAGAGGAATCATTTAAGGCGTGTATGTGAGGCTTCTTGTGGGTATTCCATTGAGTCCCACGGGAAGCATATTGATGCTTGTGGTGGGTATTCCATTAAGTCCTGTCGCTCCCACTAAAAGACACCCGGTCAGATAGGGTACATACGTGAACGGTCGACGAGAGGATAAAATGAAGGTGAAATGAAAAGAGTCGCCAGCTAGGCATTTTTATCCCGAAGGGAAGGTAATGCTGCATAAACCTAAGAAAAGATGGATAAGACGGTCGCGAACCAGAGAAACTGGGAAAGGGGGTTGGTTACAACCTGGGAAGATATTAGCACCCAGATTGTCCGTCGTACTCGACGGGATCCACGCTTAAAAGATTGTGTTTAAAGGGGTAGTGTCTGTTCTATCTGTGTACAAAAGCTGGAAAAGAAATGTACAAGTGTCAGTGCAAAAGAGAAGTGAAGTGCTCAGGAATGAGGCTTAAAAGAGAATGCAAAAAGAGGGGAAAGACAAAGAGACTCTTGTTCGATAACAGTTAAGTTATGCCTACGTATCCTCTCGTGCAATGAGGAAGTCAGAACACCGTAGTTTGACTCAAAGAGACCGAAAGATAAATTGACTGATGAACTGCTTGCTTGTCTATGCTCAAGTGTATGACTCGTCTGGCTCGAGTGCTAACTGTCTTGCATTAGACGGAAGAAGCAAGTTCTCGTTGGTGAATGAAGGTGATGAGAAAAGAATCCCGGACGAGATGATTATTGTTTATTTTTGTGTTTTCAATCTTTTATGGCCTTTTTGTGTTTGTCATAAGTTAATGAGCTTAAGCCTAAACCAAGGGTTAGTAAACTCATCATATCCTCCCTTTGATTAGGGATAGTGAGAATACCTTAAGTATGAGATAAGCATCTCAAACTTAATTACCATGATGATGTAGGATTAAGATCATTAACCTACTTGTGATTAATTAAATGTTTTTGAGTTTTGTTTAGTGTTAAGTAATGAGTTTAAGCCATAATCAAGGATTAGTGAACCCATTAAACCATCCTAATAGAAGGATAATAGATGAGCACACTTAAGCTGAGGAAGATACCTCAACTTAATCCATGATTAGGGATTAACCTCATGACAAAACAAACATTTATTAAAGTGGATTTTAGTTAATGATAAGATTAAGAAGTGAATTTTATGGTTTGTAAGACAACTTGATGGGGACTTGTCCATTAACACTAGGGTTAGTCCTTCTTAACCAATGAAGGAAGAATTAGAACCCTGATGCAAGGCCCAAGTTACAAGCTATTGTCTTAGTGATTATTAGATGTATAGATTAAGAGATTTAAACACATTAAGGGTTTAACACTTAGGATTAAAGTTATACACTCCATCCTAAGAGAAGGATGCAGGCATAACCCAAATCACAAAGTCTTAAAACCTTAAAGGTTTAGTCTCTAATGATGAGGTGAGAAGAGAGACACAAAGAAGACTCAAAGGTAAAAGCTAAAGGGGGACTAATCAAAACCCTAATTATTATCATGATTGGATGTTCCTATGGTTTGTAAGGCTTGCAAGAGATCTTCAGAGAAGCCACCAATGGAAGAAGCAGAAGAGACAAGTTACTTACTTCACAGAAGAAGATAAGTAACTTGGAGAAAGAAGGTGAATGACGAACATGAATGAGCAATCTCACTCTAAATCAAATGAAAATGCAACAATGATGCATAAGAAAAAGATGAAGAGAAATGAGAAGTGAAGTCAAATTCACTTCTCAAATTACTTACCACCTGAAAAGGTTAGCATAAAGGAAGGAATGAAATGAAAATGAAATGTATGCAAAGATGCAAACCAAAACCAGAAGCATATACATGATGCAAATGATGCTATGAGATGATGCAAAGGCATGACAAGTGTTATGAATGATCATACAAGAAATGGAATGCAAAGAATGCATGCTTTGAAGTATGAAAACACATGAAAGTTCATGGAATGAAATGAATGCAAATCATGGAAAATGAATGAAGAAATGATCAAACATGATTCTAATATGTCTTAAGATGTCTAAGATGACATGTGAATGCATGAAATGTCATGGCATGTTCATGAATGGATGCATATGCTAGATGTATGCAAATGAACATGAGAAATTAGGGTTTTAAGGCAACATGAGATGCAAAAGTCAAAAACAGAATCAAATCATAAGATAAAAGATTGCAAATGAACTCAAAGGAACCCTAACCCCATATGATATCACACCCCAAAGGAGAAGGTCTAACTCTTAACCTAAAGAAAGTTGTGAATTATCTAAGTTATCTAGGGTTTTAAGGTACCTTAAGAGGGAAAATGCAAATCAAATTGAAAATGCAAGATAAATTTATGACAAAAATATGCTAGATACTACATGTCACATGAAGAACAATGCAAAAAGAACCAATGTCAAACCCTTCATGGTTAGGCAAAAAAAGAATTCTTGAAGTTAGGGTTCAAAAATGGGAATTTTATGAACCCTAAATTCAAGAAAAATGTCAAAGAGTGTTCAAAACAAAAAAGAAATTTGTATGAATGGTTTGACAATATTTCTAAATGTCCTAATATGCAATGTCATTTTTTTTGGAATTTTCAGAAACCTAAATGATATTTTAATTAATTAATTTCCATTAATTAATTAAAATAAACATTTAAGTATTTTTAAAATGATTTTTTAATGCAAACTGGGAAGATTTTGGTTGACCAACGCGCAATCTAAGGGCTGTGGTTCAATCTGAGTTAATTTTAATTAATTAATTAATTAATTAATCATAATTAAATGTGAATTGGGGTTTAATGAGGCAATCTGAGCCATCCAAACACACGGGTAAGCCAGATCCTACGGCTATCATCCAAACTAACCCTAAACCCTAATTAACCTCTTAATGACTTTCAGGTGGCCGGAGAAGACCTCCGGTCATCTTCTCCGGCCAGCTCTTCACCCTAACTTCCACCCTAGGCCATCCAGACCCCCTAACTCTCCAGAATCATTCTACTAACAACTCTAAACACGAATCCAACAACAAAATCCATTTACTTTCACTCAAGATCATGAATTGAAGCAAAACAGAAAATTATGCAAAACTTTCAGAAGTTCAATACATGCTCAATACTTGATCATTTTCAAAACTAAACACATCAGGATCATCAGTGAATCATGAAGAATCATTTAGGAACTTAAAAACGCATTTCTGGAAAAAAAAAGTTTTTGAGGTTACCTGAGATGAAGCTTTGCTATCTGGAGCTTTCTGGCCACTTCTCTTGTGCAAAACCACTCCTCTTGACCTCCTGATGAAGCTTTGATGCTTGGAAGAAGTTTGTAATGGCTGGTTTGAGAGCTTGCACTCTTGCTGCACCAAAATCGTGTTTTGGTTTTGGGGGCTTTGAGGCTTGTTTGATGTTTGGTTTATGCTCTATGGATCATTTCTAAATGAATGGTGAAGTTTGTTTTGAGGTTTGATGGCTGGACAAAAAGTTTTGAAGGTTTTTGCTCTTGGGGTGATTTTGTGGAACTTGGTGATTCTGAGCATTCAGGCTGGCTTGTGTTATGTTATGGCTTGCATTTTGTCCACATAACAATGTTTGATAGGTCGGAGAAGTTGTTGTGGCCTATGGTGATTGGTATGGGCTCTCTTGCAAAAAGTCAATAAAACTTGTACTTGAGGTATGGGCTGGTTCAGAGGTTGTACAAGGGCATGTCTGGCCTCAGCATTGATCAAGGAGAGCCATGGAATTGAAATTGATGTGCTGCAGCAAGTGGATGTATGGTTGTATGAGTTTTTGCAAGTTTGGTTCATTTTCCCCCTTTTGTGATTTCTTGATGTGCAAGGCATAGAAACTTCAGATTCTTGGGCCAATTCTGACTTTTAGGCAATGCACTATGTTGGTATGATGCATAGAAGTGTATTAGAGATCACAAAATGGCTTGGCAAGTGGTTTTGCAAAAATCCCTCTTTGGTATATTCTTGAAAATTATAGGATTTTTTCCAACTTTGCCAAGCCATAACTTGAGTTCCATAATGAATTAGAACTTGTTCTTGTACTTTTTGAAAAGGGAATGATCCAATCTACAACTTTCATGACCAACAATTTTTCATTTGAAGCATTTTTGGTTGAGAAAGAGGAGGTTGAAAAACTTTCCCAAAATGGAAAGTTTACATTACAAGTCATTTCCATTTTTGGCAACTTTTGGTTTAGCTCACTTTTCTTCAATTTTGTGAACTTCCAATCACTTCAATGATCAAATAAAGATCATATAACTTCAATTTGATGAAAAATCCACTTTGGTTCCATTGTTGGGGGGCTCAGATTCCCTGATTTTGCTCTGACTTGCTCAAGAAGTTACCCAATGAACATATGACTTCCACAATGAATTCCTTCATCAAACTTGGTACACATGATCCTTATAACATATTGAGACCATTAGAAACAATAATGACCAAAACATTTGGATTTATGGCCTCTGAAACCAAAACCCTAATTTCAGGTCATCTGTGTAGTGAAACCCTAGCTCTGCTTCCATGCTTTGCCAGCTCTTGTGATTTTATGACTTCCTTGATCTTTGAGGGATATAATGTAATGATAGAATACACATGGACCCTCTTAGAATGCTTGGAGGCCTTCGGAGTGGCTCAGATGGATCCTTGGATTGCTCAGATCAAAAACCCTAGATGCAGATGAACTTGAACTAATGGAATGAAACAAAAATGCAATGTGATGTGGTATGCTTATGCAAATATGAAAGATCACAAGCCAAGGTGTGAACTTGGTGAGGGAAAATTTGGGGTGTTTACAAGTCCCACGGGAATCATATTGAGGCTTGTGGTGGGTGTTCCATTGAGTCCCACGGGAAGCATATTGAGGCTTGTGGTGGGTATTCCATTTAGTCCCACGGGAAGCGTATTGAGGCTTGTGGTGGGTATCCCATTGAGTCCCACGGGAAGCGTATTGAGGTTTGTGGTGGGTATCCCAATTGAGTCCCAAGAGATGCGTATTGAGGCTTGTGGTGGGTATTAAATTGAGCCCCACGTGAAGCGTTAACAACTTATCGAATATCCCTTTTGTTTTAGCTTACTTATAGAGAAGTGACTCAGGTACCTTATGGAATGTTGGAAACCGAACCCTTAGAGCCGAGAGCACTCTAATATAGGGAACTTACTAAGATGTTTTATCTCACCCCATATTGATATTGTTATTTCAGGTACTTCAGGTTCCGCAAAGGGTAAAGATAAGGCGACTTGATTATCTTTGCTTGTTTGATGGTATCTTCCGCTGTGGACTTTTGAGATCTTTGGATCTAGTTCTTAGAATTTTATTTTGTGAACATCTTGTATTATTTATAGCCTTTTTGCTAGTACCTTATGTTGTAGTGGCTATATTTATGCAATGTGTAACTAAGAACTTGTTGTATTTCAATACCAAAATTAATTTTATATATGAAAAATATGCTTTTAAGTATGTCTTTTATATGTGGGTATTACATCTTCTATAAATTATTTTGTTGCTGCTGGTGTTCATTGATTATGTCCAAGAAGATGTGGAAACATCTTTCTTTAAGATTCCTAATGTTGTTGGTTTTCCGCTACTTATGGTTCTGATATGAAGAATTCTTGGAGTTCTTGAATCTAGGAGGATGAAGACCTATTCTTGGGAATATATAGAGATTTTTTATGTCCAAAGAGAATAGATCGTGAAATATATTCTTAATCTTGCTTGTGCTCTTGAATCAGCGCCATAGACACCCTAATCTTTGCTAAATGTGTGTGCAAAGGAATAAAGAGGGTTGTTAATGGCTGGTAGTGATATCTTGATTCTTGAAGGACGACTTTGTCATGCACCTTGAATTCAGATTGGAGGAAGACAGGATGAGTTCTTGTTTGTCAATTCTTAGTCTACAAATTGAGTAAACAACATGATCATAAAGGAAGATGCCAAAGATACTAGTGAATTATCTCAATTCCACTCATAAAAGCATCCATAATCCTGGTCATATCAAATGTTTTGACATCATCAGAAGTTAGTTATTGGACTCAATTGATCATATCAGGAATGGAAGCTAGTGTTACTTCAAGAATGATCTTCTCATGTAGATTACGGGAGCTATAAGAGTGGGAGATATTACATGTTCTAGTCTTAGAATCTCAAATTGGAGTAGATGGAATATTTGACTTGAAGATCAAGCTTCATTGGAAAATTAGAATGCTTTTGCAACTCTAAAGGAAGACATGTTAACCAATCTGAGCAATCGGTTAGTCTCATTCTTGAATCTAAGGAGTGGGTATGAAACTAATTACTCTGGTGCATACTGGTAGTTTGTAGGTGATCAAAGGAGAATCTGATTAGAGATCTTGGCACTTGTGGCAGAAATTATAAGAAACTGAAGATGACAAAGGATGCATCGATAATTGTTTTACATGGAAGATGTTTCAACTAATGATAGAATATTATTTGGATGTGAGAAGAACATCTTGTAAGGAAAATGTCTTAACTTTCCATACGGGGGGATGATAAGATGAAGGTTATCATGGTGATCAAGCTGGTTTTTTTACTCAACTGGTCAGCAAGAAAGCTAAAGATTTATGTTCAGATACATGGTTAAAATATCAATACAATTAAAGATGACATCATAAAGAAACTAATAAACTAAGACGTATTATATCCCTTTGAGGAATGTGAACATTCCTTAATCAATTGGATTTTATCTCAAGGAACATGTATATTTATGCATAAGAATTCAAGAGGAATTTAAATGGTGTATGAATGAGTTCAAAAAGAGAGGGATCATTGGCGATTTTGATCCTAATCCAAGAATTTGTTGGCTATAAGATGGTGTTTCTAAATGGAATGATAGTGGATAAATGTCACAAATATATGAGTGTGTTAAGAAAGAGAGTTGGACAAAGAGTGAGCTCTTAAAGACATTAAGATGCATCTTATGTTTTCCATTCATCAGCAAACTGTTCATTAAAGAAGCACAGTTTAGCTTAGACAGAGGGAGTTGATATTGTGTCTAAGATATCTCACTGCAAGACTCTTCATTGGATGCTTGAAGGTCAAGAAAGTTATGATGAGAAGTCAATTGGGATGTCCTGACATGATATTGCTGCTGCAAGTTAAGGAAGACTTGTCAGATAAATTTAGAGAATCAGTGAATTAAATACCTTAGAAGTGGTTGAGCAACACTAAATCAGCATTGAAAGTCTTGTAATGGAATCATTGAGAACATCATGAGTCTTTAGCATGGTCTAAAAATTTTCCATAAGATTGTGAGAATCATAAAAGGTCTTTAGTCTGTTCCTTGAGAAAAATAGACAATGTCCATAATGATTTTAGGACATTTTTCAGGAGATTGGATGGTGGATCTTGGACAGATAAAAACATGCACGTGTGGAAACATTCTTCTAGTTCTAAGCGTTATTAGACGGTTAGCAGTCATTGTCAACAAACCGATGGACGGTGCTCGTTATGGTTCCATGTTTGATCTTTGATTTCTTCAATGGATCGTTACCTCCAAGGAAGCTATATACCCAGATAAAGGGGATCAAGTCGTCCTTCTTCTTCAAGTCAGAATATAGTGTGCAGCTTTATGGCATTCATCAGAATGTGGGTAAGTGAAACACCCCATTTTCTAACCTTTAAATTTAATTAAAAATCAGAGTTTACAAGAATTTTCCACATAACAGGATATCACATTTTCAACTTAAAAGATAACATGGTTAATACATAGCACTTTTCAGGAATAATCATAAACCAACATAATAGTACTCAAATAGTTCAACTTTATAAAACACCACGTAGTAGATTCATAAACAACTAGTAACATCTTTATCCAACATAATACAACTTCAAAATAAGCAAAAAATAGTCTAAAGTATTTCAACTAAAACAAAATTCAGCATGCAACAATTCAACAAAATAGACACGCGTCATCCCTCAGAGTGCTACGTATCAGAGCGACAACCACTGAATCGACTAAAGGTAACCGGCTACTCCTCTTGATTACCTGCACGTTTCCAACATAAGGACAACATTCAAACATAAGGGGGAGATATCGATAATTATAAACAATATATGATAATTAATACTTAGAAAAGGATCATAAACAATTGACCACTACACAACATCAACCAAAATCAACAAAACAACCACAACTCAAAAGAAATGCAACTTTAATGTGACTCAATTAATTATGAATGTGGTACCATTCAGAGTAAAACTCTCAACTTAAAATTGTGGTCAGGTTATCGAGGCATCAAGGCATAAGCCTTCAACTTTCAACTTAATTGCCAATCCAGACCAACATGGTGTGAGCAACGCCTCCGACATAAAATGAAAATGATCTACATGGAATACACGAATTTACAACACAAACAAAATAACAACATCAACAACATAACAACTTATGCGACATGGCCAACTTAAAATCAACATTGGCTAATAAAGCCTCCAACATAACAACTTTAGAGATTTTTCGTAAACCGGAATAACTTACCAACTCAACCTGTACCTGCATCTCGACTTTCCAACATATTTTCAACAAAACAACACAATCAAAATCAACTATTAAACTACCCGACTTACCCCAATGATTTCCGTTAAATTCCGGGAAACAAAGTTTTTCACCTAATTCGGCTAAACTGACTAAACCAACATTGTTTTTAACCTTCTGCTATTATTACGAGTTTATTACAAAACATGCCAATTTTCGGTTTTCTGATAAATTATATATGTCATGAAAATGTGGTGTAAATTATGGTTCTGTCAGATTCTTAAAACCACTTCCTTTCTGTCAAAATTCAACAGAGGCTGATACCAACTTATTTGCTCGCTACTAATACTTGTTTTCGTGCTACTGATACTAAGGATTATATTATTCATTCAGATTCTTAACATAACAAATATTCATGAAACTAGTATTTTTTTCATTGTAATTACTAAAATAAATAAAACATGTATGAGTGAATTATTTAACAAAATATTGTATAAAGCAAAGAAGTGCTTCATCCTAGCTACAGGGTGGCTTGCACCACCCAACATAGGAGAAACAAGGTGGCTTGCGCCAAATTCTCCTCGTGGTAGCCACAAAAATCTAGAACCCACCACATAGGCATATGGCTTCCTCCATATATGCCATTACAGAGCATGTCTCTTTCCACCTCAAAGGTAGTTTCCCTCTTGCCCCATGTGGCTTTTGCCACATGTGTTCTTACAATTTCGGCTCTGAGTTATCGTCCCCGAATTCAATTTTTTTCCAGAATTTTATACAACGTAACAAAGTGAATAAAATAAACATTATACAAAATAACTTATAAACAACTTATGATCAACAATCGAACAACAATTTCACACCAGACAATCATCGAAGTAATATGTTAACTGATTTCATAAACAACTTCAACATCAACAAAAACACAGGAACCTAAAACTACCAGGTAATAAGGATCAAACCCACAATTACCTTATATTGGATTGAAGGTAGCCCTACACGATCGAATTCGGAAATCGCTTCCGATTGTAGTTTTCTCCTGCAACCTCTTCTCTCACGATCGTGTAATTGCTTCTGATTTTTCACTAACTGATACAACCTAGTTTTCTAAGTTCTATTATTTATTTTATCAAAATAAACTAATTATTATAATTACTAATTGGCCTAACAATTGCAACCCCTAATTACTAATTCAGACACGATTACAAGCCCACTAACCAACCCACTACAACAACTATAATATTATCTCTAATAATATTTCTACGACTTCCGATTTATATTTTCGACTTATCGACTTAATCAACTATGCCATAAAATAAACCAACTATACACAAATAATTAATTAAATGTTTGAGAAAATAAATAATTAAATATTTGGGCGTTACAACTCTCCCCCACTTAGAATATTTTTGTCCTCGAAAATTTACCTGATTTAAACAAATCGGAATATGAGTCTCACATATTGCTCTCCAATTCCCAGGTCATGCTTTCTCCAACAACTCCTGACAAAACAACTTTGACCAACACTATTTCTTTCCCTCTAAGAGTCTTTGATTCACAATCCTAAATTTGTACAGGCTTCGTCTCTACAGTGAGATTATCCCGCACTTGCACATCGTTCATACTAACCACATGAGATGGATCTGAAATGTACTTCTGAAGTTACGACACATGGAACACATCGTGCAAATTCGAATGATTTGGCGGTAACGCTATTCGATAAGAAACTTTTCCAACTCTTTCCAAAATCTGATACAGACTGATAAAATGAGGAGTGAGATTCTTAGACTTAAAAGCTCTCCCAACACCAGTCACATGCGTGACTCTCAAAAACACATGATCACCAACTTGGAATTATAAATCCTTCTTTCCCTTGTCATGGTAACTCTTATGTCTACTCTGAGAAGCCTTCATCTTCTCTCGGATCAAATTTACTTTCTCGGTAGTTTCTTCAATTAACTATGGTCCAAGTACTACACCTTCACCAGATTCATGCCAACACAACGGAGTTCTAAACCTCCGACCATACAATGCTTCAAAAGGTGCCATTCTGATACTATAGTGGTAACTATTATTATAAGTGAACTCGATCAACGGAAGATAAGTATACCACGAACCTCCCTGCTCAAAACCACAAGCTCTCAACAAGTCCTCCAACGAATGAATAGTCCTCTCAGTTTGGCCATCTCTCTGAGGATGATATGCCAAAATTAATCTTAACTTAGAAGCCAATGCCTCTTGCAGGCTCTTCCAAAATTCTGATGTAAACCTCAGATCTCTATCTGACACAATACACAAAGGAACACCATGCATCTTCACAATTACTCGGATATAAATCTCTGCCAGCTTCACAATTGGATATGTCATGTTAATAGGTATGAAATGAGCCGAATTTGTAAGCCTATCAACAATCACCTAAATCGAATCATACCCTCTTAAAGTAACAGGCAGCCTGGTCCACGTGTCGCGCGCAGATCAAAAATGAGTAATGTTTGAAAACATAGTATAATGACAATGAATCGAATCATCTCACAAGGATTCTTGATCTTACTAACTAATGATAGTAAATATTTATGGGGTTTTAGATTTTTATTTAAAGAAAAAGCTATTAAAATAAAAAGTGATTATCAAATAAGCTAAAACGGCTAATCCTACTGATTTAGGTTCTGACTTTTCATCGATTATTATAATTTCAACCTCATAAGCAAAATATCTATTCCTATTCGATTATAAAACTCATTGACAAGCACAACTTGTTTTATTTGATGTGGGTTCCTATTATCTGAATTAAGAAAATAGATTTAAGCTCTCGTGAATTAAGTAAACACGGTTTAATCAAACACAATAACAAATTAAGAAAACGCTAATATGACTACATTCAAGGATCATACAACAATCAAATTAAATCAACACTAATATATGATAATCAAATTAAGCAAACAATGATCACATAACAACATTGAAAGGAATAAAATTTGGTTTGAAAATTATTATAACCTCAAAGTATAACGGAACATGTAATCAACAGGATTTTGCCTTGGAATTAGTTCTCCATGAATCGTACAAAAAACCAAAATTAAAATTCATGAAAACGAAAAAGTGAACAAAAAGGTCCCCCAAACAGTAACACGGCTGATCTAGGTATACGTGAAAACAAGAAATTCGGGTCACAACCCAACTGGATCAAATACATAACCCATGCCCAAAAAAATGACATAAAGCAAATTATATCTAATGCTGCAACCTCAACGACTTTTTCAAGTCTGCTACAGTCCAATTCAACTTTTTACTTCTTCATGAAAGTCGTAACTTTCCATCGACTGGTAGAACGTCTCAAGTTGATTCCTGTAGCTCCAATTATGATCATTTTAGTGCACACTGCTAATGCTGAAAATAAAGTGCGAAAATAAAATAAGTACAAAAATAAACTAATTTATAAAAACACATTAAAATAGATAAATAACCAAAGTAAAGTATGGAAATTCATAAGTATAAACATAGAGGAATGTGCACCAAAATGCACTGATCAAATTTCCCCACACTTTAACTTTTGCACTCCGAGCAAAATTAAAAATTCAAAACAGAGAAACCTAACAACATTCAGATACTCATTCTAGGCTACAAACTCTTCTTTGGTTAAGATAACATCGACAGGTACTAACCTTGCACACTAAGGATATTGTAAGAAAACAAATCCGCAATTGTGCGGTCATAAGCCTCCCTGCTATACAAACCAATTTGAATCATGTTATTATGCCTAATCCTAACTTATTCATTCTCCTTTTTTCTCTCTTTCATTCTAGCGCAATCACATTAAGCACGTTATTTATTCAGACACATGGTAAATAAGTTTGTTAGTGACTATGATACATATCTTGTCAATTTTTTAAAGTTACTTTAACAACAACAATTATTTTTTGAAGGTTCCACATCCGTTAGGCTAAATGACCGGGTGAGGGTCACCTAACTTAAAAGGCGGATTCCTAGTCATATTTTTTATTAAGTACGGGATCATTCACTTATTTGCATCAACTCAATTAATCAGTGTATGATTTCTAGATGGGGCTGACTGCTAGATAAACTCCTTAAGAGCTATTAAAAGATGAGGACTCAAGGCTATGGCATAACAAGTATTCAAAATGATTTCTATATTCAATAGACTTAAGGTGTTAAAACGATACCGATCTTGTGAATTTTTCCCAAGTCTCCACAACTAACCTCAAAATAATCTATAACCTAAAACTTTCAAAAAAAAATGCCTAGTGTTTCTAAAACAAAATAAAACAAACAAAACAAATTATTCTCTCCCCCACACTTAAAACAAGCATTGTCCTCAATGAAAGGACATAAATATAAAATAAGAGGGAGAGAAAGGAAAGAACACACCCGAGTAGTCAAGGTGGATAAGTGATCACATAGGCATCATTTCTTAAAGAGAGCTCTTCAACAGTCTTTTCTTCCAAAGTGGGGATCTCATGGAGTAGATTTGAGTAGTATCCATTAATCATGATGTTTTTATTAGTGCCTTTGTCTTTTATTCCAGGATCAAAGAAGAATCTTCGATAAGTAAAAGTGTTGAATGTGCATGTGATACTGATCTCCTTTTTTACAACTTTAAGAATCAAAGGATTAAGGGACTGCCTCACTACTTTTGAAGCATCTTCAAGTGAGATCCTATGAATACTCATGGATGGACTAATATCACAAGTGTCAACCAAATTCCATCCAATTCCCTTCTTATGTTCCTATAATGATTTCTCTTCCTACACAAATTCAAATAAATTATTAGGAAGTGGTTTCAGCTCTAAAGAGGGTGGTTTCTCGATGATGGTTTGTTTCGAGCAGCCGGGGTGTCGAGAGCTTCATTGACTTGAACAACTTCATTTTCAACCTCGTATGTAGTAAGAATATCAACTTGCAAGGAAACCTCAATTTCAGCACAAACAAAGTAAATTTTAGTGTTAGTACAAACATCACAAGAGTAAACATCATCAAAATCAGACAATGATGGAAAATCAATTGCAAAAAAATTAATACAAGTATCATCAACAATTTTAGAAGACAATTCTATTTGAAAAACATAATATTCTTCCAAGGGTTGTTGGTTTGATCCTTGAGTTTGCTGCATGGGATTCGAAGTGGTAAGTTGATCAAGCTGTGTTTTCAATGTTTGAAAATTAGAATCTATTTGTTGTGGAAACTTGACATTATTTGTAGCCATTTGGTGGATAAGGTCCTCTAGTGAAGGTTCAGAAGGTGCAAAGCACACAATCTAAAATTCATTCATATGCTTATGTGGATCCTCACCTGTAAAACCATTAAAACTTGGCAACAAGTGTGTTAAACCAAATTTCAATTCAAAAGGTGCATCAACGACATTAAGATATTCAATACATAAAGAATTATAATTCACAAGTGCAACCAGTTCTCTCATAGTTCTTTGATCAGCCATGATATGATTATAAATTTCAACACAAAATCAAATAAAATCACTACAGATTTAAAAAGAATGGAATAAGAAAAGAAAAGCGATTAAAATAAAATATAAAAATATAATTAAATCAAATACATATCGCACAATTTTTTTCAGATTTTTTTGAAAATATGAAAATAGAAAATAAATCAAATAAAATAGAAAAATGCAGAATTTGCGATTTTGAGGGTCAAAATCATTTAGAATTCTATTCTAAAATTGTATAGTTCGTCGATTTATTTATGAATTTCAGGAAAAAATTCGAAGCAAATCAAACAGTAGCTTCCAACTTACCTGAAAGGCTAGGAAACTTATCACTATACTGCAACCGGTATTGCAACCTTGAAAATAAACAAACACAAGAAAAAAGAAAAGAAAAAAAACTAGCAATAAAACTATACCAATGACTATAAAATCGGTTAATAACAATAAGAATCCCCGACAACAACGCCAATTTGTTCCGCGTGTCGCGCACGGATAAAAAACGAGTAATTTTTGAAAACATAGTATAACGACAATGACTTGAATCGTCTCACAAGGATTCTTGATCTTATTAACTAACGATAGTAACGATTTATGGGTTTTTAGATTTTGATTTAAAGAAAAAGCAATTAAAATAAAAAGTGATTATCAAATAAGCTAAAATGGCTAATCCTACTAATTTGGGTTCCAACTTATCACCGGTTATTATAATTTCAACCTCCTAAGCAGATTGTCTATTCATATTCGATTATAAAACTCATTGACAAACACAACTTATTTTATGTGATGTAGGTTCCTATTATTTGAATTAAGCAAACAAATTTAAGCTCTCGTGAATTAAGCAAACACAGTTTAATCAAACACGATAACAAATTAAGCAAACACTAACGTGACTACGGTCAAGGATCATACAACAATTAAATTAAATCAACACTAATATATGATAATCGAATTAAGAAAACAATAATCACATAACAACATGGAAAGGAATAGAATTTGGATTGAAAATTATTATAACCTCAAAGTATGATGGAACCTGTAATCAACATGATTTTTCCTCGGGATTAGTTCTGCATGAATCATTAAAAAAAACCACAAGTAAAATTCGTGAAAAAGAAAAGTGAAAAAAGGTCCCCAAACAGTAACACGGCTGCTCTAGGTATACGTGAAAACAAGAAATTCAGGTCAAAACCTAACTGGATCAAATACTTAACCCATGCCCAAAACAAATGACTCGAAACAAATTATATCTAATGATGCAACTTCAATGACTTTTTCAGGTCTGCTACAATTCGATTCAGCTTCTGACTTCTTCATGAAAGTCATAGCTCTCTATCTTAGCTTTCCATCGACTAGTAGAACGTCTCAAGCTGATTCTTGTAGCTCTAGTTATGATCATTTTAGTGCAGACTTCTAATGCTGAAAATAAATTGCAAAAATCAAATAAGTGCAGAAAAAAACTAATTTATAAAAACACATTAAAACAGAAAAATAATCAAAGTAAAGTATGGAAATGCATAAGTGTAAACATAGAGGAATGTGCACCAAAATGCACTGATCACAGCTATAAACACCCCAAATTTTCCCTCTCTTTTTTTTCACACCTTGGCTTGTGATCCTTCATATTGCATTGCATAAGCATACCATCTCACACTGCATAGTTATTTCACTACATAAGTTGCATAACTAGGGTTTGTGATCAAATGAATCTTAGAAGTGGTTTGAGCTATCTCAGAGTCCATGAAGCATGCAAGAGGGTCCATGAGTGTTCTATGATCATATTATACCTCCAAGTTTGCTTTAAAGTCACAAAATCTCAGAGGATTGTACAACTACCCAGGCAGGCCTAAGGTTTCCTGCATAGATGACCAGAAATTAGGGTTTTGGGTTTGAGGCCCTTACACTTAAATTTTTAGCCATTCTTGATTCTATTGGTCTATATATGTTATAAGGAGCATGTGTATCAAATTTGAAGCAAACATTCATTGTAGAAGTCATCTGATCAAATGGTAACTTGTTGTGCAAGAAAAATCAGAATCAGGGCATCTGAGGCCTCTATCAAGGGTACCAAAGGTTCATCTTCATCAATTTGAGGTCCTATGATCTTTATTTGATCTTGGTAATGGTTATAAGTTCACAAGATTTGAGAATTTTGAGCCATTTGCAAAGTTGCCATTTTTGGACATGACTTGTAATGTAAACTTTCCATTTTGGGAAAGATTTTCAACCTCCTCTTTCTTGATCAAAAAGGCTTCAAATGAAATTTTTTTCAAACATGAAAGTTGTAGATTGGATCTTCCCAGTTTCAAAAATTACAAGAACTCCTCTTGATTCATCCTAGAACTCAAGTTATGATGGATCAATGTTGGCAAAAATCACATAATTTTCAAGTTAATGCCAAAGAGGGAAATGTGAAATGTTTCTTTCCAGGCCTTCTCATGACCTCTAATGCACTTCTACACATCATAGAAACATAATGAAACTTTTTTAGACCAGAATTGTGCCAAGAACCAAGGATTTTCATGACTTGCATCTCAAGAATTCTCAAAGTTGTGAAAATGCAAAACACATACAATCTCATGATCCAAATGTTACAGCACATCAAAAATGATCCAAGGGTGCTCCATGAAGTTAGCTAATGCAGAACCACCCTTCAAAACATCTATGTCCCAGCCCACGCCTCTAGTACACAAAATCTTGACTTTTTGCATTTCAAGCCATGCCAATCCCATAGTGCCACAACAACTCTTCTGACCAATAACATTGTTTATACAAGCCCTAAGAAGCATAAAATACATAACATCAAGCCTGGAAAGGGACCACATCATCAGATTGCAAAAAATCCTCAAAAACTTCATCTCTTCGAATCTCTTCACCAAGCCATCAAACTTCACATTTTCTTTCACCAATCAACTCCACATCATCTAAGGAACAAATACCACACATTGCCATGGCCTAAAACTCAACACACAAGAACTCCATTTTCTGCCAAACCAGAACCACACATCATAAAATAGCCCATTTAAACTCCATCAAAGCACTTCAATAGCTTCAGGGGGACCAGAGGAGCCATTTTGTACCAAAGGGAGGCTTTGAAAGTTCAAGTTTGAAGAGCTTCAAATCAGGTAGCCTCCAAGAAATATTTTTCCAGAACTTTGTTTTCTTGTTATAAACGAATCTACATGTTATCTTGATCATCATGATATGTTTAGAATTTAAAATGAATGAAAAATAACCATTTTATGATGCTCTGAAATTTTGCCTGTGTTTGATGTTTGCTTCGATTCTCATGATTCGTGTGATATAAATGCCATTTGATTGTTGATTTGAGTTGAGTGAAGTTAGGGGAGTGTTTCTAGGCAATTTTCATGGAGTGGGATGGCCTGTAGAAGAAACTAGGGTTGGGGGTTCGCCGGAGAAGGTGACCGGAGCTTCCCTCCGGCCACCTGAAAGTAATTAGGGTTTAATCTTGTTTTTGTTTCCAGATGCAACCACAACCCTAGGATCTTGTTTTAATTAGCGCACGAACGGCCCAGATCATGTCATTAACCATAATTTCATTTAATTATATTAATCTTAATTAATTAATTCAGAGTGAACCACGACCCTTAGATCACGCGTGCAGTGAATTTTTGAATCTAGACCCTTGGATCAAACTACCCCAAGTCACGCTGACTTTCCTTCACAACCCTTGATCTCCTCAACTTTGCATCCTGTCCATCCATTGTGATTACTTTGTTTTTTCTTTTTATTTATTTTGCATTTGTTTTCTCATATTTATTTAAAATAGCAAATCATTTTCTAAAATCATGATCTTTTGAATTTTATCTTCAAAAATTTTTCAGAAACCAAAAACATTTTTATTTTTAATTTTTGCATTAAAAATCTATTTTTAAATCATTTAATTGTATTATTATTCATTCATTTTAATTAATTAAAAATACTTTTAGGTATTTAAAAATCACCCAAAAAATCATGAAGCAAGGTCTGATCATGTTTTGACAATTAACCATGAATTAGGGTTTCCAAATTTCTTATTTTTCTAACCCTAACTTCAAAAATCCATTTCTGATCAACCAAGATGAGTTTGCACATGGTTCTTTTTGCAATCTTTCATACTTTGCATGTAGTATCTAGGGCATTTAACTCATATTTTTGCATTGAATTTTCTATTTGTTTGGCATTTTTCATGAAGAAGTACCCAAAACCCTAGCCTAACTTAGAAAAACCATAACTTGACTTTGGTATAGCTTCTGACCTCCATCTTTGGGGAGTGATCTTTTGTGTGTTTAGGGTTCATTTGGTTGCATTTTCCAATTTTTATCATGTGTTATCCTTTTGTTGTGGACATGTGCATCTCATACTTTCTTAAAAACCCTAATTTGCCATGTTCATTTGCATTCATCTTTGCATACCTTCATCATATGAACTTGTCATGACATCTCATGCATTTGTATGTCATATTAGATACCTTAGGACATGTATGAACATTGGTTGATTATTGTTACATCCATTTGGTATGTTTTGCATTCATTACTTCTTATGTGTATTCATGTGATTTCAAGCTTCTAACATGCCTTCCTTTACATCCCATCTCTTGTATGATCATGCATAAACATTGTACATGCCTTTGAATCATTTCATAACATATTTGCATTGTGTTTGCATTTCTGGTCTTGATCAATACATCTTCATTTGCCTTATTTCCTCTTGTTTCATATCTTGTGCATTCATACTAACTTTTCAGGGGCTTCAGGTAAGTTGTTTAGGATGTGAATTTGCCTCCACATCCAACTTCTTCTTATCTCTCCATTTGTATCTTTATTTGTCTTTGAAGTAAGTTTGATTCACTTATGCTCTCTCTGGCTCCCTTTCTTTCTCTTAGGTTACTTAACTTCTTCAGGAAGTAAGTAACTTATTCTCCTTTCTCTTTTCTTTTCATCTACTTCTTCTTCCTTAGTGGCCATCTGAAGGTCTTTCTCTAAGCCTCACAAACCATAGGAATATCCAAGCATGATAACTTTAGGGTTGTACATAGTCTCCCCTAGTTTTTACCTTTGAGTCTCCTTGAGTCTCTGCTTCTCATCTCATAATCAAGGCTAAATAGTTAAAGTTTTAAGACTCTGAATTAGGGTTATGCATGTATCCTTATCTTAGGATGGAGTGTATAACTATAATACTTAGTGTTAAACCTTTAAGTTGTTTACACCTCCTAATCAAAACATCTAATAATCATTAAGACTTAAGCTTGTAACTTGGGCCTTATATTAGGGTTACATCTCTGCTTGTTGATTCAGAGGGACTAACCCTAGTGTTCAATGGACAAGTCCCCCTCAGGTTTAGTCTTACAAACATAAAATCCATTTCTTAATCCCACCTTTAATTAAAATCCACTTTAATAAAGGCTTGTTATATAATGATTTTAATCCCTAACCATGGATTAAGTTGAGGAGTCTTCCTCATCTTAAGTGTTCTCATCTATTATCCCTCTCTTAGGATGGTGTAATGAGTTCACTAATCCCTGATTAGAGATTAAACTCATTACTTAACACAAAACAAAATCCAAAAACACTTAATAATCACAAGTAGGTTAATGATCTTAATCCTGCATCATTAGGGTAATTAAGTTGAGATTTTCATCTCATACTTAAGTAGACTCATTATCCCTAATCAGGGATGATATAATGAGTTTACGACCCTTGATTAAGGCTTAATCTCATTATCTTATGCAAAACATAAAATAAAAAAAAAAACTGAAAACACAAAAACAAACAATAAACGTCTACTCCGGGATTCTTTTCTCATCACATTCACTCTGAAAACGAGAACTCGCTTCTTCCGTCTAATGCAAGACAGTTAGCACTCGAGCCAGACGATTCACACACTTGAGCATAGACAAGCAAACTGTTCACAACAAAAACACTAAGTTTCTTTGAGTCGAACTACGGTATTTTGACTTCCGCATTGCACGAAAGGATACGTAGGCATAACTTAACAGTTATCGAACAAAAGTCTCTTTGTCCCCCCCCCCCTTTTCTCCTTCTAGTTTTCTTTCCTCAGCCTCAGTTTTGAGCACTCACTTTATTCTTGCACTGACACTCTGTACATCCATTCCTCCCTAGCATTTTATACACAGTCTAGCACATACACTATCCCCTTTTAAACACAATCAGGTATGCGTGGATCCCGTCGAGTACGACGGACGATCTGGGTGCTTATACCTTCCCCGGTCGTAACCTACCCCCTTACTTAGTCTCTTTGGTTCGCAACCGTCTTATCCATATCTTTCTAGGTTTATGAGGAATTACGTTTCCTTCGGGATAAAAATGCCTAGCTGGCGACTCTATTCAACCTCAACCTTCTCTTCGCCTCGTCCGTTCGCGTTTGCACCGGGATGAAAATCCGGGGAGCGACAACAGCCCAGTCACAAAGTCCATAGAAATGCTATCCCTTTTCCATTTTGGAACTTCTAACGGTTGCATTAACCCAAAAAGCTTTTGATGTTCAATCTTCGACTTCTGACAAGTCTTTCACGGATACACAAAACGCGCCACATCTTCTTTCATTCTGGACCACCAAAATATTTTTCTTAAGTCTTGATACATTTTAGTAGCTCCCAAATGAATACTCAAATTACTCCTATGACCCTCTTCAATAATCTTCTTTTTCATAGTTGCATCATCGGGAATACAAATTAGTTCATGTAGTGTCAACACACCTCTTGCATCAATCTTAAAGTCACTCTTAACTGATTGACCACAACTATTCATGATGTCCACTAGTTTCACATCCAGCTTCGAGCCTCTCGAATACTATCCATAAAATCATTATTAATTTTTAACATGCCCAATATAACACTCTGCGGTGTCACTTCGCAAACCAAACTCCTATCTCGAAATTGCTCAGTTAATTCCAATTTCTTAATCATCATTGTTGACATATGCAAGGTATTTCGGCTTAAAGCATCGACCATAACATTTTCTTTTCTTGGATTATAATTCAAACCGAAATCATAATCTTTCAGCAATTCCAACCATCTACGTTGTCTCATATTCAACTCTTTCTAATCAAACAAATACTTAAGGCTCTTATGATCACTGTAAACTTCGAATCTGGAACCATAAAGATAATACCTTCTAACCTTCAGCGCAAAAACAACTGCAGCAAGTTATAAATTATGAGTAGGATAGTTATTCTCATAAGTTCTCAATTGTTGCGATGCATAAGCAATCACCTTATTGTTCTTCATAAGCACACCTCCTAAACCCATCAACGAAGCATCACAATAGACGGCAAATGGTTCTTCTGGATTCGGTAAAGTAAAAACTGATGCCGACGTTAATCTCTTCTTCAATTCAGTAAAACTTTCTTCGCATTGAACATCCCACACAAAAGCTTTACTTTTACAAGTCAATCTAGTCAATGGTAGTGTCAACTTAGAAAATCCTTCAATAAACCTTCTAAAATAACCAGCTAACCCCAAAAAGCTTCTAATCTCAGTAGCCGACCTTAGAGTTTCCCATTGCAACACATCATCATCCTTTGAAGGATCTATAGTAATACCATTACCTGAAATTACATGGCCAAAAAAACTGACTTCTTTCAACCAAAACTCGCACTTGGACAACTTCGCATACAATTTCTTATGCTTCAAAACTTCCAACAATGATCTAAAATGTTCCTTATGCTCTTCTTCTGACTTAGAGTAAATCAGAATATCATCAATGAATACAACTACAAAACGGTCCAAATAAGTATGAAAAATATGGTTCATGTATTCCATAAATACTCCCGGCGCATTAGTCACACCGAAAGGCATCACAAAATACTCGTAATATCCATACCATGTTCTAAACGTCGTCTTCTAAATATCCTCATCTTTCACTTTGATATGATGATAACCCGATCTCAAATCAATCTTACTAAACACATGAGCACCCACCAACTGGTCCATCAAATCATCTATTCTCGGAAGTGGATACTTATTCTTGATCGTCACTTTATTCAGCTGTTTATAATAAACACAAAGTTGCATACTACCATCTTTCTTCTTCACTAGCAACAGTGGAGCTCCCCACGGTGATACACCTGGTCTTATAAACTTCTTCTTGAGTAAATCTTCCAACTACTTCTTTAATTCAGACAACTCGGATGCCGATATTCTGTACGGTGCCATCGAAACGGGCCTAGTACCAGGTACCAGGTCAATTGCAAATTCAATTTCTCTCTTAGGCGGTACATCAGGAATTTAATCAGGGAAAACTTCAGGAAATTCCTTTACTACCAACAACTCATCAATCTTAGCTTTACTCTCAATAGACAACATTGCCATCAACAAAAGCATCTAAGCTTCCTCTTTCATCAATATTTGTAGCTCTCGGAAGGACAACAATCCAACTCCTTCCTCTTCAGGAGTAGAAAACATCACCGACTTGCAATAACAGTTTATATGAACATAGTTATACTCTAACTAGTTCATATCAAGAATTACATCTATCCCAGACAACGGTAAGCACACCAAATCAACATAAAAGTCTTTATCGAAGATTGATAAAGGACACTTTAAACACACAAGAGAAGTAGATACCAATCCCTTATCCAGAATCTCAACAATCAATTCACCATTCATAGTAGACAATTCTAAACCCAATCTTTGAACACAATCAGCAGCAATAAAACAGTGTGTAGCACCAGTATCAATAATAGAAATTAAAGGAGTATTATTAATGAAGCATGAACCTCTGATAATTCTATCCTCGTTAATTGTCTGAGTTCCTACCAATCCGAACACTTTTCCCGTCTGAGCTTTCTTCGGCTTCTGACACTGGCTACCAATATGCCCCTCTTCACCATAATTAAAAAAAAATCATCTCCTTGTGCTTGCAATCAGCTATTGCATGCCCAGTCTTACCACATCGAAAACATCTCTTTACTTCAGCAGTGCATACATTACCTTTATGACCAGCCTAACCACACTTCAAGCAAACTATACTAGCAGGCGCACCTCCCCCACTAGTCCTTTGAGCCGGAGCAACTTTTTATTTACCCTTTCCAGCTGGAGCATCATAAGGCTTTCCATGGTTTTGTTGTTTCTTGTCTCTTCTATCACTGAGAATCTTGTAATGAGCATTATTGTCTTCTTCATATATCTTGCAGCTATCAACCAACTCATAAAAGACACGTATATTCTGATACCCAACATCTTTCTTGATTTCAGAGCACAACCCGTTTTCAAATTTGATGCACTTTGAAAATTTAGCACCAACACCAGTATAGAGAGGATAAAACTTGGAAAATTCAACAAAAACTATGCCAAAAATGATATTTAATAGCGCACCTTAGACAACACTTAATTAAAAAAGCGCTGCTATAAGTGAAAAAAAAATAAAACAAGAAAATTATTCACAAAATATATTAAAAAGCGCTGTCTAAGGTGCCCTTTAGACAACGCTTTCTCAAAGCGCTTTTAAAGGTATATCTTAGACATCTCTTTTGAGAAAGCGTTGTCTAAGGTCTTATAATTTAAAAATAAAATAAAATCAAAAGCCATGTCTAAGGTCATCCTTAGACAGCGCTTTTCAAAAGCGCTTTTAAAGGTCGCCCTTAGACAACGCTTTTCTCAAAAGCGCTATATAATGTCTAATTAAATTAAAATATTACAAGTCAGTTTATATTTTCATTCGTTTCCTCTATCTTCTCCCCCATGAGAACGCGAAACCTAACACACAAAAAACCTCCATAAACATTGACTGAGCTTCGTTCTTCTTGAAACCTCCATTACTTTAAACGAAAAACCTCCATTGACTGAGTTCGTGAAGCTACCGAGTTCGTCCATTTTCTTGACTGAGTTTGTCCTCTATTGAGTTCTCATAAGGTACATTGTTGTTGTTGTGTTGACTTTGTGAAGAATAGTGAAAATAGGATTTTGTGAAGACTAGGGCACTGTCATTGTTATGTATTTCTTTGATAAATATGATTTTGTGAAGAATAGTGAAAATATACAATGTTGTTGTTATGATTATGTGAAGAATAGTGAAAAATCACATTGTTGTTATTATGTTGATTTTGTGAAGAATAGTGAAAATATGATTTTGTGAAGAATAAGGCAATGTCATTGTTATGTATTTCTTTGATAAATATGATTTTGTGAAGAATAGTGAAAATATACAATGTTGTTATGATTATGTGAAGAATAGTGAAAAATCACATTGTTGTTATTATGTTGATTTTGTGAAGAATAGTGAAAATATGATTTTATGAAGAATAAGACAATGCCATTGTTATGTATTTCTTTGATAAATATGATTTTGTGAAGAATAGTGAAAATAGGCAATGTTGTTGTTATGATTATGTGAAGAATAGTGAAAAATCAGATTATGTATCTATATTATCGTTTGGATTTATTCATCTTATGTATAGGTTATGTAGTGAAAATATGTATAGGTTATGTAGTGAGAATATGTATAGGTTATGTATCTCTTATTATCTTTGGTTATGTATAGGTTATTTTTGTTTGGATTTACATTGGTTTTGTATAAGTTATTTTTTTCTGGATTTACCTTGGTAATGTATAGGTTATTTTCGTCTGGATTTACCTTGGTTATGTATAGGTTATTTTTGTTTCGATTTACATTGGTTATGTATAAGTTATTTTCGTCTGTATTTACCTTGGTAATGTATAGGTTATTTTCGTATGGATTTACCTTGGTTATGTATAGGTTATTGGCGTTTGGATTTACATTGATTATGTATAGGTTATTTTCGTTTGGATTTACATTGGTTATGTATAGGTTATTGTCGTTTGGATTTACATTGGTTATGTATAGGTTATTGAAGTTGATATTGATTGCTTACCTTAATAAGTAGGTAAACCATGGATAAAAAATGGATGTTTGCTGATCGATTGTCCAAAGAGTACGAGAATGGGGTTGTGGATTCGTTAAGTTTGTTGTTCAACATGTTAAAAACCCAAGTTGAATGAAATGTCCTTGCTTGGGTTGTTGTTATATTGGTAAGGTTGACGCAGATGGATTGAAATCGCATTTACTGAGGCATGGAATTGATCGAAGTTATCAGTGTTGGAAATTTCATGGTGAGAAAATTAACGATAATGTTGAACCGAGTGGGAAAAGTAATACGATTTATGCTTCAGACGACAAATACACGAAAACATATGATTGTGACCGAGTTGAAGAGATTGTAGAAGCACTTGAAGAAGATCTTCATGATTGTATTGAAATGTTTGAGAGGTTGGTAAGCGATGTAGACAAACCATTGTATAAAGTTTGAACTAAATTCTCAAGACTATCTGTGGTATTAAAGTAGTACAAATTAAAGGCGGTAAATGGATGGTCGGATAAAAGTTTCACAAAGTTGTTGGCCCTTATGAGAGAAATGCTAACAGAGGATAATGTTCTTCCTAATCGAACCTATGAGGCAAAAAATGTTGTGCTCTATTGGCATAAAAACCTGAAGTCACCTAGAGGGTTATATTGTTGAACAATACATTGTTGAAGAAGCGGTTGAGTTTTGTACTGAATATTTGTCCAACGTTCAATCGATTGGACTCCCCAAAGCTCATATTTTCGGAAAAAATAGGAAGGTAAAAAATTAATTGGAAATAAAATTGTACAGTATCAAGGGATGAACGAGATCAAGTGCATTTGTATGTTCTGCACAATGATAATGAGGTTGAATCATATGTTGAAATGCACAAGGATGTACTCCAAAGGTTAAATCCGAACAAAAATGAAAATTGGATAGTACGAGAGCACAATCAAATTTCCATACAATGGTTAAAGGATCATATTTATTCGAAGCGCTCTTCAGATCCTGCTTCGGTAACAAAATGGTTCAGATATTTGGCATATGGTCCAAGTTTGCATGTGTTTTCTCATAGAGAATACGCAATTAATGGATACACATTTTATACCAAAGAACAAGATGATAAGAGTACTATTCAAAAATAGTGGTGTCACCGTGCTAGCAATGCATATATCAAGTATGAAGGACTTAAACCCCAAATATGCAAATTTGTCATATTTTAGAGTTATTGAGCACATTTGGATGTTTGATTATGAGAAGTTTCAGATTCCTATCTTTGGTTGCAAGTGGGTAAATAGTAGTGACATACGAATAGGTAAGTCTGGATTTTTGCAAGTTAACCTTTCTAGGGCGGGGTACAAAGATGAGCCTTTTATTTTAGCATCTCAAACTAAACAAGTGTTCTATGTGAATGACCCGACGAGTACAAAATGGTCTATAGTGCTTTTCTCTAACAAAGTGGTTGATGATAGTGGTGTCGATCAATGTGATATTGATGTTGAGAATGAGTCATGCATTAGACGGAATGAGTTGAATAGAAATGATCAAGATGAGGATCTTATAGCAGATGAGTCATATATCAGAAATGATCATAACGAGGGAATTTGGATCAATTCATCCGTCCCCATTGCAAAGAAAGTAATTAATATTCCAACAAAGAAAATAGAGAGATGTCAGTGAAAGAGGTAATGTAATAAAATATTATATATTATGTCATTTTCATTTTCAATTGCTTTCATTATAATTTATATTTGATATCCTTGGTTTCTTTATTTTTCATTTTCAATTGCTTTCATTATAATTTATATTTGATATTCTTGGTTTCTTTATTTCTCATTTTCAATTGCTTTCATTATAATTTATATTTGATATCCTTGGTTTCTTTATTTTTCATTTTCAATTACTTTCATTATAATTTATATATGATATCCTTGGTTTCTTTATTATAGGTTAGATATGGACACTAATGATGATCAGCCACATGATGACGATTCTACGCATGAAGGAGGTAATAAAAAGGTATCTATGGAAGATGAGATTAGAAGAGGCATAATAATGATGAGGAAAGTGATCCATGGTAGAGACTGAGGCATCATTTTAGATGTGCATTGGAGCCCACATGGGAAGCTTATAAAACCTAACGGTCATACCTTAGCTAGTTTCATTGGTGCACTAGTAAGGAATGAGATTCCAATTACTTGTGATGATTGGAGAAAAAAAGAGTTGAAAGAATCCAAAGACAAAATTTGGATTGAGATAAAGGTACAATAATTATGTCTTTAACTAGGCGAACTAATTTTGTCATTTGAATTACTTGTACTAACCACAATATGTATGTTTTTCTTAGAGATGTTTCAACATCGAAGATGATAAAAGAGATTTTTGTCTTAAATTGGCCGGAAAGCTAATAAGGGGGTTTAGAACATTTTTATCATCCAAGTATCTTAAGGATGAAAATGGTAATCATGTTGATGCGGAGCTTCCAAAGAAATATGAAAGTTTGATTTCACCAGAAGAATGGGAAGCGTTTAAATCCAAACGAAAAACCCCAGAATTTAAAAGAATAAGTGACACAAATCGGGAAAGAGCATCAAGTCCCGCATATCCGTACAGAAAAGGACGTGTCGGATATGGACGCTAAGAACAATCTATGGTAAGTATCTATAAATTGAAATAATATATTTGTTCATCATGAGTTTTATTTGATCATATTATATGACTTAATGTGTAGTTGCAGAAGGAGAAAAGTTCTGAAACATCTCTTCTTGCACATGTTTTGTAGAACGAAGCCCGTGTGGGCAAATCTGGAGTTGCTAAAGAAGATGTTATACAGGTATATGATAAATGTGTAAGTAGAACATTATTTCTTTAATTAAATAAAAGATTTATTAACAAATATTTGACAAGTATTCGATATTCATCTGATTTTCAAGAGGCAATATCTCTGTCTTTATCTCTAGATGATACTAGGAGCATACTTAGTCGGACATTAGATGTTCGTGAGTATTCGGGCCGGGTGAGGGGTAAAGGATTTGGGATCACTCTGACCTCCTTGAATATTAAAAAAGGAAAGACTTCTGGTAATAAAGAACTTAATGCAAAATTGGAAGCATTGGAAGCTGAAGTTCGTGCATTAAGGAAAGAAAAAGAGGCTAGCGCTTCAGCATGTTTTAAAGATGGTCCGAACAAAGATACTATAAACTGTAACTTTCAACCGAACATTCTAGAGGTAATTATATATATTTTTATGAAATTGAACTATTAGCTTAAATTATGTAATTGACATATATACACATTAACAATTTCATATTTATGATTGGTTTTAGGGCATTTCCCCTTGTCACCTCAACTTATCGTCACCATATTATTGGATGGTTGGCAAGGGAAAAGTGCATAACACTAGCGGAGAATTACTTCACACTAGAAAGCTCCCTAATGGATGTTTGAAAGTTGTAGTTGATATTGCAGTAGAGCCGAATGCATTATTACCATATCCTAATGATGTTTCAGATGCAACAACGGTGGAACAAGCAATAGGTTTGTTTGTTGCATGGCCGACAAGCCTCATTAGTGTAGGATATGAGGTATGCTTAAAACCATTATGAAACTTTGTTAACCTTAATGTGTAGATTCAAAGTTTTTACGCGCATTACATACATTTTTTACATGGTTATGTTAATTAGACACCAACAAGATCTAAATCAAAAGATAAGGCTATTGTGCGACATACCGAGTCTATTGTTTCAAACAAATAGGTACATCACAATTATATGATATTTATGCATGGAAAATGTTAAATTCTTGATTTTATACTTCATCTAACTATTTATATGATATGTAGCTTCATGATAAGAAGGTTAGCAACGTCTCCACACAAAAAAAAAGTTGGTGCTAAGAAAACCGCAGATAGAAAAAAACCTAACTCCAAGTATAGATCGTGCCTTCGGATGTTTCTAGAATTGACAGATATTTCGATCGGAGGTATTCGTCTTATACATATTGAGCAAGGTATTTTGGGCTTTGAATATGAACAATCAGTTGGTAATGAAGAATTTGTGTAAGTTTTTCGTCATGAAGAAATAGGCGTCAATGTTCTCAATACATACATGAGGTATATCCGGTCTACTTTGTTATATTAATTGAACAAATTTTTTACTTTATGTTTCAAATGAATAGTCTAATGTTAATGATGTTTTTATTTAAGGTTTTTTATTATATTAGTGATGATACTTGATAAAACTTAGGATTTATCCATATTTTCTTTTCACGTGTAGTGTCCTCTGCAATGTAATGGTATATATTGAGGATATTTCATATTGAGGTTTATGCGAGAAACCCTTTCTTTGGGTCGACTAGAGATTCCATCTGATGTATGTAGTTCTAACTTATGAGTTATTTTAATATTTAACACATATTTCTCATATAATTAAATAGTTGAAACTAAATCAAAACTATGTTATATTATCATGTAGTACTTTGATGAATTCAAGTGTGCATATTATTCAAAAGATCATTTGGAAGAAATTAAAGAGGAATGATGTTAATTTACAATGGAGCTCGGAGTGTTATAAGGTATATTGTACTCTTACTTTAATTGATGAAAATTTTGAGTATGTGTATGTAACTATATACATATTGATTATGACTTGTTTTAATTGATAAATTACAATATTTTTGTGTTGTTTCAGGTTATAGTATAGTTGCAATTGGATGAAAATGTATAGCTCGGAGTGTTATCACATTTTTGTTTATGTAGATTTCATTTGAAACAAAATGTATAGTTGGATGAAATTATTTGTAAAAAGTATGTTGTATATTTAAATTTGTTCATAAAAATTTGGTACAATTGTACGAATTATTTCGTAAATTTGGCACGATTGTATGTTTGGTACAATTGTATATTTAAATTGGTTCGTAAATTTGGTACGATTGGTACGATTCTATAAATCGGTGCCTAAATTAGTAGGTTTAAATAGGATAATTTGGTGCAAATTCTAGATTGGAAAACAGGTATTAATTCTGGTTTAAAAACCAGGTGAAAAAATGGATACAAAACAGATTCCTATAATTGGGCAACTTTAGACAACGCTTTTTAAAGGAAAATATTTTAAAATTTTCGTATACCTTAGATAGCGCTTTCAACAAAAAACACTGTCTATGGTGGGGTTTAGAAAGCGCTTTCACTAAAAGTGTTGTCTAAGGTGGGGTTTAGAAAGTGATTTCAGTGAAAGCGTTATCTAAGGTATACCATCAAAATAAGAAAAGCGTTGTCTAAGGTATATTATAAAAAGGAAAAAAGTGTTGTCTAAATTGGGGTTTAGAAAGCGCTTTTGACAATAAAAGCAATGTATAAAGCCCCTTTAGACATCGCTTTTGACATTAACCAAAGCGTTGTCTGAACCTTTAGCAGCGCGAGTTTATACAGCGCTTTAAAGCGCTGTCTAAGGGAAAAAAAGCATTTTCCAAGGTCTTATTTGGCATAGTGAAACTTTGCAGCATAGTCAGTGACAAACATGTTTCCTTGTTTTAGCTCAAGGAACTAAATCTCCTTCTTGCCACGGACATCCTCTGGATAATACTTCCTCATGAATTCCCTATGGAACATATCCTAAGTGATTACTTCACCTGCAACATCCAACCTCTCATGAGTCTCTATCCACCAGTCATCAGCCTCGACTACTAGCATGTGAGTACCATACCAAACCTTCTGCGCTGGAGTACAATCCATAACACAGAAGATTCTCTCAATCTCCTTCAACCATCCTAATGTTGCATCTGGATCATGCTTTCCTTTAAAGACCGACGAATTCTCTCTCTGAAAAGTCGCCAAGCTACGTGATCCAGCATCTTCACCAGCATTTGGCAAGTTCTGCACAGCCTAAGCCATTGCTTGATTTCCACCAGCCATCTAAACATCATTCCTTCCAGCTATCTCAACTTATCACTACATCACAACCGACCTGCTCTAATACCACTAATGTAACACCCCATTTTCTAACCTTTAGATATAATTAAAATTCAGAATTTACAAAATTTTTACACATAACGGGATATCACATTTTCAACTTATAAAAATTTCAACTTAAAAGATAACATGCTTAATGCATAACACTTTTCATGAATAATCATAAACCAACATAATAATACTCAAATAGTTCAACTTTTTAAAACACCACGCAGCGGATTCATAAACAACTAGTAGCATCTTTATATAACATAAAACAACTTCAAAATAAGCAATAAATAGTCTAAAGTATTTCAACTAAAACAAAATTCAGCATGCAACAATTCAACAAAACAGAAACGCGTCATCCCCTGGAGTGCTACGTATTAGAGCGACAACCACCGACTTGACTAAAGGTAACTGATTACTCCTCTTGATTACCTGCATGTTGCCAACATAAGGACAACATTCAAACAGAAGGGGGAGATATCGATAATTCTAAACGATATATGATAAGCAATACATAGAAAAGGATCATAAACAATTCACCACTTCACAACATCAACCAAAATCAACAAAACAACGATAACTCAAATGAAATGTGTAACACAGTGGGAGAACTGACTTTCTATAAATGTTGCGGATAGCAAGAGTCGCCACTGACTTTTATTTTATCCAAGTGGAAAGGACATAAAAGAACAAGAAATATACCTATTTTTAAAAGACTTGAGTTCGGGGGGTAGGTTATATAAAGGGAAGATGTTAGCACCTTTTATATCCATGGTTATCAATGGGCTCTTAGTTACTTAGCTCACTTAATTGTTTTGAAAAAGGAAAGTGTAGTGTGTATTTAGAAATTTGTCTAAGTACTTTGTAATGATCCTCATATGGATGTATACAAAGCCTTTGTTTGAAAATGTTTGAAAATAGTGAGGTGTGAAAAGTATTTTTAAAGGGTGTGAGCCAGTAACTTAGAGTTCCTACCCTAGCCTAAGTCATTCATGTTCTTTTATATTCTTTCAAGGGTAAAACTGTCCCTATTATTAAGGAATAGGTAGTCATTACCTTGGATTTAAGGAACTGGCGTAGGGTCATCGTATGGTCAACAAAGGCAACTTGAGGGTGTCTTTAGCAATCGGGAGGGACTATCATCTTTTAAACCGAATGGACAAGATCATTTATCGTAGGTACTTGATCTTTTTAGAATCTTGGAGGGACTAGATGATTTATTTAATGGAGGGACTTTGCTTAAGACACCCTACTTTCGAAGGACTTGACCATTGTATTGAAGGCAACCAAGAGGGGGAACCCTAGGAGGTGCAGATGGCGATCGTAAAACGATCAACTTACGTGTATGAATAATAGTTTCAATTATTTATCTTTGAGTTGGTGATCTAACGATTGATTTTATCTTACCATAAAATCCTATTATTCATACATCTAACAGTTATAGGGTGCACAAAAGTAAAGTGCAAAAAATGAATCCTAAGACTATTACAGGGCTTTGGAACAGTTACATAATTGATAATGCGAGAAAGTAAATTACAACTATTATAAAAATATAATCGTGCAGACTATACATTTGTTCTAGAATTTAAATAAAAAAAAGCCTAAAAAATCTAATTTAATGTTTTTAATATATATATATATATATATATATATATATATATATATATATATATTAGAAGCAATGTGTGTTAAAATAAAAGGATAGCTATAGCCTAAAAAATCTAAGTTAAGGTAGTTGGCGACGCGCGAAGCGATTGACTTACAAGGTGTAAAAATGGGCCTGATATAAATTGAGTATTTATTTTGAAATTGAATCGAAATTGTAATTGAGATAAGAATGTCTCAATCTCATCAACCGAAAGTCAATATGGTCGAAGTTTATTAAATCGCTTAACTAAATTAATCCAAATCAATTATCCAAATTATTCGATTAAGTCAAATATTTTAGTTAATTAAGATTGATTAATAAATTTAAACGATTAGAATTTGGTTAATTGATTAATTAAACTAATTATCAAAATTATCCGATTATGTCGAATATTCAAATTAATTAAAATTTATTAGCAAAGCTAATTAATTAGACCAAACTTAAAAATTATTAATTAATTTGATTGAAAGAAAGAAAGAAAGAAAAAGTAATCACATTATATTTACTATATTTTGCTAATTCATTAAAGTATTCAATAAACATTGAATTAAATCATAGTATTACAACATTCTATACAAAAACGTTTGTTTAACTTGAAAATAGCATGTATAATAAAACAAAATGGCACTTTTTATAACTAAAATGAGGATATGAAAATGTTGTCCTAAATAATTAAAACAAATAAATTGATAAAATGAATATAAAATCTTCAAAACCAACATAGTAATAATAAAAATTATTTAACAATTATACAAGGATGGTATCATGAAATAAGATCAACACAGATAGAAATATATATCAATGTCCCAAAACAAAGAAAAGATTAGAGTTCCATCTAGTCCCTACCCCGAAAATATAAATAAGTTCTTGCAATTATAAATTAATTAAAATCAACTAAGCCAAAATTCTTTCAAAAAAGCTTAAATTGTGTAACGGCAACGTCAAAAAACAAGCTAGCAGTATATCTGTTTTAAACAATTATACGCAAGTTATGTCGAATTCAAACATGAAAAGTTAACAACATAGCAACAAAACAATCTCAACATACAAGTCAGTTAAAATGATATGCAATCAAAATTTGGTACAACTATTCAAATACACAGTACGAAATTAACGACGACCATAATATATACGCAAGCATTAGTAATAGTAGCAGAATTTTAAGCTGGAAGAACAAGAATGTTAGTGAAACGAGACGAACTCCAAGTTGAGTGTGTTGAGAAATCGCTGAGAGTGAGCGGAAGCAACCGTGATGAATCGTGGCTTGACAATCGGAGGGAGGGCCGCCGATGGATTTGCAAGAAGCAATAACTCTTTTTCTCCTTTTCCGTCGTATATGTTTCTCTTTCTCATGGGTATGCTCCTTTTTATAGTGATTCTTGGAGTATTAAGAATGGAAAAAAATTAAAACATCATGATTTGTTTCTATCTGGATTTGGGAAAGAAAATAAATAGGTTGATTTGGTGGTACCAATTTGGGAAGGATGTTGATGAACCGAGGGAACATGTTCTTTTATTCTAGGATTGTTTGTATTTCACACTAATAAGAATGTTTATTCCTTGTTGTTATATTTTTTTTTGTATTTATTATTATTTGGTTATTTTTTGAATGAAAAGTGAAAAAAAAAGAAAATAATTATTTTAAAAAAATGCCTAATTATAAAATACAAAAATTAATTAAAAATAAAAGGAAAATACGATTTTTTATTTATTTATTTATTTGAAAGTAATGCAAAAAAAAAGGTTAGAAATAAATGACTAACAAATGAAAGAGAAGAGAAAAAAAACCATAAAAGTGAGGAAGGTGGGATTCGAACTCATGACCTCTTGCATCCATAAGTCCTTGAACATGTTCACTTGCCAATTGTGCCATGTCATCTATTTGAAATAAATTGGCACAAGGAAAAATATGAAGGTTAAATGCCTGGACGAAATTGGGGTATGACAATGAAACACCATGAAGTCCATTTGAGGCCTTGGAAATCCCAATTACTTTAAAGAAAGCAAAACCATAATTGGAAGACCTTTGTGATCATTCTTTAAATTACCTTGAACTTTTGAGATTCCCATGAGTGTGAAAAGACCTTTTGAATCAATTTGTCTCAAATACGTGGGGCAAATTTTGGGGTACAACAGCTGCCCCTGTTCAATTTTCTGAAACCTGAGGAGTTAGATTGGCATGTACGCAATTCGTGACTTGAAGGTTGAAGGAGATTGAACACTAAAGCCCAAAAATTTTCACTCGCCGATGCGTAAAATAATGTTGTTGGTTGGTTGTATTGCTTGAATGGGCTTAAAGATGCCATTCAGAATAAAATGTTCTTTAGATATACCTCTTGGAGGATAAAGTAGTCCAAAACGTAGATTGATGTAATCTTGGGGGATGTAGCAGCCCTAGGAGGTTATTTGGTGTGGTCCTGGAGGTTAGAGAAGTCCAAGATGTTGTTATGTATAATCATGGACTATATAGCAATCCAAGATATTATCCTAGGGATTTATAGCAGCCCGAGATATTGTTTGAAATAGCCCGTGGGGGGAATATAGCAGCCTAAGATGGATATATATATATATATATATATATATATATATATATATATATATAATCTTAGGAGATGTAGCAGCCTAACCTATTGGTTTTCGTGGCCCTGGGGGATATAGCATTCCAAGACATTGAAGGATGTAATCTTGAGGGTTGTAGCAGCCCAAGATTTTGTTATATGTATTCCTGGAGGATATAACCGTCCAAGATATTATTATATGTACTCCTGGAGGATAAAGCAGTCCAAGATATTGTCCCATGGGTTTATAACAGCCCGAGATATTGTTTGAGGAAGCCCTTGGAGGGATATAACAGCCCAAGATGGATATAGATGTAATCTCAAGAGATGTAGCAGCCCAAGATATTGGTTTTCGTGGCCCTAGGGGATATAGCAGTCCAAGATATTGATGGATGTAATCTTGAGGGTTGTAGCAGCCAAAGATATTGTGATGTAGCTTTTGGGAGGATAAAGCAGCCCAAGGTATTATGATATAGGTTTTGGAGGGGATAAATCAACCCCAGGTATTATGATATAGCTTTTGGGAGGATAAAGCAACCCCAGGTATTATGATATAACTTTTGGGAGGATAAAGCAGCCCAAGGTATTGTGATATAGCTTTTAGGAGGATAAAGGAGCCCAAGGTATTGTGATATAGCTTTTGGGAGGATAAAGCAGCCCAAGGTATTGTGATATAGCTTTTGTGAGGATAAAGCAGCCCAAGGTATTGTGATATAGCTTTTGGGAGGATAAAGCAACCCAAGATATTGTGATATAGCTTTTGGGAGGATAAAGCAGCCCAAGGTATTGTGATATAGCTTTTGGGAGGATAAAGCAACCCAAGGTATTGTGATATAGCTTATAGGGGTATAAAGCAACCCAAGGTATGGTTGTTGATGATGTTTATCTGTTGGGGAATTAACCAGAAAAATAAGGTTAGTTCTATGCAAATATCATGATGTATATAACACTTTGCAAGATATATATATATATATATATATATATATATATATATATATATATTAGATGCAATGTGTGTTAAAATAAAAGGATAGCTATAGCCTGAAGCGATTGACTTAAAAAGTATAAAAATGGGCCTGATATAAATTGAGGATTTATTTTGAAAATGGATCGAAATTGTAATTGAGATTAGAATGACTTAATCTCATCAACCGAAAGTCAATATGGTCGAAGTTTATTAAATATCTTAACTAAATTAATCCAAATCAATTATCCAAATTATTCGATTAAGTCAAATGATTTAGTTAATTAAGATTGATTAATAAATTTAAACGATTAGAATTTGGTTAGTTGATTAATTAAACTAATTATCAAAATTATCCGATTATGTCAAATATTCCAATTAATTAAAATTAATTAGCAAAGCTAAATAATTAGACCAAACTTAAAAATTATTTAATTAATTTGTTTGAAAGAAAGAAAGAAAGAAAAAGTAATCACATTATATTTACTACATTTTGCTAATTCATTGAAGTATTCAATAAACATTGAATTAAATCACAGTATTACACACATTCTATACAAAAATGATTTTTTAAACTTGAAAATAGCATGCATAATAAAATAAAATGGCACTTTTTATAACTAAAATGAGGATATGAAGATGTTGTCCTAAATAATTAAAACAAATAAATAGATAAAATGAATCTAAAATCTTCAAAACCAACATAGTAACAACAAAAATTATTTACCAATTATACAAGGATGGTATCATGAAACAAGATCAACACAGATAGAAATATATATCAATGTCCCAAAACAAAGAAAAGATTAGAGTTCCATCTAGTCCCTACCCCCAAAATATAAATAAGTTCTTGCAATTATAAATTAATTAAAATCAACTATGCCAAAATTCTTTCAAACAAGCTTAAATTGTGTTACGGCAACGTCAAAAATCAAGCTAGCAATATATCTGTTTTAAACAATTATACGCAAGTTATGTCCAATTCAAACGACAAACGGTAACAACATAGCAACAAAACAATCTCAACATACAAGTCAGTTAAAATGATACGCAATCAAAATCCGGTAGAACTATTCAAATACACAGTACGAAATTAACAGCGATCATAATATATACTCAAGCATTAGTAATAGTAGCAGAATTTTAAGCTGGAAGAACAAGAATGTTACTGAAACGAGACGAACTCCAAGTCGAGTGTGTTGAGAAATCACTGAGAGTGAGCGGACGCATCCGTGATGAATCGTGGCTTGACAATCAGAGGGAGGGCCGTCGATGGATACGCAAAAAGCGATAACTCTTTTTCTCCTTTTCCGTCGTATTTGTCTCACTTTATCATGGGTATGCTCCTTTTAATAGTGATTCTTGGAGTATTAAGAATGGAAAAAAATTAAAACATCATGATTTGTTTCTATTTGGATTTGGGAAAAAAAAATAAATCGGTTGATTTGGTGGTACCAATTTGGGAAGGATGTTGATGAACCGAGGGAACATGTTCTTTTATTCCGGGAATGATTGTATTTCACACTAATATGTTTATTCCTTGTTGTTATATGTTTTTTGTATTTATTATTATTTGGTTTTTTTTTAATGAAAAGTAGAAAAAAAATGAAATTAATTATCTTAAAAAAATGCCTAATTTTAAAATACGAAAATTAATTAAAAATAAAAGAAAATTACGATTATTTATTTATTTATTTATTTTTTATTTGAAAGTAATGCAGAATAAAAAGGTTAGAAATAAATGACAAACAAATGAAAGAGAAGAGAAAAAAAACCATAAAAGTGAGGAAGGTGGGATTCGAACTCATGACCTCTTGCATCCATAAGTCCTTGAACATGTTCTCCTGCCAATTGTGCCATGTCATCTATTTGAAATAAATTAGCACAAGGAAAAATTTGAAGGTAAAATGCCTGGACGAAATTGGGGTGTGACAATGTAACACCATGAAGTCCATTTGAGGCCTTGGAAATCCCAATTACTTTAAAGAAAGGAAAACTATAATTGGAGGACCTTTGTGATCATTCTTTGAATTACCTTGAACTTTTGAGATTCTCATGATTGTGAGAAGACCTTTTGAATCAATTTGTCTCAAATATGTGGGGGCAAATTTTGGGATACAACAAAATGCAACTTTAATGCGACTCAACTAATTATGCATGTGGTACCATTTTGAGTAAAACTCCTAACTTAAAATTATTGCCATGTTATTTAGGCATCAAGGCATAAGCCTTCAACTGTCAACTGAATTGTCAATCCAGGCCAACCTGGTGTGAGCAATGGCTCCGACATAAAATATTAATAATCTACATGGCATACACAATTTTACAACACAAACAACATAACAACATCAGCAGCACAATAACTTATACGACATAGGCAACTTAAAATCAACATTGGCTTACAAAGCCTCCAACATAACAACTTTAGATATTTTCCGTAAACCAGAATCACTTACCAACTCAACCTGTACCTGCAACTCGATTTTCCAACATCTTTTCAACAAAACAACACAATTAAAATCAACTATTAAACTACCCGACTTACCCCGAGGATTTCCATTAAATTCTGGTAAACTAAGTTTTTCGCCTAATTCGGCTAAACCGACTAAACCAACATTTCTTTAACCTTCTGCTATTATTACGAGTTTATTACAAAACCTTCCAATTTTCGATTTTCTGATAAATTCTAACTAATATGAAAATGTGGCCTAAATTATGGTTTATCAGATTCCTAAAACCACTTCCTTTCTGTCAAAATTCAACACAGACTGATACCAACTTATTTGCTTGCTACTGATACTTATTTTCTTGCTACTTATTCTAAGGATTATATTATTCATTATGATTCTTAACATAATAAATATTCACGAAAGAAGTATTGTTTTAATTAATATTACTAAAATAAATAAAACATGTATGAGTGAATTATTTAATGGGATATTGTTTAAAGCAAACAAGTGCTTCATCCCAGCTACAGGGTGGCTTGCGCCATCCAACATAGGAAAAACAAGGTGGCTTGCACCACATTCTACTCATGCTAGCCACAAAAATGTGGCCCCCGCCAAATAGGTATATGGGTTGCACCATATATGCCATTAGGGAGTATGGCTCCCGCCACCTCAAAGGTGGTTTCCCTGTTGCCCCGTGTGGCTCCCGCCACATGTGTTCTTCTAATTTCGGCTCTGAGTTATCGTCCCCAAATTCAATTTTTTTCCTGAATTTTATACAACGTAACAACATAAATAAAATCAACATTATACAGAACAAATTATAAATAACTTATAATCATCGATAGAACAACAATTTCAAACCAGACAATCATCGAATTAATATGTTAATAGCTTTCATAAACAACTTCAACATCAACAAAAATACAGAAACCTAAAACTACCTAATCACAATACCGATTATCATACCCAGTTATAAGGATCGGTCCCACCCTTACCTTAGATTGGATTGAAGATAGCCATACACGATCGAATTCCAGAAATCGCTTCCGATTGCAGTTTTCTCCCGCAGCCTCTTCTCTCATGATCGTGTAATTACTTCTGATTTTTCACTAACTAATACAACCTAGTTATCTAAATTCTATTATTTTCTTTTTATCAAAATAAACTAATTATTATAATTACTAATGGGCCTAACAATTGCACCCCCTAATTACTAATTCAGACACGTTTTCAAGCCCACTAACCAACCCACTACAACAACTATAATATTATCTCTAATAATATTCTAAGACTTCCGACTTATATTTCCGTCTTATCGACTTAATCAACCACAACATAAAATAAACCAATTATGCACAAATAATTAATTAAATATTCGATAAAATAAATAATTAAATATTTGGGAGTTAAAGTAATCATTGTATGGCTTTGTGTTTGTAAGGGCTACTTTTGTCAATTTTTGGCTAAAAAGGGGGAGAAGTTTGTGTGGTTGGTTAATCTCTATCATAAGCACAATCTTGTGCAGTTGTATTTGCAAGGATGTGGGACAAGATGTTCCAACATCTTTTCTTCTCAAAAGTGTCATTGTGTCTTGTGATCTGAGTTTTGGATGTAGTTGCATCTTGTAACCTGAGTTATCAGGAAATGAGGTATGTTCCGATGAGACCTCATGAGGAAAAGGGAGGATGGTAAGTTGAAGCTTCAATGGAGGGGGTGTGTTTGAGGGGGATATGTATAATATCAACCCTTCAACCTCTCAGAATTCCTTCTTGCTTCAAGAGTCTCTAATATCCTCGCTAGATTTAAGAGATTCAACACATGCCTCAACAACACATATCCGACACAAATCATACTTGAAAAATTCAACTCCCGCCTCTGCCTCAACTTAATTCATTTATCACAAATAAGACTTAATGGGAAAAAGGGGTTTTAGCCACAATTTGTCAAAAGGGGGAGATTGAAAGCTCCAAAGGTTTGACTAAATTTTTGTGAAAAAAAGTACGGACAAAGATGAAGAAATCTAGGAATGCACAAGTGTTATGATATATGCCAAAGACAAAGATGTCAAAGAATATGTCGCAACCTGAAGACTCAATATCCTTGACTGTTGCAAAAGAAGATTTAAATCTGGTTTAAATCTTCTTCAAATATTCTCTTCAACAAATCAACAACAAATCAATGAATCAAAAGACAGAAGATGAAGGCCCATGGGTTAGCAGAAGATTATAAATAGAAGTCCTTAGACCTAGGGAAAAATAACTAATCCTTGTAACAATTTGTAAAATTAGAAAATAAATTTTAGGGTTTGAAAGTTGTTGGCTTTCGTGTGTTGTAAGTCACTCTTGTATTAGTAGGATACATTGAGGTAGACATAATTGTTGATACAGATTCATAAATCATTAGGTAATGAATTGTATAATGTTCTTGGATGAAGCTCGTAAGCATATCCAATGAGAAAAGACAACAAAAGGAGTTGGCTGGAAATTTCTTAGAAAGGAGGACTTTCATGAATGTTAAGGTTGTGGGAGTGTAACATGAAGGAGTTAAAGGGTGCAATCGGATACCGTTGTGGGGCATGTAACAATGATGAAGTGAGATGGGGTTCTCGTATCAGCAGATGAGCTTTTGCCGTAATGAATTGCATTGGGTAGGATTAGGTAAATGGGTTGTGCTTACCTGTACAATGAGCATTGCGTACAATCGATAATCCACTTATAGTGTAATCTTCTTCCTGGATTGGGATCCCCCGGAGTAAGTGTGTTCGACCGAACTGGGTTAACAAATCATGTATTTTTATCATTATGCAATTATACAACTATACTATTATACTAACTGCACAAACATGTCGAGAAAGATGTTGGGACATCTGACATGTTCTTAGGCTAATATTAGTGAATATCATTATGTGTGTCTAAACCTTGCTTAGCTATTAGCAAAGATCAATGTCTTGACAAGTTAAGATATTTATGGTATGCGTACCAGAATTTCAATTATTATCATAGTAGGCATGTTGTCTGTTTCTGGATGAGATCCTTGGGAGATGCTTTCTGGTGTTAAACAAGAGAAGTTATTATGATCATCCATTCTGATATACTTGGAGGGTATTGATGAACGCGATGAGTGTTCTAGGTCAAAGGGGACAACATGATGGTTGTTCAAATATTCTATAAATTATTTTGCTGCTACTTGTGTTTGTTGATTAAGTCAAAGAAGATGTGGTGACAGTTTGCTTGAAGATTGTTAATGTTCTTGGTTTTCCGCTGCTTGTGATTCTGATCGGAAGAATTCTTGGAGTTCTTGAATCTATGATGATGAAGACCTATTCTTGTGAATAAATGGAAATGTTTTCTTTCCAAAGAGAATATATGGTGAAATCTTTTCTTAATCTTGCTTGTGCTCTTGAAGATATCAGCGTCATAGATACACTAATCTTTCCTAAGGTGTGTGTGCAAAAGAATAAAAGGGTGGTTAATGGCTGGCAGTGATATCTTAATTCTTGAAGGAATATTTTTTCATGCACCTCAAAGTCAGATTGGAGGAAGACGAGCTGAATTCTTGTTTGTCAATTCTTAGTCTATCAATTGAGTAAATAGTATGACCATAAAGGAATATTCCAAAGATAATTGATAATTATCTCTAGTCCCCTCATAAAATCATCCATAGTCATGGTCACTAGCTTGCTGTCTTTGTCTAATTTTTTTTCTAGAGATGAAGTTCTTTGAAGACGTCTAGCTATCCAAAGTTCAAAGGGTGGAGATCATCAACCTGAATAAAGTTGAGGTGATTTATTTTAGCCTTCCATAACTTGCAAGGGAGAGATTCTTGTTCAACTTGGAGGTTGATCGTGTATGATAGAAGACTTCAATGTAGTAGACGGAGATCCTTGTAAGGGAGGTACATCATCTCTAGCCTCAACCTATAGGATGAGTACAGCCAAGATCATCACATAAGACTTCAGAGTAATAGGTGGTCAATCATATATTGAAACTTATCTTCTAGATAGCAGGTGCAAAACCCTAGGGACTCAAGGAGTGAGCCCTCAGATTAAGGGAAGAAAATGCATATACTCAAGAAATAAAACCCTAGGATGTTAACCTAAGGTGTTAGTAAGTCTCTTCAGGCAGAAAGAAAAAGGCTTGTGTTTCATCCAGAGAGATTCTTGAATAGAATCTAGTATGGATCATGAAGACCCTTGGAAAGGAAGCTCATCTCATCACTAGATTGGAGGATACTTAGTGGTTCGGTTTAGTTTTGATCTAAGGAGTAAGAATATCAAGGCTCGCGATCATCAGGCTTAAAGAATTCAGGAAATATCTTCTTAAGAATAGCTGGAAGTCAGTATGGTAGTACAACACAGGATAAATATTGCTTACTCAAACTTGGTGGTTTAATCAAGACTATAAGAGCATGGAACTCTAGTTCTATTAGGGTTAAAGAGTTATCAAGGTGGCATGATAACTTGAAAAGTCTCAAAGCTGAAACTAGAGAGGTTAGATCATCAATTGGATGTCATATCAAATGTTTTGACATCATCGGAAGTTAGTTGTTGGTATTACTTCAAGAAGGATCTTCACATGCAAATTGTGGGAGCTATAAGAGTGGGATATATTACATGTTCTAGTGAAGTCAAGCTTCTCCATGATCAACACATGTTTTTGACGAATACACACCTCTTAGCTACATTATGATAAGAAGGCAAAGATGATTTTCAAGATTAAAGCATCATGTTCAAGACTTATTTCAAGAAGATGTTTCATGAAGGTATATTAACAATTATTCACAAATATTAAAGTCTTAGATGCTCAATCAAAAACTAATATCATGGCATAATCATCTCTTAACCTTAGCATAATTTAAATTTGCATTTTTCAAGATTAAGCTTGTGTAAATCGATTTCACTATACATGCAATCGATTTACATCTGTCTGTTTTAAGCATTTTTGGCTTTTTAACTAGGTGCAATCGATTTGCATCTTTATGAAATCAATTGCATGTTTCAAAACTTTGAAAATTATGTTAAGGTATGCATGTACAATCGATTTGCATTATAGTGCAATCGATTGCAACCTGTACAAATTTGAAAAATCGGTATTTTTCATAACACCTCTTCATGTATCTTTTCATGGAACCTTTTCATGATGCATTGGCATTTGTTCATGATTTTTTTACTGTTATTACATTGTTTCATAAGGGTGTTATGCGCATATAAATTCTAAACTTTTTTCAAATCATTTGTCACCTCTTTAAAAAATATTTTCATAAAAAATTCACAAAACTCTTAAACTTTTGACAAGAATTTTTCTGCATTACATCGTATCATATAATCAGAAAATTCTTGAGCTATCTAATAATTTATGATTGTGAATTATTGTTAGTGAAAGAGAAGATAAAATGTTATATTGATAAAGAATTAAAGCTTCAAATTTCTATCTTATAAAAATTCAGAATTATTGTTTTGTTCTTGTTATCCGGATTGTGGATACAAGAAGTCTTTTATTGAGAGGATTATTCTCAATAAGGCATAGTGGAAAATTCTAAGAGGATTGATCTTGGTGAATATAGTTTAGTGACTTGTATAGAAAGACTAGGAAAAGTCTTGTATTTGTCCAAAACTATAGTAAATTCTCTTTCGTGTTGAAAGGGGAGTGGAGTACTCTCGGATTGTGAGGGGAACCACTATATATCGCCGTGTCCACTTTACTTTTCCGCTTTACCACATTTTAAACTTAGAATAATAATCAAGAATTATTCATCCATCGATAAAATTCCGAAAAATTTGTAAGAACCTAATTCATCCCCCCCCCCTCTTAGGCGCATCGTATACTTACAATTGGCATTAGAGAAAGTTATAGGTAACTTGTTCCTAGTGATCCAGCATGGCTTCCGCAAGCACACATTCGTTTTTCAAAGACGGTGGAAGAAGAAAAAAGCCTCCACTTTTCTCCGGCGAATACTTTGATTTTTGGAAAATCAGAATGAGAGCACATCTTGAAGCCCAAGGAGAAGGCATATGGGAAGCGATCGAAGAAGGTCCACATAATCTGGTTAACGTGATCAATGGCGTTGGATCCGCAAAGTTAAAAAATACTTATGATGAAGATGATAAGAAGAAGATCCTGAATAAGAAGAAGGCAATCAACATACTCCAAAGCGCTCTCAGTATGGACGAGTTCTTCCGCATATCACAATGTAAATCGGCAAAGGAAATTTGGGATACCTTGGTAGAAACGCATGAAGGAACAACAAAAGTAAAAAGATCAAGGCTTAATACTTTGAGTCAAGAATATGAGATGTTCCGTATGCAGCCCGGGGAATCTATTGTTGCCTTACAAAAAAGATTCGTTCATCTAACAAATCACTTGATTGCTCTCGGGAATACCTTCACCAACGACGATCTCAACTTGAAAGTCCTAAGATCCTTGACAAGGGAATGGCAACCGAAAGTGACCGCTATTTCAGAAAAGAAGAGTCTCTCAACAATGACATCCACATCCCTCTTTGGCAAACTTCAAGAGCACGAATTGGAACTTGGAAGGCTCGAGAAGCACGAAAGTCAAGAGAAAAAGTCCAAGGGAATTGCTTTGAAGATTGACACGAAGGATGACAAAGATGACGAGACTTCCGAAGATGAGAACTTCATGCTTCTTGTTAAGAAGCTTGGTAAAGAATAAACATTTCTAAGGATGACAAAAATAAAAATTCCTCTTTTCCTAAAAAGAATAAACATTTCAGGAAGAAGGATGCATCCACATCGATTCAAGAAGTCACATGTTATGAATGTGGGAAGCAAGGTCACATAAAGCCGGATTGTCCAAGACTTGCAAAGAAAGGAGGATTCAAAGGCAAGAAGGATTTCAAGAATAAAAAGGCTTATGTTGCCTGGGACGAAAATGTAGTTAGTTCCTCATCAAAATCGGAGAGCGATGAATGTGCAAATATGGCTCTAATGGCTTCACATCACTCCGATGAAGAAAATGACGAGGTATGCTTGAAAACAACTTCGAATCAATGGTATCTTGATAGAGGTTGTTCAAAGCATATGACCGGTGACATCAACAAATTTTCAAGTCTATTCCTTAAGGCCAAAGGATACATTACTTACGGTGATGAAAATAAAGGAAAAATTCTTGGAGTTGGAACCGTTGGTGCACCTCCTCATACAATCATCGAAGACGTCCTTTATGTGGAATACCTTAAACACAACCTTCTGAGCATAAGTCAATTGTGTGACAAAGGGTTCCGAATCAACTTCACAAAGGAGGAATGCTTGATAGAACATGAAGTCACCCATGACCTCTTGCTAAAAGGTAAAATAATTAATAACATTTTCATGATTTCTTTTGATGACTCTTCCTTGAAGGTAAAGTGCTTAATGACAAACAACAACGAGGCATGGCTTTGGCATAAGAGATTTGCTCGTATTCACATGGAGCATTTAAACAAATTAATAAAGCATGATCTAGTTGTTGGTCTTCCGAAGATAAAGTTCATCAAGGACAAGTTATGTGATACTTGCCAAAAAGGGAAGCAAACCAAAACATCCTTCAAATCCAAGAAAGTGATATCTACTACAAGACCACTACAATTGTTACATATGGATCTTTTCGGTCCATCAAGAACAAAAAGCTTCAGAGGTAACATTTATGCTTTAGTTATTGTTGATGATTTCTCTCGATACACATGGACATTGTTTTTAGTGCAGAAAAGTGATGCCTTCAAAGCATTCAAGAAGTATGCCAAGCAAATTCAAAACGAGAAGTCACTCTCAATAGTCTCCATTAGAAGCGACCATGGTGGAGAATTCCAAAACTCATCATTTGAAGATTTTTGTGAAGAACATGGAATCTCTCACAACTTTTCTGCACCAAGGACTCCTCAACAAAACGGTGTCGTAGAAAGGAAGAATAGGGCATTAGTGGAACTTGCAAGAACAATGCTTAGCGACTCAAATCTTCCTAAATATCTTTGGGCGGATGTGGTTAGCACTGCTTGTTTTGTGAGCAACCGTGTCAATATTCGACCAATTCTCAAGAAGACTCCGTATGAGTTGTTCAAGGGTAGGAAACCAAACATATATTTTTTCCACATATTCGGATGCAAATGCTTCGTTCTCAACAACGGCAAGGACAATCTTGGTAAGTTTGATGAGAAGTCCGACGAAGGTATATTTCGTGGTTATTCTCTCTCATGTAGAGCTTTTAGAATTTTCAATAAACGAACACTTACTATTGAAGAATCTATTCATGTTTCGTTTGATGAGACTAACCCCTCGAAAGAGGATAATATTATTGTGGATGATGATGATGACGTAGTAGATATATCACAACAACAAAAGGAGACATCAAAAGAACAGGAAATATCACAAGAAGATAACTCACCAATTATTGAAGAACATCAAGATCTTCCGAAAGAATGGAGAACTCATAGAGATCACCCGATAGATAAAGTTATTGGTGATATTAGCCAAGGCGTTGCAACTCGACTAAATCTCAAGGATGCTTGTCTCAACATGGTGTTCGTATCTCAAATTGAACCAACCAAAATCGATGAAGCCTTAGGCGATGATCAATGGATAATAGCTATGCAAGAAGAACTTAACCAATTCGAAAGGAATCAAGTTTGGAGTCTTGTACCAAGATCAACCAACAAGCACATCATAGGAACAAGATGGGTGTTCAAGAACAAACTTGACGAGAACGGAATCATAGCTCATAACAAAGCAAGATTAGTCGCACAAGCCTACAACCAAGAAGAAGGAATCGACTTTGATGAAATGTTCGCTCAGGTAGCAAGGTTAGAAGTAATTAGATTATTACTTGCTTACGCTTGTTCAATGAATTTTCAGTTGTACCAGATGGATGTCAAGAGCGCTTTCCTGAATGGCTACATAAACGAAGAAGTCTATGTCAAACAACCTCCGGGTTTTGAAGACTTCAAGAATCCCTCTCATGTCTACAAATTGAAGAAGGCTCTTTATGGCTTAAAGCAAGAACCAAGAGCATGGTATGACCGCCTTAGCAACTTCCTATGTGAGAAGGGTTTTACAAAAGGAAAGGTTGACAAGACATTGTTCATAAAGAAGTTCAAAGGTAACACCTTATTGGTTCAAGTCTATGTCGACGACATCATCTTCGGTTCAACAAACAAAGATCTTTGCGAAGAATTTTCACTTATGATGCAAGGAGAATTCGAAATGTCCATGATGGGAAAAATGAACTATTTTCTTGGACTACAAATCAAGCAAACAAAGGATGGCATCTTCATCAACTAATCCAAGTATTGCAAGGAACTTTTAAAAAGATTCGATATGGATAGTTGCAAGGTGATGTCCACTTCTATGGGATCCGGAACGTACGTTGATCAAGATGAATCCGGCACTTCAATTGATATCACAAAGTATCGAGGTATGATTGGTTCATTATTATATTTGACGGCAAGCCATCCTGACATTATGTTTAGTGTATGTCTGTGTGCACGCTTTCAAGCAAATCCGAAGGAATCGCATCTCACCGCCGTAAAAAGGATTATGAAGTATCTCAAAAAAACAACGAATGTCGGACTATGGTATCCAAAAGGTAGTACATGTTCTTTAATTGGTTATTCTGACGCTGACTATGCAGGATGTAAGACCGGTAGAAAAAGCACAAGTGGCACTTGTCATATTCTCGAGAATGCACTAGTATCATGGGCATGCAAGAAGCAAGCTTGTGTCGCACTTAGCACGGCCGAAGTGGAATACATTATGGCTGGCAGTTGTTGTGCACAAATTTTGTGGCTTAAGCAGCAACTTCTTGACTATGGCGTAGATCTCGGTTGCATTCCTCTTCGATGTGACAACATAAGTGCCATCAACATCACAAAGAACCCGGTCATGCATTCAAGAACAAAGCACATAGACATTAGACACCATTTCCTTCGTGATCACGTACTTAACGGAGACGTAGATGATACCTTCGTGGATACGCATAATCAATTAGCGGACATTTTCACAAAGCCGCTCGCAAGAGAACCTTTTTACAAGATTAAAAGAGAACTTGGAATCTTAGATGAAAAAGATATATAAATCATCCATCAACAAAGGTGCACAACATTCATACTTCTCTTGTTTAAGAAAATTTTTTCAATATGTTTCTACTTCTACTCCCTTCTTATATGTGCCATATATGTGTATGACTCATTAAATATGTTTAAAAAATATGTTAGAATGTTTGTTTTTCATTTTTCAGCAAATTTTTAAAGTTGCAATCGATTTCATGTTGACTGCAATCGATTGCAGTCTGATAATTTTATGTATTTTTTCAAAACTGGGCTTAGTGCAATCGATTTCATGTTGATACAAATCGATTGCAGTCTGGAAAAATTGCCTTTTCACGTATTTTTTGAATAGTGCAATCGATTGCATGAAAATTCAAATCGATTGCAGTCTGGAACGTTTTGAAAAAAATTTATTTTTTATTATTCCCTCCTATTTTCTTTGGTCCATGGTGTCATAAACTCATACACATCAAATCACATCACTTCCAAGACTAACTTTTCAGATTTTGTTCCCTCTTAGCCTTAACCTACAATTTTCCCTACCTTGACTCATTAACACATTTCAAATTCTCTTAACCACTCAAATAACTCACCATAACTCCTCTTACCAAATTCACATATTTGTATCCTTAAAAATTCTGATTTTTCTCTATCTCACTATCAATTTTTGTTTTCCCCATATAACCTACACAAAAAATACCAAAACTTCATCCTTCTCACTCAACTTCCCCATTTCTCACCAACTCTCACCCATGGCTTCAAGGACCAAAAGAAAGGCCTCTGCTGCAGAAAAAGGAAAGGGAAAGTCCTCCTCATCATCCAACATTCCACTTTATGAAGGATTATCCAATGAGAAAATTGAGAAGTTTGAAAAGTTATTCCAAAGAAAGATTGTTCAACAACCCAAGTATGGTGATCTTTATTCCTTTTCTGAAAATTGCTTTACTTTTCAAACCACTTTAGACAACATAAAGTTAGGGACTGCTATTGCTTCCTCTGGACCATATTACCCGGATATTGTTAGGCTCTTTTACTGCAATATGTGTATAGAAGAAGGAAGGTTTGTTACCTATGTTTTAGGAAAAAGACTTGTCCTGAACACAAGACTTCTTGGAAACATCTTAGGGGTACCCTCATCCGGTAGTCTTCTATTTGATCCTGAAGATGAAAAATGGAATGACTATAAGAAGAGATCTTTTTTCTACAAAATTGGTAGGATGACCGAAACTGAATTTTATGAACATAGAGTGAAGTTTCTAGGTGGTATTGAACCTTCTCGTAGTTCTTGGTCGGCTGGAAATTTATATATTGATGATCGCATGCTTCACTACTTCCTTTCCTATGTTGTGTTTTCGGAAAGTGGTAACTATTGTTCTATTAACGATACGGAAATGCAATCCCTCTATGCTATCAAAAACAACATTGAAGTTAATTGGGCTCGAATGATTTTGCATCACATGATGTCCCATTCCGAGAGATCAAAAGTTCTGCCCTATGCATGGTTTATCACCCAGATTTTGCAACACTTTGAGATTCAAGTTGATGGTTTTGAATGTCTTTTGATGGATACACTTTCTCACAAGATTTCTATTAGGAATTTGGATAGAAGAATGGGAGTCTACTATGATCGGGAAGCCGATACTATTACTTATCTTGGTGATGATGGTGGAGAACAAGAGGATAATGAACAACAACAACCACTTAATGAAGAGGTTCCTGCTTCTCATGGTGTGAATGGTCCTTCTAACCAAGATCTTTTTGATTTCATGACACAATAATTCTCCAACATGAACAACAACATCAATGACTGCTACAATGTCGTTAATGCATCTGTCAACACAAGGATTTCAAACATTCAGCATGATGTCAACCAACAATTCTCATACATTTATTCTCATCTCTACATACCACCTTATGATCCATCCAACCCGGCTGTCCCACCAACTCGCCAACCACCTCTCAACCAACAATTTCCTAACCAAGACCCTTTTGACCCCAATATGGATCTGTTTTGAAAAATGTTTTCATGTCTCTTGTTTGGATGTTTTCTTAATGTAGTCGTTAATGCTTACTAGTTGTAATGTCTAATGTTTGTTTCTTTTGTTTCCGTATGTTTCGTTATGTTTCTTTAAAATGTAAAATTCTGCACTTATGCTATGTATGCACTTCAAGTTTTAATCTATGAATTGTTATTTCTAATTTTCATTATTTCTTGTTTATGGCTTTTATTCTTTTCACCCATATTTCCCTTCTTTTTGATAATGTCAAAGGGGAAGAAAGATGTTATGCTTGTACATTTCCTTGTATTGAATTTCTTAAAGGTACAAAGCTCTGATTCACATACAAAGGGGTAAATATACATCTTAGGGGGAGAAGTTTTCCGGAAATGTTAAGGCATCTAAGAAGATTGTTTGTCATCATCAAAAAGGGGGAGAATGTGAAGTCAAGCTTCTCCATGATCAACACATGTTTTTGATGAAGACACACCTCTTAGCTACATTATGATAAGAAGGAAAAGATGATTTTCAAGATTAAAGCATCATGTTCAATACTTATTTCAAGAAGATGTTTCATGAAGATTGTCGCTCCCGAAGATTTGCATCCTGGTACAAGCGCGAACGGTCGGCGAAGAGAGAAAATGAAGTGAAGATGAAAAGAGTCGCCAGCTAGGCATTTTTATCCAGAAGGAAAGGTAATACTGCATAAACCTAAGAAAAGATGGATAAGACGGTTGCGAACCAGAGAAAATGATAAGGGGGTTGTTTACAACCTGGGAAGGTATTAGCACCTAGATTGTCCGTCGTACTCGACGGGATCCACGCTTGAAAGTTTGTGTTTAAAGCGGTAGTGTCTGTTCTATCTATGTGCAAAAGCTGGAAAAGAAATGTACAAGTGACAGTACAAGAAAGTGAATTGCTCAGGAACTGAGGCTTAAAAGAGAATACTGGAAGAGGGGGAATACACATATACTTTTGTTCGATAATAGTTAAGTTATGCCTACGTATCTTCTCGTGCAATGAGGAAGTTAGAACACCGTAGTTCGACTCAAAGAGACTGAAAGATAAATTGACTGATGAACTGCTTGCTTATCTATGCTCAAGTGTATGACTCGTCTGGCTCGAGTTCTAACTGTCTTGCATTAGACGGAAGAAGCGAGTTCTCGTTTATGAATGAGTGTGATGAGAAAAGAATCCCGGAGGAGACGATTATTGTTTGTTTTTGTGTTTTTCAGTTTTTTTATTATTTTTTGTGTTTGTCATAAGTTAATGAGCTTAAGCCTAAACCAAGGGTTAGTAAACTCATCATATCCTCCATTTGATTAGGGATAATGAGAATACCTTAAGTATGAGATAAAAACCTCACACTTAATTACCATGATGATGTAGGATTAAGAACATTAACATACTTGTGATTATTTAGATGTTTTTGGTGTTTTTTTTAGTGTTAAGTAATGAGTTTAAGCCATAATCAAGGATTAGTGAACCCATTACACCATCCTAATAGAAGGATAATAGATGAGAACACTTAAGCTGAGGAAGATACCTCAACTTATTCCATGATTAGGGATTAACCTCATGGAAAAACAAACCTTTATGAAAGTGGATTTTAATTAAGGATAAGATTAAGAAGTGAGTTTTATGATTTGTAAGACAACTTGAGGGGGACTTGTCCATTAACACTAGGGTTAGTCCTTCTTAACCATTTAAGGAAGAATTAGAACCCTAATGCAAGGCCCAAGTTACAAGTTAATGTCTTAGTGATTATTAAGATGGATTGATTAAGAGGTTTAAACAAATTAAGGGTTTAACACTTAGGATTAAAGTTATACACTCCATCCTAAGAGAAGGATGCAGGCATAACCCTAATCATAAAGTCTTAAAACCTTAAAGGTTTAGTCTCTGATTATGAGATTAGAAGAGAGACACAAAGAAGACATAAAGGTAAAACTAAGGGGGGACTAATCAAAACCCTAATTATTGTCATGCTTGGATGTTCCTATGGTTTATAAGGCTTGCAAGAGATCTTCAAAGAATCCACCAATGGAAGAAGCAGTGAAAGGAGGAGAAGGAGAAGAAACAAGTTACTTACTTCACTGAAGAAGATAAGTAACTTGGAGAAAGAAAGTGAATGATGACCATGAATGGGAAAGCCCACTCTAACTCAAAGAAAAATGCAGCAAGGGTTCATAAGAAGAATGAGAAGATAAATGAGAAGTGAAGGAAAATTCAATTCTCAAATTACTTACCACCTGAAAATGTTAGCATAAGAAAAGGAATGAAATGAAAATGGAATGTATGCAAAGATGAAGACCAAAACCAGAATCATGTTCATGATTCAAATGATGTTATGAGATGATGCAAAGACATGTCAAGTGTTATGAATGTTCATACAAAAGATGAGAATGCAAAGGAGCATGCTTTGAAGTATGAAAACATATGAAAGTTCATGGAATGAAATGAATGCACATCATGGAAAATGAATGAAAAAATGATCAAGCATGATCCTAATATGTCCTAAGATGTCTTAGATGCCATTTGAATTCATGAAATGTCATGGCAAGTTCATGAATGGATGCATATGCAAGATGTATGCAAATGAATATGAGAAATTAGGGCTTTATGACAACATGAGATGCAAAAGTCAAAAACAGAAGCAAATCATAATATAAAAAATTGCAAATGAACTATAAGGAAACCTAACTCCATATGATATCAGACCCCAAAGGAGAAGGACTAACTCTTAACCTAAAGAAAGTTATGAATTTTCTAAGTTTGCTAGGGTTTTAAGGTACCTTAAGAGGGAATATGCAAATCAATTTGAAAATGCAAGATAAATTTGTGAAAAAAATACGCTAGACATTACATGTCATATGAAGATCAATGCAAAAAGAACCAATGTCAAACCCTTCATGGTTAGGCATAAAATAATTCTTGAAGTTAGGATTCAAAAAAATGGGATTTTTATGAACCCTAAATTCAAGAAAATTGTCAAGATTGGATCAAAACCAAAAAGAAATTTCTATGAATGGTTTGACAATGTTTCTAAATGTCCTAAGATGCAATGTGAATTTTTTTGGAATTTTTAGAAACCTAAATGGTATTTTAATTAATTAAGTTCCATTAATTAATTAAAATAAACATTTAAATATTTTTAAAATGGTTTTTAAATGCAAAAAATAAAAATAAAAATGTTTTTGGGTGAAGAAAAATATTTGAATTAAAAATGCAGAAGGAAAATATTTTTAGAAATTTCTAAGTATTTTAAATAAAATGGTAAAGAAAATGCAAATAAATGAAATAAAAATTAATTAAAATGACCGGTATGCGTATCCAATGGCTGGAATTCAAATTTAGGGGGAAGGGGGTTGACTGCGCGCACAGATGGAGGGCTGGGATCTATCCTCAGTTTATTTAATTAATTAATCCTAATTAAATTAATTAAACAGATTTAAGAATTAATGAAAAGATCTGGGCCACACGTTCACGTGCTAATCTTCATCCAAGGGCCAGAATTTAAACTGAGCCACTAAACCCTAAAATTAACCCTAATCCGTTTCAGGTGACCGGAACAGTGTTTCGGTCATCTTATCCGGCAGCACCCCAACACCAACTTCTTCCCAAGGCCATTTCTGGAGCTCTAAAGCTCCAGATCAACTCCTCTAACCTTCCTAAACCTAAATCCATCCTCAAAACTAATTTTTCATGGCTAAAAATCAAGATTCAAAGAAGAACTCAAAAATGGTGAAACTTTCAGATAATCAGTACATGCTAATTTCACAACCATTTTAAAAAATAATCATATCATGGTGATCAGCAAAGCATAAAGAACAATCTAAGAACTTAAAATAGCATTTCTGGAAAAAAGTTTGAAGAGGTTATCTGAGCTTGAGCTTCCTCAGTTTGGAGCTTTTGGACCTCCTCTCTTGTGCAAACTTACTCCAATGATCCCTCTGATGAAGCTTTAGTGCTTGAAAGGAGTTTGTAATGGCTGAAATGAAAGCTTACACTCTTGCTGGCCAGAAATCGTGTTTCAGTTTTGGGGGGTTTTTGGTTGCAATGAAGTGTGGGAAATGATCCTTTGATGAAGCTGAGGTGATTGATGCAAAATGTTTGGAGTTTGAGTGTGTGAGCAGAGAGTTTAGAATGCTTTTGCAATTGGGGAGATTTTGAGTAACTTGGGAAATCTGAAGTGTTAGGCTTGTGTGATGTGTGTTATGAGCTATGTTTGATCCACATAACAAGCTTTGATAGGTCAGTGAAGTTGTTGTGGCCTATGGTGATTGGTATGGGCTCTTTTGCACAAAGTCAACAAAACTTGTACTTGAGGTATGGACTCTCTTGTAGCTGGCTTTTTGGCTTGTCCTGGTTCAGGAAAGATCAAGGAGAGCCATGGAATGCATTTTGTGGTGACTCAGCAAGTGGAAGCATGGTTGTGTATCATTTTGCAATTTTCATGAAATTTGGCCCCTCTGTGATTTCTTGAAGTTCAAGGCATGAAATGAGATGGTTCTTTGGGCTATTCTGATTTTTAGGCAATGTACTACGTTTGTATGATGCATAGAAGTGTATTAGAAGTCACAAAATGACTTGGCAAGTGGTTTTGCAAGAAATCCTCTTTGGTGTATTCTTGAAAATTATAGGATTTTTGCAAACTTTGAAAGGCCATAACTTTAGTTCCATAATGAATTAGAACTTGTTCTTGTACTTTTTGAAAAGGGAATGATCCAATCTATAACTTTCATGACCAATAATTTTTCATTTGAAGCATTTTTGGTTGAGAAAGAGGAGGTTGAAAAACTTTCCTAAAATGGAAAGTTTACATTACAAGTCATTTCCATTTTTGGCAACTTTAGGTTTAGCTCAATTTTCTTCAATTTTATGAACTTCCAAGCACTTCAATGATCAAATAAAGATCATATAACTTCAATTTGATGAAAAATCCACTTTGGTTCCATTGTTGGGGGCCTCAGATACCCTGATTTTGCTCTGACTTGCTCAAGAAGTTACCCAGTGAACAGATGACTTCCACAATGAATTTCTTCCTAAAAATTGGTATACATGATCCTTATAACATATTGAGACTATTAGAAACAAGAATGACCCAAAAATTTGGAGTTATGGCCTCTGAAACCAAAACCCTAATTTCAGGTCATCTGTGCTGTGAAACCCTAGCTCTGCTTCCATACTTTTCAAGTTCTTGTGATTCTTTGACTTCCTTGATCTTTGAGGGATATAATATGATTATAGAACATACATGGACACTCTTGGAATGATTGGAGACCTTTGGAATGGCTCAGATGAATCTTTGGATTGCTCAGATCACAAACCCTAGATGCAGATGAACTTGAAATAATGCAGTGAAACAAAAATTCAATATGAGATGGTATGTTTAAACTAATGCAAATATGAAAGATCATCAGCCATGGTGTGAACTTAGTGAGGGAAAATTTGGGGTGTTTACAGCTGCCCCTATTGAAGCATGAGTTAGTTGTGCAGGATGTAAGCGCCTGGCTTAATAGACAAACAAGATAACTTGTGGTTGAATACCAAAGACAGTCCGAAATTTGCACTCACTAGGGAGAAGAAGAAAAGGGATATAAATTGTAAAAGAAAGTATAGTATGATTCATGAAGTGTGGGCAATGGAGGACGACCATCGAGCAGAGGACGACTGCTGGGGATAAAGCAATGACGGAGACGACCGACATGCTGGGGAAATAAATATACTATGATGGGGACGACCATCAAGTAAAGTAACAAGGCTCTCTGGGGATTAAACAAAGGTAATGATGGGGACGACCATTAGGTTTGCAAAGAAAAGTAAACAACGATGGGGACGGCCATCGGTTTAAAGAATAAATGAAATAAATGATGAGGGTCGGTCATCAAAGGTGAAGGACGATCACCTAGCAGGGGACGGCTGCTCTTTATCACGACATAGGACGAATGTCGGATAGAAAAAATTCGACGATGGGGATGGCCATCGAATAAGCATGATGAAGGACGATCATCAAGAGGTGAAGGACGATCACCTAGCAGGGTACGGCTGCTCTCAGGGTTTATCATGACATAGGACGAATGTCAGATAACAATATCAACGATGGGGACGACCATCGGATGAAATGATGAAGGACGATCATCAAAAAGGTGAAGGACGATCACCTAGCAGGGGACGACTGCTAAATATCACGACATAAGACGAATGTCGGATAAAAAGGGGTTCCAATTATGGATATTCCGTTGGGGAAAGGATTAGGGGCGGTCATCCATAGGTGAAGGATGATCACCTGGCAGGGTACGGCTGCCGAAAGTATCATGACATAGGACGAATGTCAGATAGAAGAAAAGTTTCTCTGCTGGCGACTTACCGGGGAATGGTAAACACGGACGAGTGCTTACGCTTTCCAGAATAAAAGGTATAAGTGTTTTGACACTGTGTATAGATTAAAGATGCGGACGAGCATCCTTAAGACTATGATACAGACGAGTATCGGTAGAAACAAACGCCGACGTATGTTCAGAGATGATGGTACGGACGAGTACCAACTAGTTAACAAAGAACACGGACAAGTGTAGAATCTATGGGGAATAATATATATATATATATAAGATACGGACGAGTATTTGTATATGTATATACAAGTATTGTGAAGTATCAGCAAGACATGGACGAGTGTTCGACTTGCTGGGGAAAAGTGTGACACGGACGAGTGCCAGAAGAGAAAGTGTATAAGTTATGAACAAACATTTGTATATGAAAGTGTAAAAGGTGTTCTGGCGACCTGCGGGGGTAGGATGACACGGACGGGTGTCAAAAGGAGTGTATTATAAACAAGTCCTTGGTTTGCAACAAGTGATTAGGAAACCATGCTGGGGATGGTGACACGGAAGAGTGCCAAAAGAGTATGTATAGGTGTCTGTAATCACAAAGGATGTTTGTGGCTTATATCTGTAGGGGGATAGTATGACACGGACGAGTGTCGGAAAGGGTATATATAAACAGGAATTCATGTTGGAGAGTGCAAAGGGGACGCTTTGGCTTTCTGTGGGGAGATTGAGATGTGAATCTTTATATATATATTATTGATGAAATACTGTCGGTATTTACAAGTGACAGATTCGAACCTGACTTGTTGTCGCTCCCACCAAATGACACCCGGTCAGAAGGGGTACAGACGCGAACGGTCGGCGAAAGGAGAAGAAATGAAAAGAGTCGTCAGCTAGGCATTTTTATCCCGAAGGAAAGGTAATGCTGCATAAACCTGGAAAAAAGATGGATAAGACGATCGCGAACCAGAGAAACTGAGAAAGGGGGTTGGTTACAGCCTGGGAAGGTATTAGCACCCAGATTGTCCGTCGTACTCGACGGGATCCACGCTTAAAAGATTTGTGTTTAAAGGGGTAGTGTTAGTGCTATTTTGTGTGCAAAAGCTGGAAAAGAATGCAAGTGTCAGTGCAAAAGAAATGTGAAGTGAAATGAGAGAGTGTCAGTGTAAGGAAAGAGTGGAGAGCTCAAGACTATGAGGCTTAAAGAATAATGCTGGAAGAGGGGGGAATATACAGGGACTTTTGTTCGATAACTGTTAAGTTATGCCTACGTATCCTCTCGTGCAATGAGGAAGTCAGAACACCGTAGTTTGACTCAAAGAGACTGAAGGGTAAATTGACTTGATGAACTGCTTACTTGTCTATGCTCAAGTGTATGACCTGTCTGGCTCAGGTGCTAACTGTCTTGCATTAGACGGAAGAAGCGAGTTCTCGTTTGTGAGTGAAGATGATGAGAAATGAATCCCGAAGGAGACGATTATTGTTTGTTTTTGTGTTTTCAATCTTTTATTGCTTTTTGGAATTTTTCATAAGAAAATGAGCTTAAGCCTAAACCAAGGGTTAGTAAACTCATCACATCCTCCCTCTGATTAGGGGTAATGAGAATACCTTAAGTATGAAGTAAGCACCTCACACTTGATCACCATGGTGTAGGATTAAGATCATTAACCTACTTGTAATTATTTAGATGTTTTTGGAGTTTTTGTTTGGTGTTAAGTAATGAGTTTAAGCCATAATCAAAGATTCAATGGACCCATTACACCATCCTAATAGAAGGATAATAGATGGGGACATTTAAGCTGAGAAAGGCTCCTCAACTTAATCCATGATTAGGGATTAACCTCATGACAAAATAAAGCCTTTAAAGTGGATTTTAGTTAATGGTAAGATTAAGAAATGGATTTTATGGTTTTTAAGACAACTTGAGGGGGACTTGTCCATTAACACTAGGGTTAATCCTTCTTAACCAATTAAGGAAGATTTAGAACCCTAATGCAAGGCCCAAGTTACAAGCTTGATGTCTTAGTGATTATTAGATGATTTGATTAAAGGATTTAAACATATTAAGGGTTCAACACTTAGGATTAAAGTTATACACTCCATCCTAATAGAAGGATGCAGGCATAAGCTTAATCACAAAGCCTTAAAACCTTTAAGGTTTAGTCTCTGATTATGAGGTAAGAAGAGAAGACACAAAGATGACACAAAGGTAAAACTAATGGGGGGACTAGTCAAACCCTAATTGTGATCATGCTTGGGTGTTCCTAGGGTTTATGAGGCTTGCAAGAAGTCTTCAAGATGAGCCACCAAAGAAGAAGCAAAGATGGAAGGAAGAGAAGCAGAAGAAGCAAGTCAACTTACTTCACTTAAGAAGATAAGTTACTTGAAGAAAGAAAGTGAGGAGGGAACATGAATGAGCAAGCTCACTCTAATACAAAAGTAAAATGCAACAATGAATGCATAAGAGAGATGAGAAGAGATTGTGAGAAGTGAAGGCAAATTCACTTCTCAAACGCTTACCACCTGAAAAGTTAGCAAAAGGAAATGACATGGAATGAAAATGAAATGAAATGAAAAGATGGAAACCAAAATCAGAAGCATGTTTATGATGTAAATGATGCTAAGGGATGATGCAAAGTCATGTCAAGTGATTTGAATGTTCATGCAAAGGATGGGAATGCAAATGAGGCATATAGGAAACATGAAAGTTCATGAATGCATATGAAATGAAATGAATGCATAACATGGCAAATGGATGATGCAATGATCAAACATGATTCTAATGTGTCCTAAGATGTCTTATATGTCATGTGGATGCACAAAATGTCATGGTAAGTTCATGTATGCAAGCATATGAAGGATGAATGCAAATGAAGGCAAAAATTAGGGTTTATGAACAAGATGCAATGCAAAATTCAAAATCAGAAGCAAATGACAAGATAAAAAATGAAAATGGGATCAAAGGTACCCTAAACCTATACAAGTTCACTACCCAAAGGGGAAGGTCAGAAACTAAACCCTAAAGGACTTATGATTTTTCTAAGTTTGCTAGGGTTTTAAGGTACCTTACAAAGAAAAATGCAAGACAAATCAAAAATGAAAGATAAATTCATGCCAATTTTATCCTAGAAACTACATGATATTTGGAATGCAATGCAAAAAGAACCATTATCAAACTCTTCATGGTTAGGCAGAAAAGATTTTTCTAAGTTAGGGTTAAAATATTGATTTTTAAGAACCCTAAATCAAAAGAAAAATGTCAAAATGGATCAAGAACCAAAAAGAAATTTGTATGAATGGTTTGATAATGTCTCTAAATGTGTCAAGATGCAATGTGATTTTTTTGGTGATTTTTAGAAACTTAAATGGTATTTTAATTAATTAATTTCCATTAACTAATTAAAATAAACATTTAAATATTTTAAAAATACAAATTTTAAGCAAAAAATTAAATAAAAATTATTTTCAGAATGAGAAAAATATTTAGAACCATGATGCAAAAAATAAAATTTTTTAGATGAGTTTTGCTATTTTTAATAAAACGATAAAGAAAATGCAAATGAAATGAAAATTAAATTGATTTAAATGAGAAGTCAACAGATCCAAGGGCTGTGGTTTAAACCAAGGACGCAGGAATTGACCAGCGTGCGCATCTGAATGGCTGATATTCAAACTTCACTAATTACGCAATTAAACCCTAATCTGAACCCTAATGACTTTCAGGTGACTGGAACAGTGTTCCAGTCATCTTCTCCGGCCAGTTCAAAAACCTAACTTCTTCCCTAGGCAATTTTAAGCCCTCTAAAGCTCCAGATCACAACTTCTAATCACCCTAAGCAAGAATCAAGCATGAAAATTCATTTATCTTTCAACATAAACAAGATTCGAATCAATCATGTTTTCAGGTCAAACTTTCAGAGACATGGTTCAGGCTCAAAACTCAATCATTTTTAAAACCAACAAGCACAGCATGATCAGTGAATCATAAGCAACATTTCTATGGCATAAAAACGATTTCTGGAAAACATGTTCTTGGTGATACCTGAACTGAAGCTTTCGAAAATGGTACTGGTTGGCTGCTTCTTTGCTTCAAATTAGCTTCAATGATCCTCCTGAAGAGCTTGCAGTGCTTGGTATGAGTTTATATAACCTCTATGTGAAGTTGGCTGAAACTCAGTTCAAGAAATGTGAAAATCGTGTTTTTGATTTGAGGTGTTTCAAGGCAAGATGAATAGTGGGAAATGATCAATAATGGATGTGTAGTTGAATGGTGGAAAAAGTTTGAAGATTTGTTGGCTGAGCTATGAGTTTCGAAAGCTTTTGCAAGTTGGAGTGATTTTTGAGAACTTGGGCAATCTGAGGTTTCAGGCTTGTGTGTCTTGTGTTATGAGCTGTGTTTGATCCACATAACAAGCTGTGATAGGTCAGATAGTGGGTGGTGGCCTATGGTGATTGGTATGGGCAAGTTGCCAAAATGTCAAAAGTTTTGTACTTGAGGTATGGGCTGGTTTTGCAGCTGGCTTTTGGCTTGTCCTGGCTCAGCATAGATCAAGGAGAGCCATAGATTTGAAATTGAGGTGATTCAGCAAGCTTGTGAAAGGTTATGTGCCCTTTTGCAATTTTCATGAAGTTTGGCCCCTTTTGAATTTCTTGATGTTCAAGGCATGGGATGAAATGATTCTTGGGCCAATTCTGATCCTTAGGCAATGCATTATGATGTTAAGACATGTAGAAGTGTGTTTGAGGTCACAAAAATGCTTGGCATGATAATTTGCAAGTTTCCCTCTTTGGTGTAAAAGTGAAATTTATGTGATTTTTCCAAACTTTGCAAGGCAATAACTTGAGTTCTAAAATGAATTAGATCAAGTTCTTGTACTTTTTGAAAAGGGAATGATCCAATCTACAACTTTCATGACCAATAATTTTTCATTTTAAGCATTTTTGAATCAAAAAGAGGAGGTTGAAAAACATTCCCAAAATGGCAAGTTTGCATTACAAGTCACTTTCCCAAAATGGCAACTTTGCAAATGGCTTGAAATTCCTCAATTTTGTGAACTTCCAACTTCTTCTAAGATCAAATAAAGATCATATACACCCAAAATGATGGAGAAGACCCTTTGGCTGGATGATTGGGGGCCTCAGATGCCCTGGTTTTGCACTGACTTGCTCAAGAAGTCATTTATTGATCAGATGCCTTCCCCATTGAATTTATTCATGAACATTGGTGTGTATGATCCTTACATCATATAGAGACCAATAGAAACAAGAATGAACAAAAACTTTGGAGTTATGGCCTCTGAAACCAAAACCCTAATTTTAGGTCATCTGTGCAGTTAAGCCTGGCTCTGCTTCCATGCCTTCCTCAGTTCTTGTGATTTTCTGACTTCTTTGACCTTGGGAGGATACAATATGATGTTTGAACATACATGGACCCTCTTGAGTTGATTGAAGACCTTTGGAGTGGCTCAGATAGCCCAGGGATGGCTCAGATCACAAACCCTAGATGCTGATGACTTAGAACCAATGCAGTGAAGCAAAAATGCAATATGGGGTGTTTACACTTGTGATCATGCAAATGTTTGATTTTTGCCGTAATGCTCCGTATTAGACGGAATGCTACGCTTTTGGTAACAATGATGTGAGTGCTATGATTGTGCAAAAGAAAACGATACGGGATTCGGATCCCGCTGTTGTGAAGATCTTTGGCTGATCTGCTTGGAAGGATATCCCAGCTGGGGAGAAGATCATTGGTAAATCTAATAAAACATTTTGCTCTGCTTGGAGAAATAGATTACTGATAGATCTATCCGGCAAGGAGATAACCCAGCTGGGGACGAGAAAGCTTCTGTCACTTTGTTGTGTGAGAATTTCAGGCATTGCTCTTCTGGGAAGAGGCTGGAACTCTGCGGGGAGATGGTTCCCCTGTCTTTGGGAGAACTGGCACTATGTTTGGGAGAGGAAAGATCACTGAAAGATCTTCCTAGAAATTTATGTGGGGATCCCGGTTGAGGATGAGGATGCTTTGACAACTCTGTTGGGGAAAAAACATCTCAGATGCTGCTTGGAGAAGATGTGTTGGGGAAGTGATGTTGGGAATGCCCCATGTTTTAATACCTGCAACCTGTTAAGAAAAGGAACGCACAAGTTTCCCGAGGTATCCCTTACCGGATTCCGTCATAGGAGTTAGATATTCCTGAGAGTAAATACATTTTCTGCAAGCATTTAATTTAGAAAGGCACATATGTTTTATGCAAATATTATATCATGGATATTGGACATTTTGCAAACGAAATGTATGAAACGAGTTGTGACTGAAAATCGTATTTTATTAATCTAGGTGCCCTGAATTGGCAAATACAGTCAAAGAAACAAATCCCCTGAAACGAGGAGATTGTTACAAATTGAGAAAAATAAAGGTGCTGGCAATGTTGACGACGCTCCGATGAGGTTCCTTTTCTATGACCTGTATGACCTTGACGTTCTTCTCATCTTGCTTTCGGAAGAAGGTTGATTCTGACCAATGCTTTAACCTTCCAAAACTTGCCGTGTTTTTGAGATACAGATGAATTCAGAATGCAGTTGTTCGCTTATTCCCTAATTTTGCGTGGATCGCCCTTTCTGGTTTTTAATCTACCGGGATACCCATTTTTACCTGAGTTGTTCAATGCGGCTTTCCAACTCAGTGGGTGTACACATTTTTTTTAAAAAAATTTCCCTTATTTTTGCCCGAGTCTTTTATTCTGTTTTTGACTCGCCAGGATGCCCTATTTTTGCCTGGACTTACATTCTGTTTTTATGTCCAGCGGGTCATTTATGCGAAGTATTTATTAACTGCATCTGAATTCACAGGGGATAAGAAATCTTCACCATCCATAGTAGTGAGCATCAGTGCTCCACCAGAGAAAACCTTCTTTACTATGAATGGGCCATCGTAATTCGGAGTCCACTTGCCCCTGTGGTCTGTATGAGGAGGAAGAAGTCTCTTCAGCACAAGATCTCCCACTTGGTATTCCCGAAGCCTGACTTTCTAATCGAAGGCTTTCTTCATTCTTTTTTGATATAACTGCCCGTGACAGATTGCAGTTAATCTCTTTTCTTCAATCAGATTCAGTTGATTGTACCGAGATCAGACCCATTCTGCTTCATTCAATTTTACATCCATTAGTACCCGTAAGGAGGGTAATTCAACTTCAACAAATAGGACTGCCTCCATACCATACACAAGATGATACAGTGTTGGCCTAGTGGATGTTCGGATTAAGGTTCGGTACCCATGCAAGGAAAATGGTAGCATCTCATGCCAGTCTTTGTATGTAACCGCCATCTTTTGCACAATCTTCTTGATGTTTTTGTTAGCTTCCTCAACAGCGCCGTTCATTTTTGGCCTGTAAGGAGAAGAATTGTGATGTTGGATTTTGAAGGCCCAACACAGTTCTGCCATCATTTTGTTGTTCAAATTGGAACCATTGTCAGTAATGATTCGCTCGGGTACTCCATACCGACAGATGATGTCTCTTTTCAAAAATCTGGCTACCAGTTGTTTGGTGACGTTTGCATACGAAGCTGCTTCAACCCATTTGGTGAAGTAATCAATGGCTACCAGGATGAATCTATGGCCATTTGAAGCAGTCGGTTCGATCTTTCCAATCATGTCAATGCCCCACATGGTAAAGGGCCAAGGTGAAGACATCACATTCAAAGGATTTGGAGGCACATGTACTTTGTCTGCATAAATCTGGCATTTATGGCACTTTCTGGAATAGGCACAACAGTCTTCATCCATTGTGATCCAGTAGTAACCCGATCTTAACAACTTTTTAGCCATTGCATGCCCTCCAGCATGGGTACCAAAAGATCCTTCATGCACCTCGTGCATCAGTAAGTCTGCTTCTTTCTTATCAACACATCTGAGTAGCACCATATCAAAGTTTCTCTTGTATAATGAACCATCAGCATTAAGGAAGAAACTACCAGCTAGCCTTCTTAATGTCTTCTTATCATTGGATGATGCCCCATGTGGGTATGCTTGATCCTCTAAGAAGCATTTGATGTCATGGAACCAAGGCTTGTCATCTTTAGCAATGTCCACAGAGAATACGTATGCTGGTCGGTCCAGTCTGGATACTGAAATTCGAGGCACATAATTGGCAGTTTGAACCTTGGTCATGGAGGAAATGGTAGCTAAAGCATCTGCGAACTAATTCTCGTCTCGAGGGATGTACTCAAGTTTGACTGTTGTGAAGAAAGTCAATAATCTCCTCGTATAGTCACGGTATGGAATCAGATGCTCTTGGTGGGTGTACCATTTGCCATTGGTTTGATTGATTACCAAAGCTGAATCTCCGAATACCGTTAATGTCTTGATCCTGAGGTCAATGGTTTCCTCAAGACCCATGATACAGGCTTCGTATTCAGCTTCGTTGTTAGTGCATGCAAAGGTGAGTTTTGCCGAGAAAGGCATATGAACCCCTTTAGGTGTAATGAGCACTGCACCAACTCCACGACCATTCATATTGACAGCCCCATCAAACATCATTGTCCAGTCTTCTTGTGGGTCAGGCCATTCAGTGTGAACAGGCTCTTCATGATCTTTAGCTTTCAGAAACATGATGTCTTCATCAGGGAAATCAAACCTCATAGGCTGGTAATCATCAATGGGTTGCTCAGCTAGATAGTCAGACAGTACACTGCCTTTAATGGCCTTTTGAGATGTGTACTGAATGTCATACTCTGTCAGAATCATTTGCCATCTTGCAACCCTTCCGGTAAGTGCTGGCTTCTCGAATATGTACTTGAGGGGGTCCATCTTTGAGATCAACAAGGTAGTGTGAGTCAACATATACTGTCTTAGTCGGCGAGCATCCCACGCTAAAGCACAACAAGTTTTCTCGAGCAGTGAATAACGTTGTTCACAGTCGGTAAACTTTTTGCTTAGGTAGTATATTGCATACTCTTTTCAACCAGACTCGTCATGATGACCCAACACACACCCCATGGTCCTTCTAATACTGTCAGATACATTATAAGAGGTCTTCCTTCAACTGAAGGCATAAGGATTAGCGGTTCTTGTAAGTACTCCTTGATTTTGTCAAAAGCCTTCTGACAATCTTCATTCCACCTGACCGTTTGTTCCTTTCTTAACAATTTGAACAAGGGCTCATAGGTTGCAGTAAGATGAGATATGAACCTTGATATGTAGTTCAATCTACCTAAGAACTCCCAAACTTCTTTTTCAGTCCTAGGTGCAGGCATCTCTTGAATGGCTTTGACTTTGTCAGGATCAACTTCAATTCCTTTTTCACTTACGATGAATCCCAGCAGCTTACCGGAACGCACCCCGAATGTGCATTTGTTGGGGTTTAACTTCAGCTGATACTTTCTCAGACGCTTGAAAAACTTCAGCAGATTTACCAAATGGTCTTCTTCAGTGAGGGACTTGGCAATCATTTCATCCATGTAGCACTCAATTTCTTTGTGGATCATGTCGTGGAATAAGGTTACCATAGCCCGTTGATAAGTCGCACCGACATTCTTCAGTCCAAATGGCATTACCTCATAAAAGAATATGCCCCCAAGGTGTAATGAAGGTAGTCTTCTCCATGTCTTCGGGTTACATCCTGATCTGATTATACCCGGAAAATCCATCCATGAAGGAAAATACCGAAAACTGAGTTGTGTTGCTGACCAATACATCAATGTGAGGTAAATGGAAGTCATCCTTCGGGCTAGCTCTGTTCAGATCCCGGTAATCCACACACATCCTTACTTTGCCATCCTTCTTAGGCACTGGTACAATATTAGCAACCCACAGTGGGTAACTAGTTACAGCAAGGAAACCGGCGTCCCACTGTTTTTGTACTTCTTCTTTAATCTTCATGGCCATATCTGGACGAGTACGACGTAGCTTTTGTTTCACTGGAGGACAATCTTCTTTCAAAGGCAGCTTGTGCATAACAATATCAATGTCCAGACCTGGCATGTCTTGATAGGACCAAGCAAAGACATCAACGTACTCTCGAAGCATGTCAATAAGTTGTTCCTTCACTGAATCTTGCAGACTGGCCCCAATCTTCACTTCTTTCAAGTCTTCTTCGGTACCAAGATTAACTGTCTCAACCTCCTCCTGATGAGGAGTGATCACTTTCTCTTCTTCCCTCCACAACCTGGCTAACTCTTTAGGTAACTCATAGTCTTCTTCAACCCCTTCGTCGGCTTGATTAATCAGATTGTCGAAGTCATACAAGGTCATAGCAGTGTTGTTGTCGGTGCAATCTGGAGGATAATCTCTGCAAAGGTTGAGATTGGTTCGTTTTAGTGATCAATTTTAATCTTGTTTAGAAAAAGGGAAAATGAAGTTATTTATTTTGAAAACATTGCCATTTTATTGTTTTGTACAAAAGTGAAAAATGAAAAGACAGTGTGCGAAAAAGAGACTTGTTTGCAAAAGATGTCCGATATTCATTGATTAATCATTTGCACAAAATTACAATATGGCCCTATTACAAAATGAGTCCTGACATCTTGGGCAAGATGCAGGACTTGATGTATGCTAAAAGGACAGGAAATAATAATTACTCTGCAGGAGTAACCCTTATAATTTCCTGGGAAGGCCAGTTAAGGACTTGGTTCCCCAGGTTCCTTGGACGTATCCAGTTCTCCATGTTGCGGTCGTTTTCCTCCTCGTCTTCCAGATTGTTAACAGCATCTGGGGTGAGCATCCCCCCACTGACAAATTTGGGCTCTTTTGTAGCCTCTGATTGATCTTGTCGGAATGGTATGTAACCCAAACCGAATTTATCTTCCTTCATTTCTACTGGCAGCAGCTTGCCCCAGCCTTGAGCAGTACCTTCTTCAACAACCTTCCGGGCTTGCTGATAAGAGATGATTGAAGTACCCATCTTGTCTTCCTGGGATGCAACCAATACTCCAGTAGCCTCATTTACATTCAGGGCCTCGAACCCTTGGCTCATTGTCTCATGGATTTCACCACCCATCTCAATATACTTGTATGCAGCCAAATGGCTAACAAATATGTCTTCCTCACCACAGATGGTTATAATATGTCCTTCCTATTCATACTTCAGTTTCTGGTGAAGGGTCGATGTTACTGCTCCTGCGGCATGAATCCAGGGTCGACCTAGCAAACAACTGTAAGCAGGTTGTATGTCCATCACATAGAAAATGGTCTTAAAGACTTGTGGACCCATTATCACTGGCAGCTCCACCTCTCTAAGAACAGATCTTTTGGAGCCATCAAAAGCCCTGACCACAAGATTACTTGGCCGAAGAGCTATCCCATCATACTCTAGCTTGACAAGGGCTTTCTTGGGTAGGACATTGAGTGAGGACCCAGTGTCTACAAGTACATGAGATAAGACAGCTCCTTTGCACTCCAAGGTTATATGCAAGGCTTTGTTGTGGAGACGTCCTTCTGAAGTTAAATCAGTATCAGTGAAACCTAGCCCATGGCTAGTATTAACATTTGATACCACTGTTTCCAGCTGATTCACAATGATCTCTTCTGGCACGTAGGCAACGTGCAGAACTTTGAGTAGTGCATCCCGATGGGCTTCGGAACACAATAGCAGAGATAAGATTGTGATTTTTGAAGGAGTCTGATGGAACTGGTCCATAACTTTATAGTCACTTCTCTTAATAATTCTCATAAACTCATCCATGTCTTGATCGAAGGATGATTTATGAGTTTCTTTTGGTGCAGATTCTTCAGGTATCACACTCTTCCTCTTGGCTCTGGCAGCAACCTCTGCCTCAGTGTTGGTTCTAGGGACTTGTGATGCGAAGAGACGTCCACTTCGGGTGAAGCCTCCACCTCCCCCAACATTATCCACTTGGGGAGAGAGAACTGGATAATCAAGAAGGACATTCTCTCTGTTGCAGTACATATCAGCACAATAATGCCATGGTATAGCATTGTGTTTATCATATGGGATCGGCCCGGGCACCGTAATGGTGACTGGGCTCACTGCAGAAGATGTTGGGATTGTAATGGTCTGTGGATCATAAAAGATTGTTACAGGACCTCTGGTGGATGTAGGTGAAGGTAAATTGAAGCTTTGTTGAGATTGTTGTTGAGGTTGAATGTTGTTGGAACTCGGGACCGTTGCCGGGTCATAATAGATTGTGATAGTGGAAACATCATTATTGGTTGTTGAAGTTGTAGTAGCTGGTGCAAATGAATTGTTGTGTGTTGAAGTGACGGATGGTATGATTGCTAAAGTTGTAGCTGAATCGGTTGGAACAATGGTTGTTGCAGTTGTAGAAGAAACACTTGGAAAGATGGTTGTTGTATTTGTAGAAGATTCACTTATTGTCAAAAGAGTTGTTGGTGTTGTAGAAGTCATGGTTGTAATTTGCAGAATGCCTTCCTTAATCAAATCATTGATGCCTTTCCTCAAGCTAGCACACCCATTCTCAGAAAGTTTGCATGATTCGCAACAAGCCTCACAACCTAGAAACACTTGGCATTTCAAAAGCTGGGCTTTAACCTCTGCCAGAGGTGTCTGAATACATGCAACATCTTCTATCAAACTCACGGGTGAGCCATCCTTTATAGCATTAATCCTTGGCCCACTGTGGCTCAGCATAGGATTTTTCATGACATTGGGAGGTGGTGCGAAGTTCAGGGTCTTTGAATCTACCAGATCCTGGACCTTCATATGCAGAGCTCTTCCCGCAGAGTGACCAGGTGCGTTGGAATGAAAAGCACACCTAGCATTGACATCATAACTTCTTGGAAGGTTCTGAGGATCAGGTGGAGCCAATGTCCTCAACTCAACAAGATTGAGCTTTAGGAGTTGTGGCAGCAGTGTAGCATACGGCATTGGAATGGGGTCAATCACCCTGTTGATCTGAGATGGCCGCTGTTGAAAAGGGCGTTATTGTTGATTGTTATTATTGTTGTATGATCTTTGTTGAGGAAATTGTTTTTGTTGCGGAAAGTGTTTTGGTTGTTGAGTATACTGAGGAGGTGGAGCAGGGATGGTAACAACAACAACTGTTCTGGGTAGATATTGGGGTCTCCCACTTCCCATGTGCATAGAGTTTGTCTCACCAGATCTACAGGGCCCAGCAAATGGTTTTCTTGTACTGCTTGAACTGGCGCCGTTATCAGAGATCTTTCCCATCTTCAATAGGCTCTCTATTCTTTCCCCAACTATCACCATATTAGCAAAGCTGGTAGAAGAGAATGCATCCAATCTGACAATATATGTTTCTTGAAGAGTATTCATGAACATGTTTGCCATTTCTCTTTCAGACATGGGTGGTTGAACTGCAACAGAAAGTTGCCTCCACCTTTGGGCATATTCCCTGAAGCTTTCACGGGAGGATTGAGACATCCCCATCAGGAGGGTCCTGTTTGGAGCCATGTCCAAGTTGTACTGATATTGACGGGTGAAAGCTTCAGCCAAGTCTTTCCAATTCCTTACTGTGGCTCTGGTCAGGTGGGAATACCATTCTCGGGATGACCCTGTTAGACTATCCTCGAAGTAAAACATCCACAACTTTTCATCTAAGGTGTATACTTTTAACCTTCCCAAGAAGGATTGAAGGTGAGTGCGTGGGCAGGATGTGCCATTATACCTTTCAAAACACGGGGGCTTGAACTTGTTAGGAATTCTCACCCCTTCCACTAGTCCCATGTACATGACATCAAATCCTAGGGAATTCTGGGATTCAAGAGACCTCAGTTTCTCTGTAATTTCATCCAGCCTACGGTCGTAAACTTTGTCCCCAACTCCAACAACTGTAAACCGCTCTTCTTGGGGATCCTCTTGCAAGATCCTACCTCCAACAGTGTTACCCTGAGTATTCCTTATGGCATTAACTTCTGGGTTTAGATGAGGCCCAAACTCTGGTGGATCAGTGCGAGGTTGCACGTGATCGTTGTTACTGGTACCTCCTGTACCTGGACGGTGTTCTTCAGGAGTTTGCCTTTCCACCAACTCCCTCAGTCTTTCCTGGCTCTGAGCTAAGCCGGTCATTATAGTCATGAATTGGGTCATCTGATTCCTCATATCAACCCCTCATTAGCCATTTGGGTCCTTACTTCATTCAAGTCTTGCTGCACTTGATCCATCTGAATTCCCGGAAGGTTGTTTCTCGTCGGGTACCGGTGTATTCTATTGACAGGGAACACTATTCTGCGAGCAATGTTTCCTGAGATGGCAACAAAGTGAGAAACAGCAAATAAATAAGAACCTACAAAACAAAGAGAAATGTTAGTATGCAATGCAATATGCTTATTTGTCTTCCAAGGGTATCCGGTTTGGTTCTTTGGTTTTGACCTTTCCAGACCTCGAGGAAATGCTGATGATGTTGATAGATAAAGCCCACCAAAAATAATACAAACTGATATATTACAAAGGATGAAAATACATAGTTTGTTTACAATACATGCCTTTGGTGGGTCAAAATACAACAACAAAAGAAAAGTACAAGCAAAAGGATCAAACATCCAATCCAAAGTCATCCTCCCTGACTTCCTTCAGGAGGGCCTCAGTCACTGGACCCACTGGGTGCTCTGTAATAGTCCTGATGAGGAGGTTTCTGGTAGCAATGGCACTGGTCAACCTCTTATGCTTATCCTGATCCTTTGACCTTTTCTACCCCGCCCGGAGTTTCAATTCATATAACTCTTTTTGAGCTGCCATCAAAGCCTCCTGATGCTTCTTCTCACTAGCCTCCAACTGTTCTATCTTAGCCTGAGTACTTTGATCTTCTTGTGCACGGGCCTCAGTGATTCTGATCCACCTAGCCTGGCTCTCCTCTAGATAATGCTCTGCCCTAGCTTTCTGAGTTTTTGCCTCCTTGCAAGCATTCTTCAGTACTAACTCCTCTGCTCTAGCCTTCCTAATGTAGTCATCCGTCTTCTCAATCTTGGTCAAATGCTCAACCCTGAGTCTTTCCAATCTCTCTTTGTCCAGACGACTGTCATTTCTCTCCCAAAGAGTCTTCTTCAAGGCTTCAGCTAGCTGAGTGTTCCTCTCTTTCAGCTTTTCAAACTCTTCCAAACTGACAATAGCTGCAGGTTGTACTGTAGAAGGTCCAGGTACATCTTCTAAAGTGAATGGCATCCGGGTGATCCGAGCTTTGGTACGGGACCAATCAGAATACTGTGCTGAAGCAATGTTGTTGCACTTGCCAAGGATGGCTGTCCCTTTAGTCTGGATGTTGTCCCAAGCCCAGGCAGCTTGCCTGACAACAGCAGAGTTGGGTTGAATTTCATAGTAAAGAGTTTCAACCAAATCTTGTCCTCTGGGAGGATGAACCAAAGCATATCCCAATTGTCTCTTAAACAGTAAAGGGTTGTAGTTGATGCAACCCTTCACTCCTATCAAAGGCACATTAGGATATTGCCCACAACTAGTAATGATTTCCTTGCCCTTGGTGCTCTGAATGCACCATCTGATGCCATCTGATGTCAAAGCAATAAATCTCTTAGCCCAGTTCTTCTACTGATGGGGGTTCAAGAAGGCATCTGACTTTGGCAAGTGTCTTAGCAGCCAAGAGTAATAAAGAGGAGCACAACATCTGACCAGCCTTCCTCTTTGCTTTTCATTCCTCTGGTGTACTGAGTAGTAGAAGTCTCCAAGCAAGGTAGGAACTGGGTTCCTCAATAAGAACAGAAGAATGACATTCTTGCTCACAAACTTTGGCTCATCTGCAAACAAGATAACCCCATATATACTGAGGGCTAGAAGTGCACATACAGACTTCCATTCTCCTATTGCAGCATGCAGGGTAGCCTGGGAGATCAAGAAGTCTAGGTGGAGGCCTGGAACTCCAGCCTTGGTTGTCATGTTCTGATCAATGAGGGCAGACTCCAAATGCAATGTCCTGGCTATGTCTTCATTTCTAGGAGTAACCATCTCAGGGTTGAAAGGAATCCCTCTCCTGATAGGAACTCCTAACAACAAGGAAAACTCTTCTAGCAAAGGTCCCAACTGGAAATCAGGGAATGTGAAGCATTTGAGTGGAGGATCATAAAACTGCAAGCAAGTATGGATCATGCTCCTCTGAGATGCATCTAGATCCATGACCATGTCCAATATGCCCCCATAATGCTCTCTGAACAGTGGGATATGGTCTAGAGTAATGAGGGACTGGATCTACTTGATGCCAGTCAGGGTGGGCTCAAAGAAGTGGTAGGTGATGTTGCTCTTTCTTGAAGTATCCATACTGATAATGGGTGCTGGTGAAGAGGCTGAGATAAACCTTGATGAAGGTCACTGAATGAGATTGTTGGAGATGGGTCTCTGATGAAGATAGCTGGAGAAGGAATCACTGACAAACTGGTGAAGGTGTTGGAGAAGATAGCTGAAGCAGTCTGAGTAGCAGAAGGGGTGAAAACAAAACCAAAGATAAAATGATGGATACCCTGTAAAACAAATAAGAAAATGTTAAATGATGCAAAAATGATGTATGCAAATGATATGCAAAGGGTTTGTGATCAAGTGCTGAATCCGTTTATTTGTCTTGGTAAAAGTCCATGTATGTTCATAAGTCCGGATGGAGGCTTAGAAATCCAGTAACCAGGTGGGGGACTCAAATAAAGAGTCACAAGTCACGGGTAATCACAAGAACTGTTCAAAGTGATTCATTCTTAAAACAAAACTAGTAACAAGGTATTATGTGGCCAAGGGTTCCTGCAAACCTGCAAACATCCCAATCCCCTCACATGTAATGTTCTAGAACAAGGATCCTCAGACTTGGATCAGTTATGAGAAGTGTAAACACTTCTAACCCAGAAGTACAGTGTTTACAATAACCATAAAAGATCCTCCTCTAATTCACCTCAGATGCTGAAGGTCATAAAAAGGTCATCCAGACTTAGCAGGCTTCCCAGATGGCCCTAGTACTACAGGAAATTTGTAGCACAGAGTTCTCAAGAAGAAACCCATGTCTGAACCGTGTTTCATATTCCCCCACCAGACCAAAATGGAATAGGAAATAATATGAAGCCATTCTAGCCTATGTGTCACTTAGGTCCCCGGTATAGGACCTTAATCACTCAATGATCCACCACCCACCAAGGAAACAGCAGATCCTGCACACGATAATGACAGTATGAAATGCATAAAAACTGTAAATGAAAGCAATAAATAAAGCTGTACAGAAAACAATAAATAAAGCAGTAAATAAACACAAGTAGCACATAACACCCCCGTAAACACAAATCAAACAAGCGCTAGGAGGAACCCACAAAAAGAACCAGAAGCCCTGGTTGCAATATAATGGTCCCCAGCAGAGTCGCCAAGCTGTCGCTCCCGAAGATTTGCATCCCGGTACAAGCGCAAATGGTCGGCGAAGAGAGAAAATGAAGTGAAGATTTAAAGAGTCGCCAACTAGGCATTTTTCTCCCGAAGGAAAGATAATGCTGCATAAACCTAAGAAAAGATGGATAAGACGGTTGCGAACAAAAGAAACTGAGAAAGGGGGTTGGTTACAACCTAAAAAGGTATTAGCACCCAGATTGTCCGTCGTAATCGACGGGATCCACGCTTGAAAGTTTGTGTTTAAAGGGGTAGTGTCTGTGCTATCTATGTGCAAACGCTGGAAAAGAAATGTACAAGTGTCAGTGTAAGAAAGTGAATTTCTCAGGAACTGAGGCTTAAAAGAGAATACTGGAAGAGGGGGAAGACACAGAGACTTTTGTTCGATAACAGTTAAGTTATGCCTACGTATCCTCTCGTGCAATGAGGAAGTCAGAACACCGTAGTTCGACTTAAAGAGACTGAAAGATAAATTGACTGATGAATTGCTTGCTTGTCTATGCTCAAGTGTATGACTCGTCTGGCTCGAGGGCTAACTGTCTTGCATTAGACGGAAGAAGTGAGTTCTCGTTTATGAATGAGTGTGACGAGAAAAGAATCCCGGAGGAGACGATTATTGTTTGTTTTTGTGTTTTCAGTTTTTTTTATTTTTTTTAGTGTTTGTCATAAGTTAATGAGCTTAAGCCTAAACCAAGGGTTAGTAAACTCATCATATCCTCCATTTGATTAGGGATAATGAGAATACCTTAAGTATGAGATAAACACCTCACACTTAATTACCATGATGATGTAGGATTAAGATAATTAACATACTTGTGATTATTTAGATGTTTTTGGTGTTTTTTTTTAGTGTTAAGTAATGAGTTTAAGCCATAATCAAGGATTAGTGAACCCATTACACCATCCTAATAGAAGGATAATAGATGAGAACACTTAAGCTGAGGAAGATACCTCAAATTAATCCATGATTAGGGATTAACCTCATGGAAAAACAAACCTTTATTAAAGTGGATTTTAATTAAGGATAAGATTCAGAAGTGAGTTTTATGATTTGTAAGACAACTTGAGGGGGACTTGTCCATTAACACTAGGGTTAGTCCTTCTTAACCAATTAAGGAAGAATTAGAACCCTAATGCAAGGCCCAAGTTACAAGTTAATGTCTTAGTGATTATTAAGATGGATTTATTAAGAGGCTTAAATAAATTAAGGGTTTAACACTTAGGATTAAAGTTATACACTCCATCCTAAGAGAAGGATGCAGGCATAACCCTGATCACAAAGTCTTAAAACCTTAAAGGTTTAGTCTGTGATTATGAGATGAGAAGAGAGACACAAAAAAGACACAAAGGTAAAACTAAGGGGGCACTAATCAAAACCCTAATTATTGTCATGCTTGGATGTTCCTATGGTTTGTAAGGCTTGCAAGAGATCTTCAAAGAAGCCACCAATGGAAGAAGCAGATGAAAGGAGGAGAAACAGAAGAAACAAGTTACTTACTTCACTGAAGAAGATAAGTAACTTGGAGAAAGAAAGTGAATGATGACCATGAATGGGCAAGCCCACTCTAACTCAAAGAAAAATGCAGCAAGGATGCATAAGAAGAATGAGAAGAGAAATGAGAAGTGAAGGCAAATTCACTTCTCAAATTACTTACCACCTGGAAATGTTAGCATAAGAAAAGGAATGAAATGAAAATGGAATGTATGCAAAGATGAAGACCAAAACTAGAAGCATGCTCATGATTCAAATGATGTTATGAGATGATGCAAAGACATGTCAAGTGTTATGAATGTTCATACAAGAGATGAGAATGCAAAGGAGCATGCTTTGAAGTATGAAAACACATGAAAGTTCATGGAATGAAATTAATGCACATCATGGAAAATGAATGAAGAAATGATCAAGCATGATTCTAATATGTCCTAAGATGTCTTAGATGCCATGTGAATGCATGAAATGTCATGGCAAGTTCATGAATGGTTGCATATGCAAGATGTATGCAAATGAACATGAGAAATTAGGGTTTTATGACAACATGCGATGTAAAAGTATAAAATAGAAGCAAATAATAATATAAAAAATTGCAAATGAACTCAAAGGAAACCTAACCCCATATGATATCACACCCCAAAGGATAAGTTCTAACTCTTAACCTAAAGAAAGTTATGAATTTTCTAAGTTTGCTAGGGTTTTAAGGTATTTTAAGAGGGAAAATGCAAATCAATTTGAAAATGCAAGATAAATTTGTGACAAAAATATGCTAGACACTACATGTCATATGAAGATCAATTCAAAAAGAACCAATGTCAAACCCTTCATGGTTAGGCAGAAAAGAATTCTTGAAGTTAGGGTTCAAAAAAATGGGATTTTTATGAACCCTAAATTCAAAATTGTCAAGATTGGATCAAAACCAAAAAGAAATTTGTATGAATGGTTTGACAATGTTTCTAAATGTCCTAAGATGCAATGTGATTTTTTTTTGGAATTTTTAGAAACCTAAATGGTATTTTAATTAATTAATTTCCATTAATTAATTAAAATAAACATTTAAATATTTTTAAAATGGTTTTTAAATGCAAAAAATAAAAATAAAAGTGTTTTTGGGTGAAGAAAAATATTTGAATTAAAAATGCAGAAGGAAAATATTTTTAGAAATTTCTAAGTATTTTAAATAAAATGGTAAAGAAAATGCAATTAAATGAAATAAAAATTAATTAAAATGAGAGGTATGCGTATCCAATGGCTTGAATTCAAATTCAGGGGGAAGGGGGTTGACTGTGCGCTCAGATGGAGGGCTGGGATCTATCCTGAGTTTATTTAATTAATTAATCCTAATTAAATTAATTAAACAGATTTAAGAATTAATGAAAAGATCTGGGACACACGTTCACGTGCTAATCTTCATCCAAGAGCCAGAATTTAAACTGAGCCACTAAACCCTAAAATTAACCCTAATCCGTTTCAGGTGACCGGAACAGTGTTTCGGTCATCTTCTCCGGCAGCACCCCAACACCAACTTTTTCCCTAGGCCATTTCTGGAGCTCTAAAGCTCCAGATCAACTCCTCTCACCTTCCTAAACCTAAATCCATCTTCAAAACTAATTTTTCATGGCTAAAAATCAAGATTCGAAGAAGAACTCAAAAATGGTGAAACTTTCAGACAATCAGTACATGCTCATTTCACAACCATTTTCAAAAATAATCATATCATGGTGATCAGCAAAGCATAAAGAACATTCTAATAACTTAAAATAGAATTTCTGGAAAAAAGTTTGAAGAGGTTACCTGAGCTTGAGGTTCCTCTGTTTGGAGCTTTTGGACCTCCTCTCTTGTGCAAACTCACTCCAATAATCCCTCTGATGAAGCTTTGATGCTTGGAAGGAGTTTGTAATGGCTGAAATGAAAGCTTACACTCTTTCTGGCCAGAAATTGTGTTTCAGTTTTGGGGGGTTTTTGGTTGCAATGAAGGGTGGGAAATGATCCTTTGATGAAGCTGAGGTGATTGATGAAAAAAGTTTGGAGTTTGAGTGTGTGAGCAGAGAGTTTCGAATGCTTTTGCAAATGGGGTGATTTTGAGGAACTTGGGCAATCTGAAGTGTTAGGCTTGTGTGATATGTGTTATGAGCTGTGTTTGATCCACATAACAAGCTTTGATAGGTCAGTGAAGTTGTTGTGGCCTATGGTGATTGGTATGGGCTCTTTTGCACAAAGTCAACAAAACTTGTACTTGAGGTATGGGCTCTCTTGCAACTGGATTTTTGGCTTGTCCTGGTTCAGCAAAGATCAAGGAGAGCCATGGAATGCATTTTGTGATGATTCAGCAAGTGGAAGCATGGTTGTGTATCATTTTGCAATTTTCATGAAGTATGGCCCCTCTGTGATTTCTTAAAGTTCAAGGCATGAAATGAGATGGTTCTTTGGGAAATTCTTATTTTTAGGCAATGTACTATGTTTGTATGATGCATAGAAGTGTATTACAAGTCACAAAATGACTTGGCAAGTGGTTTTGCAAGAAATCCTCTTTGGTGTATTCTTGAAAATTATAGGATTTTTGCCAACTTTGAAAGGCCATATCTTGAGTTCTATTATGAATTAGAACTGTTCTTGTACTTTTTGAAAAGGGAATGAACCAATCTACAACTTTCATGACCAACAATTTTTCATTTGAAGCATTTTTGGTTGAGAAAGAGGAGGTTGAAAAACGTTCCCAAAATGGAAAGTTTACATTGCAAGTCATTTCCATTTTTAGCAACTTTAGGTTTAGCTCACTTTTCTTCAATTTTGTGAACTTCCAAGCACTTAAATGATCAAATAAAGATCATATAACTTCAATTTGATGAAAAATCCACTTTGGTTCCATTGTTGGGGGCCTTAGATACCCTGATTTTACTCTAACTTGCTCAAGAAGTAACCCAGTGAACAGATGACTTCCACAATGAATTTCTTCATCAAACTTGGTATACATGATCCTTATAACATATTGAGACTATTAGAAACAAGAATTACCAAAAAATTTGGATTTATGGCTTCTGAAACCAAAACCCTAATTTCAGGTCATCTGTGTAGTGAAACCCTAGCTCTGCTTCCATGCTTTTCAAGTTCTTGTGATTCTTTGACTTCCTTGATCTTTGAGGGATATAATATTATGATATAACATACATGGACCCTCTTGGAATGATTGGAGACCTTTGGAGTGGCTCAGATGAATCTTTGGATTGCTCAGATCACAAACCCTAGATGCAGATGAACTTGAACTAATGCAGTGAAACAAAAATTCAATATGAGATGGCATGTTTAAACTAATGCAAATATGAAAGATCACAAGCCATGGTGTGAACATAGTGAGGGTAAATTTGGGGTGTTTACAAAGGTATATTAACAATTATTCACAAATATTAAAGTCTTAGATGCTCAATAAAAACTAATATCATGGCATAATCATCTCTTAACCTAAGCATAATGTAAATTTGCATTTTTCAAGATTAAGCTTGTATAAATCAATTTCACTATACATGCAATCGATTTACATCTGTCTGTTTTAAGCATTTTTGGCTTTTTAACTAGGTGCAATCGATTTGCATCTTTATAAAATCGATTGCATGTTTCAAAACTTTGAAAAATTTGTTAACGTATGCATGTGCAATCGATTTGCATTATAGTGCAATCGATTGCAACCTGTACAAATTTGAAAAAACAGTATTTTTCATAACACCTCTTCATGTATCTTTTCATGGAACCTTTTCATGATTCATTGGCATTTGTTCATGATTTTTTTACTGTTATTACATTGTTTCATAAGGGTGTTATGTGCATATAAATTCTAAACTTTTTTCAAATCATTTGTCACCTCTTTAAAAAATATTTTCATAAAAAATTCACAAAACTCTTAAACTTTTGACAATAATTTTTCTGCATTACTTCGTATCATATAATCAGAAAATTCTTGAGCTATCTAATATTTTATGATTGTGAATTATTGTTAGTGAAAGAGAAGATCAATTGTTATATTGATAAAGAATCAAAGCTTCAAATTTCTATCTTATAAAAATTCAGAATTATTGTTTTGTTCTTGTTATCCGGATTGTGGATACAAGAAGTCTTTTATTGAGAGGATTATTCTCAATAAGACATAGTGGAAAATTCCAAGAGGATTGATCTTGGTGAATATAGTTTAGTGACTTGTATAGAAAGACTAGGAAGAGTCTTGTATTTGTCCAAAACTATAGTAAATTCTCTTTCGTGTTGAAAGGGGAGTGGAGTACTCTCGGATTGTGAGGGGAACCACTATATATCGTCGTGTCCACTTTACTTTTCCGCTTTACCGTATTTTAAACTTAGAACAATAATCAAGAATTATTCATCCATCGATAAAATTCCGAAAAACTTTCTAAGAACCTAATTCACCCCCCTCCCCTCTTAGGCGCACTCGTATACTTACAGTCTTGGAATCTCTAATAGGAGTGGATGGAATATGTGACTTGAAGATCAAGCTTCATTGGAAAAATAGAAAGCCTTTGGAACTCTAAAGGAAGACGTGTTAACCAATCTGAGCAATTGGTGGGTCTCATTCTTGAATTCATGGAGTAGATAAGAAACTAATTACTTTGGTGTAGAAGGGTAGTTGGTAGAATATCAAAGGAGAATCTGATTAGAGCTATATCTTGGAACTTGTGGAAGAAGTTTTAAAAAACTGAAGATGATTGTAGTAGTTATGAAGAGTTTATTTATCTCCATGAAAGTCTAATGGTATTGATGATCAAACTGATGAAGCCCTAATGAGGCATAAAGATGACAAAGGATGCATTGATGATTGTGATACATGGAAGATGTTTCAAATGATGATAGAACATTATATGGATGTGAGAAGAACATCTTGTAATGAAAATATCTTAACTTGTCATACGGAGGAATGATAAGATGAAGGCTATTGACCGTACCTGGAGATCAGGATCCGATATGGCTGGCGTCGAGTGCTGTAGAAGGACGGTTGATAAGGAAAGGAGGGGGGTTTACCTGCAAGGCACTCCGATGCTGAAGTACGAGAATTAAGGTCAGAGAATTGTATACCTGACCCTCTCAAATGAGAGGGTTTATATACTGGTCCAAGTGGATGATTATTGGTTCAAACCGTTTGTGGCGGATTGCGGAATCTGCACGATTAGGTAACAGTCAAAACTAGCCGTTAGGGGACTTTGTCTTGGTCGGTATGGCTTTGGTCGACAAGGACCGTCATTCTTGGCGTTGTGCCCGACGCCGAGCGTGGCACAATGCCACTATTCTTGGCCCAATTCTGAGAGTTGGGCCTGCCTAGAACAGGAGCCCCCTAAGTCGTTGCTCCTGCGGAGGAGCGGTGACTTAGTGATGGTTTCGTGCCTAAGGCGTATGCAGTGCGTCTGGTATCTTTCGTGTGCGGACCAGGGAGTTATTGTCGATGATCCTCGGCAGGCGGACAGTTGTTCCTTCGCTCGACAATGAGGGAATATGAAACGAAAATTTGGCGTGTCTGGGAATTCGCGCCTATTTAATGTTCTGACGGCTAGCCTAGGGGCTAGAGCGTAGGTAATTATTGCCTAGGGGTAGGGGTCACGCGTTTCTGCACGTGTTCCCTTCCCTATAAATAGGAACCCAAGGCATTCTATATGCTTTTTCGTTTCGCCTTCTTCTCCACTGCACTGCTCGTAAGTCAGCCGTCGACCACCATCTTCCAAGCTAACTTCTTCTGCAAATGGCCTCCCAAGCTCCAGGTACAACTCTTATTTGCGTTTATATTAGTCATAGGCTTGATATTTAGCAATGCATGTGGCATATGATAGATTTTCCAGTAGTTTAGGCTTAAAATAAGTATATTAAAGATCTGTCACCGTTGCTCGTCGACTACGAACCCTAATTCATGGTCGACGATGGTCCTGGTCGATTTTGAGCTAGGACCAGGAAAGCACCTAGGTTTCGATCGTATCATTGCCATTGTCGGGTGTTGGCCATCGCCTTGAGCGGCGGTTAGCCGGGGCTATGGCTTGGGATCTTATTCCTGGGCCGATACGCGCCCTTTCACTTGTTGAGCGGTGGAAGGGTGGATTTTATATTCTTAATCGAATTCACTGATGCCTTTCCTTTACTTTTCAAGTGAGAATTCGCTTATGAACCCGCTCGATATCTCCTCGGAGGAGGTATCCTCGGAAGACTCTGGTTCTTCCGCGTTTATTCCCTCTGACTCCAGAAGCTAGTCGGGAGAATCAGACGCGACCACGATGGAGGAAGGAACCCCCGAGTCGGGAGAGACGACAGATTCCCCTCGATGTTCGGAAGACATAAGAATCGCACCCGAAGAATGGGTAGTGGAAGACCTGCTCGATAAAGTGTCATCATTTTCGAGGCCTCGTGCGGAGCCTTTGCCTACTGTTGGCGATCCGGAGGATTGGGTCGTCACCTGCCCGGGGGATGATGACTGCATATTTTCAGATTTCGGTGGCCGCAAGTTTTCGATGTATGAGTACGCGACTTCGGTCCTAGGGGTAACCTTGCCCTTCAGAGACCTGGTTTGTGCTGTGCTCGGGCACTTGGGTGTGGCCCCGTCTCAGCTGCATCCCAACTCTTACGACTTTTTGAGAGAGTTCGAGGTAACGTGCACCCATTTGGGTGTTGGAGCCACGTTTCCCTTGTTCTTCCGTCTGTTCTCACTGCAGCGCTAGGTAGGGCGGGGGACCGACCAAAAGGGATTTATTTCCTTCAAACAGCGGACCAAGATTTTCAAAGCTCACTCAGAGTCTATCCGGGCTTTCAAGACGGATTACTTTTTGATTAAACCGGCGAGCACGGAAGTTGTGAGGGCGCTGAGTTTCTTGGGGATATATACCGATGAAAATGACGAGCCCAGACTCGATGATCAAGGACAGGTGATTCCGAGGAGGCTCTGGTTGTTTCCTTTCTCGTGGAGTTATGCTCACTACGGGCGCCCGGTTAGTGAGTTTGTCCAAGTAGGGGATTCCCCTAACGAGGATGATGCGGCTAGCTTCGAGGCCTTTAGGAAATTGATAGCTTCCTTTACCCCGACTCCTCTGCTGGACGGAGAGGGTAAAATAATGTTGGACCAGGATGGGAGAGAGGTTGTGGAGCGTCCTTTGATAGACGTCATAGACCTACTGGTGTGTAACACCGGGAAAGAAGTGTTTGAGTTTTTTGCTATTTGTTTTTATTTCTGCTTGTTATTATGTTTTAATAACTTTTTGACGTCCGTGAATAATCTTGTGTGTTCCTTTTTCTTTGTAGGCTCCCTATCGAACCCCTTGATAAGATCCATGAGCACCTGCGTCAAAAACAAAAGAAGAGGTCGTGGGTCATCCAAACCAAGCTGACCGAAACGAGCGGTTCCGGGTCGGGCCCCCTAGTTCAAGGTTCTTTGAGCGCGTCTACTGGCTCGCTCATGAAAAAGCATAAGTCTGCAGTGACCGTGGACCTGACGGCCAATGCTCCCCCCAAACCGAAGCATGTGCTGCCTCCCTGCATTGTGAAGCAAAATTGTTTTGAAGGGAAGAACATGGAGGTTGATTGGGCAGATTCTTTGTTTGTTGAGGCAATGGATCGCCCTGCCCGGCGTCTGTCACTGGCTCAGGACGCGAGCGCAATCATGCGGGTTTTGTCTATGGCCTGGTTGACTGCTAAAGGGAACCCTGGGCAAGAAAGAGAGGTGGCGAGGCTGAAGGATCTGTTGGCTGCTGCCGAGAGGAAGTTGACTATGGCCAATGAAGAAGCTACTGCCTCTGCTAAGGAGCTGACCGAACGAGGGGATATCATCGCCAAGCTGGAGGTCGATAAGAGGAGGTCCTTGGAGCAGAGCAAAAAGCTGAAAGACGCCTTTTTCCCCAAGGAGGATGAGGATGCTGAGACCAAGAGTTTGGTGACCAGGGCCCAGTTTCTTGCTCGGATCGACCAGGACATGGAAGATCTGAAATCATCGACTGAGCTTAGTTTCCAAAACGTTGTGGACCAGATACGAGCTCTTCATCCTGAGTTGGCTTTGGATACCGGCCGTATCAGTTACCTCTACAAAGTCGAGGATGGCCAGATAGTGGTCCCTTCGGACTTGATCGTGGAGGACTCCCAGCCCGGGGTGATTGCTCAGCCTGGCCAGTCAGAGGTGCAGCCGCATCAGAACGAAGGTCAACCCGATACTTCAGAACGCGAGGGGAATTAGTTTTGGCTTGTATGTCGTTATGTTGTAATTTAATGTTTTGCTCGGGGACGTGGTCCCCTTTGTATGTAACCATGGACAAGTCGGCCCTTCGGGGTCACAACTTTGCAGTAAATTTTCCGACCTCGATGGTCGTTCATTATTATACAATGTTTTTTGTTTAATTGTGCATCTTTCGGAGGACCTTTTCCTTTTGTTTTTTTATAAACGTTAAGTGTTTGACGTCTTTGTAATGATTAAATGTGATTGGGAAAATATGGGGCATGTGTTTGTGATCTGTTGGTTTGGGGGACCAACCAGAGTTTGGAGTCTGGCTCCTGGTCGGTACCCGGGCCAAGGTAATGACTCGGGCTCCGAGGCTTGAACGTCCCATCGCGAGCTGGGGTTCTGCCTGGTCGTGGTACATAGGCGATGTCGGACTCATTTGAGTATCCGCCCGTGCAACAATCATCTCCTTCCCTTGGACGAAGATCCTGATAATCATGTTATTTTGGGCTGTCGTGCTTGTACCTGGGCACGCAGTTCGTAGTCGGACCTATTGCTCCTCGCTTGAGAGTCGAGCAATGTGACTCTGTAATTTAACTGTAATATTGCTTGAGCTTCTCGACGTTCCACGGCCGAGCAAGTTCTTCCCCGTGTAAAGTTTCTAAATAATAGGCTCCGTTTTTGGTCTTTGCCCGGACGCGTTATGGGCCCTCCCAATTAGGCGTAAGCTTTCCTTCGCGGGAGTCTCTGTGATTTCTTCTTAGAACTAGACTACCACCTCGAATGCTCGTCTTATGACTTTAGATTGTATTGAGCTGCTATTTTCTGTTTGAGAGTGGCCTCTCGAAGAGCAGCTTCTGATCGGATTTCTTCGACCAGGTCAAGCTCGTCTCTTAAAGCTTCGGAGTTGGTGTCTTGGTCCATTGGGGACTCTTTTCGTCTGGATCAGATTTGAATTTCCACAGGGATCAATGCTTCAGTCCCATAAGCCAACCGGAACGGGGATTCACAGGTCGTTGAGTGGGGAGTGGTTCTATACGCCCACAGCACGCTGTGTAACTCCTCGACCCAGTGTCTCTTGTGCTCATCTAGTCTTCGTTTTAGACCTCTTAGGATTACTCTATTTTCAGCTTCTGCTTGTCCGTTAGTTTGGGGATGCTCCACCGAAGCGAAGTGTTGTTTTGTTCCTACTGACGCAACAAATTCTTTGAAATGTCTATCGGTGAATTGGGTACCGTTGTCGGTTACAATGGCGAGTGGTACCCCGAACCGAGCGAAGATGCTCCTCTTGAAGAAGCGTAGTATGTTGAGTGCAATAATTTTGGCCAAGGACTTAGCTTCTATCCTTTTGGTGAAATAATCGACGCCCACAATGAGGTATTTACTTTGGCCGGATCCGACGATGAATGGCCCTAGGATATCCATCCTCCACCACGCGAATGGCCACAGGGAAGATAGTGATTTTAGCTCGGTAGGGGGTGCTACGTGTACGTCCCCGTGTCGTTGGCATTTGTCGCATCTTTTTACGTGTTCTTTCGCGTCGTGCTGGAGTGTAGGCCAATAGTACCCTGCCTGGAGAATCTTTCGGGATAACGATCGTCCGCCTGGGTGTTGTGCGTTAATTCCTTCATGGATTTCTCTTAGTACGTGTGGGACGTTCTCTTCCTCTACGCACCAGAGGAGTGCCGTAGAGAACCCTCGACGATACATACGCCCACCGACTAGGGAGTACGAACATGACCTTCGACGCACGGAGATGGCCGTTTTCGAGTTTGTCGGTAACTCACCCTTGGTCAGGTAGTTAAACATTGGGGTCATCCAGCAGTTGGCGTCGCCTATGAGATTAATGTCTAGGTGGGTTGAAGATTGTCCAATGCTTGGTCGGGGGAGCACTTTTTGTATGACGGATTTGTTGTTTCCTTTCTTTTTAGTGCTTGCCAACTTGGAAAGGATATCAGCCCGGGTATTATTCTCTCGCGGGACGTGTTTGACCTCTACGCTTGTGAATCAGTTTAGTTCGTCTTTTACAAGGGCCAGGTATTCAGCCATATTGTTGTTTTTGGCCTGGAAATCTCCTCGGACTTGGCTAGCGACAAGCTGGGAATTTGTGCAAATTGTGATTTCTTCTGCCTCCAGGTCGGTCGCGAGCCGTATGCCTGCCAGGAAGGCTTCGTATTTCGCCTGGTTGTTGGATGTAGGGAAGGATAAAGTTAAAGATACTTTGATGATGCTTCCCTCTTTGTTTTCCAGGATAACTCCAGCTCCACTACCCGCCGGGCCAAATGCTCCGTCAATGAAGATGGTCCATTTGGATGGAGATTTCGGCTCCTGCTCGGTGGAAGTGAGCTCTGCTACAAAGTGGGCTAGTGCTTGAGCTTTGAGAGCTTGTCTCCCTTCGAATTTGATGTCGAATTTGGACAGTTCCAACGACCATTTTAGCATTCGCCGGGTCATATCTGGTCGACCGAGTAATTGTCTTATGGGCTGGTTTGTTCTCACGATGATGGTGTGGGCTAAGAAATAATGTCGTAGTCTTCTGGCTGCAAAAGGGAGGGCCAGGGCCACCTTTTCTATCTGGAGGTATCGAAGTTCGGGGCCGTGGAGCGCCTTGCTCGTAAAGTAGATAGGTTTATGTCCTTCGTGTAGGTCGCGTATGAGGGCTGCGCTTACAGCCTCGTTTGCTACGGTGAGATAGAGGTAAAACGTCTCCCCCTCTTTGGGCCTGGACAAAACCGGGGGTTCAGATAATACCCTTTTCAAGTGGGACAAGGCTAGCTCGCACTCCTCCGTCCATTCAAAGGTAGCCTCTTTGCGGAGGAGTTTGTAAAAGGGGAGGGTGTGCTGAGCGGATTTTGCTACAAATCGTGCGAGGGAAGCGAGGACCCCGTTCAACGATTGTATGGATTATTTAGAATTAGGGGTTGGAAGTTCTGCGAATGCCCGACATTTTTAAGGATAGGCTTCAATACCTCGTTCAGTTAAATAGAATCCGAGGAACTTCCCTGCTCGGACCCCAAACGTGCACTTCTCAGGATTGAAACGCATTTTGCATTTCCGGGCTTGATCGAATACCTTTCGTAAGTGGGATGCGTGGTCTGTCTCTTGCTGAGACTTGACGATCATGTCGTCCATGTACACCTTAAGCATGTCCCCGATTTCTGCCCGAAATACCTTATTCATCATGCACTGATATGTCGCGCCTGCGTTTTTTAAACCGAAGGGAATGACGTTATAATAGTAGTTGCCCGATTCGGTCATGAAGGCCGTGTATTTTTTGTCGGACACGGCCATGGGTATCTGATTGTACCCCGAGTAGGCGTCCATGAAGGACAATAGCTTGAAACCGGACGAATTTTCGACCAATTTATCGATGTTAGGCAAAGGATATTCGTCTTTCGGGCATGCTCGGTTAAGATCAGTATAATCAACACACATTCTCCACTTTCCATTAGATTTTTTGACAAGTACAACATTTGAGAGCCAGGTTGTGTACTTGGCCTCGGTTACAAATTTTGCCTTTAGGAGGTCTTTAACAGCAGATTCGGCCGCTCTGGTTTTCTCGGTCGACTGCTTCCTTCTATGTTGGGCGACCGCTTTGTGTGTTGGGTCGATGGAGAGGTGATGACAGGCCGTCTCGGGGTCAAGCCCTGGCATTTCTGCGGCACTCCGAGCGAGCAGATCCACATTTCCCTTAAGGCATGCCTCTAACTGTCGTTTATCCAAGTCGGGCAGATGTTCCCCGATCTTGACGCACCGAGTATGATCATCTCCCAAAGGAATCAGCTCGAATTCTCCGTCTGGAATTGGCCGGGAAAGTGAATCGGTCAACCTTTAAATGCCTTTGTTGTCTTCTGAGAACCTGCAGTCCAAATCGATTAAGTCTACCTGAGGAAAAGCCTTGGATGTTTGTGGAGTATCTGGCGAAGTCAGTGCTGAAGGACTCGGTTGGTAAGATATCGAGCTAAGACCTCTGGATGCTGCCTCAAAACATCGGCGGGCAGCTTCGACGTCACCGTGCAGCGTAGTAACTTTGCCCGAAGTAGTATAATACTTCATTTTTAGGTGGACGGTGGATGGAACGGCGATCAGCTCGGCCAGTGTCGGTCGTCCCAAAATACATTGGTACAACGACGAGCAATCCACGACCAGGAATTGGACGTGAATAGTTCTGGCGGTCTCGGATGCCCCAAAGGTGACGAAGAGATCGATGTAACCCCATGGTCGGGTGACTACTCTGTTGAAACCTTGTAAGTCTGATCCGACGTACGGAGTCAGGTGTGTTTCATTCAACTGGAGCGTTGAAAATAATTGGGAGTACATGATGTCGCAGGAGCTACCTTGGTCCACCAGGATTCTCCTCACATCAAAATTTTCCATTCGTGCCCAGATGAGAAGTGGGATGCTGGCATTTGGTGCTCCTCCCAAGAGTTCCTCCCAGTAAAAAGCAAGGGGTAATGAGCCATCCCTTGGGGGGTCCAGGGTCGCGTTCTGTGCAGGGCCTTTCGCGATCAGTTGGTCGAATTTCCTCTTTATAGATCTGACTGTGATTTTGTTAAAACCTCCCCCCGAGATGACCATTGTGGATGGAAAGGTCTCCCATGGGCTGTGGGAGAAAAAATATCCCAGACTCCTCGTGTGATCAGGTAGGAAGAAATCTTCGGGGCGATAGATGCTCAGGGCAACCAGTATGTTCGCATCTGCTGGAATGGGCACTGCCTCCTCGATCTTTTGAGTCTCTTGCGCTTCTTGTTGAGGGGTGTCCCTAGATTTGGTAAACTGTTTGAGGTGCCCGTCTTTAATAAGTATCTCAATTGCATCTTTGAGATGGATGCAGTCTTCGGTATTATAGTCGTGACTCTTGTGGAATCTGCAATACTTTTTCTTGTTCGTGCCCAGTTTTCTAGGCAGCTGCTTCGGAAAGCGTACTCCTGCTTGCCTGAATTCTTAGTTGGCACATTCGGACAGGATCTTCTCCCTAGAGACCAGGAGGGGAGTATATTCATGGAATCGGCTTACGGGTCCTCTGTGCTCCCGCGGTTCACGGGAGCGATCATCCTTTCTTTTGTCTCCTCCCCGGCGAGATGTCGAGGGTTCATCGACCCGGTGGGGGTTCACGTCCTCGCGATGTCGGGCGTCTTGGACGGAGCTAGCTTCCTGCTTTTCCTCATATTGGATGTAAGCTTGGACTTTCAACAAGAATGCGTCAAGGGTGGCCGGTGTCTCGATGCCAACCGCTCGGTGGAAATCGGTCGATGGGCGTAGTCCCCGTTCCAGCAAGTACTTCTTCGTGTCGTCCGTTGTGGATACCTGGACTGCTTCTTTATTGAACCTCTCGATATAGGTTCGTAGAGGTTCGTCCTTCCCCTGGATGATCGCTTCGAGCGATGCTTCCGTCTTCAGATGCCGTCTAGAGTCGGTGAAGTGCTTGGAAAACATGCGTCCGAGCTGTTTCCAAGAAGTGACGAACTCTGCTTCGAGGCTTTTGTACCACGTCATCGCTCCTTTCCTCAGAGTTGTAGGAAAGAGTCAACATTTGATTGCTCCTCGCACCCCTCGGTAGTAGAGAAAAGCATCGATATTCTCGATATGCTCGTCAGGATCTGTGGTCCCATCATATGAGCCTAATGGTGGAGATTTTTCAAAACCCCTTGGGAGTTTAGCCGCCATGATTTCCGACGAGAGGGGGCCCCTGGTGTCTTCATCTTCGCTGGAATTGAATGAAGGGGACCTGGGCGCGCGCTTCTTTGCTCGCCGAGGTGATGTGGATCTTGATCTTCTCCTTATTGATTTTCTTGGAGGGGAAGATCGAGAAGGAGATGGGCGGGGTCATTTGTCATTATTAGATTCGTCGATGTGTCCTTTCCTCTTTCTCTTGGGAGGAGAGGGACTACGCCTTCTCTGGTGTCTCACGGGAGACCGGGGTGATTGACAGTTGTTGTCTTCAAGACGGGCGATCTTCTCGCAATGGGCAAGGAGCATCAAATTTGTCTGATTCAGAATTTCAGCCAGCGCTGCGAAATCGGAACCTGAAGGAGTTGGGGGAAGAAGAACTTCTAGGCAACTCTCTAGAGGTGGGTCGCGGTCGGGGGAAGGTAAAGTTGTCTTCCCGTCTGGGTGTTCTTGCACGGTTTCTTCGTGCGGAGGATGATGAATGTTGCTCTTACATTGTGTGATAAGCATGTCGTCGTTCAACCGGTTGTCCGGATTCTTGTCTCGAGCAGCCATGGATCTTGCTAAAAAACATTGGTTCTTGAAGATTTTGAGAGAGAAGAATGGGGAAATCAGATTCCCACAGATGGTGCCACCTGATCGTACCTGGAGATCAGGATCCGATATGGCTGGCGTCGAGCATTTTAGAAGGACGGTTGATAAGGAGAGGAGGGGGGTGTACCTGCAAGGCACTCCGATGCTGAAGTAAGACATTGAGCAAAGAGTGTGCAAGTACGAGAATTAAGGTCAGAGAATTGAATACCTGACCCTCTTAAATGAGAGGGTTTATATACTGGTCCAAGTGGATGATTATTGGTTCAAACCGTTTGGCACGGATTGCGGAATCCGCACGAATAGGTAGCGATCAAAACTAGTCGTTGGGGGACTTCGTCCTGGTCGGTATGGCTTTGGTCGACAAGGACCGTCATTCTTGGCATTGTGCCCGACGCCGAGCGTGGCACAATGGCACTTTGCTTGGCCCAATTCTGAGAGTTGGGCCTGCCCAGAACAACTATTATGGTGATCAAGATGGTTCTTTTTACTCAACTGGTCAGCAACCAAGGTAAAGATTTTTGTTCAGATACATGGAGAAAAGATTAAGACAAGTAAAGATGACATCATAAAGAAACTAACAAACTAAGAAGTATTATATCTCTTTGAGGAATGTGGAGAATTCCATAATCAATTGGATTTTATCTCAAGGAACATGGATATTTATGCATAAGAATTCAAGAGGATTTCAAATGGTATATGGATGAGTTTAGAAAAAGAGGGATCATTGGCAATTTTTATTTCAATCCAAGAGTTTGTTGGCTATAGGATGGTGTTTCTAATAGGCATGATAGTGGAGTAATGATACAAAGAAAGTAGTGTGTTCAGCAAGAGATTTGGACAAAGAGTGAGCTCTTGAAGACATGAAGACGTGTCTTATGTTATCCATTCATCAGCAAAATGTTCATTGAAAAAGAACAAGTTATGTTAAATAGAGGGTGTAACACCCCGATTTCTAGATTAATTTTTTATTTAATTAATTTGTATGAATTATATGAATCTTTGTGGAACGATTGAGTCGGTGATGTGTTGAGTACAAATATGTGACGAATGATGGCTTCAAGGAATTATCGGGTATTTTAGAGTATAGAAAATTATTTAGAATATTATTAACAAAAGAAAAGAAAATAAAATTGGATTTATAGAACATAAGGGTATTGGTTATGTGTGAGAAATAAGTGAGGGTAATATCACATTGGAGTACGGGTTACAAAAATATATAGGGGTTGCTGATTTTTTTTGGTTACGCTTGTTGAAGGAGAGGAAATAGAGAGATGGAACCAAGAACTAGGGATTTGAGGAAAATAGAGGATTTTTTGGAAAACTCATTTAGCAGGCAATAATCAAGAGGTAAGGGGTTTGTAATTATCATTATTGTAATATATTTGGTCATTAGGTATTGGTAGGTTATGAGAATTTTTAAAATAGATGATGAATAACCGAAGAATTTGATGAAAATATAGTAGAATAATCGGTGTGAAAATAAAACCGATAAAAAGATGGACTGGGAATGGGAAATTCCTCATAGGAAGGGTGGCGATTGCCACCCTGTTCACCAGGATGTAAGGTAGCGAGTGCCACCATAAGGAAGTGGGTCAGTGGCAGTTGCCACCTTAAGACTAATAGGTGGCGCTTGTCACCATAATATATATATATATATATATATATATAGAGAGAGAGAGAGAGAGAGAGAAAGAGAGAGAGAGAGAGAGAGAGAGAGAGAGAGAGAGAGAGAGAGAGAGAGAGTGGCGCAAGCCACATTTTTATGGTGGTAAGTGGCGCAAGCCACATTATTGGTAGGTGGCGGGTGCCACATGAGACATGGGAGCATAGTGCCACCCATGTTGCCTTTAATTCTGCTTTTCCTTTCATATTTCCTGTAGATTAATATAAAAATCCAAACCGTGAGTCTATTTTCAATACAGTTTGAAACATTGGAGAGATAATTTAATACTCTATACATTCATTAAAATAATGTGCATTATTGGATATAAACACTTAGTTATTGTTTTATGATTAAGGGAACTTGTAGTGTTGAAGTTACTGTATGTGAACCTATTTGCATAAAGTATTCTTGAATTCTATTTTGGTTGTTTGGAAGTGAACTAATTGATGTTTGTGATATTACATTGATCTTGTGATGATAGTAATATGTGAGAATTATGTGTATGATGTATGTAAACAGAATATGATAATTATAATGAATGATGATTCATTTTGACTAGTCGTGGTTGTGAGTTATGTATTGTTACGCAACCCACATTCATATCATTTTTTAGGACGAATAGTCCAGTGATGTTTTGCAGGATGATAAATACAATGAATATTTTTAGGACTCTCAAGTCCAGTGATGGCCTTAATCACATTGCGAGGATTTAGTGCAAATTATGATGTGCTCTGGTTCCAAGCGGTAACCGATCCTATTGGTGGGATCTTCGGAGATAACGATGACTAAGTCATTAGTGATGTTTCGGTACTGCAAGCATGAGTCTAATGGTGTTGCATTTGCATTAATTGTGGCATTGCATAATGTTTGTTTAAGTGAATTGTTTGATTAAATTGTGGAGTACAATGGTTGATATGTAGTCTTGAAGTTGATGATTGTCTATATGTGATGTATATGATGACATGTCGTAATTATTAACTGTCATAACTGCATTGTCTATTTCCTATATCTTTTATAATAAGTATAATTACACACCCTTTCTGCTTGGAAATGTTACCTCGAATGTGGGTAACTTTCATGTGATCAAGATTAGTGCAGGAAGCTTAGGAGTTGGTTCGGAGTGTGTCTTTGTTTCTGTAGAATAAAGGGAGTTATGCTTTGATATGTAACACTAGGGTTGGGATCGCTTGATTGAGATATTTATGTGTTTTGTTATTTCGGAGTTTATGTTATACTTGAAGATTTTTATCTTAGTTTTGGTTTTCTTTAAGTTGATAACTATGAGTTAAGTTGAATAACTTGATCTTTGAACTACCTTTTTATGGTATCTGAGTTTATTTTATAAAAGAGTATAAGACTTGAAGTATCTGCTGCAAAGTTTCTAAATAGCTTGATTATGATGTTAACTACTACATATGGTTATAATGATGTTGCAACCCGTGTTACGGAGTCGTGTCCTTGATTATATGATGTTTTCATGAAGATGTGACATTCGTGGAATCCTTTTACATTTATTTATTGTTTTAATTGTGAAAATTTGTGGGGTTTAGACGGGTGTTACATTAGTGGTATCAGAGCAGGTTGGTCTGTTCGGACAGGTTGTATATGAATTAGTTTTCTTTTAGTCGATGAGTGTGTGTACATTATCGATGCTTTGTTATTTCTAATGTTGATTGATGGTGTGCAGAATGGCTGGAAGAAACGATGCTGCCATGGATGTTGCATTGCATGTTGTTGCTCAGGTTGTGCAACAAATACCTAATGTTGGAGTTAGTGAGGGGACTCGTGTCTTGGAGACATTCCATAGGAACAATCCGCCAACATTCAAGGGTTGGTATGATCCTAATGGAGCTCAGACTTGGCTCAAGGAGATTGAGAGGATCTTTCCAGTCATGGATTGCTCGGATGAACAGAAGGTGCATTTTGGTATGCATATGCTAGTAAGTGAAGACGATGACTGGTGGGTTAGCACCAGTCGGAGACTGACTCTGGGACTGTGCTATTACTGGGGATATGTTCAACATGGAGTTTTTGAGGAAGTATGTTCCCTAAGATGTGTGCGGGAAGAAGGAAGTTGATTTCATCGAATTGAAACAAGGGAATTTGACTGTGACTGAGTATGCTTCAAAGTTTGTAGAATTGGCAGAGTATTATCCACATTATAGTGAAGACAATTCTGAACTCTCAAAGTGTGTCAAGTTTGAGAATGGTTTATTTCTGAAGATCAAATGGGTAATTGGTTACCAACAGATCCGTAGATTTGAAAAGTTTGTGAACAACTGTTGAATTTATGAAGAAGATAACAAAGCTCATTCAGCTCATTATAAGAGTTTGAGTGAGAAGAGGGGATGGAAACATCAGAACCGTGGGAAGCCTTATGATGCTCCAACTAATAAAGGGAAGCATAAGGTTTATGATGAGAAGAAGTACAGTGGTGGAGGAGCTCCAGCTCCTGTCAAATGTTTTATGTGTGGTGAATCCAGTCACCTCTCTAGTGAGTGTGAGAATAAGGTTTTGAGATGCTACAAATGCGAGGAAATAGGTTATCTTGCTTCAGAGTGCAAGAACCATGATCCAACTTGTTTCAATTATGGAGAAAAGGGTCATATCAATAGACAATGTCAGAAACCAAAAAATAATGTTGTAGACGAATGGTAGAGTGTTTGCTTTGAGTGGTACAGAGACTCCTAAGAAAGATAAATTGATTCGATGTACTTGTTTTATTAATGATGTTGAATTAGTTGTTATTATTGATACTGGAGCTACTCATTCATTTATTTTGCTTGAATGTGCTAATAAGTTGGGTTTGAAATTATCTGATATTAATGGAAGTATGGTAATAGATACTACTGCTAGTGGTTTTGTTACTACTTTTTATGTTTGTTTGAAATGTCCTTTGACTATCTTTGGAAAGAGTTTTGCGATGGATTTAGTGTGTTTGATGTTACATCAAATTGATGTTATTCTGGGTATGAATTGGTTGGAATTTAACTATGTTCATATTAACTATTATGCTAAGACTATAAGGTTCCCTGAGTTTGGTGACAACAGAGAGTTAATGTTCTTATCTACTAGGAAAGTGGATGAGCTTGTAGGGGATAAAGCTTTGTTGTTTGCAATATTTGCATCGTTCAAGTCAATTGTGAAGCTACCAGTGTTGAGTTGACGGTTGTTTGTGAATTTTCTGATGTGTTCCAGGACGACATAAGGAATTTACCTCCAGAACATGAAATTGAGTTTGTAGTGGACTTAGTGCCAGGTACTAGTCCAGTGTCTATGGATCCTTATCAGATGTCTGCTTCAGAATTGAGTGAGTTGAAGAAGCAATTAGAAGACATGTTAGAAAAGAAGTTTGTTCAACCTAGTGTTTCACCATGGGGTGCCCTGTGTTGTTGGTCAAGAAGAAGGATGGTAGCATGAGATTGTGTGTCGACTATGGGCAGTTGAATAAAATGACTATCAAGAACAAATATCCACTACCGAGAATCGAAGATTTGATGGATTAATTAATAGGTGCTTATGTGTTCAACAAGATTTATTTGAGGTCTAGTTATCATCAAATTCGGGTTAATGCAGATGATATTTTGAAGAAGGCTTTTAGGACAAGGTATGGTCACTATGAGTACCCTGTGATGTCGTTTGGGGTATCTAATGCACCTGGTGTGTTCATAGAATATATGAAACGAATTTATCATGAGTATCAGAATAAGTTTGTGTTAGTTTTTATTAATGACATTATGATATATTCTAAATCAGAAGAAGAACATGTCGAACACTTGAGAATTGTGCTGCAAGTATTGAGAGAGAAGAGGCTATATGTTAAGTTATCGAAATGTGAGTTCTGGTTAAAAGAAGTGATTTTCCCTGGTCATGTAATTTCAAGTGGTGGGATTTTTATGGATCCTTTGAAGATTGATGCAGTGTTGCAATGGGAGACTCCAAAATATGCTACAGAAATCTGTAGTTTTCTTGGATTCGCAGGTTACTATCGCAAGTTTGTCGAAGGTTTTTCCAAGTTGGCACTACCTTTGACTCAGTTGACTCAAAAGGGGCAAGATTATGTGTGGGATGTTACATGTGAGGAGTTTTGTGGAATTGAAAAAGAAGTTGACGACTGCTCCGGTGTTAATTTTTCTGAATCTGAGTGAATATTTTGTAGTATATTGTGTTGCGTCGAAGATGGGTCTTGGTGGGGTATTAATGCAAAATGGTCAGGTTGTCGCTTATGCTTCTAGACAACTAAGAGTTCATGAAAGGAATTATCCCATGCAAGACTTAGAATTAGCGACCATAGTGTTCGTGTTAAATATTTGGAGACACTATCTTTTTTGCTCTAAATTTGAAGTGTTCAGTGATCATAAGAGTCTGAAGTATTTGTTCGATCAGAAAGAGTTGAATATGGAACATAGGAGGTGGCTTGAACTTCTAAAAGATTATGATTTTGATTTGAATTACCATCTTGTTAAAGCAAATATGGTCGTCGATGCGTTGAGTAGGAAGTCCTTACATATGTCGATGCTTATGGTAAGAGAATTGGATATGATTTTAGTGTATTAGGAGACACCAACAATGTGGAGTTGGGCATGTTGAAATTGATAAATAATATTATGGAAGAAATCCGAGAGGGTCAGAAAATCTGACTTGAGGATGGTTGATCAGTTGACCTTAATGAACTAAGGTAACAAAGGCAAATTCCATATTGAGGAGAATGATATGTTGAGGTTCAGAGACAGAGTGTGTATTCTAGATATTCCGGAGATGAAAATAGTATTCTTGAGGAAGTATATCTAAGTGGGCTGAGTATCCATCTCGGTTCTACGACGATGTATCAGGATTTGTAAAAGTTGTTTTGGTGGTTGGGTATTAAGAAGGATATTATTGAATTTGTGAATGCATGTTTGACTTATCAAAAGTCAAAGATTTAATATCAGAATCCATTAGGAATGACGCAACCATTGAATATTCTAGAGTGGAAGTGGGATAGTATTTCCATGGATTTTGTGTCGAGATTGCCGAGGAATCTGAAAGGAAATGATTCGATTTGGTTGATTGTGGATAGATTAACTAAGTCAGCTCATATGAAGATTAATCACTCCATGCAGAAGTTGGTTGAGTTGTACATTGAGGAAATTGTGAGATTACATGGGATACCTTCAAGTATTGTGTTGGATAGAGATCTAAGATTTACGTCGAGGTTCTGGAAAGGTTTGCAAGAGGCTTTGGGTACTAAATTGAGGATGAGTTCGGAATATCATCCGCATACGAACGGTCAAAAAGAGAGGACTATCCAATATTTATAGGATTTGATGAGGGAATGTGTGCTAGACCATAAAAGATTGTGGGACAATCATTTGCCATTGATTGCGTTTACCTACAACAATAATTTTCACGGTAGTATTGGAATGGCACCATATGAATAATTGTATTGTAGGAGGTGTAGAACTCATTTGTTTTGGTATGAATCAGGCAAGAATGTTGTGCTTGGACCTGAGATTATGCAAGAGATGATTGCAAAGATTAGGATGATACAAGAAAGGATGAAAGCTTCACAGATTCGTCATAAGATTTTTCATGATAAAAGAAGGAAGGCACTAGAATTCCAAGAACATGTGTTTTTAATAGTTACTCCGGTAACAGCTGTTGGGCGAGCTTTGAAGTCGACAAAGCTCACTCTGCATTTTGTTGGACCACATCAGATTTCGCAGAGAATAAGAGAGGTAGTTGACGCTCCTGGGATTTTCATACAAGTACAAACGCGAAAGTGGCATGGAAAAATAAGAAGAGTCGCCAGCCATACATTTTTATCCCAAGTAAAGGGAAAGACAATGCTGCACAAACCCGGGGGAAAGGAAAGAGTAAGGTCTTGTGAACCAGAGATAACGGGTTAGGGAGTCAGTTATGTGAAGAGAAGGTATTAGCACCCTTTCGCATCTGTCATACCCGACGGGATCCATGCTTGCTTGCACTAAATAAAGGATGTTGTGATCTGCACACTGGAACGGGATTAAAATGAGATGAGGAATGAAAGAACGGGGGAGGTGGAACAAAGAATGAATCGACAAACATTGCATGTAACACCCCACTTTCCCAAATAGTTAAAATAACAATTTAATAGGAAAAATCAGAGTTTCCTAAGTGGAATGCCACATTATTTTCAACAACAATCACAAAACGAAGTTATTTATTAAAAACAGCAAAAATATACGACCATTTAATTCAACTCCGACAATAAGCCAATCTCAACAAAATATCCTCAATAATTCGATTTTTAAAATAGATATGCAACATAAACAAAATAAACAACTAAAAGTTCCCCATCCCGTGTTATGTATCAGAGCGTCCTAGACTCGAACAAGCAACACGACTCGACACACTCTCAAGTACCTGGATTATCTGTACTTCCAAAGAAGCACAGATGCAACAACAACAACAACAAAAAGGGGGTTAGAATCAAATTCATGCATAAATGGTGCATATAACATCTTTAAGGTAGTTTCTCACACATAACAATAAATACAACAAGTACACCAATAATCAAGTAACAACATATACAACAATAATTATGCAACAACAATACAACAATAGTATGTAATGTGACTCAACACGACATAATGCATCTGATACCAAGTTTTGTTCATTCAATCGAACACCGATAATCAAATACGCCCATCCGACAATGATTATCCCACCATTCTCCTTAACGGAGTACAGATGATTGTATTCGCCCATCCGACACGATCATCCTAACAATAATTCAACAAATGTATGGATGATTATGAAAATGCGTAAAATATGTATAATTCACCATATTATACATCTACACGGTCCATCCGATCAAAACACAACAATAGTTCCACAAAAAATCACCAATAATAACCTCACGCGATTTAATCGATTATTCAACTAATAAAATCCACCTAAAATCCATCGTTAATTCATTCTCGATGTTAATCTTCTATTAAACAATTCTTAAGGTCCATCTCAATACCTCTCACCAAAAGAATCGGCCACGCACGCAAAATCGGAACAGAAATTGCAAAATAGCATGTTTTTGCCCTATACTCAGGTCATTCGCGTAATGGCAATGCCATACACGTATTAACGTTGTCCAATACCCAACATACGCCCCTTATACGCTTCTCATACTTGTTTTACTCTAGCCCCGTATGCGTAGCATAGTAAAATGGGTAGAGAACCTCACATTTTCACCCTCCATACGCGTAATGCTCCCATTCATACGTGTATTGACCCAATTCCTCGCCCATCCATACGCGCATTGACTTTTTCCATACTCGTATGAGCAGAGAACCCTAATTTTATGCTTTTCCTCTTCATTCCAGATCTGATTCTCACAACTCTCGATTTCGTAATTCATACCAGACCTATGATTGTTTCTAATCAAGTTTTACACTCTTAATTTTATTCTCTTTTCATCTATCTTACTATATACAATTTATATTTTCGTTCTAGATCTAAAATCCGTATTGTTCATTAACAACAACATCTACATAATTATACATGATCTAGAATGATGACAACAACAATATTTCATCAGAATTTCATCAAGATTTCATCATCATATTCATAAATTCGCAACAAAGATCACATATTCACATATTTATCACAAACATCATAAAGAACAAAAATTCCTACGAGGGAAGGAAACCCTCACTACCCATCATGTTAAATCACCTAGTTTTAAATGTTTTCTCCCCCCTTACCTCGAATTCAGATGAAAATTCTTGCAAATTTCTTTAAGATTGGTGCCCTAAGCTGATCTTCTCTCTTCCTAGCCTCTTTTGTTCTTCCAACAACTTTTTATGATTAATCTTTTACTAATTCTCTGTTTTTGACTAATTCACCTCTAAACCCTCACCTTGAGATTTTACTAAACCGTCTTTTATTAAAATTAAATCCAAATAATAATAATATTAATTATATTTTTAATATTACTAATATTGTTTTCATGAAGATAATTAAATATTTTTATTATTATTCGTACACCTGCTATTACGAAGCGCACCCGATTCTACCCGTCCCACTAAGACACATCACCGAAATGACAAGGGATATGCCTTAAACAAGGCCAACCCAACACTAAAAATACTCAACGATTAAATATTAAAAATGGGGTGTTACAACTCTCTCCCACTTAGAATATTTTCGTCCTCGAAAATATACCTGATGAGAAAAGTTTCGGATATGACTCTCGCATCCTGCTTTCCACCTCCAAGGTCACACTTCCACCAGCAGCTCCTCCCCAAGCTACTCTCATTAAAGGAATATCCTTACCTCTGAGTTGCTTCATCTTGCGATCCTCGATCCTTATCAGCATCGCTTCCATAGTAAGATTCTCTCTAACCTGCACCTCATCCCTCTAAATAACGTGAGATGGGTCAGATACATACTTCCGAAGTTGCGATACATGAAACACGTCATGCAAGTTAGAAACATCTGGCGATAACTCCACTCTATATGCAACAATACCAACTTTCTGCAAAATCTGATATGGTATAATGAACTTAGCATCCAACATCTTCGATTTCAAAGCACGTCCAACACCTGTCATTGCATTGACCATCAAAATCACATGGTCACCTTCAGAAAATTCTAATTCTTTTCTCAGTTATCATGATAGCTCTTCTGTCTACTCTCAGATTCTCCCATCTTTTCTCTAATCATCTGAATTGCCTCAGTAGTCTGTTGTACAATTTCAGGTCCAAGCATCACATTTTCACCAGTTTCATACCAACATAAAGGCGTCATACACCTCCTACCATACAAAGCTTCAAACAGAACCATTCCAATACTAGAATGGTAACTATTATTATACATTTACTCAATTCATGGAAAATGAGTATCCAATGCACCACCCTGTTCCAACACACAATTCCTCAACATATCTTCTAAAGTCTGACTAGTTCTCACTGAATGACCATCCGTCTGTGGATGATAAGCCAAACTCAACTTCAACTTTGAACCTAAAGCCTCTTGCAAACTTTTCCAAAATTCAGAAGTGAATCTCGGATCTCTATCCGAAACTATACTCGAAGGAACACCATGCAACTTCATAATTACCCTGATATAAATTTCTGCTAACTTCGCCAACGGAAAACTCATATTAATAGGAATAAAATGTTCGTATTTTGTAAGTCTATCCACCACCACTCAAATAACATCAAATCCTCTCGCCATATTTGGCAAACCAGTAACAAAATACATAGCAATATTGTCCAACATCCATTATGGAATCTCTAACGGTTGCATCATTCCCAAAGGCTTCTGATGTTCCATTTTCAATTTCTGACCCACCAAACAAGCACACACAAATTATGCTATATCTTTCTTCATACCAAACCACCAAAAAAATTTCTTTAAATCCTGATACATCTTCGTATCTCCTGGATGGATACTCAAGCTACTATGATGACTTTCTTCTAAAATTGCCTTTTTCAACTCGGCATTGTCCGACACAAATTCTGCCCCAGAGTCTCAACACACCAGAATTATCTACCTGGAAATCACTTTCAGGATCATTTCCTCCCGTAGGCATCAAATCTACCAACTTCACATCAATTCTTTGATTCTATTTAATAATATCCAAAAAGTCATTATTCACTTTTAGCATTCCAAGTCTAACACTCTCAGGTGTCGTCTCACAAACAATGCTCAAGTCTTTAAACTGCTCAATTAATTCCAATTCTTTCACCATCAATGCCGACATGTTAATTGTCTTGCGTCTCAATGCATCTTCTACAACTTTAGCCTTACACGGATGATAACTCAAATTAAAATCATAATCTTTCATAAATTTCAACCATCTTCTTTGCCTCATATTTAGCTCTTTCTGATCAAACAAGTACTTCAAGCTTTTATGGTCACTAAACACTTCAAATCTTTATCCATACAAATAGTGTCTCCAAATTTTTAACACAAAAACCATTGCAGCTAACTCAAGATCATGATTAGGATAGTTCCTCTCATGCACCCTCAACTGCCTAAAAGCATAAGCCACCACCTTACCATCCTGCATTAATACACCACCTAGTCCTATCTTGGACGCATCACAATATACAACAAAAGGTTCACCAGGACTTGGTAAATCCAACACTGGTGTCGTAGTCAATTTCTTTTTCAACTCTTCAGAACTTTCCTCACAAGTTGCATCCCAAATAAACGATTGACTCTTCCTAGTAAATTGAGTCAACGACAACTCCAAATTAGAAAAACCTTGAATAAATCTTCTATAATAACCTGCTAAACTAAGAAAACTTTGAATCTCTGTTATTGTCTTCAGACATTACCATTTCAATACATCACTTATCTTAAAAGGATCCACAGATATACCATCACCAGAAATAACATGACCTAAGAAACTTACATTATCAAGCCAAAATTCACACTTCGATAACTTAGCAAACAACTTGTTATATTTCAACACCTGCAAAGCAACTCTAAAATGTTCCTTATGATCATATTTATTCTTAGAATAAATAAGTATATCATGAATAAACACCACAAAAAACTGATCTAAATAAGAATGATAAATACGGTTCATATACTCCATATATACGCTAGGTGCATTAGACAATGCGAAAGGCATCACAACATATTCATAATGACCATATCAAGTTATAAATTTAGTCTTCTAAATATTACCTTCTCTTACTCCAGTATGATGGTAACCTGACCTCAGATCAATCTTACTAAAAATACGTGTGCCAACTAGCTGATCCATCAAGTCATCAATCCTCGGATGCAGATACTTATTCTTAATGGTCACCATGTTCAATTGATGGTAATCAATGCGCAGACGCATACTACAATCCTTCTTTTTCACCAACAATTCTAGAGCTCCCCACGACGACACACTTGGCCTAATAAACTTCTTATCCAGCAACTCTCTAATATGAGACTTCAACTCAGCCAACTCTGACGCAGACATCTTGTACGGTGCCATAGAAATAGGTATTGTACCAGGAATAAGGTCAATAGTAAATTCAACTTCTCTCGTCAGAGGTAACTCCAAAATATCTTCAGGAAACACTTTCGGAAACTCATTCACAACTGGTAACTCACTAACCGATACTTTACGGTCCACGGATAACGATGCAAACAATGAAAACATATTTGCCTCATCTTCTAACAAAGTCCTCAACTCTTTAGTAGATAAGGAATTAACCAACGTTTCCTCTTCAGGAGTAAGAAACAATAACTTCTTCCTATAGCAGTCAATGTAAACCCGGTTGAATTCCAACCAATTCATCCCCAAAATAACATCCAAACTTCCAAATGGTAAACAAATCAAATCCACATAGAAATATCTATAAAAAATAGTGAGCGGACACTTCAAACATACCAAAGACGTAACCACAGAACCAATAGACAGAGTTTCAATTGTCATTCTCTGCTCTAAAATAGACGGTACAATTCCTAACCTCTTCACACAATCAATAGAAATAAACGAGTGTGTTGCACCCGTATCAATAATAGCAATCAAAGGAGTACTATTAATAAAACAAGTTCATTTTAAAGAACATTCCTCATTTTTGGACTGTGCTCTCACCAAAGCAAACATTTTACCACTGGCTTCTTGAGTATTCTTTGGCTTCTGACAAGTCGTACTAATATGACCATATTCACCACAATTAAAACAAGTAGGCATAGTAGCCCTACAGTCAGCCACCACATGACCTATCTTCCCGCACTTGAAGCACTTCTTAACTTCATTCTGGAAAGTGTTAGCACGATGACTCGTACTTCCACATCTGAAACACTTCACAGGATTGGGATTTACCCCTCCACCGTTTGGCTTCTTATCAGTAGTAGACTTTTTCTTACCTTTATCAGCCAGAGTACTATAAAGAGTACACAATAAACTTCTGCTTACCCTTGTCATTCACAGCCTTGTAGTGAGTAATCTGAGCCTTGTTATCATTATCATAAATCCTGCTCCTACGCACCAGCTCTGGATAGTTCCTAATCTTCTAGCAAGCAATGCCCTATCTGATCTTAGGATGCAATGTATTCTCAAATTTCAAACACTTTGACGTCATAGCGTCTTCAGAGTTATAGTGTGCACAATACTGCACCAACTCTTCAAACTACGTGGCGTACTCAGCCACATTCATATTACCTTGCTTGAGCTCCAAAAATTCCACTTCTCTGGCACTGTGAATGTCTTTTGGAAAATACTTCTCCAGAAACTCACCTCGAAACACATCCCAAGTAATAGCAGTACCTATAGTCTCCAACCTTTGGCGACTGTTGTCCCACCAGACCTTAGCTTCGCCCTCCAGTATGTGAGTGCAAAACCTCACCTTCTGATCATCATTTCACCACATGGTCCTAAAAATCTTCTCAATATTCTTTGGCCATTTCTGTGCAGTCTCTGAATCCAAAATACCTCATTCATTCATATGCGGCTTGTTACTTCTGAACTGATCTAGATCATAAAATTCAGCATTCCTAACTATTAGACCAATGTTCTCAACAGCTTGTGACATGGCTTACATAGCAGCAACAAGTTTAACATCATTCCTTCCTACTATACTAATACAACAAACACCTTAGGTTAGAACACAACAACAACTCATATTCTAAGGACTGACTCAAAACAACATCTGGCCGGTTGGACTGGCCTGCTCTAATGTCAATTGTAACACCCCACTTTCCCAAATAGTTAAAATAAAAATTTAATACGAAAAATCAGAGTTTCCAAAGTGGAATGCCATATAATATTCAACATCAATCACCAAAAGAAATTCTTTATTAAAAACAACGAAAATAAACAACCATTTAATTCAACTCGGGCAATAAGCCAATCTCAACAAAATATCCTCAATAATTCGGTTTATAAAATAGATACGTAACAGAAACAAAATAAACAACTAAAAGTTCCCCATCTCGTGTTACGTATTAGAGCGTCCTAGACTCGAACAAACATCACGACTCCATGCACTCTCAAGCACCTATATTATTTGTACTTCTAAAGAAGCATAGATGCAACAACAACAACAAAAGGGTGAGAAACAAATTCAAACATAAACGGTGAATATAACATCTTTAAGGTCATTTCTCACACATGACAACAAATACAACAAGTACACCAATAATCAATTAACAACATATACAACAATAATTATGCAACAACAATACAACAATAGTATGCAAAGTGACTCAACACGACACAATGTATGTGGTACCAAGTTCTGTTCATTCAATCAAACACCGATAACCACATATGCCCATCCGATAATGATTATCCCACCATTCTCCATAACGGAGTACAGATGATAGTATTCCCCCATCCGACACGATCATCCCAACAATAATTTAAACAATGTATGCATGACTATGAAAATGCATACAACATGTATAATTCACCATATTATACATCTACTCGATCCATCCGATCAAAACACAACAATTCTTCCACCAAAAATCACTAATAATAACCTCATGCGATTTAGTCGATTATTCAACTAATTAAATCCACCTAAAATCAATCTTTAATTCATTTTCAATGTTAATCCTCAATTAAACATGTCTTAAGGTCCATCTTAACATCTCACACCAAAAAATCGGCCACACACGCTAATTCGAAACAGAAATCGCAAAATAAAATATGTTTGCCCTACACTATTGTCATTCGCGTAATGGCAAGGCCATACGCGTATTGATGGGGTCCAATACACACCATACACCCTCATACGCTTCTCATACGTGTTTTACTCTAGCCCTATACGCATAGCATACTAAAAAAGGTAGAGAACCTCACATTTTCACCCTCCATATGCGTAATGCTCCCATTAATACGCGTATTGACCCAATTCCTCGCCCAACCATACGTGTATTGGCTTGTTCCATACACGTATGAGCAGAGAACCCTATTTTTATGCTTTTCGTTTTATTACAGATATGATTCTCAGAACTCTTGATTTCGTGATGCATACTAGACCTATGATTGTTTCTAATCCAGTTTTACACTCTTAATTTCATTCTCCTTTCATCTATCTTACTATATTCATTTTATATTTTTGTTCTAGATCTAAAATTTGTATTGTTCATTGACAATAATAACATCTGCATAATTATACATCATCCAGAACAATAACAATAATATTTCATCAGAATTTCATCAAGATTACATCATCATATTCACAGATTTGCAACAAAGATCACATATTCACATATTTATCACAAACATCATAAACAACAGAAATTCCCATGAGGGAAGGAAACCCTCACTATTTATCATATTAAATCAGCTAGTTTTAAATCCATTCTCCCCCTTACCTCGAATTCAGATGAAAATTCCTACGAATTTCTTTAAGATTGGTGCCCTAGGTTGATCTTCTCTCTTTCTATCTTCTTTTGTTCTTCCAACAACTTTTTACAATTAATCTTTTACTAATTCTCTATTTTTGACTAATCACCTATAAACCCCCACCTTGAGATTTTACTAAATCATCCTTTATATTAATTAAATCCAAATAATAATAATATTAATTATATTTCTAATATTAATATTTTTTTCACGAAAATAATTATAATAATAATAGTATTAATAAAAGTAATTAAATAGTCTTATTATTATTCGCACACCCTCTATTACTAAGAGCACCTGATTCTACCTGTCCCACTAGGAGACAACACCGAAACGACAAGGCATACACCATAAACAAGGCCAACACGACACCAAAAATACCTGACGATTAAATATTAAAAAATAGGGTGTTACATCGCACGTGTGCCTACATATATCGAAAGAGAATCAAAGCTGACGATGTTCAGAAATGAATGGGAAGTTATGTTTGCCAAGCATCGTGCTTGTGCCTACGTATTCCCTCTATGCAATGGGAAAGTATTAACTAATTCGTTTGGATAACTAGGGTTTACACAACTTGTTTGGGATTTTTAATTGAACGGTTATTGCTCTTGCTCAGGTGTTGCAGGCTCGCTGAATCGAGTGCATTTACTGTTTGCAATAGAACATGAAGAAGCACATTTTTACGATGAGATTGATGAAATGAGAAAATAATTCTTGAAGGAAGACATGTTTGTTTGTTTTTATTTGTTTTAAGAATTTTTAATTTGAGGTGTTTGCGTAAGCGAGTGTACTAGAGTCCATGACAAAGGAGCATGTACTTCACACATCGCCCCCATTCTATTTATATGAAGTGTTTTGATTATTTTCTTTATGATACACTTTCATGCTAAAGACTTGTTACATGATGGGCTACTTACAACTCACCCCAAGATGGAATGTATGTAAGTACCCCATGCCTTAAGGCTCGTGGCACATGAAAGCATATGGCCTTTATTAGATGTTTTAGTTTTGTTTTGAGATGAGAAGAGAAAACACTCAAAGGATAATAAAGTTAAAAGTATAAAAGGGAGACTACCAAACCCTAGGTATTAGCATGCATGGTTGTTGTCGCTCCCGGGATTTTCCTCCTAGTACAAACGTGAAAGTGGCGCGGAAAAGGTAGAGTCGCCAGCTAGACATTTTTATCCCGAATGAATGGGAAAGGTAATGTTGCACAAACTGAAGGAAGAAGGAAAGGACAAGGTCCTGCGAACCAAAGATCAGGGTTCGGAAGTCGGTTACGACCTTGGAAGGTATTAGAACCCCAGACCTTCCTCCATACCCGACGGGATCCACGCTTGCTTATTGGTTTCAAAGGGTAAAAGAATAAAGTTGCTTCTACATAAAAGAATTGCTACTGGAACTGGAAATGAGGAAGGGAATTGGAAAAAAAATGAAAAGGGAAGGGGGAAATGTAAGGAAAATAAAGAATGTATTCGAACGGGCCCTACCCCGCTGCCTTCGTACCTCATAGGGAAAATGAGGATTAGAGTCGACGTAGTTCGCCTAACTAAAGGAGATAACTTTGTTTTTATTTTTTATGCGTTGGAACTGCGCATGTCTATGCCCAGGTGTTGTATGCTCTCCTTGAACGAGTGCGTTTACTGTCTTGCATGCGAGACAAGTCGTCGCAAGTTCGCATTAAAAGTGGGTGAGGTGAGAAAAGAAGTTCCCGAAGGAAAAGAAGATTCTTCTTTGTTGTTTTGTCTTTTAGAGAAGTGTGTTCTTGTTTATTGTTTGTGAACCTTCTCGTACTAATACTTGTTCATCATGGTATATGACTTACACCTTGCCCCGAGACAGGACGTGCCTAAGTAACTCACGACAAAGTCTCGTGTCGTACGAGAAAGATCGACCTTTGTTAAGTGTTTTTTTAGCTTTTCTTCGTGAGATGAGAAAGAGAAAGAAAAACGAACCAAAGGCAAAAAGTCAAAGGGAAAGACTAATGTCCTAGTGTTATCATGCATGGATGAACCTAGGTTAGTGTGGTTTCTATCCTAAAAAAGAAAAGGAGAAACAAGACAAATAGAATACAACTTACTTCTTAATGAAGTTAAGTTGATTCTAACAAGGGGTTAACACAAAGTTATGAAAACCTAACAAACACAAGTATGGAATGTAATGTAAAAATTCAAATTAAATGCATAAAGAAGTAAATATAATAAGTTGTGAAGAACTTACCTTAACCTCCCTACAAAACAAAGGTTAGTATTGCATATTATTGAAAATAATAAAGCAAACAAAGTATCAATTAAATCATAATGTGACTAGGACCTAAACTAGACTCAATCCTAAGCCTAAAGGGTACTAAAAATGATGTAATGCAAAATCCAACAACCTATTACAGCTACTAAATGCACAAACAGCAAAGAAATGCAATGCACAATGCACACATCTTTTTACTGCTCACAATCAGCATGCAAAATAGGTGTAAAAAGTGTGGAAATGCAACAATCAACATACATTTTACAGCTACTGCACAAACAAACATCTATGAATGCAAAAGTCAGATTTGATTATTTTCATTTTTTAATGCACAAAATCAATGAGAAATGCACAATTAACATGAATAAATGCAACATGAACATGGATCAACATACATAATTGAATGAACATGATTGTTTTCAATGGATTATGAAAGGATACACCAAATGATCAATTATGCAACAAGTATGCAAAGTATAGCACATAAACATGATGAACATCAACATGCATCAACATGGATCAACATGAATGACATGTAACTTGATGCAAAAAACAAAATTTGATTGATATGAAAGTGTGATCAAACATGCAACAATATGCAACAAAATGCACATACATATTTATGATTATGTGAAATTCAACATACAATATGTGATGCAATGATGCGTATGAGTTAACGAAACATGCAAGGGAAGCAATAACAAAATGTAACGTGGTCATTTACATGCCGAATGATGCGTTGAACATAGCAAAAATATGCATTAAATCAATCCATGCACAAATGAACAAATAAGCACAATATGCAAAAGGGAACGGAAGCTTGTCGAATCGATTCAAAATGACAGAATGAGATACCGAAACTAACCTAAAAAATTCCCTAAAATCAATACCTAAACATGCATGAACATCAAAGGCACAAGGGAGCAAGATCAAGAAATCAATTAAGCTGAAATTCTGAATTCAAACAGCGTTAACCGGTTAGCGCTATAGGTTAACCGGTTAACGAACCTAAAACATAAGAAATTTGTGGCAAAACGCACGTGTTAATTGGTTAACGCTATGGGTTAACCAGTTAACACTGAACTGAAAGTGAAGAATTGTTTAGAAATAAGTGCTTTTTACCACAAACTCACTTCTAATAATCCCTAACATATACATGAACATGTTAACATGAATTTTCTACCTAAAGGGAGTATTCTAACACTTATTAGAACCTAGATTATGCTACAATCATAGCTTTTAACAATTGAAATGCACAAAATCACAAATAAAGCGAAATCGAACAGTAAAACTTAATCAAAACGATAAACATGTAAAGAATGTCATTGTGGTGAGATGAAGAGAATAAGTTAAAGCAAGAGTGGTTTTAGATCACAAACCTATGAAGCGAAGGATTGCTTTGGTGAGTGTTGCGATGAATGGGAATGCAAACGAAGAAGAAAATCCAAAGATCCGCGAATGCAAACTAAATGTGATTTGTTCTTGATGCATCCCAATTAATCACTTCCAATACTCCAAAATCACTTCAAAAACAGAAAGTACTCCTTCAATTAAGCTCCAATTTTGATGATTGGTTAAGGCTTAGCTTTAAGTTCTTCAAATTCCAATGAAACATTTGAAGAACTTCTATGAAGAAGCTCTTAGTGAGTTTGTGAGAAAGTGGGAGAATTAAGAGAGGAATGAGAAATTGAAGATGGAAATGGTGGGAATGAATTGCCAACCCTTTTCTTTGGAATTGTTAGGGTTTATATAATGAGTAGGCATGGAGCTAGGTTTAGGAATGGAGCTAGGCTTTGGTTTGGAGTTAGGGTTAGAGTTAGTTAGGGTTAGGGTTGGAGTTCGAGAATATTCTTTGGAATATTCCTTAGAATAATCTAGAAGGTGGTAGAAGATGGTAGAACAATCCAAGTGAATGGAGTAAAATGAAAGTGGAAGAACGGGAAGTAAAATGTGGGGGGAATTAAAGAAATCCAACTAACTTACAAATATTTTCCCTAAAATCCGCCTCCGTTAACTAGTTAACCAAATGCGTTAACCGGTTAACTGCCTTAAAATTTCAATTTTCTTTTCTTTTGGTTGTTTCTCATGGAATTCCTTTGAATATATTTTTTGTGGTGATTTTCCCTTCTTTGAGCTCCAAGATTGACAAACCTAACCCAATCACATGTCTTATGCACTTGCAAATGCTCATGATTTATTCATTGTTTTTACTATTTTTGAATGCGATACAATGCTCAGATGATCATGCGAAATGACGAAGCATAAACCACTTGAGGTTGGCAATAAATTTAGAGGTAAAATTTTTGGGTATTACGGTTGCCCCTATTCAATCATTTGTAGCCCTGAATGGATGATAGCAATGGCTTTCAGACCTTCGAGGTATGGAGTGATTGAATACGCGAATAAACCGGAAAATTTGTACTCTGTAGGAATGAAAAGGTGATTGGAGAGGATGTCATCCTTGGATGACAAGACACACTGTGAGTGGGTCAAAAAAGATATCATCATAACTTGGTTGACGACTTAAAGGCGTGAAACTGAACGTGGAAGATTCAACAAGTATTTATCCCACGTGGGAGATAAAGACCTAAAAAAGTGACTATCATAACGTGGATGATAACTCGAACAAATGAGACCGATCGTGGCAGAATCGACAAGAATTTATCCCGCGTGGGATATAAAACCTGAAAAAGAGACTATCATAATGTGGATGATAACTCCAACAAACGAGACCGATTGTGGAAAAATCGACAAGAATTTATCCCGCGTGGGAGATAAAACCTGAAAACAAGACTATAATAACATGGATGATAACTCGAACAAATGAGACCAATCGTGGCGGAATCGACAAGTATTTATCTCACGTGGGAGATAAAACCTGAAAAAGAGACTATCATAACATGGATGATAACTCAAACAAACGAGACCGATTGTGGCGGAATTGACAGGAATTTATCCCACGTGGGAGATAAAACCTGAAAAAAAGACTATCATAACATGGATGATAATTCAAACAAACGAGGCCAATCGTGGCAGAATCGACAAGAATTTCTCCCACGTGGGAGATAAAACCTGAATAAGAGACTATCATAACGTGGATGATAACTCCAACAAACGAGACCGATCGTGGCAGAATCGACAAGAATTTATCTCGTGTGGGAGATAAAACCTGAAAAGAGACTATCCTAGCGTGGATGATAACTCAAATTGGGGGTAACAAGCATTGACTTGTAACAATAATAACTTTTGGGGGAATGCACTTGGCATTCTCCGTGGGGAACACTTCAGACTGTTTGAAGACTGGGGTTTCGACTGTTGCAAGAAACCAAAATTGGCTTATGCTTCGTATGCATATGTGTGAATTTTTCCATGGCGTAATGCTCCATAATGATGGAAATGCTATGCTTTTTGAGGATGTAAATGTAATGATGATTACTATATGCAAATGCAAGGGAGGTCTCTTGAAGAGGAGAGAACGGGTATCTTCGACGACTTCGCTGGGGAAGGGTCCATTGTTGCATTGATTGTGGTGAATCTTTGTAAGGAAGAGCAACTACGCGGGGAATAAACAACTCCGTGGGGAGATAGTGTTAATAATCCACCGGCTCTAAACTGCCGTCATATCCAAAAATAAATTGGACTTGATCTGCTGAGAGGTACGCTACTCGCTGAACTCTGTTGGGGGAATGATATCCTTCTGACACGGATGAGGAGCTCAGATGTGTTAGTACTCTGCTGAGGAAGAAACCTGTTGGGGGAAATCCTTTAAGTACAACATCTTCTACTTGGGGAAGAGATCTGTTGTGGAATTTCGTTAGGCGAACCCGCTGGGGAAAACTGCGAGCACCACTGGGTAGAGAAAAGATTTTGAGTTCCTCTATATCTTCATCTCTGCTGGGGAATGATAAATTCTCCTATGCGGCTGGAGATAAGAAGACTCTAATGAGGAATATTTCTTTGTTGAAGGAGGGCTCTCTACTTGCGGAGAATGCTTATCTTTTCAATTCTGACTCTTTTGGGGATAATGGAGAATGTCGTTGGGGCATTTCCTGCTGACGCTGAGAGTCTGGAATCATATCTGGCTGGGGATAAGGAGATCATGACATCCTTCCATTCGAGAAATATGCTTCCTTTTTCCACTATGCTAGGGAAAACTTCTCTTTCCAACCCTGCCGGAGAGGATGGAGAACGCATTTAGGGATATAAGGCTTCTCGTGCTGGGGAAGACCTTTCAACTCCAATCCTCTTGCGAGGTAGAAATAGAAGACGTACTCTGTTAGGGATGAGATGCTGATGCTCCCCTGCTTGGGAATTATCATTCTCTTTGTTGTTACTCTACTGGAGAGGGGATGATCTGATGAGACTTTCCGAGGAGTCATACTTCAAGATCTGCTGAGAAAGAGACTTATTGAAGCTCTACGCTGGCGATGGCCGTTGTTGGCGACTTGTACCTACATGTTAATGAACACAACTGATAGTACCTGCAAAAATAGAGAATTAGTTTGGCCTGCATGCCCCAAGGTCATGGTCAGAATTCATCCCAGTCACTCAACACATCAGATACATGTCAAATGTTTTTAATCTCCTGCATGAGTTATAAGGCATCCGTGCATTCACAAAGAAATATTTATCATAATTTGTTGGACGTTTTTTTATCAATCAGCGGTAGATAAAAAACAAAAACTTGTGGAAACAAATCTGACTGAAATTATGCTTTTATTGATTGAAGAATCTCCATGAATAGGAATTACACGGGAAAAAATCCCTAGAAAGAGGAAATTTCACAAAAGGAAATCAAACTATCCTAATAGCAATGTGAAAACGGAAGTCTCATCAAGCTCCGACCTGGCTATGACTTGTATGTCCTAAAAACTTCTCTGATTTCTTAGCTTGTGTAAACACCCCAAATTTGCCCTCACTTTTTCTTAAACCATGGCTTGTGATCTTTCATATTGCATCAGCATAATCATATCATCTTACACTGCATAGTTCATTTCATCTGCATCTAGGATTTGTGATCTAAGCAATCCAAGAAGTGATCTGAGCCATCCCAATGGTCTTAAAGCATGCAAAGAGGGTCCATGAGTATTCTATGATCTTATTACATCCCCAAGAAGTCTTTTAAGTCAAGAGATCACAAAGAACGACAAAGGCATAGAGGCAGACTGAAGATTTCCTGCACAGATGATCTAAAATCAGGGTTTTGGTTTCAGAGGCCTTACACCCAATTTTTTGGTCATTCTTGATTATAATGGTCTTAATATGTTATAAGGAGCATGTGTACCAAATTTGATAAAGAAATTCATTGTGGAAGTCATCTGATCAACTGGTAACTTGTTGTGCAAGAAAAGTCAGAATCAGGGCATCTGAGGCCACCACCAATGTAACCAATGGATCATTTTCATCAAATTGAGGTTCTATGATATTTATTTTATCTTAGAAGTGGTTATAAGTTCACAAGATTGAAGAATTTCAAGCCATTTTCAAACTTTCCATTTTTGGACATGACTTGTAATGGAAACTTTCCATTTTGGGAAAGATTTTCAACCTCCTCTTTCTTGATCAAAAATGCTTCAAATGAAAAATCCTTAAACATGAAAGTTGTAGATTGGGTCGTCCCATTTTCAAAAAAAAGTACAAGAACTCCTCTTGATTCATCCTAGAACTCAAGATATGATCTTTCAATGTTGGGAAAAATCCTATAATTTTCAAGTTCATGCTAAAGAGGGATTTTTGCAAAATCAAGTTTCAAGACTTCTAATGACCTCTAATCTACTTCTAAACATCGTTACACGATAACACAACTTGCCTTGATCAAAATTGGGCATTGGACCTAAGGTTATCATGACTTGTGATCCAAGAAATTTCAAAGAAGGAAATTTTCAAAACATGTGATAACTCTTGTATCATGCCATCCAGATCCTCAAATCCAATCCTAGGGCCATCCTTGATGCAAGCTGAGGTCGGACAAGCTCCCAAGCCAGCTCTGACCCGAGCCCATACCTCATAGTACACAATCTTGACTTTTTGCAAAACCTCCCATACCAATCAGCCTATGCCACAACAACGTTCTAGCCAATCAACATTGTTTATGTGGACATCAAGGAGCTCATTACACAAGACACACAAGCCTGAATCAAGCCCTAAGCTCAGTTTCACAAAAAATCCCCAAAATCTTCATTTCTTCGAAACTCCACACACAGCCATCAAAACACAGTTATTTCTTCACCAATCATCTCAACATCACTCAAGGATCATAAACCACCCTTCACCATGGCCTAAAAGCTCCCAAAACGAAAACACGATTTCTGCCTTAGCAGAACTGAAACACTCAAACCAGCCATCATAAACTTGTTCTAAGTTTTCCAGAAGCATCAAGGTGATCATTGGAGTGGATTAGCATCAAGGAGAGGTCCAGAAAGTTCAGATTGAGAAAGCTTCATCTCAGGTATCATCCATGAACAAATTTTCCAGAACTTGCGTTTGAAGTTATAGATTGATTATATGTGATGTATTGATCATGGTGATATGTTTACTTTTGAAAATAGTTGAGTTTTAAGCATTTTATAACCTTCTGAAAGTTTTGTACATTTTTCCGTTTTGCTTCGATTCTCTCTTTTGATGTATGATAAATGATTTTTGTTGCTGGATTCTTGTTTGGTGATGTCTAGTGAGTGATTCTGGAGAGTTTGAGTTGTTTTCATGGAGTTTTGAGAGAGATAGGATGAGTGAGCTGTCGGAGAAGATGACCGAAGGTCTTCTCCGGCCACCTGAAAGTCATTAAACCCTAATCTATAGTAAATTCCTCAATTTAAATTTAGGCCGTTAGATTGTGATTCCCGCGTGTGTGGAGAGCCAGGATTAGTTCACTTAAACCCTAATCTTGATTTATTAAATTAATTAAGTTTAAATAAATATTTTTTCCAGATTCAATCCTAGCCCTTTAAACACGCGCGCAGTCAATTCCCCTTTGAATCTGGACCTTCAGATTGGCATACTTCTCATTTATTTGATTTTTATTTCATTTTCTTGCATTTCTTTTCCATATTTATTTTAAAATAGAAAAAGACTTTTAAAAAATCTCAAACTTTGCATTTTTATTTCAAATATTTTTCTTAACCCAAAAACATATTTTATTTTAATTTTTGCATTAAAAATGTATTTTTAAAACATTTAAATGTTTTATTGAATTAATTATTTGATTTTAATTAATTAAAAATACATTTAAGTTTCCAAAAATCACCAAAATATTCATGGAGCATTCTTAGACATTTAGAAACATTTTCAAACTCACAATACAAATTTATTTTTAAGTTTGATCACATTTTCACAATTATCTTTGAATTAGGGTTCACAAAAATCACATTTTCTAACCCTATCTTAAAAAATTCACTTCTGGTCAACCATGATGAGTTTGAACTTGATTCTTTTTGCATTGTTTCACATGTTGCATCTAGTATCTAGGTTATTTATTTCATGATTTTGCATTGCATTTTCAATTTGATTTGCATTTTTCCCTTAGAAGTATCCAAAAATCCTAGTTAACTTAGAAATTTCATAACTTTCACTAGGTTTAGCTTATGACCTTCTCCTTTGGGTAGTGATCTTGTGTATGATTAGGGTTTGTTTGAGTTCAATTTAAAATTTTATCATGATGTATACTTATGTTTTGGTCATATGCATCTCACATTGTCTTAAAACCCTAATTTCTCATGTTCATTTGCATTCATCTTTGCATAGCTCAATCATATGAACTTTCCATGACATTTCATTCATTTGTATGACATATTAGACATCTTAAGACATGCTTGAACATTGATTGATCATTTCTTCTTTAATTTTCTATGCTTTGCATTCATTACATTCCATGTGTATCCATGTGTTTTCATGCTTCTAACTTGCTTCCATTGCATCTCATCCTTGTATGAACATTCATAAGCATTATGTATGACCTTGCATTATCTCATAACACATTTTCCTTGCATATATACTTCTGGTTTTGGTCTTTGCATCTTTATTCGTTTTATTTCCTTTTGCTTTGCATCTTATGCATTCATCCTACCTTCTTCTTATCTCTTCATATGCATTCTTTACTTGTCTTTACATCCTACCTTCTTCTTATCTCTTCATATGCATTCTTTACTTGTCTTTGAAGTGAACGTGTTTCACTTATGCTCTCTCATTCTTACTTTCTTTCTTTTAGGTTACTTATCTTCTTCAAGAAGTAAGTAACTTATTCTTTCTCTCCTTCTCTTTTCATATGCTTCTTCTTCCATGGTGGCCTCCTGAAGATCTTTCTTTAAGCCTCACAAACCATAGGGTATCCAAGCATGATAATTTTTAGGGTTGTATATAGTCCCCCCCTAGCTTTTTACCTTTGAGTCTCCTTGAGTCTCTCTTTTCATCTCATAATCAGAGGTTAAACACTTAAAGCTTTAGGACTTCGAATTAGGGTTATGTCTGCATCCTTATCTTAGGATGGAGTGTATAACTTTAATCCTTAGTGCTAAAACTTTAATTTGTTTAAACTTCCTAATCAAAACACTTAATAATGATCAAGACATAAGCTTGTAACTTGGGCCTTACATTAGGGTTCCATCTATTCCTTTTGGTTAAGAGGGACTAACCCTAGTGTTTAATGGACAAGTCCCCCTCAAGTTGTCTTACAAACTTAAAACCCACTTCTTAATCTCACCTTTAATTAAAATCCATCCTTAATAAAGACTTGTTATATAATGAATTTAATCCCTAACCATGGATTAAGTTGAGGAGTCTTTCTCAGCTTAAGTGTTCTCATCTATCATCCTTCTCTTAGGATGGTGTAATGAGTTACTAATCCCTAATTAGAGATTAAACTCATTACTTAACACTAAACAAAAATCCAAAAACATCTTAATAATCACAAGTAGGTTAATGATCTTAATCTTATCTCATCATGGTAATTAACTTGAGATGCTTATCTCACACTTAAGTAGGATCATTATCCCTAATCAGCGAGGATATAATGAGTTTACAACCTTTGATTTAGGCTTAAGCTCATTATCCTATGCAAAACACCAAAAACAATAAAAAACTGAAAGCACAAAACCGAACAATAATCGTCTCCTTCGAGATTCATTTCTCATCACACTCATTCTATAAACGAGAACTTTCTTCTTCTGTCTGATGCAAGACAGTTAGAACTCGAGCCAGACGAGTCATACACTTGAGCATTGACAAGAAAGCAGTTCAAAGTCAAAATCATTTTCAGTCTCTTTGAGTCGAACTACGGTGTTTTGACTTCCTCATTGCACGAAAGGATACGTAGGCATAACTTAACGGTTATCGAACAAAATTCTCTTTGTCCTTCCCCCCTCTCCTCTTCCTATTTCTCTTTTCTTAGCCTCAGTTTGAGCACTCACTTTATGTTTGTATTGACACTCTGTACACCCTTTTCTCCTTAGCTTCTTATGCACAGTTTAGCACATAAACTATCCCCATTTAAACACAATCAAGTAATTGTGGATCCCGTCGAGTACAACTGACGATCTGGCTGCTAATACCTTCCCAGGTTGTAACCAACCCCCTTTCTCAGTTTCTTTGGTTTGCAACTGTCTTATCCATGCCCTTCCAGGTTTATGCAGCATTACCTTTCCTTCGGGATAAAAATTCCTAGCTAGCGACTCTATTCAACCTCAACCTTCCAACATCACCGACGGTTCGCGTTTGCACCGGGACGTAAGTCATCGGGAGCGATAGCTTGGATGGAGATAATTAAATTGATATTCAACCCTTAGATCACCTTTGATTGCAAACGACGAATCACAGATCTTGAAAATCGCAGTGGTTCGCTTTAGTCCCTCTTTTGTGTGAATCGTCCTTTCAGGTTTTCAATCACCGGGATACCCTTTGTTTGCCTGAGTTGTCCAGTGTGGCTTTTCAACTCAGCAGGTGTACATTTTTTCGGATATTTCCCTAATTTTTTTCCCGAGCCTTTTATTATGTTTTTGGCTCGCCGGGATGCCCTTTTCTCCTGGATCTTATTTAGTTTTTGTCCAGCGGGTCTTTTACACGAAGTATTTTCTCACTGCGTCTGCGTTGACAGGGGATTGGAAATCTTTGCCATCCATGGTCGTTAGCATCAAGGCTCCGCCCGAGAAGAACTTTTTAACCATGAACGGACCTTCATAGTTGGGTGTCCACTTTCCCCTGTGATCGATGTTAGGGGGGAGAATCCTTTTTAGCACCAAGTCACCTAGTATATACTGTAGAGGACGTACTTTCCTGTCGAAATCCTGTTTCATTCGCCGCCAATACAATTGTCCATGGCATACAGCTGCAAGGCATTTCTCTTCAATAAGACTCAGTTGGTTGTACCTGGATCAGAGTCATTCAGCTTTGTCAAGCTTGACGTCCATCATTAGTCTCAACGAGGGGATATCAACTTCAATTGGTAGGACTGCATTCATACCGTATACAAGTGAGAATGGGGTTTCCCTAGTTGAGGTGCGCACCGACGTCCGATACCCACACAATGCAAACGGTAGCATCTCATGCCAATCTTTGAATGTCACCACCATCTTTTGAACAATCTTCTTTATGTTCTTTTTGGCCACCTCGACGGCTCCATTCATCTTCGGGAGATATGGCGATGAGTTATGATGCACGATCTTGAAATCCTAGCACAAGTCTGCCATCATCTTGTTGTTGAGATTGGAACCATTGTCAGTAATGATTCTCTTGGGAATTCCATACTGGTAGATGATATCCCTTTTAATGAATCGGGATATCACTTGTTTCGTGACATTGGCATAAGACGTCGCTTCAACCCACTTTGTGAAGTAGTCGATAACAACTAGGATGAAGTGGTGACCGTTAGAAGCCCCACATGGCTCGATCATTCCAATCACGTTGATGCCCCACATGGCGAATGGCCAAGGTGAAGACATGACACTCAGTGGATTTGGAAGTACATGGACCTTGTCAGCATAGATTTGGCACTTGTGGCACTTTCGGGAATATTTACAGCAATCGGATTCCATGGTAATCCAATAATATTCCGACCTGAGAAGTTTCTTTGCCATAGCATGCCCTCCATCATGGATACCGAAGGATCCTTCGTGAACTTCTTGCATCAACAGGTCTGCTTCGTGTCTATCCACGCATCTGATCAGGACCATGTCGAAGTTCCATTTGTAGAGCACATCATCTTGATTTAAGAAGAACCCGCCTGCCAGCCTCTTGAGGGTCTTCTTGTCTTTGTTTGATGCCTCTGCTGGGTATTCCTGAGACTTCAAGAATTGCTTGATATCGTGATACCAAGGTTTTCTATCATCCATGTTGTCAATTGCGAAGACATATGCCGGCCTTTCGAGACGAGAGACATCGATTCGAGGCACATAATTCTCTTGATGAACCTTAATCATGGAGGATAAGGTTGCCAAAGCATCAGCAAACTGGTTCTCATCTCGAGGTATGTAGTACAACTTGACCTTGGTGAAGAAAGTCAACAACCTCCTGGTATAGTCCCTATATGGAATCAAATGAGGTTGATGAACCAACCATTTATTGTTGACTTGGTTAATGACCAGAGCAGAATCTCCGAAGATCTCGAGGTTCTTGATTCTCAAGTTGACTGTTGCCTCGATTCCTATTATGCAGGCTTCATACTCAGTTTCGTTGTTAGTGCACTCGAATGTTAGTCAGGAAGTGAAGGGCATGTGGATCCCTTCTGGTGAGATAATAACAGCGCCAACTCCGATACCGTTCATGTTTACAGCTCCGTCAAACATCAGACTCCATTTGGATTTAGGGTCTAACCCTTTCTCTGGGAGTGGTTCTTCATAGTCTTTCGACTTGAGGAACATGATTTCATCATCCAAAAATTCAAACTTCATCAATTGGTAATCATCAATTTCATGTTGGGCCATATAATTCGACAATACACTTCCCTTGATTGCTTTTTGTGAAGTGTATTGGATATCATATTCCGTCAGAATCATTTGCCATCAGGCTACCCTTCCGGTTAGGGTTGGCTTTTCGAAGATGTACTTTACAGGGTCCTTCTTGGAAATCAGTAGGGTAGTGTGAGTCAGCATGTAGTGTCTCAGTCAGTGAGCAGCCCATGCCAAAGCACAACAAGTTTTCTCGAGCAGTGAGTAGCGGGTCTCACGGTCGGTAAACTTTTTGCTAAGGTAATAGATTGCATACTCTTTTCGACCAGACTCGTCTTCCTGACCCAACACACAATCCGTTGATCCTTCAAGAACACTGAGGTACATGATTAGAGGTCTCTTTGACACTAGAGGCATGCGAATCAGAGGCTCTTGCAAGTACTCCTTGATTCTATCGAAGGCTTGTTGGAAGTCATCATTCCATTCGACGACCTGATTCTTCCTCAGAAGCTTGAAAATAGGCTCACATGTGGTTGTTAGGCGTGAGATGAACCTTGCAATATAGTTCAACCTCCCTAAGAAGCCGCGTACCTCTTTCTCGGTTTTTGGCTCAGGCATCTCCTGAATTGCCTTTACTTTTGCATGGTCAACCTCGATTCCTCTTTCACTGACGATAAAGCCTAGTAGCTTACCGGAACGCACCCCGAATATGCATTTTTTCGGATTCAACCTCAGTTTGAATTTTTGAAGCCTATCAAAAAGCTTGGCTAAGTAGACTAGATGTTCTTCTTCTGTTTGTGACTTCGCTATCATGTCATCAATGTAGACCTCAATCTCGTGATGAATCATGTCATGGAATAGCGTTACCATTGCCCGTTGGTATGTAGCTCCAGCATTTTTCACACCAAATGACATCACTTTGTAACAGAAGGTTCCCCATGGGGTAATAAATGTAGTCTTCTCCATATCCTCTGGCGACATTTTGATTTGGTTGTAGTCTGAGAAGCCATCCATGAAGGAGAATACAGAAAATTGGGCAGTGTTGTCAACTATCACATCGATGTGCGGCAACGGGAAGTCATCTTTGGGGCTTGCCCGATTAAAATCCCTTAGTCCATGCATATTTTTACCTTACCATCATTTTTGGGGACTGGCACAATATTTTCAACCCACGGTGGGTAACTGGTAATGGCCAAGAATCCGACATCAAACTGCTTTTGAACCACTTATTTAATTTTGATGGCCATGTCAGGACGCGTCTGTCTCAATTTTTGCTTGACCGGCATGAAGTCTTCTCTTAGTGGCAGCCTATGCACTACAATATTGGTATCCAACCCGGGCATGTCTTGGTAAGACCTGACAAAGACATCGACGTACTCTCAGAGCATGGATATCAAGCGGCCCTTGACAGTCTCTTCCAATGTGGCCCGATCTTAACCTCCTTTTGGGCTTCCTCAGTACCCAGGTTTACCAACTCAACGACTTCTTCGTGCAGCTGAATCATCTTCTCCTCTTGCTTAAGCAATCTGGCCAGCTCTTTGGGACGTTCACAATCTTCCTTACCTTCCTCGTCGGCTAGGTAAATCAGATTGTTGAAGTCATACTGAGCCATAGCAAGGTCGTCACTGATGAGACCCGATGAGGAGCATCTGCATGAATGTTGATTCATGCTAGATTTTAGAAACAGTGTGAGACACGAAAAACATTTCCATTTATTTTTGAAAACAAAATTGAAAATGAAAGATAAGGAACATTTAGATTGAATGAAAAAACGTCCACTTTGTAATACCCATATACAAAAGACATACATAAAGCATATTTTCATATATAATATTAATAATTTGGTACTGAAATACAAATAAGTTCTTAGCAACACATTGTATTAAATATAGACACTACAACATAGGGTACTAAACAAAGCTATATAATAGTACAAGATGTTCAACTACAAAAGATCTAAGAACTAGATCCGAAGATCTAAAAAGTCCACAACGGAAGATTAAGCCATCAACTAGTAAGGATAATCAAGTCGCCTTATCCTTACCCTGAGCGGAACCTGAAGTACCTGAAATAACAACATCAACATGGGGTGAGATAAAACATCTCAGTGGGTTCACTATCTTAGAGTTCTCTCGGCTCTAAGGGTCATTTCTAACGAAACTCGCATGCTTCACCAACCAATTTACACAAGGAACAAGGACACAAGGGAAACTAGGGTCCACACACGATTTCAAAAAGACACAAAGAGAAATGTCTACCTAAAGTCCTTACGGATGCTCTAGTGAAACACATAGTAACTACATAGAGACTTATACAAGACCTTACGGAGGAAAAGACATAACACGCACTTCAATCCTTACGGATACTTCCCGTGGGACTAAGGATAACCCACCTCAAGACTTACTCAAGATTGACACATAACTAGCATAACACTTGCCCCAAGTCCTTACGGATGCTTCACGTGGGACTAAGAATAACCCACCTCAAGGCTTACTCAAGACCTTACGGAGGACTTATAGTCTACACTTCTCAAATCAACGCCCATACATACACAACAGATACCTCAAGTCCTTACGGATGCTCTAGGGAAACACATAGTAACCACATAAAGGCTTATACAAGACCTTACGGAGGATCCTAAAAACGAAACATAAAACATAAATCAAACGAGTTTAAGGGAAACCTAGATACCTCACAAGTCGTACCTTTTCTCCATTTCCATTAACTCACAAGTTCCATTTTATCAAGTTTTGGTCATTTGAAAATAGTCGGGTAAAAGTCGGCTCGAAATTAATGTTTCTTAATATTAATAGATATGTTATGCTTTAAGCTTCAAAACGATATTTGGAATGCTCAAAACGGACACCCGAATCATAAGTTAAGAATTAAAAACCTAAATCTGAAACTACAGGTCTCGCTGAGCAAAAATCGCCCTGGAACTTTCGCTAAGCGAGGTATGCTCGCTGAGCGAGCTACACAAGTTCAGGAAGTTCCAGCCTTACGGGAAATCAATCTCCCCACACCCAATCACTCCTAAACCTCAACCAATGCAACAAGACATGATCAAACGTATCCATTATCATAATATGAGTATTTTAGGTAGGTTTTAATCGAGTTTTAACCGTTAAACTTCCGATTTTTCTTAGATTTCCAACTAAGCCCTAACCACAAACATTTCTAAAACTCAACCAAAATCAAAGATAAAAGTTTCTAACTAAGAACCCACCTCGAGAGATGAAGATTGGCGGAAAGATTGAGTTAATTCGACGGACGGATGATCGGAAATGAAGGATTGGAGCTTTAGGGCTTTTTCTCTCTTCTTCTTCTCTTCTCTTCTCCTTTTTCTTCATTTTCTTCCTTCCTTACCAACTTTCTATTTCTCTCATAATCTTTCTATATATATATATATATATATATATATATATATATATATATATATATATATATAAATATAAAAATTTATATTTTTACCGATAAGTCAAAATTAGAGAGTATCCGAAAATGTCTCTTAATCCGATATTTTATAAAACCTCTGAGTCAGCTAATATCAATCAATAAAATATAATTCCAGGAATTACTCTATTTAGTTCCATTAAAATTTCTTAGATTATTCCGAATAATATTATTACCAATTAATATTGTTCAGAGCTTTAAATAAAATACAGGTGTAAACACCCCAAATTTGCCCTCAATCATTTCACCATGGCTTGTGATCTTTTCATTAGCATAAGTTCAATCATATCATCTCATATTACATTTTTTGCTTCACTGCATGGTTTCAAAGTCATCTGCATCTAGGGTTTGTGATTTGAGCAATCCCTGAGCTATCTGAGCCACTCCAAAGGTCTTCAATCATCTCAAGAGGGTCCATGTATGTTCAAGCATCATATTATATCCTCCCAAGATCAAGAAAGTCAGAAAATCACAAGAACTGGGAAAGGCATGGAAGCAGAGCCAAGTTTAACTGCACAGATGACCTAAAATTAAGGTTTTGGTTTCAGAGGCCATAACTCCAGTTTTTTTGGTCATTCTTGTTTCTATTGGTCTCTATATGTTATAAGGATCATACACACCAATTTTCATGAAGAAATTCAATGGGGAAGGCATCTGATCAATATATGACTTCTTGAACAAGTCAGTGCAAAATCAGGGCATCTGAGGTCCCCAATCACCCATCCAAAGGGTCTTCTCCATCATTTTGGGTGTATATGATATTTATTTGATCTTAAAAGAAGTTAGAAGTTCACAAAATTGAAGAATTTCAAGCCATTTGCAAAGTTGCCATTTTGGGAAAGTAACTTGTAATGCAAAAATGCCATTTTGGGAAAGTTCTTCAACCTCCTCTTTTTGATTCAAAAATGCTTCAAATTAAAAATTCTTGGTCATGAAAGTTGTAGATTGGATCATTCCCTTTTCAAAAAGTACAAGAACTTGATCTAATTCATTTTAGAACTTAAGTTATGGTTTGTCAAAGTTGGGAAAAATCACTTAATTTTCACTTTTGTACCAAAGAGGGAAGTTTGCAAAATCTTATACCAAGCCAATTTGGGACCTCTAATGCATCTCTAAACATCATATCATCCTAGTGCAACTCATTTGGATCAGATTTGTGCCTTGAATCACAAGCTTTCATGCTTAGAACTTCACAAATTTCAAAAGGGGCCAAACTTCCCAAAAATTGCAAAACATCACACAAACTTCATCCCACTTGCTAAATTGCCTCAAAGCCAATTCCATGGACTTCACTAAAGTCAGCTGCGCAGGACACCCCATTGTCCTTGGCCTGCCACCAGCCCATGCCTTCACTTACACAAATGTTGACTTTATGCATTTTGCTCCATACCAATCACACTGCTCCACAATAACTCTCTGACCTATCAAGGATTGATATGTGGACTTCAAGCAACCCAACACATAACATAACACAAGCTGAAACCTCCAAGAACTCAGCAATCACAAACACTCCCTCTTATGCAAAAGCCTTCGAAACTCATAGCTCATCCATCAAACCTCAAAACAAATTCCACCATTCAACTCCATATCCATTGCTGATCATTTCCCACCCTTCATTTTGCCCTAAAATACCCAGAATCAAAAACACGATTTTGACATTGCTTGAAGTGAACTTCTGCCAACTTCATTTAGAGACCATATAAACTCCAACCAAGCATCACAAACACTTTAGGAGGATCATTGGAGCTGATTTGAAGCAAAGAAGCAGCCAGCCAGTGCCATTTTCGAAAGCTTCAGTTCAGGTATCATCAAGAACATTTTTTCCAGAAATGATTTCTTAAGTTCTTAGATTGTTCTCCATGCTTCACTGATCAAACTGCACCTTTTGGTTTTGAAAATAATTCAGTTTTAAGCATGTATGAAGCTTTTGAAAATTCTGTGAAATTTTCCGTTTTGATTCGAATCTCTCTGTTCATGTGAAATAAATTTTGTTTGATGATTGATTCTTGTTTAGAATGGGGTGGGGATCATTTCTGGAGAGTTTAAGGGCTTGGGGTTGCGTATTGAGTGAGATAGCTTGAGAGGATAGCCGGAGAAGATGACCGGAACACTGTTCCGGTCACCTGAAAGTGATTAGGGTTCAGATTAGGGCTTAATTGTGTAATTAGCATAGTTTGAATTCTGGCCATTCAGATGCACGCTCTGGTCAATTCCCGCGTCCTAGGTTTAAACCACAACCCTCAGATCAGTTGACTTTCATTAATTCACATTTTAATTTCATTTTAATTGCATTTCTTTCTACATTTTATTAAAAATAGCAAAACACTTTCAAAAAGTCAATATTTTTGCCCTAACTTAGAAAAATCCTTCCTGCCTAACCATGAAGAGTTTGATGATGGTTCTTTTTGCATTGCATTCCTCATGTCATGTAGTTTCTAGGATAAAATTGGTTTGAATTTATCTTTCATTTTCAATTTGTTTGGCATTTTTCCTTTAGGATCACCCTTAAAACCCTAGAAATTTAGGAAAATCATAAGTCCCTTAGGGTTTAGCTTCTGACCTCCCCCTTTGGGCAGTGAACTTATATGGGTTTGGGGTACCTTTGATCCCATTTTAAATTTTTTATCTTGTCATTTGCTTCTGATTTTGAATTTTGCTTTGTATCTTGTACATAAGCCCTAATTTGCATCTTCATTTGCATTCATCCTTCATATGCTTACATACATGAACTTGCCATGACATTTTGTGCATCCACATGACATATAAGACATCTTAGGACACATTAGAATTATGTTTGATCATTTCTTCATCCATTTTACATGTTATGTGTACATTTCATTTCATATGCATTCATGAACTTTCATGTTCCTTTCATGCTTCATTTGCATCCTCATTGCTTGTATGATCATCCACACCACATGACATGCTTTCATACCATCCCATATCATCATTTTCCTCATGATATGCTTCTGATTTTGGTTTGCATCCTTGCATCTCATCTCATTTTCATTTCATTTCATTCCTTGTTTCTAACTTTTCAGGTGGTAAGTATTTGAGAAGTGAATTTGCCTTCACTTCTCATAATCTCTTATCATCTCTCTTATGCATTCATTGCTGCATTTTATTTGTGGATTAGAGTGAGCTTGCTCATTCATGCTCCCTCCTTACTTTCTTTCTTCAAGCTTCTCCTCCTTTCATTTGCTTCTTCCATGGTGGCTTCTCTCTTGAAGATCTTCTTGCAAGCCTCATTAACCCTAGGAACACCCAAGCATGATCACAATTAGGGTTTGATAAGTCCCCCCATTAGTTTTACCTTTGTGTCATATTTGTGTCTTCTCTTCTCATCTCTTAAGCAAGGACTAAACCTTAAAGGTTTTAAGGCTTTGTGATTAAGCTTATGCCTGCATTCTTCTATTAGGATGAAGTGTATAACTTTAATCCTAAGTGTTAAACCCTTAATGTGTTTAAATCCTTTAATAAATTCATCTAATAATCACTAAGACATCAAGATTGTAACTTGGGCCTTGCATTAGGGTTCTAATTCTTCCTTAATTGGTTAAGAAGGACTAACCCTAGTGTTAATGGACAAGTCCCCCTCAAGTTGTCTTACAAACCATAAAATTCACTTCTTAATCTTATCATTAACTAAAATCCACTTAATAAAGGTTTTGTTTTGTCATGAGGTTAATCCCTAATCATGGATTAAGTTGAGGAGTCTTCCTCAACTTAAATGTTCTCATCTATTATCCTTCTATTAGGATGGTGTAATGGGTCCATTAAATCCTTGGTTATGGCTTAAACTCATTACTTAACAGTAAACAAAAAAACACCAAAAACATCTAAATAATTACAAATAGGTTAATGATCTTAATCCTACATCATGGTGATTAAGTGTGAGGTGTTTACTTCATACTTAAGGTATTCTCATTACCCCTAATCAGAGGGAAGATGTGATGAGTTTACTAATCCCTTGGTTTAGGCTTAAGCTCATTTTCTTATGACAAACACCAAAAGCAATAAAAGATTGAAAACAAAAAAAAACGAACAGTAATCGTCTCCTCCGGGATTCTTTTCTCATCATCTTCACTCACAAACGAGAACTCGCTTCTTCCGTCTAATGCAAGACAGTTTGCACCTGAGCCAGACAGGTCATACACTTGAGCATAGACAAGTAAGTAGTTCATCAGTCAATTTATCTTTCAGTTTCTTTGAGTCGAACTATGGTGTTCTGACTTCCTCATTGCATGAGAGGATACGTAGGCATAACTTAACAGTTATCGAACAAAAGTTTCTGTATATTCACCCTCTTGCAGCATTATCCTTTAAGCCTCATAGTCCTGAGCTTTGCACTCTTTCCTTACACTGACACTCCTTTATTTCACTTCACATTTCTTTTGCACTGACACTTTCATTCTTTTCCAGCTTTGATACACAGAATAGAACTGACACTACCCCTTTAAAACACAAATCTTTCAAGCGTGGATCCCGTCGAGTACGACGGACAATCTGGGTGCTAAACCTTCCCAGGTTGTAACCAACCCCTTTCTCAGTTTCTCTGGTTCGCAACTGTCTTATCCATATCTTTCTAGGTTTATGCAGCATTACCTTTCCCTCGGGATAAAAATGCCTAGCTGAAGACTCTTTTTCTTTTCAGTTCACCCTTGTGTGTTCTCTCCTTTTCGCCGACCGTTCGCGTCTGTACCCCTTCTGACCAGGTGTCATTTGGTGGGAGCGACAGCTTGGCGACTCTGCTGGGGACCCTTATACTGCAACCAGGGCTTCTGGTTCTTTTTGTGGGTTCCTCCTAGCGCTTCTTTGATTTGTGTTTATTGGGGTGTTATGTGATATGTGTGTTATTTATTTTGCTTTATTTACTGCTTTATGTACAACTTTACTTATTGCTTTCTTTACAGTCTTATTCATATTTCATATTGTCATTGTCACTGTGCTGGATCTGGTTTTCTTTGGTGGGTGGGATTCCGTTGAGAGTTTAAGATCCTATACCTGGGACCTGAGTGACACCTAGGCTATAATGGTTCATGTTCTTTCCCATTCTATTTCGGTCTGGTGCGGGAATATGAAACACGATTCAGATGTGGGTTTCTTCTTGAGAACTCTGTGCTACAATTTTCCTGTAGTGCTAGGGCTATCTGGGAAGCTTGCTAAGTCTGGATGACCTTTTATTATGACCTTCAGAAACAGAGGTGAATTAGAGGAGGATCTTTTATGGTTATTGTAAACATTGTACCTCCGGGTTAGAAGTGTTTACACTTCTCATAACTGATCCAAGTCTGAGGATCCTTGTTCTAAAACATTACATGTGAGGGGGTTGGGTTGTTTACAGGTTTGCAGGAACCCTTGGCCACATCATACCCTGTTACTGTTTTGTTTAAGAGTACTCCACTTTGGACAGTTCTTGTGATTAACCCTGGACATGTGACTCTTTATTTGAGTCCCCCACCCTGATTACTGGATTTCTAAACCTTCATCTGGACTTCTTGAACATACATGGGCCTTATATCAAGACTGATAATCAAATTCGGCTTGATCACAAACCCTTGCATATCCTTTTCATATATCATCATTGCATCATTTTAATATTTATTTATTTGCTTTTCAGGGTATCCACTCCGTTGTATCTTGGTTTTGGTTTTGACCCCTTCTTCTGCATAGACCTCTGCTTCAGCTATCTCCATCAGTTATCTGCTTCAGTTATATCCACCCTCACCAGCATCAGTCTATCAGAGACTTATCTCCAGTCTTAGTTTGTGATCTTCATCAACACTCATCTCCATCTTCTTCATCAGTACTCATGACTACTCCCAGGAAGAGCAACATATCCTACCACTTTTTTGAGCCTGTGTTGACTGGTATCAGGCAAGTCCAGTCACTCATCACACCTGACCACATCCCATTGTTTAGAGAACACTATGGAGGTATCCTGGATATGGTTATGGACCTTGACCCCTCTCAGAGGAGCATGATTCACACATGCTTACAGTTCTATGACCCTCCTTTGAGATGTTTCACCTTTCCAGACTTCCAGTTAGGGCCTCTACTGGAAGAATTTTCTTTGCTGATTGGAGTGCCTGTCAGAGGTGGAATCCCCTTCAAGCCAGAAATGACTTCTCCCAAGAATGAAGAGATAGCAAGGGAACTGTACTTGGAGCCTGCCCTGATTGAGCAAAGTATGACCACAAAGGCTGGGATCCCTGGTTTGCACTTGGACTTCTTGATTTCTCAGGCCATCCTGAAGGCCTCATTGGGAGAGTGGAGGGCAGTCTGTGCACTGTTAGCCCTCAGCATATATGGGGCTATATTGTTTGCAGATGAGCCCAAATTTGTCAGCAATAATGCTATCCATTTGTTTCTTCGGAAGAACCCAGTGCCTACACTACTAGGATATTTTTACTACTCCATTCATCAGAGGAATGAAAAACAAAGGGGGAAGTTGGTAAGATGTTGTGCTCCTTTGTTTTACACCTTGCTGCTCAGACACCTTCCTAAATCAGATGCCTTCTTGAACCCACACCAACATAAGAATTGGGCCAAGAGGCTCATTGCTTTGACTTCAGATGATATCAGATGGTGCACCCAGAGCACCAAAGGTAAAGACATTATCACCAGCTGTGGACAGTACCCAAATGTGCCTCTGATAGGGGTAAAGGGTTGCATCAACTACAATCCTTTACTGTTTAAAAGAAAAATGGGTTATGCCTTAGTTCACCCTCCCAGAGGCCAGGATTTAGCTGAGACCTTGTATTGTGAAGTGAAACCTAATTCGGTTGTTGTCAGGAAAGCTGCCTGGGCTTGGGACAACATCCAGACAAAAGGAGTAGCTATTCTTGGAAGATGTAATAATGTTGCTTCAGCTCAGTACTATGACTGGTCCCGTACTAGAGCTCAGATTACCAGAATGCCTTTCACCTTGGAAGACATGCCTGGACCATCTACTGTACAACCAGCAACAACTGTCAGCCTAGAAGAATTTGAGAAGCTGAAGGAGAGGAATGAGAAGTTATCTGAGGCTTTGAAGAAAACTCTTTGGGAGAGGAGTGATGGTCGTTTGGACATTGAGATTTTGGAAAAGCTCAAGGTTGAGCATCTGACCAAAATTGAAAGAACAGAAGACTACATAAGGAAAGAAAGGGCTGGAGAACAGATATTGAAGAATGCCTACAAGGAGGCTAAGATTCAAAAAGCTAGGGCTGAGCACTATCTGCAAGAAAGTCAGGCTAGGTGGGTCTGGATCACTGAAGCCCGTACACAAGAAGACCAGAAGACTCAAGCCAAGATTGAACAGCTAGAGGCCAATGAGAAAAAGCAGCAGGAAGCTTTATTGGCAGCCCCGAAGGAGATTTCAGAGTTGAAGCTCAGAGTAGGATTGAAGAGATCAAAGGACCAGGACAGGCACAAGAAGCTGACCTCTGCCATTGCCACTAGGAACCTCCTCATTAGGACTATTACAGAGCACCCAGATGGTCCAGTGATTGAGGCACTCCTGAAGGAGGTCAGAGAAGATGAGTTTGGACTGGATGTCTGATTCTTTGCTTGTTGTTTATTTCCATTTGATGTACTTTTCTTCTTTTGTTGTATTTTGACCCTTCATGGGCATGTATTGTAAAACAAACTATGTATTGTTCATCAGTTGTAATATATTTTAGTTTGTTTTCATTTAGGTTTCTCTCAACAACATCAAGCATCTTCCTCGAGGTCTGGAAAGGTCAAAACCAAGAACCAAATCGGATACCTTGGAAAACAAATAAGCATACTGCATTGCATACTAACTTTGTTTTTTTTTGTAGGTTTTGTTATTATTATTGTTTCTAACTTTGTTGTGACCTCAGGAAATATTGCTCGTCGCCGAGTGTTCCCTGTCAACCGCACGCACCGGTACCCAACTTGTAACAACCTTCCCGGTATTCAAATGGAACAAGTGCAGCAAGACCTGTCTGAGGTCAGAAACCAGATGGCCAATGAGAGAGTGGAGATGAGAAATCAGATGTCTAAGTTCATGGCAGTGATGACTGGCTTAGCCCAGAGTCAAGAAAGGTTAAGAGAGCTGGTGGAAAGACAAACTCCTGTGGAGCCTCATCTTGGAACAGGAGGAACTAGCAACAATGAACGGGGCCAGGCTCGTATTGACCCCCCAGTATATGGACCTCATCTGGATCCAGAGGTTAACATCCCGAGGAATGTGCAAGGTAATACTGTTGGGGGAGAATCCTGCAGGAGGATCCCCAGGAGGAACAGTTCACTGTCGTAGAAGCTGGGGATGAGGTATATGACAGGAGATTGGATGAGATTGCTGAAAAGTTAAGATCTTTAGAATCTCAGAATTCTTTGTGCTTCAATGTGATGGACATGGACTTAATAGATGGGGTGAGAATTCTCCACAAATTCAAACCCCCATGCTTTGAGAAGTACAATGGTACCACCTGTCCTCTCACTCACCTGCAGTCTTTCCTGGGAAGGCTCAAAGCTTATACTATGGATGAAAAGTTGTGGATGTTCTACTTTGAGGATAGTCTGGCTGGGGCTTCGAGAGAATGGTATTCGCATTTGTCTAGGGCCACCATAAGATGTTGCAAGGATTTGGCCGAGGCTTTCATCCGTCAGTATCAATACAACCTGGACATGGCTCCCAATAGGACCCTCCTAATGGGAATGTCTCAATCTTCTACAGAGAGCTTCCGGGAATATGCTCAAAGATGGAGACAGCTTGTTGCTGTTGTTCAGCCACCCATGTCAGAAAGGGAAATGGCTGACATGTTTATGAATACATTGCAAGGGACTTATATTGATAGGCTGGCTGCTTTCTCCTCTACCAGTTTTGCTGACGTAGTCATAGCTGGTGAGAGAATTGAAAGTCTCTTGAAAATGGGCAAGATCTCCGACATTGGTGCTAGTACTTCCAGCAATCCAAGAAAACCATTTGCAGTACCCCGAAGGGCAGGTGAAACTAAATTCATTCGTACAAGCAGGGGCAGGCTCAATATGCTCACCGGTCAGTAGCAGCTGTTACCATTCCAGCACCAATTCCTCAACAACCATCATATCCTCAACAACAACAATCTCACTATCAGCAACAATCTCATTTTCCACAACAGAGAACCTACAACAACAGTAATAACAACCAACAGCAGCGTCCTTTCCAACAAAGGCCATCACAAGCAAACAGGGTGATTGACCCAATCCCAATGCCGTATGCTGCACTCTTGCCACAACTCCTAAAGCTCAACCTAGTTGAGTTAAGGACATTGGCACCTCCGGATCCCCTCAATATGCAAAAGAACTATGATGCAACTGCCAGGTGTGCCTTCCACTCAAACGCACTGGGGCATAATATTAAACAATGCAGGGCCTTACAGATGAAAGTCCAGGATTTGGTTGACTCAAAAGCTCTCAATTTTGTGCCTCCTCCGAACGTCACAAAATATCCAATGCCTAGTCACAACGGGCCTAGGATTAATGTTATTGAAGAAGGCAAACCATCCACATTGATCAACAGTGTTGCACAAATCCGAACGCCTTTGGTTGAAATCAAAGCTCAGCTTTTAGAATGCCAAGTGTTCCCCGGATGTGAGCTCGGATGTGGATATTGCAACATTGTTGTTAATGGATGTGAAAGACTGAGAAACGACATAGATGGCCTTATTAAGGATGGCATCCTTCAGATTACGACAATAGTAACTACAACTCCAACAATCCTTCATCAACAATCATAGATACTCCTACAACGTCAGCGACCATTGTTCCAATAGATTCTACTACAACTCCGACAACTGCTCAATCAATCACTTTAACGGATACAAGTTCAGTCACCATTCCTTCTACAACAATAACACCCATTATTCCATCAGTTCCTGCTACAATTTCGACACCTTCTACAACCTAAGCAACAATCAATGAGAGCATCTCAACGGTTACGATATAATATGATCCTGCAAATGTTCCTGCCAACAACTCACAACAAAATGCTACTCCTGTCAGAGCACCAGTTACCATATATTATGATCCGCACACCATTGTGGTCCCCTCTGCAACTGCTATCAATCCGGTCACTATCACAGTGCCTGGGCCAGTTCCTTACGAAAGCAATAATGCCATCCCTTGGCATTATGGCTCAGATCTATACTGCGAGGGGCAAAAAACCACTTTAGAATCATCAACTTCTTCACCACAAATTGATAATGTGGGGGGAGGCGGAGGCTTCACTAGAAGCAGACGTCTCTTTGCCTCGCAAATACCAAGACCCATTGTTGAAGCAGAAGCTGCTGCTAAGGCAAAAGGGAAGAGCATGGTGCAAGAAGAACCAACTGCTAAGGAAGCTTTGAAAACTCCTTTTGATGAAGAGGTTGATGAATTCATGAGAATCATCAAGAAAAGTGATTACAAGGTGGTGGACCAGCTTCACCAAACACCTTCCAAAATCTCCATACTATCATTGCTAATGTGCTCCGAGGCTCATCAGAGCGCACTATTAAAAGTCCTGCATGCAGCTTATGTACCGGAGGAGATTACTGTCAATCAGTTAGAGGCTGTGGTTGGAAATGTCAATGCTAGTCATGGACTAGGATTTACCAACGCTGATCTGACAATGGAAGGTCACAATCACAACAAGGCTTTTCACATTACCTTGGAGTGTAAGGGTGCAGTTCTTTCTCACGTATTGATGGACACAGGGTCATCACTCAATGTTCTACCCAAGAAAGCCCTTGTGAAGCTGGAACACGATGGATTGGCATTGCGCCCAAGAAACTTGGTAGTAAGAGCCTTTGACGGTTCTAAAAGATCAGTTCTGGGAGAGATAGAGTTGCCTATAATGATTGGCCCACAGGTTTTCAAAACGACCTTCTTTGTGATGGATATACAGCCTGCCTACAGCTGTCTATTGGGTAGACCATGGATACACGCCGCCGGCGCCGTGACGTCAACCCTTCACCAGAAGTTAAAATTCGAGTGGGAGGGCCAAGTCATTACCATCTGTGGGGAGGAGGATATCTTCGTTAGCCAGCTAGCTACGTTCAAATACATTGAGTTGGATGGGGAGATCCATGAAACAATGAGTCAGGGGTTTGAGGCCCTTAATATTAATGAAACATCTGATGTGTTAGGGACTTCCATCACCTCATATCAACAAGCCCGGAAGGTTGTTGAGGAGGGTACTGCTCAAGGCTGGGTCAAGCTGCTGCCAGTTGAGAAGAAAGAAGACCGATTCGGGTTGGGTTACAGACCAACTCGACAAGATCAACCAGAGGCTGCAAAGGAGCCAAAATTTGTCAGCGGGGGAATGCTCAGCCCGGATGCTGTGAACAGTTTGGAAGATGAGTCAGAAGACGAGTGCAACCTGGAAAGCTGGTTACGTCCAAGGATCCCGGCGAACCATGTCTCAAACTGGTCATCCCAGGAAATTATAAGAGTTACTCCTGCAGAGTAATTATTATTTCCTGTTTTTTAAAGCATGCATCAAGTCCTGCATCTTGCCCAAGATGTCAGGGCTCATTTTGTAATCGGGCCATCTTGTATTTTGTGCAAAGATCAATTAATGAATATCAGGACATCTTTTGCAAACGAGTCTTTTCTTTTCCGCTCACTGTTTTTCATTTTTTATTTTTTGTACAAAATTTAAATGGCAATGTTTCTCAAAATAATAAACTTCATTTTCACTTTTTTCTAAGCAAGATAAAATTGATCACTAAAATGAACAAATCTAAACCCTTGCAGAGAGTGCCCTCCAGACTGCACCGACAACAACACTGCTATGACTTCGTATGACTTTGACAATCCGATTAATCAAGCCGATGAAGGGGTTGAAGAAGATTATGAGCTACCTGAAGAGCTAGTCAGGTTATTAAGACAAGAGGAGAAGGTTATCACTCCTCATCAGGAGGAGGTTGAAACGGTTAATCTTGGTACAGAAGAAGACCCGAAAGAAGTTAAGATCGGGGCCCGTCTGCAAGATTCAGTGAAAGAACAGCTTATTGACATGCTTTGGGAGTATGTGGATGTTTTTGCTTGGTCTTATCAGGATATGCCAGGGTTGGACACCGACATTGTCATACACAAGCTGCCTCTAAAAGAAAACTGTCCGCCAGTAAAGCAGAAGTTGCGCCGTACTCGCCCGGATATGGAAATGAAGATAAAAGAAGAGGTACAAAAATAGTAGGACGCCGGTTTCCTTGCTGTAACTAGTTACCCGCCGTGGGTTGCTAACATAGTGCCTGTGCCAAAGAAGGATGGCAAGGTGAGGATGTGTGTGGATTACCGGGATATGAACAGAGCCAGCCCGAAAGATGATTTCCCATTACCTCACATCGATGTATTGGTCAACAATACATCTCAGTTCTCGGTATTCTCCTTCATGGATGGATTTTCAGGATATAATCAGATCAACATGTCACCTGAAGACATGGAGAAGACAACTTTCATCACACCCTGGGGCACATTCTGTTATAAGGTGATGCCATTCGGACTAAAGAACGCTGGTGCCACTTATCAACGGGCTATGGTAACATTATTCCATGACATGATCCACAAAGAAATTGAATGTTATGTGGATGACATGATTGCCAAGTCCCTCACGGAAGAAGACCACCTGGTGAATCTGTTGAAGCTATTCAAGCGTCTGAGGAAGTACCAATTGAAGTTGAACCCCAACAAATGCACATTCGGCGTGCGATCCGGTAAACTGCTAGGATTTATTGTAAGTGAGAAAGGGATTGAAGTTGACCCTGAAAAAGTCAAAGCCATCCAAGAGATGCCTGCACCAAAGACTGAGAAAGAAGTTCGGGGGTTTCTAGGTTGATTGAACTACATTTCACGGTTCATATCTCACCTTACAGCAACCTGTGAACTTTTGTTCAAGTTGTTAAGAAAAGAACAAGCGGTCAGGTGGAATGAAGACTGCCAGAGGGCTTTTGACAAAATCAAGGAATACTTACAAGAGCCTCCAATCCTTATGCCTCCAGTTGAAGGAAGACCTCTAATAATGTACTTAACAGTATTAGAAGAGTCAATAGGGTGTGTGCTGGGCCAGCATGACGAGTCTGGTCGAAAAGAGTATGCAATATACTACCTAAGCAAAAATTTTACCGACTGTGAACAACGTTATTCACTGCTCGAGAAAACATGATGTGCTTTGGCGTGGGCTGCTCGCCGACTAAGGCAGTATATGTTGACCCACACTACCTTATTGATCTCAAAGATGGACCCAGTTAAGTACATATTTGAGAAGCCAGCTCTTACCGGACGGGTTGCAAGATGGAAAATGATTCTCACAGAATATGACATCCAATACACATCTCAAAAAGCCATCAAGGGCAGTGTGTTGTCTGATTATCTTGCTGAGCAACCCATTGATGATTACCAGCCTATGAGATTTGACTTCCCTGATGAAGACATCATGTTCATTAAGGCGAAAGATCATGAGGAGCCTATTCATACTGAAGGGCCTGACCCAGAAGAAGAATGGACTATGATGTTTGATGGGGCTGTTAATATGAATGGTCGTGGTGTTGGTGCAGTTCTCATTACACCTAAGGGAGTTCACATGCCTTTCTCGGCAAAGCTCACCTTTAACTGCACTAACAACGAAGTTGAATACGAAGCTTGCATTATGGGTCTTGAGGAAGCCATTGACCTCAGGATCAAGACTTTAACTGTATTCGGAGATTCAGCTTTGGTAATCAATCAAACCAACGGCAAATGGTATACTCACCAGGAGCATCTGATACCTTACCGGGATTATACAAGAAGGTTGCTTACTTTCTTCACTACAGTCAAGCTTGAGTATATCCCTCGAGATGAAAATCAGTTTGCAGATGCTCTAGCTACCATTTCATCCATGATCAAAGTTCAAGCTGCCAACTTTGTGCCTCGGATTACAGTATCCAGACTTGATAGACCAGCATACGTATTCTCTGCAGACCTTGCTAAAGATGATAAGCCTTGGTTCCATGACATCAAATGCTTCTTGGAAGATCAAACACACCCACCTGGGGCATCATCCAATGATAAGAAGACATTAAGAAGGCTAGTTGGTAGTTTCTTCCTGAATACTAATGGATCTTTGTACAAGAGGAACTTTGATATGGTACTTCTCAGATGCGTTGATAAGACAGAGGCAAACTTGTTAATGCACGAGGTGCACGAAGGATCTTTTGGTACCCATGCGGGAGGGCATGCAATGGCTAAAACGTTGTTGAGATCAGGCTACTACTGGATCACAATGGATGCAGACTGTTGTGCTTATGCCAGGAAGTGCCATAAATGCCAGATTTATGCAGATAAGGTGTATGTGCCTCCAAATCCTTTAAATGCAATGTCTTCACCTTGGCCCTTTGCCATGTGGGGTATTGACATGATAGGCAAGATTGAGCTAACTGCTTCAAATGGTCACAGATTCATCCTGGTAGCCATTGACTATATTACCAAATGGGTTGAAGCAGCCTCGTATGCAAATGTCACCAGGCAAGTGGTAGCCCAATTCTTGAAAAGAGACATCATCTGTCGGTATGGAGTGCCCGAGCGAATCATTACTGATAATGGTTCCAACTTGAACAATAAAATGATGACAGAACTGTGTCGGGACTTCAAGATCCAACACCACAATTCTCTCCTTACAAGCCAAAGATGAATGGTGCTGTTGAGGCAGCTAACAAGAATATCAAGAAGATTGTGTAGAAGATGGTGGTCACATACAAAGACTGGCATGAAATGCTACCATTTTCCTTGCATGGGTACCATACGTCAATCAGAACATCCATTGGGGCAACACCGTATCAACTTGTGTATGGTATGGAGGCAGTCCTACCTGTTGAAGTTGAACTACCCTCCTTACGAGTATTAATGGATGTTAAGCTAAATGAAGCAGAATGGGTCCGATCCCGATATGAACAACTGAGCCTGATTGAAGAAAAGAGATTGGCTACAATTTGTCATGGGAAGCTATATCAGAAAAGGATGAAGAAAGCCTTCGATCAGAAAGTCAGGCTTCGAGAGTACCAAGTAGGAGATCTTGTGCTGAAAAGACTCCTTCCTCCTCATACAGACCACAGGGGAAAATGGACTCCGAATTATGATGGTCCGTTCATAGTCAAGAAAGTTTTCTCTGGTGGAGCACTAATGCTCAGTACTATGGATGGTGAAGATTTCCAGTCCCCTGTGAATTCAGATACAGTTAAAAAATACTTCGCATAAAATGACCTGCTGGACATAAAAACAGAATGTAAGTCCAGGCAAAAATAGGGCATCCCGGCGAGTCAAAAACATAATAAAAGACTCGGGCAAAAATAAGGGAAAATAAAAAAAAATGTGTACACCTGCTGAGTTGAAAAGCGGTATTGGACAACTCAGGAAAAAATGGGTATCCTGGTGGATTGAAAACCCGAAAGGGCGATCCACGCAAAATAAGGGAATAAGCGAACAACTGCATTCTGAACTCGTCTATATCATTCACAACATGGCAAGCTTCGAAAGGTTCAAGCATCGGTCAGAATCAACCTTCTTCAAGAGCAAGACGATAAGAACGTCAATGTCATACGAGTCATAGCAAAGAGGAAGCTCACTGAAGCGTCATCAACATTGCTAGCACCTTTTTGTTTCTCAATTTGTAACAATCTCCTCATTTCAGGGGATTTGTTTCTTTGACTGTACTTGCCAATTCAGGGCACACAAATTAATAAAATCAGATCTTCAGTCACACTTTTGTCTCGTACATTTTATCTTTAGTTGCAAAAATGTCTGATGTCCTTAATATAATGATTGCATAAATACAGATGCGTCTTTTCTAAATTACATGCTTGCAGGAAATATATTTACTCCCGGGAGTGTCTGAACTCCTATAATGGAATCCAGTAAAGGATACCTCGGGATATTTGTACGTTCTTTCGTCATAACAGGATTGCAGGAATCCAAAGCGCAGCCTGGGGCATGAAAGCTTCTCCCCAGCAGGTTGCCAAAAGCATTCTTCCCCAGCATTTTTTCAAAGTAGCATCATGAGGGGCTCATATCCCCAGCTAATTATATCATCCTCAACAGACTCCCCACAGAAACCTCTAGGAAGGTCGTTCAGTGATCGTTCCTCCCCAGCCAAGTGCAAAGAAAGGGGACCATCTCCCCGCAGAGTCTCAACCTCTATCCAGAAGAGCAATGTCTGAAGATCTCACAACAAGGTGACAGAAACTTTCACAAGACCCCAGCTGGGCTCCTCACCAATAAGATAGGTTTATCATTGACTTGTTTCCCCAAGCAGTCGTACATCTTATCAGATCTACCAATGATCTCATCCCCAGCTGGGACATTCTTTCAAAGCAGATCAGCCAGAGATCTTTAAAGCAACGGGATCCGAATCCCGGATCGGTACCTTTTACATAATCATAACATTCGCATCATATTTTCCCCCAAAGCGTAGCATTCCGTTTAATACGGAGCATTACGGAAAAAATCAAACATATGGCATAATCACAAGTCATGTTTTGATTCAGTCACCTATGAATACTGATATCCCATCAACGATATACAAAACACCTCTCAAAATCCCTGGCAGAATACCAAAGCATCTTCTTTATATGCCCAAATCCAGATACATGCTCCTTGTGGCACTCGTCCGTGTCATCTTTCCCTAGAAAGTCGCCGAAACACTTTCCGCAAACAGATACTTGTGCATTACAGATAATCCTCGACACTCGTCTGTGTCCTATCCCCAGCAGAAAGCCAAAGCATCCCCTTTTGCACTCACAAAAACATATTAATACACTCTCCTGACACCCGTCCGTGTCACCTATCCCCAGCACAATTTCCTAAACACTTTCTTATTATACTTTCCCGACACCCGTCCGTGTCACACTCTCCTCAGCAAGTTGAGCACTCGTCTGTATCTCACTCATACTTTCTTACTCACATAGATACTCGTCCGTATCTAGTATGCACGCTTATTTCTCCTCAGAATCGGCATTTGTCTGTGTTCTTTGTTAACCAGTTGGTACTCGTCCGTATCATCATCTCTGAACATGCGTCAGCGGTTGTTTCTACCAATACTCGTCTGTATCATGGTCTTAAGGATGTTCGTCCGCATCTTTAATCTATACACAGTGTCAAAAACTTATACCTTTCACTTCTTGAATATAAACACTCGTCCGTGTCACCGTTCCCCAGGAGAGTCCCCAAACAAGTCCCATGTAAATTATTTCTCTTCTATCTGACATTCGTCCTATGTCATGATACTTCTGGCAGCCGTACCCTGCCAGGTGATCTTCCTTCACCTTTTGATGATCGTCCTTCATCATTCCCCCAGCGGAGTCTCCATTATTGGAACCCCTTCCTACCCGACATTTTTCCTATGTCGTAACATTTTAAGCAGCCGTCCCCTGCTAGGTGATCGTCCTTCGCCCTTTTGATGACCGTCCTTTATCACTCTTACCCGATGGTCGTCCCCATCGTTGATTCTGTTATCTGACATTTGTCCTATGTTGTGGTAAACCCCAAGAGCAGCCGTACCCTGCTAGGTGATCGTCCTTCACCTCTTGATGATCGTCCTTCATCATGCTTATCCGATGGTGTCAGACCCTAATTTTTGACCTAAGATTTATCGCATCTCATCTGCATTTTACATACAAACAAGATCACGCACTGGTCGTTTATCCTTTTCAGGTGCAGGTCTATGCTTTGCAGAGGATCACCTTGTTTAATTTCTGTTATCTATTCATATTTTACTGACTTCTAACCCAAAATATCAAAAAATATATATGTTGCAGTTGCTTCATTTTCTTTGTGTTGCAAGATTTAAAAGACAGGGCGGTGATTTCAATTCAGAGGCATTTGTTCAGTCACGATTCGATTCAGATGGACGTTTGACCTAATCTTGGTCAAACTATCAAAATATTGTGTCGATTGCAAGTTGCTTGTGCCAGTGGCTCATTATTCAGACAGTGCGTATCCAAAGTTCAAGTTGTGTGTGCCAGTGATTTGTTTCTCAGGCTGGGCGTATTCAAAAGTTCAAGACTGTGTTATGTGCGAAGTCATCAGTTATCAGACAGTGTTCTTGTGCGAAGTTTGGTTTGAATATTCAATGATCATCATTTCATCAGTGATTCATCTGAGAATTTATTTTTCTCAGCATGAATTCAAATCATCAGGAAAATTTTCAGACAATTTCAGTGATTGTGGCTGAATTGGCAAGTTGTTCAGTGGTTTAGCGTTGGCTACATTCATCATTAATCAGTGGTTTGTGCAAGAAAAAAATCAGGAATTGGTCATGGGCTTAAAAATCATCATTTCATCCGTTCCATCCATTTTTATTCGATCCGGAAACCATCACTTTCTTTTTACATATAGCCATTATCCATATTCATTTTCCAATTTTTACCGATCATTCATTACCCGTTTCCAATAACCATTTTTTTTATATAATTCATATTTTCGATATTTTTTCCATTTTTTTTACTAATATTCATTGTCCAATGACCATTTTCTTCCATTTTCCGCGATTTATCCGATTCATGCATTTTTTATTTCATTAGCCAATTAAATCTTTTTTGTCATTTTTTTTTTAATTTCTATATAATCCATTATTTTTTTAATCCATTTGTTATTACAAAAATCCTAAGCCCATTCAATATTTTTTTCCTTTGGCCCATTCTTAAAAAAAATATAAGGCCCAAGTTTCCACAAGCAACACGCCGAAACAACAATAGCTCAAGCCGTGCCTCACCAGCTACGAAACAAATACGGAATTCACACGTACGTCATCAGATTTTGCTAGCCTCACACGCATACAACCGCTTCAAAGCCTTCAGCTTGCCTCAAAGTAACGCCCAGCCATCACTTCATAGCTGCGCATACACACCAACTCCATCCTGCCAAGCTGTATCCGTACGCAAATCAAGCCGTAGCCCACGCATCAATTCAACTTGCAGCCACAAGCTGCAATCCGTATGCTACACACGCCAGCACAACAACAAAAGCCTGCAAGCAAAAGAAAAAGTAAGCCAAAGTACATGCCAAGCTTCTCACAAGCCAACTCCACTTCACATCATTTCCGTACGCAGGCTTCCCACATGCACATGCTTTCCACCAGCTCAACAAAGTCGTACCAAACTTCAGGCCCACGCCGCACGCTACTTCACATCACACTCCAAAACTTCCAGCCGCATACAGCTCCACAACGCACGCTGCACACGCCTAGCCAACAACAAATATCCCATACGGCATACACAAGCCTTGGCAAGCAAAAACAATACGCCGTACCGCATACTAGCCTCATTTCAAATAGCTTTCCATCATGCCAAACACAACAATCAGCTTGCAAAAGCCACACCAAACTCAGCCACCAACTTACAACAGTTTCAACACGCAATCCGCAATCAATTTTCACGCCTTCAGTCAAAGCATCGCACACGCTCACCAAGCCGAATACATATGCACGAGCATCACACCTGAGATTTCAAAATCAAAACGCAACGTTATCAATGTAAAACGCATCTGATCACAATTCTCGTGACCTCTCAAAAACGCATTCGAATTCGTCAAAACGGCAGCAACTCAAATCTTCTCTCCCTCTATAAATTAACCCATCCTCCTTCATTCTTCCTCAAGCTTAGAAAGCCAGAATAAACCCCTGCACAAAATTGATCGAGCTTCAATTTCTTCAATTTTATCCCTAATTCCAAACCTCTTCCAACTTTCAAATCCCTAATTCTCAAATCATTTTTTGGTTTGCTTTCATCCAATCACCTTCAAACCATTATCAACGAACTCTTCATTAGCTCTTTGATACCAAACCGATCCATTTCCACTTAAAACATTCAAACTACCTTTCACACAAAAGGATGAGATTCGCGAAAAAAAGAAGAGGTTGAGTTTTGAGATTGAGAGAAGGAAATGTTTGAGGTTCGTAAATACGAAAGAGAAAGCGATTCGGTTTTTGTTGGATTCTTGAAGGTGAGGAAGAATTCATGGTTACCCTGTTTTTTTCGCTGTGCTTCCGCAAAGAAGAAGATGCTGATGTTTCGTTTTTTTTTTCTTTTCATTTTTTTAATTTTTTTTAATAAGCTGAGTGTTGTGGTTGTTGTTGGGCCTAGGAGGCCATGATCCGGCTAAATCTCTATCCACCATCCTAAACTCAGCGTGTCCCCCCCCCCCCCTTCATTGATGTTAATAATTTTTTTTATTATTATTATATTTTAAACTTTCTTCATTTAATTTGGTCTTAAATTCTATTTTGATATAAGAATTTCATATTCTTAGAAAGAATTGAGAAAAAATAGTTTTAGATGCACTTTAGAAAAAGTTTAGAAAAAAAAAGAGTTTTAGGAACAATTTTATGAAAAGAGTTTTTTTAGAAAAGGTTTTAAATAATATTTTCAATTCTTTTATGGATCTATTTTTTAGATCTATTTTTTCTTCATCTTTCATTTATTTTTTGGTTGATGACAATCTCCGATTCGAGATTGTTGAATTTCGAAGGGTTTAATCTTCATTATTTCAAATCTATGGATGAATGATCATTTGGATCATTCTCCATACTTTGAGATCGTGATAGATTGCTTTTCGATAAATTCAACGATAATCTCGATTAAGATTAGACCGTTCTCTTTCTTTTAGTGTGGCATGTTTTCGGAGAACGATCCATAATATCGTTTCTCTAACATGTATTAACACGAATATTTTCCACTTTAATTAGTGGTGGCCGACCTCATTTGTAGGGTAATTACTCCGTAAATTACTCGGCGATTGCTTAACATAGACCTAAAGTTGTCCCGATTCGGAATGCGATCCACTTGGATCCGGTTGCCTCGATTTTATTTTCTTTTCGTGGTTGTGCTTGATTAAGTTCAGCATACCACTTTATATTGTGAATATCATAATAATGTGAATATACTAACATTTAATTAAATCTCTCGCACCTTATCCTTTTATTTTAATCTCTCGTTCCCTACCTCTCTTATTATGTTTCTATATTCATTCATCATATTGCTTATTGTATATATTATTGTTGTTTGTTATTTTTCCTTTGTCCATTTGGACACCAAAACACTAATAACGGATTAAACATCTAAAAAATGGGTGACTTTTAATTTCGGACTATGGTTACTATCCTTAGCCTGAGACTTGGAGTTTCGGACTTAGATTCTAGGATCATCCCTTTGCTCATTTGTTATGGATTGAAGACTTTGGCTCCGGTTAAGTTTACTTGTTTATGAAAATGGAAATCCAATTGTTTCAAGAGTGCTTGCCATTTGGTTTGATATTTTCTTCCCTTAACTTTTATTTTTCAAGTTTTAGGATAGTCCCTTCATCTCTTCCCATCTTCTTCAATTTTCAAATCTCCTTCCTATTTTCAAAACTTTCTTTGTTTTCAAACTTCAGATATTTTCTCAATCAAACCTTGACTTCGGTCATGTGCTTTTACCTTTTCATTTCATTTCCTCTAATAAATGTTAAACCACATAAGCATATCGAAACTTTCTTTCTCAAAAACTTTAAAACATTCATAACTCATTCAATTGCTTTTGTGCCCTCGTGCACGTTTCTTCTTAACCATTTTTTATGTTTAGATATGATTCATCCTTTCTAGCGGAATTATTCGCTAAAGGATGACGACTTATCTTTACATTTTAAAATCAATTCAACTCATTTGCCTTTTTACAATTTGTACCACGAACTACGGGGTTTTGATCTCGCATTGCACTTTGTGGGTAAGTAGGCATGAGACGTTCGTCTCTTCAAACACCAAAATCTTAAAAAACATTCTTCTTCTCATCTCTTCAATCTTTTTTTCAAGCAAACCATTTCAAACCAAAAAATGCAGTAAACATTTCAAAGGGTTCCCGTAGAGTACTACGGACAAGTCGGGTGCGTAAAACCTTCCCGATTTGTAACCAATCCCCGTACCCATTCTCTGTTTGATTCTTTTAGCTTTTTAGCTTTTGAGATTCATTAAGGTTTTGTTCGTTCTTTTTCCTTTTTCCATTTGGAAATAAATAAAAGCGCGGTGGCGACTCTGTGTATATCGAGTTAAGTTAATCAATAGCTTACACTAATGATTTTACCGCTACAGATGGCCGTCCCCATCGTCGACTCTTTCTACCCGGCATTCGTCCTATGTTGTGATATTTTTGGCAACCGTACCTTGCCAGGTGATCGTCCTTCACCTTAGATGATCGTCCCTCATCTTTCTCCCCAACAGAGCAGTTGTCCCCTGCTAGGTGATCGTCCTTCACCTCTGATGATCGTCCCTCATCATTTATTTCTTCAAATCCCTAGAGAATTTTGTTACTTTACCTGATGGCCGTCCCCATCATGATCCTCTATTTCCCCAGCATGTCGGTCGTCCCCGTCATTGCCTATCCCCAACAGCCGTCCTCTGCTCGACGGTTGTCCTCCGTCGCCCGCACTTTTTAATCATACTTTATTTTCTTTTACAATCTATATCCCTTTTCTTCTTCATTCAGTGAGTGCAAATTCTGGACTGTCTTTGGTATTCAACCACAAGTTATCTTGTTTGTCTGTTAAGCCGTCGCTTACATCCTGCACAGCTAACTCATACTTGAATAGGGGCAGCTGTAAACACCCCAAATTTGCCCTCACTCATTTCACCATGGCTTGTGATATTTTCATTAGCATAAGTTCAATCATATCATCTCATATTACATTTTTTGCTTCACTGCATGGTTTCAAAGTCATCTGCATCTAGGGTTTGTGATCTGAGCAATCCCTGAGCTATCTGAGCCACTACAAAGGTCTTCAATCATCTCAAGAGGTTCCATGTATGTTCAAGCATCATATTATATCCTCCCAAGATCAAGAAAGTCAGAAAATCACAAGAACTGGGAAAGGCATGGAAGCAGAGCCAAGTTTAACTGCACAGATGACCTAAAATTAAGGTTTTGGTTTCAGAGGCCATAACTCAAATTTTTTTGGTCATTCTTGTTTCTATTGGTCTATATATGTTATAAGGATCATACACACCAATTTTCATGAAGAAATTCAATGGGGAAGGCATCTGATCAATAGATGACTTCTTGAACAAGTCAATGCAAAATCAGGGCATCTGAGGTCCCCAATCACCCATCCAAAGGGTCTTCTCCATAATTTTGGGTGTATATGATCTTTATTTGATCTTAGAAGAAGTTAGAAGTTCACAAAATTGAAGAATTTCAAGTCATTTGCAAAGTTTCCATTTTGGGGAAGTGACTTGTAATGCAAAAATGCCATTTTGGGAAAGTTTTTCAACCTCCTCTTTTTGATTCAAAAATGCTTCAAATGAAAAATTATTGGTCATGAAAGTTGTAGATTGGATCATTCACTTTTCAAAAAGTATAAGAACTTGATCTAATTCATTTTAGAACTTAAGTTATGGTTTGTCAAAGTTGGGAAAAATCACTTAATTTTCACTTTTGTACCAAAGAGGGAAGTTTGCAAATTCTTATGTCAAGCCAATTTGGGACCTCTAATGCATCTCTACACATCATATCATGCTAGTTCAACTCATTTGGATCAGATTTGTGCCTCGAATCACAAGCTTTCATGCTTAGAACTTCATAAATTTCAAAAGGGGCCAAACTAACCAAAAATTGCAAAACATCACACAAACTTCATCCCACTTGCTAAATTGCCTCAAAGCCAATTCCAAGGACTTCCCTAAAGTCAGCTGCGCAGGACACCCCATTGTCCTTGGCCTGCCACCAGCCCATGCCTTCACTTACACAAATGTTGACTTTATGCATTTTGCTCCATACCAATCACACTGCTCCACAACAACTCTCTGACCTATCAAGGATTGATATGTGGACTTCAAGCAACCCAACACATAACATAACACAAGCTGAAACCTCCAAGAACTCAGCAATCACAAAAACTCCCTCTTAAGCAAAAGCCTTCGAAACTCATAGCTCAACCATCAAACCTCAAAACAATTTCCACCATTCAACTCCATATCCATTGCTGATCATTTCCCACCCTTCATTTTGCCCTAAAACACCCAGAATCAAAAACACGATTTTGACATTGCTTGAACTGAACTTATGCCAACTTCATTTAGAGACCATATAAACTCCAACCAAGCATCACAAACACTTCAGGAGGATCATTGGAGCTGATTTGAAGCAAAGAAGCAGCCAACCAGTGCCATTTTCGAAAACTTCAGTTCAGGTATCATCAAGAACATTTTTTCCAGAAATGATTTCTTAAGTTCTTAGATTGTTCTCCATGCTTCACTGATCACACTGCACCTTTTAGTTTTGAAAATGATTCAGTTTTAAGCATGTATGAAGCTTCTGAAATTTCTGTGAAATTTTCTGTTTTGATTCGAATCTCTCTGTTCATGTGAAATAAATTATGTTTGATGATTGATTCTTGTTTAGAATGGGGTGGGATCATTTCTGGAGAGTTTAAGGGCTTGGGGTTGCGTATTGAGTGAGATAGCCTGAGAGGATAGCCGGAGAAGATGACCGGAACACTGTTCCGGTCACCTGAAAGTGATTAGGGTTCAAATTAGGGCTTAATTGTGTAATTAGCGTAGTTTGAATTCTGGCCATTCAGATGCGCGCGCTGGTCAATTCCCGCGTCCTAGGTTTGAACCACAGCCCTCAGATCAGTTGACTTTCATTAATTCACATTTTAATTTCATTTTAATTGCATTTCTTTCTACATTTTATTAAAAATAGCAAAACACTTTCAAAAAGTCAATATTTTTGCCCTAACTTAGAAAAATCCTTCCTGCCTAACCATGAAGAGTTTGATGATGGTTCTTTTTGCATTGCATTCCTCATGTCATGTAGTTTCTAGGATAAAATTGGTTTGAATTTATCTTTCATTTTCAATTTGTTTGGCATTTTTCCTTTAGGATCACCCTTAAAACCCTAGAAATTTAGGAAAATCATAAGTCCCTTAGGGTTTAGCTTCTGACCTCCCCCTTTGGGTAGTGAACTTATATGGGTTTGGGGTACCTTTGATCCCATTTTCAATTTTTTTATCTTGTCATTTGCTTCTGATTTTGAATTTTTCTTTGTATCTTGTACATAAGCCCTAATTTGCATCTTCATTTGCATTCATCCTTCATATGCTTACATACATGAACTTTCCATGACATTTTGTGCATCCACATGACATATAAGACATCTTAGGACACATTAGAATCATGTTTGATCATTTCTTCATCCATTTTCCATGTTATGTGTACATTTCATTTCATATGCATTCATGAACTTTCATGTTCCTTTCATGCTTCATTTGCATCCTCATTGCTTGTATGATCATCCACACCACATGACATGATTTCATATCATCCCATAGCATCATTTGCCTCATGATATGCTTCTGATTTTGGTTTGCATCCTTGCATCTCATCTCATTTTCATTTCATTTCATTCCTTGTTGCTAACTTTTCAGGTGGTAAGTATTTGAGAAGTGAATTTGCCTTCACTTCTCATAATTTCTTCTCATCTCTCTTATGCATTCATTGTTGCATTTTATTTGTGGATTAGAGTGAGCTTTCTCATTCATGCTCCCTCCTCACTTTCTTTCTTCAAGCAACTTATCTTATTAAGTGAAGTAAGTTGACTTGCTTCCTTCTTCTTCTCCTCCTTTCATTTTCTTCTTCCATGGTGGCTTCTCTCTTGAAGATCTTCTTGCAAGCCTCATTAACCCTAGGAACACCCAAGCATGATCACAATTAGGGTTTGATTAGTCCCCCCATTAGTTTTACCTTTGTGTCATCTTTGTGTCTTCTCTTCTCATCTCTTAATCAAGGACTAAACCTTAAAGGTTTTAAGGCTTTGTGATTAAGCTTATGCCTGCATCCTTCTATTAGGATGAAGTGTATAACTTTAATCCTAAGTGTTAAACCCTTAATTTGTTTAAATCCTTTAATCAATTCATCTAATAATCACTAAGACATCAAGCTTGTAACTTGGGCCTTGCATTAGGGTTCTAATTCTTCCTTAATTGGTTAAGAAGGACTAACCCTAGTGTTAATGGACAAGTCCCCCTCAAGTTGTCTTACAAACCATAAAATTCACTTCTTAATCTTATCATTAACTAAAATCCACTTAATAAAGATTTTGTTTTGTCATGAGGTTAATCCCTAATCATGGATTAAGTTGAGGAGTCTTCCTCAGCTTAAATGTTCTCATTTATTATCCTTCTATTAGGATGGTGTAATGGGTCCATTAAATCCTTGATTATGGCTTAAACTCATTACTTAACACTAAACATAAAAACTCCAAAAACATCTAAATAATTACAAATAGGTTAATGATCTTAATTCTACATCATGGTGATTAAGTGTGAGGTGTTTATTTCATACTTAAGGTATTCTCATTACCCCTAATCAGAGGGAAGATGTGATGAGTTTACTAACCCCTTGGTTTAGGCTTAAGCTCATTTTATTATGACAAACTCCAAAAGCAATAAAAGATTGAAAACAAAAACAAAAAACAATAATCGTCTCCTCCGGGATTCTTTTCTCATCATCTTCACTCACAAACAAGAACTCGCTTCTTCCTTCTAATGCAAGACAGTTTGCACCTCAGCCAGACAGGTCATACACTTGAGCATAGACAAGTAAGCAGTTCATCAGTCAATTTATCTTTCAGTTTCTTTGAGTTGAACTACGGTGTTCTGACTTCCTCATTGCTCGAGAGGATACGTAGGCATAACTTAACGGTTATCAAACAAAAGTTTTTGTATATTCCCCCTCTTCCAGCATTATCCTTTAAGCCTCATAGTCCTGAGCTTTGCACTCTTTCCTTACACTGACACTCCTTTATTTCACTTCACATTTCTTTTGCACTGACACTTGCATTCTTTTCCAGGTTTGATACACAGAATATCACTGACACTACCCCTTTAAAACACAAATCTTTCAAGCGTGGATCCCGTCGAGTACGACGGACAATCTGGGTGCTAATACCTTCCCAGGTTGTAACCAACCCCCTTTCTCAGTTTCTCTGGTTCGCAACCGTCTTATCCATATCTTTCTAGGTTTATGCAGCATTACCTTTCCCTCGGGATAAAAATGCCTAGCTGGCGACTCTTTTTCTTTTCAGTGCACCCTTGTGTGTTCTCTCCTTTTCGCCGACCGTTCGCGTCTGTACCCCTTCTGACCAGGTGTCATTTGGTGGGAGCGACAACAGGGTATTACACCCTCCCCCCTTAAATAAAATTAGTCCACGAATTTGAAAGATTACCTGAACAGGTGAGGATATGATTTCCGCATTTCTGATTCTAACTCCCACGTAGCATCACCCGGATGCGTCTCGTCCCATTGCACTTTAACAAGTTGTATTTCTTTATTTCTCAGTACCTTGGTTTCTCTCCCAACAATACGGCTTGGTTTGGGTTCAAAGGTCAAATCCGTTTATATCTCGATAGAGTCCGGCAGAAAAGGCTGAAGAGGATCGGGGATGAATCTACGAAGTTGGAATACATGAAAGACATCATGCATTTCAGATAGAGATAGCGGCAAGGCTAAACGGTAAGAGACTTCACCAATCCTTTCTAGGATCTGATATGGTCCTACGTATCTCGGACTTAACTTACGCAACTTAAACGATCCTTTCAATCTTAATCTCGGATTGACTTTCAAATACACATGATTGCCTTCCCCGAATTCCAGGGGTCTCCTTCGATTGTCAGCATAACTCTTCTTACGATCTTGGGCTTGCTTAATCTTTTCTCGGATCATACGAATCTTTTCCATAGTCTCTTGAATAATTTCCGGTCCTAGAATTCTATCTTCACCCACTTCTGACCAACACAATGGTGTTCTACACTTCCTTCCGTACAAAGCCTCGTACGGAGCCATTCTGATGCTCGCGTGATAACTGTTATTGTACGAAAATTCGATCAACGACAAAAATTCTTTCCAATTTTCTCTTCTCTCTAAAACACATGCCCTCAACATATCTTCCATCGTTTGAATCATACGCTCCGTCTGACCATCCGTTTGAGGATGATTAGAAGTACTCAAACGCAAATTCGTACCCATGGCTTGTTGGAACACCTTCCAAAATCTAGAAGTGAACTTCGGATCTCTATCCGATACAATACTGGATGGAACACCGTGCAATCTTACAATTTCAGCAATAAACAACCTTGCAAGCTGACTTGCCTTATATGTAGTCCTCACGGCTAAGAAATGCACAGATTTTGTTAGCCGGTCCACAATCACCCAATCAGATTCATAGCCACCCTGATTACTCGGTAAAACTACTGCAAAATCCATAGAGATATTATCCCATTTCCAAATTGGAATGTCCAAAGGTTGTAACAATCCACCTGGCCTTTGGTGCTCAATTTTCACTTGCTGACACACTGCACATTCTGACACAAATACCGCAATGTCCTTTTTCATTCCAGACAACCAATACTCTCTCTTCAAGTCTTGATACATCTTCGAAGAACCCAGATGTATCGTAAAAGAACCTTTATGTGCTTCTTCCAGAATTCTTCTCTTTAACACATCGTCATTCGGAACACAAATTCTTTGATTAAATAGGATGATCCCATCTAATGCTCTCACGAAACCAGGTTGGAGTAAAAGTCCTTGCAGCTTCTCATCCAAAACATGCGCTTGTTGAATATCATTCCTCAATGTAGAACTAATATTCAAGTTTCCCATGATTACGCCATTCGGAGTCCAAACAAACTGAAGGTTAAGGTCTCAAAACTTTTCTAATAATGTATACTCTAATACCATCAATTATGCACTACGAATCACTTTTCTACTCAAGGCATCTGCCACTTTGTTTGCTTTTCCGGGGTGATACTTCAACTCAAGATCATAATCCTTCAAATACTCCATCCATCTTCTTTGTCTCATATTCAGCTCCTTCTGATCAAAGACGTACTTCAAACTCTTATGATCACTAAACATCTCAAAACGCACACCATACAAATAGTGTCGCCACACCTTCAAGGAAAACACCACGGCCTCTAATTCCAAATCATGTGTAGGATAATTCTTATCATGAACTCTCAACTGTCTGGAAGCATACGCCACCACATGTCCCTCTTGCATGAGAACACCTCCTAAACCCATCTTTGAAGCATCGCAGAACACTTCATACGATTTGTTAGGATCGAGAATAACAAAGATTGGAGCAGTTGTCAATCTCTCTTTCAACCACACGAAACTTTGTTCACAATCAGATTCCCATTCAAAATCGAAGTCCTTCCTAGTGAGTTTAGTTAATCGTAACGCCATCTGGGAAAAACCTTTAATAAATCTTCTGTAGTAACCTGCCAAACCTAGGAAGCTTCTTACTTCGGTAACATTCTTCGGTCTCTCCCAATTAATTACAGCTTCTATCTTCGACGGGTCTACAACTACACCTCCTTGTGATATAACATGTCCAAGGAACTTGACTTCTGACATCCAGAATTCACACTTACTAAACTTAGCAAAAAGTTACGTTTCCTGCAGTATTGATAGGACAATCCTTATATGTTCTTCGTGCTCTTGTGGAGTACAAGAATAGATAAGAATATCATCGATAAAGATCACCACAAATTTATCCAAATAATTCTGGAATATCTGATTCATGTAGTCCATGAAAACAGCTGGACCATTCGTCACACCGAAAGGCATTACTAAGAATTCGTAATGACCATAACGGGTTCTGAACGCAGTATTCGGAACATCAGAACTTTTCACACGAATCTGGTGATAGCCCGATCTCAGATCAATCTTCGAGAACACGCAGGATCCTTTTAATTGATCTAGAAGATCGTCTATCCTCGGTAAGGGGTATTTATTCTTGATTGTAACCTTGTTCAACTTTCGATAGCCGATGCACAACCTCATACCACCATCCTTTTTCTTTACCAACAACAACGGAGCTCCCCACGGTGAAACATTAGGCCTTACAAAATGCCTTGCCATTAGACCTTCTAATTGATCCTTCAACTCTTTCAATTCGAGCGGAGACATCCGATAAGGGGAAACGGATACAGGAGCCGTTCCCGGTATCAGGTCAACTGAGAATTCAACTTCCCTCACCGGAGGTAAGGAAGTGACATCTTCTGGAAAAACGTCGGATAATTCACAAACTATCGGAATCTTCAAAACTTGCTGGTCAATACTCTCCTCTTTAGTAAGGACAAGCAAAACAGATTTCTCTTGCTCAAATAGAAAATTTACCATTCCAATCGTACCTTCTAAGATTATTGCCAAAACATCTTTTGGAGGCACTTCAACGGAGGGAATGAGGATCAACTTCTCTTCACACCCAATAAACACAAAATTAGCAGACAACCAGTCCATCCCCAGGATAACATCAATTTTCTTAAGGGGCAAACAAATGAGATCAATCTGAAAGACTCTTCCATCCACGGATAACGTACAGTTCTCACACTTAAGCGGCGTCTCGACAGTTTCATCCATAGCGGTAGTAACCACCATTGGAGGGGACAAGGGAAAACGTCACAACCCAAGTCACTTCGCACAAATAGTAGATATAAAAGAATGCATAGCTCCACAATCAAATAAAACAAGACAAGGATGGTTGTTAATAAGACAATTACCCGCAATCAAGGAATTGTCTCCTTTCGTATTCTTGGCGTCCATAGTATAAACTCTCCCTTGAATCAGATCCTTCCTCTGAGGGCAATCCCTAGAAATATGTCCTTCCTTTTGACAATGATAGCAAAATACACTGTTATGCTCACACCTTCCAAAATGATTCTTGCGACTTCGGGTGCAAGAAGGAGGAGCACTGGGTCTAGGACTCGACACCTGTTTCCCCTTGAAGGGTTGAGGCCTCGGCCTAAAAGATTGACTAGCCCTCCCCCCATCTCCTTGAACCACTCTTCTGGTACTGGCTTCTGCTTGAACCTTCTTCAAACTATGTTCCGCAACATAGAATTTCCTCAACATCTCAGAGTAAGTAGTGAACTCCCTTTGAGAGACACTATGCGAGATCTCGTCCCTTAGCCCAAACAAGAACTGGTCAATTTTCCACCTTTCATTAGGGGCATACATAGCCTTCCTAAAGTAGGCCACCATGTCCTCGAACTTCTCAGCATAGCTGGCCACAGTCATGCTCCCTTGCCTCAATTGTTGAAATTCAAACTCTTTTTGCGTCCTCAAGGAACTCGGGAAATACTTGTCCATAAAAACTGTCTTAAATTGTTGCCACACTCTTGGAATTTCTTGTACCATCATCAAGTTGGAGGAATTTTCCCACCACCTAGCAGCAGAACCCTTTAATAAATGTGACGTGAAGGTCACCTTGTCTTCTTCACTACAAATCACAATATGGAATATCCTCTCCATTCCAATCACCCATTCATGAGCCTTAACTGGATCCAACCCGCCATGAAACTCCTGAGGGTTCATGCGGAAGAAGTCTCTAAATGTTCCACCTGCAGCTCCAGGAGCAACCACGTGAGGGTGAAGGCCCCCACTCATCTGATGCATCATTTCTTACATGAATTGGTGCTGCTGTTGCTACATCTGCTACATAAATTGGAATATAGGAGCATTCCCATCGCTACCTGCTTGATCGCTGCCGGGAGGAGTGACTCTGGGTTGAGCACGAGTTCCGAGTCTACCGGCCATATTTCCTAAATGTCATCAAAACAGGATTAAGTTGATCAGGCTCAATACCATAAACATAACATTTAGTCCTATCGCAAGCCAACGTGTAGGAACGGAAGGAAACACTTATAGTATTTCATGGCTAGGTCGAGGATACGACCTGCTCTGATACCAACTGTAATACCCATATACAAAAGACTTACATAAAGCATATTTTTCATATATAATATTAATAATTTGGTACTGAAATACAAATAAGTTCTTAGCAACACATTGTATTAAATATAGCCACTACAACATAGGGTACTAAACAAGTCTCTATAATAGTACAAGATGTTCAACTACAAAAGATCTAAGAACTAGATCCGAAGATCTCAAAAGTCCACAACGGAAGATTAAGCCATCAACTAGTAAGGATAATCAAGTCGCCTTATCCTTACCCTGAGCGGAACCTGAAGTACCTGAAATAACAACATCAACATGGGGTGAGATAAAACATCTCAGTGGGTTCACTATCTTAGAGTTCTCTCGGCTCTAAGGGTCATTTCCAACGAAACTCGCATGCTTCACCAACCAATTTACACAAGGAACAAGGACACAGGGGAAACTAGGGTCCACACATGATTTCAAAAAGACACAAAGAGAAATGTCTACCTCAAGTCCTTACAGATGCTCTAGTGAAACACATAGTAACTACATAGAAACTTATACAAGACCTTACGGAGGAAAAGACATAACACGCGCTTCAATCCTTACGGATGCTTCCCGTGGGACTAAGGATAACCCACCTCAAGACTTAGTCAAGATTGACACATAACTAGCATAGAAATTGCCCTAAGTCCTTAAGGATGCTTCATGTGGGACTAAGAATAACCTACCTCAAGGCTTACTCAAGACCTTACGGAGGACTTATAGTCTACACTTCTGAAATCAACGCCCATGCATACACAATTGATACCTCAAGTCCTTACGGATGCTCTAGGGAAAAACATAGTAACCACATAGAGGCTTATACAAGACCTTACGGAGGATCCTAAAAACGAAACATAAAACATAAATCAAACGAGTTTAAGAGAAACCTAGATACCTCACAAGTCATACCTTTTCTCCATTTTCATTAACTCACAAGTTCCATTTTATCAAGTTTTGGTCATTTGGAAATAGTCGGGTAAAAGTCGGCTTGAAATTAATGTTTCTTAATCTTAATAGATAGGTTATGCTTTAAGCTTCAAAACGATATATGGAACGCTCAAAACGGACACCCGAATCATAAGTTACGAATTAAAAACCAAAATCTGAAACTATAGGCCTCGCTAAGCGAGTTCCTTCTCGCTGAGCGAAAATTGCCCTGGAACTTTCACTGAGCGAGCTACACCAGTTCAGGAAGTCCCAGCCTTACGGGAAATCACTCTCCCCACACCCAATCACTCCCAAACCTCAACCAATGAAACAAGACATGATCAAACGTATCCATTATCATAATATGAGTATTTTAGGTAGGTTTTAATCGAGTTTTAACCGTTAAACTTATGATTTTTCTTAGGTTTCCAACTAAGCCCTAACCACAAACATTTCTAAAACTCAACCAAAATCAAAGATAAAAGTTTCTAACTAAGAACCCAACTTGAGAGATGAAGATTGGCAGAAAGATTGAGTTGATTCGATGGACGGATGATCGGAAATGAAGGATTGGAGCTTTAGGGCTTTCTCTCTCTTCTTCTTCTTTTCTCTTCTCCTTTTTCTTCCTTCCTTACCAACTTTCTCTTTCTCTCATAGTCTTTCTATATATGTATATATAAAATATAAAACTTTATATTTTTACCGATAAGTCAAAATTAGAGAGTATTCGAAAATGTCTCTTAATCCGATATTTTATAAAACCTCTGAGTCAGCTAATATCAATCAATAAAATATAATTCCAGGAATTACTCTATTTAGTTCCATTAAAATTTCTTAGAATATTCCAAATAATATTATTACCAATTAATATTGTTCAGAGCTTTAAATAAAATACGGGGTATTACACACTTTATTGTTGATTATGATATTGCAATATAAATAATGAGCCCTTACAATGAGCTATTATGCCCCGGGCAAGGCATAGAGCTTATATGCAGGAGAGCAAAAACATAAAACCATTACTCTTCAGGCTGAGTGACAGAGATGAATGTTTTGGACGACCGGTTATTGAGTTGCGTCCCTGGAGCATAAGGCCTTATCCATTTCTCTATTTCGCAGTAACTATCGACTGTTTCTTCCTGCGCGGCACAGACATTGCTGGGGTCAAACCATCCTGCACTATTGAAGGTAATTGGGCCTTTCCGACATTTGGAACTTGTAAACACCCAAAATTTGCCCTCACTAAGTTCACACCATGGCTTGAGATCTTTCATATTTTCATTAGTTTAAGCATATCATCTCATATTGCACTTTTTTGTTTCACTGCATTAGTTCAAGTTCATCTGCATCTAGGGTTTGTGATCTGAGCAATCCAAGGATTCATCTGAGCCACTCCAAAGGCTTACAATCATCTCAAGAGGGTCCATGTATGTTCAATCATCATATTATATCCTCCAAATATCAAGGAAGTCAAAAAATCACAAGAACTGGCAAAGCATGGAAGCAGAGCTAGGGTTTAACTGCACAGATGACCTAAAATTAGGGTTTTGGTTTCAGAGTCCATAACTACAATTTTTTTGGTCATTCTTGCTTTTATTGGTCTCAATATGATATAAGGATCATGCATACCAAGTTTGATGAAGAAATTCATTGTGTAAGTCATCTGATCATTGGGTAACTTCTTGAGCAAGTCAGAGCAAAATCAGGGCATCTGAGGCTCCCCAACATGGAACCAAAGTGGATTTTTCATCAAATTGAGGTTATATGGTCTTTATTTGATCATTGAAGTGCTTAGAAGTTCACAAAATTGAAGAAAAGTGAACTAAACCAAAAGTTGCCAAAAATGGAAATGACTTGTAATGTAAACTTTCCATTTTGGGAATGTTTTTCAACCTCCTCTTTCTCAACCAAAAATGCTTCAAATGTAAAATTGTTGGTCATGAAAGTTGTAGATTGGATCATCCCCTTTTCAAAAAGTATAAGAACAAGATCTAATTCATTTTGGAACTCAAGATATGGCTTGTCAAAGTTGGCAAAAATTCCATGATTTTCAAGAATGCACCAAAAGGGATTCTTTGCAAAACCACTTGCCAAGGCTTTTTGTGACTTCAAACATACTTCAATGTGTCATAACATCATAGTGCATTGCCTCTAGATTAGAATTGCCCAAAGTATTGCAAGATTACATGCCTTGAACACCAAGATTTCTCAAAGGGGACAAAACTTCACATATTTGCAAAAGGTCCCATAACTTTGCTCCCACTTGCTGAATTGCCTCAAGATTGATTTTGTGGACATCCATGAAGTCAGCTGCGTATGGACATGCCCTAAGGCCAGCTGCATCCTTGCCCATACCTCAAGTACACAAGTTGGTGACTTTTTTGCAAGAAGGCCATACCAATCACCATAGGCCACAACCACTTCTCTGACCTATCACAACTTGATATGTGGACCAAATGTTGATCATAACACACAAGAACACAAGCTGAAACCTAAGAATCCTCAAGTTCCCAAAATCTCTCCCTCTTGCAATTTCCTTCGAAACTCTCTGCTCATACACTCAAACTCCAAACAAATTTCACCATTCATCTCAAAAATCACTCACTGATCACAAACCAACCATTGAAACAGCCAAAAACACCCCATACACCAAACACGATTTCTGACCAGTTGGATTTATACCACTCAAACCAGCCATCCTCAAAGCATTCCAAGCATTGCAACTGCCTCAGAGGGTTCAAAGGAGTCTTTTTGCACCAAGGAAGTGGCCAGAAAGCTCAAGGGTGAGAAGCTTCATCTTAGGTAGCCATCTAAATTCATTTTTCCAGAACTCTCTTTTTATGTTATAATATGATAAAGCATGCTTCACTGATCACACTGAACTTTGAATTTTCGAAAATGGTGTAGAAATGAGTGTGTACTGATTGTCTGAAATTTTTTCCATTTTTATGTTTCTCTTCAAATCTTAGGATTGAGCCATAAGAAATGTGATTTGAGTGTGGATTTGAGCTTAGGGGAGTGAGGGGAGTTAATCTGGAGCTTTAGAGCTCCAGAAATTACCTAGGGAGGAAGTTAGGAATTTTCAGGTGAGGGGGTCACCGGAGAAGACGACCAGAGCTCTTCTCCGGTGACCTGAAAGTCATTAATTTGATAATTAGGGTTAGGGTTTTGGTTTAAATGTGGACCATCAGATCTTCATCTCCCGCGCGTGTTGTGTGGCTGAGATCATTTCATTAATATTTAATCTGGATTAATTGATTAGTTAATTAGGTTTAGCCTGATTTGAATTTGGACCCTTAGATCACGCGCCAAGTCTTCCCTCCATCTCCAGATTTGAATCTGATCCCTTGGATCAGTTGACCAGCCCATTTAATTCATTTTTATTTCAATTTTTCTTATTTATTTTGCATGATTTATTTAAAATAGTTAGAAAATTCCAAAAATATTTTTATTCTGAATTTTTATTTCAAATAATTTTCTTAACCCAAAAATATTTTTATTTTTATTTTTCACATTAAAAAAATCATTTTTTAAACATTTAAATGTTTATTTTAATTAATTAAAATATCATTTAGGTTTCTAAAAATCCCAAAAAAATCCATATTTCATCTTTACACATTTAGAGACATTGTCATACCATCCACACAAATTTCTTTCTTGTTTTGAACCATCTTTGATAATTTTCTTGAATTTAGGGTTCATAAAATTCACATTTTAGAACCCTAACTTCAAGAATTATTTTCTGCCTAACCAAGAATGGGATGACAATGGTTCTTTTTGCATTGTTCTTCATTTGACATTTAGTTTCTAACATAATTTTGTCACAAATTTCTTCTGCATTTTTGAATTAATTTGAAAATTTTCCCTTTAGGTACCTTAAAACCCTAGATAACTTAGAAAAATCATAACTTTCATTAGGTTAAGAGTTAGGTCTCCTGCTTTGGGGTGTGATATCATATGGGGTTAGGGTTCTTTTGATTGCACTTTTAATTTTTTATCTTGTCATTTTCTTCTGTGTTTGAGTTTTGCATCTCATGTTGCATGAAAACCCTAATTTCTCATCTTCCTTTGCATACACCTTGCATATGCTTGCATTCATGAACTTTCCATGACATTTTATGCATCCACGTGACTTCTAAGACATCCTAGGACACATTAGAACCATGCTTGATCATTTCCTCATCCATTTTCCATGTTATGCATTCATTACATTCCATGAGCATTCATGAACTTTCATGTTCCTTTCATGCTTCATTTGCATTCTCATCACTTGTATGATCATTTACAACTCTTGACATACATTTGCATCACCTCTTAGCATCATTTACATCATGAACATGCTTCTGGTTTTGGTTTGCATCCTTGCATTCATTTCATTTTCATTCCATTTCATTTCTTTATGCTAACTTTTCAGGTGGTAAGTACTTTGAGAAGTGAACTTGCCTTCACTTCTCACATCTCTTCCCATCTCTTCTTTTATGAATCTTTGCTGCATTTTGTATTTGTCTTAGAGTGAGCTTGCTCATTCATGTTCCTTTTTCACTTTCTTTCTTCAAGTAACTTATCTTCTTAAGTGAAGTAAGTTAGCTTGTTTCTTCTGCTTCTCCTCCTTTCATCTGCTTCTTCCTTGGTGGCTCTTCTTGAAGATCTCTTGCAAGCCTCATAAACCCTAGGAACACCCAAGCATGTTAATAATTAGGGTTTTATTAGTCCCCCGTTTAGTTTTTCCTTTGTGTCATCTTTTGTGTCTCTTTTCTCATCTCATAATCAGGGACTAAACCTTCAAGGTTTTAAGGCTTTGTGATTAAGATTATGCCTGCATCCTTCTCTTAGGATGGAGTGTATAACTTTAATCCTAAGTGTTAAACCCTTGATGTGTTTAAATCTCTTAACTAAACCATCTAATAATCACTAAGACATCAAGCTTGTAACTTGGGCCTTGCATTTGGGTTCTAATTCTTCCTTAATTGGTTAAGAAGGACTAACCCTAGTGTTAATGGACAAGTCCTCCTCAAGTTGTCTTACAAATCATAAAATTCACTTCTTAATCTTACCATTAACTAAAATCCACTTTAATAAAGGTTTGTTTTGTCATGAGTTTTTAATCCCTAATCATGGATTAAGTTGAGGTATCTTCCTCATCTTAAATGTTCTCATCTATTATCCTTCTATTAGGATGGTGTAATGGGTCCATTAAATCCTTGGTTATGGCTTAAACTCATTACTTAACACTAAACAAAACTCCAAAAAAAACATCTAAATAATTGCAATTAGATTAATGATCTTAATCCTACATCATGGTGATTAAGTGTGAGGTGTTTACTTCATACTTAAGGTATTCTCATTACCCCTAATCAGAGGGAGGATGTGATGAGTTTACTAACCCTTGGTTTAGGCTTAAGCTCATTTTCTTATGATAAACTCCAAAAAGCAATAAAATATTGAAAATACCGAAAACCAACAATAATCGTCTCCTTCGGGATTCTTTTCTCACCTCATTCACTCATAAACGAGAACTTGCTTCTTCCGTCTAATGCAAGACAGTTTGCACCTGAGCCAGACAGGTCATACACTTGAGCATAAGCAAGCAGTTCACAAGTCAATTTATCTTTCAGTCTCTTTGAGTCGAACTACGGTGTTCTGACTTCCTCATTGCACGAGAGGATACGTAGGCATTGTAGATGTTTAAGAATTGGCCGAATTTTTGACTAAACAAGAAATGTTAAATTCAGTTCAGAATGTCCTATCAGATGTTGGGACATTATCAAACAGAGTATGTGAATTTATTTCAGGATGTCTCATCAGATGTTGGGACATTGTGTGAATAAATTAAGTTCAGTTTTTCAGGATGTCCCAACAGATGTTGAGACATCTCAGACCTGCTACCAGAATTAATTATTGATTAACAGATCAGAGATATTTAAGGAGAACTATCTGGAATTAATTAATGCTGGATAAAAACAGAACAAGGCGCATCTGTAGGGAGTTTTAAATTGAAGATTTAGATTAAAACAGAAGACCTAATGCACCTAGAATATAGGAGGTAACAAACCCTAAATTCAAGGTGACAGTTGCTGCACATTAGGGCTGGATCATTCTACAGAAAGCCCAAAATTCAGATACCTATTTAAACAACAGAAACTCATAGAATTGAGTACGAATTTCAGAAGACTAAATAGGGTGTCTAGTGTTTTAATAGCAGGTTGTTTTTATGTACCACTTTATGAGCTTTTAAGCAAAAGTGCATTTGTGACTTGATTGAAACTGTGAAGTAAGATCAAGCTGTTTTTTGTTTGAAGTGTGACTTCAATTTAATTAAACTTGTAAACAAAATCACTGTGTGATTGAGGGGGAGTGAGTAGGGTACTCTTATCTAAGTGAGTCTTAGGTAGAAATTGCATTGGGTAAGTATTAAGTGATAGATTAAACAGGGTGGTTTAAGTCTAGAATTAATATTACTAATAGTGGATTTCCTCCTGGCTTGGTAGCCTCCAGATGTAGGTGTGGTTATACACTGAACTGGGTTAACAAACTTCTGTGTTGTTTATTTTTCCTGCTGTTTAAGTTTTGGTTAAAATTGTCAAATGTCCTATTAAGTGTTGGAACATCTCTTAGGACATCTCATTACAGAATTTCAATTGGCATCAGAGCAGGCACCCTGCCTGTTTATACTGGGTGAGATCTAGGGAAAACAAATTCTGTAACATGGACAGAGATATAGGGTCAGTAAATAGACCACCTATACTGGATGGTTCTAATTATGACTACTGGAAGCCAAGAATGATTGCATTCTTAAAGTCACTTGACAACAGGGCATGGAGAGCAGTAAATGTTGGATGGAAACATCCTGTTCAAAACACCAAAGATGGATCAATAGTTCTGAAACCTGAAGAAGAATGGAGTAAAGAGGAAGAAGATTCAGAACTAGGCAACTCAAAAGCCCTAAATGCTTTATTCAATGGCATTGATAGAAATATTTTCAGACTGGTGCATCATTGTGAGTTGGCCAAAGATGTGTGGGATACCCTCAAGACAACTCATGAAGGAACATCAAAAGTAAAAATGTCAAGACTTCAACTTCTCACCACCAAGTTTGAAAACTTGAGAATGAAGGAAGATGAATCAATTCATGAGTTCTACATGAACATCTTGGATATAGCCAATACTTCTGGAGCCTTGGGAGAAAAGATGACTGATGAAAAGCTTGTAAGGAAGATTCTCAGATCTTTGCCAAAAAGATTTGACATGAAAGTCACAGCAATAGAAGAGGCACAAGACATATGCTCCATGAAAGCTGAAGAACTCATTGGTTCCCTTCAAACTTTTGAGATGGGAATGAATGACACACATGCTAAAAAGAACAAAAGCATTGCCTTGGTTTCAAATACAGATGAAGAAGAAGATGATGAACCAGCAAATGATAAAAGCTTATCAGAAAACCTTGCATTGATTGGAAGACAATTCAAACAGATTCTCAGAGGAATGGAAGGAAAATCCAAACCTAGTGGAAGAAACACAAACTCTGAGAACAGAAGACCTTATGATGCTAACAAAAGAGTAAAGTATGCTGAAAAGACCAGTCAAGATAAAGGAGTCAAATGCCATGAATGTGAAGGATATGGACATATCAAGTTTGAATGTCCTACCTACTTAAAGAGGCAAAAGAAAGGACTCTCTGTGACCTGGTCTGATGAAGACTCAGGAGATTCAGAAGAAGAATCAGCTAAGCACATTGCTGCTTTAGCTGGACTGTGTGAATATGACAGTGATTCCAGCTGTGAAGAGCTTACTTATGCAGATCTTGAGCAAGCCTTCAAGGATCTGTACAAGAGAAGTACTGAAGTATGCAGTGAGGTCATAAAGCTAAAGAAGCAGAATGAAGTACTAGAAGAAGAAAAAGCAAGTGATCAAGTAATCATTGATACCTTAAAAAGTGAAGTAACTCTTCTCAATTCTAAGCTGGAACATATGTCCAAATCTGTTAGAATGATGAACAGCAGCTCAAATACACTGGATGCTATTCTCTGCAATAATAAACATTCAGGGGACAAAAGTGGACTGGGATATAACAGAGATGAAGCAAGCTCTAGCAAAACTACTTCAAAAACTATACAGTCAAACAAGATGTCTCAACAGATGCTCCAACATCAGAACACAAAGACAAACATAATGTTCCAACAGATGTCTCAACATTCTGGAAAGAACAAAATGAAGAAAAAATATCAAAGATGGAGATGTCATCACTGTGGAAGGTTTGGGCATATCAAACCTCACTGTTATAAGCTACATGGATATCCAAATCAGATGTGTCAGCAACCTTCCAAGCAGAAAGTAGAAGGTACCGAGAAAGTGCTGCATAGAAATCAGCAACCTCCTAAGCAAAAGACAGAAGTAATCAAGACAGTTTGGAGACCAAAAGCTGACATTCAGACTGATCAAAGCCACATACACAAGAACAAGATCAACAATCAAGCTTGGAGATCAGCTGAACAACACTCAGAGCAGAGGCATCAAAAGAAATCTCAACTCATCTGGTCAAAGAAAAGTACTGCATACATAGCACATACATCATTGAAAGTATCAGCTAAAGAAGACTGGTACTTTGACAGTGGATGCTCAAGACACATGACTGGATTGAAGAATTTGCTAGTAAATTTAAAGTCACATTCATCCAGGTATGTTACCTTTGGAGATGGAGCTAAAGGAGAGATCAAGGGAGTTGGAACCTTGGATTGTCAAGATGTTCCAAGACTAGATGATGTGCTGCTTGTTAAAGGTTTAACTGCTAACCTGATCAGCATAAGTCAACTATGTGATCAAGGATACAGTGTAAACTTTACAAAAACTGAATGCATAGTGACTAACAAAGAGCAAAAAGTTATCATGAAAGGTGCAAGGTCTAAAGACAACTGTTACATGTGGGAGCCACTAGACTTCAGCCCCACTTGTTCTCTAGCTAGAGAAGAAGAAGTAAAACTATGGCACCAAAGGCTAGGTCATCTTCATTTCAGAGGCATAAAGAAGATCATATCTATGGATGCTGTAAGAGGTATCCCTAAACTGAAGATTGATGATGGAAAAATCTGTGGTGACTGTCAAATAGGCAAACAAACCAAGATGTCCCATCCAAAGCTCCAACATCTGACAACTTCCAAAGTTTTGGAATTGTTACATATGGATCTCATGGGACCTATGCAAGTTGAAAGCCTTGGTGGTAAGAGGTATGCATATGTGGTGGTTGATGACTTTTCAAGATATACATGGATAAATTTCATTAAAGAAAAGTCAGATGTCTTTGATGTATTCAAGGAATTATGTCAAAGATTACAAAGGGAAAAATCCAGCTGTGTGATCAGAATTAGAAGTGATCATGGAAAGGAATTTGAGAATCAAAAATTCTTAGATTTCTGCTCTTCAGAAGGAATCAATCATGAATACTCTTCTCCTATCACTCCTCAACAGAATGGGATTGTTGAGAGAAAAAATAGAACTATTCAAGAATCTGCAAGAGCTATGATACATGCTAAAAAGCTACCTCTGTATTTCTGGGCTGAAGCCATGAACACTGCCTGCTATATCCATAACAGAGTTACCTTGAGAAAAGGAACTTTGTCCACAATATATGAAGTCTGGAAGGGCAGAAAACCCACTGTTAAGTATTTTCATGTATTTGGAAGTAAATGCTATATTCTGGCAGATAGGGAGCAAAGGAGAAAAATGGATCCTAAAAGTGATGAAGGAATTTTCCTTGGATACTCTATAAACAGCAGAGCATATAGAGTATTTAACTACAGAACAAATGTTATCATGGAGTCCATAAATGTGATAATTGATGATGCTCCTACAGATGTCCCAGAAGATGTTGGAACATCTGCTGATATCAAGGTTGAAGCTGAAGAAAAGAATGATCAATATAACTTCACTCAAAATGATACAAGGTCAGAAGATTCAAGCAAACCTCCCTCCATCAGAATACAGAAGGATCATCCCAAAGATTTAATAATTGGTGATCCCAACAGAGGTGTGAGCACTAGATCAAGAGAAGTGATTTCAGGTTCTTGTTTTGTTTCCAAAATAGAACCTAAAAATGTCAAGGAAGCTCTCACTGATGAATACTGGATTTGTGCTATGCAAGAGGAATTAGGTCAATTCACAAGGAATGAAGTGTGGAATCTTGTACCTAGACCTGATGACATAAATGTGATTGGTACAAAATGGGTGTATAAGAACAAGTCAAATGAACAAGGAATTGTTACAAAGAACAAAGCTAGACTTGTGGCTCAAGGATACACTCAAATTGAAGGAGTAGACTTTGATGAAACCTTTGCACCAGTAGCAAGGCTTGAATCAATAAGACTACTATTGGGAATTGCTTGTATCTTAAAGTTCAAGCTATTTCAAATGGATGTGAAAAGTGCCTTTCTTAATGGTTATCTTAATGAGGAGGTATATGTAGAACAGCCTAAAGGATTTGTTGATCCAAGCTGTCCAAATCATGTATACAAACTCAAGAAAGCACTTTATGGTCTGAAGCAAGCTCCAAGGGCATGGTATGAAAGACTTACCACATTTCTTATCAAGCAAGGATACAGAAAAGGTGGGATTGATAAAACCCTGTTTGTTAAAGATGAAGAAGGTAATGTCATGATTGCACAAATATATGTGGATGACATTGTGTTTGGTGGGATGTCTGATAAGATGGTCAAACATTTTGTCAAGCAGATGGAAGCTGAATTTGAAATGAGTCTAGTAGGTGAATTAACCTATTTTCTTGGTCTGCAAGTTAAGCAAATGGAAGACTCAATGTTCATCTCACAAAGCAAGTACTCCAAGAACATAGTGAAGAAATTTGGAATGGAAAATGCTTCTCATAAAAGAACTCCTGCTCCTACACATTTAAAGCTGACTAAAGATGAGAAGGGTGAGAATGTAGATCATAGTTTATATAGAAGCATGATTGGGAGCTTGTTATACTTGACTGCTAGCAGACCAGACATTGCATTTGCAGTAGGAGTTTGTGCAAGATATCAAGCTGATCCAAAAGTCAGTCATCTCAATCAAGTCAAGAGAATCCTTAAATATGTTAATGGTACTTGTGACTATGGCATAATGTACTTTCATGGTTGCAAACCTATTCTCACTGGCTTCTGTGATGCTGATTGGGCAGGAAGTGCTGATGACAGAAAAAGCACTTCAGGAGGATGCTTCTTTCTAGGAAACAATCTGATTTCTTGGTTCAGTAAGAAACAGAATTGTGTATCTTTATCTACAGCTGAAGCTGAATACATAGCAGCAGGTAGCAGTTGTTCTCAGTTGGTTTGGATGAAGCAGATGCTCACTGAGTACAATGTCCCACAGGATGTCATGACATTGTACTTTGACAACTTAAGTGCAATCAACATATCAAAGAATCCCATTCAACATAGCAGGACAAAGCATATTGATATCAGACATCATTTCATCAGAGATCTTGTAGAAGAGAAGGTGATTTCATTGGATCATGTTGCTACAGATCTGCAATTAGCTGATATCTTTACCAAAGCATTGGATGCTACACAATTTGAGAACTTAAGGGGCAAACTTGGAATCTGTGTATGTGATATCTAGCAGTTAATGAGATGTGCCAACATGTCATATGACATTGCATGGCATAAGTTCCAGATGGCAAAGCTAGTCTGGACTAGATCCTTGGGAATTTCATTCCTAATCATTTGGACTGTAACGGCTACTTATTTGGTAATTCCTTATAAGCAGCTATCAAGAGTCTCATCACATCATCACAAGCGAATCACATTAACTAGTAATCCTTCAGAAATCTTAAACCCTAAAGCTGCACATTCATCTTCCTCAACAATGTCTCAAAACCCTAAAACAGCTGAAGAAGTTCTCAACCAGGAAGACGTGGTTCATGCCACTCCTATTTCTATGGTGCCAATGCAATCAACACCATTAGACGAGCTCAGGGGAAATGCCTCTCACACTAAGAAGGCAAGAACACCAAAAAGAGGTAAAGATCAAATCAGAAGCAAAGCTAAAGAAATTCCTTCACATGTTAAATACTCCAAATATGTTGATGATTCCATCAAGGAGATTGTCAACCAAGTTTTCTCTGAACAAAGAGTAGTGAAAGGAATCTCTGTTCCCTTGAACACCATTCCTGCACCTCAAGAAGAACCTGCTCAAGATACAAAGAACACTGCTGCAGAACAAGATGTCCCAACGGATGTTGGAACATATGCAGATGAGAAAGCAAACTCATCTAATGCTGATACTGAACAGACTGAGGACAAGAAAGAGGTCTCAAGTGAAAGTGATAAAGAAGTTTCTATGGAACAGGCTAAAGACTCAAATGAAGATCAATCTTCTACTGATCAACAAGCTGATGAGGAGACTGCTCAATCCCCTCCAATAGTCAATCTGGAACAGGATTCTGATGCAGATATCATATCATCTGTGAATCCCAGCATTGCCAAAAGGCTAAGGTCCAGGAAAGGAAAGATGCAAGATGAACCTGTCATTCCTGAGAAGAAGAAGGCTAGTCCAAAGAAAGGCAAGGCTAAAGCCACTTTTGGTCCAGCAAAACCATGGAGCAAGGTTCAAACTCAGAAGAGAAAAGCTGCAACACCATCAGATTCAGAGGTTGGATCAGATGTCCCAACATCTCCTCCCAAGAAAAGACCAACATCAGCAAGAGCTTCAACTGCTGTTCCAGAAGCTCCATTGGACAACATATCATTTCATCGTGTATCTAGTGTCAACAGATGGAAGTATGTGTTCCAAAGAAGGGTTGCCCTGGAAAGAGAACTGAGCAGCAATGCACTTGAGTGCACAGAACTCATTGACCTAATCTCTGCTGCAGGACTATTCAAGACAGTCTCAGAGTTCTCTCCCTGCTATGAACTTCTTGTCAAAGAGTTCATTGTGAATCTTCAGGAGGATTGCTCAAATGGTAAGTCCTCAGAATTCAGAAAGGTGTTTGTAAGAGGTAAGTGTGTTGAGTTCTCTCCCCAAATCATTAATCAGTATCTAGGAAGGGACACAGATGGACCCAATGAGCTAGGGAAAACAGATAATCAAATCTGTAAGGTGATCACTGCAAATCAGGTCAAAGCTTGGCCTGTGAAGGGAAAGCTCTCTGTGAGCATGCTTACTAGAAAGTATGCCATGCTTAACAGGATTGGAACTGCAAACTAGGTGCCTACCAACCACACTTCATCAATCTCAACTGGTCTGGCCAGATTCATCTTTGCTGTGGGGACTCAAACCAAGATGGATTATGGAGAATATATTTTTGATCAGACTATGAAGCATGCCATCTCTACTGCAACAAAGCTACCAATAGCTTTTCCATCATTGCTGTGTGGTATTGTTCTAAGTCAATACCCTGGAATTTTAACTGAGAAGGACATTGTCTGCAAGAGAGAGAGCCCCCTGGCTTTTCACTACAAATTATTTCTCAGTCACCATGCTGCAGATGTTGAAACACCTGCTGGGACATCTGCTGGTCCCTCCTCTGCTAAGAATCCAATCTCCAAGAAAGAATTAATTGCTGAGCTAAAGTGCACCTGCAAAGAGCTTGAAGCTAGAAAGAAGAAGCTGGAGGAAATAATTAAGAGGTTGGAAAGTGAAGAAGATCAGACAGCTGCATCTGATGAAGACAGTGAAGCTGCAAGTGAAGCTGATAAAGATGAAGACACTGAAGTGGAAGAAGCAACTGAGAGTGATGAATCTGAGTGATCTTTGTATGTGAGGCATTTGTAATGACAGCAATGATTTGTAATTCTGGATAAGAGTTCTTTGGCCCCTAATTTTGTGCCTACCAAGGGGGAGAACAACATCAAATGTAATTGCTGTTTAAATGAATGAAAGATCTGTTTGTTTCTGTCTGAACTGAATCAGTGTGTATTTCTGTTGCAACAAGACTGGACACATATTTGTTTGAGGGGGAGTAATCTCAAATAAGAATCAACAGAAAAGTTATGATATACTCTGATAAAAAGAACTTCTAAGAATCAACAGAAAAGTTATGATATACTCTGATAAAAAGAACATCTGCTGCACTCTGAAAACCAGAAAAGATGTTAGCCAAAAATTAGCCAAAGGGGGAGTTTGTAGATGTTTAAGAATTGGCAGAATTTTTGACCAAACAAGAAATGTTAAATTCAGTTCAGAATGTCCTATCAGATGTTGGGACATTATCAAACAGAGTATGTGAATTTTTTTCAGGATGTCTCATCAGATGTTGGGACATTGTGTGAATAAATTAAGTTCAGTTTTTCAGGATGTCCCAACAGATGTTGAGACATCTCAGACCTGCTACCAGAATTAATTATTGATTAACAGATCAGAGATATTTAAGGAGAACTATCTGGAATTAATTAATGCTGGATAAAAACAGAACAAGGCGCATCTGTAGGGAGTTTTAAATTGAAGATTCAGATTAAAACAGAAGACCTAATGCACCTAGAATATAGGAGGTAACAAACCCTAAATTCAAGGTGACAGTTGCTGCACATTAGGGCTGGATCATTCTACAGAAAGCCCAAAATTCAGATACCTATTTAAACAACAGAAACTCATAGAATTGAGTACGAATTTCAGAAGACTAAATAGGGTGTCTAGTGTTTTAATAGCAGGTTGTTTTTATGTACCACTTTATGAGCTTTTAAGCAAAAGTGCATTTGTGACTTGATTGAAACTGTGAAGTAAGATCAAGCTGTTTTTTGTTTGAAGTGTGACTTCAATTTAATTAAACTTGTAAACAAAATCACTGTGTGATTGAGGGGGAGTGAGTAGGGTACTCTTATCTAAGTGAGTCTTAGGTAGAAATTGCATTGGGTAAGTATTAAGTGATAGATTAAACAGGGTGGTTTAAGTCTAGAATTAATATTACTAATAGTGGATTTCCTCCTGGCTTGGTAGCCTCCAGATGTAGGTGTGGTTATACACTGAACTGGGTTAACAAACTTCTGTGTTGTTTATTTTTCCTGCTGTTTAAGTTTTGGTTAAAATTGTCAAATGTCCTATTAAGTGTTGGAACATCTCTTAGGACATCTCATTACAGAATTTCAGGCATAACTTAACTATTATCGAACAAAAGTCTCTGTATATTCCACCTCTTCCAGCATTATTTCTTTTAAGTCTCATTCCTGAGAAATTTTACTTCACATCTCTTTTACACTGACACATGTATTCTTTTCCAGCATTTTGCACACAGATAGCACTGACACTACCCCTTTAAATACAAACTTTCAAGCATGGATCCCGTCGAGTACGACGGACAATCTGGGTGCTAATACCTTCCCAGGTTGTAACCAACCCCCTTTCTTAGTTTCTCTTGTTCGCGACCATCTTATCCATATCTTTCCAGGTTTATGCAGCATTACCTTTCCTTCGGGATAAAAATGCCTAGTTGGCGACTCTTTTCAGTTCATCTTCATTTCCTCTTTTGCCGACCGTTCGCTTCTGTACCCTATCTGACCTAGGTGTCATTTGGTGGGAGCGACACCTTGGCGACTCTACTGGGGAGCCTTATACTGCAACCAGGGCTTCTGGTTCTTTTTGTGGGTTCCTCCTAGCGCTTGTTTGATTTGTGTTTACTGGGGTGTTATGTGCTAATTGTGTTTTTTTATTTTATTTATTGCTTTATGTACAGCTTAATTGACTGCTTTCTTTACAGTTTTTTATACATCATACTGTCATTATCATTGCTGGATCTAGTTTCTGTTTTGGTGGGTGAGTTTTCACAAAGTGACTAAGGTCCTATACCTGGGACCTGAGTGACACCTAGGCTAGAGTGGTTCATGTTCTTTCCCATTCCATTTCGGTCTGGTGCGGGAATATGAAACACAGTTCAGATGTGGGTTTCTTCTTGAGAACTTTGTGCTACAGATTTCCTGTAGTGCTAGGGCTATCTGGGAAGCCTGCTAAGTCTGGATTACCTTTATTTTGACCTTCAGAATCTGGGAAGAATTAGAGGAGGATCTTTTATTGTTATTGTAAACACTGTACCTCCGGGTTAGAAGTGTTTACACTTCTCATAATGGATCCAAGTCTGAGGATTCTTGTTCTAGAACATTACATGTGAGGGGGTTGGGTTATTTACAGTTTTGCAGGAACCCTCGGCGATGATGATATGCAAAGATGAATGCAAATGAACATGAGAAATTAGGGTTTTAAGACAACATGAGATGCACATGATCAAAACAGAAGTATACATCATGATAAAAAAATTAAATTGAACTCAAACAAACCCTAAGAATATACAAGATCACTCACCAAAGGAGAAGGTCAAAGCTAAACCTAGTCAAAGTTATGGATTTCCTAAGTTAACTATGATTTTTGGATACTTCTAAAGCAAAAATGAAAATCAAATTGAAAATTCAATGCAAAAATATGAGATAAATAACCTAAATACTAGATGCAATATGTGAAACAATGCAAAAAGAATCAAGTTAAACTCATCATGGTTAGGCATAAATGTTTTTTTCAAGTTAGGGTTAGAAAAGTGTGATTTTTATGAACCCTAATTCAAAGATAATTGTGAAAATGTGATCAAACCTAAAAATAAATTTGTATAGTGAGTTTGAAAATGTTTCTAAATGTCTAAGAATGCTTTATGAATTTTTTGGTGATTTTTTAGAAACCTAAATGTATTTTTAATTAATTAAAATCAATTAATTAATTAAATAAAACATTTAAATGATTTAAAAATACTTTTTCAATTCAAAAATTAAAATAAAAAATGTTTTTGAGTTAAGAAAAATATTTGAAATGAAAATGCAAAGTTTGAGATTTTTTAAAAGTCTTTTGCTATTTTAAAATAAACATGGAAAAGAAATGCAAGAAAATGAAATAAAAATCAAATAAATGAGAAGTCAACATGATCTAAGGCTGAGATTTGAACCTGGGGAGACTGCGCGCGCTATCCTAGGGTTCAGATCAAATCTGGCTAATTAAACTTAATTAATTTAATTAATTATGTTTAGGGTTTAATGATCTAATCCTAGCCATTCACACACGTGGGCAAAACAGATCCAAGGGTCACCATTCAAACTGACACCTAAACCCTAATCACTTTCAGGTGACCGGAGAAAGCTCCGGTCATCTTCTCCAGTCACCCTTCTCACCTGAATCCCTCAAAACGCCACCCTAAGCCCTCTAAAGCTCCAGAATCAACCATCTAATAACCCTAAACATGAATCCAGCCCCAAAATTCATTTATTTTGCATCAACAACAAGAATTGAAGCCAAACAGAAAATGTGTAAAAGTTTCAGAAGTTGAATACATCCTACATACTCAACCATTTTCAGTGATTCAAAGTTCATAATGATCAGGGAACATGCTTTATCACATTGTAACTTAAAATCAAAGCTCTGAGAAAAATGTTCTTGAGCTATACCTGAGCTGGAGTTGAGCAAATGTGGACCTTCAAAGCCTGCCTCTTGTGCTAGACACCTCCTTTGATCACCCTGATGCTATTGAGAAGCTCTGCAAGAGTTTAAATGGCCTCCTTTTGAAGATTTAGTTCTGAGAGGTGGAAAATCGTGTTTGAGTTTATGTGACTTTCAGGCCATGGAAATGGGAGGTTTGTGATCCTTATGATGTGTGGAGATGATTGGTGGAAGAAGATTTGAGGTTTGATGCTTGTGTGTTGAGATTCTAAGAGACGGATGTCTTTGAGGTTTTTTGTGAAACTGGGCTTAGGGCTTGATTCAGGCTTGTGTGTCTTGTGTACTGAGCTCCTTGATGTCCACATAAACAATCTTAATTGACCAGAGAGTTGTTGTGGCACAGGCTGATTGGTATGGGAGGTTTTGCAAGAAGTCAAGATTGTGTACTATGAGGTATGGGCTCGGGTTAGAGATGATCTAAAGGGTGGATTTGCCTCAGCTGACTTTGTGGAGGGCCTTCGGATCAGATTTCATGAGCTGGAATCCCTCTTTGAGAATTTTGTGAAAATGGCTTTTAGAAACTTGCAATCCAAGGCATAATTATGATCAAGGCAAGTCATGTGATGTTGTTGATAACGAGATATCGTATCGTATTATTACTATGTTTTTACTCCGTTTTTATCATACATTAGTCCTTTTAACTCCCGATTGTTTCGAGTTTATATGCCACATTGCAGGTACAATATGTCTATAGCCAAAATTATGGAAAAAGATCAAAGGAACAAAATTTAGCATGAAAAGAAAAGAGAGAACTCAATTCTGCTAAAACTGCAGAATTTGTTGTTGTCACGGTCGTCACAAGGGTCTTACGACCGTGACGCGCCTTTTGAAGGTCTTACGATCGTCACAAGGGTCTTACGACCGTGACACACTAAATATGAGAAATCTGCCTGTTACACACAAGTCACGATCGTTACAAGGCTCACTTATTTAATTAATTTGAATATAATTGAAGACGTGCCAACGAATAGAAAGAGTCTTTAGAGACTCCTATAATCTCTCAACCTCAACAACACCCAGTCTCCTGGATTTTCTCAACAACTGAAGAATCGAAGCCCACGTTCTTATTCTTCAACTGTAAATTTCTCCTCTATAAATATCAAAGAGTCAGTTGAAGAAAGGACGGAGTTTTTTTATTTCAAAATTTGTGCGAAAGCTCTGCCAATTTCTACACCCATTCTTCCTGCAGTATTTGTTTTTCTCTGCTTTAGTTTATTTTTCCTTACCTTAATAACAATTTCCAATATCAGGAAATTGTTATCGCATTTATTTTCTTTTAGCCTCAGAATTTAGTTGTTCTATTTTAAGTTGGACGCTCCAAGCTTGCCAGATTGTGGAAGAAGGAGCCGAAGAGTTTATTTGTTCAGGTTTTAATTTGCAATTAATATTAAGTTTTATTTATTTATGTTAAGTTCCTGTAGTCATTATATAATGCATGTTTTAATGTCTATTAATTTCACGTTGTGTTTGTCTGTTGTTTTAATTAATATGAGTAGCTAAATTAACTGAGTCGGTATGTAATAAAGCAACCAAACGGATGAATCAAATCTAAGCTAAAAACATTTACGAACTTATATTCTGGCTGTGACTTTTTATAATTAAAATCAAGCTTTTTGTTACGAGAGTAAGAGAAGTAAAATAGGCTAGGTCGAGACCACGAGAGTGTAAGATTTTAACCGGATAGCTAAAGTTAGGCATTCGATTTAAATACAGCGAGAGCGCTTTAAAACAAGTTAGACTTATTAAGTTTTCAAAAATTATTTTCTAAACACTTATGGGCTAGCGAGAGCAGACATAGGGCTTTAGGAGTATGATCTGAGATAAGACCACGAGAGTGTGAGTCGAGGATTTTTAAACTGGTAATCTCTACAGAATTATTTAAGTGAAACATCTTTATAAGCTTAGACTAGATTGTTCTGCATAGGTTAATATTATTACATACCGACCGCCTTATCATTTTTCTTTAATTAAGTTTATTTTCCCGTTTTTAATCCCTAAAACCATAACCGTGACAAATTTCCGCCTTAGCTAAACTAGCAGATCTTCTAGCACTAGAGTGATTACAAAGTCCCTGTGGGTTCGACATCTTTTTATTACTATTGTGATAGGTTGTGCACTTGCAGTTTAGATACCGTTAGACACATTAGGTCTTCGCTCATCAAGTTTTTGGCACCGTTGCCGGGGACTTTGGTTTAGTCACTAGTGCACTATTAGAGTAGCACTGTCTAGACTAAGGCAACAATTTATTTTACCTAATATAATTTACCGATTGTATGCCAAGTACTCGCTCTCAAGGCGAAGACTTGCAACCTCCAGTCCTTGAATTAGAACGCTTCTTACATTTAAGAAGACAAATATTAGAATATCAACGAAAATACAACATTCCAGATCTTCAAGTTAATCCACCTGAACCAGTTGGAACATCGAAGGCCGCAGAAATGGCTGAAGAACTAAATCATCCGCTCAAGTATTACGCTAGTCCTTCACAAGCTGAACCGCATTCCAGCATTGCCGCGCCAGCTATCAACCGAAATGATTTCGAGTTGAAACCTTTGCTGATATCAGCAGTGCAACAAAACCAATTCGTCGGAAATCCTACCGAGGATCCGAACCTTCATCTTTCGATATTTGTGCAGTACGCATATACAGTGAAAGCTAATGGAGTTACCCAAGAAGCAATCTGATTACGCCTTTTTCTTTTCTAGCTACGAGACAGAGCAAGAGCCTGGCTTCAATCTCTACCCTCGAATTTAGTAACTACATGGGAGGAACTGAAGAAAGTTTTCTTAGCAAGATATTTCCCACCTAGCAAGACGGCTATGCTAAGAGCTCAAATCAACGGATTTAAGCAAAAGGAAAACGAGTCACTTTTCGAAGCTTGGGAACGATACAAAGATATGCTGAGACTTTGTCCACATCATGGTTTAGTTGATTGGATGGTGATCCATACCTTTTACAATGGTCTCTTGTACAACACAAGAATGACAATAGACGCTGCCGCGGGCGGCGCATTGATGAACAAAGAATATAACGAAGCTTATACACTTATCGAGAGTATGGCTCAGAATCAATACCAATGGGGGATCGAGAGAGTCGCAACTAAGAAACCAACGAAAGGAGGTATGTACGAAGTGAGTAGTATGGACCAAGTTAATGCAATGTTTGATGCACTTAGTCAAAAGATCGACAACTTGGCCATAACACCAACATCCACCGTGGCTGCTGTAACACCTAACTGTGAGTTATGTGGAGTTCCAGGACATGTTGTCCCTGATTGTCAACTATTAGCAGGAATTCCCACAGATCAAGTGAATTATGCTCAAGGAAACCCGTATTCGAACACATACAACCCAGGTTGGGAGAATCATCTGAACTTCTCTTATAAGAACAACAATGCTTTATACGCACCAGGACAAGCGCCAGCTACACCACCAGGATATCAAAAGACTGCTCCTAATGTTCCTATAAAATCACACCTTGAATTAATGATGGAGAGCTTCATAGCTACCCAATCTCAAACAAACAAGGAATTGTTGAACCAAAACATACACACTAGCGAGAAGATTAAGCAATTTGTGAGCAAGGTAGATGTGTTAGTGATAACGAGAAAATGTATCGATTATATTGCTATGTTTCATTACCGTTTTATCGCATAATCGTCGTTTTAACACCCGATTCCTCGAGTTTTCCTTGCCATTTTGCAGGTACATCGTATACAGAGCTAAATCATGAGCCAAGAGTGAAAGGAGCGAAAACAACCATAAAAAGATGAAGAAATGAAGAATGCTGCAAAACCTGCATATTTTGTAACACTCACGGTCGTCACCTAGGTGTCACGACCGTGACACCCCAAAAGGAGCAATCACGACCGTGACATATCCCTCACGACCGTGACACTTATTTTACAAGGGACACGAACGTGATGCCCTTGTCACGACCGTGACAAGGGAAATATAGGTCATTTGACTGAAGATTTGGTCATAACGTTACGCTGCATGTGAAACGCCTATTTTCCAGCTGACCCTGTATCCACACGTTCCTGGATTTTCTCAATGCTCCTACGAGGCCCAAGCAACAAACCAACTACCAAGCCCATTCAATCTTCTATAAATAGCTTAAGTTTTATGAACAATTTACAGAGTTTAGTTTATTATTTTCTTGCGGAAGCTCTGCCGAATTATTTTACACCCTTATTATTTTTCCAGCATTATTTTCATTGCTTTATTTTTCTCGTATCCAAACCAAACCTATAACAATTTCCAACATCAGGAAATTGTTATAAAATTTATTTGTTTCAAAGCCTTCTGAATTTTTAGTTTATTTCCGATTCCGACGAATACTCCGAGCTTTCCAGCCTGTGGAAGAAGGAGTTTGCCATTTTTATTGTTAACCAGGCTTATATTAATTTGCAATTTTATATTTATGTTGAATATTTATTTTTCTGCCATGAATATTTCGTTTTATGTTTCTCTGCCTCTGTCTGGTTCAACAAAAATGAGTAGCTAATTACCTTAGGGCGGTATGTAATTAAAACAAACTAAATCGGTAAAATCAACTATAGGCTTAAAATAATTAAGAGCTTAATACTCTGGCTGATACTTTTTATTATAAAATCAACCTTTTTGTTACGAGAGTAAGGAAAGTGTATTAGGTTAGGTCAAGACCACGAGAGTGTGAGATTTTAACCAGATAGCTAAAGTTAGGCATTTAAATTAAACACAGCGAGAGCGCTTTAAAATAAATTAGAATTACTAAGTTTCCAAAAATCATCTCTAAACACTTATGAGCTAGCGAGAGCAGGCATAGGGCTTTAGGGGTAAGATCTGAGATAAGACCACGAGAGTGTGAGTTAAAGGTATTTAAACTGGTAACCTCTACAGAATAGATTAAGTGAACCATCTTTATAAGCCTAGGTTAGATTTACCCGCCTAAGTTAGCATAATTACATACCGACCGCCTTAGTATTATTTTATTAAACTTAAATTTAATTCCCGCCTTTAATCTTTAAAAACAAAAAAAAAATCGTGACAACCCTTCACCTTAGCTAAACTAGAAGTTCATCTAGCACTAAGTAACCATAGAGTCCCTGTGGATCGATAATCTTAAATATTACTTCGATAGGCTGTGCACTTGCAGTTAAGATACCGCTAAACACATAATTAGATACGTCTTTAGCCCATCATGTTTTTGGCGCCGTTGCCGGGGACCTTAATTTAGTTACTAGTGCACTTTAGGTAGCATTGTCTAGACTAAGGTAACAACTATTTTCTTTTCTTAATTTAAATTCCCGAGTGTATGCCAAGTACTCGCTCTCAAGGCGAAGACTTGCAACCTCTAATCCCAGAATCGGAATGCTTCTTACACGTAAGAAGATGAATATTCGATTACGAACAAAGTTACAATATTCCAGATCTTCAATTAGATCCACCTAAACCACTCGTAACATCAAAGGACGCAGAGATGGCTGAAGAACAGAATCACCCACTCAAGTATTACGCTAGTCCTTCGCAATCTGAACTGCATTCTAGCATTGCCGCACTGGCTATCAACCGAAATGATTTCGAACTAAAACCTTCGTTGATATCAGCCGTGCAACAAAATCAATTCGCCGGAAATCCTACCGAGGATCCGAACCTTCATCTCTCGATCTTTATGCAATATGCAGATACCGTAAAAGCCAATGGAGTTACCCAAGAAGCTATTAGACTACGTTTGTTTCCTTTTTCACTTCGAGACAGAGCAAGAGCCTGGCTTCAATCTCTGCCTTCAAACTCAGTAACTACGTGGGAGGAACTAAAGAGAGTTTTCTTGACCAGATATTTCCCACCTAGCAAGACAGCTATGCTGAGAGCTCAGATCAACGGATTTAAGCAAAGGGAAAACGAATCACTATTCGAAGCTTGGGAACGCTATAAGGATATGCTGAGACTTTGTCCACATCACAGATTAGTAGAATGGATGGTCATTCATACCTTGTATAATGGACTCTTGTACAATACAAGAATGACAATTGACGCTGCCGCGGGCGGTGCACTAATGGACAAAGAATATAATGATGCTTATGCACTTATCGAAAGTATGGCTCAAAACCATTACCAATGGGGAAGCGAGAGAGTCGCAACTGAGAAACCAACAAAAGGAGGTATGTACGAAGTGAGTAGTATGGACCAAGTCAATGCAAAGTTTGACCAACTAAACCAAAAGATCGACAACTTGGCCATAACACCAACAACCATCGTGGCTGCAGTAACACCTAACTGTGAGTTATGTGGAGTTCCAGGACATGAAGTTTCTGATTGTCAACTATTAACAAGAATTCCCACAGATCAAGTGAATTATGCTCAAGGAAACCCATACTCAAACACATACAACCCAGGTTAGAAGAATCATCCGAACTTCTCCTATAAGAACAACAATGCTTTATACGCGCCAGGTCAAACACCAGCTACACCACCAGGATATCAAAAGACTGCTCCTAATGTCCCTAGAAAATCGAACCTTGAATTGATGATGGAGAACTTTATAGCTAACCAATCTCAAACAAACAAGGACTTCTTAAACCAAAACATACACACTAGTGAGCAGATTAAACAATTAGTAAGCAAAGTAGATGCATTAGCTACACATAACAAAATGCTTGAAACTCAGATTTCACAAGTAGCTCAACAACAAGCACCTACCGCTGCACCAGCTGGAGTATTTCCTGGACAACCTCAACCAAATCCGAAAGGACATGCAAATGCTGTGATATTAAGAAGTGGCAAGGAACTTGACGGACCTACCGATCCAAGACTTGACAATCCAGCCATGTACCAAAAACCGGATAAACCGTCTGAAATGGTGAATGATCCAGAAGAAAAGGAAGATGATAATATGCCTCCTAAGCTAAAAGATCCAGGAAGTTTCTCTATACCATGTGTAATAGGAAAATTCGTCATTGACAAAGCTCTATGCGATTTAGGAGCCAGTATCAGTGTTATGCCCTTAACGATTTGCAAAAGGCTAGACATTGGAGACCTAACACCAACTAAAATGTTTGTTCAACTAGCCGATCACTCTGTTAAATATCCTGTAGGCATACTAGAAAACGTCCCAGTACGTATAGGACAATTCTACCTCCCTACTGATTTCATAATCATGGACATCTCTGAAGACTCCACTACACCTATCATACTAGGAAGACCATTCTTAGCTACCGCCGGAGCTATAATAGACGTAAAAAGAGGAAAGCTAACCTTTGAAGTAGGTGAAGAGAAATTTGAATTTTTTTAACACAATTCTTACAATCACCAGCTATAGAGGATACATGCTATCTATTGGACGTAATTGACGAATGTGTAAGAGAAATGGAAATGAAAGAAACTACCTATTCTGAAATTATGAAAATTCAAATCCCTCCGATTTTCGAAGATGATAATTGGCGTGCACCGTATCAAGACGATAGTCTAAGCGAAAGTTTAGCACTTACACCGGATCCCATGCCAAGTAAGGATAAACCTACTATAGGATTAAAAAATTTACCTAATAACCTAAGATACGAATTCTTAGACATTGAATGTAAAAGACCAGTTATAATAAATTTCAGTTTAGGAACAATCGAAACAAAGAAACTTTTAGATGTCTTAAAGAAATATCCAACTGCATTAGGATATAACATATCTGATCTCAAAGGAATATGCCCTTCAATTTGTATGCATCGTATTCTGCTAGAAGAAGATTGCAAAACCTCCAGAGAATCTCAGAGAAGAATTAACCCAATCCTTAGCACTGTAGTGAAAGAAGAAGTTAAGAAACTACTAGATGCCGGAATAATATATCCAATCTCTGATAGTAAATGGGTTAGTCCAGTACATGTAGTACCAAAGAAAGGAGGTATCACTGTTGTGAAAAACGCTCAAGGCGAATCGATGTCGCAAAGAGTAGTGACAGGACATAGAGTGTGCATCGATTATCGTAAACTAAACAAAGCCACTTGAAAAAATCATTTCCCACTACCTTTTATTGATCAAATGTTAGAACGATTAGCCAAGCATTCTTATTTCTGTTATCTTGATGGTTACTCAGGATTTTTCCAAATCCCTATCCACCCAGATGATCAAGAGAAGACTACATTCACATGCCCCTATGGAACGTTCGCCTATAGACGAATGCCCTTTGGATTATGCAACGCTCCTGCAACCTTTCAAAGATGTATGATGTCAATCTTCGCAGATTTTATAGACAACATCATGGAAGTGTTCATGGACGACTTCTCTGTATGCGGGCAAAGTTTTAAAGGATGCCTATCAAATTTAGAAATGGTGTTAGAAAGATGTGTGAAAGTAAACCTCGTGCTTAACTGGGAGAAATTTCATTTTATGGTCAGAGAAGGAATCGTATTAGGACACGTTATATCCGACAAGGGAATTGAAGTTGATAAAGCTAAGATAGAAGTCATAAAAGATCTTCAACCCCCTAAAACAATTCGAGAAATACGAAGCTTTTTAGGACACGCCGGTTTTTACAGACGATTCATCAAAGATTTCTCGAAAATCACTAAACCTCTTACTGGTTTATTAATGAAAGATGCAGAGTTCATATTCAATGAAGATTGTCTTAAAGCATTCGAAACTTTAAAAACAACCCTCATCACCGCACCAATCATGCAACCCCCTGACTGGAGATTACCTTTCGAAATCATGTGCGATGCGAGTGACTATGCTGTAGGCGCAGTTCTAGGCAAGAGGAAGGAAAAGAAACTTCATGCGATTTACTATGCCAGTAGAACCTTAGATTCTGCTCAGATGAACTACGCCACTACTGAAAAAGAATTGTTAGCAGTTGTCTTTGCGCTGGACAAATTCCGTTCTTACCTAGTAGGAGCGAAAATAATAGTCTACACAGACCATGCTTTTATCCGATACCTATTAACTAATAAAGATGCTAAACCAAGACTCTTGAGATGGATTTTACTCTTACAAGAGTTTGACCTCGAAATAAAAGATAAGAAAGGTACTGAAAACGTCGTAGCGGACCATTTATCTAGAATAGAAGGTATTAAACCCAAACAAGTGTCGATTAACGATGATTTTCCGTATGAACAGCTGATAGCACAAATAGGAAGCGACCCAGTTCAGTTAGACTTAAATGAACCAGAACCCGTGGAAACAATCCAGACAACTGTAGGACTGCCATGGTACGCTGACATTGTTAACTACCTAGCTGCAGGAGCTCTTCCACCTGATTTAACCTATCAGCAGAAAAAGAAATTCTTTCATAATCTAAAACATTACTATTGGGATGAACCATTATTGTTCAAAAGAGGACCCGATGGAATCTTTCGACGATGTATTCCCGAAGAAGAAATAGAAGATGTCATTGCTCAATGCCATTCATCTCCTTATGGTGGACATGCAAGCACTTCCAAGACATGTGCAAAAATCTTACAAGCCGGCTTATTCTGGCCTAATCTATGGAAAGATGTCCACATCGCTGTTATAAATTGCGATCGGTGTCAACGCACCGACAATATTTCAAGAAGAGATGAAATGCCTCAAAAAGGAATATTAGAAGTAGAAATCTTTGACGTCTGGGGAATAGATTTCATGGGACCATTCCCGTCATCTTTCGGTAACAATTACATACTCGTAGCCGTTGATTATGTTTCAAAGTGGATTGAAGTTGTAGCTTCTCCTACAAATGACACATGAGTAGTAATAAAGCTTTTCAAAAATATAATCTTTCCCAGATTTGGTGTGCCTAGACTCGTCATAAGTGACGGTGGCTCGCACTTCATTTCAAAAATCTTTGACAAATTACTATCTAAGTATGGAGTAAGACACCGTGTGGCAACACCATATCACCCACAAACAAGTGGACAAGTCGAAGTCTCAAACAGAGAAATCAAACAAATCTTAGAAAAGACTGTCGCCATATCTCGGAAAGATTGGTCATCTAAACTTAATGAAGCTTTATGGGCTTATAGGACCGCTTACAAGACACCCATAGGAACTACACCTTTCAAATTAGTTTATGGAAAATCTTGTCACCTCCCGGTAGAACTAGAACACAAAGCTTATTGGGCGATCAAAACTCTCAATATAAACTATAATGCTGCAGGAGAAAAGCGAATCCTAAATATTAACGAATTAGAAGAATTAAGGCTAGATGCTTATGAGAATGCTAAGATATATAAAGAAAGAACTAAGCGATGGCAAGATAAACGCCTATCTAGGAAAGAATTTAGTGTGGGAGACGTTGTACTCCTATTTAATTCAAGACTTAGGCTCTTTCCTGGAAAACTAAAATCTAGATGGTCAGGACCCTTTGAAATAACTAAAGTGTTCCCGAGCGGAGCAATAGAAATTAAGGGTAGGAATAGTGAACCATTCACAGTAAACGGACAACGTTTAAAACATTATCATAAAGTTGAAAATAGAGATTATGCAAATAGTCTAAGGCTTTTAGAGTTGTCCACTAATTTCCCTGATTAATCTAACCTAAGCATTACGTCAGGCTTTAGACGATAAAAACAACGCTTAGTGGGAGGCAACCCATTTAATCATTTAAATCATTTAAATCATTTTCATCATTTTATTATTTTGTAATTTATCATTTTATTCTTCATTTATTTGTTTTGTCATTTTATAGTTTTATTTCATTATTACTACTATTGCCTTTAATTTATGCATTTTATTTCCTTATTTTTCCTTATTTTAATCTTAAATCACTTTTACAGATTTTCTAAAAGTCTTTTCCACTTTCCTTCTCCCCCTGATTTGTATCCTCCGTATTTGCACTAACCATGGCTAACCAACCGATAAACCTTATGGAAACCAAATTTAGAGGTAGGAACCAAAGAATGAAATTTGAAGAGTTATCACAGAGGCCAATGGATTTGACCCTGTACCCGGATGATCTGACTATGGAAACCCTAGGTATACATGATAGCATCCTGTACTTGTTTAACCGACTTGGATGGGAGAATGCACTGATTCAACAAAAGTTTGTGACTTACCGCGAGCTCACCCTTGAGTTCCTTAGCTCCTTAGTTTACCTACCCGAGCGCGGTTTTGGATTCAGGAAGGGATTTATCAGTTTCCGCCTATTTGGAATAGAATATGACTTTAACCATAAAGAACTAGCTGACTTATTAGGATTCCCTAGTGGACCCTTTGCTTTTACTACCACACAGGTAGAATTGATGGACATTGAGCTGGATTTCTTTTGGGGAGCCTTAACCGGAAACTACCACCCTGAACCAAATAACATGAACAATGATGAGATACATAACCCTGATCTCCGTTACTTCCATAAGATCCTTGCCCACACCTTCTTTGGAAAAGAAGAAAACCTTACCGGAGTATCTAAAGATGAGATATTCATTATGTCTTGTTTCACTAATGGACAGCCAATCAATGGTGTACCTTTCATGATGCAAACCTTCACCCGAATCCAAGAAGAACCTGAATTACCTATATTAGTAGGAGGTCTTGTAACCATGATTGCTGATGCCTTAGGACTTAGATACCAATTGCACAGGTGTAACCGTTTAGGTACCATCCGTCCTATGAATCTTAACTTTTACTTTAATCGCCATATCATAAGGAATTTAGGACATCCACCTTTCGAGTACCTAATCCGAAATGAAGTAGTAACCCTGTTCACACTACCAAACCATGCTAGAGTAAGTGTTCACAATAAGGATAACTGGCTTTATGAATTAACCCCACCTGACTATCCATCTACTCCTGAAACACCTCAGTCTTACAAGATAAAAGATGATATAATGACCGATGTCGAAAGTGACCCTGAGACGCCTCCTGGTTACCATGACATTGACCACACTGACGAAGTGATTGAAACACCTGAAGTGAATCAAGTAGATTATGCTAACAACTTAAAGAATATCATGAACACTCTTGAATCTTACCAAACTGACATAAATACTGTTAAGGATGAGATTAAGAGCATGCGATTGGACATTATAGGATTAACTGACATAACATGTGAGCAACTCTACCACCTGAACTCCGCAATCGAAGATTTGAAGAAGCACTTTTGAAAATGCTGTAGTGATCTAGCTTACTTTACTTATTGTTTTCGTTTCTAGTTATTTTTACTTTTCGCAAACATTTTCGTACCGTATTTTCATTAATGTAATTTCATTTCAATTATCAAAAGCACTTCTAGTTTACAAATTTTTTCATTTTAATCAATTTATATGTTTTCAATCTATATACTGTTATGCTTGAATTGATTCATATTTTATACAATCTCTCGTGTGATGCAATTTACAAGTACTATATTGAAATTATTTATTATATGGTGTTTATATTTAATATTGAGTGAGAAATGATCAAAAATATTATATAAAGTAAATGGAGCGTGAGAGATAATGCTTTCTGGAAATTATTCAAGGAATTCAACCCTCACGGTCGTCACACCCCCCTAACGATCGTGACAAGCTAATTAGCGTGTCACGACCGTCATCTCCTTGTTACGACCGTGACAACCCTAATTATAGAATTCGTGAGAAACAAAACTGTTTCTTCTTCGAAACCTCTTCATCTTTCTTCTTCCATAACTTTCAAAACCACCCATTATCTCCCCCAACTTCCGTAACCTCCCATTACCAAATTAAAACCCATTAACCTCCCCATTATCACCACACCTATCACATTCTCACCTTACAATATTTATCCGAACCATTATTTCTCTCATTTTATCACTTTTTCACAAAAATCCAAACTCCTCATCTCCCATTCTTGTTCTTGCATGCAATGGAAGCTATTCAATTTAGAGAGGGTGAGAATGGAGAAAACCAGAGAGAAAGATTCATCTGATTCCAGAACCGTGGTGTGCAACCCATGCGTTATATCGACACTGTCTGTTTGAGAGAACTCAGAATGCTTAACAGTGTCAAGAGCCTGCTTCAAAAAGTCGGTCTGTGGGATCTTTGCAGTCAGCCCCAGCCCACATTCGAGCTTCTGACATTGGAATTCCTAAGCTCATTCCATTACATCACTCCTGCCGGTTCTCAGAGTCAACTTACCGGTTTCGCTAAGTTCAGATTGCATGGCCAGGAGTTCGAACTTTCGCAAAACAGGATAGCCGAGTTGCTAGGCTTCGATCACGGGAATGAAGCTCACCTCCGCGTGCCGGACAATTTCAGTGAAACCGCTTTCACTTTATGGAACGACATAACCAACACCTGTTCCTCAGCCTTTCAGAGCCTTAATGCTACACATATCCACAACCCGGCAATCAGATATTTTCACCGCATCATTTGCAACACCATCTTTGCACGAGAGAGTAACCATAAGCTCAACTCCAAGGAGCTTTTGTTCTTGTACTGCGCTCTAAATGACGAGCCTATCAACGCTGCCCCGTTCATGCTGAACCATATCCAGTCCATTGCGCAAAGAGGCGCCACCCCATTTTACATTGGTGGCATTGTCACCACCCTCGCCATTCAGTTAGGGCTTGGTGACTTGGTCGTAAATCAGCCTTTCAGAGACGCCGAATTCCTCACCAAGAATTACTGCAGGTCCGCACACTTGATTGCGCAGCGAGAGGATGGCAGGTTCAACCCTGTTATCCACGACACTGTTTATCACCACATTATTCTGCCAACCCGTGACCGCATCAATCCATCTAGCCGAGCCAACTGGCTCTTTGCTTTACCGGATGCTGCCGGCCACGCCCCCATTCATGATGATCAGGCCGATCCACCCGTGGACGAGATGCAAGACGCTATGGATGCAGCTGAGCCTGTCCAGGACATTCCTGAGACATCCACCCGACAGCCTCCTGCACAGGAATACACACTTGAGGAAGTCCTCCGTGCGATTCATCAGCAAAACCAGATGAATGCTGCACTGGAGCGAAGGTAGAAGGAGCAGCATGATGCTTTACTCCGCACTATTGCAACCAACCAGACAGCTACTTATGAGAAGCTAGGAGAAATCCTTAGCGAGCTAGAGGCTTTGCGCATTGACATCACTGCTATCACCGGTACCGGTTCTGATCCTGAAGTGACTCCGACCAAACGCTCCCGTACCAGAAGCCGAGGCCGCGGTCATCAGCATCCTTAGTTTTAGTTTTTAGTTTATGTTTGTTTTTCATTTTCGTAGTTTGTATTGTACTTTTACCGCTATTATATCACAACATTGAGGACAATGTCTGATATAGTGTGGGAGAGGTACCTTTCATTTTCCGCATTTTCCCTTTTTCGCACTTTTCCATTCCGTTGTATTTCCATTCCGTTGTATTTCTTTTCGTAAGTTAATGAAACGAGCAATTTTTGTACTATTTTCTTTAGTTTCGAACTTTCCCCGTTTATTTAGCCATACCGAAAAAAATCTTTAATTATTCGCATTACCCGACTTACCTACGAAATCATAATTAGGAAGCTGAGAACGATTCAACAAGACCAATACAATCTTGACACCTTAGACTTCCCACTTAAGCGATTCCGTTCCGATTATCGTTACGAGTACACCTTAAGTTTCAGTTCAAAAGTAACCCCTAGTAGTTTATACTAGCAGTCAGCACCGTCTGAACACAAACCACGTGGGGAGCCGATGAATATAAGCGTTTGATGCCTAATCTAAAATAATCCTTCATATCTCGATGCAAATGAAAAGAAATTGCACCAAAGTACACGGTCGCATATAAGAAACGAGAAATATGAGAAGGAATCCATTGCGGGTTGGTTCAGAGGTACTGGTTCTGAACTTGGTAGGGCGTGCTACGGCTCGATCCCCCTCAACCTCCAAATCGGATAATGTTTGTAGGGTTACCACACTCGTGTACCAGACCCCGTGCTTAAAAAGGATCAAAGTCGCTAACCGGCTACTCCACTACGTGCGTGCTAAGGCAAAGGGCTTAAAGTGATTGCGCTAGAATGAAACCGGGCGAAATAAGATCGAAAAACTCTAGGTGAAATCGTAAAGCAATTACCGATTGTTTCGTTTAACGAGAAGTCGACGACTTAGCTTGTTGCTTGTGTCATTAATGTATCGTTAGACTTTTATCAAAGTACCGGTCTATCCGACAAAACGATCCCTCGTACGGTTTGTTATGTGTGTGCGTCGATAAAAACTTGTCCGACGATTTTCAACCGACTATTTGCTTGAGGACAAGCAAAGGTTTAAGTTTGGGGAAGTTTGATAACGAGAAAATGTATCAATTATATTGCTATGTTTCATTACCATTTTATCGCATAATCGTCGTTTTAACACCCGATTCCTCGAGTTTTCCTTGCCATTTTGCAGGTACATCGTATACAGAGCTAAATCATGAGCCAAGAGTGAAAGGAGCGAAAACAACCATAAAAAGATGAAGAAATGAAGAATGCTGCAAAACCTGCATATTTTGTAACACTCACGGTCGTCACCTAGGTGTCACGACCGTGACACCCCAAAAGGAGCAATCACGACCGTGACATATCCCTCACGACCGTGACACTTATTTTACAAGGGACACGAACGTGATGCCCTTGTCACGACCGTGACAAGGGAAATATAGGTCATTGTAAACACCCCAAATTTGCCCTCACCCATTCACACCATGGCTTGTGATATTTTTCATATGCATAAACTCAATCATAGCATCTCATATCACATTTTTGATTCACTGGATTAGTTCAAAGTCATCTGCATCTAGGGTTTGTGATCTGAGCAAACCAAGAGCTTCTAGAGCCACTCCAAAGGCCATCAATCACTTCGAAGGGGTCCATGTATGTTCAAGAATCATATTATATCCTCTCAAAGTCAAGAATGTCAAAAAATCACAAGAACTGAGAATGGCATGGAAGCAGAGCCAGGCTTGACTGCACAGATGACCTAAAATTAGGGTTTTGGTTTCAGAGGCCATAACTCCAAATTTTTTGGTCATTCTTGTTTCTATTGGTCTCTATATGGTATATGGAGTATGGATATCAATTTTAATGAAGAAATTCCATGGGGAAGTCATCTGATCAAGAGTTGACTTTCTGGGCAAGTCAGTGTAAAATCAGGGCATCTGAGGCCCCCAATGACCCAACCAAGGGGTGTTCTTCATCATTTTGATTGTATATGATCTTTATTTGATAATAGAAGAGGTTGGAAGTTCACAAAATTGAAGAATTTCAAGTCATTTGCAAAGTTGACTTTTTGGGAAAGTTTGACTTTTAATGAAATTGTCATTTTAGGCAACTTTTTCAACCCTTACTTTTTGATTCAAAAATGCTTCAAATGGAAAAACTTTGGTCATGAAAGTTGTAGAATGGATCATTCCCTTTTCAAAAAGTACAAGAACATGACCTAATTCATTTTGGATCAAAAGTTATGGTTTGTCAAAGTTGGCAAAATTCACAAAATTTCAAAGTTTCCACCAAAGAGGCAAAGTTGCAAATTCACTTCTCAAGGCAAATCAAGTCATCAAATGCATTTCTAAACTTCACCACATGATCACACAAGTCCTAAAAGTCAGATTGCACCCAAAGGATCACATGTTTTATGGCTTATGGAGCAAGACTTTTTCATAAAGATCAAAGGCAAGGCAAGTTGCAAAACTCAACATAAGACACAACCCACTTGCTTGCTAGCCTGCTGAGCCACCCTAGGCATCTCCCCTCATCATGCTGCACAGGACACACCCTTTGTCCTTGGCTAGAAAGTAGCCCATACTTCTCTTACACCAACTTTGACATTTTGGCAAAAGGACCCATACCAATCAATAAAGCACACATCACTTCATCTGACCAATGGCAATTGTTTATACAAAGAAAAAGCAAGCCAAAGCAACTACAACACAAGCCTGAAACCATCCATAACTCAGCATTCTCATTTTCACCTTCATGTGCAAGAGCCTTCGAAACTCATCACACAAGCCACAAACACCCAAACAAACTTCACAAACCAACTCAACACATCTTCCTGGTCACAAAGCACCCTTCAAAACAGCCTGAAACTCAAAGAATCAAAAACACGATCACCACCTGCCATTGAACAGAACTCCTGTCATCTCTCAAACCAGCCATTGCAAACTTAAAACAAACATTGCAAGCTTCTTAGGGGAATCATTGGAGTGCATTTGAGCCAAAGAAACAGCCAGAAAGCTCCTGAATCGAAAGCTTCATTTCAGGTAGTCAACTCAAAACTTTTTTCCAGAAACATGTTTTTAAGTTCTTAATAGCTTCTATACATTCCCCTGATCATGAATATGTGCTCACTTTTGAAAATGGTTGAGAAACCAGGATGTATGCACTGTCTGAAACTTTTGCCCTAAAAAATGTTTTGATTCGATTCGTTTGATTGATGAAGAATAAATGAGATTTGAGTGGGGGGTTTGATTTAGTTTGACATGGGGATGATTTATGGGCTTTTAGTTTTCATTTTAGTGAAGTTTTGAGGGTTTTTAGAGATTTTCAGGTGAGGTTCCCACCGGAGAAGATGACCGGAAGTCTTCTCCGGCCACCTGAAAACAATTAGGGTTAACCCCTGTAATTAATGCAAGTTTGAATGCTGAGCGTAGGATTAGCTGACCAGGTTTGACTGACGCGTGTTTTGATGGCCAGGATTTGTCCTTAGAAGCCCTAATCCTCATTAACTTAATTAACCTTGATTAATTAATTCATAAATCAGTTTTAGCCAGGTTTGAATTTCAGCCTTTAGATTGCGCGCGCAGTCAACAAATCATTCCCCAGTTTCAATCCTGGCCTCTCATTCAGCATACTTCCATTTATTTCATTTTATTTTTCATTTTTATTTCATTTAATTTCTCCATTTAATTTAAAATAGAAAAACAATTTTAAAAAATTCTGAAAATTATTGTACAAACTTTTATTAATTTTCAGAAACCAAAAACATTTTTATTTTTATTTTTTGCATTAAAAATTATTTTTAAATCATTTAAAATTTTGTTTTTAATTAATTAATGAGAATTAATTAATTAAAAATACTTTTAGGTATTTAAAAATCACCAAAAAATTCATGAAACCTTTAAAATCATTTAGAAACATTGTCCAACCCTCAAACCAAATTTCTTTTTTGATCTTGATGCATTTTGATAATTTTCCATGGAATTAATTCATTTTCAAAGCATTATTTTGATCCAAACTTCAAAAAATCATTTCTGCCTAACCATTGAGAGTTGGACTTTGATTCTTTTTGCATTGTGTTTTGTTTAGCATGTAGTTTGTGAGATTAAATTGGCATGATTTGATCTTTCATTTTCCATTTGTTTGACATTTTTCTTGTTAAGGTACCCTAAAACCCTAGAAATTTTAGGAAATTCATAACTCTAATTAGGTTAAGAGTTGGAACCTCTCCTTTGGGCAGTGAGTTAGTATGGGTTTAGGGATCCTTTGAGTGCATTTTTAATTTTTTATCTTGATGTTTGCTTCTGATTTTGGTTTTTGTTTGATGCATTGATCATAAACCCTAATTTTAGCTTCCATATGCATCCATCTTGCATTTGCTTGCATACCTTGACTTGCCATAGCATTTTGTGCATCCATTTGATTCATTTGACATCTTAAGACACATTGAAAGCATGTTTGATCATTGCATCTTGCATTTGCCATGTTGTATGCCATTTGCACTTCATAACTTTTCATGTATGATCATGGTTCTTAACTTGCTTCATTTGCATCCATAAGTTTGTATGATCATCCCTATGCTTTGTTTCATGTTTGCATCATCTCATAACATCATTAACATCATGTATGTGCTTCTGGTTTTGATTTGCATCATGTCATTTCATCTCATCTTGCATTGCATTGCATTTCTTTACTAACTTTTCAGGTGGTAAGTCATTTTGAGAAGTGAATTTGCCTTCACTTCTCACAACTGCTCTTCATCCCTCTTATGCATCCTTGCTGCATTTTGTTATGTGTTTGAGATTGAGCTTGCTCTTTCTTCTCCTTCTTACTTTCTTTTCTCAAGTGACTTGTCTTCTTAAGTGAAGCAAGTTACTTTGCTTCTCTTTGCTCCTTTCATCTGCTTCCTGGTGGTTCCTCTGAAGATTTCTCTTGTAAACCTCACAAACCTTAGGAACAACCAAGCATGACAATGATTAGGGTTTTGATTAGTCCCCCACTTAGTTTTTTACCTTTGTGTCATCATTGAGTCTTCTCTTCTCATCTCATAATCAGGGACTAAACCCTAAAGGCTTTAAGGCTTTGTGATTAAGCTTATGCCTGCATCCTTCTATTAGGATGGAGTGTATAACTTTAATCCTAAGTGTTAAACCCTTAATGTGTTTAACTCCTTTAATCAATCCACTTAATAATCATCAAGACATCAAGCTTGTAACTTGGGCCTTGCATTAGGGTTCTAATTCTTCCTTAATTGGTTAAGAAGGACTAACCCTAGTGTTAATGGACAAGTCCCCCTCAAGTTGTCTTACAAACCCTAAAAATCACTTCATCATCATATCATTAAATAAAATCCACTTAACCAAAGGCTTGTTTTGTCATGAGTTTAATCCCTAATCATGGATTAAGTTGAGGAGCTTTCCTCAACTTAAACATTCTCATCTATTATCCTTCTATTAGGATGGTGTAATGAGTCTGTTTAATCCCTGATTATGGCTTAATCTCATTACTTAACACTAAACAAAAACACAAAAAACATCTAAATAATCACAAGTAGGTTAATGATCTTAATCCCACACCAAAGGTGATTAAGTGTGAGAATCTGACTTCACACTTTAGGTATTCTCATTACCCCTGATCAGAGGGAAGATGTGATGAGTTTACTAAATCCATTGGTTTAGGCTTAAGCTCGTTAACTTATGACAAACTTTCAAAAGCAATAAAAGATTGAAAATACAAAAACAAACAATAATCGTCTCCTTCGTGATTCTCCTCTCATCATATTCACTCATAAACGAGAACCTGCTTCTTCCGTCTAATGCAAGACAGTTTGCACCTGAGCCAGACAGGTCATACACTTGAGCATAGACAAGTAAGCAGTTCATCAGTCAATTCATCTTTCAGTCTCTTTGGGTCGAACTACGGTGTTCTGACTTCCTCATTGCACGAGAGGATACGTAGGCATAACTTAACAGTTATCGAACAAAAGTCTTTGTATATTCCCCCTCTTTCCAGTATCATTCTTTAAGCCTCATAGTCTTGAGCATTTTATTCCTGTTCTTACACTGACATTGTACATTTATACACTTCACATTTCTTTTACACTGACACCTGTACATCCCTTTTCCAGCTCTTTTATACACAAATTGCACTGACACTACCCCTTTGAAACACAAATCTTTTAAGCGTGGATCCCGTCGAGTACGACGGACAATCTGGGTGCTAATACCTTCCCAGGTTGTAACCAACCCCCTTTCTCAGTCTCTCTGGTTCGCAACCGTCTTATCCATATCTTTTCTAGGTCTATGCAGCATTACCTTTCCTCCGGGATAAAAATGCCTAGCTGGCGACTCTATTCATTCCTTGTGAGTTCACTCCTGTGTGTTCTCGCATTCTCCCTTCGCCGACCGTTCGCGTCTGTACCTTTATCTGGGCCTAATTCCCATTTATTGGGAGCGACAGCTTGGCGACTCTGCTGGGGACCCTTATACTGTAACCAGGGCTTCTGGTTCTTTTTGTGGGTTCCTCCTAGCGCTTGATTGATTTGTGTTTACTGGGGTGTTATGTGCTATTTGTGCTTGTATTTGTATTTATTTTTACTTTATGTACAGTTGTTTTATTGCTTTCTTTATAGCTTTACATATATCATACTGTCATACTGTGCTGGCTGGATCTGTTTTGTTGCTTTGGTGGGTGGGTGTTCTATTGAGAGTTGAGGTCCTACACCTGGGACCTGAGTGACACCTAGGCTAGAGTGGTTCATGTTCTTTCCCATTCCATTTCGGTCTGGTGCGGGAATATGAAACACGGTTCAGATATGGGTTTCTTCTTGAGAACTCTGTGCTACAGATTTCCTGTAGTGCTAGGGCTATCTGGGAAGCCTGCTAAGTCTGGATGACCTTTAGTATTGACCTTCAGAAACTGAGGTGAGATAGAGGAGGATCTTTTATGGTTATTGTAAACACTGTACCTCCGGGTCAGAAGTGTTTACACTTCTGATAACTGATCCAAGTCTGTGGATCCTTGTTTTAGAACACCACCTGTGAAGGGGTTGGGCTGTTTACAGGTTTGCAGGTACCCTTGACCTCAACATACCCTGTTGTTTTGATTAAGAATACTCCATTTTGGAACAGTTCTTGTGATTTTTAACCCTGGACATGTGACTCTTTATTTGAGTCCCCCACCCTGGTTACTGGACTTATGAACCTCCATCTGGATTTCTTGAACATACATGGACCTATATCAAGGCAGTTAATCAGATCCAACTCAGTCACAAACCCTTGCATATCATTTGCATACATCATCATTGCATCATTTTAACATGTGTTTATTTGTTTTTCAGGGTATCCATAATATATTTTGGCTTGGTTTTGACCCCTTTCATCAGCATAGACCTATCTTCATCAGTACTTACTCCAGCTATCAGCTACCTGCTTCAGTCACCTGCATCACCAGTCTCAGCCTGTCAGTGGCCTATCTTCAGTGTTATTCTCAGCATCTGTCTCAGCTCTTCTTCAGCAACATGGCACCTAAGAAGAGTAACATCTCCTATCATTTCTTTGAGCCTGAGTTGGCTAGCATCAGGAAGATTCAAACCCTGATTACTCCAGACCATATACCACTATTTAGAGAACATTATGGGGGAATCCTTGATGTGGTTATGGATTTGGACCCTTCACAGAGGAGCTTGATTCATACTTGCTTGCAGTTCTATGATCCCCCTCTAAGGTGTTTCACCTTCCAGAACTTTCAGTTGGGACCCTTGTTAGAGGAGTATTCATCATTGGTTGGTGTACCTATCAGGGGTGGAGTCCCCTTCAACCCTGAGATGGCTTTCCCTAGTAATGAAGAGGTTGCAAAAGCCTTGTATCTGGAACCAGTTCTGATTGGGCAGAATATGACTACCAAAGCAGGAATCTCTGGTCTACATCTGGATTTCTTGACCTCTCAGGCTACCCTGAAGGCTTCTTTGGGAGAGTGGAAGGCAGTCTGTGCTTTGTTGGCCCTTAGCATATATGGGGTCATACTTTTTGCAGATGAGCCTAAGTTTGTTAGCAAGAATGCAATCCATCTGTTCATCCTGAGGAACCCAGTGCCCACCTTACTGGGAGATCTTTACTACTCTGTCCACCAGAGGAATGAAAAGCAAAGGGGAAGATTAGTGAGATGTTGTGCTCCTTTGTTCCATACTTGGCTACTCAAGCATTTGCCAAAGACTGATGCATTCTTGAACCCTCACCAGCAAAGGAATTGGGCTAGGAGGTTGGTTGCTTTAACCTCAGATTATATCAGGTGGTGCACTCAGAGCACCAAGGGCAGAGACATCATTACAAGTTGTGGGCAGTTTCCCAATGTACCTCTGATAGGAGTGAAGGGTTGCATCAACTACAACCCTCTGCTATTCAAAAGACAACTGGGCTATGCATTAGTCCACCCTCCTAGAGCACAGGATCTAGCTGAGACCCTTTATTGTGAGATCAAGCCTAATCTGGCTATTGTCAGGCAAGCATCCTGGGCTTGGGACAATATCCAGACTAAAGGGGTAACCATTCTTGGGAGATGCAACAATGTGGCCTCAGCTCAGTACTATGAGTGGTCTCATGCCAGGGCTCAAATTTCTGGGATGCCCTTTACTATTGAAGATGTTCCTGGGCCCTCCTCAACACCACCTCCAGCTACTGTCAGCCTGGAGTAGTTTGAGAAGTTGAAAGAGAGAAATGAGAAGCTGACTCAGGCTCTACAGAAGACCCTCTGGGAGAGGAGTGATGGTCGGCTGGACATTGAAAGGTTGGAAAAGCTAAAGGTGGAACATCTAGCCAAGATTGAAAAGTCAGAAAACTATATCAAGAAGGCAAGGGCTGGAGAATAGATCTTGAAGAATGCCTGCAAAGAGGCTCAGTTCCAAAAGGCCAGGACTGATTTGTATCTGAAAGAGAGTCAAGCTAGGTGGGTCAGGATCACCGAAGCTCGTACTCAGGAGGATAAGAGGACTCAGGATAAGATTGAGCAGCTGGAAGCTAGTGCAAAAGAGCAACAGGAAGCCCTGGCAGCAGCCCAGAGAGAGATCTCAGAGTTGAAGATTAGAGCTGGTGTGAAGAGGTCAAAGGACCAGAGTCGACACAAGAAGCTAACTGCAGCTGTTACTACCAGGAATCTCCTTATCAGGAATCTTACAGAGCGTCCAGCTGATCCTGTGACTGAAGCACTTCTCAAGGAAGTTCAGAAGGATGAGTTTGGTCTTAGTGTCTGACTTTTGCTTGTTGTCGCTTTCATTGCATGTACTTTTCTTTATGTTGTATTTTTGACCCCTCATAGGGCATGTATTGTAAAAAGAAACAAACTATGTATCATTTACTTTTTGTAATATATGTGTTGGTTTGTTTTATCTGAGTTCTTTCAAAGCAACATCATAAGCATCTTCCTCAAGGGTCTGGAAAGGTCAAAACCAAGTGCCAAGCCGGATACCTTGGAAACGAATAAGCATACTGCATTGCATACTAACCTTTGTTTGTTTTGTAGGTTTGTTTTGTTTTTATCACTAACTCTGTTGTGACTTCAGGAACTATTGCTCGACGTCGGGTGTTTCCACTCAACCGTCCACACAGATATCTAACCCGCAACAACCTTCCGGGTATACAAATGGACCAAGTACAGCAGGACCTTACAGAGGTCAGGACTCAAATGGCCAATGAGAGATTGGAAATGAGGAATCAGATGACCCAGTTTATGGAGGTAATGAATAATATGGCTCAAAGCCAAGAGAGATTAAGAGCACTGGTAGAGAGGCAGAATCAGGAAGACCCCCATCTAGGGACTGCTGGGACAAGCAATAATGAGAGAGTTCAACCTCATGTCAATCCTCCAGTCTATGGACCCCACCTTCACCCAGAGATCAACATCCCTGTTAATGTGCAAGGGACTACCACTGCAGGTAGAGTGCTGCAAGAAGACCCCCAGGAAGATCAGTGCACAGTGATGGGAGCTGGGGAGGAAGCCTATGACAGAAGGCTAGATGAGATTGCTGAGAAACTAAGATCCCTGGAGTCCCAGAATTCTTTGGGCTTTGATGTTATGGACATGGGTCTAGTGGATGGGGTCAGGATTCCCCACAAATTTAAACCACCGTGCTTTGAGAAGTACAACGGAACTTCCTGTCCCCGGACCCATTTACAATCCTTTCTGGGGAGGCTGAAGGCATATACCATGGACGAAAAGCTATGGATGTTTTATTTTGAGGATAGCTTAACAGGAGCTTCAAGGGAATGGTACTCTCACCTAACTAGAGCAACCATTAGATGCTGGAAGGACCTGGCTGAGGCCTTTATCAGACAATACCAGTACAACTTGGATATGGCTCCCAACAGGACCCTCCTGATGGGGATGTCTCAATCATCCAGGGAAAGCTTCCGGGAGTACGCTCAAAGGTGGCGACAGCTTGCTGCTGCTGTCCAGCCACCCATGTCAGAGAGGGAGATGGCTGATATGTTTATGAACACCCTCCAAGGGACATACATTGACAGGCTAGCTGCCTTTTCTTCCACTAGCTTTGTAGATGTCGTTATAGCCGGGGAAAGAATTGAGAGCCTATTAAAGATGGGCAAAATTTCTGACAACGGTGCTAGCTCATCCAGCAATACAAGAAAGCCTTTTGTGGGCCCAAGAAGAACTGGTGAGACTAATGCTATCCATACCAGCAGGGGCAGACCCCAATATGTTCATAGGTCTGTGGCAGCAGTCACCATTCCCGCTCCAATTCATCCTCAACCGGCTTATCAACCACAACAACAAAATTACCAGCAACAAACTCAGTATCCACCTCAGAGAAATTATAACAACAACAACACCAGCAACAACAATCAGCAAAGACCATATCAACAGAGACCTTCTCAGGCCAATAGGGTGATCGATCCGATCCCTATGCCTTATGCCACATTACTGCCACAACTCCTAAAACTCAACCTAGTTGAGCTAAGGACATTGGCACCTCCAGATCCTGCCAGCCTACCCAGAAATTATGACGCCAGCGCCAGATGTGCTTTTCACTCAAATGCACCTGGCCATAGTACAGAAAAGTGTAGGGCCTTACATATGAAGGTACAGTACCTAGTGGATTCCAAGGCTCTAAACTTTGCACCACCACCAAATGTTAACAAGAACCCTATGCCACACCACGGAGGACCCAGAATCAATGCTATTGAAGAAGACAAGCTGTCTTACTTGATAACCAGTGTGGGTCAGATTCGGACACCCTTGGTAGAGATTAAAGCTCAACTCCTTGAATGTCAAATGTTCCCGGGATGTGAGCTAGGGTGTGCTTATTGCAACATTTCAGTGAATGGGTGTGATAACTTGAGGGATGGCATAGATGGTCTCATCCAGAGTGGCCTGCTTCAAATCACAACATCAATACCTACCAACCAAGCAATCTCCTTAACAACAGTTCCCGAGTCTTCTACAACTGCAACAACCGTTGTTCCAAACAACTCTTCAATCTCATCAACTAATGCTTCATCTATTACTTCAACGGACCAGATATCAACAAACATCCCTTCTACAACTTCAGCACCCCTTCATTCAGAATCTCCTACAACAACAACACCCATCCACTCAACAGTGTCTCCAACAACATCAACAGTAAACATTGAAAGTGTCTCAACAGTTGTAATTTATTATGATCCTGCAAATGATTATGCCTACAACTCACAAAATGCCACTCCTATCAGAGCACCAGTCACAATATACTATGATCCACAGACTATCATGGTCCCTTCTGCAGCTGCCATCAGTCCAGTCACTATCACAGTGCCTGGGCCAGTACCTTATGAAAGCAGTAATGCCGTCCCTTGGCATTACGGCTCCGATCTATACTGCGAAGGACAGAAAATCACTCTCGAATCATCAACTTCTTCACCACAAGTAGACAATGTGGGGGGAGGCGGAGGCTTCACTCGAAGCGGACGTCTCTTTGCCCCACAAATTCCAAGACCCAGTGCCGAAGCAGAAGCTGCCGCCAAGGCAAAAGAGAAGAGCATGGTGCAAGAAGAGCAAATTGTTAAAGAAGCTTTGAAAACACCTTTTGATCAAGAAGTTGATGAATTCATGAGAATCATCAAGAAAAGTGATTACAAGATAGTGGACCAGCTTCACCAGACGCCTTCCAAGATCTCCATTCTATCATTGCTTATGTGCTCCGAGGCTCATCGGAACGCACTACTAAAAGTCTTGCACGCAGCTTATGTGCCAGAAGAGATTACAGTCAATCAGTTGGAAGTTGTGGTTGGAAATGTTAATGCTAGTAATGGACTAGGATTTACCAACACTTATTTGACCACGGAAGGCCGCAATCACAACAAGGCTTTGCACATTACCATGGAGTGTAAGGGTGCAGTTCTTTCCCATGTGCTGGTAGACACAGGATCATCCCTCAATGTCTTACCTAAAAAAGCCCTTGTGAAGCTGGAGTATGAAGGATTGGCATTACGTCCTAGCAACTTAGTAGTGAGAGCCTTTGACGGTTCTAAGAGATCAGTTCTGGGAGAAATTGAGTTGCCTATAACGATTGGCCCACAAACTTTCAAAACGACCTTCTACGTGATTGACATTCAGCCTGCCTACAGCTGTTTGTTGGGTAGACCATGGATTCATACCGCTGGCGCAGTTACGTCTACCCTTCACCAGAAGTTAAAATTCGAGTGGGAGGGCCAAGTCGTTACTATCTGTGGGGAGGAGGATATTTTTGTTAGCCATCTGGCTACATACAAATACATTGAGATGGATGGGGAGATCCACGAAACGATGAGTCAAGGGTTTGAGGCCCTGAATATTAATGAAACCTCTGCTGTACTTGGGACTTCCATGACATCCTACCAACAAGCCAGGAAGGTTGTTGAGGAGGGGAATGCTCAAGGCTGGGGCAAGTTGTTGCCCGTAGAGAAGAAAGAGGATAGATTTGGGTTGGGTTACAAACCAACTCAACAAGATCAAGCAGAGGCTGCTAAGAAGCCCAACTTTGTTAGTGGGGGGATGCTCACCCCTGATGCTGTCAACAACTTGGAAGATGAGTCGGAAGATGAACGCAACCTGGAGAGCTGGATACGTCCAAGGATCCCGGGGAGCCGTATCTCAAACTGGTCTTCCCAGGAAATTATAAGAGTTACTCATGCAGAGTAATTATTATTTCCTGTATATTTTAAGCATGCATCAAGTCTTGCATCTTGCCCAAGATGACAAGACTCATTTTGTAATCGGGCCATCTGTAATTTTTGTGCAACAAGATTAATCAATGAAATATCAGACATCTTTTGCAAATGAGTCTTTTTCTTTTCTGCTCACTGTTTTTCCATTTTTCTTTTTGTACAAAAAAATAAATGGCAATGTTTTAAAAATGACAACTTTATTTCACTTTTCTAAACAAGGCTAAAATCAATCACTAAAATGAACAAACTGAACCCTTGCAGAGAGTGCCTTCCAGACTGCACCGACAACAGCACGGCTATGACTTCGTATGACTCTGACAATCCGATCAATCAAGCTGATGAAGGGGTTGAAGAAGATTACGAGCTTCCTGAAGAGCTAGCTAGGTTGTTGAGGCAAGAGGAAAAGGTTATCACTCCTCATCAGGAGGAGGTCGAAACAATTAATCTTGGTACAGATGAAGATGTGAAAGAGGTTAAAATCGGGGCCTGCTTACAAGACTCAGTGAAGAAGTGACTGATTAACCTGCTTCAGGAATATGTAGATGTGTTTGCTTGGTCTTACCAGGATATGCCAGGGTTGGACACCGATATCGTCATGCACAAGCTGCCTTTAAGAGAAGAATGCCCACCGGTTAAACAGAAACTGCGCCGTACTCGCCCGGACATGGCAATGAAGATCAAAGAAGAGGTACAAAAGCAGTGGGACGCCGGGTTCCTTGCTGTAACTAGCTATCCGCCGTGGGTTGCTAATATAGTACCTGTGCCTAAGAAAGACGGCAAGGTAAGGATGTGTGTTGACTACCGGGATCTGAATAGAGCCAGCCCGAAAGATGATTTCCCATTACCTCACATTGATGTATTGGTCGATAACACGGCTCAGTTCTCGGTATTCTCCTTCATGGACGGATTTTCAGGATACAATCAGATCAAAATGTCACCTGAAGACATGGAGAAGACAACCTTCATCACGCCCTGGGGCACGTTCTGTTACAAGGTGATGCCATTCGGACTGAAGAATGCTGGTGCAACATATCAACGGGCTATGGTAACATTATTCCACGATATGATCCATAAAGAAATCGAGTGTTATGTGGATGACATGATTGCCAAGTCCCTCATAGAAGAAGACCACCTGGTAAATCTGCTGAAGCTATTCAAGCGTCTGAGGAAGTACCAACTGAAGCTGAACCCCAACAAGTGCACATTCGGGGTGCGATCTGGTAAGCTGCTGGGTTTTATTGTAAGCGAGAAAGGGATTGAAGTGGACCCTGATAAGGTCAAAGCCATTAAAGAAATGCCTGCACCGAAGTCAGAAAAAGAAGTTCGAGGGTTTCTAGGTAGATTGAACTACATCTCAAGGTTCATATCTCACCTTACAGCAACCTGTGAACCCTTGTTCAAGTTGTTAAGAAAAGAACAGGCGGTCAGGTGGAACGAAGACTGCCAGAGGGCTTTTGACAAGATCAAAGAATACCTGCAAGAACCTCCAATCCTTATGCCTCCAGTCGAAGGAAGACCTCTTGAAATTCTGGTATGACAGACTTAGATGTCTAATATGATGTTGAAACATCTTATCTGTTACTTATAAACATGGTAAGGCATACATATCAGTACTTAAATAATTCTGATATATCAGAGTCAAACATGCTTCAGGATGTTGGGACATCTGATAGGACATTCAGTTCAGGTACTGCATAAAACATAAAAGATGTAAAGAACACAGAAGTTTGTTAACCCAGTTCAGTGTATAACCACACTTACATCTGGAGGCTACCAAGCCAGGAGGAAATCCACTATTAGTAATATTAATTCTAGACTTAAACCACCCTGTTTAATCTATCACTTAATACTTACCCAATGCAATTTCTACCTAAGACTCACTTAGATAAGAGTACCCTACTCACTCCCCCTCAATCACCCAGTGATCAAGTTTACAAGTTTAATTAAATTGAAGTCACACTTCAAACAAAAAACAGCTTGATCTTACTTCACAGTTTCAATCAAGTCACAAAACTTCTCTTGCTTACAAGCTTCGAGAATCACAAGTGAAACAGCCACAATAGAGTTCCTTGTTATGCAAGGCTTCCACAAGAACACAACCCTAATAATGTTTACATTTCCGGTTGATTGGGTTAATTCTAAACTAGGTTACAAGGTTTCTTTTATAACCTATTCCCAACTGGATTTGGGCCTAAACAACCACAACAATAGCTGCTACAAATATGCAGAAATATCTGCTACAAATATGCAGAAATATCTGCTACAAATATTCCAAAAGATCTTCAACTCCTAAAATATCTCTAAATATAGAAACCTATATTTTTCAATATTTGTCTTCAATTTAAATTGAGTCTTTAAGATCTTCTAGATCAGCACCACATATGATTGCATAATATCTCCAGAATATTCTGCATAATTCAGATCTGATAAATCCAATGTTATCACCTTGAATTAGGGTTTGTTACTTCCTAAATTCTAGGTGATTTTGTTCTTCTGATTAATCTGAATCTTCATAACAAAACTCCCTACAGATGCGCCTTGTTCTGTTTTTATCCATCCATAATTAATTCCAGATAACTCTCCTTAAATATCTCAAATCAGTTAGTCATTAATTAATTCTGGTAGCAGGTCTGAGATGTCTCAACATCTGTTGGGACATCCTGAAAAACTGAACTTACTTCATTTACTGATACAATGTCCTAACATCTGGTGTGACATCCTGATATCTTGACTTAAGTTCATTAACTGTTACTCTGTTTGACAGTGTCACAACATCTGGTGTGACATCCTGAACTAAGTTCCACACTTCTTGTTTGATATCTATATGTAACATATGACAGTAATGTTGTCATGACAGTTGCAGATGTTTCAACATTCTCTTTGACATCTGTCATGACATTTGCAGATGTTTCAACATTCTCTTTGACATCTGTCATGACATTTGCAGATGTTTCAGCATCTTCTTTGACATCTGTCTGTAGCATATGACAGTAATTCTGTCATGACATTTGCAGATGTTTCAACATCTTCTTTGACATCTGTCTGTAACATTCTGTCATGACATTTGCAGATACTTCAACATCTTCTTTGACATCTGACTGTGACAGATGACAACATCTGTTGGGACATCCTGAATTAAGTTCTTATACTCTGTTTGATAATGTCCCAACATCTGATAGGACATTCTGAACTGAATTCAACATCTTCTTTGACAACTTCCACATTTATCTGTGCCACCATGTCAGGACATCATGTTTGACATGTTCTTCCAGAATCTATACCATGTTAATATGGAACTTCTTATTCAACATTTTCCAGCCATATTAGTTTTACCAAACATAATGCCAATCATAGAATAATAGCATTAACAATCTCCCCCTTTGGCTTATTTTGGCTAAAACTAATTTACATACAGGTGTAGTAGTACCTTATGTAGAAGTTCCTTAACATCACATCTTCATATCAGACCTCACACTATTTCTCCCCCTTTTTAGCCATAAAAAGACAAAGGTACCATAATAAAAATAGAGGTATATAATCTCCATAAGCTTGAAACACACACAAGCTTCACAATTCCTCAAGAATCAAACATAAACTGCAAAGAGCAGCTTTATATAATATAGCCTTCTAGACTCTTAGGATTCTCCTTATCTGGTTAAGGTATTACTCCCCCTTAAAACCACAAAATCAAGTGCACATACTTGTAACACACTCCCCCTGTCTAGGATACTCCATGCTTCTCTGTACATTGATGAAAGGAAAACATAAGACGCATCTTCATGTCTTCAAGAGTTCACTCTCTGTTCAATTCCCAATCGAACACATTCACTTCTTGTACCAAAGCATACCTGATTCCTTTATGGGTTTGTAGTTACCACAGACTACACAAGATGAACATCTTCTAGCACACAGGTTATTGACACTAAGCCTTTACACACCAAAGGCCATACAATCCAAACTAATTATGAAATTAGAATGAATGTCCACAAACAAACTTCCAAGCAATCAATACCTGATATACTTCTGGTGGATCAACAGAGATGTGCTCTTCAGTTGAGGCCTTGTGCTGGTCCTCAGATGTTTCAACATCTATTGGGACATCCTGTTGAGCAGAAGTGTCCTTTGCAGCCTGAGTTTGTTGATCTTCTTGTGGGGCTGGCATAGTGTTCAGAGGGAAAGATATGCCACTTACCATTCTTTGCTCAGATAGAATCTTGGTAACCAACTCCTTTATGGAATCATCCACAAATTCAGAAGCTTTTGGAGTGTTGTACAATGGTGAAGGTATGCCTTTGGTCTTGCTGAAAACTTGATCTTTTTGGAGTTCTTGGCTTTTTAGCATGAGGAACACTTCCAGTCTCTTCTACATGTTTCTTCCAATATAGATCATCTACTTCATCATTCTCCCATATGATTAGGTAGTCTAATAATAGAAACCATGTAGATAAACACCCCATATAATGTACTAACACTTAGTTAGAACATTTTTCATACACCAAGACCTTATCACCATGATCCTAGATGTGCTCCACCAACTGGACTTACTATAGCATAGTAATCCATGAACTGAAAATCTTCAACCACACTGTGCCACCAGTTAGAATCAGAAATCCAGAAAGAGTGATAAACTCTCATCCACCTTCAAGAAGAATAAATCCTCTTGAGTCTTCAACTCATCACTCCTCTGCCCAAGAGCAATTTGTTCCAAGACAATCCTCAAGAACAACCAGCTGCCACACTCTGATTATCTTGATTCTTCGAATCCACTTTAAAGATCAACCAATTACCACATATTGATAACCTCCTTTATGAATCCTCATATGAAAAAGCCAATTGCCACTTTTGTCTTCTTCACGTTTATAGAACAAGAGTTCCATGCTCTCATAGACTTGATTTATCCACCAAGTTTGAGTAAACAACCTCCATTCTATTGGTTTTGCAGAAGTTCTTACCAATAACACATATTGATGAGAAACTTCCAATGTTTCTCCAAAGTCTTCAAACCTGCCACTGTCTGATTATTCAGAAGGAATAGTTAAGAACTGCACCTCATAACTATACCAAGGATGCCACCTTTCATTGAGAAAGGCAGTCTTAACAAATTTATGATATCCCCACCTATCTTAACTCCATGATGAGCATTCTGGACTACACCTAGATCAGAAATAAACCAATCCAAGTGGTCATTATGATATGTTCATGGTCTTTCATCTCCATCTTCAGAATCAATAATGTCCAGACCAGTTCTTTCCAAGAAACTTTCCAGAAATACATAACTCCTGTCACACAAGACTGAAGCCAATACTACATCTTATGCAATACCTCACCCATGATTCTGCACAAACTCTGATGATAAGATGTTCCAACATCTGTTTGAACATCACCAATCTTGAATCACAAGGATAATCAATCAAATATTTGTGAACTCCACAAACAACAATTGATCTTAAATCCTTGTATAATACCTTATCAGATAGTTCTACATAATCTGATCTTTTAATTTTGAAGGATTTTAAGGTTAGCTCCAGATAAGATTAGCAAGATCTCCTCATGTCATGGATAACCAATACTCCAGCTGAGCATAAACTCCATTAATTCTCAATTTCACACCCCTGATGAACATACAAAGAGCACAACCGATAAATATCCATACTTGATTTTATATCCCAAAACAGATGCTCTTAGTTTGCTTGCTACAAAGGGTTCATACTGCCACTATCCATGACTAGTAGTGGAAGAGACTACCAGTTCAACAACCATTCTGATCAGACTTCTCAATCTGATATTCTTCCCTTTCTTCTAGCAATTATTGGTCACATTGCTAGCTTTAATCATGACCAAAGTCATGCATTTATCACCCACATTTGTAAATACATTTAGAAGCTTTTTCATCTTCAGATTCATCATCAGATTCATTAGTATTCTGAGCAACCTCTTCCAGCTCCAGCCTTTGAATTACTTCCTCAAGCTTTTTCTTGCTAGCATCCAGCTTTTTACAAGTGTTTTTCAGATCTGCAATCAAGACAGCTTTGGATATGGGAGTCTTTGCTTTTGAAGGTCCAGCAGATGTCCTAGTGGAAGCTCCAACATCAGCAGCATGATGGCTCAAGAAAAGTTTGTAATGGAAGTCCAGAGGACTTTTTCTTTTGCATACTGAATCCTTCTCAGTGAGGATACCTGGATACTGGCTTAGTATGATTCCACATAGCAGAGAGGGAAAAGCAATGGGAAGCTTTGTTGCAGATGTTCCAGCATGTTTCAATGTCTGATCCAAAATATAAGCCCCAAAGTCCAGCTTTGCTTGGGTGCCCACAGCATATATGAACCTGCTCAATTCAGTTGCTATTGAGGAGGTATGGTTGGTAGGGACCCAATTTGAAGTGCCAATCCTATGCAGCATTGCATACTTCCTTGTCAGCAAGCTAACAGAAAGTTTCCCCTTGACTGGCCAAGCTTTGAATTGATTAGCAGTGATGACTTTGCACACTTGTTTATTTGTCTTTCCCAGCTCATTAGGTCCATCAGATTCTCTTCCTAGATAGTGGTTGATAACCCTAGGATAGAATTCCACACATCTCCCTCTTACATACACCTTTCTAAAGTCATCTGATTTACCATCAGCACAGTCCTCTTGTAGGTTGACAATGAATTCTTTGACTAGCAGCTCATAGCAAGGTGAAAAGTTTGATACTGTTTTGAATAAACCAGCAGAAGAAATTAGGTTGATTACCTTAGTGCACTCAAGTGTATTACTGCCTAGCTCTCTTTCAAGTGCTACCCTTCTTTGGTATACAAATTTCCATCTGCTCACACTTGACACATGATGGAATGAAACATTGTCCAGAGGAGCTTCTGGAACAGCAGAGGTGGACCTTGATGGTGCTGGTTTCTTCTTTGGTTGGGATGTTGGGACATCCTCTTCAACATATGAATCTGGTGGAGTTACAGCTTTCCTCTTTTGGGTATTCACCTTGTCTTTCTTTGGAGTAGGCTGCTTCTTTTCAGGAGTTGAATGTCCTGCAGTCTTCTTTTCCTTTCTAGCCCTAAGCCTTTTGGCTATGCTAGGGTCCACAGAAGCAATGATCTCTGTGACAGAGTCATTATCTAAGTCTTCAACATGTAGCATAGATGCCTCCTCTTCCAGGTTAGGAGTAGGTTCCAAACATATGTGATCATCACACATTTGTCTAGCACCCAAAGCATCCATCATGTTAGCAGGATATCACACCAGTTTCCTTCTTCTGGAACACAAAACTAAGCTTGGTTCTGAAACATTATTGCTTTCAAGATTACTATCTTTTCTTCAATCAGCTCCAACTGAAGTGCTATAACATTATGAAAGATACTTTGCACACATACAATAGACAGTAGCATCTCAAGAAGTATTCAGCTTCATAGCTTCAGAGAAAAAAAAACAATCTTTTAGGTCTTTGATTCAACATTTACCATATACTGTTGATGTGTAGTGTGGTGTCAAGCCATTAGGATTGACATATCAATTCAGCTTCTTTCTTGATGAAACTTCCTTCAGTTCATGATTTAGACAATCATAAACATGTATCTTCACAAGAGAGATTTTCTCCAGCTATACCTAAACAACATAGGACACCATAACCAGGAAGAATATCCTCATTAGGTTACCATAAATAAGCTTAAGAGATAACTTATCAAGATTTTCACTCCCGCATGAAAGATTTGATAATTATACTCTTTTGTTTTGGCTCCAACCTCTTCTTTCATCAAGAACCACACTATTCTGAACTAAGTTTCTTCCAGTTCTGTAATCACATGATAGAACATCAAACTTGACATTATGAACTGAAGCTTTGCAACAACCTTTGTATGATGTATTGGGGAACCACTATCAGACATAGCACATCATAAATAATAGAGCAATTCCTTGGAGATAAATAAACTTTTCCACAGTAAGATCCTCCAAAAGATATTGAAACACAATGTCAAGACATCTTATCTGACATCAGCAACCCTATGTGAATACAACACCATTATATCATATGATGAATAGTCCATCCTCCACTTCTAGGGACCATTCAAACACCAATATGAATCTCTCAAGTTCCAACAGCTCTTCATTATATCATCCTTCTTCCTTTACCATGAACCAGAAAGTATCTCCCTTAGATCTCATCCAGAAACAGACCAGGATGCCTGCTCTGATACCAATTGAAATTCTGGTATGACAGACTCAGATGTCTAATATGATGTTGAAACATCTTATCTGTTACTTATAAACATGGTAAGGCATACATATCAGTACTTAAATAATTCTGATATATCAGAGTCAAACATGCTTCAGGATGTTGGGACATCTGATAGGACATTCAGTTCAGGTACTGCATAAAACATAAAAGATGTAAAGAACACAGAAGTTTGTTAACCCAATTCAGTGTATAACCACACTTACATCTGGAGGCTACCAAGCCAGGAGGAAATCCACTATTAGTAATATTAATTCTAGACTTAAACCACCCTGTTTAATCTATCACTTAATACTTACCCAATGCAATTTCTACCTAAGACTCACTTAGATAAGAGTACCCTACTCACTCCCCCTCAATCACCCAGTGATCAAGTTTACAAGTTTAATTAAATTGAAGTCACACTTCAAACAAAAAACAGCTTGATCTTACTTCACAGTTTCAATCAAGTCACAAAACTTCTCTTGCTTACAAGCTTCGAGAATCACAAGTGAAACAGCCACAATAGAGTTCCTTGTTATGCAAGGCTTCCACAAGAACACAACCCTAATAATGTTTACATTTCCGGTTGATTGGGTTAATTCTAAACTAGGTTACAAGGTTTCTTTTATAACCTATTCCCAACTGGATTTGGGCCTAAACAACCACAACAATAGCTGCTACAAATATGCAGAAATATCTGCTACAAATATGCAGAAATATCTGCTACAAATATTCCAAAAGATCTTCAACTCCTAAAATATCTCTAAATATAGAAACCTATATTTTTCAATATTTGTCTTCAATTTAAATTGAGTCTTTAAGATCTTCTAGATCAGCACCACATATGATTGCATAATATCTCCAGAATATTCTGCATAATTCAGATCTGATAAATCCAATGTTATCACCTTGAATTAGGGTTTGTTACTTCCTAAATTCTAGGTGATTTTGTTCTTCTGATTAATCTGAATCTTCATAACAAAACTCCCTACAGATGCGCCTTGTTCTGTTTTTATCCATCCATAATTAATTCCAGATAACTCTCCTTAAATATCTCAAATCAGTTAGTCATTAATTAATTCTGGTAGCAGGTCTGAGATGTCTCAACATCTGTTGGGACATCCTGAAAAACTGAACTTACTTCATTTACTGATACAATGTCCTAACATCTGGTGTGACATCCTGATATCTTGACTTAAGTTCATTAACTGTTACTCTGTTTGACAGTGTCACAACATCTGGTGTGACATCCTGAACTAAGTTCCACACTTCTTGTTTGATATCTATATGTAACATATGACAGTAATGTTGTCATGACAGTTGCAGATGTTTCAACATTCTCTTTGACATCTGTCATGACATTTGCAGATGTTTCAACATTCTCTTTGACATCTGTCATGACATTTGCAGATGTTTCAGCATCTTCTTTGACATCTGTCTGTAGCATATGACAGTAATTCTGTCATGACATTTGCAGATGTTTCAACATCTTCTTTGACATCTGTCTGTAACATTCTGTCATGACATTTGCAGATACTTCAACATCTTCTTTGACATCTGACTGTGACAGATGACAACATCTGTTGGGACATCCTGAATTAAGTTCTTATACTCTGTTTGATAATGTCCCAACATCTGATAGGACATTCTGAACTGAATTCAACATCTTCTTTGACAACTTCCACATTTATCTGTGCCACCATGTCAGGACATCATGTTTGACATGTTCTTCCAGAATCTATACCATGTTAATATGGAACTTCTTATTCAACATTTTCCAGCCATATTAGTTTTACCAAACATAATGCCAATCATAGAATAATAGCATTAACAATCTCCCCCTTTGGCTTATTTTGGCTAAAACTAATTTACATACAGGTGTAGTAGTACCTTATGTAGAAGTTCCTTAACATCACATCTTCATATCAGACCTCACACTATTTCTCCCCCTTTTTAGCCATAAAAAGACAAAGGTACCATAATAAAAATAGAGGTATATAATCTCCATAAGCTTGAAACACACACAAGCTTCACAATTCCTCAAGAATCAAACATAAACTGCAAAGAGCAGCTTTATATAATATAGCCTTCTAGACTCTTAGGATTCTCCTTATCTGGTTAAGGTATTACTCCCCCTTAAAACCACAAAATCAAGTGCACATACTTGTAACACACTCCCCCTGTCTAGGATACTCCATGCTTCTCTGTACATTGATGAAAGGAAAACATAAGACGCATCTTCATGTCTTCAAGAGTTCACTCTCTGTTCAATTCCCAATCGAACACATTCACTTCTTGTACCAAAGCATACCTGATTCCTTTATGGGTTTGTAGTTACCACAGACTACACAAGATGAACATCTTCTAGCACACAGGTTATTGACACTAAGCCTTTACACACCAAAGGCCATACAATCCAAACTAATTATGAAATTAGAATGAATGTCCACAAACAAACTTCCAAGCAATCAATACCTGATATACTTCTGGTGGATCAACAAAGATGTGCTCTTCAGTTGAGGCCTTGTGCTGGTCCTCAGATGTTTCAACATCTATTGGGACATCCTGTTGAGCAGAAGTGTCCTTTGCAGCCTGAGTTTGTTGATCTTCTTGTGGGGCTGGCATAGTGTTCAGAGGGAAAGATATGCCACTTACCATTCTTTGCTCAGATAGAATCTTGGTAACCAACTCCTTTATGGAATCATCCACAAATTCAGAAGCTTTTGGAGTGTTGTACAATGGTGAAGGTATGCCTTTGGTCTTGCTGAAAACTTGATCTTTTTGGAGTTCTTGGCTTTTTAGCATGAGGAACACTTCCAGTCTCTTCTACATGTTTCTTCCAATATAGATCATCTACTTCATCATTCTCCCATATGATTAGGTAGTCTAATAATAGAAACCATGTAGATAAACACCCCATATAATGTACTAACACTTAGTTAGAACATTTTTCATACACCAAGACCTTATCACCATGATCCTAGATGTGCTCCACCAACTGGACTTACTATAGCATAGTAATCCATGAACTGAAAATCTTCAACCACACTGTGCCACCAGTTAGAATCAGAAATCCAGAAAGAGTGATAAACTCTCATCCACCTTCAAGAAGAATAAATCCTCTTGAGTCTTCAACTCATCACTCCTCTGCCCAAGAGCAATTTGTTCCAAGACAATCCTCAAGAACAACCAGCTGCCACACTCTGATTATCTTGATTCTTCGAATCCACTTTAAAGATCAACCAATTACCACATATTGATAACCTCCTTTATGAATCCTCATATGAAAAAGCCAATTGCCACTTTTGTCTTCTTCACGTTTATAGAACAAGAGTTCCATGCTCTCATAGACTTGATTTATCCACCAAGTTTGAGTAAACAACCTCCATTCTATTGGTTTTGCAGAAGTTCTTACCAATAACACATATTGATGAGAAACTTCCAATGTTTCTCCAAAGTCTTCAAACCTGCCACTGTCTGATTATTCAGAAGGAATAGTTAAGAACTGCACCTCATAACTATACCAAGGATGCCACCTTTCATTGAGAAAGGCAGTCTTAACAAATTTATGATATCCCCACCTATCTTAACTCCATGATGAGCATTCTGGACTACACCTAGATCAGAAATAAACCAATCCAAGTGGTCATTATGATATGTTCATGGTCTTTCATCTCCATCTTCAGAATCAATAATGTCCAGACCAGTTCTTTCCAAGAAACTTTCCAGAAATACATAACTCCTGTCACACAAGACTGAAGCCAATACTACATCTTATGCAATACCTCACCCATGATTCTGCACAAACTCTGATGATAAGATGTTCCAACATCTGTTTGAACATCACCAATCTTGAATCACAAGGATAATCAATCAAATATTTGTGAACTCCACAAACAACAATTGATCTTAAATCCTTGTATAATACCTTATCAGATAGTTCTACATAATCTGATCTTTTAATTTTGAAGGATTTTAAGGTTAGCTCCAGATAAGATTAGCAAGATCTCCTCATGTCATGGATAACCAATACTCCAGCTGAGCATAAACTCCATTAATTCTCAATTTCACACCCCTGATGAACATACAAAGAGCACAACCGATAAATATCCATACTTGATTTTATATCCCAAAACAGATGCTCTTAGTTTGCTTGCTACAAAGGGTTCATACTGCCACTATCCATGACTAGTAGTGGAAGAGACTACCAGTTCAACAACCATTCTGATCAGACTTCTCAATCTGATATTCTTCCCTTTCTTCTAGCAATTATTGGTCACATTGCTAGCTTTAATCATGACCAAAGTCATGCATTTATCACCCACATTTGTAAATACATTTAGAAGCTTTTTCATCTTCAGATTCATCATCAGATTCATTAGTATTCTGAGCAACCTCTTCCAGCTCCAGCCTTTGAATTACTTCCTCAAGCTTTTTCTTGCTAGCATCCAGCTTTTTGTAAGTGTTTTTCAGATCTGCAATCAAGACAGCTTTGGATATGGGAGTCTTTGCTTTTGAAGGTCCAGCAGATGTCCTAGTGGAAGCTCCAACATCAGCAGCATGATGGCTCAAGAAAAGTTTGTAATGGAAGTCCAGAGGACTTTTTCTTTTGCATACTGAATCCTTCTCAGTGATGATACCTGGATACTGGCTTAGTATGATTCCACATAGCAGAGAGGGAAAAGCAATGGGAAGCTTTGTTGCAGATGTTCCAGCATGTTTCAATGTCTGATCCAAAATATAAGCCCCAAAGTCCAGCTTTGCTTGGGTGCCCACAGCATATATGAACCTGCTCAATTCAGTTGCTATTGAGGAGGTATGGTTGGTAGGGACCCAATTTGAAGTGCCAATCCTATGCAGCATTGCATACTTCCTTGTCAGCAAGCTAACAGAAAGTTTCCCCTTGACTGGCCAAGCTTTGAATTGATTAGCAGTGATGACTTTGCACACTTGTTTATTTGTCTTTCCCAGCTCATTAGGTCCATCAGATTCTCTTCCTAGATAGTGGTTGATAACCCTAGGATAGAATTCCACACATCTCCCTCTTACATACACCTTTCTAAAGTCATCTGATTTACCATCAGCACAGTCCTCTTGTAGGTTGACAATGAATTCCTTGACTAGCAGCTCATAGCAAGGTGAAAAGTTTGATACTGTTTTGAATAAACCAGCAGAAGAAATTAGGTTGATTACCTTAGTGCACTCAAGTGTATTACTGCCTAGCTCTCTTTCAAGTGCTACCCTTCTTTGGTATACAAATTTCCATCTGCTCACACTTGACACATGATGGAATGAAACATTGTCCAGAGGAGCTTCTGGAACAGCAGAGGTGGACCTTGATGGTGCTGGTTTCTTCTTTGGTTGGGATGTTGGGACATCCTCTTCAACATCTGAATCTGGTGGAGTTACAGCTTTCCTCTTTTGGGTATTCACCTTGTCTTTCTTTGGAGTAGGCTGCTTCTTTTCAGGAGTTGAATGTCCTGCAGTCTTCTTTTCCTTTCTAGCCCTAAGCCTTTTGGCTATGCTAGGGTCCACAGAAGCAATGATCTCTGTGACAGAGTCATTATCTAAGTCTTCAACATGTAGCATAGATGCCTCCTCTTCCAGGTTAGGAGTAGGTTCCAAACATATGTGATCATCACACATTTGTCTAGCACCCAAAGCATCCATCATGTTAGCAGGATATCACACCAGTTTCCTTCTTCTGGAACACAAAACTAAGCTTGGTTCTGAAACATTATTGCTTTCAAGATTACTATCTTTTCTTCAATCAGCTCCAACTGAAGTGCTATAACATTATGAAAGATACTTTGCACACATACAATAGACAGTAGCATCTCAAGAAGTATTCAGCTTCATAGCTTCAGAGGAAAAAAAACAATCTTTTAGGTCTTTGATTCAACATTTACCATATACTGTTGATGTGTAGTGTGGTGTCAAGCCATTAGGATTGACATATCAATTCAGCTTCTTTCTTGATGAAACTTCCTTCAGTTCATGATTTAGACAATCATAAACATGTATCTTCACAAGAGAGATTTTCTCCAGCTATACCTAAACAACATAGGACACCATAACCAGGAAGAATATCCTCATTAGGTTACCATAAATAAGCTTAAGAGATAACTTATCAAGATTTTCACTCCCGCATGAAAGATTTGATAATTATACTCTTTTGTTTTGGCTCCAACCTCTTCTTTCATCAAGAACCACACTATTCTGAACTAAGTTTCTTCCAGTTCTGTAATCACATGATAGAACATCAAACTTGACATTATGAACTGAAGCTTTGCAACAACCTTTGTATGATGTATTGGGGAACCACTATCAGACATAGCACATCATAAATAATAGAGCAATTCCTTGGAGATAAATAAACTTTTCCACAGTAAGATCCTCCAAAAGATATTGAAACACAATGTCAAGACATCTTATCTGACATCAGCAACCCTATGTGAATACAACACCATTATATCATATGATGAATAGTCCATCCTCCACTTCTAGGGACCATTCAAACACCAATATGAATCTCTCAAGTTCCAACAGCTCTTCATTATATCATCCTTCTTCCTTTACCATGAACCAGAAAGTATCTCCCTTAGATCTCATCCAGAAACAGACCAGGATGCCTGCTCTGATACCAATTGAAATTCTGGTATGACAGACTCAGATGTCTAATATGATGTTGAAACATCTTATCTGTTACTTATAAACATGGTAAGGCATACATATCAGTACTTAAATAATTCTGATATATCAGAGTCAAACATGCTTCAGGATGTTGGGACATCTGATAGGACATTCAGTTCAGGTACTGCATAAAACATAAAAGATGTAAAGAACACAGAAGTTTGTTAACCCAGTTCAGTGTATAACCACACTTACATCTGGAGGCTACCAAGCCAGGAGGAAATCCACTATTAGTAATATTAATTCTAGACTTAAACCACCCTGTTTAATCTATCACTTAATACTTACCCAATGCAATTTCTACCTAAGACTCACTTAGATAAGAGTACCCTACTCACTCCCCCTCAATCACCCAGTGATCAAGTTTACAAGTTTAATTAAATTGAAGTCACACTTCAAACAAAAAACAGCTTGATCTTACTTCACAGTTTCAATCAAGTCACAAAACTTCTCTTGCTTACAAGCTTCGAGAATCACAAGTGAAACAGCCACAATAGAGTTCCTTGTTATGCAAGGCTGCCACAAGAACACAACCCTAATAATGTTTACATTTCCGGTTGATTGGGTTAATTCTAAACTAGGTTACAAGGTTTCTTTTATAACCTATTCCCAACTGGATTTGGGCCTAAACAACCACAACAATAGCTGCTACAAATACGCAGAAATATCTGCTACAAATATGCAGAAATATCTGCTACAAATATTCCAAAAGATCTTCAACTCCTAAAATATCTCTAAATATAGAAACCTATATTTTTCAATATTTGTCTTCAATTTAAATTGAGTCTTTAAGATCTTCTAGATCAGCACCACATATGATTGCATAATATCTCCAGAATATTCTGCATAATTCAGATCTGATAAATCCAATGTTATCACCTTGAATTAGGGTTTGTTACTTCCTAAATTCTAGGTGATTTTGTTCTTCTGATTAATCTGAATCTTCATAACAAAACTCCCTACAGATGCGCCTTGTTCTGTTTTTATCCATCCATAATTAATTCCAGATAACTCTCCTTAAATATCTCAAATCAGTTAGTCATTAATTAATTCTGGTAGCAGGTCTGAGATGTCTCAACATCTGTTGGGACATCCTGAAAAACTGAACTTACTTCATTTACTGATACAATGTCCTAACATCTGGTGTGACATCCTGATATCTTGACTTAAGTTCATTAACTGTTACTCTGTTTGACAGTGTCACAACATCTGGTGTGACATCCTGAACTAAGTTCCACACTTCTTGTTTGATATCTATATGTAACATATGACAGTAATGTTGTCATGACAGTTGCAGATGTTTCAACATTCTCTTTGACATCTGTCATGACATTTGCAGATGTTTCAACATTCTCTTTGACATCTGTCATGACATTTGCAGATGTTTCAGCATCTTCTTTGACATCTGTCTGTAGCATATGACAGTAATTCTGTCATGACATTTGCAGATGTTTCAACATCTTCTTTGACATCTGTCTGTAACATTCTGTCATGACATTTGCAGATACTTCAACATCTTCTTTGACATCTGACTGTGACATATGACAACATCTGTTGGGACATCCTGAATTAAGTTCTTATACTCTGTTTGATAATGTCCCAACATCTGATAGGACATTCTGAACTGAATTCAACATCTTCTTTGACAACTTCCACATTTATCTGTGCCACCATGTCAGGACATCATGTTTGACATGTTCTTCCAGAATCTATACCATGTTAATATGGAACTTCTTATTCAACATTTTCCAGCCATATTAGTTTTACCAAACATAATGCCAATCATAGAATAATAGCATTAACACCTCTGATAATGTACTTGACAGTATTAGAAGAGTCAATGGGGTGTGTGCTGGGCCAGCATGACGAGTCTGGTCGAAAAGAGTATGCAATATACTACCTGAGCAAAAAGTTTACCGACTGTGAACAATGTTATTCACTGCTCGAGAAAACTTGCTGTGCTTTAGCGTGGGCTGCTCGCCGACTGAGACAGTATATGTTGACTCACACTACCTTATTGATATCCAAAATGGACCCAGTTAAGTACATATTCGAGAAGCCAGCTCTTACTGGACGGGTTGCAAGATGGCAAATGATTCTCACAGAATATGACATTCAGTACACATCTCAGAAAGCCATCAAGGGTAGTGTATTGTCTGAATATCTTGCTGAGCAACCTATTGATGACTACCAGCCTATGAGATTTGACTTCCCTGATGAAGACATCATGTTCATAAAAGCGAAAGATCATGAAGAGCCTATTCACACTGAAGGGCCTGACCCGGAAGAAGAATGGACTATGATGTTTGATGGGGCTGTTAATATGAATGGTCGTGGTGTTGGTGCAGTACTCATTACACCTAAGGGAGTTCACATGCCTTTCTCGGCAAAACTCACCTTTAATTGCACTAACAACGAAGCTGAATACGAAGCTTGCATTATGGGACTTGAAGAGGCCATCGACCTCAGGATCAAGACATTGACTGTATTCGGGGATTCAGCTCTGGTAGTTAATCAAACCAACGGCAAATGGTACACCCACCAGGATCATCTGATACCTTACAGGGATTATACAAGAAGGTTATTGACTTTCTTCACAACGGTCAAGCTTGAGTATATCCCTCGGGACGAGAATCAGTTTGCAGATGCTCTGGCTACCATTTCGTCAATGATCAAAGTTCAAGCTGCCAACTTTGTGCCTCGGATTTCAGTGTCCAGACTCGACAGACCAGCATATGTATTTGCAGCAGATATTGTCAAAGATGATAAGCCTTGGTTCCATGACATTAAGTGTTTCTTGGAGGATCAAACATACCCATCTGGGGCATCTTCCAATGATAAGAAGACTTTGAGAAGGCTTGCTGGTAGTTTCTTTCTGAACACTGATGGTTCCCTATACAAGAGAAACTTTGATATGGTACTCCTCAGATGCGTTGATAGAACAGAAGCAGACTTGTTGATGCACGAAGTGCACGAAGGATCCTTTGGTACCCATGCGGGAGGGCATGCCATGGCTAAAAAGTTGCTAAGATCAGGTTATTACTGGATCACAATGGATGCCGACTGTTGTGCCTATGCCAGGAAATGCCATAAATGCCAGATCTATGCGGATAAGGTGCATGTGCCTCCCAATCCTTTGAATATAATGTCTTCACCCTGGCCCTTTGCCATGTGGGGCATTGATATGATTGGCAAGATCGAGCCGACTGCTTCAAACGGCCACAGATTCATCTTGGTAGCCATTGACTATTTTACCAAGTGGGTTGAAGCAGCTTCTTATGCCAATGTTACAAGACAAGTGGTAGCCCGGTTCCTGAAGAGAGATATCATCTGTCGATATGGAGTTCCCGAGCGAATCATTACTGATAATGGTTCCAACCTAAACAACAAAATGATGGCAGAGCTATGCCGGGACTTCAAGATCCAACACCACAATTCTTCTCCTTACAGGCCAAAGATGAATGGCGCTGTTGAGGCGGCTAATAAAAATATCAAGAAGATTGTGCAGAAGATGGTAGTCACCTACAAAGACTGGCATGAAATGCTACCATTTGCCTTGCATGGGTACCGCACATCAATCAGAACATCCACTGGGGCAACACCGTATCAGCTTGTGTATGGTATGGAGGCAGTCCTACCTGTTGAAGTTGAATTACCCTCTTTGCGGGTATTGATGGATGTTAAGCTGAACGAAGCAGAATGGGTACGGTCCCGATATGAACAACTGAGTCTGATTGGAGAGAAAAGATTGGCCGCAATCTGTCATGGGCAGCTATATCAGAAAAGAATGAAGAAAGCCTTCGATCAGAAAGTCAGGCACCGAGAGTACCAAGTAGGAGATCTTGTGCTGAAGAGAATCCTCCCTCCTCATACTGACCACAGGGGCAAATGGACTCCGAACTATGAAGGACCATTCGTGGTAAAGAAAGTTTTCTCCGGTGGAGCACTGATGCTCAGCACCATGGATGGCGAAGACTTCCCGTCCCCTGTGAATTCAGATGCAGTTAAAAAATACTTCGCATAAAAATGACCCGCTGGACATAAAAACAGAATGTATGTCCAGGCAAAAATAGGGCATCCCGGCAAGTCAAAAACAGAATAAAAGACTTGGGCAAAAATAAGGGAAATATAAAAAGAAAAATGTACACCCGCTGAGTTGAAAAGCCGCATTGGACAACTCAGGCAAAAATGGGTATCTCTATGGATTGAAAACCCGAAAGGGCGATCCATGCAAAATAAGGGAATAAGCGAACAACTGCACTCTGAATTCATCTGTATCACCTACAACTTGGTAAACCTCGAAAGGATCAAGCTTCTGTCAGAATCAGCCTTCTTCAGAAAGCAAAACGAGAAGAACGTCAAATGTCATACGAGTCATAGCAAAAGAGGAAGCTCCTTAAAGCGTCGTCAACATTGCCAGCATTTTGTTTCTCAATTTGTAACAATCTCCTCATTTTAGGGGATATGTTTCTCTGACTGTATCTTGCCAATTCAGGGCACATGAATTAATAAAAACAAATTTTCAGTCAAGTTTCACCTCGTACACTTCATTTGCAAAGAATGTCTGATATCTTTAAAATACTGATTGCATGAATACAGATGCTTATCCTCAAAAAGATAAAAACTATGTACTTGCAGGAGATATACTTACTCTCAGAAGTGTCTAACTCCTATGACGGAATCCGGTAAGGGATACCTCGGGATCACTTGTGCGTTTCCCTATCTTTGCAGGATTGCAGGTATCCAAAACGCAACTCGGGGCATGAAAGCTTCATCCCGGCAAACTGACAAATCAACACTCAGTCTTAGCACCCAAAGTGTTCTCTCCCCAGCTGAGTCTTCACTTGCTATTTCTCCCCAGCCGAGGTGCCAACCATTCTTCCTCCTCAGCTAAGTACAAAAGCCAGGGAACTGCTTCCCCACAGAGTCTCAGCCTCTATCCAGAAGAGCAACACACGAAGGAATCACAACAGAGTGAAGAAAGCTCCTACAAACCCCAGCTGGGTCCCTCATTTACAGGAATAGGTCTATCATCGACCAATTTCCCCAAGCAGAATCGTTTCATCAGATCTACCAACGATCTCATCCCCAGCTTGGATGTTCACTTCAAACAGATCGACCAGAGATCTTCAACAGCGGGACCCGAATCCCGGATTGGTGTCTTTTTCATAATCATGGCATTTAAATCATATTCACCCCACAAAGCGTAGCATTCCGTTTAATACGGAGCATTACGGCAAAAATCAAACATGTAGCATAATCATAAGTCATGGTCTGAATCAAATACATGTGAATATTAACAATCCATCAGCAATATACAGAATACCCCCCAGATTCCCCAGCAAAAGCAGTTGCCTCACACTCACAAGATATCAGTATACACTCCTTGTGACACCCGTCCGTGTCATATCCCCAGTAGAAAGCCAAAGCATCCCCCTTTGCACTCACAGATACTTATATATACAATTCCTTGACATCCGTCCATGTCATTTTCCCAGCACAGTAATCTGAAACACTTTGTATACCAGATACTTGTTTATACTATACTTTTCTCCTTTTGACACTCGTCCGTGTCACTTTCCCCAGCAGGTTGAACACTCAAATATATATTACTCATACTTTTCACTCTCATTTCACTTATACAGATACTCGTATGTATCTTATATACACCATTTACATCCCCGCAGATTCGACACTCGTCCGTGTTCTTTGTTAACCAGTTGGTACTCGTCTGTACCATCATCTCAGAACATGCGTCAAGCGTTTGTTTCTACTTGATACTCGTCCGTATCATAGTCTTAAGGATGCTCGTCCGCATCTTTAATCCATACACCGTGTCAAACACTTTTGTTTTCTTGAATATAGATACTCGTCTGTGTCTACTATTCCCCAGAAGAGTCCCCTCGGATTCAACACTCGTCTGTGTTCCTTGTTAACCAGTTGATACTCGTCTGTATCATCATCTCTGAACACATGTCGGTATTTGTTTCTACCTGATACTCGTCCGTATCATAGTCTTAAGGATGCTCATCCGCATCTTTAATCTATACACATCTAAACACTTATACCTTTTATTTCTTGGATATAAACACTCGTCCGTGTTTACTATTCCCCAGTAGATCGCCCACAAAGCAATTTTCTTTTGTTATCTGGAGTTCGTCCTACGTCATGATAAACCTTGAGAGCAGCCGTCCCCTGCAAGGTGGTCGTCCTCCACCTCTTGATGGTCGTCCTCCATCATGCTCGTTCGATGGCCGTCCCCATCGTTGATTTTCTATCCGACATTCGTCCTGTGTCGTGATATTTAGCAGTCGTCCCCTGCTAGGTGATCGTCCTTCACCTTTTTGATGATTGTCCTTCATCATTTTATCCAATGGCTGTCCCCATTGTTGATTTTGGTTATCTGACATTCGTCCTATGTCATGATAAACCTCGAGAGCAGCTGTCCCCTGCTAGGTGGTCGTCCTCCACCTCTTGATGATCGTCTTTCATCATGCTCGTCCGATGACCGTCCCCATCGTTGACCTTTTATCCGGCATTCGTCCTATGTCGCGATATTTTCGGCAGCCGTACCCTGCCAGGTGGTCGTCCTCCACCTTAGATGATCATCCCTCATCTTATCCCCAACAGAGCAGCCGTCCCCTGCTAGGTGATCTTCCTTCACCTTTGATGACCGTACCTCATCATCTGTTTATTTCATTTATTCTTTAACCCGATGGCCGTCCCCGTCGTGGTCCCTTTTCTTTTTTAGCCCGATGGCCGTCCCCATCGTTGGTTACTTTATGAACTTGATGGCCGTCCCCGTCATGTTTCATTAATCCTCAGAGAATCTCACAGCTTTACTTGATGGCCATCCCCATCATAATTCTTTTCATCCCCAGCATGATGGCCGTCCCCGTCATTGCTTTACTTCACACTCTCCCCAGCATGTCGGCCATTGCTCTTCCCCAGCAGTCGTCCTCTGCTCGATGGTCGTCCTCCGTCGCCCATACTTTGCAATATACTTTATTTTCCTTCACAATCTATATCTCTTTTCTTCTTCATTCTGTGAGTGCAAATTTTGGACTGGCTTTGGTATTCAACCACAAGTTATCTTGTTTGCCTGATAAGCTGTCGCTTACATCCTGCACAGCTAACTCATGTTTGAATAGGGGCAGCTGTAAACACCCCAAATTTGCCCTCACCCATTCACACCATGGCTTGTGATATTTTTCATATGCATAAACTCAATCATAGCATCTCATATCACATTTTTGATTCACTGCATTAGTTCAAAGTCATCTGCATCTAGGGTTTGTGATCTGAGCAAACCAAGAGCTTCTAGAGTCACTCCAAAGGCCATCAATCACTTCTAAGGGGTTCATGTATGTTCAAGCATCATATTATATCCTCTCAAAGTCAAGAATGTCAAAAAATCACAAGAACTGAGAATGGCATGGAAGCAGAGCCAGGCTTGACTGCACAGATGACCTAAAATTAGGGTTTTGGTTTCAGAGGCCATAACTCCAAATTTTTTGGTCATTCTTGTTTCTATTGGTCTCTATATGGTATATGGAGTATGCATATCAATTTTCATGAAGAAATTCCATGGGGAAGTCATCTGATCAAGAGTTGACTTTCTGGGCAAGTCAGTGTAAAATCAGGGCATCTGAGGCCCCCAATGACCCAACCAAGGGGTGTTCTTCATCATTTTGATTGTATATGATCTTTATTTTATCATAGAATAGGTTGGAAGTTCACAAAATTGAATAATTTCAAGTCATTTGCAAAGTTGACTTTTTGGGAAAGTTTGACTTTTAATGAAATTGTCATTTTAGGCAACTTTTTCAACCCTTACTTTTTGATTCAAAAAAGCTTCAAATGGAAAAACTTTGGTCATGAAAGTTGTAGAATGGATCATTCCCTTTTCAAAAAGTACAAGAACATGACCTAATTCATTTTGGATCAAAAGTTATGGTTTGTCAAAGTTGGCAAAAATCACAAAATTTCAAAGTTTCCACCAAAGAGGCAAAGTTGCAAATTCACTTCTCAAGGCAAATCAAGTCATCAAATGCATTTCTAAACTTCACCACATGATCACACAAGTCCTAAAAGTCAGATTGCACCCAAAGGATCACATGTTTTATGGCTTATGGAGCAAGACTTTTTCATAAAGATCAAAGGCAAGGCAAGTTGCAAAACTCATCATAAGACACAACCCACTTGCTTGCTAGCCTGCTGAGCCACCCTAGGCATCTCCCCTCATCATGCTGCACAGGACACACCCTTTGTCCTTGGCTAGAAAGTAGCCCATACTTCTCTTACACCAACTTTGACATTTTGGCAAAAGGACCCATACCAATCAATAAAGCACACATCACTTCATCTGACCAATGGCAATTGTTTATACAAAGAAAAATCAAGCCAAAGCAACTACAATACAAGCCTGAAACCATCCATAACTCAGCATTCTCATTTTCACCTTCATGTGCAAGAGCCTTCGAAACTCATCACACAAGCCACAAACACCCAAACAAACTTCACAAACCAACTCAACACATCTTCCTGGTCACAAAGCACCCTTCAAAACAGCCTGAAACTCAAAGAATCAAAAACACGATCACCACCTGCCATTGAACAGAACTCCTGTCATCTCTCAAACCAGCCATTGCAAACTTCAAACAAACATTGCAAGCTTCTTAGGGGAATCATTGGAGTGCATTTGAGCCAAAGAAACAGCCAGAAAGCTCCTGAATCGAAAGCTTCATTTCAGGTAGTCAACTCAAAACTTTTTTCCAGAAACATGTTTTTAAGTTTTTAATAGCTTCTATACATTCCCCTGATCATGAATATGTGCTCACTTTTGAAAATGGTTGAGAAACCAGGATGTATGCACTGTCTGAAACTTTTGCCCTAAAAAATGTTTTGATTCGATTCGTTTGATTGATGAAGAATATATGAGATTTGAGTGGGGAGTTTGATTTAGTTTGACATGGGGATGATTTATGGGCTTTTAGTTTTCATTTTAGTGAAGTTTTGAGGGTTTTTAGAGATAATTGTCTTCTCCGGCCACCTGAAAACAATTAGGGTTAACCCCTGTAATTAATGCAAGTTTGAATGCTGAGCGTAGGATTAGCTGACCAGGTTTGACTGGCGCGTGTTTTGATGGCCAGGATTTGTCCTTAGAAGCCCTAATCCTCATTAACTTAATTAACCTTGATTAATTAATTCATAAATCAGTTTTAGCCAGGTTTGAATTTCAGCCTTTAGATTGCGCGCGCAGTCAACAAATCATTCCCCAGTTTCAATCCTGGCCTCTCATTCAGCATACTTCCATTTATTTCATTTTATTTTTCATTTTTATTTCATTTAATTTCTCCATTTAATTTAAAATAGCAAAACAATTTTAAAAAATTCTGAAAATTTTTGTACAAACTTTTATTAATTTTCAGAAACCAAAAATGTTTTTATTTTTATTTTTTGCATTAAAAATTATTTTTAAATCATTTAAAAGTTTATTTTTAATTAATTAATGAGAATTAATTAATTTAAAATACTTTTAGGTATTTAAAAATCACCAAAAAATTCATGAAACCTTTAAAATCATTTAGAAACATTGTCCAACCCTCAAACCAAATTTCTTTTTTGATCTTGATGCATTTTGATAATTTTCCATGGAATTAATTCATTTTCAAAGCATTATTTTGATCCAAACCTCCAAAAATCATTTCTGCCTAACCATTGAGAGTTGGACTTTGATTCTTTTTGCATTGTGTTTCGTTTAGCATGTAGTTTGTGAGATTAAATTGGCATGATTTGATCTTTCATTTTCCATTTGTTTGACATTTTTCTTGTTAAGGTACCCTAAAACCCTAGAAATTTTAGGAAATTCATAACTCTAATTAGGTTAAGAGTTGGAACCTCTCCTTTGGGCAGTGAGTTAGTATGGGTTTAGGGATCCTTTGAGTGCATTTTTAATTTTTTATCTTGATGTTTGCTTCTGATTTTGGTTTTTGTTTGATGCATTGATCATAAACCCTAATTTTAGCTTCCATATGCATCCATCTTGCATTTGCTTGCATACCTTGACTTGCCATAGCATTTTGTGCATCCATTTGATTCATTTGACATCTTAAGACACATTGAAAGCATGTTTGATCATTGCATCTTGCATTTTCCATGTTGTATGCCATTTGCACTTCATAACTTTTCATGTATGATCATGGTTCTTAACTTGCTTCATTTGCATCCATAAGTTTGTATGATCATCCCTATGCTTTGTTTCATGTTTGCATCATCTCATAACATCATTAACATCATGTATGTGCTTCTGGTTTTGATTTGCATCATGTCATTTCATCTCATCTTGCATTTCATTGCATTTCTTTACTAACTTTTCAGGTGGTAAGTCATTTTGAGAAGTGAATTTGCCTTCACTTCTCACAACTGCTCTTCATCACTCTTATGCATCCTTGCTGCATTTTGTTATGTGTTTGAGATTGAGCTTGCTCTTTCTTCTCCTTCTTACTTTCTTTTCTCAAGTGACTTGTCTTCTTAAGTGAAGCAAGTTACTTTGCTTCTCTCTGCTCCTTTCATCTGCTTCCTGGTGGTTCCTCTGAAGATTTCTCTTGTAAACCTCAAAAACCTTAGGAACAACCAAGCATGACAATGATTAGGGTTTTGATTAGTCCCCCACTTAGTTTTTTACCTTTGTGTCATCATTGAGTCTTCTCTTCTCATCTCATAATAGGGACTAAACCCTAAAGGCTTTAAGGCTTTGTGATTAAGCTTATGCCTGCATCCTTCTATTAGGATGGAGTGTATAACTTTAATCCTAAGTGTTAAACCCTTAATGTGTTTAACTCCTTTAATCAATCCACTTAATAATCATCAAGACATCAAGCTTGTAACTTAGGCCTTGCATTAGGGTTCTAATTCTTCCTTAATTGGTTAAGAAGGACTAACCCTAGTGTTAATGGACAAGTCCCCCTCAAGTTGTCTTACAAACCCTAAAAATCACTTCATCATCATATCATTAAATAAAATCCACTTAACCAAAGGCTTGTTTTGTCATGAGTTTAATCCCTAATCATGGATTAAGTTGAGGAGCTTTCCTCAGCTTAAACATTCTCATCTATTATCCTTCTATTAGGATGGTGTAATGAGTCTGTTTAATCCCTGATTATGGCTTAATCTCATTACTTAACACTAAACAAAAACACCAAAAACATCTAAATAATCACAAGTAGGTTAATGATCTTAATCCCACACCAAAGGTGATTATGTGTGAGAATCTGACTTCACACTTAAGGTATTCTCATTACCCCTGATCAGAGGGAAGATGTGATGAGTTTACTAAATCCATTGGTTTAGGCTTAAGCTCATTAACTTATGACAAACTTTCAAAAGCAATAAAAGATTGAAAATACAAAAACAAACAATAACCGTCTCCTTCGGGATTCTCCTCTCATCATATTCACTCATAAACGAGAACCTGCTTCTTCCGTCTAATGCAAGACAGTTTGCACCTGAGCCAGACAGGTCATACACTTGAGCATAGACAAGTAAGCAGTTCATCAGTCAATTCATCTTTCAGTCTCTTTGGGTCGAACTACGGTGTTCTGACTTCCTCATTGCACGAGAGGATACGTAGGCATAACTTAACAGTTATCGAACAGAAGTCTTTGTATATTCCCCCTCTTTCCAGTATCATTCTTTAAGCCTCATAGTCTTGAGCATTTTATTCCTGTTCTTACACTGACACTATACATTTATACACTTCACATTTCTTTTACACTGACACCTGTACATCCCTTTTCCAGCTCTTTTATACACAAATTGCACTGACACTACCCCTTTGAAACACAAATCTTTTAAGCGTGGATCCCGTCGAGTACGACGGACAATCTGGGTGCTAATACCTTCCCAGGTTGTAACCAACCCTCTTTCTCAGTCTCTCTGGTTCGCAACCGTCTTATCCATATCTTTTCTAGGTCTATGCATCATTACCTTTCCTCCGGGATAAAAATGCCTAGCTGGCGACTCTATTCATTCCCTGTGAGTTCACTCCTGTGTGTTCTCGCATTCTCCCTTCGCCGACCGTTCGCGTCTGTACCTTTATCTGGGCCTAATTCCCATTTATCGGGAGCGACAGTCATTTGACTAAAGATTTGGTCATAACGTTACGCTGCATGTGAAACGCCTATTTTCCAGCTGACCCTGTATCCACACGTTCCTGGATTTTCTCAATGCTCCTACGAGGCCCAAGCAACAAACCAACTACCAAGCCCATTCAATATTCTATAAATAGCTTAAGTTTTATGAACAATTTACAGAGTTTAGTTTATTATTTTCTTGCGGAAGCTCTGCCGAATTATTTTACACCCTTATTATTTTTCCAGCATTATTTTCATTGCTTTATTTTTCTCGTATCCAAACCAAACCTATAACAATTTCCAACATCAGGAAATTGTTATAAAATTTATTTGTTTCAAAGCCTTCTGAATTTTTAGTTTATTTCCGATTCCGACGAATACTCCGAGCTTTCCAGCCTGTGGAAGAAGGAGTCTGCCATTTTTATTGTTAACCAGGCTTATATTAATTTGCAATTTTATATTTATGTTGAATATTTATTTTTCTGCCATGAATATTTTGTTTTATGTTTCTCTGCCTCTGTCTGGTTCAACAAAAATGAGTAGCTAATTACCTTAGGGCGGTATGTAATTAAAACAAACTAAATCGGTAAAATCAACTATAGGCTTAAAATAATTAAGAGCTTAATACTCTGGCTGATACTTTTTATTATAAAATCAACCTTTTTGTTACGAGAGTAAGGAAAGTGTATTAGGTTAGGTCAAGACCACGAGAGTGTGAGATTTTAACCAGATAGCTAAAGTTAGGCATTTAAATTAAACACAGCGAGAGCGCTTTAAAATAAATTAGAATTACTAAGTTTCCAAAAATTATCTCTAAACACTTATGGGCTAGCGAGAGCAGGCATAGGGCTTTAGGGGTAAGATCTGAGATAAGACCACGAGAGTGTGAGTTAAAGGTATTTAAACTGGTAACCTCTACAGAATAGATTAAGTGAACCATCTTTATAAGCCTAGGTTAGATTTACCCGCCTAAGTTAGCATAATTACATACCGACCGCCTTAGTATTATTTTATTAAACTTAAATTTAATTCCCGCCTTTAATCTTTAAAAACAACAAAAAATCGTGACAACCCTTCACCTTAGCTAAACTAGAATTTCATCTAGCACTAAGAAACCATAGAGTCCCTGTGGATCGATAATCTTAAATATTACTTCGATAGGCTGTGCACTTGCAGTTAAGATACAGCTAGACACATAATTAGATACGTCTTTAGCCCATCAGTTAGCTACACATAACAAAATGCTTGAACCTCAGATTTCACAAGTAGCTCAACAACAAGCGCCTACCGCTGCCCCAACTGGAGTATTTCCTGGACAACCCCAACCTAACCCAAAAAGACAAGCCAATGTTGTGATACTAAGAAGTGGCAAAGAACTTAACGGACCTGTTGATCCAAGACTTGCCAATCTAGCCATGTGCCAAAAGCAGGATAAGTCGACTGAAAAAGAGAATGAACCAGAAGAAAAGGAAGATAATAATCAAGAGGCAGTGGAGAAAGAGAAGCCTTATGTTCCTCCACCACCTTATAAACCACCGATTCCATATCCTCAGAGATTAACCAATTCCAAGACGATGGGCTAGTTTAAGAAATTTGTTGAACTTCTGAAACAGTTAAATATTACTATTCCGTTTACAGAAGCTATCTCTCAAATGCCCTCGTATGCAAAATTTCTAAAGGAAATCTTATCCAATAAAAAGAAGATAGAGGATAACGGAACTGTTACACTTACTGCTGAGTGTAGCGCAATCATGCAGAACAATATGCCCCCCAAGTTGAAAGATCCAGGTAGTTTCTCTATACCTTGCAACATTGGAAAGTTCGTTATAGACAAAGCTCTATGCGACTTAGGAGCAAGTATTAGTGTCATGCCCTTATCTATTTGCAAGAGGCTAGATATGGGGGAACTTAGACCTACTAAAATGTCGGTTCAGTTAGCTGACCGATTAGTCAGATATCCTGTAGGAATACTAGAGAATGTCCCAGTACGGATAGGTCAATTCTACATCCCTACTGATTTTATAATCATGGACATCACTGAAGACTCCACTACACCCATCATATTAGGAAGACCTTTCCTAGCCACAGCCGGAGCCATAATTAACGTTAAGAAGGGCAGACTTACGTTTGAAGTTGGAGAGGAAAAAATGGAATTCATCCTTACTCAATTCTTACAATCACCAGCTATAGAGGACACATGCTATTTATTAGATGTCATTGACAAGTGTGTAAGAGAGATGGGAATGAAAGAAACTACTTATTCTGAAATTATGAAAATTCAAATCCCTCCGATTTTCGAAGATGACAATTGGCGTGAACCGTATCAAGATGATAGTCTAAGCGAAAGTTTAGCACTTACACCGGACCCCATGTCATGTAAGAAGAAACCTAAATTAGAGTTAAAAACCTTACCTCAGAACCTAAGATACGAATTCTTAGACACTGAATGTACGTGACCAGTTATAATCAATTCCGGTTTAGGAACACTCAAAACGAAGAAACTTTTAGATGTCTTAAAGAAATACCCAACTGCATTAGGATATAACATATCTGATCTCAAAGGAATATGTCCTTCAATATGTATGCATCGTATTGTGCTTGAAGAAGATTGCAAAACCTCTAGAGAATCTCAAAGAAGAATTAACCCAATCCTTAGCACTATAGTAAAAGATGAAGTTAAGAAACTACTAGACGTTGGAATAATATATCCAATCTCTGATAGTCAATGGGTTAGTCCAGTACATGTTATACCAAATAAAGGAGGTATCATTGTTGTGAAAAATGCTAAAGGCGAATCGATATCACAAAGAGTAGTGACCGGACATAGAATGTGCATCGATTATCGAAAACTAAACAAAGCCACTCGAAAAGATCATTTCCCACTACCTTTTATAGATCAAATGTTAGAACGATTAGCCAAACACTCTTATTTCTGTTATCTAGATGATTACTCAGGATTTTTCCAAATCCCTATTCACCCAGATGATCAAGAGAAGACTACATTCACATGTCCTTATGGAACGTTCGCTTATAGACGAATGCCCTTTGGATTATGTAACGCCCCTGCAACCTTTCAAAGATGTATAATGTCAATCTTCGCAGATTTCATAGATAACATCATGAAAGTGTTCATGGACGACTTCTCTGTATGCGGGAAAAGTTTTGAAGGATGTCTATCAAATTTAGAAATGGTGTTAGAAAGATGTGTAAAAGTAAATCTCGCACTTAATTGGGAAAGATGCCATTTTATGGTCAAAGAAGGAATCGTACTAGGACACATTATATCTGATAAGGGAATTGAAGTTGATAAAGCTAAGATAGAAGTCATAAAAAATCTTCAACCGCCTAAGACTGTTCGAGAAATATGAAGCTTTTTAGGACACGCCAGTTTCTACCGACGATTCATCAAAGATTTCTCGAAAATCACTAAACCTCTTACCGGTTTATTAATGAAAGACGATGAGTTCATATTCGATAAAGATTGTCTTAAAGCATTCGAAACTCTAAAAACAACCCTCATCACCGCACCAATCATGCAACCACCTGACTGGAGATTACCTTTCGAAATCATGTGCGATGCGAGTGACTATGCTGTAGGTGCAGTTCTAGGACAAAGGAAGGACAAGAAACTTCACGCAATTTACTATGCCAGTAGAACTTTAGATTCTGCTCAATTGAACTACGCCACTACTGAAAAATAGTTGTTAGCAGTTGTCTTCGCGCTTGATAAATTCCGTTCCTACCTAGTAGGAGCAAAAATAATGATCTAGACAGACCACGCTGCTATCAGATATTTACTAACCAAGAAAGATGCCAAACCAAGACTCCTGAGATGGATCTTACTCTTACAAGAGTTTGATCTCAAAATCAAAGATAAGAAAGGCACTGAAAATGTCGTAGAGGACCATTTATCTAGAATAGAAGGTATTAAACCCGAACAAGTGCCGATTAACGACGATTTTCCGTATGAACAGCGGATAGCACAAATAAGAAGCGACCCAACTCGGTTAGACGTAAATGAACTAAAAGCCGTGGAAGCAATCCAAACAACCGTAGGACTGCCATGGTACGCTGACATTGTTAACTACTTAGCTGCAGGAGCACTTCCACCGGACTTAACCTATCAGCAGAAAAAGAAATTCTTCCACAATCTCAAGTATTACTATTGGGACGAACCATTATTGTTTAAGAGAGGACCTGACGGAATCTTCCGTCGGTGCATACCCGAAGAAGAAATAGAAGATGTCATTGCTCATTGTCATTCATCTCCTTATGGAGGACACGCAAGCACTTCCAAGACTTGTGCAAAAATCTTACAAGCCGGCCTATTTTGGCCTAATCTATGGAAAGATGTCCACATCACTGTTATAAATTGCGATCGGTGTCAACGCACCGGTAACATTTCAAGACGAGATGAAATGCCTCAAAGAGGAATATTAGAAGTAGAAGTCTTTGATGTCTGGGGAATAAATTTCATGGGACCATTCACATCTTCTTTCGGTAATAAGTACATACTCGAAGCTGTCTATTATGTTTCAAAATGGATCAAGGCTATAGATTCTCCTACAAATGACACACGAGTAGTAATTAAGCTTTTCAAGAATATAATCTTTCCAAGATTTGGTGTGCCTAGACTTGTCATTAGTGACGGTGGCTCACATTTCATTTCGAAAATATTCGAAAAATTACTATCTAAGTATGGAGTCAGACATCATGTAGCAACACCGTATCATCCGCAAACAAGTGGACAGGTCGATGTCTCGAACAGAGAAATAAAACAAATTCTAGAGAAGACTGTCGCCATATCTAGGAAGGATTGGTCATCTAAACTTAATGAAGCTTTATGGGGTTATAGGACAGCCTACAAGACACCCATAGGAACTACACCCTTCAAACTAGTGTATGGGAAGGCCTGTCATCTCCCGGTTGAACTAGAGCACAAAGCATATTGGGCGATTAAAAAACTCAATATAAACTACACTGCCGCTGGAGAAAAGCGAATCCTCGACATTAATGAATTGGAAGAATTAAGGTTGGACGCATACGAGAATGCTAAGATATACAAAGAAAGAACCAAGCGTTGGCACGATAAGCGCCTGTCTAGGAAAGAATTTAGTGTGGGAGACTTTGTGCTCCTCTTCAATTCAAGACTTAGGCTCTTTCTTGGAAAACTAAAATCTAGATGGTCAGGACCCTTTGAAATTACTAAAGTGTTCCCAAGCGGAGCAATAGAAATTAAGGGTAGGAATAGTGAACCGTTCATAGTAAACGGACAACGATTAAAACATTACCATAATATTGAAAACAGAGATTATGCGAATAATTTCAAACTTTTAGAGTTGTCCACTAACTTTCCTGATTAATCTAGCACCAAGCACTACGTCAGGCTTATGACGATAAAAACAACTCTTAGTGGGAGACAACCCATTTTATTGTTTTATTTCATTTTTATTATTGACTTTATTTATCTATTTCTTTCCTTATTTTCTTTATTTTAAACTTTCGTTTTCTAAATCATTTTTAAAATTGCATTGCTACAGATTTTCTAAAGTCTTTTCTACCTTACCTCTTTCTCCCCTGATTTGTTTCTCCCACTTTAACACTAACTATGGCTAACCAACCAAGGAACTAGCTGACCTACTAGGATTTCCTAGCTTACCTTTTGCTTTTACTACCACCCAGGTAGAACTGATGGATATTGAGCTAGATTTCTTCTGGGGTACTTTAACAGGAAACTACCACCCTGAGCCGGATAGCATGGAAAATAATGAAATACACAACCCCGCTATCCGCTACTTTCACAAAATCCTTGCCTACACCTTGTTTGGAAAGGAAGAGAACCTTAATGAAGTATCTAAGGACGAGATATTCATAATTTCCTATTTGACCCAAGGCAAACCCGTAAATGTTGTACCCTTCATGATGCAGACCTTTACCCGCATCCAGGAGGAACCTAATCTACCAATAATGGTAGGAGGCCTAGTCACCATGATTGCTAACGCCCTCGGACTTAGATATCAGTTCCACAAGTGCACCCGTTTCGGTACTATTCGCCCTATGAATTTGAATTTCTGCTTTAACCGCCGAATAATAGGAAACCTAGGACAACCACCATTCGAGTACCTGATTAGGAATGAAATCGTAACCTTGTTCACCTTGCCAAACCATGCTAAAGTCAACATTCACAACAAAGATAATTGGCTTTATGAGCTTACTCCTCCTGACCATCCAACAACACCTGAAACACCACAATCCTACCAAATTAGGGATGATATGATGACTGATGAAGAGAGTGACCCTAAGACCCCTCCTGGTTACCACGACATCAACCACATTGATGAAGATATTGAGACCCCTGAAATCAACAAAGTAGGATATGCTGAAAGCTTGAACAAAATTTTGACGACTCTTGAAGTATACCAAGCTGACATTAATGTTGTTAAGGATGAAGTTAAGAGCATGAGATTGGACATTATAGGCCTAACTGATTTAACATGTGAACAGATTTACCGTATGAATTCCGCACTTGAAGACCTGAAGAAACGACTTTGATGAGCTGTAGTGATTTGCTTAATTTTACTTTTTTTGTTTCTTTGTTTCTAGTTAGTTTTAAATTTCTGCAACATTTCAAAGTTTATTTTTTACTGCACATTTAAGTTTCTGCAATTTCTTTTTGTTTCTGTCAAGAACAAAGTATTTCAATTAATGCAATTTTTCATTCAGTCTATTTACGTGTTTTCATACTTTAGTGCATTTACCAAAATTCCCACTGCATGTTTGATTAGTACTGTGTGCAATTTGTTACTATCAGTAATAACATATACTGATACTTCATATCTCAAATTGATTGCTGGATATTTTGATGAATGTGTGTGTGATGAATTTTAATGCTGTTATATATTGATTCATTGTTATGTTGTTATGTTGGAGTTAATTAATTAATGTGATATGAAATATAAATATATTGAAATGAGGTGAGTATTCTGGTTGAATCTCAAATTTTGCTAACATCACGGTCGTAACCCACCTTTCACGATCGTAACGAGCAAATGAGCGCGTTATGACCGTAACCCATCCCTCACGATCGTGACGACCTTAAATGCACGACCTCTGAGTTACAGAGGCCATTCTTCTTCGTTTCTCCACTACTATTTTCCAAATCTTCTAACCGTCCATTACCCCATTTCTCTTCTCCTGTAACCACCCATAATCACCATTAATTCCTCCACTCCATTCCACTTCCCCATTTAATTCCAACTCCACAAATTCCTTTTTACTCCACTATAAATCAATCCACTTTCTTCACATTCTCACCACACATCCTCCAACCAATATCTCACGATCAAATTCCTTTGCATGCAATGGCAAACATCACATTAAGAGAAGGCGAACAAGGAATAGCACAAAGAGCTATGTTTGAAAAGTTTCAAACCTGCGGGCTCCAAATGACTCGGTACGTCGACCTCGACTGTCTGAGAGAGTTAGGCATGTTCAAAGGCGTGAAGCAACTTCTTGAAAAAGTCAGCCTATGGGACTTATGCAACCAACCTCAACCAACTTTTGAAACCCTCACTCTGGAGTTCCTGAGCTCTTTCCAATATATCACACCCTCTGGATCCACAAACCAACTCACAGGTATAGCAAAATTCCGAATGCTTGGCAGAGATTTTGAACTCACACAAACTAGAGTCGCAGAACTTCTAGGCTTCAGTCACGGTGAAGATGTCCACCTCTGTGTGCCAGACAACTTCGATGAAACTGCTTTTACTTTGTGGTACAACATTACCAATAGCCGTGCTTCAACCTATCATAGTCTCAACGCCACTCACATTCACAATCCAGCAATCCGGTACTTTCACCGTATCATCTGCAACACCATCTTCGCAAGGGAGAGAAACCATAAGCTCAATTCTAAGGAGCTCCTGTTCTTGCATTGTGCTCTGAATGACGAGCAAATCAACGCTGCTCCATTCCTACTGGCCCACATTTAATCCGTAGCAATAAGAGGCGCCACACCCTTCTATATTGGCGGGATTGTCACTTCCCTAGCTCTACAGTTGAATCTTGGTGCCAACCTCACTAATTTGCCTTATAGGGCACCGGAGCTGCTTACAATGAACTACTGCAAGTCTGCACACATGATCTCTTAGCATGAGGATGGCAAGTTCAACCCTGTGATACAAGGCACCATTTATCATAACATCGTTTTGCCTTGCAGGAACAGAATAGATCCATCAAACAGAGCCAACTGGCTATTTGATTTACTAGCTCCCACAGGCCATGTTCCAATTGTTGAAGACCCGCCTGATGCACCTGTGGATGAGATGCAAGATGAGATGGATCGTGCTGAGCCAGTTCAGGACATACCTGAGAATTCTACCAGGCAGCCGCCTTCTGTTGAGATCACCCTTGAAGACATCCTCCGTGCCATTCACCAGCAAAACCAAATGAATGCCGCACTTGAGCGGAAGCAGTAGGAGCAGTATGATGCACTCCTTGCCACTGTTGTCAAAAACCAAGAAACAACGGATGAGAATTTATACGAGGTCTTAAGCGAGTTAGAAGCTTTGAGGATGGACGTCACCGCTCTTACTGTCAATGGTTCCGATAATGAAGCCACTCCTACCAGACGTTCCCGCACCAGAAGCCGAGGCCGTGGTCGTTAGTAGCATTAGTTTTTCTTTTTAGTTTTGCATTCTGTTTTTGTATCGTATTTCCCCACTATTATATCACAACATTGAGGATAATGTCTGATATAGTGTGGGAGAGGTACCTTTCCGTTTTCCATTCCTTGTATTTTCCCTTTCCGCATTTTCAATTAAACAAGTAATATTTATGATATTTCTTAAGTTTCAATTCTTCCCCGCTTTATTTAGCCATACAAAAAAAAATTTCTTTATCTTCGCATAACTCGACATACCTATGAAATCGTAGTCAGGAAGCTGAGAAAGATCCAACAAGATCAATACAGTCTTGACACCTTAGACTTCCTACTTAAGCAATCCATTTCGATAACTGTTATGCCTATATCTTAAGTCTTAGTTCTAAAGTAACCCCTAGTAGTTTATACTAGCAGTCAGCACCGTCTAGACACAAACCACTTGGGGAGCCGATGAATATAAGTGTTTGATGCCTAATCTATAAACAATCCTTCATATCTCGCTGCCATAAAAAGAGAATTTGCACCAAAGTACACGGTCGCATATAAGAGATGAGTAATATAAGAAGGAGTCCATTGCTGGTTGGTTCAGAGGTATCTGGTTCTGAACTTGGTAGGGCGTGCTACGGCTCGATCCCCCACAACCTCCAATTTGGATAACATGTAAAGGGTTGCCACATTTGTGTACCAGACCCCGTGCTAATAAAGGATCAAAGTCACTAACCGGCTACTCCACTACGTGCGTGCTAAGACAAAGGGCTTAATGTGATTGCGCTAGAACGAAACCTGGTGAAATAAGAACGAAGGACTCTAGGTAGAATCATAACAGAATTACTGAATGTTTCGTTTAGAGGGAAGTCGAAAACCAATGGTATGTTATGTGTATGCGTCTGATGAAATTTGTCCGATCATTTTTCAATTGACTATTTGCTTGAGGACAAGCAAAGGTTTAAGTATAGGGGAGTTTGATAACGAGAAATCGTATCGTATTATTACTATGTTTTTAGTCTGTTTTTATCATACATTAGTCCTTTTAACTCCCGATTGTTTCGAGTTTATATGCCACATTGCAGGTACAATATGTCTAGAGCCAAAATTATGGAAAAAGATCAAAGGAACAAAATTTAGCATGAAAAGAAAAGAGAGAACTCAATTCTACTAAAACTGCAGAATTTGTTGTTGTCACAGTCGTCACAAGGGTCTTACGACCGTGACGCGCCTTTTGAAGGTCTTACGATCGTCACAAGGGTCTTACGACCGTGACGCGCTAAATATGAGAAATCTTCCCGTTACACACAAGTCACGATCGTTACAAGGCTCACTTATTTAATTAATTTGAATATAATTGAAGACGTGCCAACGAATAGAAAGAGTCTTCAGAGACTCCTATAATCTCTCAACCTCAACAACACCCAGTCTCCTGGATTTTCTCAACAACTGAAGAACCGAAGCCCACGTTCTTATTCTTCAACTGTAAATTCTCCTCTATAAATATCAAAGAGTCAGTTGAAGAAAGGACGGAGTTTTTGATTGCAAAATTTGTGCGAAAGCTCTGCCAATTTCTACACCCATTCTTCCTGCAGTATTTGTTTTTCTCTGCTTTAGTTTATTTTTCCTTACCTTAATAACAATTTCCAATATCAGGAAATTGTTATCGCATTTATTTTCTTTTAGCCTCAGAATTTAGTTGTTCTATTTTAAGTTGGACGCTCCAAGCTTGCCAGATTGTGGAAGAAGGAGCCGAAGAGTTTATTTGTTCAGGTTTTAATTTGCAATTAATATTAAGTTTTATTTATTTATGTTAAGTTCCTGTAGTCATTATATAATACATGTTTTAGTGTCTATTAATTTCACGTTGTGTTTGTCTGTTGTTTTAATTAATATGAGTAGCTAAATTAACTGAGTCGGTATGTAATAAAGCAACCAAACGGATGAATCAAATCTAAGCTAAAAACATTTACGAACTTATATTCTGGCTGTTACTTTTTATAATTAAAATCAAGCTTTTTGTTACGAGAGTAAGAGAAGTAAAATAGGCTAGGTCGAGACCACGAGAGTGTGAGATTTTAACCGGATAGCTAAAGTTAGGCATTCGATTTAAATACAGCGAGAGCGCTTTAAAACGAGTTAGACTTATTAAGTTTTCAAAAATTATTTTCTAAACACTTATGGGCTAGCGAGAGCATACATAGGGCTTTAGGAGTATGATCTGAGATAAGACCACGAGAGTGTGAGTCGAGGATTGTTAAACTGGTAATCTCTACAGAATTATTTAAGTGAAACATCTTTATATGCTTAGACTAGATTGATCCGCATAGGTTAATATTATTACATACCGACTGCCTTATCATTATTTCTTTAATTAAGTTTAGTTTCCCGTTTTTAATCCCTAAAACCATAACCGTGACAAATTTCCGCCTTAGCTAAACTAGCAGATCTTCTAGCACTAGAGTGATTACAAAGTCCCTGTGGGTTCAACATCTTTTTATTACTATTGCGATAGGTTGTGCACTTCCAGTTTAGATACTGTTAGACACATTAGGTCTTTGCTCATCAGTTGTTATGATGCTTAGAGGTCAATTAGAGGTCATGAAAGTGCTTAGAACTTGAATTTGCAAAAATCCCTCTTTGGCACATACTTGAAAATTACAAGATTTTTCCCAACTTTGAAAGATCATATCTTGAGTTCTAGGATGAATCAAGAGGAGTTCTTGTACTTTTAGAAAATAGGAAGATCCAATCTACAACTTTCATGTTTAAGGATTTTTCATTTGAAGCATTTTTGATCAAGAAAGAGGAGGTTGAAAATCTTTCCCAAAATGGAAAGTTTCCATTACAAGTCATGTCCAAAAATGGAAAGTTTGCAAATGGCTAGAAATTATTCAATCTTGTGAACTTATAACCACTTCTAAAATCAAATAAAGATCATAGAACCTCAAATTGATGAAAATGACCCTTTGGTACCATTGTTGGGCGCCTCAGATGCCCTGATTCTGACTTTTCTTGCACAACAAGTTAACAGTTGATCAGATGACTTCCATAATTAATTTCATCATCAAATTTGGTACACATGCTCCTTATAACATATTGAGACAATTAGAAACAATAATGAACAAAAAAATTGAGGTTAAGGGCCTCAAACCCAAAACCCTAATTTTAGGTCATCTGTGCAGGAAACCCTAGCCTGCCTGGACCTCTGTGCAATCCTCTGAGATTTTGTGACTTCAAAGACTTCTTGGGGATGCAATAAGATTATAGACTACTCATGGACCCTCTTAGAATGCTTCAAAACCATTGAGATAGCTCAAATCACTTCTTGGATTGCTCAGATCACAAACCCTAGATGCAACTTATGCAGATGAAATAAACTATGCAATGTGAGATGATATGATTGTGTAATGCAAGAATGAAAGATCACAAGCCATGGTGTGTGAAAAAGTGAGGGCAAATTTGGGGTGTTTACATGTACATACAAAAAGTCCATGATCAAAATCAGAAGCAACTCACATGATAAAAAATTGAAATTGCATCCCCACAAACTCTAAACCTATATAAGAACACCCTCCAAAGGTGGAGGTCTAAAGCTAAACAAAAGTCAAGTTATGGTTTTTCTAAGTTTGGCTAGGGTTTTGGACACTTTGCAAAGAAAAATTCAAAACAGATTGAAAATGCAATGCAAAAATATGATTTAAATATCCTAGTTACTAGATGCAACATGAAAAAGAATTCAAAAAGAACCAAGTACAAACTCATTTTGGTTAGGTAGAAATGAATTTGTGAATTAGGGTTATGAAAAAAGGGGATTTTCAAAACCCTAATTCAAGTTTAATTGTCAAAACAGGATCAAACCCTAAAATAAATTTATGAAATGAGTTTGTAAATTGATCTTAATGTTCAAAGAGGTTTCTGATATTTTTGGTGATTTTTAAATACCTAAGAGTATTTTTAATTAATTAAAAATGAATTAATTAATTAAAAATACAATTAAATGATTTAAAATGAATTTGTTAATGCAAAAATAAAAATAAAAATGTTTTTGGGTTTTTAATATTAATTAAATGAAAGTGTAAAAAATCAGAATTTTTGAAAATGTTTTGCAATTTTTAATAAATAAAAGAAAACAAAATGAAATAAATGAAAATAAAATGAAAAGTAATTAAAATGGAAGGCTCAGATTGCGTGGAAACAAGATCAAAGACCGAGGATGCAAGTCAGCTTGACTGAAGGTATGAAGATCCTAGGGCTTAGATTTAAATCCCTAATACGCGCGTAATCCAAAGGCTCACATTCAATCTGAGTTAATTAATTATGTTGTATTTAATTAATTAAAATTAGGGTTAATGACTAATCTGAACCGTCCACTCCCTAATCTAATCAAGATCTAATGGCTTTCATTCAATCTGGGAACCCTAACCCTAATCACTTTCAGATGACCAGAACAGTGCTCCGGTCATCTTCTCCGGCCAGCCAAAACCCTATCCTCTTCCCTAGGTCACTAAACATCAAACAATTGCCCAGAAATACTCCTCACACTTCATGGAACACAAATCAACAATCAAACAACATTTATAACACTTAAATCAAGTGAGTCGAAGCAAAAATCAAAACACGGACAAACTTTCAGAACAACATGAAATGGTCATTTCTTGCTCATTTTTAAATTTAAACATATCTAGATGATCAGTGCAACATGTAGATTCATTTTGTAACAAGAAAATGAAGTTATGAGAAAAAAGTTCTTGAGCTATACCTGAGCTGGAGACCTTCAAAGATGAGCTTTCTGAGCCTTTTCATTGTGTAAACCACCTCCACTGGCCCCCCTTGTGCTAATGGCAAACTTGAATGGAGTTTAAATTGGCTATTTTGAGAGGTTCAGTTCTAGTGTATCAGAAAATGAGTTTCTTGTGTGTTGTGTTTCAGGCCATTGTAATGGGTGGGATTTGTTCCTTAGGTGAAGTATGACTTGTTGGTGAAAGAATTTTTGAAGTTTGATGGCTGGATTGGGAGAATCGAAGAGAGGAAGTTTTTGGGAATATTTGTGCAAACTGAGTATGTGGTCCTTCTAAGTTCTTGTGAGCCTTCTTTTATGATCCTTGGGCTTTGCATAAACAAATGGAATGAGTCAGAAGAGTAAATATCCACTGTGGGATTGGCATGGCTCCATTGGCCAAAAAGTAAAAAGTTGTGTACTTGAGGTATGGGCCATGGCAGAACTGATTTGAGGACTTGAGCTGCTTCAGTTGGCTTCAAGGAGAACCCTAAGATCAATTCATATGAGCTGTATGGCTTGGATCAAGAGTTTGCATATGTTTTGCAATTTTTCAACTTTGTGATTTCTTGAGAAACAAGTCATAGAATCCTTTGGTTCAAAGCTCAAATCTGACTTTGAGATGTTGTTTGATCATGCCATGATGCATTTGAGTGGATTAGAAGTCATGTAGAGGCCTGAAATTCACTTTTTCACATTTTCCTCTTTGACATGAACTTGAAAATTACAAGATTTTCCCCAACTTTGACTTGCCATATCTTGAGTTCTAGGATGAATCAAGAGAAGTTCTTGTACTTTTTAGAAAGGGGAAGATCCAATCTACAACTTTCATGTTTGAAGAAAATTCATTTGAAGCATTTTTGATCAAGAAAGAGGAGGTTGAAAATCTTTCCCAAAATGGAAAGTTTTCATTACAAGTCATGTCCAAAAATGACAACTTTTGCAATGGCACAAAATTCTTCAATATTGTGATATTTCAAACATTCCTAAGACCAAATAAAGGTCATAGGACCTCAAATTGATGATGATGACCCTTTGGAACCCTTGTTGGAGGCCTTAGATGCCATAATCCTGACTTTTCTTACACAACAAGTTACCATTTGATCAGATGACTTCCACATTGAAGTTTTTCATCAAACTTCACCCACACACTTCTTATATCATATAAAGACCATTTTAATCAAGAGTGACCAAAAATTTTGGTTGTAAGGGCCTCACACCTAAAACCCTAATTTTAGGTCATCTGTGTAGGAGCCTTGAGCCTGCCTGGGTGGCTCTACAATCTCTTGTGATCTTTTGGCTTCTAAGAACCCTTGGGGGTACAATATGACCTTATAACACTCAAAGACCTTCTTGTCTTGCTTCATGGCCTATGCGATACCTCATACTCTCTTCAAGATTCATCTGATCACGAACCCTAATTGTGTAGAGATGCAATGAGATGCTAAAGGTGAATATGCAATGTAAGATGTAATGATATGCTATACAATATGTATGATCATAAGCCAAGGCATAAGAAAGTGAGAGGGAAAATTTGGGGTGTTTACAACCATCCCCCGAGGATAACAGGAATCGATCAAGATCTCCTCCCCGGAAGCATCGTGGTGATTACTCTCGTTCAACCATCCCCTTTTCTAGCGACAAGGATGAGCCTCACGGCCCCTCTCCAAAGAAATCATGTCTACGTGACTCCCAAAGGGACTCGAAAACCCCCCAACTTTGGGGACCTACGATGGAACGACCGATCCGGACGAACACATTGAAAACATCGACATTTTTTTGGATTATCGAGGTGTCCGAAGAGCTATCAAATGCCCTCTTTTCCCCACAACTTTGAGAAAGCGGACCATGGCCTAGTACAAGAGCTTTCCCTACGAGTCCATCACCTCGTGGAGGCAGCTGGGGAGGATGTTCTCCCGACATTTTACAGCATCCCAACGTCATACCAAAACTGAGGCATCGTTGGAGGCAATCGTTCAAGGAAAAGAAAAGCCCCTCCGAGCATACATTAAGAGGTTTAATAAAGAAGTTGTCCAGGTTTCGACCACGGACGATATGAAGAAATATCTCTTGGAGCGGGGACTCCGACCTCATAATGATTTTAGGAAGGTTGTGGGGATCGAGACACCGGCCATGCTCGATACCTTTCTCCTTAAGGCACAAGCCTACATACAATACGAGGAAAAAGAAGCAACAAGTACTGCATGTGATACTAGGCGTAACAAGGACATGAAACCTCTCAAACACGATGACCCCTCAACATCACGGCGGGAAGGTGACAAAAGAAAGGAAGAACGCTCCCATGAACCACGAGAGCACAAAGGCTCTGTGGGAAGATTCCACGACAACACTCCTCTCACGGTGACGCGGGAAAATATCCTGTCTGAGTACGCGAATTCCAAGTTCCGTCAAGTCGGGGTCAGATTCCCAAAACAGCTGCCGAGCAAGCCAAATACGGACAAGATAAAGTATTGGCGCTTCCATAAGTCACACGGGCATAATAATGAGGACTGAATACATCTAAAGGATGCTATTGAGATAGTCATCCGGGATGGCCACCTCAAGCAGTTCAATAAGAAAAAAGAGGCCCCTAAACAAGAGGTCCAAGAAGCCCGGAAAGCTGAAGTCGCTGCCCCTCCGATCGCTTAAACTAATCTTCAAGTCGCATTAAGGATTACGCGACCAGAAGATTTTTACATACCTGAACCATATATTGGCCCAACATACATCTCCGCATACATCCTGTGTGAGTATTTTCCATCTTCCATGGTGATATATGGGGGAGGTCCCAACAAGATCACGGTGGGATCAGTCAAACGACGCTTCGATCAGCTGATCAGCACCGCCTCAAATCAGAGTTTAACCCTCGAACCTTCCCGAGGAGATTCCATACCCATCTCCTTTTATAAAGAGGATCTCCTCAGAGGAGCACCCAACACCAGCATTCCCCTTCTGGTTCGCGCTCAGATGGAAAACTTCGATGTTCGCAGAATCCTTGTCGACCAAGGAAGTTCAGTCGACATCATGTATACTCAGTTGTTCGCTACCCTACAGCTAAATGAAACACACCTAACACCTTACGTCGGCTCAGACCTCCAAGGCTTCAATGGGATAGTGTCCCGACCATGGGTCTATGTGGACCTGATCCTCACATTTGGGGCGGGGAAGACAGCACGATTAGTCAAAATACAATTCCTCGTGATAGACTGACCGTCGTTGTACCAGTGTATCATGGGACGACCAACCCTAGCTGAACTTATAACAATACCCTCCACAATACATTTGAAGGTGAAGTATTACACTTCATCAGGAAAAGTAGCCATCCTTCACGGGGATATTGAAGCTGCTCGTAGATGCTACGAGGCCATTTCGAAAGGTCTCAGTATCATAACCACAAAACTCAAGTCGATCAAGGCTACACTCCCCAGTACTTCCGAGGAACAAAAGGTGTTGCCTTCGTAGATTCCATAGAGCTCGACAGTAGATTCACCAAGGAAGATGAATAATCACAGCTGGTTGCAAGACTCTCCTCAACAGCTCGACATATCCTCGATGGTGATTTCGATCTGTTAGCGCTAGGAGTGGATCCTTCCAAAGGCGTCAAAATCGGAGTTGACCTCCCAGATCTAGCCAGAAAGAAACTCAAAGCCTGCCTGAGGGAGAATGCTAACCTATTCTCATGGAACGCCATTGAGATGCCCGACTTGGATCCGGAGATATCATGCCACTATCTGGCCACCGACCCTGCCGTCTGAGCAGTCTCGCAACGGAGAAGGAAGCAATCCTAGGAGAAGGTAGAAGCAGCCGAACAGGTTGTAAAAGACCTCCTAGAGGCTCATTTTGTAACTGAGGCCAGGTACACCACCTGGCTCTCAAACATTGTACTTGTCAAGAAAAGTAATGTAAAATAGAGAATGTGCGTTGACTACACCGATCATAATCGGGCATGCCCGAAAGACGCCTATCCACTGCCTAATATTGATAAATTGGTCGATAACTCTGCAGGTTTTAAACTTTTGTCTTTCCTTGATGCCTATTCTGAGTATAATCAAATACCTATGGTCGTGACCGACAAAAAGTACACTGCATTCATGACCGAATCGGGCAACTATTACTACAACGTAATGCCTTTCGGCTTGAAAAACCCGGGCGCTACTTATCAACGCATGATGAACAAGGTCTTCCGAATAGAAATTGGAGACATGATCAAAGTGTACATGGAAGACATGATCGTTAAATCCCACGAGGAGACCGAGCATGCCTGTCAACTAAAAAGAATCTTTGACCAATCGCGCAAGTGCAAGATGTGATTCAACCCGGATAAATGCACGTTCGGGGTCCACGCAAGCCAATTCCTCGGTTTTTATCTAACCGAGCAAGCAATAGAGGCTAATCCCGATAAATGTTGGGCATTTACCGAAACACCCCCGCCGACGTCTAAAAATCCATCAAGTCTTTGAACGGGGTGCTTGCGTTGCTATCGCGCTTTGTAGCGAATTCAGCTCAACATGCCATCTCCTTCTACAAGCTCCTCCGCAAGGAGGCAACTTTTGAATGGACCGAGGAATGTGAGCAGGTCCTAAGACATCTCAAAAAGACCCTATCAGAACCCCCAGTTCTGTCCCGGCCTGAGGCAGGGGAAAGTATATTCATCTACCTCGCGGTCGCCAACGAAGCCATAAGCGCTGCACTCGTAAGAGAAGTGCCCAAAGGCCAAAAACCAATTTACTTTACGAATAAAGCCCTTCAAAGGCCTGAGCTTAGATATCAGCAAATTGAAAAAGTGGCATTAGCACTCCTCCATGCATCCAGACGACTTAGACATTATTTCCTCGCGCATACAATCGTCGTACGCACAAATCAGCCCATTAAACAACTTCTCAGGTGACCAGATATGGCCGGGAGAATGTTGAAATGGTCACTTGAACTCTTGAAATTCGACATTCGATACGAGGGAAGAAACTTCATTAAGGAGCAAGCCCTCGCCGATTTCGTAGCCGAGATGACCACCCCAGAAAGCCCGATATGCCCGTACATAAGACAGACCATTTTTGTGGACGGTGCGTCGAGTTCAACAAGGAGCGGTGCGTGAATCATCTTGCAGAATGAAGAAGGTATTTTGATTGAAGTGTCCCTCACACTATCTTTCCCAATGTCCAACAACCAAGCGGATTATGAGGCATTCCTCGCAAGACTGAGACTGGCCAACGACCTAGGAGCAGAGGTGATCACCATCTACATGGGCTCTCAACTAGTGGCCATGCAGGTCAAAGGAGAGTACCAGGTCAAAAGTGACAGCTTATTAGAATACTTAACCCTGGTCAAGGAGAAGATCGTGAAATTCGCGTCCGTAGAAGTAAGGCATGTACCCCGTGAAAACAATACCCGAGCAGACATTCTCTCGAAACTCGCGAGCACAAAGAAGAAAGGAGGAAATAAATCAGTTATTCAGGGAATACTTCCACGACCCAGCATCAAAGGATCAAAGGCGACTTTAGACATCAACGTCGTCGGTGACGCCAACTGTTGGATGACCCATGTGTACAAAGGCGACGAGCTTCCCGAAGACCCAAAGGAGGCTAGCATTGTCAAACGACGATCATGCTCATACGTTTTGGTCGAAGGAAACCTTTACCGACGAGGATTCTCAATACCTCTCCTCCGATGCGTCGAGGAAGAATTAGTCATGCACGTTTTGCGTGAGATCCACGAAGGAATCAACACCCAACACTTGACTGAACGATCTCTTGCAAAGAAAAGCCCTCCGGGAAGGATACTATTGGCCTACGATGAAAAACGATGCAAAAGAGCATGTGAAGAAATGTGACAAATGCCAACGGCATGGGGACATGCACCTCGCCCCACCAAACGAGCTAAAAACAATGTCTTCCCCATGGCTATTCGCATGGTTAGGCCTAGACATCCTCAACCCTTTCGTCGTCGGTTCAAACCAAAACAAGTACCTAATGGTCAGTGTCGACTACTTCATGAAGTGGATCGAAGCTGAACCCCTAGCCAAAATCACGACCCTTAACATACTGTGTTTCTTCAAACCTAACATACTCGCTCGTTTCGGGAATCCTCAAGCGATCGTTACCGACAACGATACTCAATTCACGAACAAGAATTTCCAAGAGTTCGTAGACAGTGTCGGAACCAAGCAACATTTCACATATATGGAACACCCGCAAACCAACGGACAAGCAGAAGCGGTAAACAGAGTCATCCTTCGAGGCCTCAAGAAAAGGTTAGACGAGATCAAGAGGCGTTGGGTCGAAGAATTGCATAGCTTCCTATGGGCTTACCGGACTACTCCTCACCCGACCATAGGGGAAACCCCCTTTCGACTTGCATACGGAACGAAAGTCGTTATCCCCATAGAAATCCACATCCAATCTCGACGGACGAAAGCTCCTATGGACGAAGATACCAACGTGGAAATGTTACGTGACAAGCTCGATTTAGTCGAGGAAGTTAGGTCAAGGGCAGCCCTACGCGAGGCATCCCTCAAACAAAATATTGCTTTAAGGCACGACGCTAAGGTCATCAAACGAGATTTTTCAGTCGGTAGCCTCGTGCTCAGAAGAAATCACAAATATTCCAAAGAGGGAAAATTGGCCGCTAATTAGAAGGACCCTACCGAGTTCGAGCAAAGACGAACAACAAAGCGTATTACTTAGAAAATTTTAAAGGGGAAGAACTTGCTCATCCTTGGAACGCCAAAAAACTCAAACAATATTACAGTTATGGCGTCCGCCGACACCAACACCGGCCTAAAATGCATACCTAGGTACAAGAATTGCATGCTATACAATTAATTCGGTAAGACCTTTCTCAAGAACGAGTACGGTCATCATCACACGATTGGATCCTCAAACGAGTCTATCATCTTCTAAGTACCACGACCAGGAAGTATACCCAGCTCGCGATGAGACGTTCACACCGTGAAGCACGGAATATTACCATGTTCTGAGCATCGTTCCCCATCCAACCTTATGGATGGCATTCTACCCAGTAACCCAAAAGGACAGATATTTAAACCGAGCACCACCTTCCCTACGTTATAAACACTTAGTGAAAATAATAAACAATGTGTACCCTCCGACGGACACACCCTCAAATACGATAAAATATATAATCCAACCACCAAGGTCGTAAACATGAAACATTAAAATGCGGCCACGAGGACCGACTTATTCTTAGATTACATAAAAGGGGGAGCATACTCCCCCGTCAAAAGGAAAATACTGTGGCGCGCAGGCCAGCTTACAAAAAGGCATACAAAATATTACAAGTATCAGGCTTCACCGTCGGCTCCCAGATGGCCCTCAACTGTGTTCCCAAGGTCCTCGTCCATAGGTTTGGCCTGCTCAGGTTCGTTAAGGAACTCGGGGATGTGGATGAATCCATCTTCAGCTTTATACATGAAACAGGTGCCTTTCTCATTGAGCGTCAAGCCGGGGTTGACTATTTTCGACTAATCGACCGCGTTCTTAAAATGGACACCAAGCATTTCTTCGAGGTCGGCGTACCCCTCCACAATCTTGGCCACCAACTCTACCCAGGTCTTCAGAGACTCTATATCTTCATACTTATCCTCATCCGGAGCTAGGTCAGCTTTCAAACGTGGCAACCTCCTCCGCAACAGTCTTCTTAGAAGAAGCCACTGACTCCTCCAGTTCCTTAACCCGCTTAGAGGCCCTGTTCAGTGACTTCGCCTGCTCCAAGGATAGCTCCTCAGAGGTAGCTAGTTGAGCCTTCAGCCTATTGATTTCCTCTTCCTGGGTAGTGGTCCCTTCGACGAACATCTAAGCCATCTCAAGGACTCGCACGACCAAACTAGCGTCCCTCGCTTGTCGCTCCCAACTGATGACAAAAGGCCAATAGGGGTACAGACGCGAACGGTCGGCGAAGGAGAGAATATGAAGATGAACTCAAAAGAGTCGCCATCTATGCATTTTTATCCCGAGGGAAAGGTAATGCTGCATAAACCTAAGAAAAGATGGATAAGACGGTCGCGAACCAGAGAAATTGAGAAAGGGGGTTGGTTACAACCTGGAAAGGTATTAGCACCCAGATTTTCTGTCGTACTCGAAGGGATCCACTCTTAAAAGATTTGTGTTTTAAAGGGGTAGTGTCAGTGCTATTTTGTGTAAAAAGCTGGAAAAACTACAAGTGTCAGTGTAAAAGAAGTGTGAAGTGAATAAAAGGAGTGTCAGTGTAAGGAAGGAGTGCAATGCTCAAGACAATGAGGCTTAAAAGAATAATGATGGAAGGTAGGGGGGGAATAGACAGAAACTTTTGTTCGATAACTGTTAAGTTATGCCTACGTATCCTCTCGTGTAATGAGGAAGTCAGAACACCGTAGTCCGACTCAAAGAGACTGAAAGATAAATTGACTGATAAATTGCTTACTTGTCTATGCTCAAGTGTATGACCTGTATGGCTCAGGTGCAAACTGTCTTGCATTAGACGGAAGAAGCAAGTTCTCGTTTGTGAGTGAATGAGGTGAGAAAATAATCCCGGAGGAGACGATTATTGTTTGTTTTTGGTGATTTCAATCTTTTATTGATTTTTGTGTTTGTCATAAGAAAATGAGCTTAAGCCTAAACCAAGGGTTAGTAAACTCATCACATCTTCCCTCTGATTAGGGGTAATGAGAATACCTTAAGTATGAAGTAAGCACCTCACACTTAATCACCATGATGTAGGATTAAGATCATTAACCTACTTGTACTTATTTAGATCTTTTTGGAGTTTTTTTTAGTGTTAAGTAATGAGTTTAAGCCATAATCAAGGATTTAATGGACCCATTACACCATCCTAATAGAAGGATAATAGATGAGAACATTTAAGTTGAGAAAGGCTCCTCGACTTAATCCAAGATTAGGGATTAACCTCATGACAAAACAAAGTCTTTATTAAAGTGGATTTTAGTTAATGGTAAGATTAATAAATGGATTTTAGGGTTTGTAAGACAACTTGAGGGGGACTTGTCCATTAACACTAGGGTTAGTCCTTCTTACCCAATTAAGGAAGAATTAGAACCCTAATGCAAGGCCCAAGTTACAAGCTTGATGTATTAGTGATTATTAGATGGATTAATTAAAGGATTTAAACACATTAAGGGTTTAACACTTAGGATTAAAGTTATACACTCCATCCTAAGAGAAGGATGCAGGCATAACCTTAATCACAAAGCCTTAAAACCTTTAAGGTTTAGTCCTTGATTATGAGGTGAGAAGAGAAGACACAAAAGAAGACACAAAGGTAAAAGCTAAAGGGGGACTAATCACAACCCTAATTATTGTCATGCTTGGATGTTCCTATGGTTTGTGAGGCTTGCAAGAGATCTTCAAGAGAAGCCACCAAGGAAGAAGAAATATGGAAGGAGGAGAAGTAGAAAGAAGTAAGTCAACTTACTTCACTTAAGAAGATAAGTTGCTTGGACAAAGAAAGTGAAGAAAGGACATGAATGAGCAAACTCACTCTAAGATAAATGAAAAATGTATCAATGAATGCATAAGAGAGATGAGAAGTGATTATGAGAAGTGAAGGCAAATTCACTTCTCAAAGTAACTTACCACCTGAAAAGTTAGTGAAAGAAAGTGAAATGAAATGAATGCAAGGATGCAAACCCAAAACCAGAAGCACATTCATGATGCAAATGATGCTAAGATATGATATGAATGTATGTCATGAGATGTGAATGATCATACAAAGGATGAAGATGCAAATGAAGCATGAAAGGAGGCATGAAAGTTCATGAATGCACATGAAATGAAATGAAAGCATAACATGGAAAATGGATGATGCAATGATCAAACATAGTTCTAATGTGTCCTAAGATGTCTTATATGTCATGTGAATGCATGAAATGTCATGGCAAGTTCTTATATGGAAGCTTATGCAAGATGAATGCAAATGAAGATGAGAAATTAGGGTTATATGAACATGTGAGATGCAAAACTCAAAAACAGAAGCAAATCATAAGATACAAAATTGAAAATGCACTCAAAGGAACCCTAAACCTATACTAAGTTACCATCCAAAGGGGGAGGTCAGAAGCTAAACCTAGAAGGAGATATGAATTTCCTAAGTTTCTAGGGTTTTTTGGGTGATCCTCAATGTAAAATGCCAAAAAATTGAAAATGAAAGATAAAAATAAAACAAAAATGTTTTTAGAAACTAGAAGTCATTCATAGAACAATGCAAAAATAACCATTCACAAACTCAACTTGGTTTAAAAGTTATCAATTTTTGAAGTTAGGGTTGAAAATGAACAAATTTGAGAACCCTAATTCATTGAAAAATGTCAAAGCATGATCAAAACCAAAAATAAATTTGTATGGTGAGTTTGTAAATGTCTAAAAATGTTCTCTGATTTTTTTGGTGATTTTTAAATACTTAAATGTATTTTTAATTAATTAAGTTTCATTAATTAATTAAATAAAACATTTAAATGATTTAAAAATACTTTTTTAATGCAAAAAATAAAAATAAAAATATTTTTGGTTTCTGAAAATTAATAAAATGTTCTCCGGCCACACCTCCCCTGAAAAAATTCTAAATTACTCCCTAGGCCATTTCTGGAGCTCTAAAGCTCCAGATTCAATCCTTTCACTCCCCTAAGGTCAAATCCACCCTCAAAAACAATTTATTTTCACTCAATCTCAAGATTCGAAGCCAAGAATAAAAATGGTGAAACTTTCAGAGAGACCATACATTCTTATTTCTTCATCATTTTCAAAAATACAAAGTTCAGTGCACTCAGGGGAACATGCTTAACCATTTAATAACATAAAATAAAGGTTCTGGAAAAATTATTTCGCATGGCTACCTGAGATGGAGCTTTCAACCCTTGAGCTTTCTGGCTGCTTCCTTGGTGCAAGATGACTCCTATAACCTCCCTGAAGAAGCTTTGAAGCTTTGAAGACCTTGAGAATGGCTGGTTTGAGAGTTTGTGATCAACTGGTCAGAAAATTGTGTTTTGTTTGTGGTGTGTTCTTGGCTGTTTTGAGGGGTGGTTTATGATCAGTGAGTGATTTGAGAATGAATGGTGGTGTTTGTTTGAAGAATGGATGGCTGAGTTATGAATTTCGAAGTTGTTTGCAAGAGGGGAGTTTTTTGTGAACTTGTGAATGCTAAGGATTCAGGCTTGGTTCTTGTTATGTTTGGCTTGCTTTAGGTTAGTATAAACAAATGCAATTGGTTTAGAGAGTGATTGTGGCATAGTGTGATTGGTATGGGTGAAAATACAAAAAGTCAAGATTATGTGTACTTTGAGGTATGGGCTGGTTCAGGCATGGTACAATGGGGTTTCTGGTGCAGCAAGGATCAAGGATGGCCATGGAAATCACTTTGAGGCAATTCAGCATGTGGGGAATAAGTTATGGGAGGTTTTTCAATTTGAAGAAAGTTTGGCCCCTTTGAGATTTCTTCATGGGAAAGGCATGGAATTTTGAAATTCTTTGGGCAATTCTGAGTTTTAGGCATTACATAATGTTTGTATGATGCTTAGAAGTCAATTTGAAGTCACAAAATGGCTTGGCAAGAGGTTTTGCAAAAATCCCTCTTTGGCATGAAACATGAAATTATGTGATTTTTGCCAACTTTGGAAAGCCATGTCTTGAGTTCCAAAATGAATTAGATCTTGTGCTTGTACTTTTTGAAAAGGGAATGATCCAATCTATAAATTTCATGACCAACAATTTTTCATTTGAAGCATTTTTGGTTGAGAAAGAAGAGGTTGAAAAACCTTCCCAAAATGGAAAGTTTACATTACAAGTCATTTCCATTTTTGGCAACTTTTGGTTTTGCTCACTTTTCTTCAAATTTATGAACTTCTAAGCACTTCAATGATCAAATAAAGACCATATAACTTCAATTTGATGAAATATCCACTTTGGGTCCATTGATGGGGGCCTCAGATGCCCTGATTTGGCTCTAACTTGCTCAAGAAGTTACCCAGTGATCAGATGACTTCCACAATGAATTCCTTCATCAAACTTGGTATGTATGATCCTTATAACATATTGAGACCAATAGAAACAAGAATGACCAAAAAAATTTGGAGTTATGGCCTCTGAAACCAAAACCCTAATTTTAGGTCATCTGTGTGTAACACGGTGGGAGAACTGACTTTAGTTATGTTGCGGATAGCAAGAGTCGCCACCGACTTTTATTTTATCCAAAGGAAAGGCATAAAAGAACAGGAAAGAACTTAAAAGATTTTTGGGTTCGGGGGGTAGGTTATGTAAAGGGAAGGTGTTAGCACCCTTTACATCCATGGTTATCCATGGGCTCTTAGTTACTTAGCTCACTTTAAAATGTTTTTGAGAAGTGTAGTGTGTGAATAGAAATTCTCTTAAGTACTTTATAATGATCCATGTACGGAGATATATAAAGCCTTTGTTTTGAAAATTTGTTTGAAAATGTGAAGTGTTTTGAAATGTTTTGAAGAGTGAGCAAGTACATAAGAGGAACCTACCCTAAGTTAAGTCTTTTTTGTTCTTAAATATCCTTCAAATGGTAAGACTATCCCTATTATTAAGGAATAGGTAGTCATTACCTTGGATGTATGAGGGACAAGTGAAGGGACAACTGTTATTTAGGCAACTGTAAGGTGTATAAGCAATTCGAAGAGACTTATCATCTTTATTCGAAAGGGACAAGATCATTACGAAGGTAACCGTGAAGGGACTTGATCTTTTTATCTGTTTAAGGGACTAGATGATATAAGAGAAGGGACTTTGCTTTACACTTTACTTGACCTTTTGTTTAGGCAACTTGAGAGGTGACCCTTAAGAAGTGAGATGGCGATCCAGGATCGACTTACGTGTGTGCGTGTACAAGTTCAAGTATTTATCTTAAAAATTAGTGATCTACATCCAATTTTAAATACAAACATATCTTGCACTCCCTATTTTACTAACCATAGCAATTAAAAATAAATAATAAAAATTACTACAACTATTACATAATGGATACAATTACATTATAATAATTAAAATAAGTAAATAAATAAATAATTAAATGGGTTAGTAATAATAAACAAAAATAAATAAATATAAGAGGGTTAGTAATAATAAACAAAAATAAATAAGCATGAGATGAAGAAATTAGCATAATAATTAATAATAAATTAAAAGTTCAACTTTAAATAAATGATTATTTTTGTTTAAGATTTTTAATAAGAGAAATAAATAATAAATAGTATATACTAATAAAATATGATTAATAATCTAATTATTCAATTTTATGTACATAGTATAAAAATATCTAATTATAATTAAATAAACATATACAAATAGTAAATTATATTCATAAAATAAAATTAGTTTTTTTTTCAATTATTTAGAAAAATAAGTTAGGGTTAATTAATTAAATTATTTATATATACAACTACATATAATAATAATATAAATAAATTATAAATAAATATATATAATTACAAACAAATAAATTAAGGTTTATAATATAATTAGGGTTTAGAAAATATTAGGGTTTTATAAAAGGAAATTAGGTTTTATATGAAAATAATTAGGGTTTATGAATACAATTAATTTATTTATACAAATCAAATAATATTAATAATATACATAATAAAATAAATATTAAATAGTTCTAAGAATAAAGTTTGAATTTTTTCAGAAAATATAAGTTCTTTGAGTTATTCACAAGAAAATAATATAAACATTATTTTAGCATTTATCTATTTATTAAATTAATTAAATATATAAACAAAAATAAAAAAGAAAGTAAGAAAAATGAGAAAAAGACTTACCTGGGGCTGGGATTCGAACCCAGGCCCTAGGCTTCACTCCCCCCAGACCAACAACCCAACCACTGGGCCAGCTGCGCGCTGGTGATATAGAATGAGAACCATGTTGTTTTGTTTCATAACCTGCAAAAATCACAACAAAAAGCAAAACAATACAAAAGGGCCTGGGGGGGATTCGAACCTAGGACCCTCTGTCGCTCCCGATAAATGGGACTGGCCCGGATAAAGGTACAGACGCGAACGGTCGGCGAAAGGGACAATGAGAACACACAGCCGTGAACTCACTGGAGATGAATAGAGTCGCCAGCTAGGCATTTTTATCCCGGAGGAAAGGCAATGCTGCATAGACCTGGAAAAAAGATGGATAAGACGGTTGCGAACCAGAGAGACTGAGAAAGGGGGTTGGTTACAACCTGGGAAGGTATTAGCACCCAGATTGTCCGTCGTACTCGACGGGATCCACGCTTAAAAGATTTGTGTTTTAAAGGGGTAGTGTCAGTGCAATCTGTGTGTAAAAGAGCTGGAAAAGAATGTACAGGTGTCAGTGTAAAGGAAGTGTGAAGTGTATAAGTGAAGTGTCAGTGTGAGACAGGAATGAAATGCTCATGACCATGAGGCTCAGAGAATGAAGCTGGAAAGAGGGGGAATATACAGAGACTTTTGTTCGATAACTGTTAAGTTATGCCTACGTATCCTCTCGTGCAATGAGGAAGTCAGAACACCGTAGTTCGACCCAAAGAGACTGAAAGATGAATTGACTGGTGAACTGCTTGCTTGTTAATGCTCAAGTGTATGACCTGTCTGGCTCAGGTGCAAACTGTCTTGCATTAGACGGAAGAAGCAAGTTCTCGTTTATGAGTGAAAGTGATGAGAAAAGAATCCCGGAGGAGACGATTATTGTTTGTTTTTGTGTTTTCAGTCTTTTATTGTTTTTGAAAGTTTGTCATAAGTTAATGAGCTTAAGCCTAAACCAATGGATTTAGTAAACTCATCACATCTTCCCTCTGATTTGGGGTAATGAGAATACCTTAAGTGTGAAGTCAGTTTCTCACACTTAAACACCTTTGATGTAGGATTAAGATCATTAACCTACTTGTGATTATTTAGATATTTTTGGTGTTTTTGTTTAGTGTTAAGTAATGAGGTTAAGCCATAATCAAGGATTAAACAGACTCATTACACCATCCTAATAGAAGGATAATAGATGAGAATGTTTAAGCTGAGGAAAGCTCCTCAACTTAATCCATGATTAGGGATTAAACTCATGACAAAACAAGCTTTTGATTAAGTGGATTTTATTTAATGGTATGATGATGAAGTGATTTTTATGATTTGTAAGACAACTTGAGGGGGACTTGTCCATTAACACTAGGGTTAGTCCTTCTTAACCATTTAAGGAAGAATTAGAACCCTAATGCAAGGCCCAAGTTACAAGCTTGATGTCTTGATGATTATTAAGTGGATTGATTAAAGGATTTAACACATTAAGGGTTCAACACTTAGGATTAAAGTTATACACTCCATCTTAATAGAAGGATACAGGCATAAGCTCAATCACAAAGCCTTAAAGCCTTTAGGGTTTAGTCCCTGATTATGAGATGAGAAGAGAAGACTCAAAAGAGACACAAAGGTAAAAACTAAGCGGGAAAAGTCTAATCCTAATATTCACATGCTCGGATGGTCCTAGGTTAGTGTGGTCTACTATCCTAAAGAAGGAGAAGAAATAAGAAGAGAAAGGAGAAGCTCCATGGTGGCCTAAGCATACCTCAAGTCAAGAACAAATAAAAGAAGATGAGGAAGAAGGAATGGATGAATTAGAAATAAGATAAGGAGATGAGAATGCGGTATGGAGATAAGATGAATAATGAATAAGATAAGGAGATGAGAATGCGAAACGGAGGTAAGATGAATAATGCACAAACAGAGCCTACACCAGTAGGACTTCCAGATGCAACAGCATGCAATAAGTAATCGGGCCATCATTGGTACCTAACGGAGAAGGTCCGTTGCCTTTTCAAAACGTGCCAAAAAGAAGAAATACCAAGAAGTATGCAAAGTCCAAAGTGGATTCAACAAGTCAAACACAATTGTCCCACATCATGGTATCGGTCTAATGTAGACTTCAAGTCAATAATCCAAGAGCGAACAAACAATCGCAAGGCTAAAACCGAGTCAAGCCCGCCATCCTCGAAATCAAGCAATAAGCCTACAAATCATCAACCAAAGCTAAAACCAAAATTAAATTCAATCTGATTCAAATGAACTAAATTAATCGAAACTAACTATGATAAAACTATAATAAAATTCTAACAAAATTCTAGCTAAACTTTAGCACAAAAATTAATAGAGAATTATATATATATATATATATATATATATATATATATATATATATATATATATAAAAACTAACCAAAATTAATTAAAACCAACCATGTTAAAATTAGTAAACAAAACTATTATAAAATTCTAACAAAATTCTAAACTAAACCTTAATTAATCTTAATAAAAAAACTAGAAATTTAAAACAACAAATTAAAGAAAAAGAAATAACCAAAACAGGGGGGGTAAGAAAAGATTCAAACGGGCTTAAAAGCCCAATAACAAAAGCATGAAGGGGTCTGCGTGCTGCTGGACATGGTGGTATGAAGAAAGTCAGACGGGCTTCCATAGTCCAATTGAAAGCAACAAGAGATCTTTATCTTCTTTTTTTTAAAAATAACATAAAAAAATGAAAAGAAGAACAAATGTTAAAATAAATAATATGTATAAAAACAATCATTCAGAAGAAATAAAATGAAGTAAAAGCTAAGACAAAGTGGTGAAGGGCAAAGCAGATCCACAATTCCTCTTTCCTCTTTCCAAAATTCAACTCCTGTTCGCTCTCCTTCTTCAAGGAAACAGACGCCGCCGCCACCCTGTTGATCCTCTCAATCTTCTTTCGGTGGCTCTGTGTTCTTCTTCATAAACGAAAGTCAAACAGATCCAACTCCACTCTCAAAAGAGGAAAACGACACCATCGGAGAAAAAAAATCGTCGGCGATTTGCCATTAGAAACGAACGCTGGAAATCAACCCTTTGTCGTTCAACCAGCTTCGCGCCTCTCACGGTGAAGTCGAAGCAAATCGGCCGTTTCAAATCAGTTCGTCGATTACGCTCGACCTCGCCTCGTGATCTCGCGATTCCTTTCAATCTTTCAATTCCTTCCCTTTCGGTTTCGGTTCCGATCCGTGTTGTTAACGTGCGTAATGGATGAGGCTGAGGCTTGTGGTCGCAGTTTTGTTGTTATGAGATGAGTTGATGTGAGAAAGCGATTTGAAGGTGATGGTTGGTTTGATGGAAAGAAAAGGATTACGGTGAGTTTAGGTCATTGTGGTGATGATGAAGGTTTAAAGGTGGTGATGATTGAAGAAGGTTTGGTTGTTGGATTTGTTATGAGTTGAAGTTTGTGTATGCCGGGAGAAGAAGAAGATTGTTGTTGAAATGAGGTTAGTGTTTTTGGCTGAAAAATTGTTGTGATTCGGATTACATCTCTCTTCTCTCTGTTCTGTTCTGCGATTGTTGTTGTTGATTTGTGAAATGCTGGTGTTGTGGTTTGTTGTTGCTGTGATGTTGATGAGTGAGGCTGATGTTGGTTTGGGGTGGTGAGGCGAAACAGGGGTGATGGTGGATTGGTGTTGAATGAAAGAGGCTGCGGATTCGATGGCGGTAGAGTGTTTCAATTTCTCGTTCGATTCTCTCTCTGCTTCTGAATCTGAGTTTGATTGTTGTTGGTTTTGGAAGGTGTGGGCCGAGAGAGATGGCTGCTTGCGGTTTTGTGTGAAAGGGGTGGTTTAAGGATAAAGGATTTGGAGTGGAGGTTGTGTTGGGTGTTACGGTTCAGATGGTGTTAACAGTGCTGTTGTTGTTGTGTTGTTGCTTCAAAAGAATTGTGAGTAGTTGCTTTTTTTTGTGTGAACATTGGCTGTGAGTATGGTGTGTATGTGGAATCTTTTTGTGAGTGAATGTAAGAGTGAGCAGTTGCTATCCGAGTGTATGGGTCCTGAATTGGTGGTGAGAGCACATGAATTTCTTTGTGTGAAAATTTTGTGGAAAAAAAATGTGAGCTTTTGTTGAGGTGGCGTTAATCATGAGTGATGAAATGGTAAGGTGGTGTTGGCTGTGACGGTGAGGTGATGGTGAAGGGTAGCAGGTGGAGGTTGAGTGTGTGCAGTGAAGGGTTTGAGGGAGTTGGTGATGAAGAGAAGTGACTTGTTTGAAAAAAATGATGTTCTTTGTTTTTGTTACGAAAAAAAAATACTTGGGTTCAATACATTGGTTACTTTTGTAAGGAAAAAAAAGAAAGCAAATGGAAAGGAAACTTGAATTGGTCCTCAAGGAAAAAATAAGACCGTTGATTTGTCCTTTTGTGAAATGGCATCTGCTAAAATCTGAATGTATATGTAAGAATACACAGACCAAGCACAAGAAATCGTTTTTCATATTATTCAAATTGTTAACTCGAATCATTATATGTCAACAAATAGCATCTCTAATTCTACAATTTATTTTTAAGTTTTTTTTTAATGGCTTAATGAAATGGAATTAATTAACATGGTTAATTAATTTGATTTATGGATAGGGGGTTACGGTTTGGGCTTGGATTATTGAAATTGGATATGGATGATTGGAACGTGAATTAAATGGGTATAAAATGGATATAGAACATGAACTATGAATGAAGTTGTTTATTAAAAATGAAATGGTTAACGGATTTTTTTGGGGATAAAAATTTGCTTATGGAAATGTGGTTAAGGAAAATGGAATGAACCATAAAATGGATATTAACAAATGGTTTAATCTGGCTAAATGAAATTGGAACGATCACCAACAACACGAACACAACCATGAAATATCAACTTTCCAACTCTAAAACAAACTTGCACTGCTTCCCCAACAAATACTGGTTGAGAAGAAATAAACGCGGCCACCACAATTTGTGACTGAAACAAACCATCTAAAATCAATCATCCTCTGGGTCTGCGATTAAATGAACCCTGAATCACTTCAAATTTGTCTGAATCGTTTTCTTGGGAAAATAAAATCACGACTGAACATGATGAGCAGATAAACAGACGATTTGGACCAAAACTTCTTATGAATCCCAAGCTAATACTCTGATGAATTCCATGCACCATCCAACTTGACTTTAGACGCATACTAATTTGCAATTGATGAATTCGCCTGAGGTGCTGAGAAAAGTAGAATAGCCTTGAGAGATGATGAAGGAGAGGACATCATGATGATGGGCCTGATGCGCCAATGAATAATTTTTAGACGTGAAATTCTCGCAGACCACTAAACTAGGGAAATAAACCCTAATAAAAAATGGAAATATCAATAAGAATATGATGCCACTGATGACCACAAGCCAAAACCTTGAATTTTCTAATAATCCGCAAATAAGGCGTGTGACCCTAATCTTCAGACAACATTGATCCCATGTCTTTTGAGCTTATGCAAATGGTATGCAAAATGCGTATGATATGCAAACGAGAAGCAGAAAAAAGATACAAAAGCCAGAGGGCAAATTTGGGGTGTCTACAGCTGCCCCTATTCAAGCAACTGTTAATCTGAAAAGGATGAGAGTAACGGCTATTAGACGTTCAAGATAAACAGTGATTGAATACCCAAAAGACCCCGAAATTTGCACTCACAGAATGAAGAAGAAAAGGGATATAGATTGTATAAGAAAGCAAAGTATATTGTAAAGTGTGGGCGACGGAGGACGACCGCCGAGCAGAGGACGACTGCTGGGTAAAGAGCAATGACGGGGACGGCCGACATGCTGGGGATAAAAGGGATTATGATGGGGACGGCCATCACGTAAGACTATGATATTCTCTAGGGATTAATGAAACATGATGGGGACGGCCATCAAGTTCATAAAGTAAAGTAACCAACGATGGGGACGGCCATCGGGCTAAAAAGGAAAGGGACCACGACGGGGACGGCCATCGGGTTAAAGAATAAATGAAATAAACGTAAGATGAGGGACGGTCATCTAAGGTGGAGGACGACCACCTGGCAGGGTACGGCTGCCGAGAATATCACGACATAGGACGAATGTCGGATAAAAGGTCAACGATGGGGACGACCATCGGACGAGCATGATGGAGGACGACCATCAAGAGGTGAAGGACGACCACCTAGCAGGGGACGGCTGCTCTCAAGGTTTGTCATGACATAGGACGAATGTCAGATAGAAGAAAATTTGCTTTGCTGGCGATCTACAGGGGAATAGTAAACACGGACGAGTGTTTATATCCAGGGAAATAAAAGGTATAAGTGTTTAGACGGTGTGTATAGAGTAAAGATGCGGACGAGCATCCTTACGACTACGATACGGACGAGTATCGGGTAGAAACAAATGCTGACGCGTGTTCAGAGACGATGATACGGACGAGTATCAACTGGTTAACAGAGAACACGGACGAGTGTTGAATCTAAGGGGACTCTTCCGGGGAATAGCAGACACAGACGAGTGTCTATATCCAAGAAGACAAAGGTGTTTGACATAGTGTATGGATTAAAGATGCGGACGAGCATCCTTAAGACTATGATACAGACGAGTATCATGTAGAAACAAACTCTTGACGCATGTTCTGAGGTGATGGTACGGACGAGTACCAACGAGTTAACAAAGAACAAGGACTAGTGTCGAATCTGCGGGGATATAAGTGATGTATACAAGATACGGACGAGTATCTGTATAAGTAAAATAAGTATGAGTGGTGTATAGACGAGTGTTTAACTGCTGGGGAGAGTGACACGGACGAGTGTCGAAAGGAGAAAAGTGTAGTATAAACAAGTATCTGATATACAAAGTGTTTATGTTACTGTGCTGGGGAAAGTGACATGGACGGATGTCAAGGAATTGTATGTATATATATCTGTGAGTGCAAAGGGGATGTCTTTGGCTTTCTGCTGGGGATATGACACGGACGGGTGCCACAAGGAGTATATACTGATGTTTGTGAATGTGAGGCAACTGTTTTAGCTTTAGCTCTCCGCTGGGGAATTTGGGAAGCATTTTGTATACTGCTGACGGGTTGAAAGCTTTTAACTCTGATGGGAACGAAGTGTTGGAAACCTGATGCTTGTTGGAGAGGTTTTCACTAGAGGAAAGACGACTCTGCGTGAGGTATACTTCGTTTAACTGCTTTGAACATCTGCTGAGGATCTGATCATCCTGCTCTGACTCCACTGGGGAGAATTTCTTCTTGCTCTGCTGGGGAAATCCCTTGGAAATGAGAATCCCGATGACCCTATGGGGAAAGATCATCTTTAGACTTGGCTAGGAAGGATTCTTGATCACACAATCCTGCTGAGGAGGGAATTCTGATAATTCTAACTTTGTGGGGAAGCAAGGCCTTCAGCTGCCTGTTGGGAAAACTTCACTGTGGAAAGATAAGTCCGCTTGGGGACGAGAACGATTCAATTAGCCTTGAAGTTCTGTTGGGGTTATCATCTGTTCCAACTCAGCTGGGGATGTGTCAACCCTCTGGTTGAGAAAAAGATTTGGCAATGCTCTACTGAGGAGAGACTTTGCTGGAGAATCAAAATATGCCCCAAGTATAGCATAACAGCTGTGTTGGGAAGATGTGCCAATGAAAATTGGCTTTGACTGAATGCGAATAACCAACTCCTCATGAGGGAATCTTGTCGGCTGAAAGAAGATCTTTATGCTCGAGGAAGAAATAAACTTCCAATGCCCTGCTGGTAAAATAAATACCAGACATTCCCTGAGAATTAACACAGTGCTTCAAACTTCTGATCTCAACAAAAGCATTACTGATCATCCTGAGTGAACTATCATTCCCTTAACTCCTCAATTATACCATACTGCATCATCCATAAAAAGATCGTCTTCAGAGGATTTTACAGAAGACTTGGCATCCAGAATTGCCCCAGTGTCTTCAAACTCTCACAGAAATTCAACAAGTCTTGAGATAACTGCCCCAGATTACGTCTTGAAACGATTCTTGCCCCACATCAGAGCTAAAACAGAAACCATGCGGTATGAAGATGCAATGCAAATGATGTACAATGCAGACGCATGCTCAATGCCAAGGATATGAAACAAGGATGGTTGGGCGCTAGGGCCAGGTTGATAGATATATATTTTTTGGTTGCCAAGCAATTGGACTTTTGAAGGTGAATTACCAGACGAGAACTGGTTTATTAAAGGTAGGCCAACAGACGAGAACTGATGGGCAAAGAAAAAGTCGTCAGACGAGAACTGACTACTTGGGGTTCATTGTCAAACGAGAATTGACTCTGAAAAAAGAATGACTACCAGACGAGAACTGGCGTTCAATGGGTAGAATGAAAAGGTGACCAGACGAGAACTGGTAAAAGATTCGCCTACCAGACGAGAACTGGTATTTGAAATTGGTTCGCCAGACGAGAACTGGACTTTGGGTTTGTCTGCCAGACGAGGACTAGACCCTGAAAAGTTTGCCAGACGGGAACTGGGCTTTGAAAAGGCTTGTCAGACGAGAACTGGACTTTGAAAGGTTGATAAGTTGGGGTTACGAGGCCCTCTGATGTGAGATCTGATGTTGTGGGGAGTTATGCTTAATGCAATGATGATGCATATGCTCTATATGCGACATGAATAACATATGCAAATGATTTATGCAATGATTATGAAATTCCAGAAAAACTCCCGAGGTGGGAAGAAAGGTCTCATGTGACAAGGCTTCTGGTTGAGAAGGGTGACAAAGGTGACGGTGGTGTAAACACCCCAAATTTGCCCTCACCCATTCACACCATGGCTTGTGATCATTCTCATATGCATAAACACAATCATATCATCTCACATTTCATTTTTGATTCACTACATAGTTTTCAAGGCATCTGCACCTAGGGTTTGTGATCTGAGCAATCCCAAAGCATCTTGAGCCATTCCAAAGGCAACCAATCAACTCAAAGGGGTCCATGTGTGTTCTTATATCATATTTCATCTCCTCAAAGTCAAAATTTCAGAGGAATCACAAGAACTAGGGTTTGAGTGGATGCAGAGCCAGGATGAACTGCACAGTTGACTGAAAATTAGGGTTTTGGTTTCAGAGGCCATAACTCCAAATTTTTTGGTCATTCTTGTTTCCATTGATCTCTATATGGTATAGGGAGTATGCATATCAATTTTCATGAAGAAATTCCATGGGGAAGTCATCTGATCAAGAGTTGACTTTTCAGGCAAGTCAGTGCAAAATCAGGGCATCTGAGGCCCCCAATGACCCAACCAATGGGTAATCTTCATCATTTTGAGTGTATATGATCTTTATTTGATCATGGGAGAAGGTTGAAGTTCATAGAAATCAAGAATTTAGGGTTTTTGCAAATGTTGACTTTTTGGGCATAGTTGACTTTTCAAGAATGCATCATTTTAGGTCAATTTTCAAGCTTTGATTCTTGGTCCAAAAAGGCTCCAAATGGAAAAACTTTGGTCATGAAAGTTGAAGATCTCATCTTTCCCTTTTCAAAAAGTACAAGAACATGATCAAATTCTTCTTGGATCAAAAGTTATGGCAATGCAAAGTTGGCAAAAATCATTAATTTCTAAGGCATGCTTCAAATGGAAATTTTGCAAAGTCTTGAACCAATGCACATTGCAGCCTCTAATTCATCTCAAACCATTGCATAAACATTCTCTAAGTCCTAAAAATCAGATTTGAACTAAGAATGCCATGGTTTTATGTTTGGTTAGGCAAAGAAGTCACATGTGAACCAAAATGTCACAAGTTGCAAAACTCATGATCATGCCTTCACCAACTTGCAGCCTTGAGTGCTGAACTTTGCTAGGCCCCTCCCACACCATGCTGCACCAGAACCAACATTGTACTTGCCTAGGCCATGAGCCATGCTTCACTTACACAAAAGGTGGATATTTTGCAAAAGTTGACTTACCAATCAATAAAGCATGTGTCCAATCATCTGACCAATGAGAGAGAGTTATGTTATCAATTTGCAAGCAAGACATAACCCTAGGCAAGGCTGAAACACATAGATTCCACACATTCACAAAATCCCTTCACATTGCAAAAGCCTTCGAATTCCTCTAGACAACTTGCAAACACTCAAGCTTTCTTCATCATCCAACTCAACACACTTCATAGACAAAAGACCACCAAAGCTCAAGCCTGAAACAAGCCTGACCTGAGCTTCACCATTCTTCACCCTCAGAACCAGTTCTCTTCGAATCTCACTATCCAGCCATCAAACACTTCATCTTTCTCCACCAACAAGTCAAGCATACCCCAAGGAGTCATAACCACCCTTTACTTTGAACTGAAACAGCCTGTACACAAAGTGCATTTCCTGCTACACCAGAAGTGAATCTCTCAAAGCAGCTTGCCTAAGCTCATTCCAGGCTTTCCATTAGCTTCAAGGGGTTCAGGGGAGTTGTTCTGCATCAAAGCAAGGCCAAAAGAGCTCACATTCACAGTTCTTCACCTCAGGTAGTCTCAAACTTCAAACTTTTTAAAGCTTGTTTCTTTTGTTACAAATTGAAAGTACATGCTCTAAGGATCACTGTGATGTGTTTAGAATCTAAAATGGTGGGAAAATGAGCATTTCGTGAGTGTCTGAAAGTTTGGCCCCATTTTTGTTTGGTTTCGATTCAAGCTGTTCTTGTTGGTAAAATGGTGTTTGATCATGGATTTAGGTTGTAGGAAGTGTGGGGAGTGTTTCTGGGCAGTCAATTTGACATGGGGTGGCCTGGATAAGGAGCTAGGGTTTTGGTATGGCCGGAGAAGACGACCGGAGCTCATCTCCGGTCGCCTGAGTGTAATTAGGGTTTAAGTGTCATTAATTAGCAACTTTAAACTTGGGCCCTTGATCTTTGTTTCCCGCGCGCCAGTGAGTGGTCAGGATCACTTCATTTGCCCTAATCCATTTGGTTAACATTAATTAATTCATAATTAATTTAATCTGGCCAGATTGCATCCCCACCATCCATTCACGCGCCAGTCAACACCTTTGAATCCTAGGCTCATCCTGGCCCTCCATCCCTCTGACTTTCATTTTATTTGTTTTTTTATTCATTTTATTTCATTTAATTTGCATAATTATTTTTTAAAATAGTTAAAAATTCTTAAAAAATATGAAACTTTTTCCTAAAAGTTTTATTAATTTTTAAGACCTAAAAATATTTTTATTTTATTTTTTATCATTAAAAAAGTATTTTTTAAATATTTAAAAGATTATTTTTAATTGATTAATGGGAATTAATTAATTAAAAATACTTTTAGGTATTTAAAAATTACAAAAAAATTCATGAAATGTTCTAAGGCATTTAGAAACATTGTCCAACCTTCAAACCAAATTTCTTTTTTGATCTTGATGCATTTTAAGAATTTTTCATTGAATTAAATCATTTTTTATGCATTATTTTGATCATGGATTCAAAAATTCATTTCTGCCTATTGGTGAAGGTTGAGACATTGATTCTTCTTGCATTGTTTTCCATTTTGCATGTAGTTTCTAGGATAAAATGGCCTTGATTTGATCTTTCAATTTCAATTTGTTTGATGATTTTCTTGTTAAGAACCCTAAAAAACCCTAATAACTTAGAAAATTCATAACTTGAGTTTGGTTGAGAGTTGAGAGCTCCCCTTTGGGCAGTGGTTTGTTATAGGTCTAGGGTTTCTTTGAATACCATTTTCCATTTTTTATCATGAGGTTTGCTTCTGTTTTTGGTTTGTGTTTGATGTTTGATTCATGAACCCTAATTTGGGCTTTCTCTTGCATCCTTCTTGCATTCTCTTGCATAACATGACTTGTCTTTGCATTTTGTGCATCCTTATGATTCATTTGACATCTTAAGACATATAGGAAACATGTTTGATCATTGCATTACATACTTGACATGTCATTTGTCTTGTATGCTTCATAACATTTCATGCTTGTTCATGCTCCTTAACTTGCATCATTTGTATCCATGATCTTGTATGAACATCCCCATGCCTTGCCTCATGTTTGCAGCACCTCATAACATCATTTTCATCATCACCATGCTTCTGGTTTGGTCTAGCATCATACCATTTCATCTCATTTAGCATTGCATTGCATTTCTTTCTAACATTTCAGGTGGTAAGTAAACCTGGGAAGTGAATTTGCCTTCACTTCCCATAACTTTTCTTTTCATCTCTCTTGCATCCATTGCTGCATTCTTATATGTGTTTGAGTTTGAGCTTGCTCATTCTTCTTCCTCCCACTTTCTTTCTTCAAGTGACTTGACTTCTTGAATGAAGCAAGTCACTTTGCTTCTCTTGCAAACCTCACAAACCTTAGGATCATCCAAGCATGATAATGAATTAGGGTTTTGATTAGTCTCCCTCATAGTTTTACCTTTGTGTCTCTTTTTGAGTCTTCTCTTCTCACCTCCTAATCAGGGTTTAAACCCTAAAGGCTTTAAGGCTTTGTGATTAAGCTTATGCCTGCATCCTTCTTTTAGGATGGAGTGTATAACTTTAATCCTAAGTGTTAAACCCTTTATGTGTTTAAATCTCTTAATCAATTCACTTAATAATCATCAAGACATCACACTTGTAACTTGGGCCTTGCATTAGGGTTCTAATTCTTCCTTAAGTGGTTAAGAAGGACTAACCCTAGTGTTAATGGACAAGTCCCCCTCAAGTTGTCTTACAAATCATAAAAATCATTTCATCATCATATCAGTAAATAAAATCCACTTAATCAAAGGTTTGTTTTGTCATGGGTTTAATCCCTAATCATGGATTAAGTTGAGGAGTTTTTCTCAACTTAAACATTCTCATCTATCATCCTTCTTTTAGGATGGTGTAATGGGTCTGTTTAATCCATGATTATGGCTTAACCTCATTACTCAACACTAAAAAAAATCACAAAAACATCTAAATAATCACAAGTAGGTTAATGATCTTAATCCTACATCAAAGGTGATCAAGTGTGAGAATCTGACTTCACACTTAAGGTACTCTCATTACCCCTAATCAGAGGGAAGATGTGATGAGTTTACTAAATCCATTGGTTTAGGCTTAAGCTCATTAACTTATGACAAAATCCAAAAGCAATAAAAGACTGAAAACACAAAAACAAACAATAATCGTCTCCTCCGGGATTCTTTTCTCATCACCTTCACTCACAATCGAGAATTTGCTTCTTCCGTCTAATGCAAGACAGTTAGCACCTGAGCCAGACAGGTCATACACTTGAGCATAGACAAGTAAGCAGTTCACAAGTCAATTCATCTTTCAGTCTCTTTGGGTCGAACTACGGTGTTCTGACTTCCTCATTGCACGAGAGGATACGTAGGCATAACTTAACAGTTATCGAACAAAAGTCTCTGTATATTCCCCCTCCTTCCAGCATTATTCTTTAGCCTCATTATCATGAGCATTTCACTCCTATCTTTACACTGACACATCATTATACACTTCACTTCCTTTACACTGACACCTGTACATATTGCTTTCCAGCTCTTTATACACAGATTGCACTGACACTACCCCTTTAAAACACAAATCTTTTAAGCGTGGATCCCGTCGAGTACGACGGACAATCTGGGTGCTAATACCTTCCCAGGTTGTAACCAACCCCCTTTCTCAGTCTCTCTGGTTCGCAACCGTCTTATCCATCTTTTTCTAGGCTTATGCAGCATTGCCTTTCCTCCGGGATAAAAATGCCTAGCTGGCGACTCTATTCATCTCCAGTGAGTTCACGGCTGTGTGTTCTCACTGTTCCCTTCGCCGACCGTTCGCGTCTGTACCTTTATTTGGGCCAGTCCCATTTTATCGGGAGCGACAGCTTGGAGACTCTGCTGGGGACCCTTATACTGCAACCAGGGCTTCTGGTTCTTTTTGTGGGTTCCTCCTAGCGCTTGATTGATTTGTGTTTACTGGGGTGTTATGTGCTTGTTTGTGCTTGTATTTATTTTTGTTTATTGCTTTATGTACAGTTACTTTACTGCTTTCTTTACTGCATTTATATATCATACTGTCATTGTTGCTGGCTGGATCTGGTTTCTTGTTTTGGTGGGTGGGTGATTCATTGAGAGTTAAGGTCCTATACCTGGGACCTGAGTGACACCTAGGCTAGAGTGAATCATATTCTTTCCCATTCCATTTCGGTCTGGTGCGGGAATATGAAACACGGTTCAGATATGGGTTTCTTCTTGAGAACTCTGTGTTGCAGATTTCCTGCAATGCTAGGGCTATCTGGGAAGCCTGCTAAGTCTGGATGACCTTTTAGTATTGACCTTCAGAAACTGAGGTGAATTAGAGGAGGAATTGTTATGGTTATTGTAAACACTGTACCTCCGGGTTAGAAGTGTTTACACTTCTCATAACTGATCCAAGTCTGAGGATCCTTGTTCTAGATCATCACCTGTGAGGGGGTTGGGCTGTTTACAGGTTTGCAGGTACCTTGACCTCAGAATACCCTGTTACTTTGACTTTGTTAAGAATACTCCATGTTGGACAGTTCTTGTGATTCTAAAACCCTGGACTTGTGGCTCTTTATTTGAGCCCCCCACCCTGGTTACTGGATTTTTAGACCTCCATCTGGGTTTCTTGAACACACATGGATCTACACCAAGGCAGTTAATCAGATCCAGCTCAGTCACAAACCCCTGCATATCATTTGCATACATACTCATTGCATCATATTAACATGTGCTTATTTGTGTTTCAGGGTATCCATTTTCATCTGGTTTTGGTTTTGACCCCATCTGCAGTTTTGACCTATCTCCACCAGCACTTGCTTCAGTTTGTCAGCCATATACTTCAGATACTTGTACTAGCCAGCCAGTGGCCCACTCCTCAGCATCTTCATCAGCACTTATCCTACTCAGTCCTCAGCATCATGGCTCCAAAGAAAAGCAACATCACTTATCATTTCTTCCAACCAGACTTATCAGACATCAGGAGGATCCAAACCCTGATCACTCCAGATCACATACCCTTGTTCAGGGAGAGTTATGGAGATATACTGGACATGGTTATGGATCTGGACCCTTCACAGAGGAGCCTCATCCACACCTGTATTCAGTTTTATGACCCCCCATTGAGATGTTTCACCTTTCAAGACTTTCAGTTGGGGCCTCTTCTGGAAGAATACTCATCATTGACTGGTCTGCCCATCAAAAGAGAAATCCCATTCAACCCTGAAATGGTCTTTCCTAGCAATGGAGAGGTAGCAAAAGCTTTGTATCTGGAGCCTGTTTTGATTGAACAGCATATGACCTCTAAAGCTGGAATCCCTGGTTTTCATCTTGACTTCCTGATTTCTCAAGCTAGTCTGAAGGCCTCCTCGGGGGAGTGGAAAGCTGTTTATGCTCTGTTGGCCTTAAGTGTGTATGGAATTGTGTTGTTTGCAGATGAGCCTCGATTCATCAGCAAGAATGCAATCCATTTGTTCATCCTGAAGAACCCAGTGCCAACTTTGCTGGGTGACCTCTATTACTCAGTACACCAGAAGAATGAGAAGCAGAGGGGAAGGCTAGTGAGGTGTTGTGCTCCATTATTCCATGCTTGGCTTCTAAAGCATCTACCCAGGACAGATGCCTTTCTAAACCCTCATCAGCAGAGCAACTGGGCTAAGAGGCTCACTACTCTCACTTCAGCAGACATCAGATGGTGTACTCAGAGCACCAAGGGCAGAGATATGATCACCAGCTGTGGGCACTTTCCCAATGTGCCTCTGATAGGAGTTAAGGGAAGTATCAACTACAACCCTCTGCTGTTCAAGAGGCAATTAGGCTATGCACTGGTCCACACTCCTAGGGTACAAGACTTGGTTGAGACCCTCTACTGTGAGAACAAGATTAGTCTGACTGCTGTTAGGCAGGCTGCCTGGGCCTGGGATCATGTTCAAACCAAGGGAATCACCATTCTGGGGAAGTGCAATAATGTGGCATCAGTCCAATATTATGAGTGGTCCCATGCTAGGGCCCAATTCTCTGGAATGCCCTTCACCATAGAAGACATGCCTGAATCATCTTCAGCACCACCCCCTGTCACTATCAGTTTGGAAGAGTTTGAGAGTTTGAAGGAAAGAAATGAGAAGTTAACCCAAGCCTTGCAGAAGACCCTCCGGGAGAGGAGTGAAGGTGTGAGGGAGATTGAGAGATTAGAGAAGTTGAGAGTGGAACACTTGACTAAGATCGAGAAATCCGGAGATTATATCAACAAGTCTAAGGCTGGTGAGCAGATTCTGAAGAATGCTTGTAAAGAAGCCCAGTTCCAGAGAGCAAGGACAGACTTGTATTTGAAAGAGAGTCAGGCCAGGTGGGTCCGGATCACTGAGGCCCGTACCCTAGAAGACAAGAGAGTTCAAGACAAGATGGAACAGATGGAAAAAGCCCTGGCAGCAGCCCAGAAGGAAATATCAGAGCTAGAAATCAGAGCTGGAGTGAGGAGGTCTAAGGACCAAAGTCAGAACAGGAAGTTGACTGCAGCAGTTGCAACAAGAAACCTTCTCATCAGAGGTCTCACGGAGCGTCCGGCTGATCCTGTGACCGAAGCACTTCTCAAGGAAGTTCGTGAGGATGAGTTTGGCCTTGGAGTTTGATCATTTGCTTGTTGTTGTTCCTTTTCATGTACTTTTGCTTTTTGTGATGTATTTTGACCCCTTTGAGGGCCGGTGTTGTAAAATGAACAAATTGTATTATTTCACCTTTGTAATATATTTGTGTTGGTTTCTATCTGGGCTCACATCAAAAGCAACTTCAACAGCAGCATCTTCAAGGGTCTGGAAGGGTCAAAACTGAAGGCCAAACCGGATACCTTGAGAACAAATAAGCATAACTGCATTGCATGCTAACCCTTTTGTTTGTTTTGTAGGTTTTTGTTTTGTTGTTGCTAACCTCTGTTGTGAATCTCAGGAATTATTGCTCGCCGCCGGGTATTTCCCCTCAACAGGCCACACAGGTACCCAACTAGAAACAACCTTCCGGGAATCCAGATGGACCAGATGCAACAAGACCTTACGGAGGTCAGAAACCAGATGGCCAACGAAAGGCTGGAGATGAGAACTCAGATAATGCAATTCATGGAAGTAATGAACAACTTAGCTCAAAGCCAGGAGAGGCTCAGGGTTTTGGTAGAAGGGAGGAATCAAGAGGAGCCCCATGTGGGGACTGCAGGCACAAGTAACAATGAATGGGTACAACCCCATGTTAACCCTCCTGTGTTTGGCCCACATCTACATCCTGAGATTAACATTCCTGCAAATGTTCAAGGAACAGCCACTGCAGCCAGAGTACTTCAAGAAGATCCTCAGGAGGACCAGTATACAGTAATGGGTGCCGGAGAGGAAACTTATGATAGACGATTGGAAGAAATAGCTGAGAAGTTGAGGTCCTTAGAATCTCAAAATTCTTTGGGTTTCGACGTCATGGACATGGGTTTGGTAGAAGGGGTCAGGATCCCCCATAAGTTCAAGCCACCTTGTTTCGAAAAGTATAATGGGACTTCATGCCCCCGGACTCATTTGCAATCATTTCTGGGAAGGCTGAAGGCCTATACAATGGATGAGAAATTGTGGATGTTCTATTTTGAAGATAGCTTGACTGGAGCTTCGAGGGAGTGGTATTCCCATCTGACAAGAGCAACAATTAGATGCTGGAAGGACCTGGCAGAGGCCTTCATCAGACAGTATCAGTATAATCTAGATATGGCACCCAACAGGACCCTCCTAATGGGAATGTCACAGTCGTCCAGGGAGAGCTTCAGAGAATATGCTCAGAGATGGAGGCAATTGGCTGCTGCTGTTCAACCACCAATGTCTGAGAGAGAAATGGCAGACATGTTTATGAACACTCTCCAGGGAACGTATATTGACAGGTTAGCTGCTTTCTCTTCCACTAGCTTTGCGGATGTTGTTATAGCTGGGGAGAGAATCGAAAGCCTGTTAAAGATGGGAAAGATCTCAGACAACGGTGCAAGCTCGTCCAGTAGTACAAGAAAGCCTTTTGCAGGCCCAAGAAGAACTGGCGAGACCAGTGCCATTCACACCAACAGGGGTAGGCCCCAATATGCTCAAAGGACAATAGCAGCAGTCACTATCCCTGCTCCAGCTCATCCTCAGCCAGTCTATCAACCTCCTCAACAAAACTTCCAACAACAACCTCAGTATCAGCAGAATCAGTATCCTCCAAGAAACTTCAACAACAGCAACTCCAACAACAACAATCAACGGAGGCCATTCCAACAAAGGCCATCCCAAGCTAACCGAGTGATCGACCCGATCCCAATGCCGTATGCTGCCTTGCTGCCACAACTTCTGAAACTCAACCTGGTTGAGCTAAGAACGTTGGCACCTCCTGATCCCAACAGTCTACCAAGAAACTATGACTCTAATGCTAGGTGTGCTTTTCATTCCAACGCACCTGGTCACAGTACAGAAAAATGCAGGGCTCTGCATATGAAGGTACAAGACTTGGTAGACTCCAAGGCTCTGAATTTTGCACCGCCGCCCAATGTCAATAAAAACCCAATGCCAAACCATGGTGGTCCCCGAATTAATGCTATTGAAGAAGACCAACCGTCTTATTTGATAACTAGTGTGGATCAGATCAGGACACCATTGGTGGAAATCAAAGCTCAACTCCGTGAAAACCAAATATTTCCGGGGTGTGAACTAGGGTGTCCCTATTGCAATATTTCATGGAATGGGTGCGAGGACCTGAGGAATGGCATCAACAGCCTTATTCAGAGTGGCCTACTACAGATCACTACATCATTTCCGGCAAATCAAGCAACTTCATCAGCAACGGTTTCAGATCCTCCTACAAATGCAGCAACTATTGTTCCCGACAATTCATCAGCAGCATCAACAAGTACTTCATCAGTTCTCCCAAATGATCAGTTTTCAACAGTTTCTCCTGCTACAACTTCAGCTTCAGTCCATTTCGACTCTCCATCAACAACAACAACAGTCCTTCCAACAATACCTCCTACAACACCAGCAATCAATCACGAAGATGTCTCCACTGTTACCATATTCTATGATCCTGAAAATAATTCCGCCTACCATTCAGAAGGTGCTGCTCCTGCCAGAGCACCAGTTACAATCTTTTATGATCCACAAACGATTACAGTCCCTTCAGCAGCAGCAATCAGTCCAGTCACTGTCACGGTGCCTGGACCAGTACCATATGAAAGCAATAGGGCCATCCCTTGGCACTATGGCTCTGACGTGTACTGTGAAGGGAAAAGAATCACTCTTGAAACATCAGCACCTGCACCACAAGTAGATAATGTGGGGGGAGGCGGAGGCTTCACCCGAAGCGGACGTCTCTTTGCCTCACAAGTCCAAAGACCTACTGCCGAAGCAGAAGCTGCTGCTAAGGCAAAAGGAAAAGGCCCGGTGCAGGAAGATCCAGCTGTCAAAGAAGCCCTGAAGACTTCATTTGATCAAGAAGTTGATGAGTTTATGAGAATCATCAAAAAGAGTGATTACAAAATTGTGGATCAACTTCACCAGACGCCATCCAAAATCTCTATCCTCTCACTGCTTATGTGCTCCGAAGCCCATCGGAATGCACTACTTAAAGTCCTGCACGCAGCTTACGTGCCTGAGGAGATTACTGTCAACCAGTTGGAAACCGTGGTTGGAAACGTTACTGCTAGCAATGGGCTAGGGTTTACCAATTCTGACTTGACAGCGGATGGCCGCAATCACAACAAAGCCTTGCACATAACCATGGAATGCAAAGGAGCTGTACTTTCTCATGTGCTGGTGGACACAGGTTCTTCCCTGAATGTCTTACCGAAGAAGGCTCTGGTGAAGTTAGAATATGATGGATTGGCATTGAGACCCAGCAACCTGGTGGTGCGAGCCTTTGATGGTTCGAAGAGATCGGTTCTGGGAGAGATTGAGCTGCCCGTGACAATTGGCCCACAGACCTTTAAAACTATCTTTTACGTGATGGACATTCAGCCCGCCTACAGCTGTTTGTTGGGTAGACCCTGGATTCACGCCGCCGGCGCAATAACGTCTACCCTTCACCAAAAGTTAAAATTTGAGTGGGAAGGACAAGTTGTCACAATTTGTGGAGAGGAGGACATTTTTGTCAGCCACCTGGCAACCTACAAGTACATTGAAATGGATGGGGAGATCCATGAAACAATGAGCCAGGGGTTTGAAGCTTTGAATGTCAATGAAGCGTCTGCTGTATCTGGTACTCCAATGTCGTCTTACCAACAAGCCCGGAAGGTTGTTGAAGAAGGAACTGCCCTAGGCTGGGGCAAGGTCTTAGCTGTGGAGGAGAAGAAGGACAAGTTTGGGTTGGGTTACAGACCAACTCAACATCAAGCAAAGGCTGCTGCAGAGCCTGGATTTGTCAGTGGGGGGATGCTTACCCCCGATGCTATCAACTGCCTGGAAGACGAGCTGGAAGAGGAGCGCAATCTGGAGATTTGGATCCGTCCAAAGATCCCGGGGAGAAGTATCTCGAACTGGTCTTCCCAGGAAATTATAAGAGTTACTCATGCAGAGTAATTATTATTTCCTGTATTTTTATAGCATGCATCAAAGTCTTGCATCTTGCCCAAGATGACAAGACTCATTTTGTAATCAGGGCCATCTGTACTTTTGTGCAAACAAGATTAAATTAATGAAATATCAGACAATCTTTTGCAAACGAGTCTTTTTCTTTTCTGCTCACTGTTTTTCCACTTTTCTTTTTGTACAAAAATAAATGGCGGTGTTTTCAAAATGATAACTTCATTTCACTTTTTTCTAAAGCAAGATTAAAATCAATCACTAAAATGAATAAACTTAACCCTTGCAGAGAGTGCCTTCCAGACAGCACCGACAACAGCACGGCTATGACATCGTATGACTTTGACAATCCAATCAATCAAGCTGATGAAGGGGTTGATGAAGAATATGAGCTCCCTGAAGAGCTAGCCAGGTTGTTAAGACAGGAGGAAAAGGTTATTACTCCTCACCAGGAGGAGATTGAAGTGATTAATCTTGGTACAGATGAAGACGTGAAAGAAGTTAAAATCGGGGCCTGCCTGCAAGACTCAGTGAAGAGACAACTGATAGATCTGCTTCAAGAGTATGTTGATGTGTTTGCTTGGTCGTATCAAGATATGCCAGGGTTGGATACCGATATTGTTGTGCACAAGCTGCCTTTGAGGGAAGAATGCCCACCGGTCAAACAGAAGTTGCGCCGAACTCGCCCAGACATGGCTATGAAAATCAAGGAAGAGGTACAAAAGCAATGGGACGCCGGGTTCCTTGCTGTAACTAGCTACCCGCCGTGGGTTGCTAATATAGTACCTGTGCCTAAGAAGGACAGCAAAGTAAGAATGTGTGTTGATTACCGGGATCTGAACAGAGCCAGCCCGAAAGATGATTTCCCATTACCTCACATTGATGTATTGGTGGATAACACGGCTCAGTTCTCGGTATTCTCCTTCATGGACGGATTTTCAGGATACAACCAGATCAAGATGGCACCTGAAGACATGGAGAAGACAACATTCATTACACCTTGGGGCACGTTCTGTTACAAAGTGATGCCATTCGGACTGAAGAATGCTGGTGCCACATATCAACGGGCTATGGTGACATTGTTCCACGATATGATCCACAAGGAAATAGAATGTTATGTGGATGATATGATCGCCAAGTCCCTTACAGAGGAAGATCACCTGGTGAATCTGCTGAAGTTGTTCAAGCGTCTGAGGAAGTATCAACTAAAGCTGAACCCCAACAAATGCACATTCGGGGTGCGATCCGGTAAGCTGTTGGGCTTTATTGTAAGCGAGAAAGGGATTGAGGTTGACCCTGATAAAGTCAAGGCTATACAAGAAATGCCTGCACCGAAAACTGAGAAAGAAGTTCGAGGGTTCTTAGGTCGTTTGAACTACATTTCACGGTTCATATCTCACCTCACAGCAACCTGTGAACCTTTGTTCAAGCTGTTAAGAAAAGAACAAACGGTCAGGTGGAACGAAGATTGCCAGAAGGCTTTTGACAAGATCAAGGAATATCTGCAAGAACCTCCAATCCTCATGCCGCCAGTTGAAGGAAGACCTCTGATTATGTACTTGACAGTGCTAGAAGAGTCAATGGGGTGTGTGTTGGGCCAGCATGACGAGTCTGGTCGAAAAGAGTATGCAATATACTACCTAAGCAAAAAGTTTACCGACTGTGAACAGCGTTATTCACTGCTCGAGAAAACTTGCTGTGCTTTAGCGTGGGCTGCTCGCCGACTGAGACAGTATATGCTGACCCACACTACTTTGTTGATCTCAAAGATGGATCCAGTTAAGTACATTTTCGAGAAGCCAGCTCTTACCGGACGGGTTGCAAGATGGCAGATGATTCTCACAGAATACGACATACAGTACACATCTCAGAAAGCCATCAAGGGCAGTGTACTATCTGAATATCTTGCTGAGCAACCCATTGATGACTACCAGCCTATGAGGTTTGACTTCCCTGATGAAGACATCATGTTCATTAAAGCAAAAGATCATGAAGAGCCTATTCACACTGAAGGGCCCGACCCGGAAGAAGAATGGACTATGATGTTTGATGGGGCTGTTAACATGAATGGTCGTGGTGTTGGTGCAGTACTCATTACACCTAAAGGAGTTCACATGCCTTTCTCGGCAAAACTCACTTTCAACTGCACTAACAACGAAGCTGAATACGAAGCTTGCATTATGGGTCTTGAGGAAGCCATTGACCTCAGGATCAAAACATTGACCATATTCGGAGATTCAGCTTTGGTAGTCAATCAAACCAACGGAAAGTGGTACACACACCAGGATCATCTGATACCTTACAGGGATTATACAAGGAGGTTATTGACTTTCTTCACAACAGTCAAGCTTGAGTATATCCCTCGAGACGAGAATCAGTTTGCAGATGCTCTTGCTACCATTTCATCCATGATCAAAGTTCAAGCCGTCAACTTTGTACCTCAGATTTCAGTGTCAAGACTTGATAGACCAGCATATGTATTTGCAGCAGACGTTGTCAAAGATAATAAGCCTTGGTTCCATGACATTAAGTGCTTCTTGGAGGATCAAACATACCCACCTGGGGCATCTTCCAATGATAAGAAGACTTTAAGAAGGCTTGCTGGAAGTTTCTTTCTGAACACTGATGGGTCTTTATACAAGAGGAACTTTGACATGGTACTCCTCAGATGTGTTGACAAGACGGAAGCAGATTTACTGATGCATGAAGTGCATGAAGGCTCTTTTGGTACCCATGCTGGAGGACATGCAATGGCTAAGAAATTGTTGAGATCAGGCTATTACTGGATCACAATGGATGCAGACTGTTGTGCTTACGCCAGAAAATGCCACAAATGCCAGATTTACGCAGATAAAGTGCATGTACCTCCCAATCCTTTGAACATCATGTCTTCACCCTGGCCCTTTGCCATGTGGGGCATTGATATGATTGGCAAGATTGAGCCAACTGCTTCGAACGGCCACAGATTCATCCTGGTCGCCATCGACTATTTCACCAAGTGGGTTGAAGCAGCCTCATATGCAAATGTTACTAGGCAAGTGGTAGCCAGATTCCTGAAGAGAGATATCATCTGTCGGTATGGAGTGCCCGAGCGAATCATTACTGATAATGGTTCCAACTTGAACAACAAAATGATGGCAGAGCTGTGCCGGGACTTCAAGATCCAACATCACAATTCTTCTCCTTACAGACCAAAGATGAATGGTGCTGTTGAGGCGGCAAATAAGAATATCAAGAAGATTGTGCAGAAGATGGTAATCACATACAAAGACTGGCATGAAATGCTACCGTTTGCCTTGCATGGGTACCGCACGTCAATCAGAACGTCCACTGGGGCAACACCGTATCAGCTTGTGTATGGTATGGAAGCAGTCCTACCTGTTGAAGTTGAACTACCCTCGTTACGGGTGTTAATGGATGTTAAACTGAGTGAAGCAGAATGGGTTCGGTCCCGATTCGAGCAACTGAGTCTGATCGAAGAGAAAAGATTGGCTGCAATCTATCATGGGCAGCTATATCAGAAAAGAATGAAGAAAGCCTTCGATCAGAAAGTCAGGCACCGAGAGTACCAAGTAGGAGATCTTGTGCTGAAAAGAATCCTCCCTCCTCATACAGACCACAGGGGCAAATGGACTCCAAACTATGAAGGACCATTCGTGGTAAAGAAAGTTTTCTCCGGTGGAGCACTGATGCTCAGCACCATGGATGGTGAAGATTTCCCATCCCCTGTGAATTCAGATGCAGTAAAAAAATACTTCGCATAAAACGACCCGCTGGACACAAAAACAGAATGTAAGTCCAGGCAAAAATAGGGCATCCCGGCGAGTCAAAAAACAGAATAAAAGACTCGGGCAAAAATAAGGGAAATAAATAAAAAATGTGCGCCCGCTGAGTTGAAAAGCCGCATTGGACAGCTCAGGCAAAAAATGGGTATCCCGATGGATTGAAAACCCGAAAGGGCGATCCATGCAAAATAAGGGAATAAGCGAACAACTGCATTCTGAATTCGTCTGTATCACCTACAACTTGGTAAGCTTCAAAGGATCAAGCTTCAATCAGAATCAACTCTCTCCAGAAAGCAAGACGAGAAGAACGTCATTGTCATACGAGTCATAGCAGAAGAGGAAGCTCCTTGAAAGCGTCGTCAGCATCGCCAGCATTTTGTTTCTCAATTTGTAACAATCTCTTCATTTCAGGAGATATGTTTCCTTGACTGTATCTTGCCAATTCAGGGCGCATGAATTAATAAAATCAGATTTTTGGTCATGTTTCGTTTTTACATTCATGTTTTGCAAAGAGTTGACTGATATCTCTAAAAAAAAAAAATAATAATAATACAATTGCATAAGTACAGATGCCTTTCTCTAAAACTAAAAAGAAAAAACACATGCTTACAGGGAATGTGATTATTCTCGAAAGTACTTAACTCCTATGACGGAATCCAGTGAGGGATACCTCGGGACCTTTTGTACGTTTCCTTACCTTCGCAGGATTGCAGGTATCCAGAACGCAACCTGGGGCATGCAGGTTATGTCTCAGCAAGTAGGCGAATCATTATCAACTCGGTCTATCTTCCACATGGCACTAGAAGGTGCCCATTTCCCCAGCGGAGCTGCCAAATCAGCATACACTCAATCTCAGCATCCGAAATGCTCTATCCCCAGCTGAGTTGCTCCCCATTGCTTTCCCCAGCAAAGTTGCCAAATCAACTAACAGGTTTAACACTCAGGATGTTTTCTCGCCAGCCGAGTTGCCTCTCATTACTCTCCCCAGCTGAGTTATCAACAGCATTCCCCAGCTGTAGTGCCAACCATTTTTCCTCAGCAGAATGCAGAAGTCAGGGAATCATCTCCCCCACAGAATCCCCAGCTTCTATTCAGAAGAGCAACGCACGGAGAAATCACAACAGAGTACAGAAAGCTTCTGCAAACCCCAGCTGGGTTTCTCATTTATAAGGATATGTCAAGCAGTGACCTATATCCCCAAACAGATACGTCATTAGATCTACCAATGATCTCATCCCCAGCTGGGATGTTCACTTCAAACAGGTCAACCAGAGATCTTCGCGGCAACGGGATCCGAATCCTGGACCTGTGCCCCTTTGCATAATCATAGCATTCGCATCATATTCCCCCCCAGAGCGTAGCATTCCGTCTAATACGGAGCATTACGGCAAAAATCAAATACATAGCATAATCATAAGTCATGTTGTGAATTGAACGCTTGTGATTAGTAACCATTCATCAGAATACAAATTACTTTCCCCCAGAGTCCCCACCAGAGTCCCAGCAAAAGCAGCTGCCTCACAAATCACAAACACCAGTATATACACCTTTTGGCACCTGTCCGTGTCATCACTCCCCAGTAAAGTCGCCAGAACACTCTTTGCAAACAAATCACCCTTATTGCAGATGTGTCCTGACACCCGTCCGTGTCATATCACCAGCAGAAAGCCAAAGACATCCTCTTTGCACTCACATATACTTATATACACCTTTCTTGACACCCGTCCGTGTCATATCCCCAGCGCAGTCGCTTACACCTTTCATCACTCATATACTTGTTAATATTATACTTTTCTCTCTTGACACCCGTCCGTGTCACTCTCCCCAGCAGTTAAAATACTCATCTTATATACAATACTCACTACTCATGGTACACTTATACAGATACTCGTCCGCATCTTGTATACATCATCACTCATATCCCCACAGATTCGACAGTAGTCCTTGTTCTTTGTTAACCAGTTGGTACTCGTCCGTACCATCATCTCAGAACATTGCGTCTAGTGTTTGTTTCTACATGATGCTCGTCCGTATCATAGTCTTAAGGATGCTCGTCCGCATCTTTAATCAGTACACCGTGTCAAACACCTATGTCTTCTTGAATATAGATACTCGTCCGTGTCTATTATTCCCCAGAAGGATTCTTTCAGATGCAACACTCGTCCGTGTTCCTTGTTAACCAGTTGATACTCGTCTGTATCATCATCTCTGAACATGTGTCAGTTTGTTTCTACATGATACTCGTCCGTATCATAAGTCTTAAGGATGCTCGTCCGCATCTTTAATCTATACACAATACCAAACACTTATACCTTTTGTTTCTTGGATGTAAACGCTCGTCCGTGTTTACTATATCCCCAGTAAATCACCAACAAAGTTTCTTTTATCTAACACTCGTCCTGTGTTATGATACCTTTGAGAGCAGCCGTACCCTGCTAAGTGGTCGTCCTCCACTTCTTGATGGTCGTCCTCCATCATGCTCATCCGATGGCCGTCCCCATCGTTGATAGTTTAGCAGCCGTCCCCTGCTAGGTGGTCGTCCTCCACCTCTTGATGATCGTCCTTCATCACTTTATCCAATGGCCGTCCCCATTGTTGATTTTGGTTATCTGACATTCGTCCTATGTCATGATAAACCTTGAGAGCAGCCGTCCCCTGCTGAGTGGTCGTCCTCCACTTCTTGATGGTCGTCCTCCATCATGCTCGTCCGATGGCCGTCAACATCGTTGACCTTTTCTATCCGATGGCCGTCCCCATCGTTGATATTTTCGGCAGCCGTACCCTGCCAGGTGGTCGTCCTCCACCTTTGATGGCCGTCCCCATCATATTTCTTTTATCCCCAACAGAGCAGCCGTCCCCTGCTAGGTGATCATCCTTCACCTTTGATGGCCGTACCCCATCATCTGTTTATTTCATTCATTCTTTAACCCGATGGCCGTCCCCGTCGTGGTCCCTTTTCCTTTTAACCCGATGGCCGTCCCCGTCGTGGTCCGTTTCTTTTTTAGCCCGATGGCCGTCCCCATCGTTGGTTACTTTACCTTTATGAACTTGATGGCCGTCCCCGTCATGTTTTATTAATCCCCAGAGAATTTTACAACTTTCATCTTGATGGCTGTCCCCATCATAATTTTACTTTTTCCAGCTAGACGGTCGTCCCCGTCTTAGCTTTACCTTTTATCCTCAGCATGTCGGCCGTCCCCGTCATTGCTTTATTTTCTGCACCTCCCCCAGCATGTCGGCCGTCCCCGTCATTGCTATTTACCCAGCAGTCGTCCTCTGCTCGACGGTCGTCCTCCGTCGCCCACACTTTACAATACACTTTATTTTCCTTTTACAATCTATATCCCTTTTCTTCTTCATTTCTGTGAGTGCAAATTTTGGACTGTCTTTGGTATTCAACCACAAGTTATCTTGTTTGCCTGTTAAGCCGTCGCTTACATCCTGCACAGCTAACTCATGTTTGAATAGGGGCAGCTGTAAACACCCCAAATTTGCCCTCACCCATTCACACCATGGCTTGTGATCATTCTCATATGCATAAACACAATCATATCATCTCACATTTCATTTTTGATTCACTGCATAGTTTTCAAGGCATCTGCACCTAGGGTTTGTGATCTGAGCAATCCCAAAGCATCTTGAGCCATTCCAAAGGCAACTAATCAACTCAAAGGGGTCCATGTGTGTTCTTATATCATATTTCATCTCCTCAAAGTCAAAATTGCAGAGGAATCACAAGAACTAGGGTTTGAGTGGATGCAGAGCCAGGATGAACTGCACAGTTGACTGAAAATTAGGGTTTTGGTTTCAGAGGCCATAACTCCAAATTTTTTGGTCATTCTTGTTTCCATTGATCTCTATATGGTATAGGGAGTATGCATATCAATTTTCATGAAGAAATTCCATGGGGAAGTCATCTGATCAAGAGTTGACTTTTCAGGCAAGTCAGTGCAAAATCAGGGCATCTGAGGCCCCCAATGACCCAACCAATGGGTAATCTTCATCATTTTGAGTGTATATGATATTTATTTGATCATGGGAGAAGGTTGAAGTTCATAGAAATCAAGAATTTAGGGTTTTTGCAAATGTTGACTTTTTGGGCATAGTTGACTTTTCAAGAATGCATCATTTTAGGTCAATTTTCAAGCTTTGATTCTTGGTCCAAAAAGGCTCCAAATGGAAAAACTTTGGTCATGAAAGTTGAAGATCTCATCTTTCCCTTTTCAAAAAGTACAAGAACATGATCAAATTCTTCTTGGATCAAAAGTTATGGCAATGCAAAGTTGGCAAAAATCATTAATTTCTAAGGCATGCTTCAAATGGAAATTTTGCAAAGTCTTGAACCAATGCACATTGCAGCCTCTAATTCATCTCAAACCATTGCATAAACATTCTCTAAGTCCTAAAAATCAGATTTGAACTAAGAATGCCATGGTTTTATGTTTGGTTAGGCAAAGAAGTCACATGTGAACCAAAATGTCACAAGTTGCAAAACTCATGATCATGCCTTCACCAACTTGCAGCCTTGAGTGCAGAACTTTGCTAGGCCCCTCCCACACCATGCTGCACCAGAACCAACATTGTACTTGCCTAGGCCATGAGCCATGCTTCACTTACACAAAAGGTGGATATTTTGCAAAAGTTGACTTACCAATCAATAAAGCATGTGTCCAATCATCTGACCAATGAGAGAGAGTTATGTTATCAATTTGCAAGCAAGACATAACCCTAGGCAAGGCTGAAACACATAGATTCCACACATTCACAAAATCCCTTCACATTGCAAAAGCCTTCGAATTCCTCTAGACAACTTGCAAACACTCAAGCTTTCTTCATCATCCAACTCAACACACTTCATAGACAAAAGACCACCAAAGCTCAAGCCTGAAACAAGCCTGACCTGAGCTTCACCATTCTTCACCCTCAGAACCAGTTCTCTTCGAATCTCACTATCCAGCCATCAAACACTTCATCTTTCTCCACCAACAAGTCAAGCATACCCCAAGGAGTCATAACCACCCTTTACTTTGAACTGAAACAGCCTGTACACAAAGTGCATTTCCTGCTACACCAGAAGTGAATCTCTCAAAGCAGCTTGCCTAAGCTCATTCCAGGCTTTCCATTAGCTTCAAGGGGTTCAGGGGAGTTGTTCTGCATCAAAGCAAGGCCAAAAGAGCTCACATTCACAGTTCTTCACCTCAGGTAGTCTCAAACTTCAAACTTTTTAAAGCTTGTTTCTTTTGTTACAAATTGAAAGTACATGCTCTGAGGATCACTGTGATGTGTTTAGAATCTAAAATGGTGGGAAAATGAGCATTTCGTGAGTGTCTGAAAGTTTGGCCCCATTTTTGTTTGGTTTCGATTCAAGCTGTTCTTGTTGGTAAAATGGTGTTTGATCATGGATTTAGGTTGTAGGAAGTGTGGGGAGTGTTTCTGGGCAGTCAATTTGACATGGGGTGGCCTGGATAAGGAGCTAGGGTTTTGGTATGGCCGGAGAAGACGACCGGAGCTCATCTCCGGTCGCCTGAGTGTAATTAGGGTTTAAGTGTCATTAATTAGCAACTTTAAACTTGGGCCCTTGATCTTTGTTTCCCGCGCGCCAGTGAGTGGTCAGGATCACTTCATTTGCCCTAATCCATTTGGTTAACATTAATTAATTCATAATTAATTTAATCTGGCCAGATTGCATCCCCACCATCCATTCACGCGCCAGTCAACACCTTTGAATCCTAGGCTCATCCTGGCCCTCCATCCCTCTGACTTTCATTTTATTTGTTTTTTTATTCATTTTATTTCATTTAATTTGCATAATTATTTTTTAAAATAGTTAAAAATTCTTAAAAAATATGAAACTTTTTCCTAAAAGTTTTATTAATTTTTAAGACCTAAAAATATTTTTATTTTATTTTTTATCATTAAAAAAGTATTTTTTTAAATATTTAAAAGATTATTTTTAATTGATTAATGGGAATTAATTAATTAAAAATACTTTTAGGTATTTAAAAATTACAAAAAAATTCATGAAATGTTCTAAGGCATTTAGAAACATTGTCCAACCTTCAAACCAAATTTCTTTTTTGATCTTGATGCATTTTAAGAATTTTTCATTGAATTAAATCATTTTTTATGCATTATTTTGATCATGGATTCAAAAATTCATTTCTGCCTATTGGTGAAGGTTGAGACATTGATTCTTCTTGCATTGTTTTCCATTTTGCATGTAGTTTCTAGGATAAAATGGCCTTGATTTGATCTTTCAATTTCAATTTGTTTGATGATTTTCTTGTTAAGAACCCTAAAAAACCCTAATAACTTAGAAAATTCATAACTTGAGTTTGGTTGAGAGTTGAGAGCTCCCCTTTGGGCAGTGGTTTGTTATAGGTCTAGGGTTTCTTTGAATACCATTTTCCATTTTTTATCATGAGGTTTGCTTCTGTTTTTGGTTTGTGTTTGATGTTTGATTCATGAACCCTAATTTGGGCTTTCTCTTGCATCCTTCTTGCATTCTCTTGCATAACATGACTTGTCTTTGCATTTTGTGCATCCTTATGATTCATTTGACATCTTAAGACATATAGGAAACATGTTTGATCATTGCATTACATACTTGCCATGTCATTTGTCTTGTATGCTTCATAACATTTCATGCTTGTTCATGCTCCTTAACTTGCATCATTTGTATCCATGATCTTGTATGAACATCCCCATGCCTTGCCTCATGTTTGCAGCACCTCATAACATCATTTTCATCATCACCATGCTTCTGGTTTGGTCTAGCATCATACCATTTCATCTCATTTAGCATTGCATTGCATTTCTTTTTAACATTTCAGGTGGTAAGTAAACTTGGGAAGTGAATTTGCCTTCACTTCCCATAACTTTTCTTTTCATCTCTCTTGCATCCATTGCTGCATTCTTATATGTGTTTGAGTTTGAGCTTGCTCATTCTTCTTCCTCCCACTTTCTTTCTTCAAGTGACTTGACTTCTTGAATGAAGCAAGTCACTTTGCTTCTCTTGCAAACCTCACAAACCTTAGGATCATCCAAGCATGATAATGAATTAGGGTTTTGATTAGTCTCCCTCATAGTTTTACCTTTGTGTCTCTTTTTGAGTCTTCTCTTCTCACCTCCTAATCAGGGTTTAAACCCTAAAGGCTTTAAGGCTTTGTGATTAAGCTTATGCCTGCATCCTTCTTTTAGGATGGAGTGTATAACTTTAATCCTAAGTGTTAAACCCTTTATGTGTTTAAATCTCTTAATCAATTCACTTAATAATCATCAAGACATCACACTTGTAACTTGGGCCTTGCATTAGGGTTCTAATTCTTCCTTAAGTGGTTAAGAAGGACTAACCCTAGTGTTAATGGACAAGTCCCCCTCAAGTTGTCTTACAAATCATAAAAATCATTTCATCATCATATCAGTAAATAAAATCCACTTAATCAAAGGTTTGTTTTGTCATGGGTTTAATCCCTAATCATGGATTAAGTTGAGGAGTTTTTCTCAACTTAAACATTCTCATCTATCATCCTTCTTTTAGGATGGTGTAATGGGTCTGTTTAATCCATGATTATGGCTTAACCTCATTACTCAACACTAAACAAAATCACAAAAACATCTAAATAATCACAAGTAGGTTAATGATCTTAATCCTACATCAAAGGTGATCAAGTGTGAGAATCTGACTTCACACTTAAGGTACTCTCATTACCCCTAATCAGAGGGAAGATGTGATGAGTTTACTAAATCCATTGGTTTAGGCTTAAGCTCATTAACTTATGACAAAATCCAAAAGCAATAAAAGACTGAAAACACAAAAACAAACAATAATCGTCTCCTCCGGGATTCTTTTCTCATCACCTTCACTCACAATCGAGAATTTGCTTCTTCCGTCTAATGCAAGACAGTTAGCACCTGAGCCAGACAGGTCATACACTTGAGCATAGACAAGTAAGCAGTTCACAAGTCAATTCATCTTTCAGTCTCTTTGGGTCGAACTACGGTGTTCTGACTTCCTCATTGCACGAGAGGATACGTAGGCATAACTTAACAGTTATCGAACAAAAGTCTCTGTATATTCCCCCTCCTTCCAGCATTATTCTTTAGCCTCATTATCATGAGCATTTCACTCCTATCTTTACACTGACACATCATTATACACTTCACTTCCTTTACACTGACACCTGTACATATTGCTTTCCAGCTCTTTATACACAGATTGCACTGACACTACCCCTTTAAAACACAAATCTTTTAAGCGTGGATCCCGTCGAGTACGACGGACAATCTGGGTGCTAATACCTTCCCAGGTTGTAACCAACCCCCTTTCTCAGTCTCTCTGGTTCGCAACCGTCTTATCCATCTTTTTCTAGGCTTATGCAGCATTGCCTTTCCTCCGGGATAAAAATGCCTAGCTGGCGACTCTATTCATCTCCAGTGAGTTCACGGCTGTGTGTTCTCACTGTTCCCTTCGCCGACCGTTCGCGTCTGTACCTTTATTTGGGCCAGTCCCATTTTATCGGGAGCGACAGGTGGGTAGCACGATTTCCCAATACTCATCTTGAACTTTGAAATTACTGATACAAATTGCTCCGTGTAGCTAAAATTTGCCCCTGTTGGGCGAGTCTCTGAACAGACCGTTGCTGATTATCCAATTTCTGGAATATAAAACTTGGATGTTCTCTCGAGGAGAGTTGCACTTAGGGATCTCTGGAAGTATCCCGCCTCGGTATGAGCGTGGAAGCGACTTGATTCATTCTGACTGAGCATTGGAAGAATTGACCCTTAGGCAACCGAAATTTCGGGTGGCCTGCCCCTGTTTGGCAGATTCAGCTCTGATCAACTGACTTTGAATGACGTTCCTCGATCAACTGATGCTTGGGAACTTTCTTTACCCTGACAGATTCCTTGGACAACAAAACCACTGGATAACATGCCCCTGATTCATAGGCTGACAAGATGCTCTTGATTCTGGTTATCACTATTGAATGATCAAACTCTCCTCTGATTGTCCCTTGTAGGAACTTTCCTGATGTCACAAACTGACTTGCAATTAAAACTGTTCATTTACAAATGGAAATTTTAATGCAGTACACATGCAAGTTTTTTTTTTTTGAAAATTTATTTATTTTGATGCTGTGATTTTGTGTGACGAATGGACGATTAGTCCAAACGTAGTGCTGAATTAGCAAACCTTTAGGAGTCAGTTTACGCAACCTTGTCGTAGTATGCTTTCAGAATTGAACCTGATTCAATTAGGACTTTCAAGGGTTATAACGTGGTCTAGTTCACGGTTTTAGAAAGAAAGATTTATGGCTCAAATTTTATTTGTGCCCACCCATTCTCCTTGATGTTCTCCAGTCCTATGTTCAGCTAATTCGACTTAAGCGCTCGCTTCTCACAAGGGTTTCGTACTGGTTGAGGAACCAATGACATTGACGATTTAAACACCAATGAGGTTTCTTGGAGTAACGGTCACCCCTTCTGACTTTGTGTCTGGTCACACGACTTTGTTCTCATGGAAGATTCTCTTTCATTTTTTTTTCCCTAACTTTTGCCTGGACTGGTTCTTTTTGAATTTTTCGATTTTGAAGTCCAGCAGGATGCCCTAACTTTTGCCTAAAAGTCATATGTTTTCACACATTTTTTCGACTTAGCGGGCTTTATTTCTTTTTTTCTTTGATTTTTGTTGAACAAATCGTGTGACACTGGCTTGTCATGACTTGCTGAAAGGGTTGACTGCCTCATTCCTTTGTTGGTGAGGGATAACCATTGTGGTTTCACGTCCCTTGACCTCTTGAGGTGTAATGAATAAAGGTAATGGATCCTCGGATGCACATTCCTTTGGAAATTTGAACGCTTGGTCAAATTAACTGATAACTACCCTGCCCTGGGTTGAATGTGAGGGTTTTTTCGTTCAGAAAAGAAACTCCTGCTTCAAGGCTCAAAGGGGTTGACGAGGGTTTATCTCCCTTATATCTCCGGTGTTTGGGAATTGAAACAATGCCTGTACATCGTCAGCAGGTTCTACCCTGAAAGCATATCTTCAACAATTATGGGTATTCAGTTGTCATCATCCTCCCTCAAACTTGCTAAACAACAGTGAAATAAATGGGAGGTATATGGATGCAATTTTTTTTCTTTTTTTTTTCTTTCTTTTTTTTCAATGCAAGTAAAGAAAAATGAGCGAATGCGACATAATTGATTCAAAAGTGCAAGATCACTACATTAACATTACCATTTAAAATAACAATGCTTAAAAGACAAGTAGCTGCTAACAGGAAAGAAGCTACAATGCAAATGATAAAAGGATACAATGATCACCAACTCTGCTGACTTACTGTTGTCTGAGCCACTGAAATCAAGATACGCTTCTTCTGAAGTCTTTGAACTCAATCAGGTGAAAGGTTGACGTGCACAACCAAGCTTCCTTCTGGAAAGGAGATGTAGCCCTTGTCGATCAATTGTTGTACTTTGGCTTAAAAAGCTTTGCAATCTTCAGTTGAATGCCCCATTGATCCACCATGATACCCACACTGCTCATGAGGATTGTACCCTGGAGGGTACGGCCCTGGTAACGGCTTGAGAGGCTTAGGAACCACCAAAGAGCTCTGAACTAGATGTGGCAAGAGTTCACTGTATGCCATGGGAACTGGATGAAGAGGAGCATTCCTTCTTTCCAGATTGTTACGAGGCCTAGGCTGGCTCTGAAGTTGATTCTGAGGTCTTCGACCATGAGCTTGCAGATTTGGACGAGGAGGAGTCCAGGACTTCTGATATGGTGTTCTAAGCATTGCCGAATGCCCATAAGAGTAACCAGACACGGGAATAGACGATCTCTGAGAAGATGTTGGTCCAGAATATTCGATATTTGCCATGACTGCACTGACGTCATTCCATTCTTCCTCTTGGGAGCTAACAACAGACTCACCTTCACTAGTTGGGATATTCGAAAAGTCCTGGATCTTTCCACTTTTGAGCAGGCTCTCAATGCGTACTCCAACTATCATCAAATCAGAGAAGCTTGTCATCCCAATGCTACTCATTCTTTCCAATTATGGACCTTGCAAGGTGCCCACGAACAGGTCAATTAATTCTCTGTCTGAAAGTGGTGGTTGCACTTGGGCTGCCAATTCTCTCCACCGCTGTGCATATTCTCTGAAAGATTCATCACTCCTCTGGGATAGGCTCTGCAAGTGCGTGCGATTGGGCGCCACGTCCATATTGTACTGGTATTGCTTTACGAAAGCTCTGGATAAATCATTCCAAGATCGGATATAACTGCTTTCCAAATCCATGTACCAACTTAAAGATGCCCCACTTAAACTGTCTTGAAAACAGTGAATCATCAACTTATCATTGCGGGCATGAGAAGTCATTTTTCTACAAAACATCACCAAATGACGCTTCGGGCAACTGACACCAGTGTATTTCTCGAACTTCGGAGTCTTGAAATTTGGAGGGATGACAAGACCAGGCACCAAACACAGGGTTAGAGCATCAAAACCGAAGGCATCAGGATCCGCTAAGGCTTTGAGTCGCTCGTCCAACACACGAAATCTTTCAGCAGGATCAATAACTTGTGGATCCTTGGTTTTCACAAGAGGGATTGCCCCTTGGAAGTCTGGCATAGGGAAGGCAAAACTCTGATAATCTGTAGTATCAGAAGAAGATGAAGGTCCACCTCGGACAGCAGATGGTTCAGGTACATTCTGATTCACGATCGGGGTCTGTACAGGCTGAGCTTGAGCAAGGTAGTTCACTTGTGGAAGATCCTCATCAGGAGAAAGACCATACAACGGATTAGTCATTGAAGTGAAACCAGGTGGAAACTCAACATTCTGATGGTTGTTCTCTGACATAGCTACTGACGGCTTCCAATCTGACCCTTCTTAACTCTTGACACTGTTCAGTCTAGCTTCACACACTCTGTCGTCTTCCAACTGCGACCACTTGTTCAAACTGAGTACCGGGAAATCAGCTGGCTGGTCATGGGCAAAAGAGGAAGGATGAGCTCTCTGGAGGAGGAAAATGCAATGCAGATGCAAATACAAAATGCAATATGATGATGCAAAAGATGCAAAGACATGGGATCACAGCTGGAAACTGCCTGGAATCCGGAATGCCGGACCAAGAATCGAGTGTCTGTAACCACAAGATCTCTGTATAGTAACCCGAAATAGTAACTGAAAACCAGAGGTCAATAACTTCAGGATCATAGTGACCGGATCAAACAAATGTACTGGTAATGAGGGTATGTTGAGGTCAAGGGTTCCTGCAAACCTGTAAACAGCCCAACCCCCTCACAGGTGGTGTTCTAAAACAAGGATCCTCAGACTTGGATCAGTTATGAGAAGTGTAAACACTTCTAACCCGGAGGTACAGTGTTTACAATAACCATAAAAATTCCTCCTCTAATTCACCTCAGTTTCTGAAGGTCATGATAAAGGTCATCCAGACTTAGCAGGCTTCCCAGATAGCCCTAGCACTGCAGGAAATCTGCAACACAGAGTTCTCAAGAAGAAACCCATATCTGAACCGTGTTTCATATTCCCGCACCAGACCGAAATGGAATGGGAAAGAATATGAACCACTCTAGCCTAGGTGTCACTCAGGTCCCAGGTATAGGACCTTAACTCTCAATAGAACACCCCACCCACCAAAACAGAAACAACAGATCCAGCCAGCACAGTATGACAGTATGTAATATAAAAAACTGTAAAGAAAGCAATAAATAAAGCTGTACATAAAGCAGTAAATAAAGCAACTATACAAACACAAATAGCACATAACACCCCAGTAAACACAAATCAATCAAGTGCTAGGAGGAACCCACAAAAAGAACCAGATGCCCTGGTTGCAGTATAAGGTTCCCCGGCAGAGTCGCCAAGCTGTCGCTCCCGATAAATGGGAATGGCCCGGATAAAGGTACAGACGCGAACGGTCGGCGAAAGGGACAATGAGAACACACAGCCGTGAACTCACTGGAGATGAATAGAGTCGCCAGCTAGGCATTTTTATCCCGGAGGAAAGGCAATGCTGCATAGACTTGGAAAAAAGATGGATAAGACGGTTGCGAACCAGAGAGACTGAGAAAGGGGGTTGGTTACAACCTGGGAAGGTATTAGCACCCAGATTGTCCGTCGTACTCGAAGGGATCCACGCTTAAAAGATTTGTGTTTTAAAGGGGTAGTGTCAGTGCAATCTGTGTGTAAAAGAGCTGGAAAAGAATGTACAGGTGTCAGTGTAAAGGAAGTGTGAAGTGTATAAGTGAAGTGTCAGTGTGAGACAGGAATGAAATGCTCATGACCATGAGGCTCAGAGAATGAAGCTGGAAAGAGGGGGAATATACATAGACTTTTGTTCGATAACTGTTAAGTTATGCCTACGTATCCTCTCGTGCAATGAGGAAGTCAGAACACCGTAGTTCGACCCAAAGAGACTGAAAGATGAATTGACTGGTGAACTGCTTGCTTGTTAATGCTCAAGTGTATGACCTGTCTGGCTCAGGTGCAAACTGTCTTGCATTAGACGGAAGAAGCAAGTTCTCGTTTATGAGTGAAAGTGATGAGAAAAGAATCCCGGAGGAGACGATTATTGTTTGTTTTTGTGTTTTCAGTCTTTTATTGTTTTTGAAAGTTTGTCATAAGTTAATGAGCTTAAGCCTAAACCAATGGATTTAGTAAACTCATCACATCTTCCCTCTGATTTGGGGTAATGAGAATACCTTAAGTGTGAAGTCAGTTTCTCACACTTAAACACCTTTGATGTAGGATTAAGATCATTAACCTACTTGTGATTATTTAGATATTTTTGGTGTTTTTGTTTAGTGTTAAGTAATGAGGTTAAGCCATAATCAAGGATTAAACAGACTCATTACACCATCCTAATAGAAGGATAATAGATGAGAATGTTTAAGCTGAGGAAAGCTCCTCAACTTAATCCATGATTAGGGATTAAACTCATGACAAAACAAGCTTTTGATTATGTGGATTTTATTTAATGGTATGATGATGAAGTGATTTTTATGATTTGTAAGACAACTTGAGGGGGACTTGTCCATTAACACTAGGGTTAGTCCTTCTTAACCATTTAAGGAAGAATTAGAACCCTAATGCAAGGCCCAAGTTACAAGCTTGATGTCTTGATGATTATTAAGTGGATTGATTAAAGGATTTAACACATTAAGGGTTCAACACTTAGGATTAAAGTTATACACTCCATCCTAATAGAAGGATGCAGGCATAAGCTCAATCACAAAGCCTTAAAGCCTTTAGGTTTTAGTCCCTGATTATGAGATGAGAAGAGAAGACTCAAAAGAGACACAAAGGTAAAAACTAAGCGGGAAAAGTCTAATCCTAATATTCACATGCTCGGATGGTCCTAGGTTAGTGTGGTCTACTATCCTAAAGAAGGAGAAGAAATAAGAAGAGAAAGGAGAAGCTCCATGGTGGCCTAAGCACACCTCAAGTCAAGAACAAATAAAAGAAGATGAGGAAGAAGGAATGGATGAATTAGAAATAAGATAAGGAGATGAGAATGAGGTATGGAGATAAGATGAATAATGAATAAGATAAGGAGATGAGAATGCGAAACGGAGATAAGATGAATAATGCACAAACAGAGCCTACACCAGTAGGACTTCCAGATGCAACAGCATGCAATAAGTAATCGGGCCATCATTGGTACCTAACGGAGAAGGTCCGTTGCCTTTTCAAAACGTGCCAAAAAGAAGAAATACCAAGAAGTATGCAAAGTCCAAAGTGGATTCAACAAGTCAAACACAATTGTCCCACATCATGGTATCGGTCTAATGTAGACTTCAAGTCAATAATCCAAGAGCGAACAAACAATCGCAAGGCTAAAACCGAGTCAAGCCCGCCATCCTCGAAATCAAGCAATAAGCCTACAAATCATCAACCAAAGCTAAAACCAAAATTAAATTCAATCTGATTCAAATGAACTAAATTAATCGAAACTAACTATGATAAAACTATAATAAAATTCTAACAAAATTCTAGCTAAACTTTAGCACAAAAATTAATAGAGAATTATATATATATATATATATATATATATATATATATATATATATATATATATATATATATAAACTAACCAAAATTAATTAAAACCAACCATGTTAAAATTAGTAAACAAAACTATTATAAAATTCTAACAAAATTCTAAACTAAACCTTAATTAATCTTAATAAAAAAACTAGAAATTTAAAACAACAAATTAAAGAAAAAGAAATAACCAAAACAGGGGGGTAAGAAAAGATTCAAACGGGCTTAAAAGCCCAATAACAAAAGCATGAAGGGGTCTGCGTGCTGCTGGACATGGTGGTATGAAGAAAGTCAGACGGGCTTCCATAGTCCAATTGAAAGCAACAAGAGATCTTTATCTTCTTTTTTTTTTAAATAACATAAAAAAATGAAAAGAAGAACAAATGTTAAAATAAATAATATGTATAAAAACAATCATTCAGAAGAAATAAAATGAAGTAAAAGCTAAGACAAAGTGGTGAAGGGCAAAGCAGATCCACAATTCCTCTTTCCTCTTTCCAAAATTCAACTCCTGTTCGCTCTCCTTCTTCAAGGAAACAGACGCCGCCGCCACCCTGTTGATCCTCTCAATCTTCTTTCGGTGGCTCTGTGTTCTTCTTCATAAACGAAACTCAAACAGATCCAACTCCACTCTCAAAAGAGGAAAACGACACCATCGGAGAAACAAAATCGTCGGCGATTTGCCATTAGAAACGAACGCCGGAAATCACCCCTTTGTCGTTCAACCAGCTTCGCGCCTCTCACGGTGAAGTCGAAGCAAATCGGCCGTTTCAAATCAGTTCGTCGATTACGCTCGACCTCGCCTCGTGATCTCGCGATTCCTTTCAATCTTTCAATTCCTTCCCTTTCGGTTTCGATTCCGATCCGTGTTGTTAACGTGCGTAATGGATGAGGCTGAGGCTTGTGGTCGCAGTTTTGTTGTTATGAGATGAGTTGATGTGAGAAAGCGATTTGAAGGTGATGGTTGGTTTGATGGAAAGAAAAGGATTACGGTGAGTTTAGGTCGTTGTGGTGATGATGAAGGTTTAAAGGTGGTGATGATTGAAGAAGGTTTGGTTGTTGGATTTGTTATGAGTTGAAGTTTGTGTATGCCGGGAGAAGAAGAAGATTGTTGTTGAAATGAGGTTAGTGTTTTTGGCTGAAAAATTGTTGTGATTCGGATTACATCTCTCTTCTCTCTGTTCTGTTCTGCGATTGTTGTTGTTGATTTATGAAATGCTGGTGTTGTGGTTTGTTGTTGCTGTGATGTTGATGAGTGAGGCTGATGTTGGTTTGGGGTGGTGAGGCGAAACAGGGGTGATGGTGGATTGGTGTTGAATGAAAGAGGCTGCGGATTCGATGGCGGTAGAGTGTTTCAATTTCTCGTTCGATTCTCTCTCTGCTTCTGAATCTGAGTTTGATTGTTGTTGGTTTTGGAAGGTGTGGGCCGAGAGAGATGGCTGCTTGCGGTTTTGTGTGAAAGGGGTGGTTTAAGGATAAAGGATTTGGAGTGGAGGTTGTGTTGGGTGTTACGGTTCAGATGGTGTTAACAGTGTTGTTGTTGTTGTGTTGTTGCTTCAAAAGAATTGTGAGTAGTTGCTTTTTTTTGTGTGAACGTTGGCTGTGAGTATGGTGTGTATGTGGAATCTTTTTGTGAGTGAATGTAAGAGTGAGCAGTTGTTATCCGAGTGTATGGGTCCTGAATTGGTGGTGAGAGCACATGAATTTCTTTGTGTGAAAATTTTGTGGAAAAAAAATGTGAGCTTTTGTTGAGGTGGCGTTAATCATGAGTGATGAAATGGTAAGGTGGTGTTGGCTGTGACGGTGAGGTGATGGTGAAGGGTAGCAGGTGGAGGTTGAGTGTGTGCAGTGAAGGGTTTGAGGGAGTTGGTGATGAAGAGAAGTGACTTGTTTGAAAAAAATGATGTTCTTTGTTTTTGTTACGAAAAAAAAATACTTGGGTTCAATACATTGGTTACTTTTGTAAGGAAAAAAAAGAAAGCAAATGGAAAGGAAACTTGAATTGGTCCTCAAGGAAAAAATAAGACCGTTGATTTGTCCTTTTGTGAAATGGCATCTGCTAAAATCTGAATGTATATGTAAGAATACACAGACCAAGCACAAGAAATCGTTTTTCATATTATTCAAATTGTTAACTCGAATCATTATATGTCAACAAATAGCATCTCTAATTCTACAATTTATTTTTAAGTTTTTTTTTTTAATGGCTTAATGAAATGGAATTAATTATCATGGTTAATTAATTTGATTTATGGATAGGGGGTTACGGTTTGGGCTTGGATTATTGAAATTGGATATGGATGATTGGAACGTGAATTAAATGGGTATAAAATGGATATAGAACATGAACTATGAATGAAGTTGTTTATTAAAAATGAAATGGTTAACGGATTTTTTTTGGGATAAAAATTTGCTTATGGAAATGTGGTTAAGGAAAATGGAATGAACCATAAAATGGATATTAACAAATGGTTTAATCTGGCTAAATGAAATTGGAACGATCACCAACAACACGAACACAACCATGAAATATCAACTTTCCAACTCGAAAACAAACTTGCACTGCTTCCCCAACAAATACTGGTTGAGAAGAAATAAACGCGGCCACCACAATTTGTGACTGAAACAAACCATCTAAAATCAATCATCCTCTGGGTCTGCAATTAAATGAACCCTGAATCACTTCAAATTTGTCTGAATCGTTTTCTTGGGAAAATAAAATCACGACTGAACATGATGAGCAGATAAACAGACGATTTGGACCAAAACTTCTTATGAATCCCAAGCTAACACTCTGATGAATTCCATGCACCATCCAACTTGACTTTAGACGCATACTAATTTGCAATTGATGAATTCTCCTGAGGTGCTGAGAAAAGTAGAATAGCCTTGAGAGATGATGAAGGAGAGGACATCATGATGATGGGCCTGATGCGCCAATGAATAATTTTTAGACGTGAAATTCTCGCATACCACTAAACTAGGGAAATAAACCCTAATAAAAAATGGAAATATCAATAAGAATATGATGCCACTGATGACCACAAGCCAAAACCTTGAATTTTCTGATAATCCGCAAATAAGGCGTGTGACCCTAATCTTCAGACAACATTGATCCCATGTCTTTTGAGCTTATGCAAATGGTATGCAAAATGCGTATGATATGCAAACGAGAAGCAGAAAAAAGATACAAAAGCCAGAGGGCAAATTTGGGGTGTCTACACCCTCAACCAATAAACAAACACTCCAACCATCCAGCCAGAAGGGCGCATCTGTTAGATAACCACAACAATTCATAATATATTAAGTTACGTGAATGAATGTGAAAATCAAATAAAAAGAATGTTGCCTCCAAGAATCGAACCAAGGTCGTGAACCATAACACGCGCAGCCATTACCACTGGGCCAGGCAGCCTTAGCTGAAATAAAATAGAAACAATTACCAAAAAATATTAAACCAATTTTTTTGAATTTTCTAAGGGCACCAAGAGGTCATCTTCTTCCTCAAGACCTGCAAAAACACCTGCGAAATCACATGTGAAATTTCCTGCGAATTTCTCTATACTCAGAACCTGCGAAAATCAAACATCACTGAAACAACAAAATTTCTTCCAATTGATTAATGCATTATGATCCCCAGAGCTCATACAATCATTCCATGTCCTTAAAAATCATTTATATTTGGTTTATCATGAAACCCTAAAAGCTTGGCCGAAACCCTAACAATGGCTATTTACGATTCAGGTCATTATTCTTCAATCCAATTATCCAGAAAGCTTGCTAAGATCATTACAAACACAAAACAATCATTAGAATCAATTGATAATGCATAAAAGTATGGAATCGAAAAAGTCAATAAACTTGAGAAAGAATGATTCGGTTAGGGCTTTCTAGCATGATTTTGATGCAAATAAGGATTGGAATAGATTCAGTGATGTCCAAGGAGTGTTTTGCAACCTTTAGAATGCTTTGAGAGAGCCTCTAACCAAGAATCCGAATTGAGAGTTTTTGATGAATTTTTGAAAATTTGAAACTTACTCTTGAGGCAGCAAATTCGTCCCTATGCATTGTGTTATGTTTGTGTACATATAGTGGATGAAATTAGGTCAAAATAACATGGATTTATGGGCCTTGTCTTGATTACTTGATCATGAAGTTTTCTCCTTTCAAATATTGAAAAATATCTTATCTAACCTTTCCAATTTAGGCTAGCACGAATTTGTGTGATATCAATCAGCTTTGAATGGTTTTTAAGACTTTCTAGAAGAAGAATCACTTTTAAATATTCAATTTTCATATTTTATTTAGATTTAATTTGATTTTTAATGGATAAAATTCAAATAAATACTAAATAAAAAATAAAAATCATGAAAATGCTTGGATTGGGTCGTGTGGGATGATATCTCAAGGATTGGGTTGCACAATAGTAGGCCCATTTGAAAAAAAATTATTCTAAGACCCCTTTTGTTCAATATTCTTCTCAAAAATTTCCCAACTTTGCAAGGACACAAATCCTTCAATTTTAATAATATGAGGGTGTTCTTAGACATTTTGGAAAGCTTAAAGAGTCCTCTAACCAACCCCATTGGTTTCATGTCCATATTCTTTACCATTCTCAAGTTATGCTCTTTTGAAGTTGTTGACTTTTTGTTGACTTTTAAAAGGACCTATAATGTCTTAGCTCATACCTTCCAAATGAAGCATTTTTGGGCTTGGCTTGTGAGACACAAAGTTGTAGAGAATTCAATTTCCTTCAAAATGAGCTTTGGATGGGAAAAATTTGATGAAGCATGTGAAAGTTATGGCTAGTCAAAGTTCAGTTGACTTTTCCTAAGGAAATCCTAATTTAGAAACTCCTGATTCTTGATGATCTGGAATCTCCTTGATGAATCATGATCAACCCTTGATCAAATGATGAATTTTACTTCATATACTTGATGTTGGAAAAAAATCATGAAGTTTGACTTTGGTTTGACCACAGTTGACCTCAGTTTGACTTTTTAACTGCTTTGACTGATTTTAACTTTTCTGATCATTTGACTGAGCAAACCTTTGAGAAAAGTCTTGAAACTTGTCATGGGGATTTTTAAACACATATAAGATTTTATGAAGCTCACTTGAAGTCTTGGAAGTCCATTTAGCCTGATTAAAGTCAAAACCCTAGTTTAGGATGCATTGCTTAGGAGGATGAATTGTCTGAGGGAAATGTCGAATCTTCTGACTAATTGTGAACCTTGTGAACCTCATGAACCTCATGAGAGGTCTTGTGAACCATGTGAACCTTGTGAACCTCTTAGTACACAAAGTCTTGTCTTGTGAGGGCAAATTTTGGGGTGCAACAGCTGCCCCTGTTCAATTTTCTAAAACCTGAGGGGTTAGATTGGTATATGTGTCAGTCGTGACCTGGAAGGTTGAAGGGGATTGAACACAAAAGCCCAAAAATTTGCACTCACCAGTGCATAGAGTAACACTGATGATATGTTGTATATGCTTGAGTGGGCTTAAAGATGCCACTTGGAGAAACTAGAGATGGGCTTAGAGATGCCATCAGAATGAACTGGAGATGGGCTTAGAGATGCCATATGGAGAAAGGTTCTTCAAATATACTTTTTGGAGAATAAGGTAGTCAAAAGTATGAAGATATAGCTTTTGGGAAGATAAACAACGTCCCAACATTACCTTTGGGAAGATAAACAATGACCCAAGGTAAGGGTATGACTTTTGGGAAGATAAACAACGGCCCAAAGTCATGATAGGGTACTTGGGAAGATAAACAACGGCCCAAAGTAATGATAGCTTTCAGGAGGATAAACAACGTCCCGGGGTAATGGAATAGATTTTGGGAAGATAAACAACGGCCCAAAGTTATGATAGCTTTCAGGAGGATAATCAATGTCCCGAGGTATAAGTTGTTGATATTGTTTTACCTGCATATAACTATCCTGCAAGGAAAATATTAGTTTATGCACTATGTATGCATGCATAGTATGATGCACTGAAGTAATGTATTATGTATTTATGGATATGTATGTTATGTTATGATGTAAATGATGTATGTATGAATCATGCAGCCTGAAGCGTCTGAAAATCTTCGTATAACAACTGCTGGCCAGGGAAAATAAATCCCAATTTGTTGCCGAAGAATATGAGGAACTCGTTCCTGTCTCGTTTGATAATATAGTATTCATAAACCTCCCGTCTTCGTTTGATAGTAAAGTATCCATAACCTCCCGTCTTCGTTCGATGGTAAGGTATCCATAACCTCCCGTCTTCGTTCGTCGTACTCCTTTTGAAAGAATAAATTCCCGACTATCCGTCTGAGGATAAAAGAGATGGATATAAATTCCAGGGGAGATGTGACTCGAAGTAGAAGATGGATTTGCCCTACTGGGGGACTTGTAGCTATCTGGTGGGGATGAACCGGCGAAGCTTCGTTGAATTCCTTCCCTCGTTTGTCCTTAGTAAATACTATTACAACATTTTTATGCATTTCTGGTAAACATCAATCATATTCAAAAGCATACATACATTCAAACACAACCAATGGACGTTTCGCTTATGTAAATAGGGTAAAAGTAAATCTGGATTCAGAGGGAAAAGTAAAGCTGAACTTGAAAACAGAATCGTTTCAACTTCGAGAGTGTATAACCAATTGGATTTAGATCTCCTGAGATTCTTAACTTTCCTGAATACCTTCCCAAAAATCCTCATGGCTGGATCTGAAGACATGATACTGACACCATCTGATACTACTGGCGTAGACAATTAATTTCCACAATGGATTCTGCTGAGAATCCAATATCAAGGTAATGCAATGAGAGGGATGTGTCTTCAAATTGTGATGGACCATATACGCTCCGGATACTAGATTTGAAAAGAAAGCATTGCCCCTTGGTTGAGAATGAATTGTCCCATAGTGGAAGTACCTGAATGTAGTTACCTCAAGAGAAATAAGCAGAATGCCCCATAATAATATGCCCTTGACATCATGAACTTTATAATGTTACCCTTTTAATTCAAATATATGAGGAGAGCTGCCTCTGGCTATTTAAACATAATTGAATCCTGTCCTAATTGCCCCAAATGAGTTAGGAAGTATCATGGCCTGCCCCCTTGATTGGGAGATAATGACTATGCCCCTTTGTATACATGGACTTTGATCCAAGAAGCAACCTTGTTTATCGGAAGGACTTTGAACATTCATCCTGTAAGTTTCTCTGTTTATCAAACACTCAAGTATATGCAAACAAATATATTCAAAAATGCAATGCTTATGTCTGTCTTGAAATTTTGAAAAAAAGTTATTTTTTTAGAAAAACAATTTTTATGAAAACTGTGATATTAACTCAAGTTTTATAATAAGCCCTAAAGGAGTCAGGATACCTTTTTGTAGCAGTACACTTTCGAACTAACCATGCTTTAGTTAGGACTTTTAAAGGGTTGTAACGTGGCATGGCTCATGGTTTAAGAAACAAAGGATAAAGGCTCAAATTTTATTTGTACCCAACCCAATCTCCATGATGTTCTTCAGTCCTATGCTCAGTTAACTTATGCATTGAGGCTCAAAGGAGTTTGGAATTGTAACACTGACATTTGTGATGGTTCAGAAACCAAAAATTTATTTGAACATTCAGTTATCTTTCTTTGTTGAGGATTCATAGTGACCTCTTTTTTTTTCTTTTCTCTTTTGACTTTATTGTCCCTTCTTTTTGCCTGAACTGCTTAATTCAAGGTTACAGTCAGCGGGATGTCTTAATGTTTTACTAAGTCTCCTTCATAGGTTTTGACTTAGTAAGCTTTTCTTTTGCTGGATATTGACTGTCAGGTTTAATGATTACAGAGAATCATCATTAGTTGTGTACAACACAAATAATTGGCATATTTAAGTTAACCGAGTAACTACCCTGCCCCAGGTTATGAATAAGGGTTTTAATTTGCGAGAATAAAAACTCCTACTTCATAGGCTCGAAAGGGTTGACTAGGGATTAACTTCATTATATCTCCACTGTTTAGGAATTGAAACAATGCCTGTACATCGTCAGCATAGTCTGTTCAAAAGTATATGCCTAATATTATGGTATTGTTTTCATCATCCTCCCTCTACAGGCTTATAGCTTTATCGGGAGTTAAATATCACAAAATAGAAATATGAAACATACATCAAAACATAGTGAAACAAATGGATTAATTCAAGACAAACATATTCAATGCATTAATGAAAACAAAAGTTTAACATAATAGTAAGTGTTTAAACAAATAGAAGAAATTACAAATGAAAACTCATATGTTGTCCCATCCAGTTGGCTGAATGTCTTCAATTGCAATCTGTGAACTTTGAGGAGCAGTATACTTCACCATGAAATCAAATTTACCACTTGGATGTCCCAAGGTGCCCCATATCTCAACAGGAATAGGTAGGCTTCCTTTCTTTCTACCTTGGGCCACTTGTCTTGCAGCTTCGGTGTTTGATGGACGATAGTAGAACTCAACTTGACCTTCTGGAGTAACCTCTAGGATTCCTTCGTCAATCAGGTCTTGAATCTTTTTCTTCAATGCCCAACAGTTATTAGTATCATGTCCAGGACTGTTGGAGTGATACTCACACCTTGCCTTGGAATTATAGTGAGGAGAGGCAGTATTAGGATTTTGAGGAGGACTTTTCAAAGAAATTAGTTTCATCTCCAACAAGCATTGCAGAACTTGTGACATTAGAATGCTGAACTTGATAAACTGCCTTTTACATTCCTTGTGTTGAGGTGGATTAACCTTATCAGGTCTTTCTTCTTCAACTGAAGAACAATCAATAGCAACCTGTCTCTTACCTTCTTTTATCCTCATCTTTCTTTCAACCAAATCATCTTGTTTTAATGGAGGTTGACTAACACTTAGATTCCTAACTCTATTACTTTGAAATTTGTGGACAAAGGTTCTTAGCTCTTCTTGCCCCTGAGCTAAAATTTGAATAAGAGCCACCTGGTCATTCATCTGGGTCCTCATTTCTGTCATCTCAGCTTGTAGTTGCTCCAGTTAATCATCCTTGTTGTCCTCAGGATTCTTCTTCTTAGCCAGCAGTGTCTTCAACTCATCTTGTCCCTTGGACAAGTTCAGAATCATCTCTTGGAATTGTGCATTCTGAGCCTGGAGATCTTTGACTGTTTGTTCAAGAGCCATTTCTGCTGAAATAAACAGCGAGAAGATAAAGATACCTGTACATAAGAAACCTGTGATGCAATGATATGGTGTATAAATGCGTATGCAATGTTTTCAAGGACCGCGGGATTTAAATTTTCTTAAACAACCAAAAAGTAAACTTTTATTAGTAATAAATTTGTTTGCCCCTTAGGGCTTACAATAAAAATGAAATGAATACAAAAGATGAGGTTTCAAGTCTCCCATGGACGTTTCCTCTTTGTGTTGAGGTATGAGTTGAGATTCCACTCCTCGTGAAGTTGCTTTGTTAGCTCCAGGATTCTTTCTTGACTTGCTTTGTAATGAGTCTCAAAAGTATCCCTTTGCTCCTTCAACTGGATCCAGGACCTCCGTAAGTCTTCCCTGTCAGTGGGCATGTCTGAGTGAAGGATGGTATAAGAAGTATCCCCTTCAGCAACAGGCTCCATAGTAACTGGCATGATGGCAGGATATGGAATCATAAGAGTTTGAGCACGAGATCGCATCCATCTGAGGTAAGCTTCCATAGGAATAGTGTACTTGGGCTCCAGAGTCTTGCTGTCAACCATGTTCACTTTTCCCCATGCTCGTATGAACCTTTGACGGTAACCTTGCAGATCGTTGTCGTAGTCAAACACAATACCCTGGATCAACATGTCATGAGGACCATCACTCCGAGCGTAACCAAACTGACGTAGAGCTAAAGAAGGGTTGTAAGTAATGCCCCCTCTTATGCCAAGGAGTGGCACATTAGGAAACTCCCCACAATGGTCAATTATAGTGGCATTCTCCATAGATCTAGAGCACCAATGGATATCTGAATGAGAGAGTGACATGATCCTTTTGGACCACCTGAACCCTTGTTCATTCTTCATCACTGATCGAGGAAGGTGAGAAATAAACCACCTAGATAGCAAAGGTATGCAACACATCAGAGTTCCTCGTGCCTTCGTAGTACGAGTATGAAGAGAGTGCAAGATGTCTCCAAGTAATGTAGGCACTGGATTGTGACTCAGAAATATGTTGATGGCATGAACGTCTATAAACTGATCTGGATTGGGGAAAAATACTAAGCCATAAATCAGCAAGGCTAAGATCTCCTCAAAAGCATCATAGCTCATAGCCTTCAAGAACACTTGAGCCTTTTCTATCAACACCTTAGCAAGAATACCCTTAACTCCGCTTCTCGTTTCTAGAACAATGTCTGAGTTCTTCAGATGTAGAGCTGCAGCAATAACCTCAGATTTAGGCTCTTTTTCCAAGCCTGTGAAGGGTCTTTGATCAAGAATAGGTATACCCAGAAGTTTAGAGAACTCTTCCATCGTAGGAACCAACTGATAGTCGGGGAATGTGAAGCAATGGTGCTTAGGATCAAAGAACTTAAACAGGACACTCATCATGTCTTCATTGAACCCTGAAGTGACTAGATCCAGTACGTGACCATGTCTCTTGATGAACTAGGAGTTTTCAGAAACTTGAGAAACCAACTCCTTAAGCTTAGGAGGTATTCCTACAAAGTTGATCCTGATAGTATTCCTACGAGCAGAAGCCATGACCTGCAACAAAGAACAAAGATAAATCCTTTGGTCCTTGAAATGGTTAGTAAAAATGCTATGCTTATGATGCATGATGATGCTATGATGTTATGCTCAATCACAAACATGTGGCACACACAAACAAGTCACACCATAGCCCTAGGTTTAGAGGCTTGCATGAGGTTTAAAGATAAGTACCCTCTCCTGAAGTTTAGATGGTTCATCCTGTCCTACAAAGTAACCAGGTTCTAAGGGATCTCAATATCATTGATCCTTCACAAGGGTGGTTGTTCAGTAGGCAACTTACTTGCCAACCAAAACCCTCCAAGTTTAGAATCTCAATGAGTGTAGCATCGAGTATCAACCAACTTCAGTCTTCACCAAAGCCGGCTATCTCACTACTTTCTAAAGGCCAATATGGGATAACAAGGGTTCTAAAAGTTAGTTAGTGTATTGACAACATATGGCAGCCTCATATTATCCTCAACTTGACTTAAGGAACATAAGCACCAACCAAGAAGTCACACTAACTAAGGCCACCAGATCAACCATATCGGTATACGCCGTACAGTTTCCTTAGTCTATTGCCATTTACCTAAGGTACACTAGATCCGGGTTAGGATCTTTCACACATAAGAGCACCCAACAGATAAGTATAAAGCAAACAAGGCAAACAATTTTAAAGTGATCTAATTCCTAAGGGTACCCCTCTTTTATTAAATCCCCAGCAGAGTCGCCAGTTCTGTAACACGGTGGGAGAACTGACTTTAGTTATGTTGCGGATAGCAAGAGTCGCCACCGACTTTTATTTTATCCAAAGGAAAGGCATAAAAGAACAGGAAAGACCTTAAAATATTTTTGAGTTCGGGGGGTAGGTTATGTAAAGGGAAGGTGTTAGCACCCTTTACATCCATGGTTATCCATGGGCTCTTAGTTACTTAGCTCACTTTAAAATGTTTTTGAGAAGTGTAGTGTGTGAATAGAAGTTCTCTTAAGTACTTTATAATGATCCATGTACGGAGATATATAAAGCCTTTGTTTTGAAAATTTGTTTGAAAATGTGAAGTGTTTTGAAATGTTTTGAAGAGTGAGCAAGTACATAAGAAGAACCTACCCTAAGTTAAGTCTTTTTTGTTCTTAAATATCCTTCAAATGGTAAGACTATCCCTATTATTAAGGAATAGGTAGTCATTACCTTGGATGTATGAGGGACAAGTGAAGGGACAACTGTTATTTAGGCAACTGTAAGGTGTATAAGCAATTCGAAGGGACTTATCATCTTTATTCGAAAGGGACAAGATCATTACGAAGGCAACCGTGAAGGGACTTGATCTTTTTATCTGTTTAAGGGACTAGATGATATGAGAGAAGGGACTTTGCTTTACACTTTACTTGACCTTTTGTTTAGGAAACTTGAGAGGTGACCCTTAAGAAGTGAGATGGCGATCCATGATCGACTTACGTGTGTGCGTGTACAAGTTCAAGTATTTATCTTATAAATTAGTGATCTACATCCAATTTTAAATACAAACATATCTTGCACTCCCTATTTTACTAACCATAGCAATTAAAAATAAATAATAAAAATTACTACAACTATTACATAATGGATACAATTACATTATAATAATTAAAATAAGTAAATAAATAAATAATTAAATGGGTTAGTAATAATAAACAAAAATAAATAAATATAAGAGGGTTAGTAATAATAAACAAAAATAAATAAGCATGAGATGAAGAAATTAGCATAATAATTAATAATAAATTAAAAGTTCAACTTTAAATAAATGATTATTTTTGTTTAAGATTTTTAATAAGAGAAATAAATAATAAATAGTATATACTAATAAAATATGATTAATAATCTAATTATTCAATTTTATGTACATAGTATAAAAATATCTAATTATAATTAAATAAACATATACAAATAGTAAATTATATTCATAAAATAAAATTAGGTTTTTTTTTAATTATTTAGAAAAATAAGTTAGGGTTAATTAATTAAATTATTTATATATACAACTACATATAATAATAATATAAATAAATTATAAATAAATATATATAATTACAAACAAATAAATTAAGGTTTATAATATAATTAGGGTTTAGAAAATATTAGGGTTTTATAAAAGGAAATTAGGTTTTATATGAAAATAATTAGGGTTTATGAATACAATTAATTTATTTATACAAATCAAATAATATTAATAATATACATAATAAAATAAATATTAAATAGTTCTAAGAATAAAGTTTGAATTTTTTCAGAAAATATAAGTTCTTTGAGTTATTCACAAGAAAATAATATAAACATTATTTTAGCATTTATCTATTTATTAAATTAATTAAATATATAAACAAAAATCAAAAAGAAAGTAAGAAAAATGAGAAAAAGACTTACCTGGGGCTGGGATTCGAACCCAGGCCCTAGGCTTCACTCCCCCCAGACCAACAAGCCAACCACTGGGCCAGCTGCGCACTGGTGATATAGAATGAGAACCATGTTGTTTTGTTTCATAACCTGCAAAAATCACAACAAAAAGCAAAACAATATAAAAGGGCCTGGGGGGATTCGAACCCAGGACCCTCAACCAAAAACCAAACACTCCAACCATCCAGCCAGAAGGGCGCATCTGTTAGATAACCACAACAATTCATAATATATTAAGTTATGTGAATGAATGTGAAAATCAAATAAAAAGAATGTTGCCTCCAAGAATCGAACCAAGGTCTTGAACCATAACACGCGCAGCCATTACCACTGGGCCAGGCAGCCTTAGCTGAAATAAAATAGAAACAATTACCAAAAAATATTAAACCAATTTTTTTGAATTTTATGATGGCGCCAAGAGGTCATCTTCTTCCTCAAGACCTGCAAAAACACCTGTGAAATCACATGTGAAATTTCCTGCGAATTTCTCTATACTCAGAATCTGCGAAAATCAAACATCACTGAAACAGCAAAATTTCTTCCAATTGATTAATGCATTATGATCCCCAGAGCTCATACAATCATTCCATGTCCTTAAAAATAATTTATATTTGGTTTATCATGAAACCCTAAAAGCTTGGCCGAAACCCTAACAATGGCTATTTACGATTCAGGTCATTATTCTTCAATCCAATTATCCGGAAAGCTTGCTAAGATCATTACAAACTCAAAACAATCATTAGAATCAATTGATAATGCATAAAAGTTTGGAATCGAAAAATTCAATAAACTTGAGAAAGAATGATTCGGTTAGGGCTTTCTAGCATGATTTTTATGCAAATAAGGATTGGAATAGATTCAGTGATGTCCAAGGAGTGTTTTGCAACCTTTAGAATGCTTTGAGAGATCCTCTAACCAAGAATCCGAATTGAGAGTTTTTGATGAATTTTTGAAAATTTGAAACTTACTCTTGAGGCAGCAAATTCGTCCATATGCATTGTGTTATGTTTGTGTACATGAAGTTTTCTCCTTTCAAATATTGAAAAATATCTTATCTAACCTTTCCAATTTAGGCTAGCACGAATTTGTGTGATATCAATCAGCTTTGAATGGTTTTTAAGACTTTCTAGAAGAAGAATCACTTTTAAATATTCAATTTTCATATTTTATTTAGATTTAATTTGATTTTTAATGGATAAAATTCAAATAAATACTAAATAAAAAATAAAAATCATGAAAATGCTTGGATTGGGTCGTGTGGGATGATATCTCAAGGATTGGGTTGCACAATAGTAGGCCCATTTGAAAAAAATTGATTCTAAGACCCATTTTGTTCAATATTCTTCTCAAATATTTCCCAACTTTGCAAGGACACAAATCCTTCAATTTTAATTCTATGAGGGTGTTCTTGGACATTTTGGAAAGCTTAAAGAGTCCTCTAACCAACCCCATTGGTTTCATGTCCATATCTTTTACCATTCTCAAGTTATGCTCTTTTGAAGTTGTTGACTTTTTGTTGACTTTTAAAAGGACCTATAATGTCTTAGCTCATACCTTCCAAATGAAGCATTTTTGGGCTTGGCTTGTGAGACACAAAGTTGTAGAGAATTAAATTTCATTTAAAATGATATTTGGATGGGAAAAATTTGATGAAGCATGTGAAAGTTATGGCTGGTCAAAGTTCAGTTGACTTTTCCTGAGGAAACCCTAATTTAGAAACTCCTGATTCTTGATGATCTGGAATCTCCTTGATGAATGATGATCAACCCTTGATCAAATGATGAATTTTACTTCATATACTTGATGTTGGAAAAAAATCATGAAGTTTGACTTTGGTTTGACCACAGTTGACCTCAGTTTGACTTTTTAACTACTTTGACTGATTGTAACTTATCTGATCATTTGACTGAGCAAACCTTTGAGAAAAGTCTTGAAACTTGTCATGGGGATTTTTAAACACATATAAGATGTTATGAAGCTCACTTTAAGTCTTGGAATTCCATTTAGCCTGATTAAAGTCAAAACCCTAGTTTAGGATGCATTGCTTAGGAGGATGCATTGTCTGAGGGAAATGTCAAATCTTCTGACTAATTGTGAACCTTGTGAACCTCATGAACCTCATGAGAGGTCTTGTGAACCTCTTTGTACACAAATTATTGTCTTGTGAGGGAAAATTTTGGGGTGCAACACTGTGCAGTTAAACCCTAGCTCTGCTTCCATGCTTTCTCAGTTCTTGTGATTCTTTGACTTCCTTGATCTTTGGGAGATATAATATGATGATTGAACATACATGGACCTTCTTGGAATGATTTAAGACCTTTGGAATAGCTCAGAAGGATCCTTGATTGCTCAGATCATAAACCCTAGATGCAGATGGACTTGAACCAATGCAGTGAAGCAAAAATGAAACATTATATGATATGATTGAACTAATGCAAGTATGAAAGATCACAAGCCATGATGTGAACTTAGTGAGGGAAAATTTGTGGTGTTTACAGATGCCCCTATTCAAGCATGAGTTAGCTGTGCAGGATGTAAGCGACGGGCTTAACAGACAAACAAGATAACTTGTGGTTGAATACCAAAGACAGCCCAAAATTTGCACTCACTAGGGAGAAGAAGAAAAGGGATATAGATTGTAAGATGAAGTATAATATGATTATAAAATGCGGGAAATGGAGGACGACCATCGAGCAGAGGACGACTGTTGGGGATAAAGCAATGACGGGGACGACCGACATGATGGGGAAATAAAGAGATCATGATGGGGACGGACATCAAGCAAAGTAACAAAGTTCTCTGGTAACGTTAATGATGGGGACGGCCATCAGGTTGGCAAAGTAAAGGTAAACAAAGATGGGGACGGCCATCGGGTTAATGAAATAAATGATGAGGGACGGTCATCAAAGGTGAAGGACGATCACCTAGCAGGGGACGACTGCTCTGTTGGGGATAAGGATGAGGGACGGTCATCCAAGGTGAAGGACAATCACCTGGCAGGGTACGGCTGCTGAAAATATCACGACATAGGACGAATGCCGGATATAAAAAGTCGACGATGGGGACGGCCATTGGATAAGCATGATGAAGGACGATCATCAAGAGGTGAAGGACAATCACCTAGCAGGGTACGGCTGCTCTGGGGTTTACCATGACATAGGACGAATGTCAGATAACAAGATTAACGATGGGGACGACCACCGGATAAAATGATGAAGGACAATCATCAAAAAGGTGAAGTATGATCACCTAGCAGGGGACGGCTGCTAAATATCACGACATATGATGAATTCTGGATAACAAAGGGGTTCCAATAATGGAGACTCCGCTGGGAGAAGGATGAGGGACGATCATCCAAAGGTGAAGGACGAATACCTGGCAGGGTACGGCTGCCGAAAATATCATGACATAGGACGAATGTCAGATAGAAGAAAAATAATTTCACTGGGGATTTGCTGGGGAATAGTGAACACAGACGAGTGTTTACATCCAAGAAGTGAAAGGTACACGTGTTTGACACTGTGTATAGATTAAAGATGCGGACGAGCATCCTTAAGACTATGATACGGACGAGTATCGGTAGAAACAAACGCTGACACATGTTCAGAGATGATGGTACGGACGAGTACCACCTGGTTAACAAAGAACACGGACGAGTGTCGAATCTGAGGGGAAATAAGTGTGTATACAAGATACGAACGAGTATCTGTATGAATAAAGATTAGCCTTGGTGAGACACAGACGAGTGGTCAACTTGCTGGGGAGAGTATGATACGGACGGGTGTCATAAGAGGAAACGTATAAGTTATGAACTTATAAGTGTAAAAGGTAATCTGGTGACTTGTGGGGATAGGATGACACGGACGGGTGTCAATGAGAATGTATTATGAAGAAGTGTTTGGCAACCATGCTGGGAGTGGTGACACAAACAGGTGTCAAAAATAGTATGTAAAGTTTCTATATGTGGTTTATATCTGCAGGGGATGATGTGACACAGACGAGTGTTGAGTGAGTATATATTAACATGTATTTGTGAGTGCAAAGGGGACGCTTTGGCTTTCTGCTGAGGAAACATGAGATGACACGGACGAGTGTCGAGAAGAAGAGGTTATGTATAAGTATCTGTTTGTAGAGAGTGTCCTGGTGACTTTACTGGGGAATGATGACACGGACGGGTGTCAATGAGAGTGTATCTGTATTCGAGAGTGCAAAGGGGACGCTTTTGGATTTCTGCTGGGACCTTGAGTCTTTATGTACAAGGGATGTATTCTGTATATTGTCGATGAAGTACCATTGATATGTACAGGTGACTGATTCAAAACCTGACTTGTGATTATGCAATATGTTTGATTTTTGCCGTAATGCTCCGTATTAGACGGAATGCTATGCTCTGAGGGGAAATATGATGTAAATGCCATGATTATGCAAAAGATACCGATTCGGGATTCGGATCCCGCTGCTGTGAAGATCTCCGATTGATCTGCTTGAAAGAATATCCCAGCTGGGGATTAGATCATTGGTAGATATGATAAGATGGCTCTGCTTAGGGAAATAAGTCACTGATAGACCTATCTTAATAATGAGGAGCCCAACTGGGGATGTGGAAGCCTTCGTCACTTTGTTGTGCGGGAAATTCAGACATTGCCCTTCTGGGAGAGGCTGGAGCTCTGTGGGGAGATGGTTCCCTGTCTAGCACTTGGCTGGGGAAGAAAGGATCACTGAACGATCTTCCTAGAGATTTCTGCAGGGATCCTGCTGAGGATAATATTATCTGACAACTCAGCTGGGGGAATGAGCACCTTCTGGTGTTGCTCTGGAGAGAGATGCGTTGGAGAAGTGATGCCCGTAAATTCTGATGGGGAGAAAACACTTCTGGTGCTGTTTGGAAGATGTACTGAGGAAATAATGATCTGGCAACTTTGTTGGGGAAAGCCTTTCATGCCCCATGTTGCGCTCTAAATACCTGCAATCCTGTTATGACAAATAAACACACAAGTACCCCGAGGCATCCCTTACTGGATTCCATCATAGGAGTTTAGACACTCCTGGGAGTAAGTAATATATTTCCTGCAAGCATGTGATTAGAAAGGCACATATGTTTTTATGCAAACGTTATATCAAGGATATCAGACATTTTTACAAATGGAAAAAAATATTCAAGCCGAAGTGTGACTGAAAATCTGATTTTATTAATATGTGTGCCCTGAATTGGCAAGTACAGTCAAAGAAACAAATCCCCTGAAATGAGGTGATTGTTACAAATTGAGAAAAATGAAAGTGTTGGCAATGTTGACGACGCTTTAGTGAGCTTCCCTTTTGCTATGACTCGTATGACATTGACGTTCTTCTTTATCTTGCTTTCTGAAGAAGGCTGATTCTGACCGATGCTTTAACCTTTCGAAACTTGCCATGTTATAAGTGATACAGAAGAATTCAGAATACAGTTGTCCGCTTATTCCCTTATTTTTGCATGGATCGCCCTTTCGGGTTTTCAATCCACCGGGATACCCATTTTTTCCTGAGTTGTCCAATGCGGCTTTTCAACTCAGCGGGTGTATATTTTTCTTTATTTTCCCTTATTTTTGCCCGAGTCTTTTATTTTGTTTTTGACTCGCCGGGATGCCCTATTTTTTCCTGGACTTACATTCTGTTTTTATGTCCAACAGGTCATTTTATGCGAAGTATTTTTTAACTGCATCTGAATTCACAGGGGACAGGAAATCTGCACCATCCATAGTAGTGAACATCAGTGCTCCACCAGAGAAAACCTTCTTTACTATGAATGGACCATCATAATTCGGAGTCCACTTGCCCCTATGGTCTGTATGAGGAGGAAGGAGTCTTTTCAGCACTAGATCTCCTACTTGGTATTCCCGAAGTCTGACTTTCCGATCGAAGGCTTTCTTCATTCTCTTCTGATATAACTGCCCATGACAGATTGCAGCCAATCTCTTTTCTTCGATCAGATTCAGTTGATTGTACCAAGAACGGACCCACTCTGCTTCATTCAACTTGACATCCATCAGTACCCGCAAGGAAGGTAATTCAACTTCAATAGGTAGAACTGCCTCCATACCATACACAAGCTGATACGGTGTTGCCCTAGTGGATGTTCTGATTGAGGTACGGTACCCATGCAAGGAAAATGGTAGCATCTCATGCCAATCTTTGTAGGTGACCACCATCTTTTACACAATCTTCTTAATGTTCTTGTTAGCTGCCTCAACATCGCCATTCATTTTTGGTCTGTAAGGAGAAGAATTGTGGTGTTGGATTTTGAAGTCCCGGCACATTTCTGCCATTATTTTGTTGTTCAAGTTGGAACCATTATCAGTAATGATTCGCTCGGGCACTCCATACCGACAGATGATGTCTCTCTTTAGGAATCGGGCTACCACTTGCCTGGTGACATTTGCATATGAGGCTGCTTCAACCCACTTGGTAAAATAGTCCATGGCTATTAGGATGAATCTGTGGCCATTGGAAGCAGTCGGTTCGATTTTTCTAATCATGTCAATGCCCCACATGGCAAAGGGCCAAGGTGAAGACATTACATTCAACGGATTTGGAGGCACATGCACCTTATCGGCATAAATCTGGCATTTGTGGCACTTTCTGGCATAAGCCCAACAGTCTGCATCCATTGTGATCCAGTAGTAACCTGATCTTAGCAATTTCTTGGCCATTGCATGTCCTCCAGCATGGGTACCGAAAGATCCTTCATGCACCTCGTGCATCAGCAAGTCTGCCTCTGTCTTATCAACACATCTGAGAAGTACCATGTCAAAGTTTCTCTTGTACAAGGAACCATCAACATTCAGGAAGAAACTACCAGCTAGCCTTCTTAATGTCTTCTTATCATTGGATGATGCCCCAGGTGGGTATGTTTGATCCTCTAAGAAGAATTTGATGTCATGGAACCAAGGCTTGTCATCTTTAGCAATGTCTACTGAGAATACGTATGTTGGTCTGTCAAGTCTGGATACTGAAATCCGAGGCACAAAGTTGGAAGCTTGAACTTTGATCATGGAGGAAATGGTAGCCATAGCATCTGTAAACTGATTTTCATCTCGAGGGATATACTCGAGTTTGATTGTGGTGAAGAAAGTCAGTAATCTCCTCGTATAATCCCGGTATGGAATCAGATGCTCCTGGTGAGTGTACCATTCGCCGTTGGTCTGATTGATTACCAGAGCTGAATCTCCGAATACCGTTAAAGTCTTGATCCTGAGGTCAATGGCTTCCTCAATACCCATGATATAGGCTTCGTATTCAGCTTCGTTGTTAGTGCAGTTAAAGGTGAGCTTTGCCGAGAAAGGCATGTGAACTCCTTTAGGTGTAATGAGTACTGCACCAACTCCAAGACCATTCATATTAACAGCCCCGTCAAACATTATAGTCCATTCTTCTTCTGGGTCAGGCCCTTCAGTGTGAATAGGCTCTTCATGATCTTTTTCTTTTATGAACATGATGTCTTCATCAGGGAAGTCAAACCTCATAGGATGGTAATCATCAATGGGTTGCTCAGCAAGATAGTCAGACAATACACTGCCTTTGATGGCTTTCTGAGATGTGTATTGAATGTCATATTCTGTGAGAATCATTTGCCATCTTGCAACCCGTCCGGCAAGTGTTGGCTTCTCAAATATGTACTTGACTGGATCCATCTTTGAGATCAACAAGGTAGTGTGGGTCAACATATACTACCTTAGTCGGCGAGCAGCCCACGCTAAAGCACATCAAGTTTTCTCGAGCAGTGAATAACGTTGTTCACAGTCGGTAAACTTTTTGCTTAGGTAGTATATTGCATACTCTTTTCGACCAGACTCGTCATCCTGGCCCAGCACACACTCCATTGACTCTTCTAATACTGTCAAGTACATTATTAGAGATCTTCCTTCAATTGGAGGCATAAGAATTGGAGGCTCTTGTAAGTACTCCTTGATTTTGTCAAAAGCCTTCTGGCAGTCTTCATTCCACCTGACCGTTTGTTCTTTTCTTAATAATTTGAACAGGGGCTCACAAGTTGTAGTAAGGTGAGATATGAACCTTGAAATGTAGTTCAATCTACCTAAGAAACCCCGAACTTGTTTTTCAGTCTTCGGTGCAGGCATTTCTTGAATGGCTTTGACCTTGTCAGGGTCAACTTCGATTCCCTTTTCACTTACAATAAATCCCAGCAGCTTACCGGACCGCACCCTGAATGTGCATTTGTTGGGGTTCAGCTTCAGTTGATACTTTCTCAGACGCTTGAATAGCTTTAACAGATTCACCAGGTGGTCTTCTTATGTGAGGGACTTGGCAATCATGTCATCCATATAACATTCAATTTCTTTGTGGATCATGTCGTGGAATAATGTTACCATAGCCCATTGATAAGTGGCACCAGCATTATTCAGTCCAAATGGCATTACCTTATAACAAAATGTGCCCCAGGGTGTGATGAAAGTTGTCTTCTCCATGTCTTCAGGTGACTTGATCTGATTATATCCTGAAAATCCATCCATGAAGGAGAACACCGAGAACAGAGCCGTATTGTTGACCAATACATCAATGTGAGGTAATGGGAAGTCATCTTTCGGGCTAGCTCTATTTAGATCCCGGTAATCCACACACATTTGTACTTTGCCATCCTTCTTAGGCACAGGTGCAATGTTAGCAACCCACGGCGGGTAACTAGTTACATCAAGGAAACCGGCATCCCACTATTTTTGTACCTCTTCTTTTATCTTCATGGCCATATCCGGGCGAGTACGACGCAGCTTCTGTTCTACTGGAGGACAGTCCTCTTTTAGAGGCAGCTTCTGCATAACAATGTCGGTATCCAGACCTAGCATATCCTGATAAGACCAAGAAAAAACATCCACATACTCCCGAAGCATGTCAATAAGTTGCTCTTTCACTGAATCTTGCAGACGGGCCCCGATTTTCACTTCTTTCAAATCTTCTTCGGTACCAAGATTAACCGTCTCAACTTCCTCCTGATGAGGAGTGATAACCTTCTCCTCTTGTCTCAACAGTCTGGCTAGCTCTTCAGGTAGCTCATAATCTTCTTCAACCCCTTCATCGGCTTGATTAATCGGATTGTCGAAGTCATACGAAGTCATAGCAGTGTCGTTGTCGGTGCAGTCTGGAGGGTATTCTCTGTAAGGGTTTAAACTGGTTCATTTTAGTGATCAGTTTTAACTAGCTTAGAAAAAGTGAAAATGAAGTTATTATTTCGAAAAACATTGCCATTTTATTTTTGTACAAAAAATGAAAAATGAAAAACAGTGAGCGGGAAAAAAGAGAGACTCATTTGCAAAAGATGTCCTGATATTCATTAATTGATCGTTTGCACAAAATACAAGATGGCCCGATTACAAAATGAGCCCTGACATCTTGGGCAAGATGCAGGACTTGATGCATGCTTAAAGACAGGAAATAATAATTACTCTGCAAGAGTAACTCTTATAATTTCCTAGGAAGACCAATTTGAGACTTTGTTCCCCGGGATCCTTGGACGTATCCAGTTTTCCAGGTTGCGTTCGTCTTCTTCCTTGTCTTCCAAACTGTTCACAGCATCCGGGGTTAGCATTCCCCCGCTGACAAATTTGGGCTCTTTTGCAGCCTCCGGTTGATCTTGTCGAGTTGGTCTGTAACCCAACCCGAATCTGTCTTCTTTCTTTTCTACTGGCAACAGCTTGCCCCAACCTTGAGCGGTACCCTCCTCAACAACCTTCCGGGCCTGTTGATATGAAGTGATGGAAGTTCTAGATACAATAGTTTCTTCATTAATGTTAAGGGCCTCAAACCCCTGACTCATGGTCTCATGGATCTCCCCATCCATCTCTATATATTTGTAAGTAGCCAGCTGGCTAACAAAGATATCTTCCTCCCCACAGATTGTGATGATTTGGCCTTCCCACTCAAATTTTAACTTCTGGTTAAGGGTCGATGTAACAGCGCCAGTGGCGTGAATCCAGGGTCTACCCAATAGACAGCTGTAGGCCGACTGTATGTCCATCACGAAGAAGGTAGTTTTAAAGGTCTGTGGGCCAATCAACAGAGGTAGATCAATCTCCCCAAGCACTGATCTCTTAGAGACATCAAATGTTCTCACCACCAAGTTACTTGGACGCAATGCCAAACCATCATACTCTAGCTTCACCAAGGCTTTCTTTGGGAGGACATTGAGCAAAGACCCGGTGTCCACCAGCACATGAGAAAGAACATCACCTTTGGATTCTAAGGTGATATGTAAAGCCTTGTTATTTTTGCGTCCCTCCGTTGTTAAATCAACATTTGTAAAGCCCAATCCATGACTGGTGTTAACATTTGTAACCACCGTTTCCAGCTGATTAACCGTAATCTCTTCCGACACGTATGCTGCATGCAAGACCTTCAACAATGCATTCATGTGGGCTTCAGAACACATTAACAGTGATAATATAGAGATTTTGGAGGGTGTTTGATGAAGATGGTCCATCACTTTGTAATCACTCTTCTTAATTATTCTCATGAACTCGTCTACCTCTTTCTCAAAAGACGTCTTTGGAGTTTCTTTAACAGTTGGCTCTTCAAGTACCACATTCTTCCTTTTTGCCTTAGCAGCAGCTTCTGCTTCAACATTGGGTCTTGGTGTTTGTGAGGCAAAAAGGCGTCAGCTTCTAGTGAAGCCTCCGCCTCCCCCAACATTTCCAACTTGTGGTGAAGAGGTTGATGAATCTAGAGTGATCTTCTTTCCGTCGCAGTAGAGATTAGAATCGTAGTGCCAAGGTATGGCATTACTTCTTTCATAAGGAACAGGTCCAGGCACCGTAATAGTGACCGGACTGATTGTTGTATCGGAAGGAACTGTGATGGTATGCGGATCATAATAGATTGTGACTGGAGATCTGACAGGAGGTGTTGCAGTTTGTTGTTGGAAATTGTTGTTGGGATGAACATTTGCTGGGTCATAGTAGATTGTGACTGTTGAGACATCTTCATTAGTGTTTGCTGGTGTTGTAGGCGATTGCGTTGATAAGATGGGTGCTGATGTTGTAGAAGTAAATGTTGTTGAACTCTGATCTGTTGAAATAATGGATGGAGTAATTGTTGGTGTTGTGGATGAATCAGTGGGAATGATAGTTGTTGCAGTTGTAGGAGCATCCGTTGTTGCTGAAGAAAGGATTGTTGATGTTGTAGGAGAATCCATTGTTGCTGGAGAAAGAGTTGTTGAAGGAGCCGTTGTGGTAATCTGCAGAATTCCATCTCCGATGAGGCCATCTATGCCAAACCTTAGCTTCTCACAACCATTAATAGCAGTCTTGCATAATTCACAGCAGGCCCCACAGCCCGGGAACACTTGAATCTGTGCAATATTGTCAATCAATGCAGATGGTTGGTCCTCCTCTATGGCATTAATCCTGGGCCTACCATGATTAGGCAAAGGATTTCTGTTAACGTTCGGAGGAGGTGCGGAATTGAGAGCTTTGGAATCGACCAGATCTTGAACTTTCATTTGTAGGGCCCTACACTTCTCAGTATTGTGACCGGGTGCGTTGGAGTGAAAGGCACACCTGGCATTAGCATCATAATTTTTCGGGAGATTGAGAGGATCTGGTGGAGCCAACGTCCTTAACTCAACCAGGTTAAGCTTCAGGAGTTGTGGCAGTAAAGCAACATAAGGCATAGGGATTGGGTCAATCACCCTATTTGCCTGAGATGGCCTCTGTTGAAAGGGGCGCTGCTGTTGGTTGTTGTTATTGTTGTAAGTTATTTGTTGCGGAAAATGAGATTGTTGTTGATAGTGTTGTTGTTGTTGTTGAGGATAAAGCGGTTGTTGTGGAACCGGAGCCGAAATGGTAACAACTAATATGGATCTGTGAGAATACTGGGGTCGGCCCCTGCCTGCATGGATAGTATTTGTTTCACCCGCCCTTCGGGGTCCTGCAAAAGGTTTTCTGGGGTTGTTGGAGGAGCTTGAACCACTGTCAGAGATTTTGCCCATATTTAAAAGACTCTCAATTCTCTCACCAGCTATAACTACATCGGAAAAACTGGTGGAAGAGAAAGCAGCAAGTCTATCAATATAAGTTCCCTACAAGGTGTTCATAAACATGTCAGCCATCACTCTTTCTGACATGGGTGGCTGGACAGCAGCAACAAGCTGTCTCCACCTCTGAGCATAATCCCGAAAGCTCTCCCTTGAAGACTGAGACATGCCCATTAGAAGAGTTCTATTGGGAGCCATGTCTAGGTTGTACTGGTATTGCCGGATGAAGGCTTCGGCCAAGTCTTTCCAACACCTTATAGTGGCCCTTGTCAGATGCGAATACCATTCTCTTGAAGCTCCAGTCAGGCTGTCCTCAAAATAGAACATCCATAACTTCTCGTCCATGGTATAAGCTTTGAGTCTCCCCAAAAAAGATTGCAGATGAGTATGCGGGCAGGAGGTACCATTATATTTCTCAAAGCACGGGGGTTTGAATTTGTGGGAAATCCTCACCCCATCTACCAGCCCCATATCCATTACGTCAAAGCCTAAGGAATTTTGGGATTCCAACAACCTTAGCTTTTTCAGCAATCTCATCCAGTCTTCTATCATACACCTCATCCCCAGCTCCAATAACAGTGAATTGTTCTTCTTGGGGATCCTCTTGCAGGATTCTGCCCCCAGCAACATTACCTTGAACATTCCTTGTTACATTAGCATCTGGATTCAAATGGGGCCCATACTCTGGTGGGTCAATACGAGGATGTCCCTGCTCATTATTGCTAGTTCCTCCTGTCCCAAGATGGGGCTCTTCAGGCGTCTGCCTTTCTACCAGCTCTCTCAGCCTTTCTTGGCTATGGGCTAAGCCAGTCATCACAGCCATAAACTGAGACATTTGGTTTCTCATTTCGACCCTTTCATTTACCATCTGATTTCTCACTTCATTTAGGTCCTGCTGTACCTGCTCCATCTGAATGCCTGGAAGGTTGTTATGCGTTGGGTACCGGTGTGTGCGGTTGACAGGGAACACTTGGCGACGAGCAATGTTTCCTGAGATCACAACAAAGTAAGAAACAAATAATCAACAAAAACCTACTAAACAAAGAAAATGTTAGTATGCAATGCAATATGCTTATTTGTTTTCCAAGGTATCCGGTTTGGTTCTTGGTTTTGATCTTTCCAGACCTCGAGGAGATGCTTGATGATGTTGAGAGAAAACCCACCAAAATAAAACGAACTGATATATTACACATTGTAAACACCCTAAATTTGCTCTCACCCATTTCACCATGGCTTGTGATCTTTTCATGTGCATAAGTTCAATCATAGCATCCCATATTGCATTTTTGTTTCACTGCATTGTTTCTAAGTCATCTACATCTAGGGTTTGTGATCTGAGCTATCCCTGAGCCATTTGAGCCACTCCAAAGGTCTTCAATCACTTCAAAGGGGTCCATGTATGTTCAAGCATCATATTATACCCTCACAAAGTCAAGGAAGTCAAAAATCACAAGAATTGAGTAAGGCATGGAAGCAGAGCCAGGTTTAACTACACAGATGACCTAAAATTAGGGTTTTGGTTTCAGAGGCCATAACTCCAAATTTTTTGGCCATTCTTGTTTCTATTGGTCTCTATATGTCATAAGGATCATGCATATCAATTTTCAAGAAGAAATTCCATGGGGAAGGCATCTGATCAAGGGATGACTTCTTGAGCAAGTCAGTGCAAAATCAGGGCATCTGAGGCCTCCAATGACCCAACCAAAGGGCATTCTCCATCACTTTGAATGTGTATGATCTTTATGTGATCATAGAAGATGTTAAAAGTTCACAAAATTGAAGAATTTTAAGCCATTTGCAAAGTTGCCTTTTTGGGAAAGTGACTTGTAATGAAAACTTGCCATTTTGGGAAAGTTTTTCAACCTTCTCTTTTTGATTCAAAAATGCTTCAAATGAGAAAACTTTGGTCATGAAAGTTGTAGAATGGATCCTCCCATTTTCAAAAAGTACAAGAACTCATTCTAATTCATTTTGGATCAAAAGTTATGGCTTGTCAAAGTTGGGCAAAATCACATAATTTCATGTTTTACACCAAAGAGGCAAAGTTGCAAAACCTCATGCCAAGGCAAAATGTGACTTCAAATAGACTTCTATGCATTACACAAACATGAACCATGACCTAAAAATCAGAATGCACCAAAGAATCTCCAAGTTTTCATGACTTATGCTTCAAGTAATCACAAAAGGGCCAAACTTTGTCAAAAGTGCAAAACCTCACATAAACCCTAATCCACTTGCTGCATTGCCTAAAATTCATTTCCATGGTTCTCCTTGAAGCATGCTGAGCCAAGCCATGCCCTTGTACCTTGACTGAACCAGCCCATACATCTTCTTACACAAAAGTTGACTTTATGCAAAATGGCCCATACCAATCAAGCTAGGCCAGCAACAACTCTCTGACCAATCACAGCTTCACATACATGCCTCATGGATTACATTTCACATAATCTTGGAAGCTGAAGCCTCTCATAAGCCATAGTTCCCAAAACTCACCTCTTATGCATTTTGTTTCGAAACTCAATACACAGGCTTCAAACATCAAAACAAACTTCACAAAACCACTCACCATGATCCTCTGATCATTTCCCAACCATTGTTTTGGCCTGAAACCTCCCACATCAAAAACACGATTTCCCTCCTCCATTGACCTGAGCTTCTGCAAACTTCCTCTAGAGACCATATAAACTCCAGCTAAGCATCACAAACTTCTGGGGAGGATCATTGGAGCTTGTTTGGACCAAAGAAGCAGCCAGAAAGTCCCTGTTTCGAAAGCTCCAGTTCAGGTGAGCTCAAGAACATTTTTTCCAGAACTTTAATTTCTTGTTATAAAATGATTCTATGAGTTGCACTAATCATCTGGATGTGTTTGGTTTTGAGAATGGTCAAGAAACAAGCATGTATTGACTGTCTGAAAGTTTGCCCGTAAAAATGATTTTGTTTGTTTCTCTTGATTCATAAAAAATAAATGATTTTTGTTGTGGGGTTTATGTTTAATGATGTTCATAGATTGATACTGGAGAGTTTGGTGAGGTTTTGATGCGTATTGAGTGAGATAGAAATTTGGTTGGTCGGAGAAGATGACCGGAACACTGTTCCGGTCATCTGAAAGTGATTAGGGCTCAGGATTAGGGCTAATGACATAATTAGGCAAGTTTGAATTCTGGTCGTTCGTTTGCGCGCTAAGTCAATTCCCGCGTCCCTGAGTTTGAACCACAGCCCTTGGATTTGCATACTTTCTCATTTTTCTTTTAAAATTCATTTAATTTCATTTGTTTCATATTTAATTTCCACGAATTATTTAAAATAGCAAAACACATTTAAAAATTCTGAAAATTTTCGTCAAACATTTCATTAATTTTCAGAATCCAAAAATATTTTTATTTTTATTTTTTGCATTAAAAATTATTTTTAAATCATTTAAATGTTTATTTTTTTAATTAGTTAATGAAAATTAATTAATTAAAAATGCATTTAGGTATTTAAAAATCACAAAAAAATTCACATTGCATTTTAAAACATTTAGAAACATTATCAAACCCTCAAAACAAATTTCTTTTTGGTTCTTGAACTATTTTGACCTTTTTCATTGGAATTAAATTCATTTAAAGGCAATATTTTTGTTCAAACTTTGAAAAATCTATTCTGCCTAACCATTGAGAGTTTGATGATGGTTCTTCTTGCATTGCATCCTTCATAGAATGAAGTTTATAGGGTAAAATTGGTTTGAATTCATATTTCATTTTCAATTTGTTTAGCATTTTTCATTGAGAGGTACCTTGAAACCCTAGTTGACTTAGAAAAATCATAACTCCCATTAGGTTAAGAGTTAGGTCCCCTCCTTTGGGCAGTGAACTTGTGTAGGGTTAGGGTTCCTTTGATCCCATTTTCAATTTTTTGTCATGTCATTTGCTTCTGGTTTTGATTTTTTGCATTGCATGTTGTATGTAAACCCTAATTTGTGCCTTCTTTTGCATCCATCTCTCATTTGCTTGCATTTAAGAACTAGCCATGACATTTTGTGCATCCACATGATTCATAATACATCTTAGGACATATTAGAATCATGTTTGATCATTGCATCTTTCATTTGCCATGTTATATGTCCATTCCATTCCATAATTTTTCATGAACTTCCATGGTTCAAAGCATGATCCATTTGCATCTTCATGCTTGTAATGATCATTCTCATGTCTTATCTTGTGTTTGCATCATCTCTTAGCATCATTAACATCATGTTTATGCTTCTGACTTTGGTTTGCATCATGACATTTCATCTCATTTGCATTGCATTTCATTTCTTTGCTAACTTTTCAGGTGGTAAGTTGTTTTGAGAAGTGAATTTGCCTTCACTTCTCACAATCTCTTTTCATTTCTTTCATGCCTTCTTTACTGCATTTTGTGTGTGCATTAGAGTGAGCTTGCTCATTCATGTCCTCTCTTACTTTCTTCCTTCAAGCAACTTGTCTTCTTAAGTGAAGCAAGTTGTCTTGCTTCTCTCTGCTGCTTCCTCCTTTCATCTGTTCCTCTCCTTGGTGGGTTTTTGAAGATCCTTTCTCTCTTAAGCCTCATAAACCCTAGGAACATCCAAGTATGACAATAATTAGGGTTTGATTAGTCCCCCCATTTAGTTTTGCCTTTGTGTCATCTTTGAGTCTTCCCTTCTCATCTCATAGTCAAGGACTAAACCCTAAAGGTTTTAAGGCTTTGTGATTAAGCTTATGCCTGCATCCTTCTATTAGGATGGAGTGCATAACTTTAATCCTAAGTGTTAAACCCTTAATGTGTTTAAACCCTTTAATCAATCCATCTAATAAATCATTAAGACATCAAGCTTGTAACTTGGGCCTTGCATTAGGGTCCTAATTCTTCCTTAATTGGTTAAGAAGGACTAACCCTAGTGTTAATGGACAAGTCCCCCTCAAGTTGTCTTACAAACCATAAAAATCACTTCTTCATCTTATCATTAATTAAAATCCATTTAATAAAGGCTTTGTTTTGTCATGAGGTTAATCCCTAATCATGGATTAAGTTGAGGAGCTTTCCTCAGCTTAAATGTTCTCATCTATTATCCTTCTATTAGGATGGTGTAATGAGTCCATTAAATCTTTGATTATGGCTTAAACTCATTACTTAACCCTAAACAAAAACCACAAAAACATCTAAATAAATTCAAGTAGGTTAATAATCTTAATTCTACATCATGGTGATTAAGTGTGAGGTGCTTACTTCATATTTAAGGTATTCTCATTACCCCTAATCAGAGGGAAGATGTGATGAGTTTACTAACCCTTGGTTTAGGCTTAAGCTCATTTTCTTACAACAAACTTCAAAAAGCAATAAAAGATTGAAAACACCAAAAACAAACAATAATCGTTTCCTCCGGGATTCTTTTCTCAACTCATTCACTCACAAACGAGAACTTGCTTCTTCCGTCTAATGCAAGACAGTTTGCACCTGAGCCAGATAGGTCATACACTTGAGCATAGACAAGTAAGCAGTTCACAAGTCAATTTATCTTTCAGTCTCTTTGAGTCGAACTACGGTGTTCTGACTTCCTCATTGCACGAGAGGATACGTAGGCATAACTTAACGGTTATCGAACAAAAGTCTCTGTATATTCCCCCTTCTTCCAACATTATTCTTTAAGCCTCATAGTCTTGAGCATTTCACTCCTGTTCTTACACTGACACTTCTCTTATGCACTTCATATTTCTTTTACACTGACACTTGCACTCTTTTCCAGCTTTGATACACAAATTGCACTGACACTACCCTTTTAAAACACAAACCTTTTAAGCGTGGATCCCTTCGAGTACGGCGGATAATCTGGGTGCTAATACCTTCCCAGATTGTAACCAACCCCCTTTCTCAGTCTCTCTGGTTCGCAACCGTCTTATCCATATCTTTCTCAGGTCTATGCAGCATTACCTTTCCTTCGGGATAAAAATGCCTTGCTGGCGACTCTTGTCTTTTGAGTTCACCCTTGTGTGTTCTCTTCCTCTTTCTCCGACCGTTCGTGTCTGTACCCCTTCTGACCAGGTGTCATTTTGGTGGGAGCGACAGCTTGGCGACTCTGCTGGGGACCCTTATACTGAAACCAGGGCTTCTGATTCTTTTTGTGGGTTCTCCTAGCGCTTGTTTGATTTGTGTTTACTGGGGTGTTATATGCTATGTGTGTTTATATATTTGCTTTATTTATTGCTTTGTGTACAACTTTATTTATTGTTTTCCTTTACAGTTTTTCATATTTCATACTGTCATTATCATTGCTGGGTCTTGTTTCTGTTTTGGTCGGTGGGGTTCCATTGAGAGTTTAAGGTCCTATACCTGGGACCTGAGTGACACCTAGGCTAGAGTGGTTCATGTTCTTTCCCATTCCATCTCGGTCTGGTGCGGGAATATGAAACACGGTTCAGATGTGGGTTTCTTCTTGAGAACTCTGTGCTACAGATTTCCTGTAGTGCTAGGGCTATCTGGGAAGCCTGCTAAGTCTGAATGACCTTTACTATGACCTTCAGAAACTGAGGTGAATTAGAGGAGGATCTTTTATGGATATTGTAAACATTGTACCTCCGGGTTAGAAGTGTTTACACTTCTCATAACTGATCCAAGTCTGAGGATCCTTGTTTTAGAACACTACCTGTGAGGGGGTTGGGCTGTTTGCAAGTTTGCAGGTACCTTTGGCCACATCATACCCTGTTACTTGTTTGATTAAGAGTACCTCACTTTGGACAGTTCTTGTGATTTAACCCTGGACATGTGACTCTTTATTTGAGTCCCCCACCCTGGTTACTGGTTTTCTAAACCTCCATCTGGACTTCTTGAACATACATGGGCCTTATATATCAGGGCAGATAATTCAGATCCAGCTTGATCACAAACCCTTGCATATCATTTGCATACATCATCATTGCATCATTTAACATTTGTTTATTTGTTTTTCAGGGTATCCACATTATATCTGGCTTGGTTTTGACCCCTTCATCTGCATAGACCTCTGTTTCATCAGTTATCTGCTTCAGCTATCTTCATCAGTTGTCTGCTTCAGCTGCCTTCATCACCTACACTAGCCTATCAGTGGCTCATCTCCAGTACCAGTCTTGATCTTCATCAGCACTTGTCTTTAGCTCTTCATCAGCAGTCATGACTACACCCAGGAAGAGCAACATATCTTACCATTTCTTTGAGCCTGTGTTGACTGGCATCAGGCAGGTCCAGTCACTTATCACACTGGACCACATCCCATTATTCAGAGAACATTATGGAGGTGTCCTTGATATGGTTATGGACCTAGACCCTTCTCAGAGGAGAATGATCCACACCTGCCTACAGTTTTATGACCCTCCTTTGAGATGCTTCACATTCCCAGACTTTCAGCTAGGACCTCTGCTGGAGGAGTTTTCATCATTGATTGGAGTACCTGTTAGGGATGGAGTCCCCTTCAACCCAGAGATGACTTCTCCCAGCAATGGTGAAGTAGCAAAAGCACTGTACCTGGAGCCTGCCTTAATTGAGCAAAGCATGACATCAAAATCTGGGATCCCTGGTTTGCACTTGGATTTCTTGATTTCTCAGGCCATCCTGAAGGCCTCCTTGGGAGAATGGAGGGCAGTCTGTGCATTGTTAGCCCTCAGCATATATGGGGTTATACTGTTTGCAGATGAGCCCAAATTTATCAGCAAGAATGCCATTCATCTTTTCCTTCTGAGGAACCCAGTACCTACATTGTTGGGAGATTTCTATTATTCCATTCATCAGAGGAATGAGAAACAGAGAGGGAAGTTGGTGAGGTGTTGTGCTCCTTTGTTTTACACTTGGCTGCTCAAACACTTACCTAAGACAGATGCCTTCCTGAATCCTCACCAACAGAAGAATTGGGCTAAGAGACTTATTGCTTTGACTTCAGATGACATCAGATGGTGCACCCAGAGCACCAAGGGCAAGGACATCATCACTAGCTGTGGGCAATACCTAAATGTACCTCTGGTAGGAGTAAAGGGTTGCATCAACTACAATCCTTTGCTGTTTAAGAGACAACTGGGCTATGATTTGGTCCACCCTCCTAGAGTGCAAGATTTAGCTGAGACCCTGTATTGTGAAATAAAACCTAACCTGGCTGTTGTCAGACAAGCATCCTGGGCTTGGGACAACATCCAGACAAAGGGGGTGGCTATTCTTGGAAAGTGTAATAATGTTGCTTCAGCCCAGTACTATGAATGGTCCTATGCTAGAGCTCAAATTACCAGAATGCCTTTTACCATTGAGGACACACCTGGACCCTCCACAGTACAGCCAGCAGCAACTGTCAGCCTGGAAGAATTTGAGAAGCTGAAGGAGAGGAATAAGAATCTGTCTCAAGCTCTGAAGAAGACTCTTTGGGAAAGGAGTGATGGTCGTCTAGACATTGAGAGGTTGGAGAAGCTTAGGGTGGAGCATCTGGCCAAGATTGAGAAAACAGAGGACTACATCAAGAAATTAAGAGCTGGGGAGCAAATATTGAAGAATGCCTGTAAGGAGGCCAAGCTTCAGAAGGCTAGGACTAAACTCTATCTACAAGAAAGTCAGGCTAGGTGGGTCAGGATCACTGAAGCCCGGACACAAGAAGATAAGAGGACTCAAGCCAGAATTGAGCAATTAGAGGCCAATGAAAGGAAACAGCAGGAAACTTTGCTGGCAGCCCAGAAGGAGATCTCAGAATTGAAGCTTAGGGCTGGTTTGAAAAGATCAAAGGATCAGGACAGGCACAAGAAGCTGACCACTGCCATTGCCACCAGGAACCTCCTCAACAGGACTATTACAGAGCATCCAGCTGGTCCAGTGACTGAGGCACTTCTGAAGGAGGTTAAGGAAGATGAGTTTGGGCTAGATGTCTGACTTTTTGATTGTTGTTGTTTTCATTTGAAGTACTCTTCTTTTGTGTTGTATTTTGACCCTTCAGGGGCATGTGTTGTAAAAAACAGACTATGTATTATTCACCATTTGTAATATATTTGTCAGTTTGTTTCATTGGATTTCTTTTTCTCAAGCAACATCAAAGCATCTTCCTCGAGGTCTGGAAATGTCAAAACCAAGAACCAAGCCGGATACCTTGGAAAATAAATAAGCATACTGCATTGCATACTAACTCTTGTTTTGTTTTGTAGGTTTTTGTCATTTGTTTGTTTCTAACTTTGCTTTTACTTCAGGAAATATTGCTCGCAGAATAGTGTTCCCTGTCAACCGTGCACACCGGTATCCTACTCGCAACAACCTTCCGGGTATTATAATGGAGCAAGTACAGCAAGACCTGACCGAGGTCAGAACCCAGATGGCTAATGAAAGAGTGGAGATGAGGAACCAAATGGCCCAATTCATGACTGTGATGACTGGTTTGGCTCAGACCCAAGAAAGGTTAAGGGCATTGGTAGAAAGACAAACTCCCGAGGAACCTCATCCTGGGACTAGAGGAACAAGTAACAATGAGAGGGGACAGCCTCATGTTAATCCACCTGTATTTGGGCCTCATCTAGATCCGGAAGTCAACATCCCGGGTAATGTGCAAGGAAATACTACTGGGGGGAGGATCTTACAAGAAGACCCCCAAGAGGAGAAATTCACTGTCATGGGAGCTGGGGATGAAGTCTATGATAGGAGGTTTGATGAAATTGCTGAGAAGTTGAGATCTATGGAGTCTCAAAACTCCTTGGGCTTCGACGTAATGGATATGGGGTTAGTAGACGGGGTGAGAATTCCCCACAAGTTCAAACCCCCGTGCTTCGAGAAATACAATGGAACCTCTTGTCCACGAACTCACCTGCAGTCTTTTCTGGGGAGACTTAAAGCATATACGATGGATGAAAAACTGTGGATGTTCTATTTTGAAGACAGTTTGACTGGGGCCTTAAGAGAGTGGTATTCACACTTGACCAGAGCTACTATCAGATGCTGGAAGGACCTAGCTGAAGCTTTCATCATACAATACCAATACAATCTGGACATGGCTCCTAACAGGACCCTTCTAATGGGAATGTCTCAATCCTCCAGAGAAAGCTTCAGGGAATATGCCCAAAGGTGGAGACAGCTTGCTGCTGCTGTCCAACCACCCATGTCGGAAAGAGAAATGGCCGACATGTTCATGAATACTCTACAAGGAACATACATTGATAGATTGGCTGCCTTTTCTTCTACCAGCTTCGCAGACGTAGTCATAGCCGGTGAAAGAATTGAAAGTCTGCTAAAAATGAGCAAAATTTCTGATAATGGTACAAGTTCGTCCAGTAATTCCAGGAAGCCTTTTGTGGGACCTTGAAGGACCGGTGAGACAAATGCCATCCATGCTAGCAGGGGAAGACCTCAGTATTTCCACAGATCAGTAGCAGCTGTCACTATTCCAGCTCCGATTCCTCAGCAACCAGCATATCAACAACAACAACAACCCCATTATCAACAGCAAGTTCAGTATCTGCCACAAAGGACCTACAACAGCAACAATAGAAATCAACAACAAAGACCCTTTCAGCAAAGACCATCACAGGCAAATAGGGTGATTGACCCTATCCCTATGCCTTATGCTGCCTTATTGCCACAACTCCTGAAGCTTAACTTGGTTGAGTTAAGGATATTGGCACCTCCCGATCCCTCCAATCTCCCTAAGAATTACGATGTCAATGCCAGGTGCGCTTTCCATTCCAATGCACCTGGCCACAATACGGAAAAATGCAGGGCTTTGCAAATGAAAGTTCAAGATCTGGTGGATTCTAAAGCCCTCAACTTCGCACCTCCTCCAAATGTCAACAGAAATTCCATGCCTAACCATGGTGGGCCGAGGATTAATGCCATTGAGGAATACAGACCGTCTACTTTGATCACCAGTGGCACAAATTCGAACACCTCTGGTCGAAATTAAAGCTCAGCTTCTAGAGTGCCAGGTGTTCCCCGGGTGTGAGCTCGGTTGTGGGTATTGCAACATTGCAGTCAACGGGTGTGATAATTTGAGAAGCGACATAGATAGTCTTATCAAGGATGGTATCCTTCAGATCTCAACAACAGCGCCTACAAATCCAGCAATTTCTTTGACAACAATTCCTGATTCTTCTACAACAGCAGCAACAATCATTCCAACCGATTCATCAATATCATCAACAATGGCTCCATCCATCACTTCAACTAATCAAATGTCAACAACCATTTCTTCTACAACATCAGCATCCTTTTTATCAGCAGAAGCTTCTACAACGCCAACAGAAATTAATGAAGATGTCTCAGCAGTCACCATCTACTACGATCCATCAAATGTTCCTCCAAACAAAAACTTTCAAAAACAAACAGTGGCACCTCCTGCCAGATCGCCAGTCACAATTTACTACGATCCGCACACTATTACAGTACCCACCTCTGCAGCAGTGAGTCCAGTTACCATTACGGTACCCGGACCAGTTCCTTATGAAAGCAGTAATGCCATACCTTGGTATTATGGCTCTGATCTCTACTGCAACGGGGAGAAAGTCACTTTGGATTCTTCAACCTCTTCTCCACAAATTGATAATGTTGGGGGAGGCGGAGGCTTCACCAGAAGCGGACGCCTTTTTGCCTCACAAACACAAAGGCCTAATGTAGAAGCAGAAGCTGCTGCCAAAGCAAAAGGAAAGAGTGTGGTATTTGAGGAGCCGGCTGTCAAAGAAACTCATAAGACATCTTTTGAACAAGATGTAGACGAGTTTATGAGAATCATAAAGAGAAGTGATTACAAGGTGGTGGATCAGCTTCACCAAACTCCCTCAAAAATCTCCATATTATCACTATTGATGTGTTCTGAAGCTCACAGGAATGCATTATTGAAAGTCCTGCACGCGGCATACGTGCCAGAGGAGATCACTATTAATCAGCTAGAAACTGTGGTGGAAAATGTCAATACCAATCATGGACTGGGCTTCACCAATGCTGACTTAACAACAGAGGGACGTAACCACAACAAGGCTTTACATATCACCTTGGAATGCAAGGGTGCTGTTTTATCTCATGTACTGGTGGACATTGGGTCGTCACTCAATGTTCTACCAAAGAAAGCCTTAGTGAAGCTGGAGTATGATGGCTTGGCACTGCGTCCAAGTAACTTGGTAGTGAGAGCATTTGATGGCTCTAAAAGACCAGTGCTTGGAGAGATTGATCTGCCTGTGATGATTGGCCCTCAAACCTTCAAAACTACCTTCTATGTGATGGACATTCAGCCGGCCTACATCTGTTTGTTGGGTAGACCCTGGATCCATGCCGCTGGCGCTGTTACGTCTACCCTTCACCAGAAGCTGAAATTCGAGTGGGAAGGCCAGATCATCACCATCTGTGGGGAGGAAGACATCTTTGTTAGCCATCTGGCTCTGTATAAGTACATTGAAATGGATGGAGAAATCCATGAAACTATGAGCCAGGGGTTTGAGGCCCTGAACATTAATGAAGCATCTGCTGTACTGGGAACCTCCATAACGTCATATCAGCAAGCCCAGAAGGTTGTTGAGGAGGGTACTGCCCAAGGCTGGGGCAAGCTGTTTCCCGTGGAAAAGAAAGAAGACAGATTTGGGTTGGGTTACAGGCCAACTCAACAAGATCAATCAGAGGCTGCTAAAGAGCCCAATTTTGTCAGCGGGGGAATGCTCGCCCCTGATGCTGTGAACAACTTGGAAGACGAGGAGGAAAGCGACCGCAACCTGGAAAGATGGATACGTCTAAGGATCCCGGGGAGCCAAGTCCTTAACTGGTCTTCCCAAGAAATTATAAGGGTTACTCCTGCAGAGTAATTATTATTTCCTGTATTTTTAAGCATGCATCAAGTCTTGCATCTTGCCCAAGATGACAAGACTCATTTTGTAATCGGGCCATCTTGTAATTTTGTGCAAATGGATTAATCAATTAATATCAGACATCTTTTGCAAATGAGTCTTTTTCTTTTCCGCTCACTGTTTTTCATTTTTTCTTTTTGTACAAAAAATAAAATGGCAATGTTTTCCAAAATGATAACTTCACTTCACTTTTTCTAAATAAGATAAAAATGATCACTAAAATGAACCAATTTAAACCCTTGCAGAAAGTACCCTCCAGATCGCACCGACAACAACACTGCTATGACCTCATATGACTTTGACAATCCAATAAATCAAGTCGATGAAGGGGTTGAAGAAGATTATGAGCTACCTAAAGAGCTAGCCAGGTTGTTAAGGCAAGAGGAGAAGTTTATCACTCCTCATCAGGAGGAGGTTGAAACGGTTAATCTTGGTACCTAATAAGACGCGAAAGAAGTTAAGATCGGGGCCTGCCTACAAGACTCAGTGAAAGAAAAACTGATTGATATGCTTCGTGAGTACATGGATTTTTTTGCTTGGTTTTATCAGGATATGCCAGGGTTGGACACCGATATTGTCACGCACAAGCTGCCTTTGAAAGAAGACTGCTCGCCGGTAAAACAGAAGTTGCGCCGTACTCGCCCAGATATGGCAATGAAGATAAAAGAAGAGGTACAGAAATAGTGGGACGTCGGGTTCCTTGCTGTGACCAGCTATCCGCCGTGGGTTGTTAATATTTTACTTGTACCTAAGAAAGACGACAAAGTGAGGATGTGTGTGGACTACCGGGACCTAAACAGAGCCAGCCTGAAAGATGACTTCCCCTTACCTCACATTGATGTATTGGTTGATAATACGGCTCAGTTCTCGGTGTTCTCCTTCATGGATGGATTTTCAGGATACAATCAGATCAAGATGTCACCTGAAGACATGGAGAAAACAACTTTCATCACACCTTGGGGCACGTTCTGTTATAAGGTGATGTCATTCGGACTAAAGAATGCGGGTGCAACTTATCAACGGGCTATGGTAACGTTATTCCATGACATGATCCATAAGGAAATTGAATGTTATGTGGATGACATGATTGCCAAGTCCCTCACAGAAGAAGACCACCTGGTGAATCTGCTGAAACTATTCAAGCGTCTGAGGAAGTACCAACTGAAACTAAACCCCAACAAATGCACATTTGGGGTGCGATCTGGTAAGCTGCTGGGATTTATTGTAAGTGAAAAAGGGATTGAAGTTGACCCTGATAAAGTTAAAGCCATTCAAGAAATGCCTGCACCGAAAACTGAGAAAGAAGTTTGAGGGTTCCTAGGTAGATTGAACTACATTTCACGGTTCATATATCATCTTACAGCAACCTGTGAACCCTTGTTCAAACTGTTAAGAAAAGAACAAACGGTCAGGTGGAACGAAGACTGCCAGAGGGCTTTTGACAAAATCAAGGAATATTTACAAGAGCCTCCAATCCTTATGCCTCCAGTTGAAGGAAGACCTCTAATAATGTACTTGAAAGTATTAGAAGAGTCAATGGGGTGTGTGCTGGGCCAGCATGACGAGACTGGTCGAAAAGAGTATGCAATATACTACCTAAGCAAAAAGTTTACCGACTGTGAACAACGTTATTCACTGCTCGAGAAAACTTGCTGTGCTTTAGCGTGGGCTGCTCGCCGACTGAGGCAATATATGTTGACCCACACCACTTTGTTGATATCCAAGATGGATCCAGTTAAGTACATTTTTGAGAAGCCAGCACTTACCGGACGGGTTGCAAGATGGAAAATGATCCTCACAGAATATGACATTCAGTACACATCTCAAAAAGCCATCAAGGGCAGTGTATTGTCTGATTACCTTGCTGAGCAACCCATCGATGATTACCAGCCTATGAGATTTGACTTCCCTGATGAGGACATCATGTTCATAAAAGCAAAAGATCACGAAGAGCTTGTTCACACTGAAGGGCCTGACCCGGAAGAAGAATGGACTATGATGTTTGATGGGGTCGTTAACATGAATGTTCGTGGTGTTGGTGCAGTACTTATTACACCTAAGGGAGTTCACATGCCATTCTCGGCAAAACTCACCTTCAACTGCACTAACAACGAAGCTAAATACGAAGCCTGTATTATGGATCTTGAGGAAGCCATTGACCTCAGGATCAAGACTTTGACTGTGTTCGGAGATTCAGCTCTGGTAATTAATCAAACCAACGACAAATGGTACACCCACCAGGATCATCTGATACCTTATCGGGATTATACAAGGAGGTTGTTGACTTTCTTCACAACAGTCAAGCTTGAGTATATCCCCCGAGATGAAAATCATTTTGCAGATGCTCTGGCTACCATTTCATCTATGATCAAAGTTCAAGCTGTCAACTTTGTGCCTTGAATTCCAGTGTCCAGACTCGACAGACCAGCATATGTATTTGCAGCAGATGTTGTCAAAGATGATAAGCCTTGGTTCCATGATATCAAATGCTTCTTGGAGGATCAAACATACCCATCTGGGGCATCTTCCAATGACAAGAAGACATTAAGAAGGCTAGCTGGTAGTTTCTTTCTGAATACTGATGGTTCCCTGTACAAGAGAAACTTTGATATGGTACTCCTCAGATGCGTTGATAGGACAGAAGCAGACTTGTTGATGCACGAGGTGCATGAAGGATCCTTTGGTACCCATGCAGGAGGGCATGCCATGGCTAAAAAGTTATTAAGATCAGGCTATTACTGGATTACAGTGGATGCAGACTGTTGTGCTTATGCCAGGAAATGCCATAAATGCCAGATTTATGCAGATAAAGTGCGTGTACCTCCCAATCCTCTGAATGTGATGTCTTCACCCTGGCCCTTTGCCATGTGGGGCATTGATATGATTGGCAAGATTGAACCGACTGCTTCAAATGGCCACTGATTCATCCTGGTAGCCATTGACTATTTTACCAAGTGGGTCGAAGCAGCTTCATATGCAAATGTTACAAGGCAAGTGGTAGCCCGATTTATAAAGAGAGACATCATCTGCCGGTATGGAGTGCCCGAGCGAATCATTACTGATAATGGTTCCAACTTGAACAACAAAATGATGGCAGAACTGTGCCGGGACTTCAAGATCCAACACCACAATTCTTCTCCTTACAGGCCAAAGATGAACGGCGCTGTTGAGGCGGCTAACAAAAATATCAAGAAGATTGTGCAAAAGATGGTGGTTACGTACAAAGACTGGCATGAAATGCTACCATTTGCCTTACATGGGTACCGTATGTCAATCAGAACATCCACTGGGGCAACACCGTATCAGCTTGTGTATGGTATGGAGGCAGTCCTACCTGTTGAAGTTGAATTACCCTCCCTGCGGGTACTGATGGATGTTAAGCTGAACGAAGCAGAATGGGTCCGGTCCCGATACGAACAACTGAATCTGATTGAAGAGAAGAGATTGGCTGCAATATGTCATAGGAAGCTATATCAGAAGAGAATGAAGAAAGCCTTCGATCAGAAAGTCAGGCTCCGAGAGTACCAAGTAGGAGATCTTGTGCTGAAAAGACTCCTCCCTCCTCATACAGACCACAGGGGCAAGTGGACTCCGAACTATGAAGGGCCATTCGTAGTAAAGAAAGTTTTCTCCGGTGGAGCACTGATGCTTAGTACTATGGGTGGTGAAGACTTCATGTCCCCTGTGAATTCAGATGCAGTTAAAAAATACTTCGCATAAAACGACCCGCTGGACATAAAAACAGAATGTAAGTCCAGGCAAAAAAAGGGCATCCCGACGAGTCAAAAACAGAATAAAAGACTCGGGCAAAAATAAGGGAAAATGAATAAAAAATGTACACCCGCTGAGTTGAAAAGCCGCATTGGACAACTCAGGCAAAAATGGGTATCCCGGTGGATTGAAAACCCGAAAGGGCGATTCACGCAAAATAAGGGAATAAGCGAACAACTGCATTCTGAATTCGTCTGTATCACTTACAAAGTGGTAAACTCTGAAAGGATCAAGCTTCGGTTCAAATCATCCTTCTTCAGAAAGCAAGACTAGAAGAACGTCAAACGTCATACGAGTCATTCTCAATTTGTAATGATTTCCTCATTTCAGGGGATCCGTTTCTTTGACTGTACTTGCCAATTCAGGGCACTCGAATTAATAAAATCAGATTTTTAGTCATGTTTTCGTCTCGCACATTTTATTTTCGTTTGCAAAATGTCTGATGTTGTTAATATGTTGATCGCATAAATACAGATGCGTCTTTCCTAAACTACATGCTTGCAGGAAATATATTGACTCCCGGGAGTGTCTAAACTCCTATGATGGAATCCAGTAAGGGATACCTCGGGGTACTTGTGCGTTTCTTTGTCTTTACAGGATTACAGGTATCCAAAGCACAACATGGGGCATGAAAGCTTCTCCCCAGCAAGATGTCAAATCATTATCTACTCAGTCCGTCTTCCAGATTAGCACCGGAGGTGTTTTCTCCCCAGCTGAGTTGTCGAGTATCATCCTCAGCAGGATCCCCACAAAAATCTCTAGGAAGATCTTTCAGTGATCTTTCTTCTTCCCCAGCCAAGTGCTAGACAGGGAACCATCTCCCCACAGAGTTTCAGCCTCTATCCAGAAGAGCAACGCATGAGGATCTCACGACAGAGTAACGAGAGCTTCCACAAACCCCAGCTGGGTCCCTCATTACCGAGATAGGTCTATCAGTGATCTAGCTCCCCATGCAGAGTCAGATATGTCAGATCTACCAATGATCTCATCCCCGGCTGGGATGTCCACTTCGAGCAGATCGGCCAGAGATCTCCTCGGTAACGGGATCCGAATCCCGAATCGCTATCTTTGCATAATCATAGCATTCGCATCATATTTTCCCCCACAGAGCGTAGAATTCCGTCTAATACGGAGCATTACGGAAAAAATCAAACATATTGCATAAATCATAAGCCATGTGTCGAACGAAACACTTGTAAATGCCGACATTCCATCAGTAATATACAGAATATTTCAAAATTCCCCACCAAAGAGCCAAAGCATTTCCCGCACAAATACAGGTACACGCTCTTTTTGGCACTCGTCAGTGTCATCATTCCCCAGTAGAAAGCCAAAGCGTCCCCTTTGCACTCACAGATACACATATACCCAATTCGTTGACACTCGTCTGTGTCACCTTCCCCAGCATAGTTGCCTAAACACTTTACGAATCAAATACTTGTTTGTAATACACTTTTTCAGACACTCGTCCGCGTCGCACTCTCCCCAACAAGTTAAACACTCGTCCGTGTCTCACTTATCACTTTTTCACTCATATAGATACTCGTCCGTATCTTGTATACGCCACTTAAATCCCCTCAGATCCGACACTAGTCAGTGTTCTTTGTTAACCAGTTGGTACTCGTCCGTATCATCATCTCTGAACATGCGTCAAGCGTTTGTTTCTACCGATACTTGTCTGTATCGTAGTCTTAGGGATGCTCGTCCGCATCTTTAATCTATACACAGTGTCAAACACTTATACCCTCGTCTCTTGAATTTAGATACTCGTCTGTGTCTACCCTTCTCCAGGAGAGTCCCCAACAAATCTTGTTAGATTATTTCCTTTCTATCCGACATTCGTCCTATGTCGTGGTATGTTTAGCAGCCGTCCCCTGCTAGATGATCGTCCTTCACCTCCTGATCATCGTCCTTCATCATTTTATCCGATGGCCGTCCCCATCATTGATCTTGTTATCTGACATTCGTCCTATGTCATGATAAACCCCAGAGCAGCCGTACCCTACTAGGTGATCGTCCTTCACCTCTTGATGATCGTCCTTCATCATGCTTGTCCGATGGCCGTCCTCATCGTTGAACTTTTCTATCAGACATTCGTCCTATGTCGCGATACTTTTGGCAGCCGTACCCTGCCAGGTGATCGTCCTTCACCTTAGATGACCGTCCTTCATCTTTATCTCCAACAGAGCAGCCGTCCCCTGCTAGGTGATCGTCCTTCACCTTTGATGACCATACCTCATCATTTATGTCATTCACACCTTGAACCTGATGGTCGTCCCCATCATTCACTCTACCTATAATCCCCAGAGAGTCTTTTAGCTTTACCTGATGGCCGTCCCCATCATAATCTCTTATATCCCCAGCTTGTCGGCCGTCCCCGTCATTGCTTTATCACCCGCATTTCCCCAGCATGTCGGTCGTCCCCGTCAGTGTTGTATCCCCAGCAGTCGTCCTCTGCTCGACGGTCGTCCTCCGTCGCCCGCACTTTATAATTTTACTTTATTTTCTTTTACAATCTATATCCCTTTTCTTCTTCATTCTGTGAGTGCAAATTTTGGACTGTCTTTGGTATTCAACCACAAGTTATCTTGTTTGCCTGTTAAGCCGCTACTTACATCCATCACAGCTAACTCATGTTTGAATAGGGGCAGCTGTAAACACCCCAAATTTTCTCTCACCCATTTCACCATGTCTTGTGATCTTTTCATGTGCATAAGTTCAATCATAGCATCCCATTTTGCATTTTTGTTTCACTACATTGTTTCTAAGTCATCTGCATCTAGGGTTTGTGATCTGAGTTATCCCTGAGCCATTTGAGCCACTCCAAAGGTCTTCAATCACTTCAAAGGGGTCCATGTATGTTCAAGCATCATATTATACCCTCACAAAGTCAAGTAAGTCAAAAATCACAAGAATTGAGCAAGGCATGGAAGCAGAGCCAGGTTTAACTGCACAGATGACCTAAAATTAGGGTTTTGGTTTCAGAGGCCATAACTCCAAATTTTTTGGCCATTCTTGTTTCTATTGGTCTCTATATGTCATAAGGATCATGCATATCAATTTTCATGAAGAAATTCCATGGGGAAGGCATCTGATCAAGGGATGACTTCTTGAGCAAGTCAGTGCAAAATCAGGGCATCTGAGGCCCCCAATGACCCAACCAAAGGGCATTCTCCATCACTTTGAATGTTTATGATCTTTATGTGATCATAGAAGATGTTATAAGTTCACAAAATTGAATAATTTCAAGCCATTTTCAAAGTTGCCTTTTTGGGAAAGTGACTTGTAATGAAAACTTGCCATTTTGGGAAAGTTTTTCAACCTTCTCTTTTTGATTCAAAAATGCTTCAAATGAGAAAACTTTGGTCATGAAAGTTGTAGAATGGATCCTCCCATTTTCAAAAAGTACAAGAACTCATTCTAATTCATTTTGGATCAAAAGTTATGGCTTGTCAAAGTTGGGCAAAATCACATAATTTCATGTTTTACACCAAAGAGGCAAAGTTGCAAAACCTCATGCCAAGGCAAAATGTGACTTCAAATAGACTTCTATGCATTACACAAACATGAACCATGACCTAAAAATCAGAATGCACCAAAGAATCTCCAAGTTTTCATGACTTATGCTTCAAGTAATCACAAAAGGGCCAAACTTTGTCAAAAGTGCAAAACCTCACATAAATCCTAATCCACTTGCTGCATTGCCTAAAATTCATTTCCATGGTTCTCCTTGAAGCATGCTGAGCCAAGACATGCCCTTGTACCTTGACTAAACAAGCCCATACCTCTTCTTACACAAAAGTTGACTTTATGCAAAATGGCCCATACCAATCAAGTTAGGCCAGCAACAACTCTCTGACCAATCACAGCTTCACATACATGCCTCATGGATTACATTTCACATAATCTTGGAAGTTGAAGCCTCTCATAAGCCATAGTTACCAAAACTCACCTCTTATGCATTTTGTTTCGAAACTCAATACACAGGCTTCAAACATCAAAACAAACTTCACAAAACCACTCACCATGATCCTCTGATCATTTCCCAACCATTGTTTTGGCCTGAAACCTCCCACATCAAAAACAAGATTTCCCTCCTCCATTGACCTGAGCTTCTGCAAACTTCCTCTAGAGACCATATAAACTTCAGCTAAGCATCACAAACTTCTGGGGAGGATCATTGGAGCTTGTTTGGACCAAAGAACCAGCCAGAAAGTCCCTGTTTCGAAAGCTCCAGTTCAGGTGAGCTCAAGAACATTTTTTCCAGAACTTTAATTTCTTGTTATAAAATGATTCTATGAGTTGCACTGATCATCTGGATGTGTTTGGTTTTGAGAATGGTCAAGAAACAAGCATGTATTGACTGTCTGATGGTTTGCCCGTAAAAATGATTTTGTTTGTTTCTCTTGATTCACGAAAAATAAATGATTTTTGTTGTGGGGTTTATGTTTAATGATGTTCATAGATTGATTCTGGAGAGTTTGGTGAGGTTTTGATGCGTATTGAGTGAGATAGAAATTTGGTTGGCCGGAGAAGATGACCGGAACACTGTTCCGGTCATCTGAAAGTGATTAGGGCTCAGGATTAGGGCTAATGACATAATTAGGCAAGTTTGAATTCTGGCTGTTCGTTTGCACGCTAAGTCAATTCCCGCGTCCCTGAGTTTGAACCACAGCCCTTGGATTTGCATACTTTCTCATTTTTCTTTTAAAATTCATTTAATTTCATTTGTTTCATATTTAATTTCCACGAATTATTTAAAATAGCAAAACACATTTAAAAATTATGAAAATTTTTGTCAAACATTTCATTAATTTTCAGAATCCAAAAATATTTTTATTTTTATTTTTTTCATTAAAAATTATTTTTAAATCATTTAAATGTTTATTTTTTTAATTAGTTAATGAAAATTAATTAATTAAAAATGCATTTAGGTATTTAAAAATCACAAAAAAAATCACATTTCATTTTAAAACATTTAGAAACATTATCAAACCCTCAAAACAAATTTCTTTTTGGTTCTTGAACTATTTTGACCTTTTTCATTGGAATTAAATTCATTTAAAGGCAATATTTTTGTTCAAACTTTGAAAAATCTATTCTGCCTAACCATTGAGAGTTTGATGATGGTTCTTCTTGCATTGCATCCTTCATAGCATGTAGTTTATAGGGTAAAATTGGTTTGAATTCATATTTCATTTTCAATTTGTTTAGCATTTTTCATTGAGAGGTACCTTGAAACCCTAGTTGACTTAGAAAAATCATAACTCCCATTAGGTTAAGAGTTAGGTCCCCTCCTTTGGGCAGTGAACTTGTGTAGGGTTAGGGTTCCTTTGATCCCATTTTCAATTTTTTGTCATGTCATTTGCTTCTGGTTTTGATTTTTTGCATTGCATGTTGTATGTAAACCCTAATTTGTGCCTTCTTTTGCATCCATCTCTCATTTGCTTGCATTTAAGAACTAGCCATGACATTTTGTGCATCCACATGATTCATAATACATCTTAGGACATATTAGAATCATGTTTGATCATTGCATCTTTCATTTGCCATGTTATATGTCCATTCCATTCCATAATTTTTCATGAACTTCCATGGTTCAAAGCATGATCCATTTGCATCTTCATGCTTGTAATGATCATTCTCATGTCTTGTCTTGTGTTTTCATCATCTCTTAGAATCATTAACATCATGTTTATGCTTCTGAATTTGGTTTGCATCATGACATTTCATCTCATTTGCATTGCATTTCATTTCTTTGCTAACTTTTCAGGTGGTAAGTTGTTTTGAGAAGTGAATTTGCCTTCACTTCTCACAATCTCTTTTCATTTCTTTCATGCCTTCTTTACTGCATTTTGTGTGTGCATTAGAGTGAGCTTTCTCATTCATGTCCTCTCTTACTTTCTTCCTTCAAGCAACTTGTCTTCTTAAGTGAAGAAAGTTGTCTTGCTTCTCTCTGCTGCTTCCTCCTTTCATCTGTTCCTCTCCTTGGTGGCTTTTTGAAGATCCTTTCTCTCTTAAGCCTCATAAACCCTAGGAACATCCAAGTATGAAAATAATTAGGGTTTGATTAGTCCCCCCATTTAGTTTTGCCTTTGTGTCATCTTTGAGTCTTCCCTTCTCATCTCATAGTCAAGGACTAAACCCTAAAGGTTTTAAGGCTTTGTGATTAAGCTTATGCCTGCATACTTCTATTAGGATGGAGTGCATAACTTTAATCCTAAGTGTTAAACCCTTAATGTGTTTAAACCCTTTAATCAATCCATCTAATAAATCATTAAGACATCAAGCTTGTAACTTGGGCCTTGCATTAGGGTCCTAATTCTTCCTTAATTGGTTAAGAAGGACTAACCCTAGTGTTAATGGACAAGTCCCCCTCAAGTTGTCTTACAAACCATAAAAATCACTTCTTCATCTTATCATTAATTAAAATCCATTTAATAAAGGCTTTGTTTTGTCATGAGGTTAATCCCTAATCATGGATTAAGTTGAGGAGCTTTCCTCAGCTTAAATGTTCTCATCTATTATCCTTCTATTAGGATGGTGTAATGAGTCCATTAAATCTTTGATTATGGCTTAAACTCATTACTTAACGCTAAACAAAAACCACAAAAACATCTAAATAAATGCAAGTAGGTTAATGATCTTAATTCTACATCATGGTGATTAAGTGTGAGGTGCTTACTTCATATTTAAGGTATTCTCATTACCCCTAATCAGAGGGAAGATGTGATGAGTTTACTAACCCTTGGCTTAGGCTTAAGCTCATTTTCTTACAACAAACATCAAAAAGCAATAAAAGATTGAAAACACCAAAAACAAACAATAATCGTTTCCTCCAGGATTATTTTCTCAACTCATTCACTCACAAACGAGAACTTGCTTCTTCCGTCTAATGCAGGACAGTTTGCACCTGAGCCAGACAGGTCATACACTTGAGCATAGACAAGTAAGCAGTTCAAAAGTCAATTTATCTTTCAGTCTCTTTGAGTCGAACTACGGTGTTATGACTTCCTCATTGCACGAGAGGATACGTAGGCATAACTTAACGGTTATCGAACAAAAGTCTCTGTATATTCCCCCTTCTTCCAACATTATTCTTTAAGCCTCATAGTCTTGAGCATTTCACTCCTGTTCTTACACTGACACTTCTCTTATGCACTTCATATTTCTTTTACACTGACACTTGCACTCTTTTCCAGCTTTGATACACAAATTGCACTAACACTACCCCTTTAAAACACAAACCTTTTAAGCGTGGATCCCGTCGAGTACGGCGGACAATCTGGGTGCTAATACCTTCCCAGATTGTAACCAACCCCCTTTCTCAGTCTCTCTGGTTCGCAACCGTCTTATCCATATCTTTCTCAGGTCTATGCAGCATTACCTTTCCTTCGGGATAAAAATGCCTAGCTGGCGACTCTTGTCTTCTGAGTTCACCCTTGTGTGTTCTCTTCCTCTTTCGCCGACCGTTCGCGTCTGTAACCCTTCTGACCAGGTGTCATTTTGGTGGGAGCGACACACGTAATGAAAATACATAGTCTGTTTACAATACATGCCCATGGTGGGTCAAAAATACAACAAAAAGGAAAAGTACATCAAAAGAAAAGAAATACAAGCAAAAGGAATCAGACATCCAATCCAAAGTCATCTTCCCTGACTTCCTTCAGGAGTGCCTCAGTCACCGGACCAGCTGGGTGCTCTGTAATGGTCCTAATGAGGAGGTTCCTAGTAGCAATAGCATTGGTCAGCTTCTTATGCATGTCCTGATCCTTTGATCTCGTTAACCCCGCTCGGAGCTTCAATTCTAATATCTCCTTCTGAGCTGCCAACAAAGCTTCCTGCTGCTTCCTCTCATTGGCTTCCAGGTGTCCAATCTTGGCCTGAGTTCTCTGGTCTTCTTGTGCACGGGCTTCGGTGATCCTGATCCACCTAGCCTGGCTTTCCTCCAGGTAATGCTCAGCCCTAGCTTTCTAAATTTTGGCCTCCTTGCAGGCATTCTTCAATATCTGTTTCCCGGCTCTTGCTTTCCTTATGTAGTCATCTGTTCTTTCAATCTTGGTAAGATGCTCAGTCTTGAGTCTTTCCAATCTTTTAATGTCCAGGCGATCGCCATTTCTTTCCCAAAGAGTCTTCTTCAGAGCTTCAGATAGCTGATTATTCCTCTCTTTCAGCTTTTTAAATTCCTCCAGGCTAACAGTTGCTGCAGGTTGTACTGTAGATGGTCCAGGTGTGTCTTCCAAGGTGAAAGGCATTCTGGTAATTTGAGCTCTAGTACGGGACCAGTCAGAGTACTGAGCTGAGGCAACATTGTTACATCTTCCAAGGATGGCTGTCCCTTTTGTCTGGATGTTGTCCCAAGCCCAGGCTGATTGCCTGACAACAGCTGAATTAGGTTGCACTTCAGCTAAATCATGTCCTCTGGGAGGGTGAACTAAGGCATATCCCAATTGTCTCTTAAATAGTAAAGGGTTGTAATTGATGCAACCTTTAACTCCTATTAGAGGCACATTAGGGTACTGCCCACAACTGGTAACAATATCTTTGCCTTTGGTGCTCTGAGTGCACCATCTGATATCATCTGATGTTAAGGCAATGAACCTCTTGGCCCAATTCTTCTGCTGGCGTGGGTTCAAGAAAGCATCTGACTTAGGCAGGTGTCTGAGTAGCCAAGAGTAGAACAAGGGAGCACAGCATCTGATATCATCTGATGAGTGACTGGACCTGCCTGATACTAGTCAAGATGGGATCAAAGAAGTGATAAGATATGTTGCTCTTCCTTGGAACATCCATGAGTGCTGATGAAGAAGCTGAAGTCAAATGTTGATGAAGATCACAGCCTGAGAAGCTGGAGGTAAGTCTCTGACAGACTGATGCAGGTGATGATGGAGATAACTGAAGCAGATGTTGAAAAAGATAATTGAAGCAGAGGTCTAAGCAGCAGAAGGGGTCAAAACCAAACCAAATATAAATGAGGTGGATACTCTGAAAAACAAATAAACAAATGTTAAATGATGAAATGATGATATATGCAAATGATATGCAAGGGTTTGTGATCAAGAGCTGGATCTGGTTATCTGTCTTGATATAAGGTCCATGTAGGTTCAAAGTTCCGGATGGAGGCTCAGAAATCCATTAACCAGGGTGGGGGACTCAAATAAAGTGTCACATGTCCAGGGCTAATCACAAGAACTGTCCAAAGTGAAGCATTCTTAAACAATACAGTAACAGGGTATGATGTGGCCAAAGGTTCCTGCAAACCTGTAAACAACCCAACCCCCTCACATGTAATGTTCTAGAACAAGGATCCTCATACTTGGATCAGTTATGAGAAGTGTAAACACTTCTAACCCCGAGGTACAATGTTTACAATAGCCATAAAAGATCCTCCTCTAATTCACCCCAGATTATGAAGGTCAAAATAAAGGTCATCCAGACTTAGCAGGCTTCCCGGATAGCCCTAGCACTACAGGAAATCTGTAGCACAGAATTCTAGAGAAGAAACCCACATCTGAACCGTGTTTCATATTCCCGCACCAGACCGAAATGGAATGGGAAAGAATATGACCCACTCTAGCCTAGGTGTCACTCAGGTCCCAGGTATATGACCTTAATCACTCAGTGAAACCCCACCCACCAAAACAGAAGTATATAAAAAAACTGTAAAGAAAGCAGTAAATAAAACTGTACATAAAGCAATCAATAAAGTAAATAAACAAGCATAAGTAGCACGTAACACTGTAACACGGTGGGAGAACTGACTTTAAGTAATGTTGCGGATAGCAAGAGTCGCCACCGACTTTTATTTTATCCAAAGGAAAGGCATAAAAGAACAGGAAAGACCTTAAGAGAATATTTTGGGTCCGGGGGGTAGGTTATGTAAAGGGAAGGTGTTAGCACCCTTTACATCCATGGTTATCCATGGGCTCTTAGTTACTTAGCTCACTTTTGAATTGTTTTTGAAAGTGTAGTGTGTGAATAAGAAAATTTTCAGAATAGTTAATAATAATCCATGTACGGATGTGTAAAAACTTGTTTTTGAAAATTTGTTTGAAATTTGTTAAGTGTTTGAAAAAATTTTGAAGTGAGCAAGTACATAAGAGGAACCTACCCTAGAATTTAAAGTCTTTCTTGTTCTTTATCCTTTCATTGGTAAGACTATCCCTACTATTAAGGAGTAGGTAGTCATTACCTTGGATATAAGGGACATGTGAGGGACAACTGTTTTTATGAAGGCAACTGTGAGGTGTATTAAGCATACTGGAGGGACTATCATCATTATTTTGAAGGGACTTGATTCGTAAAGGCAACCACGAGGGACTTGATGATTTTTTCTTTTTAAAGGGACTTGCTTTATACACCCCACTTGACCTTATTAGTAGGCAACTTGAGGGATAACCTTAGAAATGTGAGACGGCGATTAAAATCGACTTACGTGTGTGAGTGTTTAATTTAATTATCTTATGATTAAAATTATCTAAGATAATTTTTATATAACATACATGTTTTTCACTCCCTAATTACTAACCATAGCAAAAATAATTAAATAATTAATATTACAAAATTACACCAAGGAAGCAATTACATAATTATAAGCAAAATAAAATAAATAGCAAAATATAAATATAAATATAATAAGCAAAAATAATAAATAAGTAAATAACATATTGGGGTTAGTGATAAATAATTTAAATAATAAGCAAAAAGTTAGTAATAATAAAATAAGAGAGATTAGTGAATAATAAAAATTAATGAAATAATAATAACATATAAAATTAATAAAGCAAAATAAATTATATGGTTAGTAATAACAATAATAAATAAAATTAATCAAAATATTATAATAATAAGAGATTAACAATTTTTAATATAAACAATTATATTTAGAAAGAAATATGAACAAACAATTATTTTCATTTACAAGTTATTAAGTTGTTTTAAATATATTATAACTACAAAACTTAATTATTATAAATTCAATTATTTCTAAACAAAAAGTTATAAAAAAGTATTTACATATTATATAAAGAGAAAAATAAATTATAAGTATATTTACAAAATTTAATTTTTATTGATTATTACCAAAAATTAAGTTAGAGATTATATTCAATAATTATATATATAATAATTTGTATTAAGAATTAGTAAAGGAATAACTAGGGTTTTGTTAGAAAAATATTTTTTAGGGTTTGATTAGCAATTCATTTAATTAAATAGGGCATATATACAATTTTTTAGAATATTAAGATAATGACACATACAATTTAATAATATTAACAAATTAGTATTTTTTTAAGAAAAGAAAACAAAAATGAGTTTAACCTAATATCAATATATTATTTTGAATTTTTTTTGGATTTTTTTAGAATAAAATATTAATCAAAACAATAATAAAAAAAAATAAGAAAATAGAAAAAAACCTGCTGGGATTTGATCCCAAGACCTCACACTTGCAAGCAGCAGCAACAACCACCAGGCTATTATACACACAAGTGAAAGAGAACGAAGGCTAGTTGCTTTTGTGCTTCATCCAGAAAATTCAAAAAAATAATGAGAACAAAAGGCCTGGGGTTGGATTCGTACCCAGGACCTTATAGTTACACACGCGCGCGCTTTACCACCTGGCTGGGAGAGCCTTCCTGTTAGTTGAATGGCAATGAACTATAATATATTAAGTCTTCTATTATCCTGAAAAATAAGAACAAAAACAATGCACTAGCCAAGAATCGAACCAGTGTCCTCATGATATACGCGTACGAACTTTACCACTGGGACAAACATGCGTTTGCGAAATATTATCAGGATTAATTCATATTATTTTCAAACAAAATTTGAATTTAAAACAGGCGCGAATGATCTTTATCTTCTTCCCTATACCTGCACTTTTTCCTGCGAAAATTGCTGGAAATTTACCTGCGAATTCTCCTATATTCAAAACCTGCGAATTTCAATCATCACAAATACGCAACCATTCATTAAATCAAGCATAGGGTTATGATCCCCACGTCACATACAGTCAATCCATGGCCTCAAAATTAATTTATGAGTCCTAAATCAAAGAACCCCAAAGATCATTCAAGAACCCTAGCTATGGCCGATTCGGATTCATGGCATGAAACTCCAATTTCTTTGTCCAGAAACCTTCAAAAACTCAATACAAACATTATTAACCAAACAAAATTCGTGGAGATGCATTAAGTTAGTGAAACCGAAAAACAAATATTCAAGCACATGAAGAATTCGGATTATGCATTATGGGATGAATTTGATGCTTATGAGTATTGGTTTAGGATCAATGAAGCCCAAGGAATCTTGTAGTGTCCTTATTTTACCTTCTAATGCCCTGCAAATTGGAAATCCGAATATGAGTTTTCAATGGATTTTTGATGTTTTGAACTTACACTATAAGGCTGCCAATTCGTGTCCTAGGGTTTGCATTATGATCAATACTTATAGTAGACTCAATTAGGTCAAAAAGATTCATTGTTTTGGTGGAAGAATTGATATAAAAAGATTCATTTTGATCATGCCTTGAAATCTCAATATTTGCTCATGAAAGCTTACTATTTTTGTATAAATCATATGATTCTTTTCCCTCTCAACTTCAATCACCAATTATGATTTTCTAGAAGTATTATCCAAATAAAATCTATTATTTTTATATTTTATTTTTATTTAAAATGATTTTTAATGATTTAAATCAAAATAAATAGAAATAAAAATAATAAAAATCAGATTTTAAATGGTTTGGGTCGTGCATAGCATTAGTGTATGGATTGGATCACAACTTGGGCAGCCCATTTGGAAAGAAGTGATTTTAAACCTCCATTTTCAACATAAACCATCACAAAATTTCCCAACTTTGCAAAGGCACATCTCCCTCAATTTTAAAGGTATGAGGGTGTTCTTGGACTTTTTGGAAAGCTTGAAGAGTCCTCTAAACAACCCCATTGGTTTCAGGTCCATATCATTTACCAATCTCAAGTTATGCCCTTTAGAAGTTGTTGACTTTTTGTTGACTTTTGAAATGACCTATAATGTCTTAGATCATATCTTTCAAATGAAGCATTTTTGGGATTAACTTTAAGCATAAAAGTTGTAGAGAATTCAATTTCCTTCAAAATGAGCTTTGGATGGAGACTTGGTGATGAAGTATGTGAAAGTTATGGCTGGTCAAAGTTCAGTTGACTTTTACTGAGGAAACCCTAATTTAGAAACTCCTGATTATTGATGATCTGGAATCTCCTTGATGAATCATGATCAACCCTTGATCAAATGATGAATTTTACTTCATATACTTGATGTTGGCAAAAAATCATGAAGTTTGACTTTGGTTTGACCACAGTTGACCTCAGTTTGACTTTTTAACTGCACTGACTGATTTTGACTTATCTGATCATCTGACTGAGCAAACTTTTGAGAAAAGTCTTGAAACTTGTCATGGGAGTTCTTGCATACATATAAGATGTTATGAAACTCACTTGAGGTATTGGAAATCCATTTAGCCTGATTAAAATCAAAACCCTAGTTTTGGATGCACTGCTTAGGAAGTGCATTGTCTGAGGGAATTGTCAACTTCTTTGACCAATTGTGAACTTTGTGAACCTTGTGAATCTTCATAAAATGTCTTGTGATACTCATGGGAGGTATTGTGAAGCTTGTGAACCTTGTGAACTTCATGAAGTGGCTTTGTAGGCCTCATGAATCTCAGGAAAGCTTTGTAATCATTGTGAAACTTGTGAACCTTGTGAACCTTCAAGAAGTGACTTGTAGACTTCATGAACCTCATGAAAGGTCTTGTAAATGTTGAGAAGCTTGTGAACCTTGTGAACCTTCAAGAAGTGACTTGTAGACTTCATGAACCTCATGAAAGGTCTTGTAAATGTAGAGAAACTTGTGAACCTTGTGAACCTTCTTAGAACACAAAGTCTTGTATTGTGAGGGCAAATTTTGGGGTGCAACAGCTGCCCCTGTTCAATTTTCTGAAACCTGAGGGGTTAGATTGGTATATTTGCCAGTCGTGACCTGGAAGGTTGAAGGGGATTGAACACAAAAGCCCAAAAATTTGCACTCACCAGTGCATAGAGTGATATTGATGGTTGGTTGAATATGATTGAGTGGGCTTAAAGATGCCACTAGGGGAAAGTTCTTCAGATATATTTCTTGGAAGATAAAGCAGTCCAAAATATGGAGGTATAATGAAAGCTGTCAGGAATCTGGAGCAGTCCTGAGGTATTGATGATATGTTTTCAGGATACTGGAATTATCCTGATGTAACAGCATGTCTTCATGAGGATAGAGCAATCAATAATGATAACCCCAAAGCAGTCTTGAAGTAATAATATGGTTTCAAGAGGATAGAGCAATCAATAATGATAACTCTAAAGCAGTCTTGAAGTAATGATTTCAGGAGGATAGAGCCATTAATAATGATAACTCTAAAGCAGTCTTGAAGTAATGATTTCAGGAGGATAGAGCAATCAATAATGATAACTCTAAAGCAGTCTTGAAATAATAATAATATGATTTCAGGAGGATAGAGCAATCAATAATGATAACCCTAAAGCAGTCTTGAAGTAATGATTTCAGGAGGATAGAGCAATCAATAATGATAACTCTAAAGCAGTCTTGAAGTAATAAGATGATTTCAGGAGGATAGAGCCATCAATAATGATAACTCTAAAGCAGTCTTGAAGTAATGATTTCAGGAGGATAGAGCAATCAATAATGATAACTCTAAAGCAGTCTTGAAGTAATAAGATGATTTCAGGAGGATAGAGCCATCAATAATGATAACTCTAAAGCAGTCTTGAAGTCATGAGAAGTTATCAGGAGGATAAAGTAACCCTGAGGTGACAATAAAGCAGTCCCAAAGTAATAAGAAGCTTATCAGGAGGATAAAGTAACCCCGAGGTTACAATAAAGCAGTCCCAAAGTAATAAGAAGCTTATCAGGAGGATAAAGTAACCCTGAAGTTACAATAAAGCAGTCCCAAAGATCATAAGCTTGTTTGTTGGATAATTAACCTGAAACAAAGGTAGCTTTTGTATAATGATATTAGTCTATGCTTTATGTATGCATGTATGATATGATGCACTTAGGTAATGTATTATGTATATGGATATATATGCTATGGTATGATGTAAATGATGTATGTATGATATGATACTGCCGGAAGCGTCTGGATATCTTCGTATAACAACTGCTGGCCAGGGAAAATAAATCCCAATTCGTTGTTGAAGAATATATAACCCTCTGCCTGCTGGGTATAACAGGGTATAGATAACCTCCCGTATGCTGGGGATAGTAAGGTATAGATAACCTTCGTCTTCGTTTGATAGTAGGATAAGTATAACATCCCGTCTTCGTTCGTCGTACCCTTATTGGAAAGTAATTTCCCGTATATCTGTATGAGGATAAAAGAGATGGATATAAATTCCAGGGGAGATTAGACTTATGAAGATGGATTAGTCCTACTGAGGGTTTGTAACTGTCTTGTAAGGTGAACCGGCGAAGCTTCGTTGAAATCCTTCCCTCGTTCGTCCTTAGTAAATACTATTACTGCATTTTCATGCATTTCTGGTAAACATTAATCATATTAAAAGCATACATGCATTTTTGGTAAACATCAATCATATTCAAAAGCATACATACATTCAAACACAACCAATGGACGTTTCGCTTATGTAAATAGGGTAAAAGTAAATCTGGATTCAAAAGATGGAATTTATTTATATCAAAAAGTGACCCATACACGGGTAAGTTTGTACAAGGAGACATAAACCCTAGTAAGAGGATTTTGCCATAGAGTTTTACAAAAAAGAGAATCAGCTATGTGGGAAACAATCCTATTGAGTTTCAATTCTACTATTGCCACTCAAGTATCTCATCTTCTTGCTGTTGAGACGGAAACGATTGAATTGAGCTTTATCTGTTTGAGCTTGAGTAAGTAGTACAACTGGTTGCAGTTTCATGGGTGATCCAAACGAGACATAGTCATACGCTTTAATCCCTAACTTTTGCCTGGATTGCCCTTTCAGGTTTTCAATCCACCGGGATACCCTTTTTTGCCCAAGCCGCCTTTTCAGGTTTTCGACTTGCCGGGTGTACATCTTTTTTTTTATATATATCCCTAATTTTTGCCCAAACCCTTTTGGTTTGTCGGGATGCCCTTTTTTTTGCCTAGGCCAGTTAACCTAGCGGGTCTCTTTTTATGCGTAGTATTTTTTAACTATGTCTGCGTTTACAGGCTGAGGGAAGTCCTCTCCATCCATTGTAGTCAGTATCATGGCACCTCCTGAGAACACTGTCTTGACTACAAATGGTCCTTCATATGTCGGAGTCCACTTGCCCCTAGGATCACCCTGTGGTAATATGATACGCTTGATCACCAAGTCACCAGCCTGATATACCTTTGTCTTAACCTTCTTGTTAAAAGCTTTGATCATCCGTTTCTGGTATATCTGGCCATGACAAACTGCTGCCAACCTCTTCTCATCAATCAAATTTATCTGGTCCAGTCGAGTCTGAATCCACTCATCTTCATCCAATCCTGCGTCCTTCATAATTCTCAAGGAGGGGATCTGAACTTCAATGGGCAGAACTGCTTCCATACCATAGACTAAAGAGAATGGGGTTGCCCCTGTTGAAGTACGTATTGTAGTACGATAACCATGAAGAGCAAATGGTAGCATCTCATGCCAATCTTTGTAGGTAACAGTCATCTTTTGTATAATTTTCTTGATGTTCTTATTAGCAGCTTCAACTGCCCCATTCATCTTTGGACGATACGGAGAAGAGTTGTGATGCTTAATCTTGAACTGCGTGCAGAGATCAGTAATCATAGTGTTGTTCAGATTAGAGACATTGTCAGTAATAATCCTTTCCGGGATGCCATACCTACATATGAGATTATTCTAAATGAATCGAGCCACCACATTCTTAGTAACAAATGCAAATGAAGCTGCCTCTACCCACTTCGTGAAATAATCAATAGCAACCAGGATGAAACGATGCCCATTAGAAGCAGTAGGCTTGATCTCACCAATCATATCAATGCCCCACATGGCAAAGGGCCAAGGAGCAGTAAACACATTTAATGGTGATGGAGGTACATGGACTTTATCAGCATAAATTTGACATTTGTGACACGTTCTGGAGTGTTGATAACAATCAGCTTCCATGGTAGACCAATAGTAACCTGCTCTCAATATCTTCTTTGCCATAGTATGACCACTAGAATGAGTGCCAAAGGTCCCATCATGCATCTCTTCCATAATTTCTGTAGCTTCCTTCTTATCCACACAACGAAGCATAGTTGAATCATGATTGCGCTTGCACAAAATGCCATTACTCAGAAAGAACTTAGCAGAGAACCTCCTCAGAAACTTCCTATCTTTGACAGATGCCCCTTCAGAAAATTCCTGAGTTTCAAGATATCTTTTCACTTCATAGAACCAAGGCTTCTCCTCTGCCCCTTCAGTGTCAATCTCATTGCAGTATGCAGGCTTTTCAAATCTATCAATAGTAATCTTGGGAGCTTCATCATCCCAACTGATCTCAAACATGGATGCCATGGTGGCCAATGCATCTGCCAACTGATTCTCTCTTCGTGGAATATGTCCAAAGGTAATCTCTTTGAAATGTGGTATTAAAGACAACACATGCTCTCTGTAAGGAATGAGATTATCATGCTTGGTATCCCAATCTCCTTTGATCTGACTGACTACCAGGGCTGAATCTCCATACACATCAAGGAACTGAATCTTCATATCAATAGCAACTTTAATACCCATGATACATGCCTCATACTCAGCTATGTTATTGGTACAATAGAAACAAAGTCTAGCAGTAATCGGGGTATGACAACCTTCAGGGGAACTAATTACAACACCAACACCATTACCATGTGCATTGGAGGCACCATCAAAAACCATAGTCCATCGGGATCCTTGTTCAGGTCCGTCATATTGTCCAGGTTCTTTGGTAACAGTCATAATATCTTCATCAGGGAACTCAAAACTCATTGACTGATAATCATCCACTGCTTGATGAGCCAAATGATCAGCAACAACACTTCCCTTGATAGCCTTCTGAGTAGTATACTGTATGTCATATTCTGTCAAGATCATTTGCCATCTTGCAATTCTTCCGGAGAGAGCAGGTTTCTCAAATATGTACTTGATTGGATCCATCTTCGAAATCAACAAGGTAGTATGGGTCAACATATACTGTCTTAGTCGGCGAGCAGCCCATGCCAAAGCGCAGCAAGTTTTCTCGAGCAGTGAGTATCTTGTTTCACAGTCGGTAAACTTTTTGCTAAGGTAGTATATTGCCTGCTCTTTTCGACCAGACTCGTCATGTTGCCCCAACACACACCCCATTGAATTATCTAACACTGTTAAGTACATAATCAAGGGTCTTCCATCAACTGGTGGCATCAAAATTGGTGGTTCTAGCAGATATCTCTTGATTTCATCAAAGGCAGTCTGGCACTCATCATTCCATTCCATCACCTGATCTTTCTTCAATAACTTGAAGATTGGCTCACAAATGGTAGTTAACTGGGAAATAAATCTTGCAATGTAGTTTAATCGTCCTAAGAAACCTCTAACCTCCTTCTCAGTACGGGGAGCTGGCATCTCTCGTATAGCTTTCACTTTTGCAGGATCCACTTCAATACCTTTTCCATTGACAATGAAACCCAGGAGCTTTCCAGATCTAACTCCAAAAGTACACTTGTTTGGGTTTAACCTCAACTTATATTTCTTCAACCTCTCAAACAACTTGTGCAGATGATCAAGATGTTGTTCTTCATTCTGAGATCTGGCTATCATATCATCCACATATACCTCTATCTCATGATGAATCATATCATGAAACAAAGCCACCATAGCACGCTGATATGTTGCCCCTGCATTCTTCAAACCAAATGGCATTACCTTATAGCAAAAGGTGCCCCACTGTGTCACAAATGTTGTCTTCTCCATATCTTCAGGTGCCATCTTGATTTGATTATAACCAGAGAAACCATCCATAAAAGAGAATACCTTATGCTGAGCAGTGTTGTCTACCAGAATATCAATATGAGGAAGTGGAAAGTCATCTTTGGGGCTAGCCTTGTTCAAATCTCTGTAGTCTACACACATACGCACCTTACCATCTTTCTTAGGAACCGGCACCACATTTGCAACCCACTGAGGATAAGAAGTTACTGCTAAGAACCCTGCATTGAACTGTTTCATTACCTCTGCCTTGATCTTTTCTGACATTTCAGGACGCATACGACGAACCTTCTGCTTCTTTGGACGACAATCTTCTTTCACTGGTAAACGGTGAACCACAATGTCTGTATCCAACCCTGGCATATCTTCATAGGACCAAGCAAAGATCTCCACATAGTCACGTAACATCTGAATCATCCTGCTCTTGACATTGTCCTCTAAATCAGCCCCTACCTTGACCTCTTTTCTGTTTTCTTCAGTTCCCAGATTCACAACTTCGACTGGCTCTTCATGTGGCTGTATAGCTTTCTCTTCTTGTTGTAACAACCTAGCAAGCTCTACAGGTATTTCACAATCGTCCTCATTTCCGTCTTCAGTTTGATAGATCGGATTCTCGAAATCGTAATTGGCAATAGTAGAACTGTTATCAACAGGATCCAGAGTGGATGAGGATCTGCATTTAGTGATGTGGGTGTGTGTAAGAACACATAGCTGATAAAGTAAAAATAAAAGAAAAGAAAGACAAGGAACACAATATTTACGAAAACGAAACGTCCACTGATTTTATTGAATGAAGTATGCAAATGAAATGACAGCCCGTAACAAGCACACCATTGTACCCCGGGTAAGGCACATGGCTTGAAAGTTTTATTGTTTAAGAAATTACAAACTTAAAAGCAACAACACAGTAATAGTATTTACTCCTGACTAAAGGAGATAGGGATAACATCTTCAGCTTTCCAATTATTGAGTCCAGCACCCATAGTAGGAAAAATCCAAGCATCCAGGTTATAGTCTTCATCATAGTCTCCCACAACATTGATCTTATCTTTCATAACCCCTTGATTGGTGATACGAACAGCACGAGCACGACGAACAGCCTTCTGGGACTCTGCAGTGAAACCCAAACCAAACTTGTCAGACTTGTATGGGATATCAGGAAGCTGACCCCAAATAGTACAACCACCTTCATCCACCACAGCTCTAGCATCATTGAGGGAGGCCATTGCCATTGTTGGAGGTTTTCTGGTAACCACGGGAACTTTCTTCACAACAGGAGGAGCTACATAATCATTAACAACCCAAGGAACCACTTCAAACGTCTGACACGGAGTCTCAATGTATTCACCTTCCATTTCCAAATACTTGAAAGTGTTTACATGGCTGACAAAGTATTCTTCTTCTCCATAGACAGTAACAACCTTTCCATTCACCGGGTATCTCAACTTTTGGTGTAATGTAGAGGTTACAGCACCTGCCCCATGGATCCAGGGACGACCAAGCAGACAAGAGTATGAAGGACGAATATCCATCACATAAAATGTAGCAGTAAAAACTTGGGAACCAACTTTAATTGGAAGATCAATTTTTCCATGTACTACTCTTCGAGACCCATCAAAAGCCTTTACCACAATATTACTGGGCTTCAACACAGCATCTTCAGGACTCAGCTTATTCAGGACTTCTTTGGGCAACACATTCAGAGAGGAACCATTGTCTATTAGCACATGTGACAGGGTAGTGCCCCTGCATTCAATTGAAATATGCAAGGCCCTGTTATGATCCCTCTTGGCAGGGGTCAAATCAGCATCAGAGAATTCTAACCCATTATCATAGGTCAGGTGAGCAACACAGTTCTCAAATTGATCAACAGAAATTGCACTGGGCACATGAGCAGACTTCAGAAACTTGATCAAGGACTTGGCATGAGCCTCAGAACACAGCAACAAAGACAACATAGAAATCTTTGAGGGAGTATGCCCCAGTTGATCCACAATGTCATAATCACTCTTGCGAATGATTTTCAATACTTCTTCCATCTGCTTAGAGAGATCATCAGCAGCTGGCACATCAGTAGATACAGGCTCAATAACAGGACCTTTGCCCCTAGCATCAGTGGTGGAAGTAGCAGCAGGAGTAACTGCACTCTTAGAAGCAACTGGAGGAGAGAAGACTCTTCCACTACGAGTGATCTTGCTAGATCCAACAATATTATCAATGTCAGCAGGCACATCAGGTAAAGGCTCTTGCTTAACACCATGGATGTAAACATCAGACCCATAGTGCCAAGGCACAGCTTTGTCAGATATATAAGGAATAGGACCAGGAGTAGTAATGACCAGAGGAGCCACTCTGGCTTCAGCAACAACTTTCACAGGACCTTCAGCAGTAATCTTGATTGGGCCCTGATGAGTGATTTTAACAGGCTTCTTTGAAGTGATTCTTACCGGTACTTTGTCAACCATATCAACCTCTTCAATCTTCTTACCCCGAGTCAGATGATCCACCATACTTTCTACAGATGCTGGTCTTCTTTCAAACACTATAGTATACTTATCCATGAGACGTTGAATTCCATCTCTCAAAATGAAGCAACTATCCGGCTTATAGGTACAATACAGACAATCTTCACGACAACCTGGAAAGATCCCAGCTTGTACTAACCTCTTTTTGATAACAGACAATGGCGTGGTCAACTCCATAACTGAATAGACATGTAGGTCTTCATCAATGGCATTGACAGTCTTCTCGTGATTTGGCAGTGGTGCTGTAATCACATTTGGTGGATCAAACTCAATTTCTCCAGCATCAATCATATCTTGAATTTTGTTCTTCAAGACCCAGCAGTTATTAGTATCATGTCCTGGACAGTTTGAATGATATGCACATCGTGCATTAGGATTGTACTTGGGAGAGGTAACATTGGGATTCTGAGGAGCCTCCCTCAGGGTAATAAGTTCAGCCTTCAACAAGTGTTGCAATGCCTGAGCCATTGACATGTTGATCTTCGTGAACTGTCTTCTAGCCCTCTGTTGGTTGCCCTGAGGCTGCTCTGTTGTTGCAGGAGTTGGATTTGAAATATGAACTGCACTAACAGACTGATGCCTTCTGTTACGATCAGGTTGACCATAAACAACATTGGATTCCTTCTTCCCAGTGGGAGGCTTCTTTGCAGCACCTGATGAAGAAGTGCCCACTTGGATCTTACCACTCTTGATACCATTCTCTACCCGCTCTCCTGTCATGATCAACTCAGTGAAGCCAGATGATGAGCTTCCAATGAGATGACTGTAAAACGGACCATTCAGCGTACACATGAACATATCAACCAATTCCCTATCAGTCAAAGGGGGTTGAACTCTTCCAGCTAAGTCTCTCCATTTCTGAGCATACTCTTTAAAACTTTCTTTGGCACCCATAGACATGCTCTGAAGCTGCATGCGAGTGGGAGCTAAGTCAGCATTGTATTGATACTGCTTATAGAAAGCTTCAGCAAGATCATTCCAATCTCTGATGTTGACACTCTCCAACTGATAATACCACTCCAACTGAGCTCCAGATAAGCTCTCTTGAAAGAAATGGATCCACAACTTCTTATCAGCGGTGTGAGGTTGAATCCTTCTGACATAAGACCTCAAATGCAACTTGGGACAAGAGACCCCATCATAAACAACAAAGGTAGGAACCTTGAAACCAATGGGTATCACAACCCCAGATATCAAACTCAAATCCTCAAAATCCAGCCCAGATGATTTCTGCAATTCCATAGCATCTATCCTATCCACCAGCATCTTGAATTTGTCTTCATTAGGCTCATGGTAGTAATTAGCCTCAGAATCAGAGTCCCCCATAGTGTTGTGGAGACTGCCTCCCTCTTTCTCAGATTCTTCAGATTCATAGTCTTCAACCTGTTCCTTGGTCTTGACAGGACCTTTGAACCTTCTTCCCATGTTGAGCAACCCAGCAGACCTTCTAGTCTTCTTAGTCTTCTTGGCCAGCAGTGCCTTCAAATCATCTTGCCCCTTGGACAGGTTCAAGATCAGCTCTTGGAACTGTGCATTTTGTGCCTGGAGATCCTTAACTGATTGTTCAAGAGCCATTGCTGAAATAAACAGCGAGAAGATGAGAAACCTGTGCACAATTAAACCTGTGATGCAATGATATGATATGTGAATGCATATGCAATGTTTTCAAGGACCGCAGAATTTAAATTTGCTTAAACAAACAAGAAAGTAACTTTTTATTAGTAATAACTTGTTTTGCCTTTTAGTCTTACAAAAATGAAAATGAAATAAGTACAAACTATGGGGTTTTAAGTTTCCCATGGACGTTTCCTCTTTGTGTTGAGGTATGAGTTGAGGTTCCGTTCCTCGTGGAGCTGTTTTGTTAGCTCTAGGATTCTTGCTTGGCTTGCTTTGTAATGAGCCTCGAAAGTATCCCTTTGCTCCTTCAGTTGGATCCATGATCTCTGCAAGTCTTCCTTATCAGTAGGCATGTCCGGGTGAAGGATGGTATAAGCTGTGTCTCCTTCAGCAACAGGTTCCATGGTAACTGGTAGGATGGTAGGATATGGCATCATGAGAGTCTGAGCACGAGATCGTACCCATCTGAGATAAGCTTCCATAGGAATAGTGTACTTAGGCTCCAGTGTCTTGCTGTCAACCCTGTTTACTTTTCCCCAAGCTCGTATGAATCTATGACGGTAACCCTGAAGATCGTTGTCGTAGTCAAATACAATGCCCTGAATCAACATGTCATGTGGACCATCACTCCGAGCGTAACCAAACTGTCGTAAATCTAGAGAGGGGTTGTAGGTGATGCCTCCTCTTATGCCTAGAAGTGGCACATTAGGAAACTCCCCACAACGGTCAATGATAGTGACATTCTCCATAGATCTGGAGCACCAATGAATATCTGAGTGAGAAAGTGACATGATCCTCTTGGACCATCTGAACCCTTGCTCATTCTTCATTACTGAGCGAGGAAGGTGAGAAATAAACCACCTAGAGAGTAAAGGTATGCAACACATCAAAGTTCCTCTTGCCCTTGTAGTACGGGTGTGAAGAGAATGCAGGATGTCTCCAAGCAATGTAGGCACTGGATTGTGACTCAGGAAAATGTTGATGGCATGAACATCTATGAACTGATCTGGATTGGGGAACAACACTAAGCCATATATCAGCAAGGCTAAGATCTCCTCAAAAGCATCATGACTCATGGCCTTCAAGAACATTTGAGCTTTATCCACTAATACCTTGGCAAGAATACCCTTAACTCCACTTCTCGTCTCTAGAACAATGTCAGACTTCTTCAGATGTAGAGCTGCAGCAATAACCTCTGGCTTAAGCTCCTTCTCCAAACCTGTGAAGGGTCTTTGATCAAGAACAGGTAGGCCCAGAAGTTTAGAGAACTCCTCCATGGTTGGAACCAGCTGGTAGTCGGGGAATGTGAAGCAATGGTGCTTGGGGTCAAAGAACTGAAACAGGACACTCATCATGTCCTCATTGAACCCTGAAGTAACTAGGTCCAATAGGTGACCATGTCTCTTGTTGAACTGGGAATGATCAGACACTTGAGAAACCAACTCTTTAAGCTTGGGAGGTATCCCCACAAAGTTGATCCTGATAGTGTTTCTACGAGCTGAAGCCATGACCTGCAACAAAGAACAAAGATAAATCCTTTGGTCCTTGAAATGGTTAGGGAAAATGATATGCTCATGATGCATGATGATGTCATGATGTTATGTTCAATCACAAACATGTGGCACACACAAACAAATCACACCATAGCCCTAGGTTTAAAGGCTTGCATGAGGTTCAAAGGTAAGTACCCTCCCCTGAAGTTAGTTGGTTCATCCTGTCCTACAAAAGTAACCAGGTTCTAAGGGATCTCAATATCATTGATCCTTCACAAGGGTGGTTGATCAGAAGGCAACTTACTTGCCAACCAAAACCCTCCAAGTTTAAGATCTCAATGAGCGTAGTATCGAGTGTCAACCAACTTCAGTCTGCACCAAAGCCGGTTACCTCACTACTTTCTAAAGGCCAAGATGAGTTAACTAGGGTTCTAAAAGTTAGTTAGTGCATTGACAACATATGGCAGCCTCATATTATCCTCAACTTGACTTAAGGAACATAAGCACCAACCAAGAAGTCGCACTAACTATGGCCACCAGATCAACCGTATCGATATACGTCGTAAAGTTTCCTTGGTCTATTGCCATTTACCTAAGGTACACTAGATCCGGGTTAGGACCTTCCACACATAAGAGCACCCCAACAAGATAATATAAAGCAAACAAGGCAAACAATTTAAAGTGATCTTAATTCCTAAGGGTACCCCTCTTAAATAGATCCCCAGCAGAGTCGCCAGTTCTGTAACACGGTGGGAGAACTGACTTTAAGTAATGTTGCGGATAGCAAGAGTCGCCACCGACTTTTATTTTATCCAAAGGAAAGGCATAAAAGAACAGGAAAGACCTTAAGAGAATATTTTGGGTCCGGGGGGTAGGTTATGTAAAGGGAAGGTGTTAGCACCCTTTACATCCATGGTTATCCATGGGCTCTTAGTTACTTAGCTCACTTTTGAATTGTTTTTGAAAGTGTAGTGTGTGAATAAGAAAATTTTCAGAATAGTTAATAATAATCCATGTACGGATGTGTAAAAACTTGTTTTTGAAAATTTGTTTGAAATTTGTTAAGTGTTTGAAAAATTTTTGAAGTGAGCAAGTACATAAGAGGAACCTACCCTAGAATTTAAAGTCTTTCTTGTTCTTTATCCTTTCATTGGTAAGACTATCCCTACTATTAAGGAGTAGGTAGTCATTACCTTGGATATAAGGGACATGTGAGGGACAACTGTTTTTATGAAGGCAACTGTGAGGTGTATTAAGCATACTGGAGGGACTATCATCATTATTTCGAAGGGACTTGATTCGTAAAGGCAACCACGAGGGACTTGATGATTTTTTCTTTTTAAAGGGACTTGCTTTATACACCCCACTTGACCTTATTAGTAGGCAACTTGAGGGATAACCTTAGAAATGTGAGACGACGATTAAAATCGACTTACGTGTGTGAGTGTTTAATTTAATTATCTTATGATTAAAATTATCTAAGTTAATTTTTATATAACATACATGTTTTTCACTCCCTAATTACTAACCATAGCAAAAATAATTAAATAATTAATATTACAAAATTACACCAAGGAAGCAATTACATAATTATAAGCAAAATAAAATAAATAGCAAAATATAAATATAAATATAATAAGCAAAAATAATAAATAAGTAAATAAAATATTGGGGTTAGTGATAAATAATTTAAATAATAAGCAAAAAGTTAGTAATAATAAAATAAGAGAGATTAGTGAATAATAAAAATTAATGCAATAATAATAACATATAAAATTAATAAAGCAAAATAAATTATATGGTTAGTAATAACAATAATAAATAAAATTAATCAAAATATTATAATAATAAGAGATTAACAATTTTTAATATAAACAATTATATTTAGAAAGAAATATGAACAAACAATTATTTTCATTTACAAGTTATTAAGTTGTTTTAAATATATTATAACTACAAAACTTAATTATTATAAATTCAATTATTTCTAAACAAAAAGTTATAAAAAAGTATTTACATATTATATAAAGAGAAAAATAAATTATAAGTATATTTACAAAATTTAATTTTTATTGATTATTACCAAAAATTAAGTTAGAGATTATATTCAATAATTATATATATAATAATTTGTATTAAGAATTAGTAAAGGAATAACTAGGGTTTTTATAAATTAGGGTTTTGTTAGAAAAATATTTTTTAGGGTTTGATTAGCAATTCATTTAATTAAATAGGGCATATATACAATTTTTTAGAATATTAAGATAATGACACATACAATTTAATAATATTAACAAATTAGTATTTTTTAAGAAAAGAAAACAAAAATGAGTTTAACCTAATATCAATATATTATTTTGAATTTTTTTTGGATTTTTTTAGAATAAAATATTAATCAAAACAATAATAAGAAAAAATAAGAAAATAGAAAAAAAACCTGCTGGGATTTGATCCCAAGACCTCACACTTGCAAGCAGCAGCAACAACCACCAGGCTATTATACACACAGGTGAAAGAGAACGAAGGCTAGTTGCTTTTGTGCTTCATCCAGAAAATTCAAAAAAAATATGAGAACAAAAGGCCTGGGGTTGGATTCGTACCCAGGACCTTATAGTTACACATGCGCGCGCTTTACCACCTGGCTGGGAGAGCCTTCCTGTTAGTTGAATGGCAATGAACTATAATATATTAAGTCTTCTATTATCCTGAAAAATAAGAACAAAAACAATGCACTAGCCAAGAATCGAACCAGTGTCCTCATGATATACGCGTACGAACTTTACCACTGGGACAAACATGCGTTTGCGAAATATTATCAGGATTAATTCATATTATTTTCAAACAAAATTTGAATTTAAAACAGGCGCGAATGATCTTCATTTTCTTCCCTATACCTGCACTTTTTCCTGCGAAAATTGCTGGAAATTTACCTGCGAATTCTCCTATATTCAAAACCTGCGAATTTCAATCATCACAAATACGCAACCATTCATTAAATCAAGCATAGGGTTATGATCCCCACGTCACATACAGTCAATCCATGGCCTCAAAATTAATTTATGAGTCCTAAATCAAAGAACCCCAAAGATCATTCAAGAACCCTAGCTATGGCCGATTCGGATTCATGGCATGAAACTCCAATTTCTTTGTCCAGAAACCTTCAAAAACTCAATACAAACATTATTAACCAAACAAAATTCGTGGAGATGCATTAAGTTAGTGAAACCGAAAAACAAATATTCAAGCACATGAAGAATTCGGATTATGCATTATGGGATGAATTTGATGCTTATGAGTATTGGTTTAGGATCAATGAAGCCCAAGGAATCTTGTAGTGTCCTTATTTTACCTTCTAATGCCCTGCAAATTGGAAATCCGAATATGAGTTTTCAATGGATTTTTGATGTTTTGAACTTACACTATAAGGCTGCCAATTCGTGTCCTAGGGTTTGCATTATGATCAATACTTATAGTAGACTCAATTAGGTCAAAAAGATTCATTGTTTTGGTGGAAGAATTGATATAAAAAGATTCATTTTGATCATGCCTTGAAATCTCAATATTTGCTCATGAAAGCTTACTATTTTTGTATAAATCATATGATTCTTTTCCCTCTCAACTTCAATCACCAATTATGATTTTCTAGAAGTATTATCCAAATAAAATCTATTATTTTTATATTTTATTTTTATTTAAAATGATTTTTAATGATTTAAATCAAAATAAATAGAAATAAAAATAATAAAAATCAGATTTTAAATGGTTTGGGTCGTGCATAGCATTAGTGTATGGATTGGATCACAACTTGGGCAGCCCATTTGGAAAGAAGTGATTTTAAACCTCCATTTTCAACATAAACCATCACAAAATTTCCCAACTTTGCAAAGGCACATCTCCCTCAATTTTAAAGGTATGAGGGTGTTCTTGGACTTTTTGGAAAGCTTGAAGAGTCCTCTAAACAACCCCATTGGTTTCAGGTCCATATCATTTACCAATCTCAAGTTATGCCCTTTAGAAGTTGTTGACTTTTTGTTGACTTTTGAAATGACCTATAATGTCTTAGATCATATCTTTCAAATGAAGCATTTTTGGGCTTAACTTTCAACATCCAAGTTGTAGAGAATTCAATTTCATTCAAAATGAGCTTTGGATGGAGACTTGGTGATGAAGTATGTGAAAGTTATGGCTGGTCAAAGTTCAGTTGACTTTTACTGAGGAAACCCTAATTTAGAAACTCCTGATTATTGATGATCTGGAATCTCCTTGATGAATCATGATCAACCCTTGATCAAATGATGAATTTTACTTCATATACTTGATGTTGGCAAAAAATCATGAAGTTTGACTTTGGTTTGACCACAGTTGACCTCAGTTTGACTTTTTAACTGCACTGACTGATTTTGACTTATCTGATCATCTGACTGAGCAAACTTTTGAGAAAAGTCTTGAAACTTGTCATGGGGGTTCTTGCATACATATAAGATGTTATGAAACTCACTTGAGGTATTGGAAATCCATTTAGCCTGATTAAAATCAAAACCCTAGTTTTGGATGCACTGCTTAGGAAGTGCATTGTCTGAGGGAATTGTCAACTTCTTTGACCAATTGTGAACTTTGTGAACCTTGTGAATCTTCATAAAATGTCTTGTGATACTCATGGGAGGTATTGTGAAGCTTGTGAACCTTGTGAACTTCATGAAGTGGCTTTGTAGGCCTCATGAATCTCAGGAAAGCTTTGTAATCATTGTGAAACTTGTGAACCTTGTGAACCTTCAAGAAGTGACTTGTAGACTTCATGAACCTCATGAAAGGTCTTGTAAATGTTGAGAAGCTTGTGAACCTTGTGAACCTTCAAGAAGTGACTTGTAGACTTCATGAACCTCATGAAAGGTCTTGTAAATGTAGAGAAACTTGTGAACCTTGTGAACCTTCTTAGAACACAAAGTCTTGTATTGTGAGGGAAAATTTTGGGGTGCAACAAACACCCCCGTAAACACAAATCAAACAAGCGCTAGGAGGAACCCACAAAAAGAACCAGAAGCCCTGGTTGCAGTATAAGGGTCCCCAGCAGAGTCGTCAAGCTGTCGCTCCCAACTGATGACACAGGGCCAAGAGGGGTACAGACGCGAACGGTCGGCGAAGGAGAGAACATGAAGATGAACTGAAAAGAGTCGCCAGCTAGGCATTTTTATCCCGATGGAAAGGTAATGCTGCATAAACCTAAGAAAAGATGGATAAGACGGTCGCGAAGCATAGAAACTGAGAAAGGGGGTTGGTTACAACCAGGGAAGGTATTAATACCCAAATTGTCCGTCGTACTCGACGGGATCCATGCTTAAAAGATTTGTGTTTTAAAGGGGTAGTGTCAGTGCTATTTTGTGTACAAATGCTGGAAAAACTACAAGTGTCAGTGTAAAAGAAGTGTGAAGCGAATAAAAGGAGTGTCAGTGTAAGGAAGGAGTGCAATGCTCAAGACAATGAGGCTTAAAATAATAATGATGGAAGGGGGGGAATAGACAGAAACTTTTGTTCCATAACTGTTAAGTTATGCCTACGTATCCTCTCGTGCAATGAGGAAGTCAGAACACCGTAGTTCGACTCAAAGAGACTGAAAGATAAATTGACTGATGAACTGCTTACTTGTCTATGCTCAAGTGTATGACCTGTCTGGCTCAGGTGCAAACTGTCTTACATTAGACGGAAGAAGCAAGTTCTCGTTTGTGAGTGAATGAGGTAAAAAAAGAATCCCGGAGGAGACGATTATTGCTTGTTTTTGGTGATTTCAATCTTTTATTGCTTTTTGTGTTTGTCATAAGAAAATGAGCTTAAGCCTAAACCAAGGGTTAGTAAACTCATCACATCTTCCCTCTGATTAGGGGTAATGAGAATACCTTAAGTATGAAGTAAGCACCTCACACTTAATCACCATGATGTAGGATTAAGATCATTAACCTACTTGTACTTATTTAGATGTTTTGGAGTTTTTGTTTAGTGTTAAGTAATGAGTTTAAGCCATAATCAAGGATTTAATGGATCCATTACACCATCCTAATAGAAGGATAATAGATGAGAACATTTAAGCTGAGAAAGGCTCCTCAACTTAATCCATGATTAGGGATTAACTTCATGACAAAACAAAGTCTTTATTAAAGTGGATTTTAGTTAATGGTAAGATTCAAAAATGGATTTTAGGGTTTGTAAGACAACTTGAGGGGGACTTGTCCATTAACACTAGGGTTAGTCCTTCTTAACCAATTAAGGAAGAATTAGAACCCTAATGCAAGGCCCAAGTTACAAGCTTGATGTCTTAGTGATTATTAGATGGATTAATGAAAGGATTTAAACACATTAAGGGTTTAACACTTAGGATTAAAGTTATACACTTCATCCTAAGAGAAGGATGCAGGCATAACCTTAATCACAAAGCCTTAAAACCTTTAAGGTTTAGTCCTTGATTATGAGGTGACAAGAGAAGACACAAAGGTAAAAGCTAAAGGGGGACTAATCAAAACACTAATTATTGTCATGCTTGGATGTTCCTATGGTTTGTGAGGCTTGCAAGAGATCTTCAAGAGAAGCCACCAAGGAAGAAGAAAGATGGAAGGAGGAGAAGCAGAAAGAAGCTAGTCAACTTACTTCACTTAAGAAGATAAGTTGCCTGAAGAAAGAAAGTGAAGAAAGGACATGAATGAGCAAACTAACTCTAAGACAAATGCAAAATGCAGCAATGAATGCATAAGAGAGATGAGAAGAGATATGAGAAGTGAAGGCAAATTCACTTCTCAAAGTAACTTACCACCCGAAAAGTTAGTGAAAGAAAGTGAAATGAAATGAAAATGAAATGAATGCAAGGATGCAAACCCAAAACCAGAAGCACATTCATGATGAAAATGATGCTAAGATATGATATGAATGTATGTCATGAGATGTGAATGATCATACAAAGGATGAAGATGCAAATGAAGCATGAAAGGAGGCATGAAAGTTCATGAATGCACATGAAATGAAATGAAAGAATAACATGGAAAATGGATGATACAATGATCAAACATAATTCTAATGTGTCCTAAGATGTCTTATATGTCATGTGAATGCATGAAATATCATGGCAAATTCTTATATGGAAGCTTATGCAAGATGAATGCAAATGAAGATGAGAAATTAGGGTTATATGAACATGTGAGATGCAAAACTCCAAAACAGAAGCAAATCATAAGATAAAAAATTGAAAATGCACTCAAAGGAACCCTAAACCTATACTAGGTTACCATCCAAAGGGGGGGGGGGTTATAAGCTAAACCTAGAAGGAGTTATGAATTTCCTAAGTTTCTAGGGTTTTTTGGGTGATCCTCAATGTAAAATGCCAAACAAATTGAAAATGAAAGATAAAAATGAAACAAAAATGTTTTTAGAAACTAGAAGTCATGCATAGAAAAATTAAAAAATAACCATTCACAAAATCAACTTGGTTTAAACGGTATGAATTTTTGAAGTTAGGGTTGAAAATGAACAAATTTGAGAATCCTAATTCATTGAAAAATGTCAAAGCATGATCAAAACCAAAAAGAAATTTGTATGGTGAGTTTGTAAATGTTTCTAAATGTCTAAAAATGTTCTATGATTTTTTTGGTGGTTTTTAAATACTTAAATGTATTTTTAATTAATTAATTAAATAAAACATTTAAATGATTTAAAAATACTTTTTTAATGCAAAAAATAAAAATAAAAATATTTTTGGTTTCTGAAAATTAATAAAATGTTTGATAAAAATTTTCAGAATTATTTGATGTTTTTTACTATTTTTAAAAATTCGTACAAAATAAATAAGAAAAATGAATTAAAAAATGAAATAAACAAAAGTATGCTGAATAGATGGTGTGGATTGATTCTGGGTTTGGGATCTGTTGACTGGCGCCACATCCAATGGTCCAAATTCAAATTTCATTTAACCTGATTAATTAATTAAATAATCCTAACGCGCGGGAGAACTAATCTAAAGGCCCAGATTTAAACATGAAACCCTAACCCTAATTATCATTAATTACTTTCAGGTGGCCGGAAATGACCTCCGGTCATCTTGTCCAGCCACACCTCCCCTGAAAAATTTCCAAATTACTCCCTAGGCCATTTCTGGAGCTCTAAAGCTCCAGATTCAATCCTTTCACTCCCCTAAGGTCAAATCCACCCTCAAAAACAATTTATTTTCACTCAATCTCAAGATTCGAAGACAAGAACAAAAATGGTGAAACTTTCAGACAGACCATACATTCTCATTTCTTCATCATTTTCAAAAATACAAAGTTTAGTGCACTCAGGGGAACATACTTAACCATTTAATAACATAAAATAAAGGTTCTGGCAAAATTATTTCGCATGGCTACCTGAGATGGAGCTTTCAACCCTTGAGCTTTCTGGCTGCTTCCTTGGTGTAAGATGACTCCTATGACCTCCCTGAAGAAGCTTTGAAGCTTAGAAGACCTTGAGAATGGCTGGTTTGAGAGTTTGTGATCAATTGGTCATAAAATCGTGTTTTGTTTGTGGTGTGTTCTTGGCTTTTTTGAGGGGTGGTTTATGATCAGTGAGTGATTTGAGAATGAATGGTGGTGTTTGTTTGAAGAATGGATGGCTGAGTTATGAATTTCGAAGGTTTTTGCGAGAGGGGAGTTTTTTGTGAACTTGTGAATGCTGAGGATTCAACCTTGGTTCTTGTTATGTTTGGCTTGCTTTAGGTTAGTATAAACAAATGCAATTGGTTCAGAGAGTGGTTGTGGCATAGTGTGATTGGTATGGGTGGAAATGCAAAAAGTCAAGATTATGTGTACTTTAAGGTATGGGCTGGTTCAGGAATGGTACAATGGGGTGTCTGGTGCAGCAAGGATCAAGGATGGCCATGGAAATCACTTTGAGGCAATTCAGCATGTGGGGAATAAGTTATGGGAGGTTTTGCAATTTGAAGAAAGTTTGGCCCCTTTGAGATTTCTTCATGGGAAAGTCATGGAATTTTGAAATTCTTTGGGGAATTCTGAGTTTTAGGCATTGCATAATGTTTGTATGATTCTTAGAAGTCAATTTGAAGTCACAAAATGGCTTGGCAAGAGGTTTTGCAAAAATCCCTCTTTGGCATGAAACATGAAATTATGTGATTTTTGCCAACTTTGGAAAGCCATATCTTGAGTTCCAAAATGCATTAGATCTTGTTCTTGTACTTTTAAAAAGGGAAAGATCCAATCTACAACTTTCATGACCAACAATTTTTCATTTGAAGCATTTTTGGTTGAGAAAGAGGAGGTTGAAAAACTTTCCCAAAATGGAAAGTTTACATTACAAGTCATTTCTATTTTTGGCAACTTTTGGTTTTGCTCACTTTTCTTCAAATTTATGAACTTCTAAGCACTTAAATGATAAAATAAAGACCATATAACTTCAATTTGATGAAAATCACACTTTGGGTCCATTGATGGGGGCCTCAGATGCCCTGATTTGGCTCTGACTTGCTCAAGAAGTTACCCAGTGATCAGATGACTTTCATAATGAATTCCTTCATCAAACTTGGTATGTATGATCCTTATAACATATTGAGACCAATAGAAACAAGAATGACCAAAAATAATTTGGAGTTATGGCCTCTGAAACCAAAACCCTAATTTTAGGTCATCTGTGCAGTTAAATCCTAGCTCTGCTTCCATGCTTTCTCAGTTCTTGTGATTCTTTGACTTCCTTGATCTTTGGGGGATATAATATGATGATTGAACATACATGGAAAATCTTGGAATGATTGAAGACCTTTGGAGTGGCTCAGAAGGATCCTGGATTGCTCAGATCATAAACCCTAGATGCAGATGGACTTGAACCAATGCAGTGAAGCAAAAATGCAACATGATATGATACGATTGAACTAATGCAAGTATGAAAGATCACAAGACATGGTGTGAACTTAGTGAGGGAAAATTTGGGGTGTTTACAGCGCTAACCAGACACGCTTGTCTGGTTGGCTTGTCTTTTCCAAATGAAGAGTATCTACTTACTGGACATGGATGGAGTGTTCTTCAAAGAAGTTTGGATTGAGGAAGCATGGAGGGAGCTCGAAGGAATGTTTTGGGGTGGCGCCATCCAAGTTAACAACTTTGTCAGGTCTGGATCTTTTCCCCGCTCAGGAAGTCCCCCCAGGAGAACCGTGAGAGGCCGGTGAAGAAGTGCCCGAACCCGTGACCACCTTGTCACTTAAACTTCTCTGCATCAATTTTTTGGGTGCCTGTTTCCTGTTAAAATTAGCCATCAACTTGTCCTGAGCATTCATCATCAAATCTGAAAGGGCACAAAACAAAATAGTCAAAGCAAGTAAATAATATATGGGCATAAGAAAATACAAGCATTAAATCTACCAAGGTACTCGCGGACATCCCTGTCCGTCCCACAAGCCAAGAGCTTGGACACTTCAATAAACCTAGGGGTCACCTTGGCACCCCCGTCTTTGTCCAGAATAACACAGCCAAGTTTATCCATGTGCACCTTCATCATTATCTTAGAAAAATAGCTCATCAGGATCTCATAGCTAGCCTGATCGCTGTCGTCCAGAGCAGAGCCGATCTCCAAAAATTTGTCAATTTCACGGGTAAAATGGTCTCGTGACCAAGAAAAAAGAAACTTCAGCAGCAGTCGGGGGACCTCCTTTCCATCCTCGTCCAGCAAAGCATTCCCCTGATCTTCAGCGTCCACCCCCCAAAATTTACAAGAGTTCAAAGCACGATCAGATATCGGTTCGACCAGATAATAGCGGTCTTTGAAGTCCCGAATCGACTCCGAGAACGCTTTGAATATCTTCATCTTTTGCTTCAGAGAAACCCATCAAAACATCCCATTCACGACCTTTTGTTGCAAGTGGAAGACATGAAAGAACAAGGGGAGCATCACCCCTATCTGTAGATAACCACATGTCTTCTCGAATGCCCGGATAAAGGAAAATGAATTCGGGTGTATTTGCGAGGGCGCAAGCTCCAGGTGAACAAACACACTCTGCTGGAAGTCCGTGAAAGGGAGCCTAAACTTCATGACTTAAAAGAGGATATCGTACAAGGGACACATGTCCGAGCCGAAGTCAGTGTAGATGCGGTCGTCAAAAGTTGGATACCTCACCATCCAGTCCGCTGGATTTCTGACCACGGGGGGAGGTCCCACCACGTCCTGAGCATACTGTGAGACTATGTTCAACGACTCGATAGCGGCTCATTCGCTGACAGGGATGTCTTATTCCACTTCCTCGTTTTTCTCCTCAAATTCACCCGAATTATCTTTGGCTGAAGTAGTCTCCTTAGAATCCGCGGAAGCTTCTGAACTTCTCCCCGAGGGCGAGCTTTGCTTAGTATCGACAGGGGAAGACGCGGACTCACTAGACAGCTACTCGATCTCCATGTTTATCTGGTTGTCGTTCGACATTGTAACACCTGAAAAGCAGTGAAAGCAAACGTGAATTTAATGACAAAATCAAATCCACCCTTCCACCGCTTATCAAGTGAAAGGGCGCGCTAGAGGGCGAGGACGCTGTCCTCGGACAATGCCCTTAAATCGTGAAGAATAACCACGATCAGGTAACTACCAGGGTAAACAGGTAAATGTCACCGCGAGGATATCGTGATAAGGGCACGATTTTATCCAGAACTCTGGTTGAAGTTCAACTGGAGAAGACGAACAGTGTCGTCGCGAGTGACGCGAACTAACCTTGAACACTGTCGTACTAACTACTCCATCGCCGGTCGCCACCCACATAGGCAGCAAAAACCGTGTCAGAACCCTAGATTTTCATCCAAATCAGCTCTATCAAACTAAAATGCTACCCTAACCGCATGCAACTACCTCATTTATTAAAAACCAGAAGCTAAATCTAGTTAAAAGGCAGATGGTTGTTGACGGTGGAAACGAGTGGTTGTTGACGGCGGAAACGAGTGGTTATTCACGGCGGAAACGAGTGGCTTGCTTGAGCGATCAAAGAATTTGGAAGCGAAAAGTGTGGAAATGAGGCCAGACGCTCTTTTTATAGACCCTTCCGACACGTACACGAGCACATGTGGTGTGCAAACCTATAAACGATGCACTCATTACCTAGGGACGATGAAGGCTAGCTATCATTACGCATTAAATGTGCACAATTTCCCAGACACACGCATGTCACTCCAGTCTCTCCAAAAGTTTGGGATCCTCGTCTACAACAGCCAGGATACAATGACCGATTCCATTAACGACCATGGTAACGAAACGCGCTGAGAATCTTCCCGTCATGACGATGGTGGGGTGTAATACCCATATACAAAAGGCATACATAAAGCATATTTTTCATATATAATATTAAAAATTTGGTACTAAAATACAAATAAGTTCTTAGCAACACATTGTATAAATATAGCCGCTACAACATAAGGTACTAAACAAGGCTATAAAATAGTACAAGATGTTCAACTACAAAAAGATCTAAGAACTAGATCCGAAGATCTCAAAAATCCATAGCGGAAGACTAAGCCAACAACTAGTAAGGATAATCAAGTTGCCTTATCCTTACCCTTAGCGGAACCTGAAGTACATGAAATAACAACATCAACATGGGGTGATATAAAACATCTCAGTGGATTCCCTATCTTAGAATTCTCTCGGCTCTAAGGGTTAATCTCAACGAAACTCGCATGTTTCACAAACCAATTCACACAAGGACCAAGATCATAGGGGAAACTAGGGTCCACACACGATTTCAAAATACCAATAGGGGAATGTCTACCTCAAGTCCTTACGGATGCTCTAGTGAAACACATAGTAACCACTTTGAGACTTATACAAGACCTTACGGAGGAATTGACATAACACGCACTTCAATCTTTACGGATGCTTCCCGTGGGACAAAAGGTAAACCACCTCAAGACTTACTCAAGATTGACACAAAACTAGCATAGTACTTGCCTCAAGTCCTCACGTATGCTTCACGTGGGACTAAGGACAACCCACCCCAAGGCTTACTCAAGACCTTACGGAGGACTTATAGTTTACTCATCTCAAATCAACGCCCATGCGTACATAACAGATACCTCAACTCCTTACGGATGCTCTAGTGAAACACATAGTAACCACATAGAGACTTATACAAGACCTTACGGAGGATCCTAAAAACAAAACATAAATCATAATTCAAACGAGTTTAAGGGGAACCTAGATACCTCACAAGTCGTACCTTTCTCTATTTCCATTAACTCACACTTTCCATTTTATCAAGTTTTGGTCATTTGAAAAAGTCGGCTCGAAAATAATGTTTCTTGATCTTAATAGATAGATTATGTCATTAGCTTCAAAACGATATGTGGAATGCTCAAAACGGATACCTGAATCATAAGTTACAAATTAAATACCAAAGTTGGAACCTACAAATCTCGTTGAGCGAGCTCCTTCTCGTTGAGCGAAAATCGCCCTGGAACTTTCGTAGAGCGATGTCTGCTCGCTGAGCGAGCTACACCAGTTTAGGAAGTTCCAGCCTTACGGGAAAACACCTCTCCCATACCCACTCTCTCCCAAACATCGACCACTGCGGAAAAACATAATCAAACATGTTCATAAACATCATATAAGCATTTTTGTTAGGTTTTAATCGAGTTTTAACCGTTAAACTTCTGATTTTTCTTAGATTTTCCAATTTTTCCCTAACCACAAAAATCTCTAAAACTCAACCAAAATCAAAGATACAAGTTTCTAACAAAGAACCTACCTCGAGAGGTGAAGATTGGCAGAAAGATTGAGTTGATTCGACAGACGGATGATCGAAAATGAGGGATTGAAGCTTTTGGGGTTTTCTATTTTCTTCTTCTCTTCTCCTCTCCTTTTCTTCTTTTCTTCTTTTCCTCTTTCTTACTAACTTCTTCTTTCTCTCATATTCTTTCTATATAAAAATACAAAGACTTATATTTTTACCAATGGGTCAAAAATTAGAGAGTATCCAAAAATGTCTCTTAATCCGATATTTTATAAAACCTTTGAGTCAGCTAATATCAATTAATAAAATAAAATCCCGTGAATTACTCTATTTAGTTCCGTTAAAATTTCTTAGAGTATTCTAGAATAATATTATTACCAATTAATATTGTTCAGAGCTTTAAATAAAATACGAGGTATTACATGAGGGAACCCTTAAGTTATCACTTCTCCGACCATAAGCAACGACTTGGAGGTCTCCTGTTATAGACTGGACCAATGACTAAGTATGGCCTAACCCTTTTTGGCCCATGAAATGACCCAATAACTCATGACCCGAGGGACCCATTTCCATAGTGGTTGTCTCTCCCTCCTCGTCCATGGCCTCTGCTCGGCTATGATAAGGACCGCCCAGAATCGACCAAGACAACCCTCGCTTGGGGATTCGTGCCCGACACAACGTCTCCCGAGCACAATGCTCGTCCCAGCTCCATTCCTGGCAGTTACCTATTTTTGGTGGCTCTCTATATAAACCCTCTCATTTGAAGGTGTCAGGAATTGAATATTCTCTACTCAAACAATTTACTCATACTTGCTAGCTCTTGTGGCCGTTCTGACTTTGGCATCAAAGTACCTTGCTGGTACAACCCCCTCATGTCTCCTTACCGCACGAGTAGACTCGAAGATCCACGTCAGCAGTCGTCGAAGTTCTGATCACCAAGTAAGATCAAATAGATAGACAATTAAACAAACATATATACAAATAAATAGATAGAAAAACAAATGGAATTTACATTTTTTTAAGTTTAAGGCCCTTTGTTTTGATTTTTTTAAAAATAATTTTTATAGTGTAACATAATTTTGTGGAAAAAGAAAATTTACAAAGAAACTTTTTATAAAAGCTTCAAATAAAAATTTGTTTTAAATAATTATTCTTAAAATGTTAATTTAGATATTTCATTATCTTATCGAGAGAAAAAAATTGGATATCAAAATTTTAAAAAATCACTTAATTTAGAAGCTATTTCAAATAGATTTTCATAAAAATCATTTTTGAAATACAATTTTTTTTCAAAAATTGTGATTTTGACTATATTTTGATCTTCAATAATGTATATTTATTTTGTACAATGTCAAAATTAGTTTTGAAATTTAGAAGAAATGAATATAGAAAAACTTGTAATATTTATAAAAACGGTTTTATAAAATCCTTTTTTGAAAATACAAAGAAAAATCTATTTTTTTTAAAACCAAAACAAATAGGTCCTAAATCAAATTAAATGTTGATCGAGATGAATAAACAGAAAGATATATATATATATATATATATATATATATATATATATATATATATATATATATATATATATATATATATATATATATATATATATATATATATATATATATATATGAAAGATGAATTTTTAAGTATATATTAAAACAATTAAAGTGTGTAATGACACTTAATAAAAACATGTTGGAAATTACAATTTTCCACATGTTATAAGTATTTAGTGTATATTTGTCATGATGCAAAAAGACTTAAAGGTTTAATTGAGTTGTACTACAATTATACAATTTTTATACTTATTTAATAGTGTAAATTGAGTCCCTCAAAGTCCACCTACTTAGAGTCTAATTTTTAATGTCATGTTTTATGTGGCCAGTTTGAGCATGAGTTGATTCTCATTTAAGTTTTAACTTGACAAGCTTCTTTAGCTACATGAAGTTGTTAAATTGACATTGAGTCAGTATCAACAAAGATTAGAATTAGAACTTTATTTACACAATTAACACCTTTTACTTTTGTAGTAAAAGATCTTTTGCCAAAGGAAGACAATTAAAAATTTAACAAGAAATAATCATTCATTTTCAGGTCATTCAATCTATCCAGAACTAAACCAAATTTAAATTATTGATTTAATATAAAAGTTTAAAATTCCGAACCATTTAAAACGGTTAAAAGACAATTTTCACAAACCGAATTATTTGTTAAAGAATATGAATGTTAGATTTTTTCGAATTTTTTTAATAAAAAGTTTAAATTTATTTTAATATTTTTTATTTTCAATTTCAATTTGATTCGGTTTCAATTTCATTAAATGATTCTGTTTGTTTCCACCTTATATTTTTAACAATCCTAAATATAGTAGATGGGATAGAATGTCACAAGCACATGTTAGTTGATACCATTTAATGGTGACACATTAATTTTGTTGCCTTAGATTTCGTCTAGAGGCCATTTCAGGCAGTAAAGTTCCAAGTTGTAAAGTGACTACAAATGATATACATGCCTTATTATTCATTTCTTTTCAATCCTCAAATAGGTGGATTTTTTCACTCTTCCAAATGAAATAAATGTCAATATGATTCAATAATACTTCATCTTTTTTTGGCCTGGCCCCCCTCTCCCTGTTTCCCCTAGAATATACCTAGATAATGTTATAGGGATAAGCAATGCCTACAAACAAAAATATGTATATCTTGTCCAAGTTAAAAGTTTGTCCAAGACTCGGTTAATTGTTCTTAATGCATTTTTTTTTACTTCAAACATACATGGGTAAAATGTAAGTAAAATAGGTATGTTGGTTGAGTAAAATAAAATGTACAAGTTCAAAGTAGAAATCATATTTGTCATGAACATGGTGTAGAAAGACCAAGTCAAGACTATTGCATATTACTCCCTATGTTTTGTGCTCTATTCTAGTACCTCATCCATATACCATTATCTCTATGGTCATGCTTCCTAGATTCAAGTGAAGTCGGTAATTCTTAGTTACTGAATAGTGAATGAGATTTTTGTGAATGCATAGTTTTAGATCTAGCTTTGTTTTGATTGATTTTAGTTTAGGTGTAATTTAAAATTGATGAAACTTTCGTCTCTCAATAATTCTCTCATGCATAAGTTTTAAAGTAAAGTTTTTAGACACTTGGATTGCATAAAAATTAGTATTTTCATGCTTCAAACATATGTAATTTAAATCATATTTGTGTTAGGAATTAATAGAAGAACTTTGAGAATTTCAAACCTTTTTTGAGTAATAAGATCCACTCAATAGATTGAATTTTTCTCTTGTTCTTCACTCTTCATTTGAGTTAATTAATTACCTCTTGATTGCAAGAAAAATTATGTGCAACAATTGTTCAGAAGAAAGAAAAAGATTGAAAAGGAGAGAAGATTATGGTTTAAGAGAATTGGAGAAGATGAAGAATTTTCTGCAGAGTTTCTCTCTGCCCACAAACTATGATAATTCTCTTATTCAGTTGCAACTGCAAATTCTGTGAATACGATGTGTGTTACAAGAATAGAGGTTACTCCCTCTATTTATAATTGAGCTAGCTTGCTCTCTAAGTTAAAATCCAAAAACTCAAAAGCCCAAAATACCTATTTTGTTCTAAGTCAACATACCACCTAATTCATTGGGTTTAAGTTATCTACATTCATCATACCTCTTAGTCTTCTAAACACTTCGACTTGCACTCCTTTCATCACGATGTTTGTAATCTGATTCTCAGTTCTACAGTGCTCTAGATTCATCTTCCCTTCTGCTACCTTCTCTCAAAGATAATGGAACATCATTTCGATGTGTTTGCTTCGTCCATGTACTATCGGATTCTTCACCAGATTGATAGTTGACAATTTTTTGATCTTCATGGTAATTGTTCAATGACATTTCGATATAATCTCTTCGATCAGGTTCACCATCCACTTTGCTTGACATGCACAGAGAGAAACAACTATGTACTTTGTTTCTCATGATGACAATGCCATTATTGGCTCCTTTCTCGGCCTCCAAGTAATTGATGCACTACCTAACATAAACACATATCGAGCTGTGGATTTTCGATCCTCAACCTCACTACACTAACTTGAGTCGGTGTATCCCACTAATTTGCATTATTTACCTTTATCTGCTACAGAAAATATAATTCCATAATCGAAAGTTCCTTTCAGATACCTTAGTATCCTCTTCGTTGCTGCTAGATGTGATACCTTTGAATTCTGCATGAATCTACTCATCATACCTACATTGTATGCTACGTCAGGCCTTGTGTGAAAAAGGTATCTTAAAGAACCAATGAGTTTTCTATACTGCATTGGATTGACATCATTTTCATTTGTGTCTTTCGACAACTACAATCTAGGCTTAATTGGACAAGTTGGGTTGCAATCTTGCATCTCAAATCTCTTGATTATTTCATCAACACATCTTCTTTGGTGTATCATCAAACATCTATAACTCTTTAAGAATTCGATGCCAAGGAAATATGAGCGATTTCTCAAGTCTAACAGTTCAAACTCATTACTAAGTGATGTTTGAAGTCTTCGATCTCCTTCTTGCAACTTTCTATTATCAACATCTCATCGACATAGAAAGCCATTTATCTTCTTATTCCAAGCTCTTGGAGCTTGCTTAAGTCCATACAGGGCTTTATGCAGCATGTACACCTTTCTTTCTCCGCCTTGTTTCACAAACCCAGTTGGTTGTGCAACATAAACTTCTTCATTTGAGGGGCCATTCAAGAATTCACATTTCACATCCATCTGACATGTTTGCCAGTTGTTCATGTTTGCTAGACCAACAACCAACCTGATTGTCTCGATCCTAGAAACATGTGCAAAAACTTCGTCGAAGTCGATTCCTTCCTTCTGAAAAAAACCTTTCGCCACAAGTTTTGTCTTGTGTCGAGTTACTTCTACTTTGGGATTCAACTTCACCTTGTATACCCATTTCACATCGATTGCATTCTTGCCTTGAGGCAATTCGACAAATGACTAGGTGTTGTTGACTTTGATAGGCTTCGACTCGTCATTCATTGCTTTCACCCACTTTGAATCCTTTAATGGCTCAATTGCATTGACTGGTTCAACATCTGCATAGAAAGCATAGTCTACTAACCCACCTTTATCATTAACCACATCATTTGATATAATCACACACCCTTGCAATCTTGGAGGCATGTGTTTTGTTCTTTAAGGTATGCTTGGGCCTGCTTGACCTCTGACTTCTTCTTATCGAACATCTCTTTCGACTTTACTAGCTAGTTCTTCACATAAGATTCTAACTAAATCTTTCTTGACATTTTCTATCCAATATCATTCTTTAAGCTCATTTATGATCACTTCCCTGCTTATCACAACTTACTTGTTCACTGGGTCGAACAACTTGTATCCTTTAGTTGAATGATATCCTATCTGAATCATTTGACTCGACTTGTAATCAAGTTTTATTCTCAACTGATCTGGAACATGTCTATGTACTATAGATCCAAATACTTCCAGATGACTCAATCTATGCTTTACACTAGACCAACATTCTTTTGGCGTGATTCCTTATAGCTTCTTCGTCGGACATGTGTTCAAAATATATGTTGCAATCAACACAACTTCTGCCCATAATTCCTTGGATATATGCTTGCCTTTTAACATATTTGTCATCATGTTCATGATGGTTCTATTCTTCCTTTCTACAGCTCCATTCTGATATAGAGTGTAGAGTAACACCACCTCATGCATAATCCCTTCTTTCTCACATAATTTTTCAAAGTATTTTGACACATATTCTCCACCACTGCCAATCCTCAGAATCTTTAGCTTTCGACCATATATTTAAATTGGTAAATACCTCGATCACTTCACTTTTCTTCTTGATCAGGTAAGTCCATAATTTTCGACTGAAATCATCTATGAACGTGACAAAGTATCTGTTACCTACAATCGAATCCACCTGGATATGACCCCACACATAAGAGTATATGACTTCAAAAATTGCCTTCGACCTGTTTGTTGCATCCTTTCTGAAGCTATTCTTATGTTGCTTCGCCTGCACACATTCTTCACATACTTCATTTGGAATGTTGATTTCTGATAATCCTGAAACCATATTTCTTCTCTTCAAATCTCTGATGTCTTTGAAATTGAGATGGCCAAGTATATAACGCCATATCCATTCATCTCTATTGGCTGTAGTTGCAAGGCATTTATGCTCTATCATATTAAGTTCAATATTGAAGGTTCTATTCTTAGACATTGGAGCCTTCAAGATCAACCTACCACTTGCGTCGAGAACTCATGTCATCTTATCTTCAATCAACACCTTATAGTTCTTTTCAACTAACTGCTCTATACTTTAGAAAATTACTCTTCATGTCTGGTATGTACAATACATTGGAAATTACTGACCTCTTTCCATCTTTCCCCCATAATTATAACATCACCAATACCTTCAGCTACTAGAGTATTGTCATTTGAAAATTTCAACATGTTTTCATTGAGGGCTTTATGTTGACAAACCAATCTTTCCTTCTAGACATGTCTGACGAACATCTTGAATCCAAGTAGCATTAGTCATGAAATTTTTCTTCATCTCTCATTGTGACTGTAACACCCCAAAACTTGCCCTCTTATTTATTACTTACATCAAGTATCTTGTGTTCCATTGCGTTGCAAATTAGGTCATAACTCATCATACATGCATCATAAGTTCTCCAAAAGCATTGGATCATCATCCACTTGAAGAAGAGCTTATCCAATCCATGAAACAACACTCCATAACAAAGACCCTTCACCAAGTACATCTTGACCTCAAATGATTGAGAAACGATAAGAGAATGAAAGAGGATCATCATCTCCTTAATAAAGGTCCAAATTAAGGTTTTGTGAACATAAGGAGCAAAGATCTTCATAAGCAAATAAAGGTCCAAATTAGGGTTTTGTGAACATAAGGAGAAAAGATCTTCATAAGCAAGGAAGTTTCTATCTCAATATAATCTTGGCACATGTGATACCTTGGGTTCAAAGATCCTCAATCATCTCCCAAGAAATTAGGGTTTTGACCTCTGGTCAACCCTCCTCATTCAAGTGGTTAAAATTAGGGTTTTGCCCAATATCAGTTTATTTCTGATTTTTGGGCCATAACTTAGTCTCATGGTGTTTCATATGTTATCAAGTGTCCAATGATGCAAGATTAGTCATTGGTTGTGATCAAAAGGTTTTCAATTGATCAATGCTTCAAAAATCAACTATTTGAGAAAAAGTCAACCAAAAGTCAAACTTCTGATTTTTTGAGGTCACAATGACTAATGACATCCCCAATGTGCTTATATGATGAAATTTGATCATGAAATATCCAAATAATCAAGTATGAAGACTTGTTTTGAAAGTTTCTAAAACAGGAACATGACTTATAATGTAAATTTTCCATTTTGGGAAAATTTTTCATGGTATTTCTTCCAACTTTGAAGCCGAATTCAAGCAAAATGCAGATTCCAAGTGATCAATCTTCAAACATGAAAGTTGTAAAACTTTATCTCACCTTTCAAAATATATCAGTCCTTAGTCCATTGGATTTGTGAATCAAAAGATATGGTGAATCAAAATTCATGTCACAAAGTTGCCATTTTCATTACTTGGAAAATTTTCTAAGTTACATAATATGCAAGTTTGTGTACATTATCTTCATTTTTCTCACACCTCTTGACTTCATATGATTAAATTCCAAACATGAACATTATTCTATCCATTTTTCTCTTTCTAAAATGCCCAAAGTCATATTCATACCATGTGTTATCACAAAATTATCAGCTTCCAAATCATAAACATTCTTCTTTCCAAAAGGCCAAACATGAACATTCTTCTATACATTCTTCTATCCATGAAGTCATCACTTTATTCAAAATCATAAACCATGTCAAACTACCATAAATTCATAATTTCTAGCCACAAATCATGCCCACACACATAGCATACCCTCATATGTCACTTACTTCAAATATCCAAGCATAACAGCACATTTCCATAAGCCATGCAACACATTTTCTCCATATTGCCAAATTCAGAATTCATCACAACCATTGATTATAAACATTTCCATCCAGCTTAAATCACTTGCCACACAGTATTGGAAGTCCATGGAATCACCCATGCATCACCATGCACGCATACACACTTTATTTTTTCATAATTTCTCATTTAACACTCTCAATTCTCTCTCATTTTTCTCTCATTTTCAAAACCTCACACAAAGCTTCATCTTTCAAAATTCTTCAAGTTTTGTGTTGAAACTTGTTGAAATTGAAGCTAAACTTCCATCCTTTCATTGATTTCTTGGATTATTGAAGGATTTACTATTGTTTTGGGGTTGAGTTCACATCTTGAAAGTGGTTCTTGGAAGGGTTTTTCAAGGCTTTCACCAAATCGAATTTATTTTGCGCGATATTGCGAGAAGAGCATTGGATCTCTGAGTTTCTCGTCAATTGAGTGTTGATTACTCTTTGCAACAATTGCCAAAGCAAATCTCAACTTTTTAGGTTGGTGAAATCCATAATCACTTTTGTTTTAAGTTATTTTTCATTTTCTCGACACTTATGTTCATTGCATTTTGATGATCTTTGATGCATAGGTTAGTTAGACTAATAGGACTTAGATCTTGGTGATTAATGCATTCTTGTGGTGTTTAATTACTTATATTTGATGTTATTTTCGTGCATAATTAATTGCCCAAGCATGTGGTGGATTGGAGTGCATAAGCTGAAGCATAAGTGCTTTTAAAACTGTTTTTTTGTAGTCTGGTGCAGAGTAACCGGTTACTCTATTTGAGTAACGGGTTACTCAGTGTTATTTTGTGCAGATTTTGGAATTTTGGGCAGAGTAACCAGTTACTCTATTTGAGTAACCGGTTAGAGTAACCAGTGACTACTGCTGCTAAGTGAAAAATTCTTGCTTTTTCTTGCATTTTTCCATCCTTTCCATCTATAATCATCATGGATCATTAGGATATGATTTTAGGGAATTTTTTGAGTTGTTTTGGTGCAGGTTCATGTATGTTTGACTACTCTCGACACGCGTTGTTGCTTGCTCCTGACATTTGGCATATTTGCATATTTTCGCTTATGGTGTATTGTGAGTGTTGTTCCCATGATCGAACCTAATGTTGGCATGATAATAATTGATTAAAGCACTATTTCATGTCGTTTTCATGTTCGATACACTTTTGGAAACTCATGTGACTAATTGAATATGTTGTATATTGTAACACCCCACTTTTCCCAAATAGTAAAATAACAGTTTAATACGTAAATCAGAGTTCACAAAATGGAATGCCACATTTCAACTTAAATAATCAACATGAAATTCTTCATTAAAAACAGCGAAAAATATATGATTCATTATAATTTATGATCAAAACAACATCAAGTACCTCCAAAGAAATACGACTCCATGCACTCTCAAGTACCTGGATTATTTGTACTTCCAAAGAAGCACAAACACAACAACAAACAACAAAGGGTGAGAAACAAATTCAAATATAAACGGTGCATATAACATCTTTAAGGGTAGTTTCTCACTCACAACAACATATACAACAATCACACTAGTAGTTATGCAACAACGAATACAACAATAGATATGCAGTGTGACACAACACGACACAATACTTGTGGTACCAGTTTTTGTTCATTCAATCGAACACGGATAAATCACATACACCCATCCGACAATGATTATCCTACCATTCTCCATAACGGAGTGCGGATGATCGTATTCACCCATACAATCATCCCAACAATAATACTAACATGTATGCATGACTATGAAAATTGATACAACATGTATAATCACCATGTTATACATCTACACGATCCATCCGATCAATACACAACAATAATTCCACACAAATCACCAATAATAACCTCACGCAACTTAACCGATTAATCAATTAGTTAAATCCACTTAAGTTCTATCATTATTCCATTCCTCGAGGTTAATTATCAAGTAATCATGTTATAAGGTCCACCTCAATGCCTCAAATCGAAAATATCGACAATGGATGCAAAATCGGGAAAGAAATCGCAAAACGACGGATTTTTCCCTAAGGCTTTGTTCATACACGTAACATTCCATCCCTTACGCGTAACACCTCATGCCCAACTTTCCCATACGTGTAAATTCTTCCAATACGCATAACATACCTTTTCTCACTCATCCTTATGTGTAATGGCCTATGCCCTTACGCGTAACACCTGCGTAAAAGCCTCCATTACGCGTAACTCAGATCTATTATGCAAAATCCTGTTCTTCATACCAGTCCAGTTTCTTGGTATGGGTTCATCAATTTTCACTTTGATTCAAGCCTAAATGGGTTTCTACATCAGTTTTACTCTCTTAAATTCCATCATTCTTTCATCTACATTACTATATTTTGTTTTTGTTATCGTACTAGATCTAAACTCGTATCTGTTCTACTGCAACAACAACAATCCGCATAAACTGTGCATATACCAGAATAACAACAACAACATCTCACCAGAAATTCATCAATATCAGACAATCATATTTTACAATTTGCAACAACAATCATATATTCATCATAGATTTATCCAAAAAAACAGAAAATCCTATGAGGGAAGGAAACCCTCACTACCCATCATGTTAAATCACCTAATTTAGAATCCTTCCCCCCCTTACCTCGAATTCAGACGAATTTCCTGCGAATTTCCTTAAAGATTGGTCCCTAGATGTTTTTCCTCATTCCTAGACTCCTTGGTTCTTTCACAAACTTATATGACTAATCTTTTCTTAATTGTTTTATTAATCTAATGTATTCCCAAAACCCTCACCACAAGATTTACTAAATTTCCCTTTATTTTTATTAATTCAATAAACAATAATAGTCTTAATATTACTAATATTATTTTCATAATAATAATAATAATAATAATAATAGAAACAATAATTAAATAGTCTTATTATTATTCGCACACCCACTATTACTAAACACACCACAATCCTACCCGTCCCACTAGGACACAACACCGAAACAACAAGACATACGCCTTAAACAATGCCAACACAACACCAAAAATACCCGGAGATTAAATATTAAAAATAGGGTGTTACAACTCTCCCCCACTTCAAAATCGGATATGGTCCAATGAACTTAGGATCCAACTTCTTTGATTTCAACGCACGTCTAACACCTGTCATCAGATTAACCCTAAAAATACATGATCACCTTCAGCAAATTCCAATTCTTTTCTCCGATTATCGTGATAGCTCTTTTGTATACTCTGAGACGCTTTCATATTTTCTTGGATCATCTGAATCTCCTCAATAGTCTGTTGTACAATTTAAGGTTCAAGTACCACATTTTCACCAGTTTAATACTAGCACAAAGGCGTTCTACACCTCCTACCATACAAAGCTTCGAACGGTGCCATTCCGATACTAGAATGGTAACTATTACTGTAAGTGAACTAGATCAATGGAAAATGAGTATCCCACGCACCACCTTGTTCCAATACACAAGTCCTTAACACGTCTTCTAAAGTTTGAATAGTTCTCTCTGACTGACCGTCCGTCTACGGATGGTAAGCCGAACTCAATTTCAACTTTAAACCCAAAGCCTCTTGTAAACTTTTCCAAATTCAAAAGTGAACCTCGGATCTGTATCCGATACTATACTCAAAGGAACACCGTGCAATTTCACAATTATCATGATATAAATTTCTGCCAACTTCGTCAACGGAAAACGCATATTAATAGGAATAAAATGTGTAGATTTTGTAAGTCTATCCACAACCACCCAAATAGCATCAAATCCCCTTTCCGTATTCGACAAACTAGTAACAAAGTCTATATCAATACTATCCCACTTCCATTCTGGGATTTCCAATGGTTGCATCATTCCCGAAGGCTTCTGATTTTCCATTTTCGATTTCTGACACACCAAACAAGCATACACAAATTGTGCGATATCCCTCTTTATACCAAACCACCAAAACAATTTCTTTAAATCTTGATACATCTTCGTAACTCTTGGATGAATACTCAAGCTACTACAATGACTTTCTTCTAAAATTTCCTTTTTCAACTCAGCATTGTCCGACACACAAATTCTGCCCCGGAACCTCAATACACTAGAATTATCTACCTAGAAATTGTAACACCCTTCTACCCCAAAACATAATATTTACATAATATCAGAGTAATCATCAAAAAGGGTATCACATATCATCAAAAATCAACACAACAGTGTCCTGTTCCGTAACACGGGTTAATCAACATCAAGAATTTCATAAATCATTTCACAGCGAAATTTAAACTTCATAATTCAAACTTCATAAACATAATTTTCACCATCCTGAATTTAACATCATATAAATAGGAAAACATTTATCCAATAATAACATAACTGAAACAATTAACAAAATAAAACCCATCCCAGTGTTACATGACACAGAGCAGGACACATAAACCAGAACCACTCCTAAGCAACACTAAAGCACGCTCTGAGACTCATTAATTACTCCTATTGCACTGCAGGACTATTCTTCGACATCTGCAAGTTACCCACGAAAGAGGCAACATTTCCAAGCAGGCAGGGTGAGTAATCATAATATATCATAAACGTACAAGAATATAGAATCATAAATAAATTAGTACACATATCATGACATCGTCAACTTCAAAATTCAGCAACGACCACAACACTATCATGAAATCAATCAACACCAACACAGTCATGAAATTCATCCAGAATATGCAATTCTAACATCCTGATATGCAATATGCATGTGGTACCAATTTCATCGTGAGATGGATACATGACCATCAACCCTCCACAAAGGAGCACATCGTAAATAATCGAGACACTTCAATCCACACAATGGTATTGAAGCAAATAAATAGGCCGAAGCCTCATCGTGAATGTTATGAAATGCAATGATGCGCTACATCGAAAAATTCATCAAAACAATTCACATCATTCATTTCAATCAGCAGAACAACCATCAAATAATCATACATATCATCATGACATTACACCCTGAACACTGGTTCTCTAACCACTCTGACACATCAAAGATTAACCCGTACCCAATAATTTATAAGGGAATTATAAGGTTATTTCACAAATTCATTTATCAAAAACTATTGCATTTTTCTCGTTTCTATTCATCAAAATAAAGTTCAGTTTGTTCTCTTTCCGACGCTTTAAACGGAATGCGAATCGGACTTACGGTTTGAAAGATATGAATTTTTAAAGAAATAAAATTTACTATCCCAACAGTGTTAACCGGTTAACCAAAGCGTTAACCGGTTAACGCCTGCGTAATTTCAGAAAAATATTCAAAGTTTTCAATGGTTAACCGGTTAACCAAAGCGTTAACCGGTTAACGCCTGTTTTCCAGCAGTCCTCTGCTACACAATTGCATACTGTTCCAATTCCAAAAATCCCCAAACCCCATTACGGGTTTCACATCATGACACTCAAAAACCATTCAAAAACATCAATTAAACCTCAACAACATCCAGACAACAATTATACAAACAAATATACAATTATAACTCATTCTAAACACTCTAATTCATCAAGATTTCTCATAAAACTCAACCAAACAAAAACCCCAAAAACCCCTAAAACTCATACCATCCTAATCCATTCATATTCCAATTCCTATACAATTATCATAGATTATAAAAACTCCCCATACCTTAGAGAATTTTCGTCGCTTTACACTCTTCTCTGGGGTTCTCCACAGCCTCCTGACTCTGAGCTTCTCCTTTCTTCAGAGTACTTCTCCAAACACAATAGAAAACAAAAATGAGAAAACTGATCGTATTCTCTTATTTGAATATATTATCCCAGTTTAGCCTTTTCCCACCTTACCCTCATAATTTCACAAAAGGACCACCTTACCATTTCTTTAAAATATTTTTAATAATAATAATAAAATAGCATAATAAAACACTATTTATCCTTATTATATATAAATATTCATTTTTTTCAAAATTCTCAAAATAACTCAAACTCTCCAACTTTTCTAAATTAATTAAATAAATGATTAAATAATTAAATTTAGATTTTTGGGGCGTTACAACTCTCCCCTACTTAAAGAATTTTCGTCCTCGAAAATTACCTGAAGTAAATAGAGTCGGATACGACTCCCTCATCTGATCTTCGCGCTCCCAAGTCCATCTTTCTCCAGCTGGTCCTCCCCACAATACCTTCACTAAAGCAATTTCCTTGCCTCGAAGTCGCTTCAATTCCCTACCATCAATCCTTACTGGTACAACTTCAAGCGTCAGATTATCTCTCACCTGAACATCATTTATCTAAATTACATTCGACGGGTCCGGAATGTACTTCCTCAACTGTGATACATGGAATACATCATGTAAATTCGCAAGAGAGGGAGGTAAAGCCACCTGATAGGCCACTTCCCCTATCCTCTGCATAATATGATACGGACCGAAGAAACGTGGAGTGAGCTTTCTAGACTTCAAAGCTCTTCCCACACCAGTCATAGGAGTAACTCTTAAGAACACGTGATCTCCCTCTTGGAACTCAAGTGCTTTCCTTCTCTTATCGTGATAACTCTTTTGACGACTCTGCGACATTTTCATCCTTTCCTGAATCATTTTTATCTTTTCAGATGTTTCTTGGACAATCTCTGGCCCAAGCACCAAATTCTCTCCTGACTCATACCAACATAATGGAGTATGACTACGTCTACCATACAACGCCTCATATGGAGCCATCCCGATACTAGCATGAAAACTGTTATTGTACGTAAAATCGACCAACGACAAATGACTATCCCAAGACCCTCCTTGATCTAATACACAAGCTCTCAGCAAATCTTCTAAAGATTGGATTGTTCTTTCCGTCTGACCATCCGTTTGAGGGTGATAAGCAGAACTCATCCTCAACTTAGTACCCAAGGCATCCTGCAAACTCTTCCAAAACCTCGACGTAAACCGCGGATCTCTGTCCGATACAATACTTGAAGGAACACCATGCAACTTCACAATTTCCTCAATATAAATCTCAGCTAACCTTTGCATGGAATGGTTAATCCTCATCGACAAGAAATGTGCCGACTTAGTTAACCGGTCAATAATTACCCAAATCGAATCATTACCTCTAGCAGTCTTAGGTAACCCAGTCACGAAATCCATGGAAATACTATCCCATTTCCATTCAGGAACATTCAATAGTTGCATCATACCTGAAGGTCTCTTATGTTCTATCTTTGACTTCTGACATGTCAAACAAGCATATACAAATTCAACAATGTCTCTTTTCATACCCGGCCACCAAAATAACCTGCGTAAATCCTGATACATCTTCGTAGCACCAGGATGAATACTCAGTCGACTCTTGTGCCCCTCTTCTAAAATACTCTTTTTAATTCCTGCAATATCCGGAACACATACTCTATCTCGGAATCTTAAAACTCCATCATCATCAACTCGAAAGTCACCTGCATTACCTTGATCAACCAGCATCAATTGATCAACTAATTTCAAGTCAGATTTCTGACCTTTACAATTCTCTTCCAAAATATCACTGGTCAGCTTTAACATTCCCAAATTCACACTATCATCAGTAGTTTCACACAACAAGCTCATGTCTCTGAATTGTTCGATCATTTCTAATTCTTTCACCATAAGCATTGAAATATGTAACGGCTTCCTAATCAAAGCATCAGCCACAACATTTGCCTTACCCGGATGGTAATTCAAATCAAAATCAAAATCTTTCAATAATTCAAGCCACCGCCTCTGTCTCATATTTAACTCTTTCTGATCAAACAAGTATCTTAAACTTTTGTGATCATTGAATACTTCAAATTTCGAACCAAACAAGTAGTGCCTCCAAATCTTAAGCACAAACACCACAACTGCTAACTCTAAGTCGTGAGTAGGATAGTTCCTCTCATGAACTCTTAACTGTCTAGAAGCATAAGCAACCACCTTATTATCCTACATCAAAACTCCACCAAGACCCATCTTGGAAGCATCACAATAAACTACAAAGGAGTCATCTGGATTCGGTAAGACCAACATTGGCGCGGTCGTTAATATTTTCTTCAATTCTATGAAACTCTCTTCACAACCAACATCCCACACATACGCTTGACCCTTCCTAGTCAATTCCGTCAACGGTAAAGCTATCTTAGAAAAACCTTCAATGAACTTACGATAGTAACCAGCCAACCCAAGAAAACTACGAATTTCTGTAGCTGACTTCGGAGTCTCCCACTGCAATACCGCATCAATCTTTGAAGGATCCACCGAAATTCCACCACTTGAAATTAGATGGCCGAGGAAACTCACTTCCCTTAGCCAAAATTCACACTTAGATAATTTAGCAAACAATTTCTCTCAACACTTGTAACACAACTCTCAAATGCTCGGCATGTTCCTCTTCTGATTTAGAATATACCAAGATATCATCTATGAAAACCACCACGAACTTATCCAGATACTCATGAAAGATTCTATTCATATATTCCATAAACACACCAGGCGCATTAGAAACCCAAAACGGCATCACCGTATACTCATAATGCCCATATCTCGTCCTGAAAGCTGTCTTCGAAATATCATCAGCTTTAACTCGAATCTGATGATAACCAGACCTCAGATCAATTTTACTAAAGACACAAGCACCTACTAGCTGATCCATCAAATCATCGATCCTCGGAAGTGGGTACTTATTCTTGATAGTCACTTTATTCAACTGTCGGTAATCGACACACAATCTCATACTACCATCCTTCTTCTTAACGAGCAACACCGGAGCACCCCAAGGAGTAACACTGGGTCTAATGAACCTCTTCTCTAACAATTCTTCTAATTGTTTCTTCAACTCATTCAACTCTAAAGCCGACATTCTATAAGGAGCCATCGAGACAGGACTCGTACCCGGTACCAAGTCCACAGAAAAATCAATCTCACGTTCCGGTGGTAAATCACTTATATCACCAGGAAACACATCTTGAAATTCACAAACCACAGGCAACTCTGCACTGACAGTCTTATCATCAACTTGCAATGAGGTAGACACTGCAAACATCAAAGCTTCATCTAAAACAAGTTCATCCACTTGCTTAGCAGATAAAAACACCAACTCACCATTCCCGCTCAAATCAGGGAACTGCACCGTCTTATTATAACAGTTAATATGAACATAATTGAATTCCAACCAGTTCATACCAAGGATAACATCGATTTGGTGTAATGGTAGGCACACCAAATCCATCACAAAATTCTTCTCGAAAATTGTCAAAGGACATTTCAAACAGACAAGCATGGTAGTCACAGAACCATTAGCAGGAGTCTCTATTATCATATTACCGTTCATATTAGACAACTTTAAACCCAATCTATTAGCACACTCAAGAGAAATAAATGAATGTGTAGCTCCAGTGTCAATAATAGCAATCAACTCAATATTATTAATAAAACAGGTACCTCTGATCAAGTTGTCCTTCTTTGGAGCTTCTGAACCAGCTAATGCAAACACTATTCCAGCATTCTGAGCAGTAGCAGCATTCTTCTTTGGTTTCTGGCATTGGGCGCTGATATGCCCCTGTTCACCACAATTGTAACAGGTTGGGCCCTCATTAGGACAATCACTCATCTTATGCCCAAGCTTGCCACAACGGTAACATTTCATAACTCTGGTGGTACACACATCGGCCTTATGACCTGCCTCTCCACACTTGTAACACTTAACAGGTACATTGGCATCTCCCCTAATTTGCTTCTTCTCATCAGATGCCTTCTGCTTCCCTCTATCACCAATAGTTACATAAGGTTTCCCTCTATACTGACTCTTTCCTTTCTTCTCGCTCAGCTGTTTATAGTGAGATGACCGAGCTCGGCTGTCTTCATCATAAATACGGCTCTTATCCACCAACTCTGCATACTTGCGAATTTGTTAGCATCCAATTCCCTGCTTAATTTCAGGTCTCAGCCCATTCTCAAACTTAAGGCACTTGGAAAGTTCAGCATCTGCCCTGTTGTAGTGAGGACAAAACTTTACCAGCCTTTCAAATTTGAAAGCATACTCTGCCACTGACATGTTTCCTTGCTTCAGCTCAAGGAATTCTATCTCCAACATACCACGAGCATCTTCCGGAAAATACTTCTTAAGGAACTCCGCCTTAAATACAGTCCAAGTCACCACAACAACTTCATCCTCGAGACGCTGACGAGTATTATCCCACCAGTCTTCAGCTTCCTCAGACAACATATGAGTTCCGAATTGAACTTTATGCGCGTCAGCACACGCCATCACTCTGAAAATCTTCTCAATTGTCTTGAGCCACTTCTGTGCGCTCACCGGGTCATGAGTTCCTTCAAACACAGGTGGATTATTCCTCTGGAATTTCTCCAATGCACGAAACTCATCATGCACATTGTTTCAAGCAGCAGTCTGAGCAAGAGCTGCAATAGCATCAGCGAGAGTACGCGAGTTGTTTCCAGCCATTCTGCACAACACTTACCACATCAGAAAAGAATAATCGTTAAATAAATAACGACTTGACAACTGACTGACAATAACAAGACTTGGCCGGACGGACCGACCTGCTCTGATACCACTAATGTAACACCCTTCTATCCCAAAACATAATATTTACATAATATCAGAATAATCATCAAAAAGGGTATCATATATCATCAAAAATCAACACAACAGTGTCCTGTCCCGTAACACAGGTTAATCAACATCAAGAATTTCATAAATCATTTCACAGCGGAATTTAAACTTCATAATTCAAACTTCATAAACATAATTTTCACCATCCTAAATTTAACATCATATAAATAGGAAAACATTTATCCAATAATAACATAACTGAAACAATTAACAGAATAAAACCCATCCCATTGTTACATGACACAGAGCAGGAGACATAAACCAGAACCACTCCTAAGGAACACTAAAGCACGCTCCGAGACTCATGAATTACTCCTATTGCACTGTAGGACTATTCTTCGACATCTGCAAGTTACCCACGAAAGAGGCAACATTTCCAAGCAGGCAGGGTGAGTAATCATAATATATCATAAACGTACAAGAATATAGAATCATAAATAAATTAGTACACATATCATGACATCGTCAACTTCAAAATTCAGCAACGACCACAACACTATCATGAAATCAATCAACACCAACACAGTCATGAAATTCATCCAGAATATGCAATTCTAACATCCTGATATGCAATATGCATGTGGTACCAATTTCATCGTGAGATGGCTACATGACCATCAACCCTCCACAAAGGAGCACATCGTAAATCATCGAGACACTTCAATCCACACAATGGGATTGAAGCAAATAAATAGGCCAAAGCCTCATCGTGAATGTTATGAAACACAATGATGCGCTACATCGAAAAATTCATCAAAACAATTCGCATCATTCATTTCAATCAGCAGAACAACCATCAAATAATCATACATATCATCATGACATTACACCCTAAACACTGGTTCTCTAACCACTCTGACACATAAAAGATTAACCCGTACCCGATAATTTATAAGGGAATTATAAGGTTATTTCACAAATTCATTTATCAAAAACTATTGCATTTTTCTCGTTTCTATTCATCAAAATAAAGTTCATTTTGTTCTCTTTCCGACGCTTCAAACGGAATGCGAATCGGACTTACGGTTTGAAAGATATGAATTTTTAAAGAAATAAAATTTACTATCCCAACAGTGTTAACCGGTTAAACAAAGTGTTAACCGGTTAACGCCTGTTTTCTAGCAGTCCTCTGCTACACAATTGCAGACTGTTCCAATTCCAAAAATCCCCAAACCCCATTACGGGTTTCACATCATGACACTCAAAAACCATTCAAAAACATCAATTAAACCTCAACAACATCCAGACAACAATTATACAAACAAATATACAATTATAACTCATTCTAAACACTCAAATTCATCACGATTTCTCATAAAACTCAACCTAACTCAAACCCCAAAAACCCCTAAAACTCATACCATCCTAATCCATTCATATTCCAATTCCTATACAATTATCATAGATTATAAAAACTCCCCATACCTTAGAGAATTTTCGTCACTTTACACTCTTCTCTGGGGTTCTCCACAGCCTCCTGACTCTGAGCTTCTCCTTTCTTCAGAGTACTTCTCCAAACACGATAGAAAACAAAAATGAGAAAACTGATCGTATTCTCTTCTTTGGATATATTATCCCAGTTTAGCTTTTTCCCACCTTACCCTCATAATTTCACAAAAGGACCACCTTACCCTTTCTTTAAAATATTTTTAATAATAATAATAATAAAATAGCATAATAAAACACTATTTGTCCTTATTATATATAAATATTCATTTTCTTCAAAATTCTCAAAATAACTCAAACTCTCCAACTTTTCTAAATTAATTAAATAAATGATTAAATAATTAAATTTATATTTTCGGGGCGTTACAGAAATCACTTTCAGGATCATTGCCTCCTGTAGGCATCATGTAACGCCCATATAATATATATCTAGAATAATATCATACAAAGTTAATTTTTAGTACTGACACCATCATAAATACCTACTAGTATAATTCACATTCTTGTCCAATACTAAAAACAATACAAACTATGGCACAAGACATTAAAATCATACTAAAATAAAAGCTAAGAATAATACAATATCCATTATTGTACAAAGATAAAGAAATACACAGCAGAAGACTAAGACTACGCTTCACTTGAAACATCCCGAACATAGCTCCACTTGTAAATCAAACCTGCAAAAGAAACCTGAAAAGAAACAACAATAGTGGGGTGAGATAACAACATCTCAGTGGGTTCCCTATCTTAGAGTGTTCTCGGCTCTAAGGGTTCTATTAAACCTAACTCAAGTCTTAACATTACCTCTCAAAAGGATTTGGTACGATATGGAACAAAAGGTCCATACAAAACTCACGCCACTAAATGAGTGAAACATCTACCTCAAGCCTTTACAGATGCTTCTCGTGGGACTAAAGATAACCCACCTCAAGACTTACTCAAGACCTTACGGAGGGCTCAATATCACACTCACTCATGTCTTTACGGATGCTTCCCATGGGACTCAGAATAACCCACCTCAAGACTTCACGCGTAACCCAGTGTAGTACTCACCTCAAGCCTTTACAGATGCTTCTGGTGGGACTCAGAATAACCCACCTCAAGACTTACTCAAGACTTTATGGAGGATATAGTAACATACACACCTTAAGTCTTTACAGATGCTTCTCGTGGGACTCAAGAATAACACACCTCAAGGCTTACTCAAGACTTTACGGAGGTCCCAATGTAATACATGCGTCAAGTTTTTACGGATGCTTCTCGCGGGACTCAGAATAACCCACCTCAAGGCTTACTCAAGACTTTACGGAGGACCTATCGTATTACACCAATCAACCACTATCCCCGTCTCACGAAGCGGTACATCAAGCCTTTACGGATGCTTCTCGTGGGACTAAGGATAACCCAACTCAAGACTTACTCAAGACCTTACAGAGGACCTTGTGTCATACACATCTCTAGTCCTTACAGATGCTTCTCGTGGGACTAAAGATAACCCACCTCAAGACTTACACAAGACTATTCCGGAGGCCTAGTGTATAACACGCTAACTATTCGCAACAACCTAGGTAAAACTAGGCATCTCACAACTCATACCATCTAACAACTTCTAGTCACAATACTAGGCCACACTATTGGTTTATGGTAAGGTTTCCTCACTCTTCTCCATTCTTGATGCTTTTAAATTCTAAGGTTCTCGAACATAAAATTCTAATATTTTAGTTTAATTATCACCATTAAACAATTCTCACAATAATCTCATGTCTCTACTCTCAATTAGTCCTCATGATTTAATATATATTCCACAATTCGATTAGTACCACAATTAATCAATTCACTCGTTAATTCATACCATAATTAATTAAATCTCATAAACTAATTAATCTCACAAATTAATTAATTTCACTTCTAACTCAATATTTTATCTCACCATTGGATAGTACATTGTCTTAGATTTCCAACGATATAACGTTTGCCTCAATCGGACACCCGAGTAAAAAGTTATGAATTTTCTAAGAATTAACATTTTTCTCCAAAACCTACAGCATTAACCGGTTAACGGATTGGTTAACCGGTTAACCGACAGTCAGCAGGCCTAAAACCTGCGTTTTTCACATCTAAAACCTCTCCAAACTCACCACAAACATTAGGGGTCATCCAAGCAAACTTAGTAGGTTCAAACTACACCTAACATGATCATTCACAAGCATTTAATCGACACTTTAACCGTTCAAAATCTTGATTATACGAATTCTAGCATTTTGCCCTAAATATCAAGAACACTAAAACTCTAGAAATAAAAGTAGAACCCACCTTGTAATCGACGAGGAGTTTGATGCAGATAATGATTTGATGAAGAAATGGTGATGATCCTAGCTTTCCCTCTTATAGGGTTTTCCTTCTTTCTCTTCTCTTCTTTTCTCATCTTTCGTTCTTTCCTTTTTCTTTCTAACTAACTTTTTGTCTTCTTTTCTTTTCCTTTTATAACACATAACTTATTTTCTTTATTTTAAAACCAAACAATGTATATTAAACCGATATACAATAATTAGTATTCTAATGGGTCCAATTTGAGAGTATCCAAAACATCTCTGAGTCAAATAGTTAATAAAGGCCTCTGAGTCAGATAATACTTATTAATATTAATTAATATTATCCAGAGTGTTTAATTAAATACGGGGTATTACATCCTCCCCTCCTTGAATTGAAATTCTTCCTCGAATTTCCTTTACTCATCCACAATGACAATTTACAACACTATCTTAGATCCACACTTATCCTTAATTCTCTTACATATCCTGACATACTCAAAGTCCAATTTTGACTTCGCGGCTCAAACATTGGGTTAACTCCCAATTCACTATTTCTGCAATTCAACGGTTGCTTCATACAGAACCACTCATTGCAATCCGAAAATCACTAAAGCCATTTCAAAGGTTGTCGAACGACTTCTTACCAATTCCACTTGGTCTTATACCAAAATTGTAACCATTTATATCGGACACTTCATTCTTTCGGTATCTTACCATAGACAATACATTTAGACACGATTCTCTTACTTCGACACTTATAAATAAATATCCTCAAGTTCTCATAATCTGACATAACTCTTTTATTTGTCTCCCTCCATTATGCTTCCAAATCCCAACAGTGGAGATACCACGAATTCTCAAGCAATACCAAGTAGTTGGTAGTCTGCGGAGAACTCAATTATCCATTGGAGCTTTCACCAACCTATAGAATAAGGACTTGCAACATGCAACGGTAGAATAATTCACTTGTCTACTACATAATTAACAACACCGGTCCAAACTCTCCAATAACAAAGATACAAGGTTGTACTACTACAACCATAACCAATACATTTCCAATTCCATTCTAAACTTGAAACAATTTATCCAATTAACCTTAATGAATCTGACCATGGTTACTATGCTCCATATCAAAACCCTTCACAAAATTCCATTCACTCAAGATTTTTTGTTGACACAAGAGCTCCATCACTAACAACGCAGTCACGCCATAGAATTACGATAACTAGTGAGTCGCCATTACCGGACTCAATCATCCTTAGTATACTCACAATTTCCCACATCACTTGCCTATTGCATACAATATTCTACATACTCACCTTTGAAGATCATACAAAACTTCTCATTTGAATCCATTTCTCTCAAGGGCCTCATTCCTTAAACGATCTAACTTACATGCTTAACTTTAGAATAGTCACCTCTCACCCTTACCTAGATGGTAACCCAAACTCCAACTCTCTGAGTGCGGCTTAACTGCACACATTGGGTATTACTCTTACGAAGTCCATAACTTGATGTCAAGAATTTAACGATACTAAAACTGACCAATTGTTTATCTCTTATCCATACAATAATTTCCAATACCAAAACATTTTCGGAAGGATCAACACTTCATGATCCTTGCATAGTTTCGCAACTTAAGTTTTCAATAGTCGCAATAACGACACACCAATTATCTAGATCATCTACCGCCTACTAGAACATGCTCAAAGGAAAATCCAACACTTCATTTTCCGACACTCCAAACAGAAACTAAAACAAACTTGCAGTCCAGAAGGTACGATTCTGTAAAGTTCTCCACAAAAGTAATGTGCCAATCGATTACCTTTCCGAGGCTAAACGGTCGAACACAACTAAACTCGTTCCTCTTGCTAACAAGTAATCCAACTCAAATTACCAATCTAGTCCATACTGACTTGTAATATGATTCTCACTTGCGGTCTCTAAATAGGTGCAACAATCGTTCACCATCCACAACCCAAGATAACACAAACGGGCACAACATGCAGATTATACTCTCCAACAAACGAAGAAGTATAACTACTATTCTGTTACGGTCACAACACAAATACTCAACGAAATCGTCCGATTTCAACTCTTACAAGGACATTAGCAGGGAAACAACAAGGACAACATCAAAGGTTTTCTAGTTGCAAGATAACACTTGGTTTGTCCATAAACAATTCCAATACACAATCCCTACCGGGTAAACAAACAATGGACATCTCATCTCTAGTATACAACTTTGTCCTATCTCTCTAAATTCCTTGGTGAGAATTAGTATCAACAACAACATCCCCAATCTCGCTAGAGGCATAATCCAAATACTTCGATTGTTCACAAATACAGGAGTTCTCCCTTACACCTGAACACAGAGGTAAAGCACTCCCCTGAAAAACCTTATTGTCTCTGCCTACTTAACAATCTGGGTTCCCTTACCCACTCCTAATCATTATGTAGAACGTTTCCACAACTTCAAATCAGTACCAAGAACGCTTCGATCGGACACTCAAGTCCCAATGTATGTATCTTAGAAAAATCCAATTTTCCAAAACTTAACAACGATAACCAGTCACTACCGGGAGGGTAATTGATCACTCAGTATGATCATGTACTTCTAGTAGTTGAAAGAGATTTAGAAACACAATTATATAACCAAGTACTATCCAGAGGACAAATCTATTACTCAATAAAGAAGCAAACTTCTGGTCTTCATTGTTACCTAAACCTGCCAAACTTATTCCAATCGCCTCTAAAAGTTACAACCATATCAACCGACGACTCCGCGCAATAGTATTCATACCACCATAGTCCTAATGAGCGGACCATCATTTCTTACACTTCTTATGATACTATACTTTATACCATTCCTTGGGTCATCCAACATTTCCGAATTGACCCCCTTACTAAATATAAAAAATCTTGATGCATTGCTCTAAACTTTGTCTCTTTGGTCATGACCGAACATACCACTCGTCTTCTATCCCTGGTGTAACCACCCCAAATTTTCCCTCACTAAGTTCACACCATGGCTTGTGATTTGTCAAATTTGCATTAGTTCAAGCATCCCATATCATATTGCATTTTTTGCTTCACTGCATTAGTTCATGTTCATCTGCATCTAGGGTTTGTGATCTGAGCAATCCAAGGATTCATCTGAGCCCCCCCAAAGGTCTTCAATCATCTCAAGAGGGTCCATGTATGTTAAATCATCATATTTTATCCTCCAAAGGTCAAAGAATTCAAAGAATCACAAGAACTAGCAAATCATGGAGGCAGAGCTAGGGTTTAACTGCACAGATGACCTGAAATTAGGGTTTTGGTTTCAGAGGCCATAACTCCAAATTTTTTGGTCATTCATGTTTCTAATGGTCTCTATATGTTATAAGGACCATGCATACCAAGTTTAATGAAGAAATTCATTGTGGAAGTCATCTGTCCATTGGGTAACTTCTTGAGCAAGTCAGAGCAAAATCAGGGCATCTGAGGCCCCCCAACATGGAACCAAAGTGGATTTTTCATCAAATTGAAGTCATTTGGTCTTTATTTGATCATTGAAGTGCTTGGAAGTTCACAAAATTGAAGAAAAGTGAGCTAAACCAAAAGTTGCCAAAAATGGAAATGACTTGTAATGTAAACTTTCCATTTTGGGAAAGTTTTTCAACCTCCTCTTTCTCAACAAAAAATGCTTCAAATGAGAAATTGTTGGTCATGAAAGTTGTAGATTGGATAATTCCCTTTTCAAAAAGTACAAGAACAAGATCTAATTCATTTTGGAACTCAAGATATGGCTTGTCAAAGTTGGCAAAAATCCCATAAATTTCAAGAATGCACCAAAAGGGATTCTTTGAAAAACCTCTTGCCAAGGCTTTTTGTGACTTCAAACACACTTAAATTCATCATAACATCATAGTACATTGCTTCTAGATCATAATTGCCCAAGGAATTGCAAGATTACATGCCTTGAACATCAAGATTTCTCAAACGGGCCAAAACTTCACATAATTGCAAAACACCCCATAACTTATTTCCCACATGCTGAATTGCTTCAAGATTGAATTTGTGGACTTCCTTGAAGTCAGCTGCGCATGGAAGTGCCCAAAGACCAGCTGCATCCTTGCCCATACCTCAAGTACACAAGTTGGTGACTTTTTGCAAGAAGGCCATACCAATCACAATAGGGCACAACCACTCCTCAGACATATCACAAGTTGATATGTGGACCAAATGCTGATCATAACACACAAGAACACAAGCTGAAACCTAAGAATCACCAAGTTCACAAAAACTATCCCTCTTGCAAAAGCTTTCGAATTTCATAACTCAGCCACTCAATCTTCAAACAAATTCCACCATTCATCTCTAAATCAATCACTGATCACAAACCAACCATTGAAACAGTCAAAAGCACCTCATACACCAAATACGATTTCTGGCCAGTTGGAGTGCAAACTCTCAAACCAGCCATCCACAAAGCTTTCCAAGCATTGCAATTGCCTCAGGAGGTTCAAGGGAGTCTTTTTGCACCAAGGAAGTGGCCAGAAAGCTCAAGGGAGAAAAGCTTCATCTCAGGTAGCCATTGAAATTAATTTTTCCAGAACTCTCTTTTTATGCTACAAAATGAATAAGCATGCTTCACTGATCACACTGAACTTGGAATTTCGAAAATGGTTGAGAAATGAGTGTGTATTGATTGTCTTAAATTTTTGCCATGTTTATGTTTCTTTTCGAATCTTGAGTTTGAGTGAAAAGAAATGAGATTTGAGAGTGGATTTGGATTCAGGGAAGTGAGAGAAGTGAATCTGAAGCTTTAGAGCTCTAGAAAGTACCTAGGGAAGAAGTTGGAAGTTTTCAGGTGAGGGGGTCACCGAGGAAGATGACCGGAGCTCTTCTCCGGTGACCTGAAAGTCATTAATCTCTTAATTAGGGTTAGGGCATCTTTTGAATTAGGGCCATTGGATATGTCTCTCCCGCGCGTGTTGTGTGGTCCAGATTAAATCATTAGGATTAATTTATGATTAAATAATTAATTAATTAAGTTTAAGTAAGTTTGAATACATGCCTTTAGATCTGGCGCGTAGTCAACAAATCCATCCCCAGATTCAATCTCATCCCTCCATTCAGCATACTTCCTTTTTATTTAATTTTAATTCATATTTTTCTTATTGATTTTGTATCAATTATTTAAAATAGCTAAAAACTTCCAAAAATATTTTTATTTCAAATAATTTTCTTAACCCAAAAATATTTTTATTTTTATTTTTCACATTTAAAAATCATTTTTTAAACATTTAAATGTTTATTTTAATTAATTAATGAAAATTAATTAATTAAAATATCATTTAGGTTTCTAAAAAATCCCAAAAAATTCATATTGCATCTTTAAACATTTAGAGACATTGTCATACCATCCACACAAATTTCTTTTTGGGTTTGAACCATTATTGATAATTTTCTAAAATAATTTTGTCATAAATTTCTTCTGCCGTTTTGAATTGATTTGCATTTTTTCCCTTTAGGTACCTTAAAACCCTAGATAACTTAGAAAAATCATATCTTTCATTAGCTTAAGATTTAGGTCTTCTCCTTTGGGGTGTGATACCATATGGGGTTAGGGTTCCTTTGAGTTCATTTGAAATTTTTTATCTTATGATTTGCTTCTGATTTTGACTTTTGCATCTCATGTTGCCTTAAAACCCTAATTTCTCATCTTCCTTTGCATACTTCTTGCATATGCTTGCATTCATGAACTTGCCATGACATTTCTTGCATCCACATGACACGTAAGACATCTTAGGACACCTTAGAATCATGCTTGATCATTTCACCATCCATTTTCCATGTTATGCATTCATTACATTCCATGAGCATTCATGAACTTTCATGCTTCATTTGCATTCTCATCACTTGTATGATCATTCATATCTCTTGACATACATTTGCATCATATCTTAGAATCATTAACATCATGAACATGCTTCTGGTTTTGGTTTTCATCCTTGCATTCATTTCATTTTCACTTCATTCTTTCTTTTATGCTAACTTTTCAGGTGGTAAGTGCTTTGAGAAGTGAATTTTCCTTCACTTCTAACAATCTATTCTCATCTCTCTTATGCTTTCATTGCTACATTTTGTATTTGTATTAGAGTGAGCTTGCTCATTCATGTTCCTTCTTCACCTTCTTCTTCAAGAAACTTATCTTCTTAAGTGAAGTAAGTTGACTTGCTTCTTCTGCTTCTCCTCCTTCCATTTGCTTCTTTCTTGGTGGCTTTTCTTGAAGATCTCTTGCAAGCCTCAAAAACCCTAGGAATACCCAAGCATGATAACAATTAGGGTTTTATTATTCCCCCATTAGTTTTACCTTTGTGTCATCTTTTGTGTCTTCTCTTCTCATCTCATAATCAGGGACTAAACCCTTAAGGTTTTAAGGCTTTTTGATTAAGATTATGTCTGCATTCTTCTCTTAGGATGGAGTGTATAACTTTAATCCTAAGTGTTAAACCCTTAATTTATTTAAACCTCTTAATCAATCCATCTTAATAATCACTAAGACAATAGCTTATAACTTTGGCCTTGCATTAGGGTTCTAATTCTTCCTTTATTGGTTAAGAAGGACTAACCCTGGTGTTAATGGACAAGTCCCCCTTAAGTTGTCTTACCAATAGTAAAATTCACTTCTTAATCTTACCCTTAATTAAAATCCACTCTAATAAAGTTTTTTTTTGTCATGAGGTTAATCCCTAATCATGGATTAAGTTGAGGAGCCTTCCTCAGCTTAAATGTTCTCATCTATTATCCTTCTATTAGGATGGTGTAATGGGTCCATTAAATCCTTGATTATGGCTTAAACTCATTACTTAACACTAAACAAAAATACCAAAAACATCTAAATAATAGCAAGTAGGTTAATGATCTTAATCCTACATCATGGTGATTAAGTGTGAGGTGTTTACTTCATACTTAAGGTATTCTCATTACCCCTAATAAGAGGGAAGATTCAATGAATTTACTAACCCTTGGTTTAGGCTTAAGCTCATTTTCTTATGACAAACTCCAAAAGCAATAAAAGATTGAAAACACAAAAACAAACAATAATCGTCTCCTTCGGGATTCTTTTTTCATCATCTTCACTCACAAACGAGAACTCGCTTCTTCCGTCTAATGCAAGACAGTTAGCACTCGAGCCAGACGAGTCATACACTTGAGCATAGACAAGCAAGCAGTTCATCAGTCAATTTATCTTTCAGTCCCTTTGAGTCGAACTACAGTGTTCTGACTTCCTCATTGCGCGAGAGGATACATAGGCATAACTTAACTGTTATTGAACAAAAGTCTATGTATATCCCCCCTCTTCCAGCATTATTCTTTAGGCCTCATTGTGTTGAGCATTGGACTCTTTTCTTACACTGACACCCCCTTTTTTCACTTCACACTTCTTTCCAGCACTGGCACTTGTATTCTTTTCCAAGCTTTTGCACACAGAATAGCACTGACACTACCCCTTTAAACAAAAACTTTCAAGCGTGGATCCCGTCGAGTACGACGGACAATCTGGGTGCTAATACCTTCCCAGGATGTAACCAACCCCCTTTCTCAGTTACTCTGGTTCGTGACCGTCTTGTCCATATTTTTTCTAGGTTTATGCAGCATTACCTTTCCTTCGGGATAAAAATGCCTAGCTGGCGACTCTTCTCAGTTCATATTCATGTTCTCTCTTTCGCCGACCGTTTGCGTCTATACCCCTTCTGGCCCCGATGTCATTTGGTGGGAGCGACAGCCTTGCGACTCTGCTGGGGACCCTTATACTGCAACCAGGACTTCTGGTTCTTTTTGTGGGTTCCTCCTAGCACTTGTTTGATTTGTGTTTACTGGGGTGTTATGTGCTACTTGTGTTTCCTTATTTGCTTTATTTATTGCTTTATGTACAACTTTATTTACTGCTTTCTTTACAGTTTTTAATACATCATACTGTCATTATCATTGCTGGATCTGGCTTCTGTTTTGGTGGGAGAAGTTCCACTGAGTGATTAAGGTCCTATACCTGGGACCTGAGTGACACCTAGGCTAGAGTGGTTCATATTCTTTCCCATTCCATTTCGGTCTGGTGCGGAAATATGAAACACGGTTCAGATATGGGTTTCTTCTTGGGAACTCTGTGCTACAGATTTCCTGTAGTGCTAGGCCTATCTAGGAAGCCTGCTAAGTCTATATGACCTTTATATGACCTTCAGAATCTGGGGTGAATTCGAGGAGGATCTTTTATAGTTATTGTAAAAACTGTACCTTCGGGTTAAAAGTGTTTACACTTCTCATAACTGATCCAAGTTTGAGGATCCTTGTTCTAGAACATTACATGTGAGAGGGGGTTGGGTTGTTTACAGGTTTGTAGGAACCCTTGGCCATATCATACCCTGTTACTGTATTGTTTAAGAATACTTCACTTTGGACAGTTCTTGTGATTAACCCTGGACATGTGATTCTTTATTTGAGTCCTCCACCCTGGTTACTAGATTTTTGAGCCTCTATCCGGACCTTTGAACATACATGGACCTTATACCAAGACAGATAATTAGATCTAGCTCTTGATCACAAACCCTTGTATATCATTTGCATATATCATCATTGCATCATTTAACATTTGTTTATTTGTTTTTTAGGGTATCCATCATATCATATTTGGTTTGGTTTTGACCACTTTTACTGCTTAGACCTTTGCTTCAGTTATCTTCTTCAGCATCTGCTTCAGCTATCTCCTTCAACACCTCCATCAGTCTGTCAGAGACTCACCTGCATCAGTCTGTCATAGACTTACCTCCAGCTTTTCAGTCTGTGATCTTCATCAACATTTGACTTCAGCTCCTTCATCAGCACTCATGGATGTTCCAAGGAAAAGCAACATATCTTATCACTTTTTTGAGCCCATATTGACTGGTATCAGGCAGGTCCAGTCACTTATCACACCCGACCACATCCCAGTGTTTAGAGAGCACTATGGGGGTATTTTGGACATGGTCATGGATCTTGATCCATCTTAGAGGAGCATGATCCACACATGCTTGCAGTTTTATGACCCCCCACTCAGATGCTTCACCTTTCCTGACTTTCAGATGGGGCCTCTGTTGGAAGAGTTTTCTTTGTTGATTGGAGTGCCTATCAGAGGAGGGATCCCCTTCAACCCAAAGATGACTACTCCCAGAAATGAAGAGATAACAAGGGCATTGCATTTGGAGCCTGCCCTCATTGAGAAAAACATGACAACAAAAGCAGGGATTCCTGGTTTGCATCTGGACTTCTTGATTTCTCAAGCCATCCAGAAGGCTGCAGTGGGAGAATGGAAGGCAGTCTGTGCACTTTTAGCCCTCAACATATATGGGGCTATATTGTTTGCAGATGAGCCTAAATTTGTGAGTAAGAATGCCATCCACTTGTTCCTGCTGAAGAACCCAATGCCTACCTTGCTAGGGGATTTTTACTACTCCATCCATCAGAGAAATGAAAAGCAAATGGGGAAGCTAGTCAGATGTTGTGCCCCTCTATTCTACTCCTGGTTGCTCAGACACTTGCCTAAATCAGATGCCTTCTTGAACCCACACCAGCAGAAGAATTGGGCTAAGAGGTTCATTGCCCTAACATTAGATGATATCAGATGGTGCACTCGGAGCACCAAAGGCAAGGATATTATTACCAGCTGTGGGAAATACCCTAATGTGCCTCTAATAGGAGTAAAAGGTTGCATCAATTACAAACCTTTACTGTTTAAGAGACAATTGGGAGGAAAGCCAGGCTAGGTGGATCAGGATCACCGAAGCCCGTGCACAAGAAGACCAGAGGACTCAGGCCAAGATTGAGCAGCTGGATGCAAATGAGAAGAAGCAGCAGGAGGCTTTGTTTGCAGCTCAGAAGGAAATATCGGAATTGAAACTCTGGGCGGGGTTAAAAAGATCAAAGGATCAGGACAGGCATAAGAAGCTGACTAATGCCATTGCTACCAGGAACCTCCTCATTAGGACCATTACAAAGCACCCAGCTGGTCCGATGACTGAGGCACTCCTAAAGGAAGTTTGAGGCGATGACTTTGGATTGGATGTCTGATTCCTTTTTGCTTGTATTTCCTTTCTTTTGATGTACTTTTTGCTTTTTGGTTGATGTATTTTTGACCCACCATGGGCATTGTGTTGTAAATAGACTATGTATTTTCATCATTTGTAATATATCAGTTTGTTTTATTGGGCTTTCTCTCAACATCATCAAGCATCTCCTCGAGGTCTAGAAAGGTCAAAACCAAGAACCAAACCGGATACCTTGGAAAACAAATAAGCATATTGCATTGCATACTAACTTTTTCTTTGTTTTGTAGGTTTTTGTTTGTCATTTTGTTTCTCACTTTGTTGTGGTTTCAGGAAACATTGCTCGTCGCAGAGTTATCCCTGTCAACCGAACACACCGGTACCCAAAGAGAAACAACCTTCCAGGCATTCAGATTGATCAGGCACAGCAGGACCTGAATGAAGTAAGAAATCAGATGGAAAACGAAAGGGTTGAAATGAGAAACCAAATGTCCTAGTTTATGGTTGTGATGACTGGCTTAGCTCAGAGCCAGGAAAGGCTGAGAGAGCTGGTGGAAAGGCAGACACCTGAGGAGCCCCACCTTGGAACAGGAGGAACCAACAATAATGAACGAGGGCAGCCTCGTATCGACCCACCATAGTTTGGGCCCCATTTGAACCCAGATGTTAACATCCCGAGGAATATTCAAGGAAACACTGCTGGAGGCAGGATCTTGCAAGAAGATCCTCAAGAGGAGCAGTTCACAGTTATTGGGGTTGGGGATGAGGTGTATGACAGAAGGCTGAATGAGATTGCTGAAAAGCTGAGGTCCTTGGAGTCCCAAAATTCTTTAGGCTTTGACGTAATGGATATGGGGCTGGTAGATGGGGTGAGGATTCCCCACAAATTCAAACCCCCATGCTTTGAAAAATATAATGGTACCTCATGCCCGCGTACTCATCTGCAATCCTTCTTAGGGAGACTCAAGGCTTATACCATGGACGAGAAGTTATGGATGTTCTATTTTGAGGACAGTCTGACTGGAGCATCAAGAGAATGGTATTCGCATCTAACAAGGTCCACTATAAGATGTTGGAAAGACTTGGCCGAAGCCTTCATCTGGCAATACCAGTATAACCTAGACATGGCTCCTAATAGAACTCTTCTAATGGGCATGTCTCAGTCTTCAAGGGAAAGCTTTCGGGATTATGCTCAGAGGTGGAGACAACTTGCTGCTGCTGTCCAGCCACCCATGTCTGAACGAGAAATGGATGACATGTTTATGAACACCTTACAGGGAACTTATATTGATAGACTTGCTACTTTCTCTTCCACCAGTTTTGGCGATGTAGTTATAGCTGGTGAGAGAATTGAAAGTCTTTTGAAGATGGGCAAAATCTCTGACAATGGTGAAAGTTCTTCCAACAACCCCAGAAAACCTTTTTCAGGACCCCGAAAGGCAGGTGAAACAAATGCTATCCATGTAGGCAGGGCCAGGCCCCAGTATTCTCACAGATCCATAGCAGTCGTTACTATTCCGGCTCTAGTTCCACAACAACCACTTTTTCCTCAACAACAACAACAACATCACTACCAGCAACAACCTCATTTTTCGCAACAAAGGACGTACACCAATAAAAATAACAACCAGCAGCAGCGCCCCTTGAAACATAGGCCATCTCAGGCAAATAGGGTAATTGACCCCATCCCTATGCCTTATGCCGCTCTACTGCCACAGCTCCTAAAGCTTAACCTAGTTGAGTTAAGGATGTTGGCTCCACCAGATCCCCTCAATCTCCCGAAGAATTATGATGCTAATTCCAGGTGTGCATTTCATTCCAACACACCTGGTCACAATACCGAGAAATGTAGAGCCTTGCAAATGAAGGTTCAAGATCTGGTCGATTCCAAAGCTCTCAATTTCGCACCTCCTCCAAATGTTAACAGAAATCCTATGCCTAATCATGGTTGGCCCAGGATTAATGCCATAGAGGAAGATCAACCATCTGTATTGATTGATAATGTTGCACATATTCAAACACCGCTGGCAGAATTCAAAGCTCAACTCTTAAGATGCCAAGTGTTCCCGGGCTGTAAGGCCTGCTGCCAATCGTGCAAGACTGCTATTAATGGTTGTGAGAAGCTAAGGCTTGGCATAGATGGCCTCATCAGAGATGGAATCTTGCAAATTACCACAACGGCTCCTTCAGCATCAACAATTCTTTCTTCAGCAACAACAAATCCTCCTACAACTGCAACAACTATCATTCCCACTAATTCATCCACAACTCCGGCAATCACTCCATCCATTATTTCAACAGATCAAAGTTCAGTAACATTTACTTCTACAACATCAGCACCCATCTTATCAACGGAATCGCCTACAACACCAGCAAACATTAATGAAGACGTCTCAATGGTCACGATCTATTATGAGCCAGCAAATGTTCATCCCAACAACAATTTCCAACAAAAAACTGCAACACCTCCTGTCAGATCTCCAGTCACGATCTATTACGACCCGCATACCATCACAGTTCCTTCCGCTGCAGCAATCAGTCCGGTCACCATTACAGTAACAGGACCCATTCCGTATGAAAGCAGTAATGCCATACCTTGGCACTACGGCTCTGATCTCTATTGCGACAGAAAGAAAATCACTCTAGATTCATTAACCTCTTCACCACAAGTTGACAATGTTGGGGGAGGTGGAGGCTTCACCAGAAGCGGACGTCTTTTTGCCTCACAAACACCAAGACCCAATGCTGAAGCAGAAGTTGCTGCTAAGGCAAAGGGAAAGAATGTGGTACCTGAAGAGCCAACTGTAAAAGAAAATCCGAAGACGTCTTTTGAACAAGAGGTGGACAAGTTCATGAGAATAATAAAAAAGAGTGATTACAAAGTGGTGGACCAGCTTCATCAGACACCCTCCAAAATCTCTATATTATCATTGTTAATGTGTTACGAAGCCCATAAGAATGCACTGTTAAGGGTCCTGCACGCAGCTACGTGCCAGAAGAGATTACGGTTAATCAGCTGGAAATGGTGGTTGCAAATGTTAACACCAACCATGGAATGGGCTTTACAAATGCTGATTTAACGACGAAGGGACGTAACCATAACAAGGCTTTACATATCACCTTAGAATGCAAAGGTGTTGTTCTTTCTCATGTGCTGGTAGACACTGGGTCTTCGCTCAATGTCCTGCCAAAGAAGGCCTTGGTGAAGCTGGAGTACGATGGTTTGGCATTACGCCCAAGTAACTTGGTGGTGAGAGAATTTGATGGCTCTAAGAGATCAGTGCTTAGAGAGATTGATCTACCTGTGTTGATTGGCCCACAGATCTTTAAAACTACCTTCTTCGTGATGGACATACAGCCGGCCTACAGCTGTTTGTTGGGTAGACCCTGGATTCACGCCGCTAGCACTGTTACATCTACCCTTCACCAGAAGTTAAAATTTGAGTGGGAAGGCCAGATCATCACAATCTGCGGGGAGGAAGATATTTTCGTTAGCCAGCTAGCTACTTACAAGTATATAGAGATGGATGGGGAGATCCATGAGACTATGAGTCAGGGATTTGAGGCCCTTAACATTAATGAAGCCACTTCTGTATCTGGAACTTCCATCACTTCATATCAACAGGCCCGAAAGGTTGTTGAGGAGGGAACCGCTCAAGGCTGGGGCAAGCTGCTGCCAGTAGAAAAGAAAGAAGACAAATTCGAGTTGGGTTACAGACCAACTCGACAAGATCAACCAGAGGCTGCAACGGAGCCCAAATTTGTCAGTGGGGGAATGCTTACCCCGGATGATGTGAACAGTCTGGAAGACGAGGAAGAAGATGAACGCAACCTGGAAAACTAGATACGTCCAAGGATCCTGGGGAACCAAGTCTCAAACTGGTCTTCCCAGGAAATTATAAGAGTTACTCCTGCAGAGTAATTATTATTTCCTGTCTTTAAGCATGCATCAAGTCCTGCATATTGCCCAAGGTGTCAGGACTCATTTTGTAATCGGGCCATCTTGTATTTTGTGCAAACGATCAATTAATGAATATCAGGACATCTTTTGCAAATGAGTCTCTTTTTTCCCGCTCACTGTTTTTCATTTTTTGTACAAAACAATAAAATGGCAATGTTTTCAAAAATAATAAATTCATTTTCACTTTTTTCAACAAGATAAAACTGATCACTAAAATGAACCAATCTAAAACCTTGCAGAGAGTGCTCTCTAGACCGCACCGACAACGACATTGCTATGACTTCGTATGACTTTGACAATCCAATTAATCAAGCCGATGAAGGGGTTGAAGAAGATTATGAGCTACATGAAGAGCTAGCCAGACTGTTAAGGCAAGAGGAGAAGGTTATTACTCCTCATCAGGAGGAAGTTGAGACAGTTAACCTTGGTACCGAAGAAGACTTGAAAGAAGTGAGAATCGCGGTCCGTCTGCAAGATTCAGTGAAGGAACAACTTGTAGACATGCTGCGAGAGTATGTTGATGTCTTTGCATGGTCCTACCAAGACATGCCAGGTCTGGATACCGACATTGTTATGCACAAGCTGCCACTAAAAGAATACTGTCCTCTAGTAAAACAGAAGCTACGCCGTACTCGTCCGGATATGGCCATGAAGATAAAAGAAGAGGTGCAAAAACAGTGGGACGCCTGTTTCCTTGCTGTAACTAGTTACCCGCCGTGGGTTGCTAACATTATACCAGTGCCTAAGAAGGATGGAAAAGTACGGATGTGTGTGGATTACCGGGATCTGAATAGAGCTAGCCCGAAGGATGACTTCCCTTTACCTCACATTGATGTATTGGTCGACAACACAGCTCAGTTCTCGTTATTCTCCTTCATGGATGGATTTTCAGGATACAATCAGATCAAAATGTCACCTGAAGACATGGAGAAGACAACTTTCATCACACCCTGGGGCATATTCTGTTATAAGGTAATGCCATTCGGACTAAAGAATGCTGGTGCCACTTATCAACGGGCTATGGTAACATTATTCCACGACATGATCCACAAAGAAATTGAATTTTATGTGGATGACATGATTGTCAAGTCCCTCACAGAAGAAGACCATCTGGTAAACTTGTTGAAAATGTTCAAACGTCTGAGGAGGTACCAGCTAAAGCTAAACCCCAACAAATGCACATTCGGGGTACGGTCCGGTAAGCTGCTAGGATTTATTGTAAGTGAAAAGGGGATTGAGGTTAACCCTGACAAAGTCAAAGCCATTCAAGAGATGCCTGCACCAAAGACTGAAAAAGAAGTTTGGGGGTTTCTACGTAGATTGAACTACATTTTAAGGTTCATATCTCATCTTACTGCAACCTGTGAACCCCTGTTCTTGTTATTAAGAAAAGAACAAACGGTCAGGTGGAATGAAGACTGCCAGAGGGCTTTTGACAAAATCAAGGAGTACTTACAAGATTCTCCAATCCTTATGCCTCCAGTTGAAGGAAGACCTTTAATAATGTACTTGACAGTATTAGAAGGATCAATGGAGTGTGTGTTGGGCCAGCATGACGAGTCTGGTCGAAAAGAGTATGCAATATACTACCTAAGCAAAAAGTTTACCGAATGTGAACAACGTTATTCACTGCTCGAGAAACTTGTTGTGCTTTAGCGTGGGCTGCTCGCAGACTAAGGTAGTATATGTTGACCCATACTACCTTGTTGATCTCCAAGATGGACCCAGTCAAGTACATATTTGAGAAGCCAGCACTTACCGGACGGGTTGCAAGGGGGAAAATGATCGTGACAGAGTATGACATTCAGTACATATCTCAAAAGGCCATCAAAGGCAGTGTACTGTCTGACTATCTGGATGAGCAACCCATTGATGATTACCAGCCTATGAGATTTGACTTCCCTGATGAACACATCATGTTCCTAAAAGCAAAATACCAAGAAGAGCCTGTTCACACTGAGGGGCCTGACCCAAAAGAAGAATGGACAATGATGTTTGATGGGGCTGTCAATATGAATGGTCGTGGAGTTGGTGCAGTACTTATTACACCTAAGGGAGTTCATATTCCTTTCTCGGCAAAACTCACCTTTAACTGCACTAACAACGTGTCGCTCCCAAAGATTTGCATCCTGGTACAAGCGCGAACGGTCGGCGAGAGGGACAATGAGAACACACAGCCGTGAACTCACTAGAGATGAAAAGAGTCGCCAGCTAGGCATTTTTATCCCGGAGGAAAGGCAATGCTGCATAGACCTGGAAAAAGATGGATAAGACGGTTTGCGAACCAGAGAGACTGAGAAAGGGGGTTGGTTACAACCTGGGAAGGTATTAGCACCCAGATCGTCCGCCGTACTCGACGGGATCCACGCTTAAAAGATTTGTGTTTTAAAGGGGTAGTGTCAGTGCAATCTGTGTATAAAATAGCTGGAAAAAGATGTACAGGTGTCGGTGCAAAAGAAATGTGAAGTGCATATATGATGTGTCAGTGTAGGAACAAGGGTGAAATGCTCATGATAATGAGGCTAAAAGAATGAAGCTGGAGAGAGGGGGAATATACAGAGACTTTTGTTCGATAACTGTTAAGTTATGCCTACGTATCCTCTCGTGCAATGAGGAAGTCAGAACACCGTAGTTCGACCCAAAGAGACTGAAAGGTGAATTGACTTGTGAACTGCTTGCTTGCCTATGCTCAAGTGTATGATCTGTCTGGCACAGATGCAAACTGTCTTGCATTAGACGGAAGAAGCAAGTTCTCGCTTGTGAGTGAAGGTGATGAGAAGAGAATCCCGTAGGAGACGATTATTGTTTGTTTTTGAGTTTTCAGTCTTTTATTGCTTTTTGGATTTTGTCACAAGTTAATGAGCTTAAGCCTAAACCAATGGGCTAGTAAACTCATCACATCTTCCCTCTGATTAGGGGTAATGAGAATACCTTAAGTGTGAAGTCAGATTCTCACACTTAACCGCCTTTGATGTAGGATTAAGATCATTAACCTACTTGTGATTATTTAGATGTTTTTGTGGTTTTTTGTTTAGTGTTAAGTAATGAGGTTAAGCCATAATCAGGGATTAAACAGACTCATTACACCATCCTAATAGAAGGATAATAGATGAGAAAGTTTAAGCTGAGGAAAGCTCCTCAACTTAATCCATGATTAGGGATTAATCTCATGACAAAACAAGCCTTTGATTAAGTGGATTTTATTTAATGAGATGATGATGAAGTGTTTTTTATGATTTGTAAGACAACTTGAGGGGGACTTGTCCATTAACACTAGGGTTAGTCCTTCTTAACCAATTAAGGAAGAATTAGAACCCTAATGCAAGGCCCAAGTTACAAGTGTGATGTCTTGATACTTATTAAGTGATTTGATTAAAGGAGTTAAACACATTAAGGGTCTAACACTTAGGATTAAAGTTATACACTCCATCCTAATAGAAGGATGCAGGCATAAGCTTAATCACAAAGCCTTAAAGCCTTTAGGGTTTAGTCCCTGATTATGAGGTGAGGAGAGAAGACTCAAAGAGAGACACAAAGGTAAAAACTATGATGGGAGACTAATCAAAACCCTAATTCATTGTCATGCTTGGTTGGTCCTAAGGTTTGTGAGGTTTAACAAGAACAATCTTCAAAGGAGCCACCAGGAAGCAGATGAACAAGATCAAGAGAAGCAAAGTGACTTGCTTCATTCAAGAAGTCAAGTCACTTGAAGAAAGAAAGTGGGAAGGAGAAGAAAGAGCAAACTCAATATCATACACAAACAAAAATGCAGCAATGGATGCAAGAGAGATGAAGAGAAAAGTTATGAGAAGTGAAGGCAAATTCACTTCTCAAGTTACTTACCACCTGAAATGTTAGAAAGAAATGCAATGCAATGTAAGATGTGCTGAAATGGTATGATGCTAAACAACCAGAAGCATGTTGATGATGATTATGATGCTATGAGATGCTACAAGCATGAGACAAGGCATGGAGATGTTCATACAAGATCATGGATGCAAATGATGCAAGCTTAGAAGCATGAATGCACATGAAAAGTCATGAAGCACACAAAGCAAATGACATGGCAAGTATGTGATGCAATGATCAAACATGCTTTCTATATGTCTTAAGATGTCAAATGAATCACATGGATGCTTGAAATGTCATGGCAAGTCATGTTATGCAAGAGAATGCAAGGATGATGTAAGAGAAAGCCCAAACTAGGGTTTATGGATCAAACATCAAACAAAAACCAAAAACAGAAGCAAACCCTAAGATAAAAAATGGAAAATGCTACCCAAAGAAACCCTAAACCTATACTAAACCAAGGTCCAAAGGGGAGGTCTCAACTCTTAACCAATCCTAAGTTATGATTTTTCTAAGTTATTAGGGTTTTTTAGGGTTCCTAAACAAAAGAAATGCCAAACAAATGGAAAATGCAAGATCAAATCATGGCCATTTTATCCTAGAAACTACATGCTAAACATAAAACAATGCAAGAAGAATCAATGTCCAACTCTTCCTAGATAGGCAGAAATGAATTTTTGAACTTAGGATCAAATTAATGCATAAAAAATGATTTAATTCAATGGAAAATTCTTAAAATGCATCAAGATCAAAAAAGAAATTTGGTTTGAAGGTTGGACAATGTTTCTAAATGTCTTAGAACATTTCAGGAATTTTTTGGTGATTTTTAAATACCTAAAAGTATTTTTAATTAATTAATTTTCATTAATCAATTAAAAATAATCCTTTAAATATTTAAAAATACTTTTTTAATGATAAAAAATAAAATAAAAATATTTTTTGTGTCATAAAAATTATTAAAACTCTTAGGAAAAAGTTTCATAATTTTTAAACCTTTTTTACTATTTTTAAATAAATGTGCAAATAAAAGGAAAAGAAAATGAATTAAAATTAAATAAAAGGAGAAGTAATCAGGATGGAGGGCCAGGATTGGGTCTGGATTTAAATTGGTTGACTGGCGCGTGAATGGAGGGTCCAGATGGCTTCTGACTTAATTATCCTAATTAAAAATTAATTAAAACTAATGAGAGAGATTAGGGCTAAGCAGATTGATCTGGGCCATCCAAACCAGCGGGAAGTCAAACATTTCAACGCAATCAACGCTCAGAATTCAAACTGACTTAATGACACAGATTAGGGCATAATCACATTCAGGCTGCCGGAGAAGACTTCCGGTCGTCTTCTCCGGCGAGCAACTCCTCTGAAAATCCCCAAAACCCTAAAAAGCTAACTAAAATGAAATCTAAGAATTGGGAAATGTTCCTTACACACTCACGAACCAAACCCCTCTCTCAAAACAAATTTATATTTCCTAAATAAGCTGAATCGAAGAAGATAAGAACTAGGGCACGCAAGCCTCAGAGAGCAATTAAACTCTCATCCCAGCACCATTTCAAAAACTAAGAGTACTAGGATACTCAGTGAAACATAAGGAACAAGTTTATAACATGAAAAACAATTTCTGGAAAAATAATTTTCAAGCTACCTGAGATTTGGAGCTTTCACTCTGATGACTTTCTGGCCACTTCCTTCAGTGCAATCCACTCCACTTGGTCCCCAGATGATGTTTGAATGCTTTAGAACAATTTATGTTGGCTGGTTGATGAGTTTCGACAGCTTCTGCTCAAGCTCAGTCAGAAATGGCAATGGAGTTTCAGGCAGTTTCAGGTCATTGTGATGGGTTCTTTGTGATCCAGATGGTGAGTGGAGAAGGTCTGTGGTGTTTGTTTTGATGTTTGTGAGCTAGGGAGAGAGATTCGAATGGAACTGCAAGTTGTGATGAAGAATGGCAGTGGGGTGTTCTTGCTTGTTTCAGGCCTGGCTCTTGGTGGTTTGAGGTCTATGGAGTATGGTGAGTTGATCTGTGAAGGTGGCTTGGATGTTTGATAGCTAGGCAGAGAAATTCGAAGGCTTATGCAGCTGGGTGTGTTTTTGTGAATGTGTAATGTATGAAGTGTTTCAGCCTTGCCTTGTACATGAAATGGCTTGCAAAATGATAATGTATTTTAATCCTATAGGTCAGATGATGTGACCTGGCCTATAGTGATTGGTAAGTTGCTTTTGCAAAAAGTCAAATCTTTGTGTAAGGCAAGCATGGCTCATGATCTAGGCTTGGTACAAGGCATGGGCTATGCGCAGCAAAATGAGGGGAAAGGGCTAGCTTGGTTCAGCAGCCAATGCTGCAAGTTGGTGAAGAGAAATGAGTGGTTTTGCAACTTGTTACTTTTTGAACTCCATGAAGAAAAGTCTTGTTACATGAACCAAAACATGAGAAACCTTGGTCCAATTCTGACTTTTAGGACATGTAGAATGTTTGCATACTGGTTTGAAGTGGATTAGAAGTCACATTGGGCTTTGGTTCATGATTTTGCAAAATTTCCATTTGAAGCATGCCTTGAAAATCAATGATTTTTGCCAACTTTGTCTTGCTATAACTTTTGATCCAAAAAGAGTTTGATCATGTTCTTGTACTTTTTGAAAAGGGAAAAATGAGATCTACAACTTTCATGACCAAAGTTTTTCCATTTGAAGCATTTTTGGATCAAGAATCAAGGCTTGAAAAATGACCTAAAATGAAGCATTCTTGAAAAGTCAACTAAGCCCAAAAAGTCAACATTTGCAAAAACCCTAAATTCTTGATTTTTGTGAACTTCAATCTTCTTCCATGATCAAATAAAGACCCTATACACTCAAAATGATGAAGATCACCCATTGGTTGGGTCATTGGGGGCCTCAGATGCCCTGATTTTACACTGACTTGTCTGAAAAGTCAACCCTTGATCAGATGACTTCCCCATGGAATTTCTTCATGAAAATTGATATGCATACTCCCTATACCATATAGAGACCAATGGAAACAAGAATGACCAAAAAAATTGGAGTTATGGCCTCTGAAACCAAAACCCTAATTTTCAGTCAACTGTGCAGTCAAACCTGGCTCTGCATCCATTCAAACCCTAGTTCTTGTGATACTTTTGCATTTTTGACTTTGAGAGGATGTGGTATGATAGATGAACACACATGGATCCCTTTGAAGTGATTGGTGGCCTTTGGAGTGGCTCAAAAAGCTTTTGGATTGCTCAGATCACAAACCCTAGGTGCAGATGACTTAGAAACTATGCAGTGAATCAAAAATGAGATGTGAGATGGTATGATTGTGTTTATGCATATGAGGATGATCACAAGCCATGGTGTGAATGGGTGAGGGCAAATTTGGGGTGTTTACAGCTGCCCCTATTCAAACATGAGTTAGCTGTGCAGGATGTAAGCGGCGGCTTAACAGGCAAACAAGATAACTTGTGGTTGAATACCAAAGACAGTCCAAAATTTGCACTCACAGAATGAGGAAGAAAAGGGATATAGATTGTAAAAAGAGAATAAAGTATATTGTAAAGTGTGGGCGACGGAGGACGACCGTCGAGCAGAGGACGACTGCTGAGTAAAGAGCAATGACGGGGACGGCCGACATGCTGGGCAAAGTGTGTGAAGTAAAGCAATGACGGGGACGGCCGACATGCTGGGGATAAAAGGTAAAGCTAAGACGGGGACGACCGACTAGCTGGGAAAAGTATATTATGATGGGGACGGCCATCAAGATAAAGCTGTAAAATTCTCTGGAAAATAAATGAAACATGACGGGGACGGCCATCAAGTTCATCAAGCAAAGGTAACCAACGATGGGGACGGCCATCGGGCTAAAAGGAAAAGGGACCACGACGGGGACGGCCATCGGGTCAAAGAATAAATGAAATAAACAGATGATGAGGTACGGTCATCAAAGGTGAAGGACGATCACCTAGCAGGGGACGGCTGCTCTGTTGGGGTTAAGATGAGGGACGGTCATCTTAGGTGGAGGACGACCACCAGGCAGGGTACGGCTGCCAAAAGTATCAACGATGGGGACGGCCATCGGATAAAAGGTCAATGATGGGGACGGCCATCGGACGAGCATGATGGAGGACGACCATCAAGAGGTGGAGGACGACCACCTAGCAGGGGACGGCTGCTCTCGAGGTTTCTCATGACACAGGACGAGTGCCAGATAACCAAAAATCAACAATGGGGACGGCCATTGGATAAAGTGATGAAGGACGATCATCAAAAGGTGGAGGACGACCACCTAGCAGGGGACGGCTGCTAAAAATCAACGATGGGGACGGCCATCGGATGAGCATGATGGAGGACGACCATCAAGAGGTGGAGGACGACCACCTAGCAGGGTACGGCTGCTCTCAGGGTTATCATGACACAGGACGAGTGTCAGATAAAAAGAAAAAAAATTGCTTTGTTGGTGATCTACTGGGGAATAGTAAACACGAACGAGTATTTACAACCAAGAAACAAAAAGGTATAAGTGTTTAGATGCTGTGTATAGATTAAGGTGCGGACGAGCATCCTTAAGACTATGATACGGACGAGTATCATGTAGAAACAAGTGCCGACACATGTTCCGAGATGATGATACGGACGAGTATCAACTGGTTAACAGGGAACACGTACGAGTGTTGTATCTGAAGGGACTCCTCTGGGGAATAGTAGACATGGACGAGTATCTATATTCGAGGAGACATAAGTGTTTTGACGCAGTGTATGGATTAAAGATGCGGACGAGCATCCTTAAGACTATGATACGGACGAGTATCATGTAGAAACAAACACTAGACGCAATGTTCTGAGATGATGGTACGGACGAGTACCAACTGGTTAACAAAGAACAAGGACTATTGTTGAATCTGTGGGGACATACACGTGATGTATACAAGATACGGATGAGTATCTGTATAAGTGTATTACGAGTAGTGAGTATGAGTATTGTATAGGTGAGTGTTTATCTGCTGGGGAGGGTGACACGAACGGGTGTCAAGAAAGAAAAGTATAATATTAACAAATATATGGGTGATGAAAGTGTAAGCGACTACGCTGAGGATATGACACGGACGGGTGTCAAGAAAGTGTATGTATAGGTATATGTGAGTGCAAAGAGGATGTCTTTGGCTTTCTGCTGGTGATTTGACACGGACGGGTGTCCAAAGGTGTATATACCGGTGTTTGTGATTGGAGAGGCAACTGCTTTTGCTGGGAACTCTGGTGGGGATTTTGGGTACAAGTATTTTGTATTCCGATGATTGATTATTATTCACAAGTGTTCAATTCACAACGTGACTTATGATTATGCTATGTATCTAATTTTTGCCGTAATGCTCCGTATTAGACGGAATGCTACGCTCTGAGGGTGAATATGATGCGAATGCTATGATTATGCAAAGGGTACAGCTCCGGGACTCGGATCCCGTCGCTGCAAAGATCTCTGGCTGATCTGCTTGAAATAGACATCCCAGCTGGGGATGAGATCATTGGTAGATCTGATGAGATATAATTGCTTGGGGATACATGTCACTGGTTGACATATCCTCATAAGATGGGACCCAGCTGGGGTTTGTAGAAGTCTTCTGTACTCTGTTGTGACTTCTTCGTGCGTTGCTCTTCTGATCAGAGGCTAATGATTTTGTGGGGAGATGATTCCCTGACTCTTCCTATTCTGCTGAGGAAAGATGATTTGCACTCCGGCTGGGGAAAGTTGTTATCAACTCAGCTGGGGAAGAATCAAATCAGCTGGGGAGAAAGCAACTCGGCTGGGGAGAACACCTGGTGCTAAGACTGAGTGAGTATTGATTTGGCAACTTCACTGGGGAAATGGGCACCTTCCGTGCCACGTGAAAGATAGACCGAGTTGACAATGATTTGTCAGCTTGCTGAGGGTGGAGCTTTCATGCCCTAAGTTGCGTTCTGGATACCTACAATCCTGCAAAGATAAGGAAACGTACAAATGGTCCCGAGGTATCCTTTACTGGATTCCGTCATAGGAGTTAAGCATTCTTGAGAGTAAGTATATTCCCTGCAAGCATGTGTTTCTATTTTTAGTGAAAAGCATCTGTACTCATGCAATTAGTTTTAGAGACATCAGACATTCTTTGCAAATAAAAATGTACAAGACGAAACATGACTGAAAAATCTGATTTTATTAATTCAAATGCCCTGAATTGGCGAGATACAGTCAAAGAAACAAGTCTCCTAAAATGAAGAGACTGTTACAAATTGAGAAACAAAGTGCTGGCGATGTTGATGACGCTTTAAAGATCTTCCTCTTCTGCTATGACTTGTATGACAATGACGTTCTTCTCGTCTTGCTTTCTGAAGAAGGCTGATTCTGATTGAAGCTTGATCCTTTCGAGGTCTTCCAAGTTGTAAGTGATACAGACGAATTCAGAATGCAGTTGTTCGCTTATTCCCTTATTTTGCATGGATCGCCCTTTCGGGTTTTCAATCCATCGGGATACCCATTTTTGCCTGAGCTGTCCAATGTGGCTTTTCAACTCAGCGGGTGTACATTTTTTTTAAAAATTATTTCCCTTACTTTTGCCCGAGTCTTTTATTCTGTTTTTGACTCGCCGGGATGCCCTATTTTTTCCTGGACTTACATTCTGTTTTTATGTCCAGCGGGTCATTTTCATGCGAATTATTTTTTAACTGCATCTGAATTCACAGGGGACGGGAAATCTTCACCATCCATGGTGCTGAGCATCAGTGCTCCACCAGAGAACACTTTCTTTACCACGAATGGTCCTTCATAGTTTGGGGTCCATTTTCCCCTGTGGTCTGTATGCGGAGGGAGGATTCTCTTCAGTACAAGATCTCCCACTTGGTACTCTCGATGCCTGACTTTCTGATCGAAGGCTCTCTTCATTCTCTTCTGATATAACTGCCCATGACAGATTGCGGCCAATCTCTTTTCTTCGATCAGGCTCAGTTGTTCGTATCGGGCCCGAACCCACTCTGCTTCACTCAGTTTAACATCCATTAATACCCGTAGGGAGGGTAATTCAACTTCAACAGGTAGGACTGCTTCCATACCATACACAAGCTGATACGGTGTTGCCCCAGTGGATGTTCTGATCGATGTGCGGTACCCATGCAAGGCAAACGGTAGCATTTCATGCCAGTCTCTGTAGGTGACTACCATCTTCTGCACAATCTTCTTGATATTCTTATTTGCTGCCTCAACAGCGCCATTCATCTTCGGCCTGTAAGGAGAAGAATTGTGATGTTGGATTTTGAAGTCCCGGCATAATTCAGCCATCATTTTGTTGTTTAAGTTGGAACCATTATCAGTAATGATTCGCTCGGGAACTCCATATCGACAGATGATATCTCTCTTCAGAAATCTGGCTACCACTTGTCTTGTAACATTTGCGTAGGAAGCTACTTCAACCCACTTGGTAAAATAGTCAATGGCGACCAGGATGAATCTGTGGCCGTTTGAAGCAGTTGGCTCAATCTTGCCAATCATATCAATGCCCCACATGGCAAAGGGCCATGGTGAAGACATGATGTTCAAAGGATTGGGAGGTACATGCACTTTATCTGCATAGATCTGGCATTTGTGGCATTTTCTGGCGTAAGCACAACAGTCTGCATCCATTGTGATCCAGTAATAGCCTGATCTTAACAACTTTTTAGCCATGGCATGCCCTCCTGCATGGGTACCGAAAGATCCTTCATGCACTTCATGCATCAACAAATCTGCTTCCGTCTTGTCAACACATCTGAGGAGTACCATATCAAAGTTCCTTTTGTATAAAGACCCATCAGTGTTCAGAAAGAAACTACCAGCAAGCCTTCTCAAAGTCTTCTTATCATTGGAAGATGCCCCAGGTGGGTATGTTTGATCCTCCAAGAAGCACTTAATGTCATGGAACCAAGGCTTATCGTCCTTGATGACATCTGCTGCAAATACATATGCTGGTCTATCGAGTCTGGACACCGATATCTGAGGTACAAAGTTGGCAGTTTGAACTTTGATCATGGATGAAATGGTAGCAAGAGCATCTGCAAACTGATTCTCGTCCCGAGGGATATACTCAAGTTTGACCGTTGTGAAGAAAGTCAATAACCTCCTTGTATAATCCCTGTAAGGTATCAGATGATCCTGGTGGGTGTACCATTTTCCGTTGGTTTGATTGACTACCAGAGCTGAATCTCCGAACACGGTCAATGTCTTGATCCTGAGATCAATGGCTTCCTCAAGACCCATAATGCAAGCTTCATATTCAGCTTCGTTGTTAGTGCAGTTGAAAGTGAGTTTTGCCGAGAAAGGCATGTGAACTCCCTTAGGTGTAATGAGTACTGCACCAACACCGCGACCATTCATATTAACAGCCCCATCAAACATCATAGTCCATTCTTCTTCTGGGTCAGGCCCTTCAGTGTGAATAGGCTCCTCATGATCTTTTGCTTTAATGAACATGATGTCTTCATCAGGGAAGTCAAATCTCATGGGCTGGTAGTCATCTATAGGTTGCTCAGCAAGATATTCAGATAGTACACTGCCCTTGATGGCTTTCTGAGATGTGTACTGTATGTCGTATTCTGTGAGAATCATTTGCCATCTTGCAACCCGTCCGGTAAGAGCTGGCTTCTCGAAAATGTACTTAACTGGGTCCATCTTGGAGATCAATAAAGTGGTGTGGGTCAACATATACTGTCTCAGTCGGCGAGCAGCCCACGCTAAAGCACAGCAAGTTTTCTCGAGCAGTGAATAACGCTGTTCACAGTCGGTAAACTTTTTGCTTAGGTAGTATATTGCATACTCTTTTCGACCAGACTCGTCATGCTGGCCCAGCACACACCCCATCGACTCTTCTAATACTTTCAAGTACATTATCAGAGGTCTTCCTTCAACTGGCGGCATGAGGATTGGAGGTTCTTGTAAGTACTCCTTGATCTTGTCAAAAGCCTTCTGGCAATCTTCGTTCCACCTGACCGTTTGTTCCTTTCTTAACAGCTTGAACAAAGGTTCACAGGTTGCTGTGAGGTGGGATATGAACCGTGAAATGTAGTTCAATCGACCTAAGAACCCTCGAACTTCTTTCTCAGTCCTCGGTGCAGGCATCTCTTGAATAGCTTTGACTTTATCAGGGTCAACTTCAATCCCTTTCTCGCTTACAATAAAGCCCAGCAGCTTACCGGATCGCACCCCGAATGTGCATTTGTTGGGGTTCAGCTTTAGTTGGTATTTCCTCAGACGCTTGAATAACTTGAGTAGATTTACCAGGTGGTCTTCCTCTGTAAGGGACTTGGCAATCATATCATCCACATAACACTCAATTTCCTTATGGATCATGTCGTGGAATAATGTCACCATAGCCCGTTGATATGTTGCACCAGCATTCTTCAGTCCGAATGGCATCACTTTGTAACAGAACGTGCCCCAAGGTGTGATGAAAGTGGTCTTCTCCATGTCTTCAGGTGACATCTTGATCTGATTGTATCCTGAAAATCCGTCCATGAAGGAGAATACCGAGAACTGAGCCGTGTTATCCACCAATACGTCAATGTGAGGTAATGGGAAATCATCTTTCGGGCTGGCTCTGTTCAGGTCCCGGTAGTCAACACACATTCTTACTTTGCCATCCTTCTTAGGCACAGGTACTATATTAGCAACCCACGGCGGATAGCTAGTTACAGCAAGGAACCCGGCGTCCCACTGCTTTTGTACCTCCTCTTTAATCTTCATTGCCATGTCTGGGCGAGTACGGCGCAGCTTCTGTTTAACTGGTGAGCATTCTTCCCTCAGAGGCAGCTTGTGCACAACAATGTCGGTGTCCAACCCTGGCATGTCTTGATACGACCAAGCAAACACATCAACATACTCTTGAATCAGATCAATCAGTTGTCTCTTCACTGAGTCTTGCAGGCAGGCCCCGATTTTAACTTCCATCACGTTTTCATCGGTACCAAGATTAATCACTTCAACCTCCTCCTGGTGAGGAGTGATAACCTTTTCCTCTTGTCTCAACAACCTGGCTAGCTCTTCAGGAAGCTCATATCCTTCTTCAACCCCTTCATCAGCTTGATTGATCGGATTGTCAAAGTCATACGAAGTCATAGCCGTGCTGTTGTCGGTGCTGTCAGGAAGGCACTCTCTGCAAGGGTTCAGTTGGTTCGTTTTAGTGATTGATTTTAATCTTGCTTAGAAAAAGTGAAATAAAGTTATCATTTTGAAAACACCGCCATTTATTTTTGTACAAAAAAGAAAAATGGAAAAACAGTGAGCAGAAAAGAAAAAGACTTGTTTGCAAAAAGATGTCTGATATTTCATTAATTTAATCTTGTTTGCACAAAAGTACAGATGGCCCTGATTACAAAATGAGTCTTGTCATCTTGGGCAAGATGCAAGACTTTGATGCATGCTATAAAAACACAGGAAATAATAATTACTCTGCATGAGTAACTCTTATAATTTCCTGGGAAGACCAGTTCGAGATACTGCTCCCCGGGATCTTTGGACGAATCCAATTCTCCAGATTGCGCTCCTCTTCCAGCTCGTCTTCCAAATTGTTGACAGCATCGGGGGTGAGCATCCCCCCACTGACAAAACCAGGCTTCTCAGCAGCCTCCTCTTGATGTTGTTGAGTTGGTCTGTAACCCAACCCAAACTTGTCCTTCTTTTCCTCCACAGCTAAGACCTTGCCCCAGCCTAGGGCAGTTCCTTCCTCAACAACCTTCCGGGCTTGTTGATAAGATGACATGGAGATTCCAGATACAGCAGATGCTTCATTGACGTTCAAGGCTTCAAAACCTTGGCTCATTGTTTCATGGATCTCTCCATCCATCTCAATGTATTTATAAGTAGCCAGATGGCTAACGAATATATCCTCTTCCCCACAGATTGTAACAACTTGGCCTTCCCACTCAAATTTTAACTTTTGGTGAAGGGTAGACGTTATTGCGCCAGCGGCGTGAATCCAGGGTCTACCCAACAAACAGCTGTAGGCGGGCTGAATGTCCATCACATAAAAGATAGTTTTAAAGGTCTGTGGGCCAATTGTCACAGGCAGCTCAATCTCTCCCAGAACCGATCTCTTCGAACCATCGAAGGCTCTTACCACCAGGTTGCTTCAATGCTAATCCTTCATACTCTAGCTTCACCAGAGCCTTCTTTGGCAAGACATTCAGGGATGACCCTGTGTCCACCAGCACATGTGAAAGGACTGCTCCTTTGCATTCCATGGTGATGTGCAAGGCTTTGTTGTGGTTGCGGCCATCCGTTGTCAAGTCAGTATTGGTGAACCCTAGCCCATTGCTAGCAGTAACATTTCCAACCACGGTTTCCAATTGATTGACAGTGATCTCTTCAGGCACGTAAGCTGCGTGCAAAACTTTAAGTAGTGCATTCCGATGAGCTTCGGAGCACATAAGCAGGGATAAGATAGAGATCTTGGATGGCGTCTGGTGAAGCTGATCCACAATTTTATAATCACTCTTTTTGATGATCCTCATAAAATCATCAACTTCTTGATCGAATGGTGTTTTCAAGGCTTCTTTAACAGCTGGATCTTCCTGCACCGGGCTCTTTCCTTTTGCCTTGGCAGCAGCTTCTGCTTCGGCAGCGGGCCTTTGAATTGGTGGAGCGAAGAGACGTCCGCTTCGGGTGAAGCCTCCGCCTCCTCCCACATTATCTACTTGTGGTGCAGGTGTTGATGTTTCAAGAGTGATTCTTTTTCCTTCGCAGTACACGTCAGAGCCATAGTGCCAAGGGATGGCCCTATTGCTTTCATATGGTACAGGTCCAGGCACTGTGACAGTGACTGGACTGATTGCTGCTGCTGAAGGGACTGTAATTGTTTGTGGATCGTAATAAATTGTAACTGGTGCTCTAACGGGAGCAGCACCTTCTGAATTGTAGGCAGAGTTGTTTTCAGGATCATAGAATATGGTAACAGTAGAGACATCTTCATGATTGGTTGCTGGAGTTGTAGGAGACATTGTCGGAAGTATGGAAGTTGTTGTTGTAGGAGATTCGAAATGGAGTGAAGCTGAAGTTGTAGCAGGAAAAATTGTTGAAAACTGATCATTTGAGAAAATGGATGAAGTACTTGTTGATATAGCCGAAGAATTGTCAGGAACAATGGTTGCTGCAGTTGTAGGAGGTTCTGAAACCGTTGCTGATGAGATTGCTGGATTTGTTGGAAATGATGTAGTGATCTGAAGTTGGCCACTCTGAATAAGGCCATCTATGCCATTCCTCAGATTATCGCACCCATTTACTGAAATATTGCAGAAAGCACACCCTAACTTGCATCCTGGGAACGTGTTGCATTCCAAGAGCTGAGCCTTGATTTCTACCAATGGTGTCCTGATCTGTCCCACACTGGTTATTAAATAAGACGGTTTGTCTTCTTCAATAGCGTTAATTCGGGGACCACCATGATTTGGCATAGGATTTTTGTTGACGTTGGGCGGCGGTGCAAAATTCAGAGCTTTCGAGTCCACCAGGTCTTGTACCTTCATGTGCAGGGCTCTGCACTTTTCCGTACTATGGCCAGGTGCGTTTGAATGAAAGGCACACCTAGCGTTGGAGTCGTAGTTCCTGGGTAGACTGTTGGGATCTGGCGGTGCCAACGTCCTTAGCTCAACTAGGTTGAGTTTCAGGAGCTGTGGCAGCAATGTAGCATATGGCATGGGGATCGGGTCGATCACTCTGTTAGCTTGAGATGGCCTTTGCTGGAATGGCCTTTGCTGATTGTTGTTGGTGTTGCTGTTGTTGTAGTTTCTTGGAGGGTACTGATTCTGTTGATGGTACTGAGGTTGTGGCTGATAGTTTTGCTGAGGAGGTTGATACACAGGTTGTGGATGAGCTGGAGTAGGGATAGTGACTGCAGCCACAGGTCTGTGAACATATTGGGGCCTACCCCTGTTGGTGTGGATGGCATTAGTCTCACCAGTCCTTCTCGGGCCTGCAAAAGGCTTTCTTGCATTACTGGATGAGCTTGCACCATTGTCTGAGATCTTACCCATTTTCAACAGGCTTTCAATTCTCTCCCCGGCTATAACGACATCTGCAAAGCTGGTGGAGGAGAAGGCAGCTAGCCTATCAATATAGGTTCCCTGAAGGGTGTTCATGAACATATCGGCCATTTCCCGTTCAGACATAGGTGGCTGGACAGCAGCAGCAAGCTGTCTCCATCTCTGAGCATATTCTCTGAAGCTCTCTCTAGATGACTGTGACATTCCCATTAGGAGGGTCCTATTGGGTGCCATATCCAGATTATACTGATACTGTCTGATGAAGGCCTCTGCCAGGTCCTTCCAGCATCTTATAGTTGCTCTTGTCAGATGGGAATACCATTCCCTAGAAGCTCCAGTCAAGCTATCTTCGAAGTAGAACATCCACAATTTCTCGTCCGTGGTATAAGCTTTTAATCTCCCGAGAAAAGACTGCAGATGGGTTCGGGGACAGGAAGTCCCATTGTACTTTTCAAAACATGGTGGCTTAAACTTATGGGGAATCCTAACCCCGTCCACTAAGCCCATATCCATGACATCGAACCCCAAAGAGTTTTGAGACTCCAAGGACCTTAACTTCTCAGCTATTTCATCCAATCTTCTATCATAAGCCTCTTCCCCGGCTCCCATTACTGTGAACTGGTCTTCTTGATGGTCTTGTTGCAATACTCTCCCGGCTGTAGCAGTTCCTGGAATATTGGCAGGGATATTGGCCTCTGGATGGAGGTGGGGACCAAAGACAGGGGGATTGACATGTGGTTGGACCCTTTCATTGTTGCTAGTCCCAGCAGTTCCAGGCTGATGATCTTCCTGGTTTCTCCCTTCCACCAGAGCTCTGAGCCTCTCCTGGCTTTGAGCCAAGTTGTTCATTACTTCCATGAACTGTGTTATCTGAGTTCTCATCTCCACCCTTTCGTTGACCATTTGGTTTCTGACCTCAGTAAGGTCTTGCTGCATCTGATCCATCTGAATTCCCGGAAGGTTGTTTCGGGTAGGGTATCTGTGTGGCCTGTTGAGGGGAAACACTCGTCGACGAGCAATAGTTCCTGAACATCACAACAGAGTTAGCATCAACAAAAACAAAAACCTACAAAACAAACAAAGGGTTAGCATGCAATGCAGTATGCTTATTTGTTCTCAAGGTATCCGGCTTGGCATTCAGTTTTGACCCTTCCAGACCCTTGAAGATGCTGTTGATGTTGCTTTAGAAGGAAACTCAGATGAAGCAAACTAACACAAATATATTACAGAAAGGGAAATAATACAACTTGTTCATTTTACAACACCAGCCCTCTAGGGGTCAAAATACATCACAGGAAAATAAAAGTACATGGAAAGAAAACAACAACAAGCAAATGGTCAGACACCAAGTCCAAACTCATCCTCCCGAACTTCCTTGAGAAGTGCCTCGGTCACAGGATCAGCCGGACGCTCCGTGAGATTCCTGATGAGAAGGTTTCTTGTTGCAACAGCTGCATTCAACTTCTTGTTCTGACTTTGGTCTTTGGACCTCTTCACTCCAGCTTTGATCTTTAGCTCTGATATCTCCCTCTGGGCTGCTGCCAGGGCTTCTTCCATTTGTTCCATCTTGTCTTGAACTCTCTTGTCCTCCAGGGTACGAGCCTCGGTGATCCTGACCCACCGGGCTTGACTCTCTTTTAGATACAAGTCTGTCCTTGCTCTCTGGAACTGGGCTTCTTTGCAAGCATTCTTCAGAATTTGTTCACCAGCCTTAGACTTTTTGATATAATCTCCAGACTTCTCAATCTTAGTCAAGTGTTCCACTCTCAACTTCTCCAATCTCTCAATCTCCCTCACACCTTCACTCCTCTCCCGGAGGGTCTTCTGCAAAGCCTGGGTTAACTTCTCATTTCTCTCTTTCAAGCTTTCAAACTCCTCCAAACTGATAGTGGCAGGGGGTGGTGCTATGGAAGGTCCAGGCATATCTTCAATAGTAAAAGGCATCCCAGAGAATTGAGCCCTAGCATAGGACCAATCATAGTATTGTGCTGATGCCACATTGTTACATTTTCCCAAGATGGTTATTCCCTTAGTTTGAACATTATCCCAGGCCCAAGCTGCCTGCCTAACAATTGCCAAACTAATCTTGTTCTCACAGTAAAGGGTCTCCACCAAGTCTTGTGCCCTAGGAGTGTGGACTAGTGCATAGCCCAGTTGTCTTTTAAACAGCAGAGGGTTGTAGTTAATACTACCCTTAACTCCTACTAGGGGTACATTGGGAAAATGCCCACAGCTGGTGATGATATCCCTGCCTTTTGTGCTTTGAGTGCACCACCTGATGTCAGCTGAAGTAAGAGTAGTAAGTCTTCCAGCCCAGTTTTTCTGTTGATGAGGATTCAAAAATGCATCTGTCCTGGGTAGATGTCTGAGAAGCCAAGTATGGAATAATGGAGCACAACACCTTACTAGTCTCCCCCTCTGTTTTTCATTCCTCTGATGCACCGAATAGTATAGATCACCCAATAAAGTTGGCACTGGGTTCCTCAAGATGAACAGGTGAATTGCATTCTTACTGATGAATCGAGGCTCATCTGCAAACAAAACAATCCCATAGATGCTCAAGGCCAACAAAGCACAAACAGCTTTCCAATCTCCTAGAGAAGCTTTCAGGGTAGCTTGAGAGATCAGGAAATCCAAATGCATGCCAGGGATTCCTGCTTTAGAGGTCATATGCTGCCCAATCAAGACTGGTTCCAGATGCAATGCTTTTGCTACCTCTTCATTACTTGGAAAGACCATCTCAGGGTTGAAAGGAACTTCTCTCCTGATAGGTATGCCAACTAATGATGAGTATTCTTCCAATAAGGGCCCCATCTGAAAATCCTGGAAAGTGAAACATCTTAGTGGGGGATCATAAAACTGAAGGCAGGTGTGGATCAGGCTTCTCTGTGAAGGGTCCAGATCCATGACCATATCAAGTATATTTCCATGGTGTTCCCTGAACAATGGTATGTGATCTGGAGTAATCAGGGTTTGAATCCTCCTGATGTCTGATAACTCTGGCTGGAAGAAGTGGTAGGTGATGTTGCTTTTCTTTGGAGCCATGATGCTGAGACTGAGCAGAAACAAGTGCTGATGAGGATGCTGGAGAGTGGGCCACTGACTGGCTAGTGCTAGTGACTGAAGTGAACAACTGATGGCTGAAGCAAGTGCTGATGGAGACAGGTCAGTACTGAAGATGGGGTCAAAACCAAAACCAAATGAAGATGGATACCCTGAAACACAAATAAGCAAATGTCAATATGATGCAATGGTTATGTATGCAAATGATATGCAAGGGTTTGTGACTGAGCTGGATCTGATCAAATGCTCTGGTATAAGTCCATGTGTGTAAGAAATCCAGGTGGAGGTCTATAAATCCAGTAACCAAGGTGGGGGACTCAAATAAAGAGCCACATGTCCAGGGTTTTAGAATCACAAGAACTGTTCCAACATGGAGTATTCTTAATCATATCACAGTGACAGGGTATTCTGAGGTCAAGGTACCTGCAAACCTGTAAATAACCCAACCCCCTCACAGGTGGTGTTCTAGAACAAGGATCCTCAGACTTGGATCCGTTATGAGAAGTGTAAACACTTCTAACCCGGAGGTACAGTGTTTACAATAACCATAACAATTCCTCCTCTAATTCACCTCAGTTTCTGAAGGTCATAACTAAAAGGTCATCCAGACTTAGCAGGCTTCCCAGATAGCCCTAGCATTGCAGGAAATCTGCAACACAGAGTTCTCAAGAAGAAACCCACATCTGAACCGTGTTTCATATTCCCGCACCAGACCGAAATGGAATGGGAAAGAATATGATTCACTCTAGCCTAGGTGTCACTCAGGTCCCAGGTATAGGGCCTTAACTCTCAATGGAACACCCACCCACCAAAGCAAACAAACAGATCCAGCCAGCAGCACAGTATGACAATATGATATAATGCAAAGCAATAAGGAAAGCAGTAATCAACTGTACATAAAGCAACAATAAATACAAATATATAAACACAAATAAGCACATATCACCCCCAATAAACACAAATCAAACAAGCGCTAGGAGGAACCCACAAAAAGAACCAGAAGCCCTGGTTGCAGTATAAGGGTCCCCAGCAGAGTCGCCAAGCTGTCGCTCCCAAAGATTTGCATCCTGGTACAAGCGCGAACGGTCGGCGAGAGGGACAATGAGAACACACAGCCGTGAACTCACTGGAGATGAAAAGAGTCGCCAGCTAGGCATTTTTATCCCGGAGGAAAGGCAATGCGGCATAGACCTGGAAAAAGATGGATAAGACGGTTTGCGAACCAGAGAGACTGAGAAAGGGGGTTGGTTACAACCTGGGAAGGTATTAGCACCCAGATCGTCCGCCGTACTCGACGGGATCCACGCTTAAAAGATTTGTGTTTTAAAGGGGTAGTGTCAGTGCAATCTGTGTATAAAATAGCTGGAAAAAGATGTACAGGTGTCGGTGCAAAAGAAATGTGAAGTGCATATATGATGTGTCAGTGTAGGAACAAGGGTGAAATGCTCATGATAATGAGGCTAAAAGAATGAAGCTGGAGAGAGGGGGAATATACAGAGACTTTTGTTCGATAACTGTTAAGTTATGCCTACGTATCCTCTCGTGTAATGAGGAAGTCAGAACACCGTAGTTCGACCCAAAGAGACTGAAAGGTGAATTGACTTGTGAACTGCTTGCTTGCCTATGCTCAAGTGTATGATCTGTCTGGCACAGATGCAAACTGTCTTGCATTAGACGGAAGAAGCAAGTTCTCGCTTGTGAGTGAAGGTGATGAGAAGAGAATCCCGTAGGAGACGATTATTGTTTGTTTTTGAGTTTTCAGTCTTTTATTGCTTTTTGGATTTTGTCACAAGTTAATGAGCTTAAGCCTAAACCAATGGGCTAGTAAACTCATCACATCTTCCCTCTGATTAGGGGTAATGAGAATACCTTAAGTGTGAAGTCAGATTCTCACACTTAACCGCCTTTGATGTAGGATTAAGATCATTAACCTACTTGTGATTATTTAGATGTTTTTGTGGTTTTTTGTTTAGTGTTAAGTAATGAGGTTAAGCCATAATCAGGGATTAAACAGACTCATTACACCATCCTAATAGAAGGATAATAGATGAGAAAGTTTAAGCTGAGGAAAGCTCCTCAACTTAATCCATGATTAGGGATTAATCTCATGACAAAACAAGCCTTTGATTAAGTGGATTTTATTTAATGAGATGATGATGAAGTGTTTTTTATGATTTGTAAGACAACTTGAGGGGGACTTGTCCATTAACACTAGGGTTAGTCCTTCTTAACCAATTAAGGAAGAATTAGAACCCTAATGCAAGGCCCAAGTTACAAGTGTGATGTCTTGATACTTATTAAGTGATTTGATTAAAGGAGTTAAACACATTAAGGGTCTAACACTTAGGATTAAAGTTATACACTCCATCCTAATAGAAGGATGCAGGCATAAGCTTAATCACAAAGCCTTAAAGCCTTTAGGGTTTAGTCCCTGATTATGAGGTGAGGAGAGAAGACTCAAAGAGAGACACAAAGGTAAAAACTATGAGGGGAGACTAATCAAAACCCTAATTCATTGTCATGCTTGGTTGGTCCTAAGGTTTGTGAGGTTTAACAAGAACAATCTTCAAAGGAGCCACCAGGAAGCAGATGAACAAGATCAAGAGAAGCAAAGTGACTTGCTTCATTCAAGAAGTCAAGTCACTTGAAGAAAGAAAGTGGGAAGGAGAAGAAAGAGCAAACTCAATCTCATACACAAACAAAAATGCAGCAATGGATGCAAGAGAGATGAAGAGAAAAGTTATGAGAAGTGAAGGCAAATTCACTTCTCAAGTTACTTACCACCTGAAATGTTAGAAAGAAATGCAATGCAATGTAAGATGTGCTGAAATGGTATGATGCTAAACAACCAGAAGCATGTTGATGATGATTATGATGCTATGAGATGCTACAAGCATGAGACAAGGCATGGAGATGTTCATACAAGATCATGGATGCAAATGATGCAAGCTTAGAAGCATGAATGCACATGAAAAGTCATGAAGCACACAAAGCAAATGACATGGCAAGTATGTGATGCAATGATCAAACATGCTTTCTATATGTCTTAAGATGTCAAATGAATCACATGGATGCTTGAAATGTCATGGCAAGTCATGTTATGCAAGAGAATGCAAGGATGATGTAAGAGAAAGCCCAAACTAGGGTTTATGGATCAAACATCAAACAAAAACCAAAAACAGAAGCAAACCCTAAGATAAAAAATGGAAAATGCTACCCAAAGAAACCCTAAACCTATACTAAACCAAGGTCCAAAGGGGAGGTCTCAACTCTTAACCAATCCTAAGTTATGATTTTTCTAAGTTATTAGGGTTTTTTAGGGTTCCTAAACAAAAGAAATGCCAAACAAATGGAAAATGCAAGATCAAATCATGGCCATTTTATCCTAGAAACTACATGCTAAACATAAAACAATGCAAGAAGAATCAATGTCCAACTCTTCCTAGATAGGCAGAAATGAATTTTTGAACTTAGGATCAAATTAATGCATAAAAAATGATTTAATTCAATGGAAAATTCTTAAAATGCATCAAGATCAAAAAAGAAATTTGGTTTGAAGGTTGGACAATGTTTCTAAATGTCTTAGAACATTTCAGGAATTTTTTGGTGATTTTTAAATACCTAAAAGTATTTTTAATTAATTAATTTTCATTAATCAATTAAAAATAATCCTTTAAATATTTAAAAATACTTTTTTAATGATAAAAAATAAAATAAAAATATTTTTTGTGTCATAAAAATTATTAAAACTCTTAGGAAAAAGTTTCATAATTTTTAAACCTTTTTTACTATTTTTAAATAAATGTGCAAATAAAAGGAAAAGAAAATGAATTAAAATTAAATAAAAGGAGAAGTAATCAGGATGGAGGGCCAGGATTGGGTCTGGATTTAAATTGGTTGACTGGCGCGTGAATGGAGGGTCCAGATGGCTTCTGACTTAATTATCCTAATTAAAAATTAATTAAAACTAATGAGAGAGATTAGGGCTAAGCAGATTGATCTGGGCCATCCAAACCAGCGGGAAGTCAAACATTTCAACGCAATCAACGCTCAGAATTCAAACTGACTTAATGACACAGATTAGGGCATAATCACATTCAGGCTGCCGGAGAAGACTTCCGGTCGTCTTCTCCGGCGAGCAACTCCCCTGAAAATCCCCAAAACCCTAAAAAGCTAACTAAAATGAAATCTAAGAATTGGGAAATGTTCCTTACACACTCACGAACCAAACCCCTCTCTCAAAACAAATTTATATTTCCTAAATAAGCTGAATCGAAGAAGATAAGAACTAGGGCACGCAAGCCTCAGAGAGCAATTAAACTCTCATCCCAGCACCATTTCAAAAACTAAGAGTACTAGGATACTCAGTGAAACATAAGGAACAAGTTTATAACATGAAAAACAATTTCTGGAAAAATAATTTTCAAGCTACCTGAGATTTGGAGCTTTCACTCTGATGACTTTCTGGCCACTTCCTTCAGTGCAATCCACTCCACTTGGTCCCCAGATGATGTTTGAATGCTTTAGAACAATTTATGTTGGCTGGTTGATGAGTTTCGACAGCTTCTGCTCAAGCTCAGTCAGAAATGGCAATGGAGTTTCAGGCAGTTTCAGGTCATTGTGATGGTTTCTTTGTGATCCAGATGGTGAGTGGAGAAGGTCTGTGGTGTTTGTTTTGATGTTTGTGAGCTAGGGAGAGAGATTCGAATGGAACTGCAAGTTGTGATGAAGAATGGCAGTGGGGTGTTCTTGCTTGTTTCAGGCCTGGCTCTTGGTGGTTTGAGGTCTATGGAGTATGGTGAGTTGATCTGTGAAGGTGGCTTGGATGTTTGATAGCTAGGCAGAGAAATTCGAAGGCTTATGCAGCTGGGTGTGTTTTTGTGAATGTGTAATGTATGAAGTGTTTCAGCCTTGCCTTGTACATGAAATGGCTTGCAAAATGATAATGTATTTTAATCCTATAGGTCAGATGATGTGACCTGGCCTATAGTGATTGGTAAGTTGCTTTTGCAAAAAGTCAAATCTTTGTGTAAGGCAAGCATGGCTCATGATCTAGGCTTGGTACAAGGCATGGGCTATGCGCAGCAAAATGAGGGGAAAGGGCTAGCTTGGTTCAGCAGCCAATGCTGCAAGTTGGTGAAGAGAAATGAGTGGTTTTGCAACTTGTTACTTTTTGAACTCCATGAAGAAAAGTCTTGTTACATGAACCAAAACATGAGAAACCTTGGTCCAATTCTGACTTTTAGGACATGTAGAATGTTTGCATACTGGTTTGAAGTGGATTAGAAGTCACATTGGGCTTTGGTTCATGATTTTGCAAAATTTCCATTTGAAGCATGCCTTGAAAATCAATGATTTTTGCCAACTTTGTCTTGCTATAACTTTTGATCCAAAAAGAGTTTGATCATGTTCTTGTACTTTTTGAAAAGGGAAAAATGAGATCTACAACTTTCATGACCAAAGTTTTTCCATTTGAAGCATTTTTGGATCAAGAATCAAGGCTTGAAAAATGACCTAAAATGAAGCATTCTTGAAAAGTCAACTAAGCCCAAAAAGTCAACATTTGCAAAAACCCTAAATTCTTGATTTTTGTGAACTTCAATCTTCTTCCATGATCAAATAAAGACCCTATACACTCAAAATGATGAAGATCACCCATTGGTTGGGTCATTGGGGGCCTCAGATGCCCTGATTTTACACTGACTTGTCTGAAAAGTCAACCCTTGATCAGATGACTTCCCCATGGAATTTCTTCATGAAAATTGATATGCATACTCCCTATACCATATAGAGACCAATGGAAACAAGAATGACCAAAAAAATTGGAGTTATGGCCTCTGAAACCAAAACCCTAATTTTCAGTCAACTGTGCAGTCAAACCTGGCTCTGCATCCATTCAAACCCTAGTTCTTGTGATACTTTTGCATTTTTGACTTTGAGAGGATGTGGTATGATAGATGAACACACATGGATCCCTTTGAAGTGATTGGTGGCCTTTGGAGTGGCTCAAAAAGCTTTTGGATTGCTCAGATCACAAACCCTAGGTGCAGATGACTTAGAAACTATGTAGTGAATCAAAAATGAGATGTGAGATGGTATGATTGTGTTTATGCATATGAGGATGATCACAAGCCATGGTGTGAATGGGTGAGGGCAAATTTGGGGTGTTTACAGCTGCCCCTATTCAAACATGAGTTAGCTGTGCAGGATGTAAGCGGCGGCTTAACAGGCAAACAAGATAACTTGTGGTTGAATACCAAAGACAGTCCAAAATTTGCACTCACAGAATGAGGAAGAAAAGGGATATAGATTGTAAAAAGAGAATAAAGTATATTGTAAAGTGTGGGCGACGGAGGACGACCGTCGAGCAGAGGACGACTGCTGAGTAAAGAGCAATGACGGGGACGGCCGACATGCTGGGCAAAGTGTGTGAAGTAAAGCAATGACGGGGACGGCCGACATGCTGGGGATAAAAGGTAAAGCTAAGACGGGGACGGCCGACTAGCTGGGAAAAGTATATTATGATGGGGACGGCCATCAAGATAAAGCTGTAAAATTCTCTGGAAAATAAATGAAACATGACGGGGACGGCCATCAAGTTCATCAAGCAAAGGTAACCAACGATGGGGACGGCCATCGGGCTAAAAGGAAAAGGGACCACGACGGGGACGGCCATCGGGTCAAAGAATAAATGAAATAAACAGATGATGAGGTACGGTCATCAAAGGTGAAGGACAATCACCTAGCAGGGGACGGCTGCTCTGTTGGGGTTAAGATGAGGGACGGTCATCTTAGGTGGAGGACGACCACCAGGCAGGGTACAGCTGCCAAAAGTATCAACGATGGGGACGGCCATCGGATAAAAGGTCAACGATGGGGACGGCCATCGGACGAGCATGATGGAGGACGACCATCAAGAGGTGGAGGACGACCACCTAGCAGGGGACGGCTGCTCTCGAGGTTTCTCATGACACAGGACGAGTGCCAGATAACCAAAAATCAACAATGGGGACGGCCATTGGATAAAGTGATGAAGGACGATCATCAAAAGGTGGAGGACGACCACCTAGCAGGGGACGGCTGCTAAAAATCAACGATGGGGACGGCCATCGGATGAGCATGATGGAGGACGACCATCAAGAGGTGGAGGACGACCACCTAGCAGGGTACGGCTGCTCTCAGGGTTATCATGACACAGGACGAGTGTCAGATAAAAAGAAAAAAAATTGCTTTGTTGGTGATCTACTGGGGAATAGTAAACACGGACGAGTATTTACAACCAAGAAACAAAAAGGTATAAGTGTTTAGATGCTGTGTATAGATTAAGGTGCGGACGAGCATCCTTAAGACTATGATACGGACGAGTATCATGTAGAAACAAGTGCCGACACATGTTCCGAGATGATGATACGGACGAGTATCAACTGGTTAACAGGGAACACGTACGAGTGTTGTATCTGAAGGGACTCCTCTGGGGAATAGTAGACATGGACGAGTATCTATATTCGAGGAGACATAAGTGTTTTGACGCAGTGTATGGATTAAAGATGCGGACGAGCATCCTTAAGACTATGATACGGACGAGTATCATGTAGAAACAAACACTAGACGCAATGTTCTGAGATGATGGTACGGACGAGTACCAACTGGTTAACAAAGAACAAGGACTATTGTTGAATCTGTGGGGACATACACGTGATGTATACAAGATACGGATGAGTATCTGTATAAGTGTATTACGAGTAGTGAGTATGAGTATTGTATAGGTGAGTGTTTATCTGCTGGGGAGGGTGACACGGACGGGTGTCAAGAAAGAAAAGTATAATATTAACAAATATATGGGTGATGAAAGTGTAAGCGACTACGCTGAGGATATGACACGGACGGGTGTCAAGAAAGTGTATGTATAGGTATATGTGAGTGCAAAGAGGATGTCTTTGGCTTTCTGCTGGTGATTTGACACGGACGGGTGTCCAAAGGTGTATATACCGGTGTTTGTGATTGGAGAGGCAACTGCTTTTGCTGGGAACTCTGGTGGGGATTTTGGGTACAAGTATTTTGTATTCCGATGATTGATTATTATTCACAAGTGTTCAATTCACAACGTGACTTATGATTATGCTATTTATCTAATTTTTGCCGTAATGCTCCGTATTAGACGGAATGCTACGCTCTGAGGGTGAATATGATGCGAATGCTATGATTATGCAAAGGGTACAGCTCCGGGACTCGGATCCCGTCGCTGCAAAGATCTCTGGCTGATCTGCTTGAAATAGACATCCCAGCTGGGGATGAGATCATTGGTAGATCTGATGAGATATAATTGCTTGGGGATACATGTCACTGGTTGACATATCCTCATAAGATGGGACCCAGCTGGGGTTTGTAGAAGTCTTCTGTACTCTGTTGTGACTTCTTCGTGCGTTGCTCTTCTGATCAGAGGCTAATGATTTTGTGGGGAGATGATTCCCTGACTCTTCCTATTCTGCTGAGGAAAGATGATTTGCACTCCGGCTGGGGAAAGTTGTTATCAACTCAGCTGGGGAAGAATCAAATCAGCTGGGGAGAAAGCAACTCGGCTGGGGAGAACACCTGGTGCTAAGACTGAGTGAGTATTGATTTGGCAACTTCACTAGGGAAATGGGCACCTTCCGTGCCACGTGAAAGATAGACCGAGTTGACAATGATTTGTCAGCTTGCTGAGGGTGGAGCTTTCATGCCCCAAGTTGCGTTCTGGATACCTGCAATCCTGCAAAGATAAGGAAACGTACAAATGGTCCCGAGGTATCCTTTACTGGATTCCGTCATAGGAGTTAAGCATTCTTGAGAGTAAGTATATTCCCTGCAAGCATGTGTTTCTATTTTTAGTGAAAAGCATCTGTACTCATGCAATTAGTTTTAGAGACATCAGACATTCTTTGCAAATAAAAATGTACAAGACGAAACATGACTGAAAAATCTGATTTTATTAATTCAAATGCCCTGAATTGGCGAGATACAGTCAAAGAAACAAGTCTCCTAAAATGAAGAGACTGTTACAAATTGAGAAACAAAGTGCTGGCGATGTTGATGACGCTTTAAAGAGCTTCCTCTTCTGCTATGACTTGTATGACAATGACGTTCTTCTCGTCTTGCTTTCTGAAGAAGGCTGATTCTGATTGAAGCTTGATCCTTTCGAGGTCTTCCAAGTTGTAAGTGATACAGACGAATTCAGAATGCAGTTGTTCGCTTATTCCCTTATTTTGCATGGATCGCCCTTTCGGGTTTTCAATCCATCGGGATACCCATTTTTGCCTGAGCTGTCCAATGTGGCTTTTCAACTCAGCGGGTGTACATTTTTTTTTAAAATTATTTCCCTTACTTTTGCCCGAGTCTTTTATTCTGTTTTTGACTCGCCGGGATGCCCTATTTTTGCCTGGACTTACATTCTATTTTTATGTCCAGCGGGTCATTTTCATGCGAAGTATTTTTTAACTGCATCTGAATTCACAGGGGACGGGAAATCTTCACCATCCATGGTGCTGAGCATCAGTGCTCCACCAGAGAACACTTTCTTTACCACGAATGGTCCTTCATAGTTTGGGGTCCATTTGCCCCTGTGGTCTGTATGCGGAGGGAGGATTCTCTTCAGTACAAGATCTCCCACTTGGTACTCTCGATGCCTGACTTTCTGATCGAAGGCTCTCTTCATTCTCTTCTGATATAACTGCCCATGACAGATTGCGGCCAATCTCTTTTCTTCGATCAGGCTCAGTTGTTCGTATCGGGCCCGAACCCACTCTGCTTCACTCAGTTTAACATCCATTAATACCCGTAGGGAGGGTAATTCAACTTCAACAGGTAGGACTGCTTCCATACCATACACAAGCTGATACGGTGTTGCCCCAGTGGATGTTCTGATCGATGTGCGGTACCCATGCAAGGCAAACGGTAGCATTTCATGCCAGTCTCTGTAGGTGACTACCATCTTCTGCACAATCTTCTTGATATTCTTATTTGCTGCCTCAACAGCGCCATTCATCTTCGGCCTGTAAGGAGAAGAATTGTGATGTTGGATTTTGAAGTCCCGGCATAATTCAGCCATCATTTTGTTGTTTAAGTTGGAACCATTATCAGTAATGATTCGCTCGGGAACTCCATATCGACAGATGATATCTCTCTTCAGAAATCTGGCTACCACTTGTCTTGTAACATTTGCGTAGGAAGCTACTTCAACCCACTTGGTAAAATAGTCAATGGCGACCAGGATGAATCTGTGGCCGTTTGAAGCAGTTGGCTCAATCTTGCCAATCATATCAATGCCCCACATGGCAAAGGGCCATGGTGAAGACATGATGTTCAAAGGATTGGGAGGTACATGCACTTTATCTGCATAGATCTGGCATTTGTGGCATTTTCTGGCGTAAGCACAACAGTCTGCATCCATTGTGATCCAGTAATAGCCTGATCTTAACAACTTTTTAGCCATGGCATGCCCTCCTGCATGGGTACCGAAAGATCCTTCATGCACTTCATGCATCAACAAATCTGCTTCCGTCTTGTCAACACATCTGAGGAGTACCATATCAAAGTTCCTTTTGTATAAAGACCCATCAGTGTTCAGAAAGAAACTACCAGCAAGCCTTCTCAAAGTCTTCTTATCATTGGAAGATGCCCCAGGTGGGTATGTTTGATCCTCCAAGAAGCACTTAATGTCATGGAACCAAGGCTTATCGTCCTTGATGACATCTGCTGCAAATACATATGCTGGTCTATCGAGTCTGGACACCGATATCTGAGGTACAAAGTTGGCAGTTTGAACTTTGATCATGGATGAAATGGTAGCAAGAGCATCTGCAAACTGATTCTCGTCCCGAGGGATATACTCAAGTTTGACCGTTGTGAAGAAAGTCAATAACCTCCTTGTATAATCCCTGTAAGGTATCAGATGATCCTGGTGGGTGTACCATTTTCCGTTGGTTTGATTGACTACCAGAGCTGAATCTCCGAACACGGTCAATGTCTTGATCCTGAGATCAATGGCTTCCTCAAGACCCATAATGCAAGCTTCATATTCAGCTTCGTTGTTAGTGCAGTTGAAAGTGAGTTTTGCCGAGAAAGGCATGTGAACTCCCTTAGGTGTAATGAGTACTGCACCAACACCGCGACCATTCATATTAACAGCCCCATCAAACATCATAGTCCATTCTTCTTCTGGGTCAGGCCCTTCAGTGTGAATAGGCTCCTCATGATCTTTTGCTTTAATGAACATGATGTCTTCATCAGGGAAGTCAAATCTCATGGGCTGGTAGTCATCTATAGGTTGCTCAGCAAGATATTCAGATAGTACACTGCCCTTGATGGCTTTCTGAGATGTGTACTGTATGTCGTATTCTGTGAGAATCATTTGCCATCTTGCAACCCGTCCGGTAAGAGCTGGCTTCTCGAAAATGTACTTAACTGGGTCCATCTTGGAGATCAATAAAGTGGTGTGGGTCAACATATACTGTCTCAGTCGGCGAGCAGCCCACGCTAAAGCACAGCAAGTTTTCTCGAGCAGTGAATAACGCTGTTCACAGTCGGTAAACTTTTTGCTTAGGTAGTATATTGCATACTCTTTTCGACCAGACTCGTCATGCTGGCCCAGCACACACCCCATCGACTCTTCTAATACTGTCAAGTACATTATCAGAGGTCTTCCTTCAACTGGCGGCATGAGGATTGGAGGTTCTTGTAAGTACTCCTTGATCTTGTCAAAAGCCTTCTGGCAATCTTCGTTCCACCTGACCGTTTGTTCCTTTCTTAACAGCTTGAACAAAGGTTCACAGGTTGCTGTGAGGTGGGATATGAACCGTGAAATGTAGTTCAATCGACCTAAGAACCCTCGAACTTCTTTCTCAGTTCTCGGTGCAGGCATCTCTTGAATAGCTTTGACTTTATCAGGGTCAACTTCAATCCCTTTCTCGCTTACAATAAAGCCCAGCAGCTTACCGGATCGCACCCCGAATGTGCATTTGTTGGGGTTCAGCTTTAGTTGGTATTTCCTCAGACGCTTGAATAACTTGAGCAGATTTACCAGGTGGTCTTCCTCTGTAAGGGACTTGGCAATCATATCATCCACATAACACTCAATTTCCTTATGGATCATGTCGTGGAATAATGTCACCATAGCCCGTTGATATGTTGCACCAGCATTCTTCAGTCCGAATGGCATCACTTTGTAACAGAACGTGCCCCAAGGTGTGATGAAAGTGGTCTTCTCCATGTCTTCAGGTGACATCTTGATCTGATTGTATCCTGAAAATCCGTCCATGAAGGAGAATATCGAGAACTGAGCCGTGTTATCCACCAATACGTCAATGTGAGGTAATGGGAAATCATCTTTCGGGCTGGCTCTGTTCAGGTCCCGGTAGTCAACACACATTCTTACTTTGCCATCCTTCTTAGGCACAGGTACTATATTAGCAACCCACGGCGGATAGCTAGTTACAGCAAGGAACCCGGCGTCCCACTGCTTTTGTACCTCCTCTTTAATCTTCATTGCCATGTCTGGGCGAGTACGGCGCAGCTTCTGTTTAACTGGTGAGCATTCTTCCCTCAGAGGCAGCTTGTGCACAACAATGTCGGTGTCCAACCCTGGCATGTCTTGATACGACCAAGCAAACACATCAACATACTCTTGAATCAGATCAATCAGTTGTCTCTTCACTGAGTCTTGCAGGCAGGCCCCGATTTTAACTTCCTTCACGTTTTCATCGGTACCAAGATTAATCACTTCAACCTCCTCCTGGTGAGGAGTGATAACCTTTTCCTCTTGTCTCAACAACCTGGCTAGCTCTTCAGGAAGCTCATATCCTTCTTCAACCCCTTCATCAGCTTGATTGATCGGATTGTCAAAGTCATACGAAGTCATAGCCGTGCTGTTGTCGGTGCTGTCAGGAAGGCACTCTCTGCAAGGGTTCAGTTGGTTCGTTTTAGTGATTGATTTTAATCTTGCTTATAAAAAGTGAAATAAAGTTATCATTTTGAAAACACCGCCATTTATTTTTGTACAAAAAAGAAAAATGGAAAAACAGTGAGCAGAAAAGAAAAAGACTTGTTTGCAAAAAGATGTCTGATATTTCATTAATTTAATCTTGTTTGCACAAAAGTACAGATGGCCCTGATTACAAAATGAGTCTTGTCATCTTGGGCAAGATGCAAGACTTTGATGCATGCTATAAAAACACAGGAAATAATAATTACTCTGCATGAGTAACTCTTATAATTTCCTGGGAAGACCAGTTCGAGATACTGCTCCCCGGGATCTTTGGACGAATCCAATTCTCCAGATTGCGCTCCTCTTCCAGCTCGTCTTCCAAATTGTTGACAGCATCGGGGGTGAGCATCCCCCCACTGACAAAACCAGGCTTCTCAGCAGCCTCCTCTTGATGTTGTTGAGTTGGTCTGTAACCCAACCCAAACTTGTCCTTCTTTTCCTCCACAGCTAAGACCTTGCCCCAGCCTAGGGCAGTTCCTTCCTCAACAACCTTCCGGGCTTGTTGATAAGATGACATGGAGATTCCAGATACAGCAGATGCTTCATTGACGTTCAAGGCTTCAAAACCTTGGCTCATTGTTTCATGGATCTCTCCATCCATCTCAATGTATTTATAAGTAGCCAGATGGCTAACGAATATATCCTCTTCCCCACAGATTGTAACAACTTGGCCTTCCCACTCAAATTTTAACTTTTGGTGAAGGGTAGACGTTATTGCGCCGGCGGCGTGAATCCAGGGTCTACCCAACAAACAGCTGTAGGCGGGCTGAATGTCCATCACATAAAAGATAGTTTTAAAGGTCTGTGGGCCAATTGTCACAGGCAGCTCAATCTCTCCCAGAACCGATCTCTTCGAACCATCGAAGGCTCTTACCACCAGGTTGCTGGGTTTCAATGCTAATCCTTCATACTCTAGCTTCACCAGAGCCTTCTTTGGCAAGACATTCAGGGATGACCCTGTGTCCACCAGCACATGTGAAAGGACTGCTCCTTTGCATTCCATGGTGATGTGCAAGGCTTTGTTGTGGTTGCGGCCATCCGTTGTCAAGTCAGTATTGGTGAACCCTAGCCCATTGCTAGCAGTAACATTTCCAACCACGGTTTCCAATTGATTGACAGTGATCTCTTCAGGCACGTAAGCTGCGTGCAAAACTTTAAGTAGTGCATTCCGATGAGCTTCGGAGCACATAAGCAGGGATAAGATAGAGATCTTGGATGGCGTCTGGTGAAGCTGATCCACAATTTTATAATCACTCTTTTTGATGATCCTCATAAAATCATCAACTTCTTGATCGAATGGTGTTTTCAAGGCTTCTTTAACAGCTGGATCTTCCTGCACCGGGCTCTTTCCTTTTGCCTTGGCAGCAGCTTCTGCTTCGGCAGCGGGCCTTTGAATTGGTGGAGCGAAGAGACGTCCGCTTCGGGTGAAGCCTCCGCCTCCTCCCACATTATCTACTTGTGGTGCAGGTGTTGATGTTTCAAGAGTGATTCTTTTTCCTTCGCAGTACACGTCAGAGCCATAATGCCAAGAGATGGCCCTATTGCTTTCATATGGTACAGGTCCAGGCACTGTGACAGTGACTGGACTGATTGCTGCTGCTGAAGGGACTGTAATTGTTTGTGGATCGTAATAAATTGTAACTGGTGCTCTAACGGGAGCAGCACCTTCTGAATTGTAGGCAGAGTTGTTTTCAGGATCATAGAATATGGTAACAGTAGAGACATCTTCATGATTGGTTGCTGGAGTTGTAGGAGACATTGTCGGAAGTATGGAAGTTGTTGTTGTAGGAGATTCGAAATGGAGTGAAGCTGAAGTTGTAGCAGGAAAAATTGTTGAAAACTGATCATTTGAGAAAATGGATGAAGTACTTGTTGATATAGCCGAAGAATTGTCAGGAACAATGGTTGCTGCAGTTGTAGGAGGTTCTGAAACCGTTGCTGATGAGATTGCTGGATTTGTTGGAAATGATGTAGTGATCTGAAGTTGGCCACTCTGAATAAGGCCATCTATGCCATTCCTCAGATTATCGCACCCATTTACTGAAATATTGCAGAAAGCACACCCTAACTTGCATCCTGGGAACGTGTTGCATTCCAAGAGCTGAGCCTTGATTTCTACCAATGGTGTCCTGATCTGTCCCACACTGGTTATTAAATAAGACGGTTTGTCTTCTTCAATAGCGTTAATTCGGGGACCACCATGATTTGGCATAGGATTTTTGTTGACGTTGGGCGGCGGTGCAAAATTCAGAGCTTTCGAGTCCACCAGGTCTTGTACCTTCATGTGCAGGGCTCTGCACTTTTCCGTACTATGGCCAGGTGCGTTTGAATGAAAGGCACACCTAGCGTTGGAGTCGTAGTTCCTGGGTAGACTGTTGGGATCTGGCGGTGCCAACGTCCTTAGCTCAACTAGGTTGAGTTTCAGGAGCTGTGGCAGCAATGTAGCATATGGCATGGGGATCGGGTCGATCACTCTGTTAGCTTGAGATGGCCTTTGCTGGAATGGCCTTTGCTGATTGTTGTTGGTGTTGCTGTTGTTGTAGTTTCTTGGAGGGTACTGATTCTGTTGATGGTACTGAGGTTGTGGCTGATAGTTTTGCTGAGGAGGTTGATACACAGGTTGTGGATGAGCTGGAGTAGGGATAGTGACTGCAGCCACAGGTCTGTGAACATATTGGGGCCTACCCCTGTTGGTGTGGATGGCATTAGTCTCACCAGTCCTTCTCGGGCCTGCAAAAGGCTTTCTTGCATTACTGGATGAGCTTGCACCATTGTCTGAGATCTTACCCATTTTCAACAGGCTTTCAATTCTCTCCCCGGCTATAACGACATCTGCAAAGCTGGTGGAGGAGAAGGCAGCTAGCCTATCAATATAGGTTCCCTGAAGGGTGTTCATGAACATATCGGCCATTTCCCGTTCAGACATAGGTGGCTGGACAGCAGCAGCAAGCTGTCTCCATCTCTGAGCATATTCTCTGAAGCTCTCTCTAGATGACTGTGACATTCCCATTAGGAGGGTCCTATTGGGTGCCATATCCAGATTATACTGATACTGTCTGATGAAGGCCTCTGCCAGGTCCTTCCAGCATCTTATAGTTGCTCTTGTCAGATGGGAATACCATTCCCTAGAAGCTCCAGTCAAGCTATCTTCGAAGTAGAACATCCACAATTTCTCGTCCGTGGTATAAGCTTTTAATCTCCCGAGAAAAGACTGCAGATGGGTTCGGGGACAGGAAGTCCCATTGTACTTTTCAAAACATGGTGGCTTAAACTTATGGGGAATCCTAACCCCGTCCACTAAGCCCATATCCATGACATCGAACCCCAAAGAGTTTTGAGACTCCAAGGACCTTAACTTCTCAGCTATTTCATCCAATCTTCTATCATAAGCCTCTTCCCCGGCTCCCATTACTGTGAACTGGTCTTCTTGATGGTCTTGTTGCAATACTCTCCCGGCTGTAGCAGTTCCTGGAATATTGGCAGGGATATTGGCCTCTGGATGGAGGTGGGGACCAAAGACAGGGGGATTGACATGTGGTTGGACCCTTTCATTGTTGCTAGTCCCAGCAGTTCCAGGCTGATGATCTTCCTGGTTTCTCCCTTCCACCAGAGCTCTGAGCCTCTCCTGGCTTTGAGCCAAGTTGTTCATTACTTCCATGAACTGTGTTATCTGAGTTCTCATCTCCACCCTTTCGTTGACCATTTGGTTTCTGACCTCAGTAAGGTCTTGCTGCATCTGATCCATCTGAATTCCCGGAAGGTTGTTTCGGGTAGGGTATCTGTGTGGCCTGTTGAGGGGAAACACTCGTCGACGAGCAATAGTTCCTGAACATCACAACAGAGTTAGCATCAACAAAAACAAAAACCTACAAAACAAACAAAGGGTTAGCATGCAATGCAGTATGCTTATTTGTTCTCAAGGTATCCGGCTTGGCATTCAGTTTTGACCCTTCCAGACCCTTGAAGATGCTGTTGATGTTGCTTTAGAAGGAAACTCAGATGAAGCAAAATAACACAAATATATTACAGAAAGGGAAATAATACAACTTGTTCATTTTACAACACCAGCCCTCTAGGGGTCAAAATACATCACAGGAAAATAAAAGTACATGGAAAGAAAACAACAACAAGCAAATGGTCAGACACCAAGTCCAAACTCATCCTCCCGAACTTCCTTGAGAAGTGCCTCGGTCACAGGATCAGCCGGACGCTCCGTGAGATTCCTGATGAGAAGGTTTCTTGTTGCAACAGCTGCATTCAACTTCTTGTTCTGACTTTGGTCTTTGGACCTCTTCACTCCAGCTTTGATCTTTAGCTCTGATATCTCCCTCTGGGCTACTGCCAGGGCTTCTTCCATTTGTTCCATCTTGTCTTGAACTCTCTTATCCTCCAGGGTACGAGCCTCGGTGATCCTGACCCACCGGGCTTGACTCTCTTTTAGATACAAGTCTGTCCTTGCTCTCTGGAACTGGGCTTCTTTGCAAGCATTCTTCAGAATTTGTTCACCAGCCTTAGACTTTTTGATATAATCTCCAGACTTCTCAATCTTAGTCAAGTGTTCCACTCTCAACTTCTCCAATCTCTCAATCTCCCTCACACCTTCACTCCTCTCCCGGAGGGTCTTCTGCAAAGCCTGGGTTAACTTCTCATTTCTCTCTTTCAAGCTTTCAAACTCCTCCAAACTGATAGTGGCAGGGGGTGGTGCTATGGAAGGTCCAGGCATATCTTCAATAGTAAAAGGCATCCCAGAGAATTGAGCCCTAGCATAGGACCAATCATAGTATTGTGCTGATGCCACATTGTTACATTTTCCCAAGATGGTTATTCCCTTAGTTTGAACATTATCCCAGGCCCAAGCTGCCTGCCTAACAATTGCCAAACTAATCTTGTTCTCACAGTAAAGGGTCTCCACCAAGTCTTGTGCCCTAGGAGTGTGGACTAGTGCATAGCCCAGTTGTCTTTTAAACAGCAGAGGGTTGTAGTTAATACTACCCTTAACTCCTACTAGGGGTACATTGGGAAAATGCCCACAGCTGGTGATGATATCCCTGCCTTTTGTGCTTTGAGTGCACCACCTGATGTCAGCTGAAGTAAGAGTAGTAAGTCTTCCAGCCCAGTTTTTCTGTTGATGAGGATTCAAAAATGCATCTGTCCTGGGTAGATGTCTGAGAAGCCAAGTATGAAATAATGGAGCACAACACCTTACTAGTCCCCCCCTCTGTTTTTCATTCCTCTGATGCACTGAATAGTATAGATCACCCAATAAAGTTGGCACTGGGTTCCTCAAGATGAACAGGTGAATTGCATTCTTACTGATGAATCGAGGCTCATCTGCAAACAAAACAATCCCATAGATGCTCAAGGCCAACAAAGCACAAACAGCTTTCCAATCTCCTAGAGAAGCTTTCAGGGTAGCTTGAGAGATCAGGAAATCCAAATGCATGCCAGGGATTCCTGCTTTAGAGGTCATATGCTGCCCAATCAAGACTGGTTCCAGATGCAATGCTTTTGCTACCTCTTCATTACTTGGAAAGACCATCTCAGGGTTGAAAGGAACTTCTCTCCTGATAGGTATGCCAACTAATGATGAGTATTCTTCCAATAAGGGCCCCATCTGAAAATCCTGGAAAGTGAAACATCTTAGTGGGGGATCATAAAACTGAAGGCAGGTGTGGATCAGGCTTCTCTGTGAAGGGTCCAGATCCATGACCATATCAAGTATATTTCCATGGTGTTCCCTGAACAATGGTATGTGATCTGGAGTAATCAGGGTTTGAATCCTCCTGATGTCTGATAACTCTGGCTGGAAGAAGTGGTAGGTGATGTTGCTTTTCTTTGGAGCCATGATGCTGAGACTGAGCAGAAACAAGTGCTGATGAGGATGCTGGAGAGTGGGCCACTGACTGGCTAGTGCTAGTGACTGAAGTGAACAACTGATGGCTGAAGCAAGTGCTGATGGAGACAGGTCAGTACTGAAGATGGGGTCAAAACCAAAACCAAATGAAGATGGATACCCTGAAACACAAATAAGCAAATGTCAATATGATGCAATGGTTATGTATGCAAATGATATGCAAGGGTTTGTGACTGAGCTGGATCTGATCAAATGCTCTGGTATAAGTCCATGTGTGTAAGAAATCCAGGTGGAGGTCTATAAATCCAGTAACCAAGGTGGGGGACTCAAATAAAGAGCCACATGTCCAGGGTTTTAGAATCACAAGAACTGTTCCAACATGGAGTATTCTTAATCATATCACAGTGACAGGGTATTATGAGGTCAAGGTACCTGCAAACCTGTAAATAACCCAACCCCCTCACAGGTGGTGTTCTAGAACAAGGATCCTCAGACTTGGATCCGTTATGAGAAGTGTAAACACTTCTAACCCGGAGGTACAGTGTTTACAATAACCATAACAATTCCTCCTCTAATTCACCTCAGTTTCTGAAGGTCATAACTAAAAGGTCATCCAGACTTAGCAGGCTTCCCAGATAGCCCTAGCATTGCAGGAAATCTGCAACACAGAGTTCTCAAGAAGAAACCCACATCTGAACCGTGTTTCATATTCCCGCACCAGACCGAAATGGAATGGGAAAGAATATGATTCACTCTAGCCTAGGTGTCACTCAGGTCCCAGGTATAGGGCCTTAACTCTCAATGGAACACCCACCCACCAAAGCAAACAAACAGATCCAGCCAGCAGCACAGTATGACAATATGATATAATGCAAAGCAATAAGGAAAGCAGTAATCAACTGTACATAAAGCAACAATAAATACAAATATATAAACACAAATAAGCACATATCACCCCCAATAAACACAAATCAAACAAGCGCTAGGAGGAACCCACAAAAAGAACCAGAAGCCCTGGTTGCAGTATAAGGGTCCCCAGCAGAGTCGCCAAGCTGTCGCTCCCAAAGATTTGCATCCTGGTACAAGCGCGAACGGTCGGCGAGAGGGACAATGAGAACACACAGCCGTGAACTCACTGGAGATGAAAAGAGTCGCCAGCTAGGCATTTTTATCCCGGAGGAAAGGCAATGCTGCATAGACCTGGAAAAAGATGGATAAGACGGTTTGCGAACCAGAGAGACTGAGAAAGGGGGTTGGTTACAACCTGGGAAGGTATTAGCACCCAGATCGTCCGCCGTACTCGACGGGATCCACGCTTAAAAGATTTGTGTTTTAAAGGGGTAGTGTCAGTGCAATCTGTGTATAAAATAGCTGGAAAAAGATGTACAGGTGTCGGTGCAAAAGAAATGTGAAGTGCATATATGATGTGTCAGTGTAGGAACAAGGGTGAAATGCTCATGATAATGAGGCTAAAAGAATGAAGCTGGAGAGAGGGGGAATATACAGAGACTTTTGTTCAATAACTGTTAAGTTATGCCTACGTATCCTCTCGTGCAATGAGGAAGTCAGAACACCGTAGTTCGACCCAAAGAGACTGAAAGGTGAATTGACTTGTGAACTGCTTGCTTGCCTATGCTCAAGTGTATGATCTGTCTGGCACAGATGCAAACTGTCTTGCATTAGACGGAAGAAGCAAGTTCTCGCTTGTGAGTGAAGGTGATGAGAAGAGAATCCCGTAGGAGACGATTATTGTTTGTTTTTGAGTTTTCAGTCTTTTATTGCTTTTTGGATTTTGTCACAAGTTAATGAGCTTAAGCCTAAACCAATGGGCTAGTAAACTCATCACATCTTCCCTCTGATTAGGGGTAATGAGAATACCTTAAGTGTGAAGTCAGATTCTCACACTTAACCGCCTTTGATGTAGGATTAAGATCATTAACCTACTTGTGATTATTTAGATGTTTTTGTGGTTTTTTGTTTAGTGTTAAGTAATGAGGTTAAGCCATAATCAGGGATTAAACAGACTCATTACACCATCCTAATAGAAGGATAATAGATGAGAAAGTTTAAGCTGAGGAAAGCTCCTCAACTTAATCCATGATTAGGGATTAATCTCATGACAAAACAAGCCTTTGATTAAGTGGATTTTATTTAATGAGATGATGATGAAGTGTTTTTTATGATTTGTAAGACAACTTGAGGGGGACTTGTCCATTAACACTAGGGTTAGTCCTTCTTAACCAATTAAGGAAGAATTAGAACCCTAATGCAAGGCCCAAGTTACAAGTGTGATGTCTTGATACTTATTAAGTGATTTGATTAAAGGAGTTAAACACATTAAGGGTCTAACACTTAGGATTAAAGTTATACACTCCATCCTAATAGAAGGATGCAGGCATAAGCTTAATCACAAAGCCTTAAAGCCTTTAGGGTTTAGTCCCTGATTATGAGGTGAGGAGAGAAGACTCAAAGAGAGACACAAAGGTAAAAACTATGAGGGAAGACTAATCAAAACCCTAATTCATTGTCATGCTTGGTTGGTCCTAAGGTTTGTGAGGTTTAACAAGAACAATCTTCAAAGGAGCCACCAGGAAGCAGATGAACAAGATCAAGAGAAGCAAAGTGACTTGCTTCATTCAAGAAGTCAAGTCACTTGAAGAAAGAAAGTGGGAAGGATAAGAAAGAGCAAACTCAATCTCATACACAAACAAAAATGCAGCAATGGATGCAAGAGAGATGAAGAGAAAAGTTATGAGAAGTGAAGGCAAATTCACTTCTCAAGTTACTTACCACCTGAAATGTTAGAAAGAAATGCAATGCAATGTAAGATGTGCTGAAATGGTATGATGCTAAACAACCAGAAGCATGTTGATGATGATTATGATGCTATGAGATGCTACAAGCATGAGACAAGGCATGGAGATGTTCATACAAGATCATGGATGCAAATGATGCAAGCTTAGAAGCATGAATGCACATGAAAAGTCATGAAGCACACAAAGCAAATGACATGGCAAGTATGTGATGCAATGATCAAACATGCTTTCTATATGTCTTAAGATGTCAAATGAATCACATGGATGCTTGAAATGTCATGGCAAGTCATGTTATGCAAGAGAATGCAAGGATGATGTAAGAGAAAGCCCAAACTAGGGTTTATGGATCAAACATCAAACAAAAACCAAAAACAGAAGCAAACCCTAAGATAAAAAATGGAAAATGCTACCCAAAGAAACCCTAAACCTATACTAAACCAAGGTCCAAAGGGGAGGTCTCAACTCTTAACCAATCCTAAGTTATGATTTTTCTAAGTTATTAGGGTTTTTTAGGGTTCCTAAACAAAAGAAATGCCAAACAAATGGAAAATGCAAGATCAAATCATGGCCATTTTATCCTAGAAACTACATGCTAAACATAAAACAATGCAAGAAGAATCAATGTCCAACTCTTCCTAGATAGGCAGAAATGAATTTTTGAACTTAGGATCAAATTAATGCATAAAAAATGATTTAATTCAATGGAAAATTCTTAAAATGCATCAAGATCAAAAAAGAAATTTGGTTTGAAGGTTGGACAATGTTTCTAAATGTCTTAGAACATTTCAGGAATTTTTTGGTGATTTTTAAATACCTAAAAGTATTTTTAATTAATTAATTTTCATTAATCAATTAAAAATAATCCTTTAAATATTTAAAAATACTTTTTTAATGATAAAAAATAAAATAAAAATATTTTTTGTGTCATAAAAATTATTAAAACTCTTAGGAAAAAGTTTCATAATTTTTAAACCTTTTTTACTATTTTTAAATAAATGTGCAAATAAAAGGAAAAGAAAATGAATTAAAATTAAATAAAAGGAGAAGTAATCAGGATGGAGGGCCAGGATTGGGTCTGGATTTAAATTGGTTGACTGGCGCGTGAATGGAGGGTCCAGATGGCTTCTGACTTAATTATCCTAATTAAAAATTAATTAAAACTAATGAGAGAGATTAGGGCTAAGCAGATTGATCTGGGCCATCCAAACCAGCGGGAAGTCAAACATTTCAACGCAATCAACGCTCAGAATTCAAACTGACTTAATGACACAGATTAGGGCATAATCACATTCAGGCTGCCGGAGAAGACTTCCGGTCGTCTTCTCCGGCGAGCAACTCCCCTGAAAATCCCCAAAACCCTAAAAAGCTAACTAAAATGAAATCTAAGAATTGGGAAATGTTCCTTACACACTCACGAACCAAACCCCTCTCTCAAAACAAATTTATATTTCCTAAATAAGCTGAATCGGAGAAGATAAGAACTAGGGCACGCAAGCCTCAGAGAGCAATTAAACTCTCATCCCAGCACCATTTCAAAAACTAAGAGTACCAGGATACTCAGTGAAACATAAGGAACAAGTTTATAACATGAAAAACAATTTCTGGAAAAATAATTTTCAAGCTACCTGAGATTTGGAGCTTTCACTCTGATGACTTTCTGGCCACTTCCTTCAGTGCAATCCACTCCACTTGGTCCCCAGATGATGTTTGAATGCTTTAGAACAATTTATGTTGGCTGGTTGATGAGTTTCGACAGCTTCTGCTCAAGCTCAGTCAGAAATGGCAATGGAGTTTCAGGCAGTTTCAGGTCATTGTGATGGGTTCTTTGTGATCCAGATGGTGAGTGGAGAAGGTCTGTGGTGTTTGTTTTGATGTTTGTGAGCTAGGGAGAGAGATTCGAATGGAACTGCAAGTTGTGATGAAGAATGGCAGTGGGGTGTTCTTGCTTGTTTCAGGCCTGGCTCTTGGTGGTTTGAGGTCTATGGAGTATGGTGAGTTGATCTGTGAAGGTGGCTTGGATGTTTGATAGCTAGGCAGAGAAATTCGAAGGCTTATGCAGCTGGGTGTGTTTTTGTGAATGTGTAATGTATGAAGTGTTTCAGCCTTGCCTTGTACATGAAATTGCTTGCAAAATGATAATGTATTTTAATCCTATAGGTCAGATGATGTGACCTGGCCTATAGTGATTGGTAAGTTGCTTTTGCAAAAAGTCAAATCTTTGTGTAAGGCAAGCATGGCTCATGATCTAGGCTTGGTACAAGGCATGGGCTATGCGCAGCAAAATGAGGGGGAATGGCTAGCTTGGTTCAGCAGCCAATGCTGCAAGTTGGTGAAGAGAAATGAGTGGTTTTGCAACTTGTTACTTTTTGAACTCCATGAAGAAAAGTCTTGTTACATGAACCAAAACATGAGAAACCTTGGTCCAATTCTGACTTTTAGGACATGTAGAATGTTTTCATACTGGTTTGAAGTGGATTAGAAGTCACATTGGGCTTTGGTTCATGATTTTGCAAAATTTCCATTTGAAGCATGCCTTGAAAATCAATGATTTTTGCCAACTTTGTCTTGCTATAACTTTTGATCCAAAAAGAGTTTGATCATGTTCTTGTACTTTTTGAAAAGGGAAAAATGAGATCTACAACTTTCATGACCAAAGTTTTTCCATTTGAAGCATTTTTGGATCAAGAATCAAGGCTTGAAAAATGACCTAAAATGAAGCATTCTTGAAAAGTCAACTAAGCCCAAAAAGTCAACATTTGCAAAAACCCTAAATTCTTGATTTTTGTGAACTTCAATCTTCTTCCATGATCAAATAAAGACCCTATACACTCAAAATGATGAAGATCACCCATTGGTTGGGTCATTGGGGGCCTCAGATGCCCTGATTTTACACTGACTTGTCTGAAAAGTCAACCCTTGATCAGATGACTTCCCCATGGAATTTCTTCATGAAAATTTATATGCATACTCCCTATACCATATAGAGACCAATGGAAACAAGAATGACCAAAAAAATTGGAGTTATGGCCTCTGAAACCAAAACCCTAATTTTCAGTCAACTGTGCAGTCAAACCTGGCTCTGCATCCATTCAAACCCTAGTTCTTGTGATACTTTTGCATTTTTGACTTTGAGAGGATGTGGTATGATAGATGAACACACATGGATCCCTTTGAAGTGATTGGTGGCCTTTGGAGTGTTGGTGTAAGCCCTAGAGGCCAATACTTTTTGGTACTTGTATCGGATTATTCGTTTAATAATAAAAGGCATTTCTTTATTATGTTTGTCTTTCAGAATAATAAAGTCCCTAGAATAGTTAGTCTGTTTAATGAAATGTTAAGTATGACTTAATCATGAGATCCCATTAAACATAAAGACATTATTCTTAAAATATCCGTAGTCAAGCTTTATTGCAAAGTGGGATAACATTAAAGCATTGAGACTATTATGAAGATAGACTGATGATCACATCTCATGGATCATGGATAAAGAGTTATCAAGTCTTGACATAGGTATAAATATTAGGAGTAATATTTATACCGGATTGACCCGCTATGAGAATACTACATAGTATGTTATGCAAAGTGTCATAAGTTATTCTCATGGTGATAATGGTGTATTACCACCCTTCGACCTGAAACCACTATGGACCCTAGATGTAGAGTCGGGTGCTTTATTGCTGATCAAACATTATCCGTAACTGGATGATCATAAAGACAGTTGATGGGCACTCCACGAAGCATGCTGAGGGACATGAGTGTCCTAGATGGAATTTGCCAATCCTGCATAACAGGAGAAATGTCTAAGGGCCCAATATTGAACTGGACAAGGATGACACAGTGTATGCCTTGTGTTCAATATAGACATAGGGGCAAAAGGGTAATTGTACAAACATATATTATCACGAAAAAGGTTTTGTCAGATCACATGACATTTTCGTGACTTGGGTAGCAGTGATGTGTTGCTAGATACCGCTCACTGTTTATTATGTTAAATATATAATTTAATATAATTACCAACGTTACGAAATCCTACAGGGTCACACACATAAGGACAGTTTGATGAGAGATAGAGAAATCAAAGGAACACCGTAAGGTACGGTGCACTTAAGTGAAAATAGAAATTCGGATAATATAATAATAATTATTGTTATTTTATAATGGTTATAAAATAATAATAAAATAAATATATTTATTATAATAATAGTTATTATAATAATATATAATATTATTATGGATCATGTGAATTGGGCTTTTAGCCCGCAGCCCACAAGAGAGTCTATAAAAGGAACCCTTGTGATGAAGCTTTCACTTGATGCAATTTCGTTTTTGATTCTCACAAAAATAATTCCGTTCGTAAGCAGCTAGCACTGTGACCGGAAGCTGTTCGTGTGGACTGAGTAGAGGCGTTGCACTTCATCAACGCTTGTGATCGCTGCATCAAAGATCTGAATCGCCACAAAGAGGTAACGATTCTATCACTGACCATGCTCATTCGTAAGGATCACTAAAGGAAAATTTTTGTTTTCCGCTGCGTTTAGATCGCAATTTTCCTTCAGTGGTATCAGAGCCACTTACGAAACCATGGATCTGATAGCTGTTAAATTTCCGTTTTTTTTTTCTGTATTTGATTCGATTAAAACACAGAACGAATTTAACAATAAACGATTAATTAAATTTGGCATCTGTTGTGTACGATTTGGATGATTGATGTTGATTATGCTTCAGAAACCGACATTAGTATGGTGAAGTTGTGCGATACATTGATCATCCATAGGTTACACAATTAGATCGATCACTTTTATATAAGATATAAGAAATTCTGATGCAAAGATGGTATATGGGATATACTGTTTTGATTTCATCCATTCAATCACATAAGGATTGTAATTCTTTTGAAAGATCATCATTTTCATTCGCTTCGGAATCCGACGTTAGTATGGTGAAGCAATGACATGTTGATCTATCATATTGAGTTATCAATCGAGTTGTGTTTGACGGCATGAAATTGTTGCATTAGGTGTGATCAATCAGCCGAAATTTAATTTAGTTTATTTAATTATCGGAATTTTAAACTAATAATAAAAGTGTGTTTATTATTATTTATTTGTGGTGATCAGTTATGACCTTAGTTTATCCTTTATTATTGTTTTGGGATTTTTAAATACGGCCTGCGAGTCGTGCCTCTCTCTCAATCTCTTTATGTAACTTCTTTTCTCATCTCACTCCCTCGTATGTAAAACGAGTTTTCTTATATGTAATGTAATATTATGTTATGAAGAAAAAGGAAGTATTCAATATTAAAGGAGGATAACCTTGGAGATCATGCTTGGAGAAGCTTAGATCGTTATTAGGTTAGCTTAGGTTCTCTCATTGGCTTGAGAGAACAATTGCGTTAGGGGCCATAATTGTATCTTTTTATATGTATGTTGATGCATGTAATTGTATGTTGATGCATGTGAGAGACGTTTTGCATGTTAAGCCGGTGAGATCAAACTAATAACAAATTCCCTCAAAATTAAATATTAAGTTTATGCTTTCCAATTTTTAGCACTCATCAAGACTAGTATCGAGCATTGTAGGTTTCGCCTACGCGAGGTGCATGTTCTATATTAGTAAGGTGTGATGGGATAATTGTAATATCCAATTGCTAAAACAATGGGTCAAACTTAACTAAACAAATTATAATAAGATTATACATGTTTAGAAGCAAGAATTGGGAATGATTCATGTGATGGATCAGAATAAGGAGTTATTCACCCAATTGAAAATATTCGAGAGTTGTATGAGATACAATTGGAAGGAGTTCCTACCTAAATAACTTAGTTTTGTGTAATCAGCCTAACGCTGACTTAAAACAAAGTGAAACATGGATCTCGACCCACTAGAAAGTCTTCCAACGGGATTTTCCGAATCAAATGATGAGGGTCATTTGTTTTGAATAAAATAGTGGGAGCATATTTGATTAAAGGCCTAATTAAATATGTTGTTTTAATGATACTTATATTTTCATATTTCTCTTGTAGATTACCATGACAACAAACACATCGAACAATATTTTGCGATCCATCCTAGATAAGGAAAAATTGTCTGGGACAAATTTCCTGGATTGGCACCGTAATCTGAGGATTGTCCTCAAGCACGATAAGAAGCTGTATGTCTTGGAGACACCAGTTCCTGAGGAGGAACCTCCTAGTTCTGCACCAAAGGCAGAAAGAGATGCTTATAAGAAGCATTTCGATGATGCCAATGAAACCGCTTGCCTCATGCTTGCTACCATGAACTCTGAGTTGCAAAAGCAACACGAGAACATGTCTGCGTTCGATATGATCGGACATCTGAAAATGCTTTATCAAGAGCAAGCAAGAAATGAGAGGTTTCAGGTTTCAAAGTCCCTTTTTAACAGCAAGTTAGCTGAGGGAGCCCCTGTAAGTCCCCATGTACTCAAGATGATTGGGTATGTGGAGAACCTTGACAGATTAGGGTTTCCCCTTGGAAAAGAACTTGCAATTGATCTGATCTTGCAATCGTTGCCAGAGAGCTTCAGTCAGTTTGTCCTGAATTTCAATATGAATGACTTGGACAAAAGTCTTCCAGAACTGCTAGGCATGTTGAGAACTGCTGAGCAGAATATGAAGACAAAAGGGAAATCCATTCTGATGGTCAGTAATGGAAAGAAACAGAACAAGAGGCCCATCAAACAGGGTGGTAGAGGGAAAGGCAAGGAAGTTGCCAAACCCAAACCCACTCCTCCTGTTTTGAAGCCTAGTGGAGGAATAGCAAAGGAGGGCACTTGCTTCCATTGCGGTAAGACCGGACATTGGAAGAGAAATTGCCCAAAGTACCTGGAAGATAAGAAAAATGGAGTAGAGACTTCAAATTCAGGTATTTTTGTTATTGAAATTAATTTATCTACTTCTGCATCATGGGTATTAGATACTGGATGCGGTTCTCACATTTGTACTAATGTGCAGGGGCTAAAAAGGAGTAGAGATTTGGCAAAAGGTGAAGTTGACCTACGAGTTGGCAATGGAGCAAAGGTTGCTGCTTTAGCTGTAGGAACTTATGTTTTAACTTTACCTAGTGGTTTAATAATTCAGTTAGAGAACTGTTATTATGTACCTGCAATTAGCAGGAATATTATTTCCGTTTCTTGTTTGGACAAGTTTGGTTTTTCATTCATAATAAAGAACAATTGTTGCTCCATTTATTTGAATGATATATTCTATGCTACTGCAAAAATGAATAATGGACTATATGTCCTTGATCTTGAAATGCCAATTTATAACATTAATACTAAAAGGTTGAAACCTAATGAGTTGAATCCAACTTACCTTTGGCACTGTCGATTAGGCCACATAAATGAGAAACGCATTTCCAAACTCCATAAAGATGGACTCTTGGACTCTTTTGATTATGAATCATATGAGACATGCAGATCTTGTTTAATTGGAAAGATGACAAAGTCCCCATTCACAGGAAAAGGTGAAAGGGCTAATGATCTCTTGGCACTCATACATACTGATGTATGTGGACCACTGAACATACCAGCCAGAGGAGGTTTTCAGTACTTCATCACTTTTACTGATGACTTCAGTAGATACGGATATGTGTATTTAATGAAACACAAATCTGAGTCCTTTGAAAAGTTCAAGGAATTCAAGAATGAAGTACAAAACCAATTAGGTAAGAATATTAAAGTTCTTCGATCAGATCGAGGAGGTGAATATTTAAGCCTAGAATTTGATGACCATCTAAAAGAGTATGGGATTCTATCCCAACTTACTCCTCCTGGAACACCACAATGGAATGGTGTATCTGAGAGAAGAAATCGAACCTTGTTAGACATGGTCCGATCCATGATGAGTCACGCCGATCTTCCAAACTCCTTTTGGGGACATGCATTATTAACAGCAGCTTACACACTTAACCGTGTTCCATCCAAAAAGGTTGATAAGACACCATATGAGATATGGAGTGGTAAGAAACCACATATGTCTTACATGAAGATTTGGGGTTGCGAAGTTTACGTCAAACGACAAATTTCAACCAAGCTTGAGCCCAAATCTGACAAATGCTTATTTGTGGGGTATCCTAAAGAAACAAGAGGATATTACTTCTACAATCCTTCTGAGGGCAAAGTGTTTGTCGCTCGAACTGGAGTCTTTCTGGAAAGGGATTTTATTTCCAAAGGAAACAGTGGGAGGAAAATAGAGCTTGAAGAAATTCAAGAATCACAAAACATTGAAACACCTATGGAGGAACTAGAGCAGGAAACACAAGTAGTTGTGGAAGAGCAACCTGCTCAAGTAGAACAAGACCAGCGTAGGTCAAGCAGGATACGTCACCAACCTGAGAGATATGGATATCTCATAAGTGATCAGGGTGATGTATTACTCATGGATCAAGATGAGCCTGTGACCTACAAAGAGGCCATAACTGGTCCTGAGTCTGAGAAGTGGCTAGAAGCCATGAAATCTGAAATGGATTCCATGTACACAAACCAGGTTTGGACCTTGGTAGAACCTCCTATAGGAGTTAACCCTATAGGATGCAAGTGGGTCTTCAAGAAGAAGACTGGCATGGATGGTAAGGTACATACCTATAAAGCAAGACTGGTTGCAAAAGGCTATAAACAAATTCATGGGGTTGACTATGATGAAACCTTTTCACCAGTTGCAATGCTTAAATCTGTTCGGATTTTACTTGCCATCGCTGCATATCATGATTATGAAATATGGCAGATGGATGTCAAAACTGCTTTCCTTAATGGGAATCTTCTTGAGGATGTGTACATGACACAACCTGAAGGATTTGACATACCACAAGATGCCCAAAAGATATGCAAGTTACAGCGATCAATCTATGGATTGAAGCAAGCTTCCAGAAGCTGGAATCTTCGTTTTGATGAAACCGTAAAACAATATGGATTCATCAAAAATGAAGATGAACCTTGTGTCTACAAGAAGGTTAGTGGGAGCATGATCGTGTTTCTGGTATTATATGTAGATGACATATTACTCATTGGAAACGATGTCCCTACCTTGCAACAAGTGAAGACTTGGTTAGGGAATTGTTTTTCTATGAAAGACCTAGGTGAAGCAGCCTATATATTAGGAATTAGGATCTATAGAGATAGATCACAAAAACTGCTTGGCCTAAGTCAGAGTACATACATAGATAAAGTGTTGAGACGCTTTAATATGCATGATTCCAAGAAAGGATTCATACCTATGCAACATGGTCTGTGTTTATCAAAAACACAATCCCCTTCAACTAAGGAAGAAAGGGATCGCATGAATAAGATTCCATATGCATCTGCAATAGGATCTATCATGTATGCCATGTTATGTACTCGACCAGATGTCTCGTATGCATTAAGTGCAACGAGCAGGTACCAATCTAATCCCGGTGATGCTCACTGGGTAGCTGTCAAGAATATCCTTAAGTACTTGAGAAGGACTAAGGATTCATTCTTGATATATGGAGGTCAGGAAGAGCTTGATGTAATTGGTTACACTGATGCTAGCTTCCAGACAGATAAGGATGATTTTAGATCACAATCTGGTTATGTGTTCTGTCTCAATGGTGGCGCTGTGAGCTGGAAAAGTTCAAAGCAGGAAACAGTTGCTGATTCTACAACTGAGGCCGAGTATATTGCTGCCTCAAATGCAGCAAAGGAAGCTGTTTGGATCAAGAAGTTCATTAGTGAACTTGGCATAGTCCCTAGCATTGTGGATCCCATTGGTTTATATTGTGATAACAATGGTGCTATCGCACAAGCTAAGGAGCCTAGATCTCACCGACGATCCAAACACATACTTAGGCGTTATCACCTCATTCGAGAGATAATCGATCGGGGAGATGTGAAGATATGCAGAGTACCTACACTTGACAATATCGCTGACCCATTAACAAAGCCTCTTGCGCAACAGAAGCATGATGGTCATACTAGATCTATGGGTATTAAGGGTATGCCTAATTGGCTCTAGTGCTAGTGGGAGATTGTTGGTGTAAGCCCTAGAGGCCAATACTTTTTGGTACTTGTATCGGATTATTCGTTTAATAATAAAAGGCATTTCTTTATTATGTTTGTCTTTCAGAATAATAAAGTCCCTAGAATAGTTAGTCTGTTTAATGAAATGTTAAGTATGACTTAATCATGAGATCCCATTAAACATAAAGACATTATTCTTAAAATATCCGTAGTCAAGCTTTATTGCAAAGTGGGATAACATTAAAGCATTGAGACTATTATGAAGATAGACTGATGATCACATCTCATGGATCATGGATAAAGAGTTATCAAGTCTTGACATAGGTATAAATATTAGGAGTAATATTTATACCGGATTGACCCGCTATGAGAATACTACATAGTATGTTATGCAAAGTGTCATAAGTTATTCTCATGGTGATAATGGTGTATTACCACCCTTCGACCTGAAACCACTATGGACCCTAGATGTAGAGTCGGGTGCTTTATTGCTGATCAAACATTATCCGTAACTGGATGATCATAAAGACAGTTGATGGGCACTCCACGAAGCATGCTGAGGGACATGAGTGTCCTAGATGGAATTTGCCAATCCTGCATAACAGGAGAAATGTCTAAGGGCCCAATATTGAACTGGACAAGGATGACACAGTGTATGCCTTGTGTTCAATATAGACATAGGGGCAAAAGGGTAATTGTACAAACATATATTATCACGAAAAAGGTTTTGTCAGATCACATGACATTTTCGTGACTTGGGTAGCAGTGATGTGTTGCTAGATACCGCTCACTGTTTATTATGTTAAATATATAATTTAATATAATTACCAACGTTACGAAATCCTACAGGGTCACACACATAAGGACAGTTTGATGAGAGATAGAGAAATCAAAGGAACACCGTAAGGTACGGTGCACTTAAGTGAAAATAGAAATTCGGATAATATAATAATAATTATTGTTATTTTATAATGGTTATAAAATAATAATAAAATAAATATATTTATTATAATAATAGTTATTATAATAATATATAATATTATTATGGATCATGTGAATTGGGCTTTTAGCCCGCAGCCCACAAGAGAGTCTATAAAAGGAACCCTTGTGATGAAGCTTTCACTTGATGCAATTTCGTTTTTGATTCTCACAAAAATAATTCCGTTCGTAAGCAGCTAGCACTGTGACCGGAAGCTGTTCGTGTGGACTGAGTAGAGGCGTTGCACTTCATCAACGCTTGTGATCGCTGCATCAAAGATCTGAATCGCCACAAAGAGGTAACGATTCTATCACTGACCATGCTCATTCGTAAGGATCACTAAAGGAAAATTTTTGTTTTCCGCTGCGTTTAGATCGCAATTTTCCTTCATGGAGTGGCTCAAAAAGCTTTTGGATTGCTCAGATCACAAACCCTAGGTGCAGATGACTTAGAAACTATGCAGTGAATCAAAAATGAGATGTGAGATGGTATGATTGTGTTTATGCATATGAGGATGATCACAAGCCATGGTGTGAATGGGTGAGGGCAAATTTGGGGTGTTTACACAACAAAGCTGAATACGAAGCTTGTATCATGGGTCTTGAGGAAGCCATTGACCTCGGGATCAAGACTTTAATTGTGTTCAGCGATTCAGCTCTGGTAATCAATCAGACAAACGGAAAATGGTACACTCACCAAGAGCATCTGATTCCATACCGTGACTATACGAGGAGGTTGTTGACTTTCTTTACATTAGTCAAGCTTGAGTATATCTCTCGTGATGAAAATCATTTTGCAGATTCTCTGGCTACCATTTCCTCTATGATCAAAGTTCAAGCTGCCAACTTTGTGCCTCGAATTTCAGTATCCAGACTCGACAGACCAACATACGTATTCTCTGTGGACATTGCTAAGGATGACAAGCCTTGGTTCCATGACATCAAATGCTTCTTAGAGGATCAAACATACCCACCTGGGGCATCATCCAATGACAAGAAGACATTAAGAAGCTGACTAGTAGTTTCTTCCTGAATACTGATGGTTCGTTATATAAGCGCAACTTTGACATGGTACTTCTCAGATGTGTTGATAAGACAGAGGCAGACTTGCTGATGCACGAGGTGCATGAAGGATCTTTTGGTACCCATGCTGGAGGACATGCAATGGCTAAGAAATTACTACGGTCAGGTTATTACTGGATCACAATGGATGCAGACTGTTGTACCTATGCCAGAAAGTGCCACAAATGCAATATTTATGCAAACAAAGTGCCTGTGCCTCCAAATCCTTTAAATGTAATGTCTTCACCTTGGCCCTTTGCCATGTGGGGAATTGACATGATCGGAAAGATTGAACCGACTGCTTCAAATGGCCACAGATTCATCCTGGTAGCCATTGATTATTTCACCAAATGGGTTGAAGCAGCTTCGTATGCAAACGTCACCAGGCAAGTGGTAGCCCGATTCCTGAAAAGAGACATCATATGTCGGTATGGAGTGCCCTAGTGAATCATTATTGATAATGGTTTCAACGCCACAACTCTTCTCCTTACAGGTTAAAGATGAATGGCGCTGTTGAGGCAGCTAACAAGAATATCAAGAAGATTGTGCAGAAGATGGTGATCATATACAAAGACTGGCATGAAATGCTACCATTTGCCTTGCATAGGTACCGTACCTCAATCAGAACTTCCACTGGGGCAACACCGTATCAGCTTGTGTATGGTATGGAGGCAGTCCTACCTGTCGAAGTTGAATTACCCTCCTTACGGGTACTGATGGATGTCAAGCTAAACGAAGCAGAATGGGTCCGTTCTCGGTACAATCAACTGAATCTGATCGAAGAAAAGAGATTAGCTGCAATCTGTCATGGGCAGTTATATCAGAAGAGAGTGAAGAAAGCCTTCGATCAGAAAGTTAAGCTTCGGGAATACCAAGTAACAGATCTTGTGCTGAAAAGACTCCTTCCTCCTCATACAGACCACAGGGGCAAGTGGACTCCGAATTACGATGGTCCACTCATAATAAAGAAAGTTTTCTCTGGTGGAGCACTAACGCTCACTACTATGGATGGTGAAGATTTCCTGTTTCCTGTGAATTCAGATGCAGTTAAAAAATACTTCGCATAAAATGACCCGCTGGACATAAAAACAGAATAAAAGTCCAGGCAAAAATAGGGCATCCAGGCGAGTCAAAAAAAGAATAAAAGACTCGGGCAAAAATAAGGGAAAATAAAAAAAATATGTACACCCGCTGAGTTGAAAAGCCGCATTGGACAGCTCAGGAAAAAATGGGTATCCCGATGGATTTAAAACCCGAAAGGGCGATCCACACAAAATAAGGGAATAAGCGAACAATTGCATTCTGAATTCGTCTGTATCACTTACGACATGACAAGCTTCGAAAGGTTAAAGCAACGGTCAGAATCAATCTTCTTCAGAAAGCAGGATGAGAAGAACGTTAAGGTCATACGAGTCATAGCAAAGGGAAGCTCACTAAAGCGTCACCAACATTGCCAGGACCTTCATTTTTCTCAATTTGTAACAATCTCCTCATTTCAGGGGATCTGTTTCTTTGACTGTATTTGCCAATTCGGGGCACCCAAATTAATAAAATCAGATTTTCAGTCACACTTCGTCTTGTACATTTTATTTCATTTGAAAAAATGTTTGATAGCCTTGATATAACGTTTGCATAAAAACAAATGTGCCTTTCTAATCACGTGCTTGCAGGAAATATATTTTTTACTCCCAGGAGTGTCTAAAACTCCTATGTTGGAATTCGGTAAGGGATACCTCGGGGTACTTGTGCGTTTCCTTGTCATAACAGGATTGCGGGTATTCAGAGCACAACATGGGGCATGAAAGGTTTCCCTTGTAAGTTGCCAAATCATTATTTCCTCAGCACATCCTCCAAACAGCACCTGAAATGATTTCTCCCCATCAGAGTGACCGGGCATCACTTCTCGAACACATTTTCTTCAGAACAACATCAGAAGATGCTCATTTCCCCAGCTAAGTTGTCATAGTGTCCTCATCCTCAGCAGGATCCTCACAGAAATCTCTAGGAAGATTGTTTAGTGGTCTTTCCTCCCCCAACAGAGTACTAGACAAGGAACCATCTCCCACAGAGCTCCAGCCTCCTTCAGGAGGAGCAATGTCTGACTCCTCACACAACAAAGTGACGAAAGCTTCCACATCCCAAGCTGGGCTCCTCACTACTAAGATAGGTCTATCAGTGACCTAGTTCCCCAAGCAGAGTCGTATATTATATCAGATCTATCAATGATCTCATCCCCAGCTGGGATATCCTTTCAAGCAGATCAATCGGAGATCTTCACAGCAACGGGATCCGAATTCCGGATCGGTATCTTTTGCATAATCATAGCATTTACATCATATTTCCCCTCAAAGCGTAGCATTCCGTTTAATATGGTGCATTATGGCAAAAATCAAACATATTGCATGATCACAAGTCAGGTTCGAACCCGTCACTTGTAAATACCAATACCACATCAGTAATATACAAATACCTGTCAATTTCCCCAACAAAAAGCCAAAGCGTCCCCTTTGCACTCCCGACACAAGTGCATGTTAATATATTCTCATTCGACACTCGTCCGTGTCATATCATCTCCCTGCAGATAGAAGCCACAAATATCCTTTTTGAATACAGAAACCTCCATACGCTTTTGACACCTGTCCGTGTCACCATTCCCCAACATGGTTGCAAACCAAACACTTATTATAATACACTCTCATTGACACCCGTCCGTGTCATACTCTCCCTAGCTAGTTGAACACACATCCGTGTCTCACTCATGTTTATTTTTTACTCATACAGATACTCGTCCGTATCATGATACTTTCGGCAGCCGAAACCTGCCAGGTGATCGTCCTTCACCTTGGATGACCGTCCCTCATCCTTATCCCCAAAAGAGCAGTTGTCCCCTGCTAGGTGATCGTCCTTCACCTTTGATGACCGTCCCTCATCATTATTTCATTTATTCTTTAACCCGATGGCCGTCCCCATCGTTGTTTACTTTTGCTTTCCAATCTTGATGGCCGTCCCCATCATTGACTTTATCTTTAATCCCCAGAGAATCTTGTTTATTTACCCGATGGCTGTCCCCATTGTGATTTCTTTATTTCCCCAGCTTGTCGGTCGTCCCCGTCATTGCTTTACTTATCACTTTATCCCCAGCAGTCGTCCTCTGCTCGATGGTCGTCCTCCATCGTCCGAACCTCATAATCATACTATACTACCTTTTACAATTTATATCCCTTTTCTTCTTCTCCCCAGTGAGTGCAAATTTCGGACTGTCTTTGGTATTCAACTACAAGTTATCTTGTTTGTCTGTTAAGCCCGTCGCTTACATCCTGCACAGCTAACTCATGTTTGAATAGGGGCAGTTGTAAACACCCCAAATTTTCCCTCACTAAGTTCACACCATGGCTTATAATTTTTCACATTTTCATTAGTTCAAGCATCCCATATCATATTGCATTTTTTGCTTCACTGCATTAGTTCAAGTTCATCTGCATCTAGGGTTTGTGATCTGAGCAATCCAAGGATTCATCTGAGCCACCCCAAAGGTCTTCAATCATCTCAAGAGGGTCCATGTATGTTAAATCATCATATTTTATCCTCCAAAGGTCAAAGAAGTCAAAGAATCACAAGAACTGGCAAAGCATGGAGGCAGAGCTAGGGTTTAACTACACAAATGACCTGAAATTAGGGTTTTGGTTTCAGAGGCCATAACTCCAAATTTTTTGGTCATTCTTGTTTCTAGTGGTCTCTATATGTTATAAGAACCATGCATACCAAGTTTGATGAAGAAATTCATTGTGGAAGTCATTTGTCTATTGGGTAACTTCTTGAGCAAGTTAGAGCAAAATCAGGGCATCTGAGGCCCCCCAACATGGAACCAAAGTGGAGTTTTCATCAAATTGAAGTTATTTGGTCTTTATTTGATCATTGAAGTGCTTGGAAGTTTACAAAATTGAAGAAAAGTGAGCTAAACCAAAAGTTGCCAAAAATGGAAATGACTTGTAATGTAAACTTTCCATTTTGGGTAAGTTTTTCAACCTCCTCTTTCTCAACCAAAAATGCTTCAAATGATTAATTGTTGGTCATGAAAGTTGTAGATTGGATCATGCCCTTTTCAAAAAGTACAAGAACAAGATCTAATTCATTTTGGAACTCAAGATATGGCTTGTCAAAGTTTTCAAAAATCCCATAAATTTCAAGAATGCACCAAAAGGGATTCTTTGCAAAACCTCTTGCCAAGGCTTTTTGTGACTTCAAACACACTTCAATACATCATAACATCATAGTACATTTCTTCTAGATCATAATTGCCCAAGGAATTTCAAGATTACATGCCTTGAACATCAAGATTTCTCAAAGGGGCCAAAACTTCACATAATTGCAAAACACCCCATAACTTATTTCCCACATGCTGAATTGCTTCAAGATTCAATTTGTGGACTTCCTTGAAGTCAGCTGCGCATGGACATGCCCAAAGGCCAGCTGCATCCTTGCCCATACCTCAAGTACACAAGTTGGTAACTTTTTGCAAGAAGGCCATACCAATCACAATAGGGCACAACCACTCCTCAGACCTATCACAAGTTGATATGTGGACCAAATGCTGATCATAACACACAAGAACACAAGCTGAAACCTAAGAATCACCAAGTTCACAAAAACTATCCCTCTTGCAAAAGCTTTCGAATTTCATAACTCAGCCACTCAATCTTCAAACAAATTCCACCATTCATCTCTAAATCACTCACTGATCACAAACCAACCATTGAAACAACCAAAAACACGTCATACACCAAATACGATTTCTGGCCAGTTGGAGTGCAAACTCTCAAACCAGCCATCCACAAAGCTTTCCAAGCATTGCAATTTCCTCAGGAGGTTCAAGGGAGTCTTTTTGCACCAAGGAAGTGGCCAGAAAGCTCAAGGGAGAAAAGCTTCATCTCAGGTAGCCATTGAAATTAATTTTTCCAGAACTCTCTTTTTATGTTACAAAATGAATAAGCATGCTTCACTGATCACACTGAACTTGGAATTTTTGAAAATGGTTGAGAAATGAATATGTATTGATTGTCTGAAATTTTTGCCATGTTTATGTTTCTTTTCGAATCTTGAGTTTGAGTGAAAAGAAATGAGATTTGAGAGTGGATTTGGATTCAGGGAAGTGAGAGGAGTGAATCTGGAGCTTTAGAACTCCAGAAAGTACTTAGGGAAGAAGTTGGAAGTTTTCAGGTGAGGGGGTCACCGGAGAAGACGACCGGAGCTCTTCTCCGGTGACCTGAAAGTCATTAATCTCTTAATTAGGGTTAGGGCATCTTTTGAATTAGGGCCATTGGATATGTCTCTCCCGCGCGTGTTGTGTGGTCCAGATTAAATCATTAGGATTAATTTATGATTAAATAATTAATTAATTAAGTTTAAGTAAGTTTGAATACATGCCTTTAGATCAGGCGCGTAGTCAACAAATCCATCCCCAGATTCAATCTCATCCCTCCATTCAGCATACTTCCATTTTATTTAATTTTAATTCATATTTTTCTTATTTATTTTGTATCAATTATTTAAAATAGCTAAAAACTTCCAAAAATATTTTTATTCTTCATTTTTATTTCAAATAATTTTCTTAACCCAAATTTTTTATTTTTTTTATTTTTCACATTTAAAAATCATTTTTTAAACATTTAAATGTTTATTTTAATTAATTAATGAAAATTAATTAATTAAAATATCATTTAGGTTTCTTAAAAATCCCAAAAAATTCACATTGCATCTTTAAACATTTTGAGACATTGTCATACCATCCACACAAATTTCATTTTGGTTTTGAACCATTTTTGATAATTTTCTTGAAATTAGAGTTCATAAAATTCACATTTTAGAACCCTAACTTCAAGAATTATTTTCTGCCTAACCAAGAATGGTATGACAATGATTCTTTTTGCATTGATCTTCATTTGACATGAAATTTCTAAAATAATTTTGTCATAACTTTCTTCTGCCTTTTTGATTTGATTTTCATTTTTTCCCTTTAGGTACCTTAAAACCCTAGATAACTTAGAAAAATCATATCTTTCATTAGGTTAAGAGTTAGATCTTCTCCTTTGGGGTGTGATACCATATGGGGTTAGGGTTACTTTAAGTTCATTTGCAATTTTTTATCTTATGATTTGCTTCTGATTTTGACTTTTGCATCTCATTTTGCCTTAAAACCCTAATTTCTCATCTTCCTTTGCATACTTCTTGCATATGCTTGCATTCATGAGCTTTCCATGACATTTCTTGCATCCACATGACATGTAAGACATCTTAGGACACCTTAGAATCATGCTTGATCATTTCACCATCCATTTTCCATGTTATGCATTCATTACATTCCATGAGCATTCATGAACTTTCATGCTTCTTTCATGCTTCATTTTCATTCTCATCACTTGTATGATCATTCATATCTCTTGACATACATTTGCATCATCTCTTATAATCATTAACATCATGAAAATGCTTCTGGTTTTGGTTTGCATCCTTGCATTCATTTCATTTTCACTTCATTCTTTCTTTTATGCTAACTTTTCAGGTGGTAAGTGCTTTGAGAAGTGAATTTGCCTTCACTTCTCACAATCTCTTCTCATCTCTATTATGCATTCATTGCTGCATTTTGTATTTTTCTTAGAGTGAGCTTGCTCATTCATGTTCCTTCTTCACCTTCTTTCTTCAAGCAACTTATCTTCTTAAGTGAAGTAAGTTGACTTGCTTCTTCTGCTTCTCCTCCTTCCATTTGCTTCTTTCTTGGTGGATTTTCTTGAAGATCTCTTGCAAGCCTCAAAAACCCTAGGAATGCCCAAGCATGATAACAATTAGGGTTTGATTATTCCCCCATTAGTTTTACCTTTGTGTCACCTTTTGTGTCTTCTCTTCTCATCTCATAATCAGGGACTAAACCCTTAAGGTTTTAAGGCTTTGTGATTAAGATTATGCCTGTATTCTTCTCTTAGGATGGAGTGTATAACTTTAATCCTAAGTGTTAAACCCTTAATTTGTTTAAACCTATTAATCAATCAATCTTAATAATCACTAAGACAATAACTTGTAACTTGGGCCTTGCATTAGGGTTCTAATTCTTCCTTTATTGGTTAAGAAGGACTAACCCTAGTGTTAATGGACATGTCCCCCTCAAGTTGTCTTACCAATCATAAAATTCACTTCTTAATCTTACTCTTAATTAAAATCCACTCTAATAAAGGTTTTGTTTTGTCATGAGGTTAATCCCTAATCATGGATTAAGTTGAGGAGCCTTCCTCAACTTAAATGTTCTAATCTATTATCCTTCTATTAGGATGGTGTAATGGGTCCATTAAATCCTTGATTATGGCTTAAACTCATTACTTAACACTAAACAAAAATACCAAAAACATCTAAATAATTGCAAGTAGGTTAATGATCTTAATCCTACATCATGGTGATTAAGTGTGAGGTGTTTACTTCATACTTAAGGTATTCTCATTACCCCTAATCAGAGGGAAGATGTGATGAGTTTACTAACCCTTGGTTTAGGCTTAAGCTCATTTTCTTATGACAAACTCCAAAAGCAATAAATGATTGAAAACACAAAAACAAACAATAATCGTCTCCTTCGGGATTCTTTTCTCATCATCTTCACTCACAAACGAGAACTCGCTTCTTCCATCTAATGCAAGACAGTTAGCACTCGAGCCAGACGAGTCATACACTTGAGCATAGACAAGCAAGCAGTTCATCAGTCAATTTATCTTTCAGTACCTTTGAGTCGAACTATGGTGTTCTGACTTCCTCATTGCGCGAGAGGATACGTAGACATAACTTAACTGTTATCGAACAAAAGTATCTGTATATCCCCCCCTCTTCCAGCATTAATATTTAGGCCTCATTGTCTTGAGCATTGCACTCTTTTCTTACACTGACACTCCCTTATTTCACTTCACACTTCTTTCCAGCACTGGCACTTGTATTCTTTTCCAAGCTTTTGCACACAAAATAGCACTGACACTACCCCTTTAAACACAAACTTTCAAGCATGGATCCCGTCGAGTACGACGGACAATTTGAGTGCTAATACCTTCCTAGGTTTTAACCAACCCCCTTTCTCAGTTTCTCTGGTTTGCGACCGTCTTGTCCATATTTTTTCTAGGTTTATGCAGCATTACCTTTCCTTCGGGATAAAAATGCCTAGCTGGAGACTCTTCTCAGTTCATCTTCATGTTCTCTCTTTTGCCGACCATTTGCGTCTATACCCCTTCTGGCCCTGGTGTCATTTGGTGGGAGCGACAGCTTGGCGACTCTGCTGGGGACCCTTATACTGCAACCAAGGCTTCTGGTTCTTTTTGTGGGTTCCTCCTAGTGCTTGTTTGATTTGTGTTTATTGGGGTGTTATGTGATACTTGTGTTTCCTTATTTGCTTTATTTATTGCTTTATGTACAGCTTTATTTACTACTTTCTTTACAGTTTTTTATACATCATACTGTCAATATCATTGTTGGATCTGGCTTCTGTTTTGGTGGGCGTGCTTCCACTGAGTGATTAAGGTCCTATACCTGGGACCTGAGTGACACCTAGGCTAGAGTGGTTCATATTCTTTCCCATTCCATTTCGTTCTGGTGCGGGAATATGAAACACGGTTCAGATATGGGTTTCTTCTTGAGAACTCTGTGCTACAGATTTCATGTAGTGCTAGGGCTATCTGGGAAGCCTGCTAAGTCTGGATGACCTTTATATGACCTTCAGAATCTGGGGTGAATTAGAGGAGGATATTTTATGGTTACTGTAAACACTGTACCTCCGGGTTAGAAGTGTTTACACTTCTCATAACTGATCCAAGTCTGAGGATCCTTGTTCTAGAACATTACATGTGAGAGGGCGTTGGGTTGTTTACAGGTTTGCAGGAAACCTTGGCCACATCATACCATGTTACTGTATTATTTAAGAATACTTCACTTTGGACAAGTCTTGTGATTAACCCTGGACATGTGACTCTTTATTTGAGTCCCCCACCCTGGTTACTGGATTTCTGAGCCTCCATCCGGACCTTTGAACATACATGGACCTTATACCAAGACAGATAATCAGATCTAGATCTTGATCACAAACCCTTGCATATCATTTGCATATATCATCATCGCATCATTTAACACTTGTTTATTTGTTTTTTAGGGTATCCATCATATCATATTTGGTTTGGTTTTGACCCCTTTTACTGCTTAGATATCTGCTTCAGTTATCTTCTTCAGCATCTGCTTCAGCTATCTCCTTCAACACCTCCATCAGTTTGTCAGAGACTCACCTGCATCAGTCTGTCAGAGACTTACCTCCAGCTTTTCAGTCTGTGATCTTCATCAGCATTTGACTTCAGCTCCTTCATCAGCACTCATGGATGTTACAAGGAAAAGCGACATATCTTATCACTTTTTGGAGCCCATATTGACTGGTATCAGGCAGGTCCAGTCACTTATCACACCCTAACACATCCCACTGTTTAGAGAGCACTATGGGGGTATTTTGGATATGGTCATGGATCTTGATCCATCTCAGAGGAGCATGATCCACACATGCTTGCAGTTTTATGACCCCCCACTCAGATGCTTCACCTTTCCTGACTTTCAGATGGGGCCTCTGTTGGAAGAGTTTTCTTTGTTAATTGGAGTGCTTATCAGAGGAGGGATCCCCTTCAACCCAGAGATGACTACTCCCAGAAATGAAGAGATAGCAAGGGAATTGCATTTGGAGCCTACCCTCATTGAGAAAAACACGACAACAAAAGCAGGGATTCCTGGTTTGCATCTGGACTTCTTGATTTCTCAAGCCATCCTGAAGGCTGTAGTGGGAGAATGGAAGGCAGTCTATGCACTTTTAGCCCTAAGCATATTTGGGGCTATATTGTTTGCAGATGAGCCTAAATTTGTGAGTAAGAATGCCATCCACTTGTTCCTGCTGAAGAACCCAGTGCCTACCTTGCTAGGGGATTTTTACTACTCCATCCATCAGAGAAATGAAAAGCAAAGGGGGAAGCTAGTCAGATGTTGTGCCCCTCTATTCTACTCTGGTTGCTCAGATACTTGCCTAAATCAGATTCCTTCTTGAACCCACACCAACAGAAGAATTGGGCCAAGAGGTTCATTGCCTTAACATCAGATGATATCAAATGGTGCACTCGGAGCACCAAAGGCAAGGATATTATTACCAGCTATGGGCAATACCCTAATGTGCCTCTAATAGGAGTAAAAGGTTTCATCAATTACAACCTTTTACTGTTTAAGAGACAATTGGGATATGCCTTGGTTCACCCTTCCAGAGGATAGGATTTAGCTGAGACCCTATACTGTGAAGTGCAACCTAACTCAGCTGTTGTCAGACAAGCTGCCTGGGCTTGGGACAACATCCAGACAAAAGGGACAGCCATCCTTGGAAGGTGTAACAATATTGCTTCAGACCAGTATTCTGACTGGTCCCGTACTAGAGCTCAGATCACCAGGATGCCTTTCACCTTGGAAGACACACCTGGACCTTCTACAGTACAGCCTGCAACAATTGTTAGCTTGGAGGAATTTGAAAAGCTGAAAGAGAGGAATAATCAGCTATCTGAAGCCCTGAAGAAGACTCTTTGGGAAAGAAATGACAGTCGTCTAGACATTGAAAGATTGGAAAGACTCAAGGCTGAGCATCTGACCAAGATTGAGAGGACATATGACTACATAAGGAAAGCAAGAGCATGAGAGCTGATTTTGAAGAATGCCTGCAAGGAGGCCAAGATTTAGAAAGCTAGGGCTGAGCATTACCTGGAGGAAAGCCAGGCTAGGTGGATCAGGATCACCGAAGCCCGTGCACAAGAAGACCAGAGGACTCATGCCAAGATTGAGCAGCTGGATGCCAATGAGATGAAGCAGCAAGAGGCTTTGTTTGCAGCTCAGAAGGAAATATCAGAATTGAAACTCCGGGCGGGGTTAAAAAGATCAAAGGATCAGGACAGGCATAAGAAGCTGACTAATTCCATTGCTACCAGGAACCTCCTCATTAGGACCATTACAGAGCTTCTAGCTGGTCCGGTGACTGAGGCACTCCTAAAGGAAGTCAGAGGGGATGACTTTGGATTGGATGTCTGATTCCTTTTTGCTTGTATTTCCTTTCTTTTGATGTACTTTTTACTTTTTGGTTGATGTATTTTTGACCCACCATGGGCATTGTGTTTTAAACAGACTATGTATTTTCATCATTTGTAATATATCAGTTTGTTTTATTGGGCTTTCTCTCAACATCATCAAGCATCTCCTCGAGGTCTGGAAAGGTCAAAACCAAGAACCAAATCGGATACCTTGGAAAATAAATAAGCATATTGCATTGCATACTAACTTTTTCTTTGTTTTGTAGGTTTTTGTTTGTCATTTTGTTTCTCACTTTGTTGTGGTTTCAGGAAACATTGCTCGTCGCAGAGTGTTCCCTGTCAACCGAACGCACCGGTACCCAACGCGAAACAACCTTCCAGGCATTCAGATGGATCAAGTACAATAGGAGCTGAATGAAGTAAGAAATCAGATGGCAAATGAAAGGGTTGAAATGAGAAACCAAATGTCCCAGTTTATGGTTGTGATGACTGGCTTAGCTCAGAGCCAGGAAAGGCTGAGAGAGCTGGTGGAAAGGCAGACACCTGAGGAGCCCCACCTTGGAATAGGAGGAACCAACAATAATGAACGAGGGCAGCCTCGTATCGACCCACCAGAGTTTGGGCCCCATTTGAACCCAGATGTTAACATCCCGAGGAATATTCAAGGAAACAATGCTGGAAGCAGGATCTTGCAAGAAGATCCTCAAGAGGAGCAATTCACAATTATTGGGGCTGGGGATGAGGTGTATGACAGAAGGCTGGATGAGATTGCTAAAAAGCTGAGGTCCTTGGAGTCCCAGAATTCTTTAGGCTTTGACGTAATGGATATGGGGATGGTAGATGGGGTGAGGATTCCCCACAAATTCAAACCCCCATGCTTTGAAAAATATAATGGTACCTCATGCCCGCGTACTCATCTGCAATCCTTCTTAGGGAGACTCAAGGCTTATACCATGGACGAGAAGTTATGGATGTTCTATTTTGAGGACAGTCTGACTGGAGCATCAAGAGAATGGTATTCGCATCTGACAAGGGCCACTATAAGATGTTGGAAAGACGTGGCCGAAGCCTTCATCCGGCAATACCAGTGCAACCTAGACATGGCTCCCAATATAACTCTTCTAATGGGCATGTCTCAGTCTTCAAGGGAAAGCTTTCGGGATTATGCTCAGAGGTGGAGATAGCTTTCTGCTGTTGTCCAGCCACCCATGTCTGAACGAGAAATGGCTGACATGTTTATGAACACCTTGCAGGGAACTTATATTGATAGACTTGCTGCTTTCTCTTCCACTAGTTTTGCCGATGTAGTTATAGCTGGTGAGAGAATTGAAAGTCTTTTGAAGATGGGAAAAATCTCTGACAATGGTGCAAGTTCCTCCAACAACCCCAGAAAACCTTTTTCAGGACCCCAAAGGGCAGGTGAAACAAATGCTATCCATGTAGGCAGGGCCAGGCCCCAGTATTCTCACAGATCCATAGCAGCCGTTACTATTCCGGCTCTAGTTCCACAACAACCACTTTTTCCTCAACAACAACAACAACATCACTACCAGCAACAACCTCATTTTCCGTAACAAAGGACGTGCAACAATAACAATAACAACCAGCAGCAACGCCCCTTTCAACAGAGGCCATCTCAGGCAAATAGGGTGATTGACCCCATCCCTATGCCTTATGCCGCTCTACTGCCACAGCTCCTGAAGCTTAACCTGGCTGAGTTAAGGACGTTGGCTCCACCAGATCCCCTCAATCTCCCGAAGAATTATGATGCTAATGCCAGGTGTGTATTTCATTCCAACGCACCTGGTCACAATACCGAGAAATGTAGAGCCTTGCAAATGAAGGTTCAAGATCTGGTCGATTCCAAAGCTCTCAATTTCGCACCTCCTCCAAATGTTAACAGAAATCCTAGCCCTAATCATGGTGGGCCCAGGATTAATGCCATAGAGGAAGATCAACCATCTGTATTGATTGATAATGTTGCACAGATTCAAACACCGCTGGCAGAAGTCAAAGCTTAACTCTTAAGATGCCAAGTGTTCCCGGGCTGTAAGGCCTGCTGCGAATCGTGCAAGACTGCTATTAATATTTGTGAGAAGCTAAGGCTTGGCATAGATGGCCTCATAAGAGATGGAATCTTGCAAATTACCACAACGGCTCCTTCAGCATCAACAATTCTTTATTCAGAAACAACATATCCTCCTACAACTGCAACAACCATCAGCACCCATCTTATCAACGAAATCGCCTATAACACCAGCAAACATTAATGAAGACGTCTCAACGGTCACGGTCTATTATGACCCAGCAAATGTTCATCCCAATAACAATTTCCAACAAAAAACTGCAACACCTCCTATCAGATCTCCAGTCACGATCTATTACGACCCGCATACCATCACAGTTCCTTCCGCTGCAACAATCAGTCTGGTCACCATTACGGTACCAGGACCCGTTCCGTATGAAAGAAGTAATGCCATACCTTGGCACTACGACTCTGATCTCTACTGCGACGGAAAGAAAATCACTCTAGATTCATCAACCTCTTCACCACAAGTTGACAATGTTGGGGGAGGCGGAGGCTTCACCAGAAGCGGACGTCTTTTTGCCTCACAAACACCAAGACCCAATGCTGAAGCTGAAGCTGCTGCGAAGGCAAAGGGAAAGAATGTGGTACCTGAAGAGCCAACTGTAAAAGAAACTCCGAAGACGTCTTTTGAACAAGAGGTGGACGAGTTCATGAGAATAATCAAAAAGAGTGATTACAAAGTGGTGGACCAGCTTCATCAGACACCCTCCAAAATCTCTATATTATCATTGTTAATGTGTTCCGAAGCCTATAGGAATGCACTGTTAAGGGTCCTGCACGCAGCCTACATTTCGGAAGAGATTACGGTTAATCAGTTGGAAACAGTGGTTGCATATGTTAACACCAACAATGGACTGGGCTTTACAAATGCTGATTTAACGACGAATGGACGCAGCCATAACAAGGCTTTACATATCACCTTAGAATACAAAGGTGCTGTTCTTTCTCATGTGCTGGTAGACACTGGGTCTTCGCTCAATGTCCTGCCAAAGAAGGCCTTGGTGAAGTTGGAGTATGATGGTTTGGCATTACGCCCAAGTAACTTGGTGGTGAGAGCATTTGATGGCTCTAAGAGATCAGTGCTTGGAGAGATTGATCTACCTGTGTTGATTGGTCCACACATCTTTAAAACTACCTTCTTCGTGATGGACATACAGCCGGCCTACAGTTGTTTGTTGGGTAGACCCTGGATTCACGCCGCTGGCACTATTACATCTACCCTTCACCAGAAGTTAAAATTTGAGTGGGAAGGCCAGATCATCACAATCTGCGGGGAGGAAGATATTTTCGTTAGCCAGCTGGCTACTTACAAGTATATAGAGATGGATGGGGAGATCCATGAGACTATGAGTCAGGGATTTGAGGCCCTTAACATTAATGAAGCCACTGCTGTATCTGGAACTTCCATCACTTCATATCAACAGGCCCGAAAGGTTGTTGAGGAGGGTACCGCTCAAGGCTGGGGCAAGCTGCTGCCATTAGAAAAGAAAGAAGACAAATTCGGGTTGGGTTACAGACCAACTCGACAAGATCAACAAGAGGCTACAACGGAGCCCAAATTTGTCAGCGGGGGAATACTTACCCCGGATGATGTGAACAGTCTGAAAGACGAGGAAGAAGACGAACGCAACTTGGAAAACTGGATACGTCCAAGGATCCCGGGGAACCAAGTCTCAAACTGGTCTTCCTAGGAAATTATAAGAGTTACTCATGCAGAGTAATTATTATTTCCTGTCTTTAAGCATGCATCAAGTCCTGCATCTTGCCCAAGGTGTCAAGACTCATTTTGTAATCGGGCCATCTTGTGTTTTGTGCAAACGATCAATTAATGAATATCAGGACATCTTTTGAAAATGAGTCTCTTTTTTCCCGCTCACTGTTTTTCATTTTTTGTACAAAATAATAAAATGGCAATGTTTTCAAAAATAATAAATTCATTTTCACTTTTTTCAACAAGATAAAACTGATCACTAAAATGAACCAATCTAAAACCTTGCAGAGAGTGCTCTCCAGACCGCACCGACAACGACATTGCTATGACTTCATATGACTTTGACAATCTGATTAATCAAGCCGATGAAGGGGTTGAAGAAGATTATGAGCTACCTGAAGAGCTAGCTAGACTGTTAAGGTAAGAGGAGAAGGTTATTACTCCTCATCAGGAGGAAGTTGAGACAGTTAACCTTGGTACCGAAGAAGACTTGAAAGAAGTGAGGATCGGGGCCCGTCTGCAAGATTCAGTGAGGGAATAACTTGTTGACATGCTGCGAGAGTATGTTGGTGTCTTTGCGTGGTCCTACCAAGACATGCTAGGTCTGGATACCGATATTGTTATGCACAAGCTGCCACTAAAAGAAGATTGTCCTCCAGTAAAACAGAAGCTACGCCGTACTCGTCCGGATATGGCCATGAAGATAAAAGAAGAGGTGCAAAAATGGTGGGACGCCGGTTTCCTTGTTGTAACTAGTTACCCTCCGTGGGTTGCTAACATTGTACCAGTGCCTAAGAAGGATGAAAAAGTACGGATGTGTTTGGATTACCGGGATCTGAATAGAGCTAGCCCGAAGGATGACTTCCCTTTACCTCACATTGATGTATTGGTCGACAACACAACTCAGTTCTCGTTATTCTCTTTCATGGATGGATTTTCAGGATACAATCAGATCAAAATGACACCTGAAGACATGGAGAAGACAACTTTCATCACACCCTGGGGCATATTCTGTTATAAGGTAATGCCATTCGGACTGAAGAATGCTGGTGCCACTTATCAACAGGCTATGGTAACATTATTCCACGACATGATCCACAAAGAAATTGAATGTTATGTGGATGACATGATTGCCAAGTCCCTCACAGAAGAAGACCATCTGGTAAACCTGTTGAAGTTATTCAAACGTCTGAGGAGGTACCAGCTAAAGCTAAACCCCAACAAATGCACATTCGGGGTACGGTCCGGTAAGCTGCTAGGATATATTGTAAGTGAAAAGGGGATTGAGGTTGACCCTGACAAAGTCAAAGCCATTCAAGAGATTCCTTCCCCAAAGACTGAAAAAGAAGTTCGGGGGTTTCTAGGTAGATTGAACTACATTTCAAGGTTCATATCTCATCTTACTGCAACCTGTGAACCCCTGTTCAAGTTATTATGAAAAGAACAAACGTTCAGGTGGAATGAAGACTGCCAGAGGGCTTTTGACAAAATCAAGGAGTACTTACAAGAGCCTCCAATCCTTATGGCTCCAGTTGAAGGAAGACCTTTAATAATGTACTTGACAGTATTAGAAGGATCAATGGAGTGTGTGCTGGGCCAGCATGACGATTCTGGTCGAAAAGAGTATGCAATATACTACCTAAGCAAAAAGTTTACCGACTGTGAACAACGTTATTCACAGCTCGAGAAAACTTGCTATGCTTTAGTGTGGGCTACTCGCCGACTAAGGCAGTATATGTTGACCCATACTACCTTGTTGATCTCCAAGATGGACCAAGTCAAGTACATATTTGAGAAGCCAACACTTACCGGACGGGTTGCAAGGTGGCAAATGATCTTGATAGAGTATGACATTCCGTACACATCTCAAAAGGCCATCAAAGGCAGTGTACTATCTGACTATCTGGCTGAGCAACCCATTGATGATTACCAGCCTATGAGATTTGACTTCCCTGATGAAGACATCATGTTCCTAAAAGCAAAAGACCAAGAAGAGCCTGTTCACACTGAGGGGCCTGACCCAGAAGAAGAATGGACAATGATGTTTGATGGGGCTGTCAATATGAATGGTTGTGGAGTTGGTGCAATACTTATTACACCTAAGGGAGTTCATATGCCTTTCTCGGCAAAACTCACCTTTAACTGCAATAACAACGAAGCTGAATACGGAGCTTGTATCATGGGTCTTGAGGAAGCCATTGACCTCAGGATCAAGACTTTAACTGTGTTCGGAGATTCAGCTCTGGTAATCAATCAGACAAACAGAAAATGGTACACTCACCAAGAGCATCTGATTCCATACCGTGACTATACGAGGAGTTTGTTGACTTTCTTTACAGCAGTCAAGCTTGAGTATATCCCTCGAGATGAAAATCAGTTTGCAGATGCTCTGGCTACCATTTCCTCCATGATCAAAGTTCAAGCAGCCAACTTTGTGCCTCGGATTTCAGTATCCAGACTCGACAGACCAACATACGTATTCTCTGTGGACATTACTAAGGATGACAAGCCTTGGTTCCATGACATCAAATGCTTCTTAGAGGATCAAACATACCCACTTGGGGCATCATCCAATGACAAGAAGACAATAACAAGGCTGGCTAGTAGTTTCTTCCTGAATACTGATGGTTCGTTATACAAGAGCAACTTTGACATGGTACTTCTAAGATGTGTTGATAAGACAGAGGCAGACTTGCTGATGCACAAAGTGCATGAAGGATATTTCGGTACCCATGCTGGAGACATGCAATGGCTAAGAAATTACTACGGTCAGGTTATTACTAGATCACAACGGATGCAGACTGTTGTGCCTATGCCAGAAAGTGCCACAAATGCCAGATTTATGCAGACAAAGTGCATGTGCCTCCAAATAATTTAAATGTAATGTCTTCACCTTGTCCCTTTGCCATGTGGGGCATTGACATGATCGGAAAGATTGAACCGACTGCTTCAAATGGCCACCGATTCATCCTGGTAGCCATTGATTATTTCACCAAATGGGTTGAAGCAGCTTCGTATGCAAACGTCACCAGGCAAGTGGTAGCCCGATTCCTGAAAAGAGACATCATCTGTCGGTATGGAGTGCCCGAGTGAATCATTATTGATAATGGTTCCAACTTGAATAATAAAATGATGGCAAAACTGTGCCGGGACTTCAAGATTCAACACCACAACTCTTTTCCTTACAGGCCAAAGAAGAATGGTGTTGTTGAGGTAGCTAACAAGAATGTCAAGAAGATTGTGCAGAAGATGGTGGTCACATACAAAGACTGGCATGAAATGCTACCATTTGCCTTGCATGGGTACCGTACCTCAATCAGAACATCCACTGGGGAAACACTGTATCAGCTTGTGTATGGTATGGAGGCAGTCCTACCTGTCGAAGTTGAATTACCCTCCTTACGGGTACTGATGGATGTCAAGCTCAACGAAGCAGAATGGGTCCGTTCTCGGTACAATCAACTGAATCTGATCGAAGAAAAGAGATTAGCTGCAATCTATCATGGGCAATTATATCAGAAGAGAATGAAGAAAGCCTTCAATAAGAAAGTCAAGCTTCGGGAATACCAAGTAGGAGATCTTGTGCTGAAAAGACTCCTTCCTCCTCATACAGACCACAGGGGCAAGTGGACTCCAAATTACGATGGTCCATTCATAATAAAGAAAGTTTTCTCTGGTGGAGCACTGATGCTCACTACTATGGATGGTGAAGATTTCCTGTCCCCTGTGAATTCGGATGCAGTTAAAAAATACTTCTCATAAAATGACCCGCTGGACATAAAAACAGAATAAAAGTCCAGGTAAAAAAAGGGCATCCAGGCGAGTCAAAAACAGAATAAAAGACTCAGGCAAAAATAAGGGAAAATAAAAAAAATGTGTACACCCGCTGAGTTGAAAAGCCGCATTGGACAGCTCAGGCAAAAATGGGTATCCTGGTGGATTGAAAACCCGAAAGGGCGATCCACGCAAAATAAGGGAATAAGCGAACAACTGCATTCTGAATTCGTCTGTATCACTTACGACATGACAAGCTTCGAAAGGTTAAAGCAACGATCAGAATCAATCTTCTTCAGAAAGCAGGATGAGAAGAACGTCAAGGTCATACGAGTCATAGCAAAGGGAAGCTCACTAAAGCGTCACCAACATTGCCAGCACCTTCATTTTTCTCAATTTGTAACAATCTCCACATTTCATGGGATCTGTTTCTTTGACTATATTTGCCAATTCGGGGCACCCAAATTAATAAAATCAGATTTTCAGTCACAATTCGTCTTGTACATTTTATTTCATTTGAAAAAATGTCCGATAGCCTTAATATAACGTTTGCATAAAAAAAGATGTGCCTTTCTAATCACGTGCTTGCAGGAAATACATTTTTTACTCCCAGGAGTGTCTAAAACTCCTATGTTGGAACTCGGTAAGGGATACCTCGGGGAACTTGTGCGTTTCTTTGTCATAACAGGATTGCAAGTATTCATAGTGTAACATGGGGCATGAAAGGTTTCCCCTAGTAAGTTGCCAATTCATTATTTCCTCAGCACATCCTCCAAACAGCACCGAAAATGCTTTCTACCCATCAGAGTGACCGAGCATCACTTCTCCAGCACATTTTCTTCAGAACAGCATCAGAAGATGCTCATTTCCCAAACTGATTTGTCATAGTGTCCTCATCCTCAGCAGGATCCTCACAGAAATCTCTAGGAAGATCGTTCAGTGGTCTTTCCTCCCCCAACAGAGTACTAGACAGGGAACCATCTCCCTAGAGAGCTCCAGCCTCCTTCCGGAGGAGCAATGTCTGACTCCTCACACAACAAAGTGAAGAAAGCTTCCACATCCCCAGCTGGGTTCCTCACTACTAAGATAGGTCTATCAGTGACCTAGTTCCCCAAGCAGAGTCATATATTTTATCAGATCTACCAATGATCTCATCCCCAGCTGGGATATCCTTTCAAGCAGATCAATCGGAGATCTTCACAGCAACGGGATCCGAATCCCGGATCGGTATCTTTTGCATAATCATAGCATTTACATCATATTTCCCCTCAGAGCATAGCATTCCTTTTCATATGGAGCATTATGGCAAAAATCAAACATATTGCATGATCACAAGTCAGGTTCGAACCCGTCACCTGTAAATACCAATACCACATCAGTAATATACAAATACCTCTCAATTTCCCCAAAAAAAAAGCCAAAGCGTCCCCTTTTCACTCCCGACACAAGTGCATGTTAATATATACTCATTCGACACTCGTCCGTGTCATATCATCTCCCTGCAGATAGAAGCCACAAATATCCTTTTTGAATACAGAAACCTCCATACTCTTTTGACACCCGTCTGTGTCACCATTCCCCAGCATGGTTGCAAACCAAACACTTATTATAATACACTCTCATTGACACCCGTCCGTGTCATACTCTCCCTAGCTAGTTGAACATTCATCCGTGTCTCACTCATGTTTATTTTTTACTCATACAGATACTCGTCCGTATCTTGCATACACACTTTTTTTCCCCTCAAATTTGACACTTGTCCGTGTTCTTTGTTAACCAGCTGGTACTCGTCTGTACCATTATCTCTGAACATGCGTCAGCGTTGTTTCTACCGATACTCGTCCATATCGTAGTCTTAAAGATGCTAGTCCGCATCTTTAATCTATATACAGCGTCAAAACACTTATACATTTTATTTCTTGGATGTAGACACTCGTCCGTGTTTACTATTCCCCAGTAAATCCCCAGTAGAGCGACTTTTCTCTTATCTGACATTCGTCATATGTCATGATACTTTCGGCAGCCGTACCCTGCCAGGTGGTCGTCCTTCACCTTGGATGACTGTCCCTCATCCTTTCCCCAGCGGAGTCTCCATTATTGGAACCCCTTTCTTATCCGACATTCGTCCTATGTCATGATATTTAGCAGCCGTCCCCTTCTAGGTGATCGTCCTTCACCTCTTGATGATCCTCCTTCATCATTTTTATCTGATGGTCGTCCCCATCGTTGATCTTGTTATCTGACATTCGTCCTATGTCACGATAAACCCCGAGAGCAGCCGTACCCTGCTAGGTGATCGTCCTTCACCTCTTGATGATCGTCCTTCATCATGCTTATCCGATGGCCGTCCCCATTGTCGACCTTTTTTATCCGGCATTCGTCTTGTGTCGTGATACGTTTGGCAGCCGAACCCTGCCAGGTGATCGTCCTTCACCTTGGATGATCGTCCCTCATCCTTATCACCAAAATAGCAGTCGTCCCCTGCTAGGTGATCGTCCTTCACCTTTGATGACCGTCCCTCATCATTATTTCATTTATTCTTTAACCCGATGGCCGTCCCCATCGTTGTTTACTTTTTCTTTCCAAGCTTGATGGCCGTCCCCATCATTGACTTTATCTTTAATCCCCAGAGAATCTTGTTTATTTACCCGATGGTCGTCCCCATTGTGATTTCTTTATTTCCCCAGCTTGTCGGCCGTCCCCGTCATTGCATTACTTATCAGTTTATCCCCAGCAGTCGTCCTCTGGTCGATGGTCGTCCTCCATCGCCCGTACCTCATAATCATACTATACTACCTTTTACAATTTATATCCCTTTTCTTCTTCTCCCTAGTGAGTGCAAATTTCGGACTGTCTTTGGTATTCAACCACAAGTTATCTTGTTTGTCTGTTAAGCCCGTCGCTTACATCCTGCACAACTAACTCATGTTTGAATAGGGGCAGTTGTAAACACCCCAAATTTTCCCTCACTAAGTTCACACCATGGCTTGTGATTTTTCACATTTGCATTAGTTCAAGCATCCCATATCATATTGCATTTTTTGCTTCACTGCATTAGTTCAAGTTCATCTGCATCTAGGGTTTGTGATCTGAGCAATCCAAGGATTCATCTGAGCCACACCAAAGGTATTCAATCATCTCAAGAGGGTCCATGTATGTTCAATCATCATATTTTATCCTCCAAAGGTTAAAGAAGTCAAAGAATCACAAGAACTGGCAAAGCATGGAGGCAGAGCTAGGGTTTAACTACACAAATAACCTGAAATTAGGGTTTTGGTTTCAGAGGCCATAAATCCAAATATTTTGGTCATTCTTGTTTCTAATGGTCTCTATATGTTATAAGGACCATGCATACCAAGTTTGAAGAAGAAATTCATTGTGGAAGTCATTTGTCCATTGGGTAACTTCTTGAGCAAGTCAGAGCAAAATCAGGGCATCTGAGGCCCCCCAACATGGAACCAAAGTGGATTTTTCATCAAATTGAAGTCATTTGGTCTTTATTTGATCATTGAAGTGCTTGGAAGTTCACAAAATTGAAGAAAACTGAACTAAACCAAAAGTTGCCAAAAATGGAAATGACTTGTAATGTAAACTTTCCATTTTGGGTAAGTTTTTCAACCTCCTCTTTCTCAACCAAAAATGCTTCAAATGAGAAATTGTTGGTCATGAAAGTTGTAGATTGGATCATTCCCTTTTCAAAAAGTACAAGAACAAGATCTAATTCATTTTGGAACTCAAGATATGGCTTGTCAAAGTTGGCAAAAATCCCATAAATTTCAAGAATGCACCAAAAGGGATTCTTTGCAAAACCTCTTGCCAAGGCTTTTTGTGACTTCAAACACACTTAAATACATCATAACATCATAGTACATTGCTTCTAGATCAGAATTGCCCAAGTAATTTCAAGATTACATGCCTTGAACATCAAGATTTCTCAAAGGGGCCAAAACTTCACATAATTGCAAAACACCCCTTAACTTATTTCCCACATGCTGAATTGCTTCAAGATTGAATTTGTGGACTTCCTTGAAGTCAGCTGCGCATGGACATGCCCAAAGGCCAGATGCATCCTTGCCCATACCTCAAGTACACAAGTTGGTGACTTTTTGCAAGAAGGTCATACCAATCACAATAGGGCACAACCACTCCTCAGACCTATCACAAGTTGATATGTGGACCAAATGCTGATCATATCACACAAGAACACAAGCTGAAACCTAAGAATCACCAAGTTCATAAAAACTCTCCCTCTTGCAAAAGCTTTCGAAACCTAAGAATCACCAAGTTCACAAAAAATCACAAAGTTGGTGCCTTGAACCATTTTTGATAATTTTCTTGAAATTAGGGTTCATAAAATTCACATTTTAGAACCCTAAATTTAAGAATTATTTTCTGCCTAACCAAGAATGGTATGACAATGATTCTTTTTGCATTGATCTTCATTTGACATGTAGTTTCTAACAATTTTGTCATAAATTTCTTCTGCCTTTTTGAATTGATTTTCATTTTTTCCCTTTAGGTACCTTAAAACCCTAGATAACTTAGAAAAATTATATCTTTCATTAGGTTAAGAGTTAGGTCTTCTCCTTTGGGGTGTCATACCATATGGGGTTAGGGTTCCTTTGAGTTCATTTGCAATTTTTTATCTTATGATTTGCTTCTGATTTTGACTTTTGCATCTCATGTTGCCTTAAAACCCTAATTTCTCATCTTCCTTTGCATACTTCTTGCATATGCTTGCATTCACGAACTTTCCATGACATTTCTTGCATCCACATGACATGTAAGACATCTTAGGACACCTAAGAATAACGCTTGATCATTTCACCATCCATCTTCCATGTTATGCATTCATGAACTTTCATGCTTCTTTCATGCTTCATTTGCATTCTCATCACTTATATGATCATTCATATCTCTTGACATACATTTGCATCATCTCTTATCATCATTAACATCATGAACATACTTCTGGTTTTGGTTTTCATCCTTGCATTCATTTCATTTTCACTTCATTCTTTCTTTTATGCTAACTTTTCAGGTGGTAAGTGCTTTGAGAAGTGAATTTGCCTTCACTTCTCACAATCTCTTCTCATCTCTCTTATGCATTCATTGTTGCATTTTGTATTTGTCTTAGAGTGAGCTTACTCATTCATGTTCCTTCTTCACCTTATTTCTTCTAGGAACTTATCTTCTTAAGTGAAGTAAGTTGACTTGCTTCTTCTACTTCTCCTCCTTCCATTTGCTTCTTTCTTGGTGGCTTTTCTTGAAGATCTCTTGCAAGCCTCATAAACCCTAGGAATACCCAAGCATGATAATATTTAGGGTTTGATTAGTCCCCCATTAGTTTTACCTTTGTGTCATATTTTGTTTCTTCTCTTCTTATCTCATAATCAGGGATTAAACCCTTAAGGTTTTAAGGCTTTGTGATTAAGATTATGCCTGCATTCTTCTCTTAGGATGGAGTGTATAACTTTAATCCTAAGTGTTAAACCCTTAATTTGTTTAAACCTCTTAATCAATCCATCTTAATAATCACTAATACAATAGCTTGTAACTCGAGCCTTGCATTAGGGTTCTAATTCTTCCTTTATTGGTTAAGAAGGACTAACCCTAGTGTTAATGGACAAGTCCCCCTCAAGTTGTCTTACCAATCATAAAATTCACTTCTTAGTCTTACCCTTAATTAAAATCCACTCTAATAAAGGTTTTGTTTTGTCATGAGGTTAATCCCTAATCATGGATTAAGTTGAGGAGCCTTCCTCAACTTAAATGTTGTCATCTATTATCCTTCTATTAGGATGGTGTAATGGGTCCATTAAATCCTTGATTATGGCTTAAACTCATTACTTAACACTAAACAAAAATACCAAAAACATCTAAATAATTGCAAGTAGGTTAATGATCTTAATCCTACATCATGGTGATTAAGTGTGAGGTGTTTACTTCATACTTAAGGTATTCTCATTACCCCTAATCAGAGGGAAGATGTGATGAGTTTACTAACCCTTGGTTTAGGCTTAAGCTCATTTTCTTATGACAAACTCCAAAAGCAATAAAAGATTGAAAACACAAAAACAAACAATAATCGTCTCCTTCGGGATTCTTTTCTCATCATCTTCACTCACAAACGAGAACTCGCTTCTTCCGTCTAATGCAAGACAGTTAGCACTCGAGCCAGACGAGTCATACACTAGAGCATAGACAAGGAAGCAGTTCATCAGTCAATTTATCTTTCAGTCCCTTTGAGTCGAACTACGGTGTTCTGACTTCCTCATTGCGCGAGAGGATACGTAGGCATAACTTAACTGTTATCGAACAAAAGTCTCTCTATATCCTCCCCTCTTCCAGCATTATTCATTAGGCCTCATTGTCTTGAGCATTGCACTCTTTTCTTACACTGAGACTCCCTTATTTCACTTTACACTTCTTTCCAGCACTGACACTTGTATTCTTTTCCAAGCTTTTGCACACATAATAGCACTGAAACTACCCCTTTAAACACAAACTTTCAAGCTTGGATCCCGTTGAGTACGACGGACAATCTGGGTGCTAATACCTTCCCAGGTTGTAACCAACCCCTTTCTCAGTTTCTCTGGTTCGCGACCGTCTTGTCCATATTTTTCTAGGTTTATGCAACATTACCTTTCCTTCGGGATAAAAATTCCTAGCTGACGACTCTTCTCAGTTCATCTTCATGTTCTCTCTTTCGCCGACCGTTCGCGTCTGTACCCCTTCTGGCCCCGGTGTCATTTGGTGGCAGCGACACCTTGCACGGGGTATACTTGTCTCACTTGAAACATGTAATCACATCCTCGTGTTTCTTTCCACGTTTCACCACCACTTTAGTTTCTCAAAATAAAATGAACATTCTTTACTCATAACTTCTATCTGTATGCAAGGTATTATCCAAATACATTCCTTGAAGTATTCTTGCTCATCCAAGATGCCATTACGATCTTATATCCGAACATTAATAATTTAATGCATTCCCTAACTTACGTCACACGTTCCATAAAACATCGTCTCTTCTCGTGAAATGAAACTTCTCAACGCTTTCGTCCTTACCAGTGACCAACATTGATCCACTAGTGACTTTACTTATTCCGTTGGACATCGACCACTCATCTTGTAGATACTTGTACCTTTCAGACACTATCGATTACAAAGGATTCCTCGAACAACATACTACTCTGCAACTCCATGTTACATGAAGTAGAACTCTTGTGAAGACTCCAGTTGAGCTGGCCAAAGCTCCCTCTGCTAATTCTTGGCTTGACCCCACCCTCACAACACAAGTTACGACAACACTTCGGAGTCCTCATGATCGCACAACCATGATCCTACCTACCACATACATAGCACTAGGCCGATCAAACCCATTACTACATAGTATGATATTAAGAATCATGTCGGCTAGACACACTTAAGAGGCATGAAAGATTTACTTATGATGTTTCAAGGCTAGGTCGAGGATATGACCTGCTCTGATACCAACTGTAATGCCCATATAATATATATCTAGAGTAATATCATACAGAGTTAATTTTTGGTACTGACACCATCATAAATACCTACTAGTATAATTCACATTCTTGTCCAATACTAAAAACAATACAAACTATGGCACAAGACATGGAAATCATAATAAAATAAAAGATAAGAATAATACAATATCCATTATTGTACAAAGATAAAGAAATACACAGTGGAAGACTAAAACTACGCTTCACTTGAAATATCCAGAGCATAGCTCCACTTGTAAATCAAACATGCAAAAGAAACCTGAAAAGCAACAACAATAGTGGGGTGAGATAACAACATCTCAGTGGGTTCCCTATCTTAGAGTTCTCTCGGCTGTAAGGGTTCTATCAAACCTAACTCAAGTCTTAACATTACCTCTCAAAAGGATCTGGTACGAGATGGAACAAAAGGTCCATACAAAACTCACGCCACTAAATGAGTGAAACATCTATCTCAAGCCTTTACGGATGCTTCTCGTGGGACTAAAGATAACTCAACTCAAGACTTACTCAAGACCTTACGGAGGGCTCGATATCATACTCACTCAAGTCTTTACGGATGCTTCCCGTGGGACTTAGAATAACCCACCTCAAGACTTACTCAAGACTTCACGCGTAACCCAGTGTAGTAATCACCTCAAGTCTTTAAGGATGCTTCTCGTGGGACTCAGAAAAACCCACCTCAAGACTTACTCAAGACTTTACGGAGGATCTAGCACACCTCAAGTCTTTATGGATACTTCTCATGGGACTCAAGAATAACCCACCTCAAGGCTTACTCAAGATTTTATGGAGGTCCCAATGTAATACATGCCTCAAGTCTTTGCGGATTCTTCCCGTGAGACTCAGAATAACCTACCTCAAGGCTTACTCAAGACTTTACGGAGGACCTAGCGTATTACACCAATCAACCACTATCCCCGTCTCACTAAGCAGTACCTCAAGCCTTTACGGATGCTTCTCGTGGGACTAAGTATAACCTACCTCAAGACTTACTCAAGACCTTACGGAGGACCTTGTGTCATACACACCTCTAGTACTTACGGATGCTTCTCGTGGGACTAAAGATAACCCACCTCAAGACTTACACAAGACTATTCTGGAGGCCTAGTGTATAACACGCTAACATTTCACAACAATCTAGGTAAAACTAGGCATCTCACAACTCATACCATCTAACAACTTCTAGTCACAATACTAGGCCACGCTATTGGTTTATGGTAAGGTTTCCTCACTCTTCTCCATCTTGATGCTTTTAAATTCTAAGGTTCTCAAACATAAAATTCTAATATTTTAGTTTAATTATCACCATTAAACAATTCTCACAATAATCTCATGTCTATACTCTCAATTAGTCCTCATTATTTAATATACATTACACAATTCGATTAGTACCACAATTAATCAATTGACTCGTTAATTCATACCGAAATTAATTAAATCTCATAAACTAATTAATCTCACAAATTAATTAATTTCACTTCTAAATCAATATTTTATCTCACCATTGGATAATACAGTTTCTTAGCTTTCCAACGATATAAAGTTTTCCTCAATCAGACACCCGAGTAAAAAGTTATGAATTTTCTAAGAATTAACATTTTTCTCCAAAACCTACAGCGTTAACCGGTTAACGGATTGGTTAACCGGTTAACCAACAGTCAGCAGGCCTAAAACCTGAGTTTTTCACATCTAAAACCTCTCCAAACTCATCCCAAACATTAGAGGTCATCCAAGCAAACTTAATAGGTTCAAACTACACCTAACATGATCATTCACAAGCATTTAATCGACACTTTAACCGTTCAAAATCTTGATTCTACGAATTCTAGCATTTTGCCCTAAATATCAAGAACACTAAAACTCTAGAAATAAAAGTATCTATCTAGAACCCACCTTGTAGTCGATGAGGAGTTTGATGCAGATGATTATTTGATGAAGAAATGGTGATGATCATAGCTTTCCCTCTCCTAGGGTTTTCCTTCTTTCTCTTCTCTTCTCTTCTCTTCTTTCTTTCTTTCCTTTTTCTTTCTTACTAATTTTGTCTTCTTTTATTTTCCATTTATAACACATAACTTATTTTCTTTCTTTTAAAACCAAACAATGTATATTAAACCGATATACAATCGTTAGTATTCTAACTGGTCCAATTTGAGAGTATCCAAAACATCTCTGAGTCGAATATTTAATAAAGGCCTCTGAGTCAGATAATACTTATTAATATTAATTAATATTATCCATAGCGTTTAATTAAATACAGGGTATTACACATCAAGTCTACCAACTTCACACCAAGTCTCTGATTCTCTTTAAAACATCCAAGATGTCATTATTCACCTTCAACATTCCAAGGCTAACACTCTCAAGTGTTGTCTCACAAACCATGCTCAAATCTCTTAACTGCTCAATTAACTCCAATTCTTTCACCATCAATGCCGACATATGAATTGTCTTGTGACTCAAAGCATATGCTATAACATTAGCCTTACCCGGATGATATCTTAAATTAAAATCATAATCTTTTAGAAATTCTAACCATCTTCGTTGCCTCATATTCTATTGTTTCTGATCAAACAAGTACTTCAAACTTTTATAATCGCTAAACACTTCAAATATTGATCCATACAAATAGTGCCTCCAAATCTTCAACACAAAAAACACTATAGCTAATTCAAGATCATGGGTAGGATAATTCCTCTCATGTACTCTCAATTTCCTCAAAACATAAGCTACCACCTTATCATCTTGCATCAATACACCACCTAGTCCCATCTTGGACGCATCAAAATATACAACAAAAGGTTCGTCAGGACTTGGTAAAACCAACACTGGTGCCGTAGTCAATTTCTTCTTCAACTCTTCAAAACTTTACTCACAAGTTGAATCCTAAATAAACACTTGACTTTTTCTAGTTAATTGAGTCAATGGTAATGCCAAATTAGAAAACCCTTGAATAAATCTTCTATAATAACCTACTAAACCCAAAAAACTACGAATCTCCGTTATTGTCTTTGAAGGTTCCGATTGCAATACAATGCTTACCTTAGAAGGATCCACTGCTATCCATCACTAGAAATGACATGACCTAAGAAACTTACATTATCAAGCCATAATTCACACTTTGATAACTTAGAAAAAAATGTGTTATCTTTCAACACCTGCAAAGCAACCCTCAAATGTTCCTTATGATCATCTTCAGTCTTAGAATAAATAAGTATATCATTAATAAACACCACAATGAACTGATCTAAATAAGAATGAAAGATACGGTTCATATACTCCATAAATACACCAGGCACATTAGACACTCCGAAAAGCATCACATCATATTGATAATGTCCATAACGAGTCCTAAATGCAGTCTTATGAATATCCCCTTCTTTCACTTGAATCTGATGGTAACCTGACTTCAGATCAATCTTACTAAAAACATGTGCACAAACTAGCTGATCCATTAAGTCATCAATTCTTGGAAGCGAATACTTAATATTAATGGTCACCTTGTTCAACTGATGGTAATCGATGCACAAACACATACTACCATCCTTCTTCTTTACCAACAATACTGGAGCTCCCCATGGTGATACACTTGGCCTATAAACTTCTTATCTAGCAACTCCCCAATTTGAGATTTCAATTCAGCTAACTCTGACACAGACATCATGTACGGTGCCATAGAAACAAGCCTTGTACTAGGAATATGGTCAATAGTAAATTCAACTTCTCTCGTCGGAGGTAGTTCCGTAATGTCATCAGGAAACACTTCCGGAAACTCATTAACAACTGGAAACTCACTAACCGATACCTTACTTTCCATGGATAACGATGCGAATGCAAACATCTTTGCCTCGTCTTCCAACAAGGTCCTCAACTTTTTAGTAGATAAGGAATTAGCTAAAGCTTCCTCTTAAGGAGTAAGAAACAACAACTTTTTCCTATAACAATTAATATAAACTCGGTTGAACTCCAACCAGTTCATCCCCAAAATAACATCCATATTTCCAAGCGGTACACATATCAAACCCACATAGAAATCTCTATCAAAAATAGTGAACGGACACTTCAAACATACCAGAGATGTAACCAAAGAACCAATAGACGAAGTTTCAATTGTCATCCTCTTCTCTATAGTAGACGGTAAAATTCCAAACTCCTCTCGCAATCAATAGAAATAAACGAGTATGTTGCACTCGTATCAATGATAGCAATCAAAGGATTACTATTAATAAAACAAGTACCTTTTCCGGAACACTCCTTATTAGATGACTGGTCTCCCACCAAAGAAAACACTTTACCACTGGCTCCTTGAGTCTTCTTTGGCTTCTGACAAGTTGTACTAATGTGACCCTGTTCACCATAATTAAAACAAGTAGGCATAGTAGCCCTACATCAATTACCACATGACCTGTCCTCCGACACTTGAAGCACTTCTTAACTTAATTATGGCAAGTATTAGCACGATAACCCGTGCTTCCACATCTGAAACACTTCACAGGATTGGGATTTACCCCTCCCCCACTTTGCTTCTTGTCAGTAACAACTTTCTGTTTACCTTTATCAGCTGGAGCACTATAAGGAGTACCCCAAACCTTTGCTTAACCTTCTTGTCATTCACATCTTTGTAGTGAGCAATTCGAGCTCTGTTGTCATTATCATATATCCTACTCCTACTCACCAACTCTAGATAGTTCCTGATCTTCTAGCAAGCAATGCCTTGTTTGATCTCAGGATATACCCATTCTCAATTTTTAAACACTTCAAAGTCATAGCATCTTTAGAATTATAGTGTGCACAATACTGCACCAACTCTTCAAACTTCATATCATACTCAGCCACAATCATATTACCTTGCTTGAGCTCCAAAAAACTCAACTTCTCTAGCACTACGAATGTCTTCAGGAAAGTACTTCTCTAGAAACTCACCTCGAAACACAACCCAAGTAATAGAAGTACCAGCAGCTTCCAACTTTTGGAGATTTTTGTCCCACCAGACCTCAGCTTCTCCCTCAAGCATGTTAGTACAAAACCTCACCTTCTGATCATCATTGCACCCCATGGTCCTAAATATCTTCTCAACAGCCTTCACCCATTTTTGTGCAGCCTCTGGATCCAGTATACCCCCTTCATACGTAGGCGGCTTATTACTTCTGAAATGATCCAGATCCCGAAACTCAGCATTCCTAACAACTGGGCTAATGTTCTCAACAGCTTGTGCCATGGCTTGCATAGTAGTAGAGAGTGCATCATCATTCCTTCCTGCCACACAAATACAAAAAACACCTCTTGTTAGAACACAACAACAACTCATACTCTAAGGACTGACTCGACACAACATCTAGGCGGTTGGACTGACCTGCTCTGATACCAATTGTAACACCCCACTTTTCCCAAATAGTAAAATAACAGTTTAATACGTAAATCAGAGTTCACAAAATGCTATGTCACATTTCAACATAAATAACCAACATGAAATTCTTTATTAAAAACTACGGAAAATATATGATTCATTACAATTTATGATCAAAACAGCATCAACAATAATTCCTAAAAAATATTCTTGGTTTATAAACATAACAAAAGTAAATAAAAAAAAAGGCCCCATCCCATGTTACATATCATAGCATCCTAAGACTCGAGCAAGAAAAATGACTCCACACACTCTCAAGTACCTGGGTTATACGTACTTCCAAAGAAGCACAAACGCAACATCAAACAAAAATGGGGTTAGAAAAAAATTCAAATATAAATGGTGCATATAACATCTTTAAGGGTAGTTTCTCACTCACAACAACATATACAACAATCACACCAATAGTTATGCAACAACGAATACAATAATATATATGAAGTGTGACTCAACACGACATAATACATGCGGTACCAGTTTTTGTTCATTCAATCGAACAAAGATAAATCACATACACCCATCTGGAAATGATTATCCCACCATTCTCCATAACGAAGTACACATGATCGTATTCGCCCATCCGGCATGATTATCCCACCAATAATACTACCATGTATGCATGACTATGAAAATGCATACAACATGTATAATCACCATATTATACATCTACATGATCCATCCGATCAATACACAACAATAATTCCACATAAATCACCAATAATAACCTTACGCGACTTAATTGATTAATCAATTAGTTAAATCCACTTAAGTTCCATTAGTATTACATTCCTCGAGTTGAATTCTCAATTAATCATGTTATAAGGTCCACCTCAATGCCTCAGATCAAAAGAATCGACAACGGATACAAAATCAGGAAAGAAATCGCAAAACGGAAGATTTTGCCCTAAAACTCTGGTCATACGCGTAACACACCATCCCTTACTCGTAACACCTCATGCCCAACTTGCCCATATGCGTAAAGTCTTCCAATACACATAACATACCTTTTCTCACCCATTATTACGCGTAATGGCCCATGTCTTTACGCGTAACACTTGTGTAAAAGCCTCCAATACGCGTAACTCAAATCTGTTACGCAAAATCTTGTTCTTCACACCAGTCCAGTTTCATGCTATGGGGTTCATCAATTTTCACTTTGATTCAAGCCTAAATGGGTTTCTACATTAGTTTTACTCTCTTAATGCCATCCTTCTTTCATCTACATTAATACATTTAGTTTTCGTTATCGTACTAGATCTAAATTCGTATCTGTTCTATTGCAACAACAACAATCCGCATAAACTACGCATATACCAGAATAACAACAACAACATTTCACTAGAAATTCATCAATATCAGAAAATCTTATTCATTAATTTGCAAAAACAATCATATATTCGTCACAAATTTATCCAAACAATAGAAAATCCTACGAGGGAAGGAAACAGTCACTACCCATCATGTTAAATCACCTAATTTAGAATCCTTTCTCCCCCCTTACCTCGAATTCATACAAATTTCGCCTGAATTTCCTGAAAGATTGGTGCCCTAGATGTTTTTCCTCCTTCCTAACCTCATTGGTTCTTTCACAAAATCATTTGACTGATCTTTTCTTAATTGATTTATTAATCTAATATATTTCTAAAACCCTCGCTACAAGATTTACTAAATTGCCCTTTATTTTAATTAATTCAATTAATAATAATAGTCTTAATATTACTAATATTATTTTCATAAAAATAATAATAATAATATAAATAATACTTAAACTGTATTATTATTATTCACACACACGCTATTACTAAATGCACCACAATCCTACCCGTCCCGCTAGGACACAACACCGAAACAATAAGACGTACGCCTTAAACAAGGCCAACACAACACCAAAAATACCCGACGATTAAATATAAAAAAATAGGGTATTACACATATCGCTTGATGAGAGTGCATAATCCATGCATGTTTGCACACATTCTTGATGCATGATTGCTCTCTATGTTTGCACATTGGTGTTGATGTTTACATTAGTTAGGATGCATTGAGATGCATGCTCATACTTTGTGAATTTGCTTGCATTAAATGTTCGTCTCTTGAATATGCATATTAATTTGTGTGGAAATTCATTGCTACAAAGTGGTTTGAAGTTCTTACACTTACACATGTCCATGTTCATTCATATTAATCATGATGCATTATTTGATGTTGTTGTTGGAGTAAGCCCTAATAGCCAATCGATAATGGCTTAATATGCTTTTGTATCTTGACCTTGATATATATTGTTTGTTAATATATATAATTATTAGGCATTATATTTATTGTATTATTTCTATATGACATAATAAAGCCCTTAGAATACTTAGTTTGTTTAATGATACATTAAGTGTGACTTAATCTTGAGACTTCATTAACATAGAGACGTTATTCTTAAAGTATCCATAGTTAAGCTTCACTGTCAAATAGGACAACAATAATGCATAGAGACTATTATGTGAGTAGATTGATGACTGTATCTCACAAGTCATGGATATGAGATATCAAGTCTTCACATAGGTATAAATATTAGGAGTAATATTTATACTGTATTGACCCACCATGAGAATACTACATGGTTTGTTATGTAAGTGTCATAAGTTATTCTCATGGTGATACTGGTGTATACCACCCTTCGACCTAAAACCACTATGGACCCTTGATATGGAGAGTACTTATTGTCAATCAAACGTCATCCGTAATAGGATGACTATAAAGTTGGTTGATGGGTACTTCACAAATCATGTTGAGGGACTTGAGTGAACTAGATGGAATTTTCCCCTCCTACATATGAGGGAGTAATATATATGGCTCCTTGATAGAGTATGACCGTAAAATGCATGGTCGTGCTTAAATTAAATATGATTAAATTTAATTAATATTTTATTTAATTAAAAGAGTTTAATTAAAAATAAATAATATTTAATTAATTAAATAATTTAATTAAATTGGATTGGGCTTATTTTGGAAAAGCCCAAAATAATAGCATTAGGGTTTTAGAAGCTCTCTATAAATAGATGAGCTATTTTCCCTTCCAATCATAATAGTCAATTTCCTCATAACCAGAAAAGGGTACTACCGCGTTCCATTTTTTGGTTGTGTGGACTACGTAGAGAGACTTGTATTTTCTGTCGTTCATGCTCAAATATAAAGCATGCTTCTATAGGTTTTATTTAAATTCTTTGATATTTTATTTGTGATTAATGATTTAATCAAGATTCGTTCATCCGAATTATTTTGCTAAGAGGATCAATTTTTTTGAAAAAACCCTCTTAAATCTCAATCGTGGTATCAAAGTCTTTTTTCTGATTAAATCATTAAATTCAAATATAATTTAAAATGATAAATATTATATGATAATCTAATCCTAATAATATAATTTTGTTATGATTATTCTTGTGATCATTTTCAATATATGTGATATGCTCATTGATCCGTACTTGGACGATATATATATATATATATATATATATATATATATATATATATATATATATATAGAGAGAGAGAGAGAGAGAGAGAGAGAGAGAGAGAGTGATTGGTTGCCGCAAGCAATACTATCACAGTTGCACGTGCTTATTCTACAGACTAACATGTTAAGGTTAGTTGACTATGTTAAAATAATAATAATAATTATAATAGTAAAATTGTTTATTATTATAAATAATAATAAAGTGTTTATTATTTAATATTAAATATGACATTATATTTTGTATGATCTGGATGTCGAAGTTGACTATGCTTCAGAATCCGACATTTGTATGGTGAAGAAGCGATACATTGATAATTCATAAGTGATACAAATATAATTGATAAATTTATATACGATATAAATATTTCTAATGCGAAGTTAGTGTATTTTATACACTATTTTGTTTTGTCCATTAATTAGTGTAATGATTGTTATACATTTGAAAGATCAATGTGCATTCTGCTTCGGAATTCGATATTTGTATGGTGAAGCAATGACACTTTGATCAATCATATTGAATAGTCGATCATTACGTTTTAATGGTATGAAAATATTTGCATTAGGTTTCGTGACGACACAAGAGTTGTGCTTTTAGGGTTTGGAAAAACATCAAGTGTTGATGCATCAATATTTATAATTTGATAATCTATTATTATTTATTATTTAATTATTTAATTATTTAATTATTTATTATTAAATAAATTGGTATACGATTATGACCTTAGAATTTGAAGTTTGTTTATTTTAAATACGACCTGCGTGTCGTGATTTATTTTATTTAAATCTGACATGTGTGTCATGGTTTATTGTAATTAAATACGATCTGCGTGAGTCAAAGAATTGTAATGAAGTAGTTTATTTATTTCTTGCATTTTAGGTGGTCATAATCGTATTATCAACTTTTATTTTATGTATGTGATGCGTGAAATGTATGTTTATATGCATGTGTATAAGATACATAATCATGTGAGTGTATGAGATACACAAACCAATGAACAAATTTAATTAAAATCCATTCAGTTAAATATTGTAAACACCCCAAATTTGCCCTCACCCATTCACACCATGGCTTGTGATCTTTTCATATGCATAAACTCAATCATAGCATCTCATATCACCTTTTTGATTCACTGCATTAGTTCAAAGTCATCTGCATCTAGGGTTTGTGATCTGAGCAATCCAAGAGCTTCTTGAGCCACTCCAAAGGTCATCAATCACTTCAAAAGGAGTCCATGTGTGTTCAAGTATCATATTATATCCTCTCAAAGTCAAGAATGTCAAAGGATCACAAGAACTGGAATTGGTATGGAAGCAGAGCCAGGCTTGACTGCACAGTTGACCTAGAATTAGGGTTTTGGTTTCAAAGGCCATAACTCCAATTTTTTTGGTCATTCTTGTTTCTATTGGTCTCTATATGGTATAAGGAGTATGCATATCAATTTTCATGAAGAAATTCCATGGGGAAGTCATCTGATCAAGGGTTGACTTTCTGGGCAAGTCAGTGTAAAATCAGGGCATCTGAGGCCCCAATGACCCAACCAAAGGATGTTCTTCATCATTTTGATTGTATATGATCTTTATTTGATCATGGAAGATGGTAGAAGTTCACAAAATTGAAGAATCTCAAGTCTTTTGTAAAGTTGACTTTTTGGGAAGTTTGACTTTTAATGAAATTGTCATTTTAGGCAACTTTTTCAACCTTTACTTTTTGATTCAAAGAAGCTTCAAATGAAAAAACTTTGGTCATGAAAGTTGTAGAATAGATCTTTCCCTTTTCAAAAAGTACAAGAACATGACCTAATTCATTTTGGATCAAAAGTTATGGCTCACCAAAGTTGGCAAAAATCACAAAATTTCAAAGTTTCTACCAAAGAGGCATTTTGCAAAATGACTTGATCAAGTGTTCTAAAGCTACCAAATGGACTTCTAAACTTCACAACATGATTACATAACCTCTAAAAATCAGAATTGGCCCAAGGAATTTCTCATTTGTGTGACTTGATTTTCAAGAATTCATAAGCCATTTTCATAAAGATGCAAAGAGGAATTTTTGGCTAAATCATTCTCCCATGAATTGTGTGATCACTAATTGGTTTCTATACATTGTCATGATCTAATGAGGCATCCCACATCAAAAAAATAGCGAGAATTTTCACATTGACATGGCCAAAATCATGAGAAAACACAAGTGGGCAAGTTACGAAATCTCTCACAACTCATGATCCAAATGCTGCAGACTTTCACAAGCAATCCAAGGGTCATCCTTGACTCAAGCTGAAGCAAGACAAGCCCTTAGACTATTGCTGCCATAGCCCATGCTGCAAGTACAAATCAACTTGACTTTTTGGCCAAAACCCCCATACTCTTGGAACAGTGAGCAGCCACCTCTACTGACCTGCTCCACAGGCTACTCACACATCATGGGAGTGTTATAGCAACTCATTGGCCATTGAAACAAGGCACAACACATCCCTCACAAAAATCTGTCAAAAAACTCCTCTTCTTCGAATCTCTCTCTACAGCCATCAAACACCCATTTTCTCTTCACCAACAAATCATACACACTCAAAAGAACCAGAATCCACCATGAACACAACTTGAAACCCTCTAGAACACAACTGTGAAATCTGCTACACCAGAACTCACCTTCACAAATCAGCCATTCACAAGAACTTTGAGGCATTCCATTGAGTTCAGAAGGGTCAAGGGAGTTCATTTGCACAAGTAGGAGACTCTGGAAGCTCACCATTGAAGCTTTCCAGCTCAGGTACGGCCAAGAACACTTTTTCACAGAGCTTGCTTTTCTTGTTATAAAATGGAAGTGTGTGTTGTGCTGATCATAATGATGTCCTTGGAATTGAAAATAGTGAAGGAATGATCATTTTATGCCTCTCTGAAATTTTGCCCGTGATTGAGTTTGAGCTTATTTCTCTTTGTTCATGGTTGAGGAATGGTTTTTAAAGACGAATTTAGGTTTAGTTTGGGGAGGGGAAGGTTTCTGGGCATTTAATTTGACTTGGGGTAGCCTATAGAGGAAGCTAGGGTTTTGACCCTGCCGGAGAAGACGACCGGAGCTCATCTCCGGTCGCCTGAGTTTGATTAGGGTTAAGCCTGATTAATTACGCAACTTTAAATCTTGTCCCTTGGATGTTGCTTCCCGCGCGCTTGTGAACGGCCCAGATGAGTCATTATGCCCTAATCCTGATTAATTAAGTAAATCATAATTAATTAAATCAACTTGAAACCTCAGCCATCAGATTGCGCACGTGTAGGAACTTTGAATCTGGGCCTTGGATTTTGGTGACTCCCAGTCTTGTTGACTTGCACGCACAGCCCCTGGATCTCTCAACTTTCCATCTGAGCCACTCATACTGCATACTTTTCATTTTTATTTCATTTTCTTTATATTTTATTTCTCCATTTAATTTAAAATAGTAAAACAACCTTAAAAATTCTGAAAATTTTTATATAAACTTTTATTAATTTTCAGAAACCAAAAACATTTTTATTTTTATTTTTTGCATTAAAAAATATTTTTAAATCATTTAAAAGTTTATTTTTAATTAATTAATGAGAATTAATTAATTAAAAATACTTTTAGGTATTTAAAAATCACCAAAAAAATCATGAAACCTTTAAAATTATTTAGAAACATTGTCCAACCCTCAAACCAAATTTCTTTTTTGATCTTGATGCATTTTGATAATTTGTCATGGAATTAATTCATTTTCAAAGCATTATTTTGATCCAAACATCAAAAAATCATTTATGCGTAACCATTGAGAGTTGGACTTTGATTCTTTTTGCATTGCATTTTGTTTAGCATGTAGTTTATGAGATTAAATTGGCATGATTTTATCTTTCATTTTCCATTTGTTTGACATTTTTCTTGTTAAGGTACCCTAAAAACCCTAGAAATTTTAGGAAATTCATAACCCTAATTAGGTTAAGAGTTGGAACCTCTCCTTTGGGCAGTGAGTTAGTATAGGTTTAGGGTCCCTTTGAATGCATTTTCAATTTTTTATCTTGATGTTTGCTTCTGATTTTGGTTTTTGTTTGATGCATTGATCATAAACCCTAATTTGGGCTTCCTTTTGCATCCATCTTGCATTTGCATTCATACCTTGACTTGCCATAACATTTTGTGCATCCATTTGATTCATGTGACATCTTAAGACATATTAGAAGCATGCTTGATCATTGCATCTTGTATTTGCCATGTTGTATGTCATTTGCACTTCATAACTTTTCATGTATGATCATGGTTCTTAACTTGCTTCATTTGCATCTATAAGTTTGTATGACCATCCCCATGCTTTGTTTCATGTTTGCACCATCTCATAACATCATTATCATCTCATATATGCTTCTGGTTTTGATTTGTATCATGTCATCCCATTTCATTTTGCATTGCATTGCATTTCTTTCACTAACTTTTCAGGTGGTAAGCAACTTTGAGAAGTGAATTTGCCTTCACTTCTCACATTTTCTTTTCATCTCTTTTATGCATCCATTCTGCTTTTTGTTATGTGTTTGAGATTGATCTTGCTCATTCTTTTTTCTTCTTACTTTCTTTCCTCAAGTGACTTGTCTTCTTAAGTGAAGCAAGTTACTTTGCTTCTCTCTGCTCCTTTCATCTGCTTCCTGGTGGTTCCTCTGAAGATTTCTCTTGTAAACCTCACAAACCTTAGGAACAACCAAGCATGACAATGATTAGGGTTTTGATTAGTCCCCCACTTAATCTTTTACCTTTGTGTCTCATTGAGTCTTCTCTTCTCACCTCATAATCAGGGACTAAACCTTAAAGGCTTTAAGGCTTTGTGATTAAGCTTATGCCTGCATCCTTCTATTAGGATGGAGTGTATAACTTTAATCCTAAGTGTTAAACCCTTAATGTGTTTAAATCCTTTAATCAATACATCTAATAATCATCAAGACATCACACTTGTAACTTGGGCCTTGCATTAGGGTTCTAATTCTTCCTTAACTGGTTAAGAAGGACTAACCCTAGTGTTAATGGACAAGTCCCCCTCAAGTTGTCTTACAAATCATAAAACCCACTTCATCATCTTATCATTAAATAAAATCCACTTAATCAAAGGCTTGTTATGTCATGAGTTTAATCCCTAATCATGGATTAAGTTGAGGAGCTTTCCTCAGCTTAAACATTCTCATCTATTATCCTTCTATTAGGATGGTGTAATGAGTCTGTTTAATCCTTGATTATGGCTTAATCTCATTACTCAACACTAAACAAAAACACCAAAAACATCTAAATAATCACAAGTAGGTTAATGATCTTAATCCTACATCATGGTGATTAAGTGTGAGAATCTGACTTCGCACTTAAGGTATTCTCATTACCCCTAATCAGAGGGAAGATGTGATGAGTTTACTAACCCATTGGTTTAGGCTTAAGCTCATTAACTTATGACAAACTCTCAAAAGAAATAAAAGACTGAAAACACAAAAAACAAACAATAATCGTCTCCTCCGGGATTCTGTTCTCATTTCACTCACTCACAAACGAGAACTTGCTTCTTCCGTCTAATGCAAGACAGTTTGCACCTGAGCCAGACAGGTCATACACTTGAGCATAGACAAGTAAGCAGTTCACAAGTCAATTCATCTTTCAGTCTCTTTTGGTCGAACTACGGTGTTCTGACTTCCTCATTGCACGAGAGGATACGTAGGCATAACTTAACGGTTATCGAACAAAAGTCTCTATATATTCCCCCTCTTTCCAGCATCATTCTTTAAGCCTCATAGTCATGAGCATTTCATCTTTGTTCTTACACTGACACTTCACTTATACACTTCACTTCTCTCACACTGACACCTATACATCCTTTTCCAGCTCTTTTATACACAAATTGCACTGACACTACCCCTTTAAAACACAAATCTTTTAAGCGTGGATCCCGTCGAGTACGACGGACAATCTGGGTGCTAATACCTTCCCAGGTTGTAACCAACCCCCTTTCTCAGTCTCTCTGGTTCGCAACCGTCTTATCCATATCTTTCTAGGTTTATGCAGCATTACCTTTCCTCCGGGATAAAAATGCCTAGCTGGCGACTCTATTCATTCCCTGTGAGTTCACTCCTGTGTGTTCTCACACCCCCTTTCACCGACCGTTCGTGTCTGTACCCCATTTGACCCGGCTTCATTTGGTGGGAGCGACAGCTTGGCGACTCTGCTGGGGACCCTTATACTGTAACCAGGGCATCTGGTTCTTTTTGTGGGTTCCTCCTAGCGCTTGTTTGATTTGTGTTTACTGGGGTGTTATGTGCTATTTGTGTTTATGTATTTATGTCATTGATTTATGTACAATTTTGTTTATTGCTTTCTTTACAGCTTTACATATATCATACTGTCATACTGTTCTGGCTGGATCTGGTTTTGTTGCTTTGGTGGGTGGGTTTCTGCTGAGAGTTAAGGTCTTATACCGGGGACCTGAGTGACACCTAGGCTAGAGTGGTTCATGTTCTTTCCCATTCCATTTCGGTCTGGTGCGGGAATATGAAACACGGTTCAAATATGGGTTTCTTCTTGAGAACTCTGTGCTACAGATTTCCTGTAGTGCTAGGGCTATCTGGGAAGCCTGCTAAGTCTGGATGACCTTTAGTATTGACCTTCAGATGCTGAGGTGAATTAGAGGAGGATCTTTTATGGTTATTATAAACACTGTACCTCCGGGTTAGAAGTGTTTACACTTCTCATAACTGATCCAAGTCTGAGGATCCTTGTTTTAGAACATCACCTGTGAGGGGGTTGGGCTGTTTACAGGTTTGCAGGTACCCTTGACCTCAACATACCCTGTTACTTTGTTTGATTAAGAGTACTCCATTTTGGAACAGTTCTTGTGATTTTTAACCCTGGACATGTGACTCTTTATTTGAGTCCCCCACCTTGGTTACCGTACTTATGAACCTCCATCTGGATTTCTTGAACATACATGGACCTATATCAAGGCAGTTAATCAGATCCAGCTCAGTCACAAACCCTTGCATATCATTTGCATACATCATCATTGCATCATTTTAACATGTGTTTATTTGTTTTTCAGGGTATCCATACTATATTTTGGCTTGGTTTTGACCCCTTCATCAGCATAGACCTATTTTCATCAGTGCTTACTTCAGCTATCAGCTGCCTGCTTCAGTTACTTGCATCACCAGTCTCAGCCTGTCAGTGGCCCATCTTCAGTGTTATTCTCAGCATCTGTCTCAGCTCTTCTTCAGCAACATGGCACCCAAAAAGAGCAACATCTCCTACCACTTCTTTGAGCCTGAGCTAGCTGGCATCAGGAAGATCCAGACCCTGATTACTCCAGACCATATACCACTATTCAGAGAACATTATGGAGACATACTTGATGTGGTTATGGATTTGGACCCTTCACAGAGGAGCCTGATTCATACTTGCCTGCAGTTTTATGATCCCCCTCTGAGGTGTTTCACTTTTCAGGATTTTCAGTTGGGGCCTTTATTAGAGGAGTATTCATCATTGGTTGGTATACCCATCAGGGGTGGAGTCCCCTTCAACCCTGAGATGGCTTTTCCAAGTAATGAAGAAGTGGCAAAGGCATTGTATCTGGAACCTTATCTGATTGGGCAGAACATGACTGCCAAGGCTGGAGTCTCTGGTCTGCATCTGGATTTCTTGATCTCTCAAGCTACCCTGAAGGCTTCTTTGGGAGAGTGGAAGGCAGTCTGTGCATTATTAGCCCTTAGCATATATGGGGTAATATTATTTGCAGATGAGTCTAAGTTTGTTAGCAAGAATGCAATCCATCTTTTCATCCTGAGGAACCCGGTGCCCACCTTACTGGGAGATCTTTACTACTCTGTTCACCAAAGGAATGAAAAGCAAAGGGGAAGATTAGTGAGATGTTGTGCTCCTTTGTTCCACACTTGGCTGCTCAAACATTTGCCAAAGACTGATGCATTCTTGAACCCTCACCAGCAGAAGAACTGGGCTAGGAGACTTGTTGCTTTAACCTCAGATGATATCAGGTGGTGCACTCAGAGCACCAAGGTCAGAGACATCATTACAAGTTGTGGGCAGTTTCCCAATGTACCTTTGATAGGAGTGAAAGGTTGCATTAACTACAACCCTCTGCTATTCAAAAGATAACTGGGATATGCATTGGTCCACACACCTAGAGCACAGGATCTGACTGAAACCCTTTATTGTGAGATCAAGCCTAATCTGGCTATTGTCAGGCAAGCATCCTGGGCTTGGGACAATGTCCAGACTAAAGGGGTAACCATTCTTGGAAGATGCAACAATGTGGCCTCAGCTCAGTACTATGAGTGGTCTCATGCCAGGGCTCAAATTTCTGGGATGCCCTTCACCATTGAATATGTGCCTGGGCCATCCACAGCACCACCTCCAGCAACTGTCAGCCTGGAGGAGTTTGAGAAGTTGAAAGAAAGAAATGAGAAGCTGAATCAGGCTCTACAGAAGACCCTCTGGGAGAGGAGTGATGGGCGGCTGGACATTGAAAGGTTAGAAAAGCTAAAGGTGGAGCATCTAGCCAGGATTGAAAAGTCAGAAGACTATATCAAGAAGGCAAGGGCTGGAGAACAGATTTTGAAGAATGCCTGCAAAGAGGCTCAGTTCCAAAAGGCCAGGACTGATTTGTATCTGAAAGAGAGTCAAGCCAGGTGGGTCAGGATCACCGAAGCTCGTACTCTGGAAGATAAAAGGACTCAGGATAAGATTGAGCAGCTGGAAGCTAGTGCAAAAGAGCAACAGGAAGCCCTGGCAGCAGCCCAGAGGGAGATCTCAGAGTTGAAGATCAAAGCTGGTGTGAAGAAGTCAAAGGACCAGAGTCGACACAAGAAGCTAACTGCAGCTGTTACTACCAGGAATCTCCTCATCAGGAATCTCACAGAGCGTCCAGCTGATCCTGTGACTGAAGCACTTCTAAAGGAAGTTCAGGAGGATGAGTTTGGTCTTGGTGTCTGACTTTTGCTTGTTGTTGCTTTCATTTCATGTACTTTTCTTTATGTTGTATATTTGACCCCTCAGAGGGCATGTATTGTAAAAAGAAACAAACTATGTATCATTTACTTTTTGTAATATATGTGTTGGTTTGTTTTATCTGAGTTCTTTCAAAGCAACATCACAAGCATCTTCCTCAAGGGTCTGGAAAGGTCAAAACCAAGTGCCAAGCCGGATACCTTGGAAACAAATAAGCATACTGCATTGCATACTAACCTTTTGTTTTGTTTTGTAGGTTTTTGTTTTATTGTTTCTAACTCTGTTGTGATCTCAGGAACTATTGCTCGACGTCGGGTGTTTCCACTCAACCGTCCACACAGATATCCAACCCGCAACAACCTTCCGGGTATACAAATGGACCAAGTACAGCAGGACCTTACAGAGGTCAGGACTCAAATGGCCAATGAGAGATTGGAAATGAGGAATCAGATGACACAATTTATGGAGGTGATGAATAATATGGCTCAAAGCCAAGAGAGATTAAGAGCACCGGTAGAGAGGCAGAATCAGGAAGACCCCCATCTAGGGACTGCTGGGACAAGCAACAATGAGAGAGTTCAACCTCATGTTAATCCTCCAGTCTATGGACCCCACCTTCATCCAGAGATCAACATCCCTGCTAATGTGCAAGGGACTGCCACTGCAGGTAGAGTGCTGCAAGAAGACCCCCGGGAAGATCAGTTCACAGTGATGGGAGCTGGGGAGGAAGCCTATGACAGAAGGCTAGATGAGATTGCTGAGAAACTAAGGTCCATGGAGTCCCAGAATTCTTTGGGCTTTGATGTTATGGACATGGGCTTAGTGGACGGGGTCAGGATTCCCCACAAATTTAAACCTCCGTGCTTTGAGAAGTACAACGGAACCTCCTGTCCACGGACCCACTTGCAATCCTTTCTGGGGAGGCTAAAGGCATATACCATGGACGAAAAGCTATGGATGTTTTATTTTGAAAATAGCTTAACAGGAGCTTGAAGGGAATGGTACTCTCACCTGACCAGAGCAACCATCAGGTGCTGGAAGGACCTGGCTGAGGCCTTTATCAGACAATACCAGTACAACTTGGATATGGCTCCCAACAGAACCCTCCTGATGGGAATGTCTCAATCATCCAGGGAAAGCTTTCGGGAGTACGCTCAGAGGTAGAGACAGCTTGCTGCTGCTGTCCAGCCACCCATGTCAGAGAGGGAGATGGCTGATATGTTTATGAACACCCTCCAAGGGACATACATTGACAGGCTAGCTGCCTTTTCTTCCACTAGCTTTGCTGACGTGGTCATAGCCGGGGAAAGAATTGAGAGCCTACTAAAGATGGGTAAGATTTCTGACAACGGTGCGAGCTCGTCCAGCAACCCCAGAAAACCTTTTGTAGGTCCAAGAAGAACCGGTGAGACCAATGCTATTCAGGCCAGCAGGGGCAGACCACAATATGTTCATAGGTCTGTGGCATCAGTCACCACTCCCGCTCCAATTCATCCTCAACCAGCTTATCAACCACAGCAACAAAATTACCAACAACAAACTCAGTATCCTCCTCAGAGAAACTACAATAACACCAGCAATAACAATCAACAAAGACCATATCAACAGAGACCCTCTCAGGCCAATAGGGTGATCGATCCGATCCCTATGCCCTATGCCACATTATTGCCACAACTCCTGAAACTCAACCTGGTTGAGCTAAGGACATTGGCACCCCCAGATCCTGCCAGTCTACCCAGAAATTATGACGCCAGCGCCAGATGTGCTTTTCACTCAAATGCACCTGGCCACAGTACAGAGAAGTGCAGAGCTTTGCACATGAAAGTACAGGACTTGGTAGATTCTAAAGCTCTGAACTTCGCACCACCACCAAATGTTAACAAGAACCATATGCCACACCACGGAGGACCCAGAATCAATGCTATTGAAGAAGACAAGTCGTCTTACTTGATAACTAGTGTGGGTCAGATTCGGACACCCTTGGTAAAGATTAAAGCTCAACTCCTTGAATGTCAAATGTTCCCGGGATGTGAGCTAGGATGTGCTTATTGCAACATTTCAGTGAATGGGTGTGATAACTTGAGGGATGGCATAAATGGTCTCATCCAGAGTGGCCTGCTTCAAATCACAACATCAATACCTACCAATCCAGCAATCTCCTTAACAACAGTTCCCGAGTCTTCTACAACTGCAACAACCATTATTCCAGACAATTCTTCAGTTTCATCAACAAATGTTTCATCTGTTACTTCAACATACCAGATATCAGCAAACATCCTTTCTACAACTTCAGCACCCCTTCATTCAGAGTCTCCTACAACAACAACACCCATCCATTCGACAGTGTCTCCTACAACATCAGCAGCAAACAATGAAAGTGTCTCAACAGTTACAATTTATTATGACCCTGCAAATGATTCTGCCTACAACTCACAAAATTCCACTCCGATCAGAGCACCAGTCATAATATACTATGATCCACAGACTATCATGGTCCCTTCTGCAGCTGCCATCAGTCCAGTCACTATCACAGTGCCTGGGCCAGTACCTTATGAAAGAAGTAATGCCATCCCTTGGCATTACGGCTCCGATCTATACTACGAAGGACAGAAAATCACTCTCGAATCATCAACTTCTTCACCACAAATAGGCAATGTGGGGGGAGGCGGAGGCTTCCCTCGAAGCGGACGTCTCTTTGCCCCGCAAATTCAAAGACCCACTACTGAAGCAGAAGCTGCTGCCAAGGCAAAAGGGAAGAGCATGGTGCAAGAAGATCAAGCTGCTAAAGAAGCTCTGAAAACCCCTTTTGATCAAGAAGTTGATGAATTCATGAGAATCATCAAGAAAAGTGATTACAAGATAGTGGACCAGCTCCACCAGACGCCTTCCAAGATCTCTATTCTATCATTGCTTATGTGCTCCGAGGCTCATCGGAACGCACTACTAAAAGTCTTGCACGCAGCTTATGTGCCAGAGGAGATTACAGTCAATCAGTTGGAAGCTGTGGTTGGAAATGTTAATGCTAGTAATGGACTAGGATTTACCAACACTGATTTGACTACGGAAGGCCGCAATCACAACAAGGCTTTGCACATTACCATGGAGTGTAAGGGTGCAGTTCTTTCCCATGTGCTGGTAGACACAGGATCATCCCTCAATGTCTTACCTAAAAAAGCCCTTGTAAAGTTGGAGTATGAAGGATTAGCATTACGTCCCAATAACTTGGTAGTGAGAGCCTTTGACGGTTCTAAGAGATCAGTTCTGGGAGAAATTGAGTTGCCTATAACGATTGGCCCACAAACTTTCAAAACGACCTTCTACGTGATGGACATTCAGCCTGCCTACAGCTGTTTGTTGGGTAGACCATGGATTCATGCCGCTGGCGCAGTTACGTCTACCCTTCACCAGAAGTTAAAATTCGAGTAGGAGGGCCAAGTCGTTACTATTTGTGGAGAGGAAGATATTTTCGTTAGCCATCTGGCTACATACAAATACATTGAGATGGATGGGGAGATCCACGAAACGATGAGTCAGGGGTTTGAGGCCCTGAATATTAATGAAACGTTTGCTGTACTTGGGACTTCCATGACATCCTACCAGCAAGCCAGGAAGGTTGTTGAGGAGGGGAATGCTCAAGGCTGGGGCAAACTGTTGCTTGTGGAGAAGAAAGAGGATAGATTTGGGTTGGATTACAAACCAACTCAACAAGATCAAGCAGAGGCTGCTAAGAAGCCCAACTTTGTTAGTGGGGGGATGCTCGCCCCAGATGCTGTCAACAACTTGGAAGATGAGTCGGAAGATGAACGCAACTTGGAGAGCTGGATACGTCCAAGGATCCCGGGGAGCCGTATCTCAAACTGGTCTTCCCAGGAAATTATAAGAGTTACTCCTGCAGAGTAATTATTATTTCCTGTATATTTTAAGCATGCATCAAGTCTTGCATCTTGCCGAAGATGACAAGACTCATTTTGTAATCGGTCCATCTGTAATTTTTGTGCAACAAGATTAATCAATGAAATATCAGACATCTTTTTCAAATGAGTCTTTTTCTTTTCCGCTCACTGTTTTTCCATTTTTCTTTTTGTACAAAAAAATAAATGGCAATGTTTTCAAAATGACAACTTTATTTCACTTTTCTAAACAAGATTAAAATCAATCACTAAAATGAACAAACTGAACCCTTGCAGAGAGTGCCTTTCAGACTGCACCGACAACAACACGGCTATGACTTCGTATGACTTTGACAATCCGATCAATCAAGATGACGAAGGGGTTGAAGAAGATTACGAACTTCCTGAAGAGCTAGCCAGATTGTTAAGACAAGAGGAGAAGGTTATCACTCCTCATCAGGAGGAGGTCGAAACAATTAATCTTGGTACAGATGAAGATGTGAAAGAAGTTAAAATTGGGGCCTGCTTACAAGACTCAGTGAAGAAACAACTGATTTACCTGCTTCAAGAATATGTGGATGTGTTTGCTTGGTCTTATCAGGATATGCCAGGGTTGGATACCGATATAGTTATGCATAAGCTGCCTTTAAGAGAAGATTGTCCACCGGTCAAACAGAAACTGCGCCGTACTCGCCCAGACATGGCAATGAAGATCAAAAAAGAGGTACAAAAGCAGTGGGACGCCGGATTCCTCGCTGTAACTAGCTATCCGCCGTGGGTTGCTAATATAGTACCCGTGCCTAAGAAAGACGGCAAAGTAAGAATGTGTGTTGACTACCGGGACCTGAACAGAGCTAGCCCGAAATATGACTTCCCATTACCTCACATTGATGTATTGGTGGATAATACAGCTCAGTTATCGGTATTCTCCTTCATGGACGGATTTTCAGGATACAATCAGATCAAGATGTCACCTGAAGACATGGAGAAGACAACCTTCATCACACCCTGGGGAACGTTCTGTTACAAGGTGATGCCATTCAGACTGAAGAATGCTGGTGCAACGTATCAACGGGCTATGGTGACATTATTCCACGATATGATCCATAAAGAAATCGAGTGTTATGTGGATGACATGATTGCCAAGTCCCTCACAGAAGAAGACCACTTGGTAAATCTGCTGAAGTTATTCAAGCGTCTGAGGAAGTACCAACTGAAGTTGAACCCCAACAAGTGCACATTCGGGGTGCGATCTGGTAAGCTGCTGGGTTTTATTGTAAGCGAGAAAGGGATTGAAGTTGACCCTGATAAAGTCAAGGACATTCAAGAAATGCCTGCACCGAAGTCAGAAAAAGAAGTTCGAGGGTTTCTAGGTAGATTGAACTACATCTCAAGGTTCATATCTCACCTTACAGCAACCTGTGAACCCTTGTTCAAGCTGTTAAGAAAAGAACAGACGGTCAGGTGGAACGAAGACTGCCAAAGGGCTTTTGACAAGATCAAAGAATACCTGCAAGAACCACCAATCCTTATACCCCCAGTTGAAAGAAGACCTCTGATAATGTACTTGACAGTATTAGAAGAGTCAATGGGGTGTGTGCTGGGCCAGCATGACGAGTCTGGTCGAAAAGAGTATGCAATATACTACCTGAGCAAAAAGTTTACCGACTGTGAACAACGTTATTCACTGCTCGAGAAAACTTGTTGTGCTTTAGCGTGGGCTGCTCGCCGACTGAGACAGTATATGTTGACCCACACTACCTTATTAATCTCAAAGATGGACCCAGTCAAGTACATTTTCTAGAAGCCAGCTCTTACCGGACGGGTTGCAAGATGGCAGATGATCCTCACAGAATATGACATCCAGTACACCTCTCAGAAAGCCATCAAGGGTAGTGTACTGTTTGAATATCTTGCTGAGCAACCTATTGATGATTACCGGCCTATGAGATTTGACTTCCCTGATGAAGACATCATGTTCATAAAAGCGAAAGATCATGAAGAGCCTATTCACACTGAAGGGCCTGACCCGGAAGAAGAATGGACTATGATGTTTGATGGGGCTGTTAATATGAATGGTCGTGGTGTTGGTGTAGTACTCATTACACCTAAGGGAGTTCACATGCCGTTCTCGGCAAAACTCACCTTTAACTGCACCAACAACGAAGCTGAATACGAAGCTTGCATTATGGGTCTTGAGGAAGCCATTGACCCCAGGATCAAGACTTTAACTGTATTCGGAGATTCAGCTCTGGTAGTTAATCAAACCAACGGAAAATGGTACACCCACCAGGATCATCTGTTACCTTACAGGGATTATACAAGGAGGTTACTGACTTTCTTTACAACGGTCAAGCTTGAGTATATCCCTAGGGACGAGAATCAGTTTGCAGATGCTCTGGCTACCATTTCATCAATGATCAAAGTTCAGGCTTCCAACTTTGTACCTCAGATTTCAGTGTCCAGACTTGACAGACCGGCATATGTGTTCGCAGCAGATGTTGTCAAAGATGATAAGCCTTGGTTCCATGACATTAAGTGCTTCTTGGAGGATCAAACTTACCCACCTGGGGCATCTTCCAATGACAAGAAGACTTTAAGAAGGCTTGCTGGTAGTTTCTTCCTGAACACTGATGGTTCCTTATACAAGAGAAACTTTGATATGGTACTCCTCAGATGCGTTGATAGAACAGAAGCAGACTTGTTAATGCACGAGGTGCACGAAGGATCCTTTGGTACCCATGCGGGAGGGCATGCCATGGCTAAGAAATTGCTAAGATCAGGTTATTACTGGATCACAATGGATGCCGACTGTTGTGCCTACGCCAGAAAGTGCCACAAATGCCAGATCTATGCAGATAAGGTGCATGTGCCTCCCAATCCTCTGAACGTGATGTCTTCACCCTGGCCCTTTGCTATGTGGGGCATTGACATGATTGGCAAGATTGAACCAACTGCTTCAAATGGCCACAGATTCATCCTGGTCGCCATTGACTATTTTACCAAGTGGGTCGAAGCAGCTTCTTATGCAAATGTCACAAGGCAAGTGGTAGCCAGATTTCTGAAAAGAGATATCATCTGTCGATACGGAGTTCCCGAGCGAATCATTACTGATAATGGTTCCAACTTGAACAATAAAATGATGGCAGAGCTATGCCGGGACTTCAAGATCCAACACCACAATTCTTCTCCTTACAGGCCAAAGATGAATGGCGCTGTTGAGGCAGCTAATAAGAATATCAAGAAGATTGTGCAGAAGATGGTAGTCACCTACAAAGACTGGCATGAAATGCTACCATTTGCCTTGCATGGGTATCGCACGTCAATCAGAACATCCACTGGGGCAACACCGTATCAGCTTGTGTATGGTATGGAAGTGGTCCTACCTGTTGAAGTTGAACTACCCTCCCTACGGGTATTGATGGATGTTAAGCTGAACGAAGCAGAATGGGTCCGATCCCGATACGAACAACTGAGTCTGATTGAAGAGAAAAGATTGGCTGCAATCTGTCATAGACAGTTGTATCAGAGAAGGATGAAAAGAGCCTTCGATCAGAAAGTCAGACACCGAGAGTACCAAGTAGGAGATCTTGTGCTGAAAAGAATCCTCCCTCCGCATACAGACCACAGGGGCAAGTGGACTCCAAATTACGAAGGACCATTTGTAGTAAAGAAAGTTTTCTCTGGTGGAGCACTGATGCTCAGCACCATGGATGGTGAAGACTTCCCGTCCCCTGTGAATTCAGATGCAGTTAAAAAATACTTCGCGTAAAAATGACCCGCTGGACATAAAAACAGAATGTAAGTCCAGGTAAAAATAAGGGCATCCCGGCGAGTCAAAAACAGAATAAAAGACTCGGGCAAAAATAAGGGAAAATAAACACACACAAAAATGTACACCCGCTGAGTTGAAAAGCCGCATTGGACAACTCAGGCAAAAATGGGTATCCCGATGGATTGAAAACCCGAAAGGGCAATCCATGCAAAATAAGGGAATAAGCGAACAACTGCATTCTGAATTCGTCTGTATCACCTACGACTTGGTAAACCTCGAAAGGATCAAGCTTCTGTCAGAATCAACCTTCTTCATAAAGCAAGACGAGAAGAACGTCAAGAGTCATACGAGTCATAGCAAGAGGGAAGCTCCTTAAAGCGTCGTCAACATTGCCAGCATTTTGTTTCTCAATTTGTCACAATCTCCTCATTTCAGGGGATATGTTTCTTTGACTGTATCTTGCCAATTCAGGGCACATGAATTAATAAAAGCATATTTTCAGTCATGTTTTCGTCTTGTACATTTTATTTGCAAAAAAGTCTGATGTCTTAAAGAAAACTGATTGCATGAATACAGATGCTTATCTTCAAAAATAAAACTACGTGCTTGCAGGGAATATACTTACTCTCAGAAGTGTCTAACTCCTATGACGGAATCCGGTAAGGGATACCTCGGGATTACTTGTGCGTCTCTTGTCTTTGCAGTATTGCAGGTATTCAAAGCACAACATGAGGCATGTAAGCTTCATCCCAGCAAGCTGGCCGACCAACACTCAGTCTTAGCACTCAAGGTGTTTTCTCCCCAGCTGAGTTGCCACTTGTTACTTCTCCCAACCGGGTTGCCGATCATTCTTCCTCAGCCAAGCACAAAAGCCAGGGAACCGCTTCCCCATAGAGTTCCAGCCTCTATTCAGAAGAGCAACGCACGAAGGAGTTACAACAGAGTGACGAAAGCTTCTACAAGCCCCAGCTGGGTCCCTCGTTACCAAGAATAGGTCTATCAGTAACCTATTTCCCCAAGCAGAACCATCTCATCAGATCTACCAACGATCTCATCCCCAGCTGGGATGTTCACTTCAAACAGATCGACCAGAGATCTTCACAGCAATGGGATCCGAATCCCGGATCGGTATCTTTTGGCATAATCATAGCATTCGCATCATATTCACCCCACAAAGCGTAGCATTCCGTTTAATGCGGAGCATTACGGCAAAAATCAAACATGTAGCATAATCATAAGTCATGGTATGAATCAAACACTTGTGAATAATAATAGTCCATCAGCAATATACAAAATACATCCCAAATTCCCCAGCAAAAGCAGTTGCCTCACATTCACAAACATCAGTATATACTCCTTGTGGCACCCGTCCGTGTCCTATCCCTAGTAGAAAGCCAAAGACATCCTCTTCGCACTCACATATATACATTTCCTTGACATCCGTCCATGTCATTTTCCAGCACAGTAATGTAAATACTTTGAATATCAGATACTTGTTTATACTATACTCTTCTCCTTTCGACACTCGTCCGTGTCATTCTCCCCAGCAGGTGGAACACTTAAATATATACCAATCATGCTTATACAGATACTCGTCCGTATCTTGTATACACCATTTATACATCCCCGCAGATTCAACACTAGTCTGTGTTCTTTGTTAACCCGTTGGTACTCGTCCGTACCATCATCTCAGAGCATGCGTCAAGCGTTTGTTTCTACCCGATACTCGTCCGTATCGTAGTCTTAAGGATGCTCGTCCGCATCTTTAATCCATACATGTGTCAAACACCTTTTGTCTTCTTGAATATAGACACTCGTCTGTGTCCACTATTCCCCAGAAGAGTCCCCTTAGATTCAACACTCGTCCGTGTTCTTTGTTAACCAGTTGATACTCGTCCGTATCATCATCTCTGAACACGTGTCAGTATCTGTTTCTACCTGATACTCGTCCGTATCATAGTCTTAAGGATGCTCGTCCGCATCTTTAATCTATACACAAGTATAAACACTTATACCTTTTGTTTCTTGGATGTAAACACTCGTCCATGTTTACTATTCCCCAGTAGATCGCCCGCAAAGCAATTTTCCTTTTTATCTGGCATTCGTCCTATGTCATGATAAACCCTGAGAGCAGCCGTACCCTGCTAGGTGATCGTCCTTCACCTTTTGATGATCGTCCTTCATCATTTTATCCAATGGCCGTCCCCATTGTTGATTTTGGTTATCTGGCGTTCGTTCTACGTCATGATAAACCTTGAGAGCAGCCGTCCCCTGCTAGGTGGTCGTCCTCCACCTCTTGATGGTCGTCCTCCATCATGCTCATCCGATGGCCGTCCCCATCGTTGACTTTTTATCCGACATTCGTCCTATGTCGCGATATTTTCGGCAGTCGTCCCCTGCCAGGTGGTCGTCCTCCACCTTAGATGACCGTCCCTAATATTATCCCCAACAGAGCAGCCGTCCCCTGCTAGGTGATCGTCCTTCACCTTTGATGACCGTACCTCATCATCTGTTTATTTCATTTATTCTTTAACCCAATGGCCGTCCCCGTCGTGGTCCTTTTTCTTTTTAGCCCGATGGCCGTCCCCATCGTTGCTGGCATTACTTTATGAACTGGATGGCCGTCCCCATCATTTCTCATTAATCCCCAGAGAATCTTACAACTTTATCTTGATGGTCGTCCCCATCATAATTCTTTTTATCCCCAGCATGTCGGCCGTCCCCGTCATCGCTCTATTTCCCGCACCTTTCCCAGCGTGTCGGCCGTCCCCGTCATTGCTCTTTCCCAGCAGTCGTCCTTTGCTCGACGGTCGTTCTCCTTCGCCCATACTTTACAATATACTTTATTTTCCTTTACAATCTATATCCCTTTTCTTCTTCATTCTGTGAGTGCAAATGTTGGACTGTCTTTTGGTATTCAACCACAACTTATCTTGTTTGCCTGATAAGCCGTTGCTTACATCCTGCACAGCTAACTCATGTTTGAATAGGGGCAGCTGTAAACACCCCAAATTTTCCCTCACCCATTCACACCATGGCTTGTGATCTTTTCATATGCATAAACTCAATCATAGCATCTCATATCACCTTTTTGATTCACTGCATTAGTTCAAAGTCATCTGCATCTAGGGTTTGTGATCTGAGCAATCCAAGAGCTTCTTGAGCCACTCCAAAGGTCATCAATCACTTCAAAAGGAGTCCATGTGTGTTCAAGTATCATATTATATCCTCTCAAAGTCAAGAATGTCAAAGGATCACAAGAACTGGAATTGGTATGGAAGCAGAGCCAGGCTTGACTGCACAGTTGACCTAGAATTAGGGTTTTGGTTTCAAAGGCCATAACTCCAATTTTTTTGGTCATTCTTGTTTCTATTGGTCTCTATATGGTATAAGGAGTATGCATATCAATTTTCATGAAGAAATTCCATGGGGAAGTCATCTGATCAAGGGTTGACTTTCTGGGCAAGTCAGTGTAAAATCAGGGCATCTGAGGCCCCAATGACCCAACCAAAGGATGTTCTTCATCATTTTGATTGTATATGATCTTTATTTGATCATGGAAGATGGTAGAAGTTCACAAAATTGAAGAATCTCAAGTCTTTTGTAAAGTTGACTTTTTGGGAAGTTTGACTTTTAATGAAATTGTCATTTTAGGCAACTTTTTCAACCTTTACTTTTTGATTCAAAGAAGCTTCAAATGAAAAAACTTTGGTCATGAAAGTTGTAGAATAGATCTTTCCCTTTTCAAAAAGTACAAGAACATGACCTAATTCATTTTGGATCAAAAGTTATGGCTCACCAAAGTTGGCAAAAATCACAAAATTTCAAAGTTTCTACCAAAGAGGCATTTTGCAAAATGACTTGATCAAGTGTTCTAAAGCTACCAAATGGACTTCTAAACTTCACAACATGATTACATAACCTCTAAAAATCAGAATTGGCCCAAGGAATTTCTCATTTGTGTGACTTGATTTTCAAGAATTCATAAGCCATTTTCATAAAGATGCAAAGAGGAATTTTTGGCTAAATCATTCTCCCATGAATTGTGTGATCACTAATTGGTTTCTATACATTGTCATGATCTAATGAGGCATCCCACATCAAAAAAATAGCGAGAATTTTCACATTGACATGGCCAAAATCATGAGAAAACACAAGTGGGCAAGTTACGAAATCTCTCACAACTCATGATCCAAATGCTGCAGACTTTCACAAGCAATCCAAGGGTCATCCTTGACTCAAGCTGAAGCAAGACAAGCCCTTAGACTATTGCTGCCATAGCCCATGCTGCAAGTACAAATCAACTTGACTTTTTGGCCAAAACCCCCATACTCTTGGAACAGTGAGCAGCCACCTCTACTGACCTGCTCCACAGGCTACTCACACATCATGGGAGTGTTATAGCAACTCATTGGCCATTGAAACAAGGCACAACACAGCCCTCACAAAAATCTGTCAAAAACCTCCTCTTCTTCGAATCTCTCTCTACAGCCATCAAACACCCATTTTCTCTTCACCAACAAATCATACACACTCAAAAGAACCAGAATCCACCATGAACACAGCTTGAAACCCTCTAGAACACAACTGTGAAATCTGCTACACCAGAACTCACCTTCACAAATCAGCCATTCACAAGAACTTTGAGGCATTCCATTGAGTTCAGAAGGGTCAAGGGAGTTCATTTGCACAAGTAGGAGACTCTGGAAGCTCACCATTGAAGCTTTCCAGCTCAAGTACGGCCAAGAACACTTTTTCACAGAGCTTGCTTTTCTTGTTATAAAATGGAAGTGTGTGTTGTGCTGATCATAATGATGTCCTTGGAATTGAAAATAGTGAAGGAATGATCATTTTATGCCTCTCTGAAATTTTGCCCGTGATTGAGTTTGAGCTTGTTTCTCTTTGTTCATGGTTGAGGAATGGTTTTTAAAGATGGATTTAGGTTTAGTTTGGGGAGGGGAAGGTTTCTGGGCATTTAATTTGACTTGGGGTAGCCTATAGAGGAAGCTAGGGTTTTGACCCTGCCGGAGAAGACGACCGGAGCTCATCTCCGGTCGCCTGAGTTTGATTAGGGTTAAGCCTGATTAATTACGCAACTTTAAATCTTGTCCCTTGGATGTTGCTTCCCGCGCGCTTGTGAACGGCCCAGATGAGTCATTATGCCCTAATCCTGATTAATTAAGTAAATCATAATTAATTAAATCAACTTGAAACCTCAGCCATCAGATTGCGCGCGTGTAGGAACTTTGAATCTGGGCCTTGGATTTTGGTGACTCCCAGTCTTGTTGACTTGCACGCACAGCCCCTGGATCTCTCAACTTTCCATCTGAGCCACTCATACTGCATACTTTTCATTTTTATTTCATTTTCTTTATATTTTATTTCTCCATTTAATTTAAAATAGTAAAACAACCTTAAAAATTCTGAAAAATTTTTATATAAACTTTTATTAATTTTCAGAAACCAAAAACAATTTTATTTTTATTTTTTGCATTAAAAAATATTTTTAAATCATTTAAAAGTTTATTTTTAATTAATTAATGAGAATTAATTAATTAAAAATACTTATAGGTATTTAAAAATCACCAAAAAAATCATGAAACCTTTAAAATCATTTAGAAACATTGTCCAACCCTCAAACCAAATTTCTTTTTTGATCTTGATGCATTTTGATAATTTTTCATGGAATTAATTCATTTTCAAAGCATTATTTTGATCCAAACTTCAAAATATCATTTCTGCCTAACCATTGAGAGTTGGACTTTGATTCTTTTTGCATTGCATTTTGTTTAGCATGTAGTTTGTGAGATTAAATTGGCATGATTTGATCTTTCATTTTCCATTTGTTTGACATTTTTCTTGTTAAGGTACCCTAAAAACCCTAGAAAATTTTAGGAAATTCATAACCCTAATTAGGTTAAGAGTTGGAACCTCTCCTTTGGGCAGTGAGTTAGTATAGGTTTAGGGTCCCTTTGAATGCATTTTCAATTTTTTATCTTGATGTTTGCTTCTGATTTTGGTTTTTGTTTGATGCATTGATCATAAACCCTAATTTGGGCTTCCTTTTGCATCCATCTTGCATTTGCATTCATACCTTGACTTGCCATATCATTTTGTGCATCCATTTGATTCATGTGACATCTTAAGACATATTAGAAGCATGCTTGATCATTGCATCTTGTATTTACCATGTTGTATGCCATTTGCACTTCATAACTTTTCATGTATGATCATGGTTCTTAACTTGCTTCATTTGCATCTATAAGTTTGTATGACCATCCCCATGCTTTGTTTCATGTTTGCACCATCTCATAACATCATTATCATCTCATATATGCTTCTGGTTTTGATTTGTATCATGTCATCCCATTTCATTTTGCATTGCATTGCATTTCTTTCACTAACTTTTCAGGTGGTAAGCAACTTTGAGAAGTGAATTTGCCTTCACTTCTCACATTTTCTTTTCATCTCTTTTATGCATTCATGCTGCATTTTGTTATGTGTTTGAGATTGAGCTTGCTCATTCTTTTTTCTTCTTACTTTCTTTCCTCAAGTGACTTGTCTTCTTAAGTGAAACAAGTTACTTTGCTTCTTTCTGCTCCTTTCATCTGCTTCCTGGTGGTTCCTCTGAAGATTTCTGTTGTAAACCTCACAAACCTTAGGAACAACCAAGCATGACAATGATTAGGGTTTTGATTAGTCCCCCACTTAATCTTTTACCTTTCTGTCTCATTGAGTCTTCTCTTCTCACCTCATAATCAGGGACTAAACCCTAAAGGCTTTAAGGCTTTGTGATTAAGCTTATGCCTGCATCCTTCTATTAGGATGGAGTGTATAACTTTAATCCTAAGTGTTAAACCCTTAATGTGTTTAAATCATTTAATCAATCCATCTAATAATCATCAAGACATCACACTTGTAACTTGGGCCTTGCATTAGGGTTCTAATTCTTCCTTAACTGGTTAAGAAGGACTAACCCTAGTGTTAATGGACAAGTCCCCCTCAAGTTGTCTTACAAATCATAAAACCCACTTCATCATCTTATCATTAAATAAAATCCACTTAATCAAAGGCTTGTTATGTCATGAGTTTAATCCCTAATCATGGATTAAGTTGAGGAGCTTTCCTCAGCTTAAACATTCTCATCTATTATCCTTCTATTAGGATGGTGTAATGAGTCTGTTTAATCCTTGATTATGGCTTAATCTCATTACTCAACACTAAACAAAAACACCAAAAACATCTAAATAATCACAAGTAGGTTAATGATCTTAATCCTACATCATGGTGATTAAGTGTGAGAATCTGACTTCGCACTTAAGGTATTCTCATTACCCCTAATCAGAGGGAAGATGTGATGAGTTTACTAACCCATTGGTTTAGGCTTAAGCTCATTAACTTATGACAAACTCTCAAAAGCAATAAAAGACTGAAAACACAAAAAACAAACAATAATCGTCTCCTTCGGGATTCTGTTCTCATCTCACTCACTCACAAACGAGAACTTGCTTCTTCCGTCTAATGCAAGACAGTTTGCACCTGAGCCAGACAGGTCATACACTTGAGCATAGACAAGTAAGCAGTTCACAATTCAATTCATCTTTCAGTCTCTTTGAGTCGAACTACGGTGTTCTGACTTCCTCATTGCACGAGAGGATACGTAGGCATAACTTAACGGTTATCGAACAAAAGTCTCTGTATATTCCCCCTCTTTCCAGCATCATTCTTTAAGCCTCATAGTCATGAGCATTTCATCTTTGTTCTTACACTGACACTTCACTTATACACTTCAATTCTCTCACACTGACACCTATACATCCTTTTCCAGCTCTTTTATACACAAATTGCACTGACACTACCCCTTTAAAACACAAATCTTTTAAGCGTGGATCCCGTCGAGTACGACGGACAATCTGGGTGCTAATACCTTCCCAGATTGTAACCAACCCCCTTTCTCAGTCTCTCTGGTTCGCAACCGTCTTATCCATATCTTTCTAGGTTTATGCAGCATTACCTTTCCTCCGGGATAAAAATGCCTAGCTGGCGACTCTATTCATTCCCTGTGAGTTCACTCCTGTGTGTTCTCACACCCCCTTTCGCCGACCGTTCGCGTCTGTACCCCATTTGACCCGGCTTCATTTGGTGGGAGCGACAAATATTAAGTTAATTGCTTTCCAAACTTAGCACTCATCAAGACTAGTATCGAATAATGTAGGTTTCGCCTAATGTGAGGTGCATGTTTTATATTATCAAGGCGCGATGGGATATATGTAATATCCAACTGCTAAAATTTTGGGTTTAACTTAATTAAACTAATTATAATAGGATTATAGATGTTTAGAAGAAAGAGTTGAGAATAATCCTTAAGATGGATTAGAATAAGGAGTTATTCACTCAACTGATAAAATTCGAGAATTGTATTAGATACAATTGAAAAGAGTTTCTACCTAAATAACAGAGTTTTATGTAATATGCCTACGCAGACTTAAAAAAAAGTGAAATATGGATCTCGACCCGCTAAAAAATCTTCAAATGGGTGTCATACCCCAAATTTGTCCTACCCGCACCATTTTATTCTACTGTCTAACTATGGTTGAAAAAAAAATCCAAAAATATGTTATTTCAATTTTCATTTCCTTTTGTTTAAGGTTTATCGGGTCAAGTTTTTTGGTAAAAGAAATCATTGTTTTATGCGGGGTTTAGTTTATCTGATTATCACTATTCATGTTCCATAATTCTTTTATTTGAAATCTTTTTTCTAAACAATTTTTCATCCAAATATTTGTTTTTTCAAGTTCATTCTTAAGCCCATCAAAGAAGGATTACAAAAATTCATCTTATTTCTATTATTATTATTCCTATTATTACTATCACTATTTTGTCCACTTCTACTACTATCACCCATTTAATATTTTTACTATTATTACTATTATTATAATTATTTTTTGTTATTTTTATTTTCCCAAGTCCACACAAACTTTTTATTTTTATTCAAAATCCAATATTCATCGATTTTTATCCGTTATTGCTCAATTTTTTATTAATATTTATCTTTTTCTTTTTCATTATTAATATTATAACCATTTATTATTATTGTTATTAGCATTATTATTATTATTATTATTATTATTTTATTGCTCAATTTTTTATTATTATCTTTATTCTTATTATTCACTTCTTGTTCCTAGTTTTATTCTTTGTTTTTAGTATTACCATCATTTATGTTTCCATTATTATTTTTATTATTTATTATTATTTATTATTATTATTATTATTATTATTATTATTATTTTCTAAAACCTTATTTTTTTATCTAATATTATCACCTCAGTATAGATTGTCACAAGGAGTTGTTTTTTTCATGCCATCACATAATTTTGTTCGCCTCCACTATCTGCAAAAAAGACTAGCCTGACCCACATTTCCTTTTCCTCATCCAGCCTGTAATATCTTTCAACAGAAAACGCAAAATCCTTCCACTCACACAACAATAACAAATTCCATCCCAAATAACAACTTTTCAGTCCGCACCACAACAGATTCGTACAACATAATCCTCTCATAAAATCCCCAATTCACCCTTAATTTTCTTCCACTATATAAAGATTAACTTCATGCTGCAAAAAAATTAGTAAAAAAAAAGAAAGAGAATGAGATGAACGGAGAGATTCGAATCCTCAGAATCCAACTGTGAAGCCTTCATCCACCACCACAGAGATAACCTCCACAACCTCAACGTCATCTCCATAAACCACCATTTCAAAACTGCGCCGCGAACCATCAAACACCCACCGTGCCGTCACCCACAAACTGAATCTACCTTCAAAACCGAAAGCCTTAACGCTGCCACCATCCATAGAAATCCCGAACTCAAACCGCGACAAACAAACCACTCAACACAACTCACCGAACCATTCCGCCGTTCACCACCACCCGAAATCCGAAACCGCCGCTGTGAGCAACCATATGCCGTCACGGACGCGAATCCCTGCCGTGAACGTGAAAAAGAAACCACCGCGAAAAATCTTGATTCGAAGTGAGTCGAGCGTGACAGAGAGGTCCACACCGTCGCGAATCGGAAACAGGAGAGAGAGAAACTGAATCGAGAGTTGAGAGAGGAAGAGACCACCGGCGGCTTATGAAGAGGGTGGGCGTCTATTTGTTTTTCCTTTTTTTATCGCATTCTCAAAGTAGGGTTTAGATTTGAAACATGACTATATTTTCAGCTTTATTAATTATTTTAAAAGTTGTTTTCATTTTATTTTTTTGGTAAAATCTGATATGCTGGTGTTGGGCTTTACCTCATAGCTCCTTGACCTGCACATTCACTACATACTCATACACACTAGATCCGCTATACGCCCCGCGGGACGTTGTTCATTCTACTTTCTGTAATTAATTTTTTTTTTTAAATCCACATATTAAATAATGAAAGAATTGAATTCTAAAGTCTCGCATTCCTCGAATTCTCGAATAAATTCTCCTAAGGCCCGCCCCTCAGGACGCAGTTTATTTACCCTTTCATTCTTGAAAACACCAATCGAATCAAACATCTTTTAAGTGGACATTATTTAAATCCCTTCTATCTCACAAACAAGCTAGCGCTTCAACCTCCTATCGCGAGCAGACAAGCCAACGCTTAGCAGTAGAATGCGGTTTAAATAACTGTTCATTAAAACAAACCGATCAACCTTAGTACCACGAACTACGAAGCTCTGACTTTCCCATTGCACAAGGGAATACGTAGGCACACGGATCTTACTCCTTGCCGAGCACCCTAGGAATAAAACCATCCATTTTGCTTTAAACCTAATTTAGAATCGTTTGCATTTACTTTATTATTCGAAGAAAACAGAAAGCATAAGTCAACTTTAGATCGCAAGTTAAACTAAGAGGTTCCCGTTGAGTACAACGGATGTAAGGGGTGTTAATACCTTCCCCTTACGGAATCGACTCCCGAATCTAGAATCTGGTTTCAAAGACCTTGTTCTATCCATTTTTCTGAAAAGGGTTTCTCGATATTTTCCCTTTCCTTAATTGGAATAAAATAAGTTCGGTGGCGACTCTGTTGTTTTTAATTTTTATCCGCGGTATTTTTTATCGCGAGGTCATATTTTTCGAGGTGCGACAGCTGGCGACTCTGCCGGGGACAGTCAGAGAGTCAAGCCTAACTTAGTTTACTTTGCGATCAATGTTTACTTTGCTTATCCGTTTTCTTCATGCGTTTTATTTATGCTTGTTTATTTTCTCTCTCTCTTTATTATTATTATTATCATTATCTTACCTGCTTGTTGAGTCCTGGGATGATATCATCAGTTTTCGAAAAAGAAGAGGGAACACCCAGTTTAGAATTGGAAGTTATTAGTGTTAGTCTCCAAGGACTCGCTCCTTGCAAGCCTAGCATGAAAACTTCCCCCAGAGAGTAGACCTATTCACAGATCTCGTCATAACACAGCTAGCCTATCGCATGATTTGATTCATGAAAGGGTTGTGACTCTGGGACCACTTTTAGAACCAGTTTCAATGTTGGTAGTTGCGTAGTGTTACTCTCCGAGGATCCGCTCCTCATACGGCTAACATGAGAACTCCAATCAAGGTAGACCCTATCATTATTATCATTATAATACAGCTAGCCTGTGGCAGGATGTTAGTATGATTAGCGTCCGCGACCTTGAGTATCTTATTCATAACCGTAGAAGCTATCATGTGAGTGGTTTTACGGGTAAAGAACTTAGAGCAATCCTATAAGAGTCTACCTGCTAAGGTTACTTTTATTAGAGATACCGGTTATTTACTCGTTACTATGGTTCACCTCAGAGAAAATTATACTCGTGATCCTGGATCTTGCATTGTATCCATACGCATATTTATTTCATTGGCATTATTTGTTCATATTGCATTACATTCCAAAGCTGAGAACTCATTTCATGTTCCTCCATCTTCAGTAAATAAAGCTGGTTTCCCGACGCCCGTATCGTGCTAGACGCCGGTACTTAACTCGAGCCAACACTAGAGGACTGATGGATCAGATTCAACAAGAGCAAGCTGCTATGAGGGAAGAGATTGACTCGATCAAGAGTAAGATTGATCAGATTTATGAGGCCATACAAGCCTTGACCAGGATGGTTGTGTCTTCTTAGCCTGTTCCTCCAATACCTTATCATCCAGCTATTCAAGCTCTGCTTCCGCCTCCGATGGCTTATCGACCATATCCTTATCCTTTGGTTGCAGTTGCACAATATGCATCTGGACCATACCAGCAACCGACTTATCCATACCAGCAAACGACTTATCCACAACAGCCTGGTCAACAACAACAACGCGCTCCTCAACAGCACCCACTATATCAGCAAAAAAGGCCTGAAAGAAACTTTGATCCACTGCCTTTGTCATATGGAGAAATCTTTAACAGGCTGATGGCAAAGGGAACTCTTGTTTTGAAAGACCTGCCACCACAAACTGGTATCGCCCGAGACTATGATGCCAATGCCCGCTGTGAGTATCACAAAGGTGCTCCATTCACCCCGAGCAAATCATTCAAGCACAAGATTCAAGATCTGATCGACTCTAAGGATCTCACATTCACCCCGAGCAATCCAAATGTCTAGAACAATCCAATGCCGCCGCAAGTGGCCCCTCAACGAATGTGTTTGAAGAAGTTGCTGAAGACCAAAGCTGAGTAGTCTCCAACTTTGAAGAAGCAAGTCAAATCAAGAGAAGTTCAATTCCTCAAATCAAGGCAGTCATCGCCATTTATCATTTCCGCATCTTTGTTATTTTGTACTGTTTGTTAAGTACTATTTGCTTTGAACATTATCGTTTGTACTTGGTTTTATTAATATTATGTTTATGCATGTTTTGAATTAGTTTATTCGCATTCGCTCATCATTAATCATTTATTGCAAAAATCACAAAAAAATATTTCTTCACTTCACTTTAGCAAATATTTGAGGGAGGATGATGAAAACAAAATACCCATAACTGTTGTGGTATGCTTTCGGATAAAACCTCGTCAATGATGTACAGGCATTTCTTTTCAAATCTCCAAACACTGGAGATACAAGGAGTAAATCCCTAGTCAACCATTTCGAGCCTAGAAGTAGGAGTTTCTTTCGGATACAACCCTTACATTTAACCCGGGGTAGGGTAGTTGTTCAGTTAACCTGACTACACCTTCAAATCGCAAGATGAGACATCCCGTCGGAGGACCATCAACGAATGACTTGGCAGTCACAATATTCAACAAAATATGAAAAAAAATAGAAAAGAAAAACGCTAAGTTGAGCACCCGAAGGGAGACTTAGTTGACAAAAAATAGAACAAATCAAAAGAGGAACTCAAATCCTCAGCAAAAGCAAAACAAATATCAGTGACCATAAAATCAAAAATCAAAGGGTGACCAACAACAAAATAAAATGACTACCACTTCAAGCAAACTTTGAAGTTTCATCTTCACTCTTGCAAACTCAAAATGAACGCATGTGTAGAGTTAACTGAATGTAGGACTGGAGAACATCACGAAGAGGGGCGGGTACAAATCAAAATTTGAGCCTTATACCTTTGTTTCTCAAACCATTAACCAGACCACGTTACAACCCTCAAAAGTCCTAATTGAGGCACGGTTTACTCTGAAAGCATGCTACCAACAAGGTTGCGTAAATTGACTCCCATATATTTGCTAATCTTCAATCACGTTTGCACATTATTCCTGCTGCATCTTTCACGCAATTTCTAAATCAGCACCTCGTTTGGGCTAACGGTCCATCCGTCACACTATCATAATCATTCAAATAAATTGACTTTTTCAAAACTTACATGAACTTTACATTAACACTACCATTTATGTATAAATAAATTAATTGCAAATCAATGCTTGACATCAGTGCAATCCCAACAAGGGGCAATTAAAAGAGGAATTTGAATCAATACTTCTTCGAAATCAGCTCAATCAGGGGCAAATTACCTCAACAGCTCAATCAGGGGCAAGAACACCTTCAAAGACTCAATCAGGGGCAGGCACCTACCAAATCCAGACTCTGGGGCAAATCACGCTATGGTCATTGTCAGCTTTTTCAAAGCAAAGCAGTCTTCAGGTGCCAACCGAGCCGCTTCGCTCACCAGCAAGTGACCAAATTTGGAGCTTTCTGATCCATCTCTTGATCATACATCATTGAAGATCGAGTGTCGGGGAATCAAGCCCTCCACCCACCCAAAGTCCAATCGTTATTGTCAACTACCAGACCAAAAGTCCACCAAGCTGGCACCTTTGAATCACTCATATGCATCATTATGAATCATCAACGTCATAGCATCATTTACATCAATCATTTACAGCATACACATCATATGCATGCCTAAATAAATTACACTTTTTATATCTCCCAACGTTTTAACTTTCAGTGCATAAACATTCACATCGTATCTCCATCCTTATGGAATACCATTTCAAAACAAATAAGCATAGTTGCATAATTCAGGATCAAGGATCAACACAAATTTCCAGTCCTTTCCCCAATGGAAGCCAGGATCATATTAATCAAAGATTCCAGGAATCTCCTCAGCGGATTTAATGGCTGTATTTAAATTTCATTCGCCTTATCATCTTTCGGTGATAAGTGATTTAATTTTCAGTCATTCGCCTTATCATCCTCTGGTGATAAGTGATTTTTATTTTCAGTCATTCGCCTTATCATCCTCTGGTGATAAGTGATTTTTATTTTCAGTTATTCGCCTTATCATCCTCTGGTGATAAGTGATTTTTATTTTCAGTCATTCGCCTTATCATCCTCTGGTGATAAGTGATTTTTATTTTTCAGTCATTCGCCTTATCATCCTCTGGTGATAAGTGATTTTTATTTTCAGTTATTCGCCTTATCATCCTCTGGTGATAAGTGATTTTTATTTTCAGTCATTCGCCTTATCATCCTCTGGTGGTAAGTGATTTTTATTTTCAGTCATTCGCCTTATCATCTTCTTGTGATAAGTGATTTTTATTTTTCAGTCATTCGCCTTATCATCCTCTGGTGATAAGTGATTTTTATTTTCAGTTATTCGCCTTATCATCTTCTGGTGATAAGTGATTTTTATTTTCAGTCATTCGCCTTATCATCCTCTGGTGATAAGTGATTTTAATTTTCAGTTATTCGCCTTATCATCCTCTGGTGATAAGTGATTTTTATTTTTAATCATTCGCCTTATCATCCTCTGGTGATAAGTTATTTTTATTTTCAGTCATTCGCCTTATCATCTTCTGGTGATAAGTGATTTTTATTTTTCAGTCATTCGCCTTATCATCCTCTGGTGATAAGTAATTTTTATTTTCAGTTATTCACCTTATCATCCTCTGGTGATAAGTGATTTTTATTTTCAGTCATTCTCCTTATCATCTTTTGGTGATAAGTGATTTTTATTTTCAGTCATTCGCCTTATCATCCTCTGGTGATAAGTGATTTTTATTTTTCAGTCATTCGCCTTATCATCCTCTGGTGATAAGTGATTTTTATTTTCATTTATTCGCCTTATCATCTTCTGGTGATAAGTGATTTTTATTTTCAGTTATTCTCCTTATCATCCTCTGGTGATAAGTGATTTTTATTTTTCTGTCATTCGCCTATCATCCTCTGTTGATAGTGATCCTTTATTTTTCTATCTTTCGCCTTATCATCCTCTGGTGATAAGTGATTTTTATTTTTCTGTCATTCGCCTATCATCCTCTGTTGATAGTGATCCTTTATTTTTCTGTCTTTCGCCTATCATCCTCTGTTGATAGTGATTTTTTTTGTCTTTCGCCTATCATCCTCTGTTGATAGTGATTCTTTATTTTTCTATCTTTCGCCTATCATCCTCTGTTGATAGTGATTCTTTATTTTTATGTCTTTCGCCTATCATCCTCTGTTGATAGTGATTCTTTATTTCTTTGTCTTTCGCCTATCATCCTCTATTGATAGTGATTCTTTATTTTTTTGTCTTTCGCCTATCATCCTCTGTTGATAGTGACCCTTTATTGTTCTGTCTTTCGCCTATCATCCTCTGGTGATAAGTGATTTATTTTTTCATTTGTTTCTTGCTGTGCCACCCATTATTTCCAATTTTAATTATGTGCTATTTTCACAATTTCTTTCTTTGCTGGACAAATTTGGAGTCTATTAATATCTAATTATGTTATACCTTGAAAGATTGAACGCTAGGCAGTTCATCCTACTCGGTCTAAGCCAATTCGATAGGGGCATCTGTCATACCCCAAATTTGTCCTACCCGCACCATTTTATTTTACTGTCTAACTATGGTCGGAAAAAAAATCCAAAAATATGTTATTTCAATTTTCATTTCTTTCTGTTTAAGGTTTATCGGGTCAAGTGTTTGCGGTAAAAGAAATCATTGTTTTATGCGGGGTTTAGTTTATCTGATTATCACTATTCATGTTCCATAATTCTTTTATTTGAAATCTTTTTTCTAAACAATTTTTCATCCAAATATTTGTTTTTTCAAGTTCATTCTTAAGCCCATCAAAGAAGGATTACAAAAATTCATCTTATTTCTATTATTATTATGCCTATTATTACTATCACTATTTTGTCCACTTCTACTACTATCATCCATTTATTATTTTTACTATTATTACTATTATTATAATTATTTTTTGTTATTTCTATTTTCCCAAGTCCACACAAACTTTTTATTTTTATTCAAAATCCATTATTCATCGTTTTTTATCCGTTATTGCTCAATTTTTTATTAATGTTTATCTTTTTCTTTTTCATTATTAATATTATAACCATTTATTCTTATTGTTATTAGCATTATTATTAATATTATTTTTATTATAATTATTATCTTTATTCTTATTATTCACTTCTTGTTCCTATTTTTATTCTTTGTTTTTAGTATTACCATCATTTATGTTTCCATTATTATTATTCTTATTATTTATTATTATTATTATTATTATTATTATTATTTTCTAAAACCTTATATTTTTATCTAATATTATCACCTCAGTATAGATTGTCACAAGGAGTTATTTTTTTCATGCCAGAACATAATTTTGTCCGCCTCCACTATCTGCAAAAAAGACTAGCCTGACCCACATTTTCTTTTCCTCATCCAGCCTGTAATATCTTTCAACAGAAAACGCAAAATCCTTCCACTCACACAACAATTACAAATTCCATCCCAAATAACAACTCTTCGGTCCGCACCACAACAGATTCGTACAACATAATCCTCTCATAAAATCCCCAATTCACCCTTAATTTTCTTCCACTATATAAAGATTAACTTCATGCTGCAAAAAAATTAGGAAAAAAAAAGAAAGAGAATGAGATGAACGGAGAGATTCGAATCCTCAGAATCCAGCCGTGAAGCCTTCATCCACCACCACAGAGATAACCTCCACAACCTCAACGCCATCTCCATAAACCACCATTTCAAAACTTCGCTAAAAACCATCAAACACCCACCGTGCCGTCACCCACAAACCGAATCTACCTTCAAAATCGAAAGCCTTAACGCTGCCACCATCCATAGAAATCCCGAACTCAAACCGCGACAAACAAACCACTAAACACAACTCACTGAACCATTCCGCCATTCACCACCACCCGAAATCTGAAACCGCTGCTGTGAGCAACCATATACCGTCACAGACGCGAATCGCTGTCGTGAACGTGAAATAGAAACCACCGTAAAAAAGCTTGATTCGAAGTGAGTCGAGCGTGACAGAGAGGTTCACACCGCCACGAATCGGAAACAACAGAGAGAGAAACCGAATCGAGAGTTGAGAGAGGAAGAGACCACCGGCGGCTTGTGAAGAGGGTGGGCGTCTATTTTTTTCCTTTTTTTTATCGCATTCTCAAAGCAGGGTTTAGATTTGAAACATGACTATATTTTCAGCTTTATTAATTATTTTAAAAGTTCTTTTCATTTTCTTTTTTTGGGTAAAATCTGATATGCTGGTGTTGGGCCTTACCTCATAGCTCCTTGACCTGCACAATCACGACATACTCATACACACTAGATCCGCTATACACCCTTCACTTTTAATAATTTTTTTTTTATTTTTTGTGTTTTAGATCATGGGCCAATCCCATATCATTTGTTGTTCACACACCGTATTACGACGCGACACCCCATTTTCTTTCCTTGTTTTCTTTCTAATTTTTTTTATTTCGTTTTGTATTTTAAGTATTATTGGTATATTTTGTTTTTATTGTTTATTATTTTTTTCTTTTGCTTTATTATTTAAAAATACCTTGAGAAAAAATTAATCGGTATCATTTGGTTTTTATTCTTCATTACAATTTTTAGGGCCAATGATACAAAACAAAATTAAATTTCTTCCAATATTTTTAATTGGGGAGTTTAATTAATATGAGGCCTTCTTCTTTTTTTTTATATATAATTCAATTTCAAAAAAAATAATTTTACTTTTATTCTATTGAATTATCCTAATTATTTAATATTCTATAAAATTCAATTTAAGTTGATTATTCTTATACATTTATTCTAATTGTTGCAATTTAATTTAAATTCTTAATTTTCTTTTTATCGCTTTAATCGAATCGCAAATTAGTGTAAGCCGAGCGCATCGTGCCTCGCCATCAAATTTTTCCGAACTCGAAATTTAAATATTTTAACGGATTAACTGAATTCTGGAGTCTCGCATTCCTCGAATTCTTGAATGAACACTCCCGAGGCTCATCCCGCGGGACGTTGTTCATTCGACTTTCCGTAATGATTTTTTTTTTAAATCCACATATTAAATAATGAAAGAATTAAATTCTGGAGTCTCGCATTCCTCGAATTCTCGAATAAATTCTCCTGAGGCCCGCCCCTCAGGACGCAGTTTATTTACCCTTTCATTCTAGAAAACTCCAATAGAATCAAACATCTTTTAAGTGGACATTATTTATAACCCTTCTATCTCACAAACAAGCTAGTGCTTCAACCTCCTATCGCGAGTAGACAAGCCAACGCTTAGCAGTAGAATGCGGTTTAAATAACTGTTCATTAAAATAAACTGATCAACCTTAGTACCACGAACTACGAAGCTCTGACTTTCCCATTGCACAAGGGAATACGTAGGCACACGGATCTTACTCCTTGCCGAGCACCCTAGGAATAAAACCACTCATTTCTCTTTAAACCTAATCTAGAATCGTTTGCATTTACTTTATTATTCGAAGAAAACAAAATGCATAAGTCAACATTAGATTGCAAGTTAAACTAAGAGGTTCCCGTTGAGTATAACGGACGTAAGGGGTGCTAATACCTTCCCCTTACGGAATCGACTCCCGAATCTAGAATCTGGTTTCAAAGACCTTGTTCTATCCATTTTTCTGAAAAGGGTTTCTCGATATTTTCCCTTTCCTTAATTGGAATAAAATAAATTCGGTGGCGACTCTGTTGTTTTTAATTTTTATCCGCGGTATTTTTTATCGCAGGGTCGTATTTTTCGAGGTGCGACAATGGGATTTTCTAAATCAAATGTTGAGAGTCATTTGGTTTGAGTAAAAATAGTGGAAGGAATGCAAGCTGAACTAGCCGAGCTCCGTCTGCGTATGAACAAGTTCATGAATGTCATGCAAGGGTTTTCCATGGGCAACATGAACTAAGGCCTATTGTTCAGAGACATGACGCTCCTCAAGTGTAGGTCCCGAATACAGAGGTCAATCTCGATGCACAAGGAGTTTTGATTAATATTGTTGGTGTTGTGAATCTTGAAGGAGCTAGAAGGGCTCTTACTCCTGGTCCTATCCCTATTCCAGTTCATGTAATGAAGGACCCTCAATATGAACAATTCTAATTGCTGAACGAGAATGTGGGCCTTTATAATGGCAATGGTAGACATGAATTTCAAATGTTGGCCGAGAAAGTTTAAGCCATAGAGTGTCAGAATACTCTAGGGATCGACGTTGCTAATATGGGCTTTGTGCAGGGGATTGTGATCCCTTAAAAATTCAAAACTCCTAGTTTTGATAAGTACAATGGGAACTCCTTCCCCCAAACTCGTCTCCATGCATACTTCCGCAAGATATCTGCATACACTCGTGATGAAAAGTTATGGATGTATTTCTTCTAAGACAACTTGTATGGAGGATCATTTGAGTGGTATATGAAGCTGGAACGTTCTGTTGTTTGCAACTAGAAGGAATTTGGGTAGGCTTTATTAAAGTAATATCAGTATAATATTGATATGGCGCCAAATTGTACTCAGCTTCAGAGTCTAACCTAGAAGAGCTTTGAAAGTTTCAAAGAATACACGTAGAGATGGCACAAACTTGCTGCCAGGGTGCAACCTCCCTTGTTGGAGAGAGAGATGGCAGACATTTTCATGGGTACATTCCAAGGAACTTTCATGGAGCATCTTACAGGCTGCCCATCTATTGAATTTTCGGAAATTGTCGTTGCTGGAGAACGAATCAAAAACTGGTTGAAAATGGGAAGAATCAGGAATAACAGTGCATCAATAACGGGGGTTAAAAAGTCATTTGCAAACAGACAAAAAAGGAGAGAAGGATAAACATGGGCCATATCTTCACAATGAAAAAGAGACAGGGGAAATCAAATATTATATCATCAAACTGCACTCGTGACTATTCCGGCCGCAACCAATCAGCCGCAACAATAGCCTCGGCCACAACATCACCAACAACAGGCTCCTCGACAAAACTACCCAACGAGACAAAGAATGGGTGACTTTAATTTTGATCTATTTCCCATTCCGTGTGCTTAGTTACTTCAGCATATACTCAACCTACAACTCATCCAACTGAGAACCTTGGCCCCGCCAATGGGGAAGTTACCGATGGATTATGATGCTAACTTTACATGTGATTTACATTCAGGGGCCCCAGGCCACACCATTGACAAGTGTAAGGGTTTCAAACATGATGTTTAGGATTTGGTGGAATCTAAATCCATCAACTTTGCACCCGCTCCAAATGTTATCTAAAAACATATTCCTCCACATGGGAAGTTCTGTTGTCGGTACTATCAAGGACAGTGAAAAGTTGAATCTATTTTCGTTATTGACTCTGTGAAGACTCCATTGTTAGTTGTAATGTCTTGTTTGTTGAAGAAACGTGTGTTCCCTGGATACTGGGAAGTTTTCCATAATTGTGAAGAATCTGTGAACAGTTGCAAATATCTGAGAGAAGGTATCCAGAATCTGATTGATGAAGGAGGTATCAATTTAACCGTGTTTCAAATGATAAGGATAATGTTTCTACCGTGACAATATATTTCACTCCAGTTGAAATTCCTGAGCCACCTAGGCCGACTTCAATCACAACCACAGTGCATAGACCTGTTCCATTTCAAAGTGAAAGAATTATTCCTTGGAATTACAATGTCGAGGTATACTGTAATGGTCATAAACATGAAGTTGAGACTCCGAAAGTGGTAGAATCTTAGGTTTAGAATGTGGGAGTATGTGGTTTCATTCGAAACAGAAGATTTTTTGCCCCTAAGAATTTAGGAATAGTGAAGCGCCACCAGTTGATAATGTAGAGGCCTTGGAGAAAGCTAAAGGTAAGCATATAGTATTTAAAGCTCTCGTAACAACATTTATTTCCGAGTCTACATTTGAAAAGGAAGCATAGGAGTACTTAAGGATAATCAAGAAGAGACTACAATATAGTCAACCATCTCCACTGGAATCCTTCAAAGATCTCCATCTTATCATTATTGTTATGTTCTGAGGCATGCATGAATTCCTTGTTGAATATTTTGAATAGGGCTTATGTCCCTCAATAAATATCTATGAATCAACTTGAGGCAGTAGTTTCAAGTGTGAATGCTAACCACGATATTGGTTTTACCGATTTTGATTTGACTACTAAAGGAAGAAACCACAAATAGGCTTTGCATATATCGTGGAGTGTAAAGGGGCGGTACTATCCCACATGTTAGTAGACACGGGATCATCGTTCAACGTGCTTCCCCAAAAGGCTTTTCCTAAGCTTGAATATGATGATGTAGTGCTTAGGCCCAGTGATCTGGTGGTGCAGGCATTTGATGGCTCGGAGAGGTCGGTGTTTGGTGAGGTAGAGTTGTCTGTCAAAATAGGGCCTCAAGTCTTCAACACTACGTTCTATGTGATGGATATACATCTCGCATACCGTTTTTTACTATGATGTCATTGGATCCATGCAGCGGGTGCCATGTCATCAACTTTATACCAGAAGGTCAAGCTCATTGTGGATGGACAAATTGCAACGATGTTCAGTGAAGAGGATATCTTTATAAGCCATTTATAATCCTTCAAATATGTTGAAATGGACTTTGAGATTCATGAGACGCTATGCCAAGTGTTTGAACCAGTAAATATTGAAGTAGCCTCGTCATCCGAGAAGAAGAAGAATAAGAAGAAGAAGGGAGTCTTGATTGCTTCATACAAACAAACTTTGGAAGTGATAGAATTTGGAAACACTGAAGGTTAGGGAAAGATGATCGAGGTCCCTATTAAAGAAGACAACTTTGGCATTTTATATCAACCTACTCAAGAAGCAACAAAACCGAGAGCTAAGGGTTGGAAAGGGACCATTACATTTTCTAGTGTTGGAGTGATAGATTACGACCATACTTGCACGATCAACGAGAACTACGTCGACAAAAACTATGAATTGGATAGTTGGATAATACCATGTGTTACATGCACAAAACTCAACAACTGGTCAGCAGGGGATATCATCACTGTCACTATTCATAAAGAGTAATCTTCTTTTGTTTTCCTTATCATTGTATGAAAGCCCTATGTCTTTCCCGATGTGTAGCGGCTCATTGTAAGGGCCTCCTTGTTTCATTTTACAATGTTTAACCATGAATAAAACAAACGCTTTTGCATTCAAACATGGTGTTCCCTTTTTTAATTTTTGATTTCTTTAAATATTAAATGGCAATGTATGTTTCTAATTTTTCACTCTCATTCTAAAACAAAGCATGAATCATCATTCATGCAGGTGCACCCCATTGGATCCCATCGATAATAATTTTGATATGGCTCGATATGACTTCGACAATCCTATTTACCAAGCCGAATAGGAAGGTGAAGAATATTGTGAATTACCTGAAGAGTTAGCTAGGTTGTTAAAAAAAGAGGAGATGGTGATTTATATGCGCAAAGAGGCAGTTGAAATCGTGAATCTGGGAACCAAGGACGCTAAAAAAGAGGTAAAGGTCAGGGATACATTAGAAGATTTTGTGAAGACTAGGTTGATTGATATGCTCCAAGAATATGTCGACATATTCTCCTGGTCCTACCAAGACATGTCGGGGCTGGATACAGACATTGTAGAGCACAAACTACCTCTTTGGGAGGATTGTCCACCAGCGACATAGAAACTGCACAAAACTCGACCTGATATGGCTATGAAAATCAAGAAAGAGGTTCATAAATAGTTTGATGTCGGGCTTTTGGATTTTACTAGTTATCCATCATGGTTTACCAACATTGTGCCAGTTTCGAAGAAAGATGGAAAAATGTGTATGTGTGTTAACTACCGCGATATGAACTTAGCTAGTCCAAAGGAAGATTTCCCGCTACCTCACATTGACGTGTTGGTCGATAATACAACTCAATACTTGGTATTCTCCTTCATGGATGGCTTCCCGAGCTACAACCAGATTAAGATGTCTCCAGATGACATGGAGAAGATGACATTCATCATCCCTTGGGGTACCTTCTTTTACAAAGTGATGTCGTTTGGTCTTAAAAATGCTAGAGCTACATACCTACGGGCCATGGTGACTCTATTTCATGATATGATTCATCATGAGATTGAAGTATATGTTGATGAGATGATTGCAAAGTCACAAACAGAATAAGAACATTTGGTAAACTTGGCCAAATTATTTGACAGGTTACACAAATTCAGACTAAGGCTGAATCCGAACAAGTGAACTTTCAGAGTGTGTTCCGGTAAACTGTTGGGTTTCATTTTGAGTGAAAAAGGGATTGAGGTCGACCCTACAAAAGTAGAAGCTATACAGGAGATGCATGAGCCTAGAACAGAAAAAAAGTTTTGTGTCTTCTTAGGTAGATTGAACTACATTGTACGATTCATATCTCACCTAACAACTACATGTGAACCAATTTTCAAATTGCTAAGAAAAGACGAGCCTGTCAGGTGGAACGACAATTGCCAAGCGACTTTCGACAAAATAAAATAATATTTGCAAGAGTCTCCGATCATCATTCCTCCAGTTATGGGAGACCCTTTATTATGTACCTTACTGTGCTTGAGGGCTCCATCGGTTGTGTCCTCGATCAACACGACGAGATAGGTAGGAAAGAGCATTTCATCTACTACTTGAGT